>CM075347.1:2785833-4177500 GCA_037693485.1 Kitagawia praeruptora
AAGTAATTATAATATTATTAGTTTATTTCATTAAATAGAATGACCCATGTTATTTTTGGAAATAAGATATTTTAGTTGGAAAATGTACCAAAGGTAATAATTGAAAAAGGTATTTGGTTACTTATTAAGAAATATAAAATAAGTAAAGAATAACTAAGTAAGGGTAGCTGAAAAAGAAGTAAAAAAAGCAAGTTTGAAAATGAGATATTTTAGTTATAAATATAGAAAAGATATTACCTTTTAGCTGAAAAAAGTAATCAGTTAGTTATTAGTAGTTATGATATTATTAATTTATTTCATTAAATCAGACGACCCATGATATTTCATCTAACTAAAATTTCTCCTTTTTAAAAAATACTACGAGCAATTTTGTTCAATATAAGTACTATTAATTAATCGATCAATTACATTTTTCAACCAAAATTTGTTACTTTTTTTTTCTTTTTTTAAACTAAAATCTCTCTTTTCAGCTAAAACGTATCATTTTTTCTATATTTTCTAATTAAAATCCCTCTTTTTTAGAAATATCACGGGCAACATTAATTTCTCATTTTACAAAAAAACTACGAACAATTTTATTTAGTAAAATAACGTAATTAAATTATAATTATTATAAAATAATCAATTACCTTTTTCACATAAACCTTGCACATGATATTTTATCTAAATAAAATTTCTCATTTTTTAAAAACACTACAAGCAATTTTGTTTAATATAATTACAATTAATTAATCGATCTTACCCTTTTCAACCAAAATATGTTACTTTTTTTTTTCTCTAACTAAAATCTATCTTTTCAGCTAAAACGTATCATCTTTTCTGTATTTTCTAACTAAAATCCCTCTTTTTCTAGAAATATCACGGGTAACATTAATTTCTCTTTTTCTAAAAGAACCATGAGCAACTTTATTTCAATTTTCACGTTACCTTTTCTGTGTTCTGTAACTAAAATCTCTCCTTTTCCAATTATATCACGAGCGATTCTATTTAATAAAATAAAATAATAAAATTGTAATACTAATAATTAACCGATTACTTTTTTGAGTTAAACGTATAATCTTTTCTATCTTTTTTAATACCTCTATTTCTAGATATATCACGCGCAACATTAATTTCTCATTTTCTAAAAACACTACGAGCAATTTTATTTAGTAAAATAGTTTAATTAAATTATAATTACTATAAATTAAGACTTAATTGCAGGAAAGTGGTCTGAACTATTTTTTTTTTGCACGAAAATGGCCGAAGTATGGAAACAAGCACTTTAATGGCTGAACAATTTTTTTAAAGTACCGGATTGCATTCCGTGAACTAGTATTAACAGACGTTAAAACTGAAGGGTAAAGACGTCATATTACTTTTCTACAGCTTTTCTACGGGCACAAATTAAACCCAGCTTGTTTTCTTGATTTCGTTCACTTTGTTATTCGGTGCACTAAGCCGAGGGTCTTCACGGAAACAGCCTCTCTACTGTAAAGTAGGGGTATGGTCTGCGTAAATTTTACCCTCCCCAGACCTCGCTTCATGCGGGATATACTGGGTATGTTTGGTTTGGTTTGGTTTGTTTTCTTGATTTCTTCATCTTATTTTCTTCAAAACAAACACATCATTCCCCCTTTCCTTCTTCAATTCCTACGACCCAGCCTCATCATTCTCTCTCTCTCTCTCTCTCTCTCTCTCTCTCTCTCTCCCCACGAAAACCACAAAACCCAGCAACCCCTTCCTTTCTTTCCCTTCGCTGCTAATACCCAGTTCATCTATCAGTTTTTGCTTCTTCGATCCTTACACAAATACAACCCCAGCTTCCTCTGTTCTCGTTTAAAACCCGCATACAAAACCCCTCTTCTTTTGAATAAATTTTCTGTTTGAAATTACTGATTTAAGCAGTCCGTTCCTCAGTTCACAATTTAATGGCTGTAGTGATGGGTTTGTGTCCGAGTTCGAAGGAGTCTGCGTATTGTTATTTTACCGCTGTTCGCTGAGTTTGTATTGTTCTCCGGTTTGCAGCGAATTTGTGTTGCCTGCTGTGTAAAATTATTGTTGCTTTGCAGTCCTGTTTGTATTTTTGTTGCTGCTTGTTCGTTCTTTTTGCTGTTGAATTTTGTTTCCGAATTTTGTTAAGTCTCAAATTGTTGCTGTGAGTTTGCCTTGCTGCTGTTAATCGCGTTTTGTCACCAGGATTCGAGTTTTGAGCTGCTGTTTGTTCTTGACGAGTCGTTCTTCGTTTAATGTTTTGTTTTGGTTTTTATGCTGAATCGTGAGTTACGTTTTCTTGTTTTAAAGTTCAATAGTTGCCGAGTTTTGTTCTGATCACGTTGGAGTTTGGGGATAGATATACCGACCGGGTGTATAAACATAGC
Source organism: Kitagawia praeruptora (assembly GCA_037693485.1). NCBI lineage: Eukaryota > Viridiplantae > Streptophyta > Magnoliopsida > Apiales > Apiaceae > Kitagawia > Kitagawia praeruptora. The sequence continues at coordinate 2,788,194 of CM075347.1, forward strand.
CGTAGAAAAGTAATATGACGTCTTTACCCTTCAGTTTTAACGTCTGTTAATACTAGTTCACGGAATGCAATCAGGTGCTTTAAAAAAAATTGTTCAGCCATTAAAGTGCTTGTTTCCATACTTCGGCCATTTTCGTGCAAAAAAAAAATAGTTCAGGCCACTTTCCTGCAATTAAGTCATAAATTAATTACCTTTTTCACCTAAAACATGTCACATTTTGAATTTTCACCTTACCTTTTCTATTTTCTCTAACTAAAATCTCTCCTTTTCCAATTATATCATGTGTGGTTCTATTTAATAAAACAAAATAATAGTATTATAATACTAATAATTAACCGATTACCTTTTTCAACTAAAATCTATCATCTTTTCTATATTTTCTAACTACAATCCCTTTTTTTGGAAATATTACGGATAACCTTTATATAATTATTATGAAATCATCTCATTGAAAAATTTAAATCATTCATGTTTTAAAAAAATCAATTCAAATTAATAAAAAATATTCATATAATATTAAAAAATTCCGTGCATTGCACGGGTTTTAAGCTAGTAATTTAAAAGTATGAAAACCTTAAAACAAGTCGCCACACAGAAGTAGCGTAATCCTTTATTAATAAGTGAAATACCTATTTAATGGTATTATTTTTTTGTTTCATTATACGGAGTATTTTGGTTTCATTCCTACAATCTTATTTCTACTGTAATTCTATTTTTATGTTCTTTTTTTAATAAAATAGAAATTCTATTATAATTATAATTCTTTTATTACAACTTTAAATAAAAAAAGACATTCTCTTTGATACGTGGAATTGGCTTTTGCCAATGGTACCATCACATTTTTGGCTTCTATACATGATACACTGAAATATTGTTTCTCTCTTAGTCATACCCTTTTTTAAGTAAAACGTTAGAAAAACGTTAAATACCGTTTAATCACTGTTAATGAATATTAAAAATAATAGGGATATTCTCTTTGGTACACTCGTGGAATTGGCTTTTGCCAATGGTAACATCACATTTTTTGCTTCTATACGTGGTGCACATTAACAGTTGTCTAACAGAAGGGCATGACTAAGAGAGAAAAAATATGTCTGGTGTACCATGTATAGAAACCAGAAAGATGATGGTACCATTGCCCATTGGCAAAAGTCAATTCCACGAGTGTACCAAAAAGAATATTCCAATAAAAAAATTAGTAGTTTCACCCCTACAATCATATTTCCCTTATAATTCTATGTTATTTTTTAAAGAAAATAATAAAATTGAAATCCTATTATAATTATAATACAATTTTTTTATCATACTCTTGAATAAAAAAAAATACGATCAATTCTCCGAAAAATTTTTCAAGGAGAATAACTATAACATGTTTCTATACACTACTCTATTCTAGAACAATCTTTCGTGCGATTATATGTTATTTTTTTAAAAAACATAATAAAATTGAAATCTTATTATTATTATAATTGTTATATTGTATTAGCAATTTTTTTTATTATAACTTAGAATAAAAAAGGATTGCGATCAATTATCTTAAATATTTTTCAATGAAAATAACTAAAACATGTTTTCATGCACTTCTATTAAATAATCTAAGTTTATAGTTTGTTAATTGCAAAAATTTTTTATGCAAATAACATAGTTCTTTTTATAATTTTATAATATAATTTTATAAATATTTAATTAAAGAAAAAATTAATAATTAATTAAAATAAATCTCCATAACCGTGATTCGCACGGGTTAAGATCTAGCTTTTTTTTTTTGAAATGGATTATCATCTAGTTAGTTAAGGAGATCTAATTAGGATTCCACTTGCACATAATCAGGAGAATAGATACTTACCTGAGTTGGTTCTGGGAACTACCAAATTGGCGTATCTGATTAATTTTGTTTAGTGTGCCTCACATGCAATACTCTTACAGTATCTTCGTCTTCGTGAACTTGTGTAATTCTTCGACCGTTACTAGAGCTGTAATTCGGGTCGAGCCGGGTAGTTATTCGAGCAGAGTTTTTTTTCACGAGCCGAGCCGGCTTATTTAATTAAACGAGCCAAATTTTCTGCCCGAACTCGGTTCGTTTAACTAAACGATCCGAGTCGAGCAGACTCATTTATAAACGAGCCTATTTAAACGAGTCGAGCAAGCCGAAATAACACTTAAACGAGCCAAATTTTCTACCCGAACTCGGTTCGTTAAATTTCGCGAGTCGAGCCGAGCCGGCTCGTTTAATTAAACAAGTCGGAATCTCTACCCGAACTCGACTCGTTTAACTAAACGAGCCAAATCGAGCCAGCTTAAACGAGTTCGAGTCGAGCGAGCTCGCGAGCCGCTCGGCTCGAATTACAGCCCTAACCGTTAACGAAAATTTAAGGTCAATGTTTATTTTTTTTAAGAAAAATGCTACATGCCCCAAATTGGGTATAAAAAGATTTACAAAATGTCACGTGTTTTAAATCTTTTCATAGTGCCAAATCACCCATGTCATATCACATACTAAATTGCTAGTACTCCATTGAATTCATTTAATATAATTTATCAAGTATTACAATTCATTTAGTTACGTGCTCCATTGAATTCAAACCTATAATTTAAGATGGTAAACTCTTAAAACACCGTTTCAACTAACGGGGAAACCGGTGATGAGTAAGATCATTATCCTCTTCTTTTATGTATTTTTTTTTTTTCAAATTTGAAACTAAGAAAATCCATTATTCAAAAAAAAGAAAGAAAAATTATCACGTAAGTGGAATTTGTATATTCCAATCATAAAAACAATTAAAATTATCGCTACTAAATACCTGTTCTCAGTGTTGTAAAAAGCGGGAATCAGACTTAATCGGTAGAGGCACTGTCCAGGGAATAATCGGGGATTAATCGTGTATTTGAGGATTAATCGGAATGATTAATCGAATAATCGGATTATTAATCAGTTCGGTATCCCATGGAACAGGGATTAATCGGTGATTAATCGTGATTAATCACCGATTTTTAGAACAGAGCCTGTTCTATAAAATTTATAATAACAATAATTAATTGAGATGGGGTGTTTCACAAGGGAGCAAAATCAACTTTAAAGTCATCGTTGACTGAAAATATTTATAGGCTTTCCAAGCAGAGTTTTTGATTTTATGTCTCATTAGACCATCTCCAACATAGGCCCAACTCCTACGTTGGAAATCGGAAAATGGATCTGTCTTGCAAATTCAGCATTGGAACAAAAAGAAAAGTTGTCCAGGGCCCGGGAACTTGGGCTCAGCCAACTCTCTAGCCTCTGTCTCTTCATCATATTTAATTATTTTCTTAATGTTTTATTTAACTAAATCATAACTGAACCACTTGCAGAAAATGTAATATAACATTATAAAGTGGGCCTCATAGTAGTTGGCGTGTGAACTCCCCGTTGGAGCAGCTTAGCCAAGTCCAACTTTTGCCTACATGGCTTACGAATGGGACCCAAAAAAATTGGAAATGGGCTCTCCCATTGCTGATGGTCTTACAAACGCAAGTGGATGACACCAGAACCAAGTTGACATAAAAGTAAACTCCAGTCAATTCATTTGGTCTTTCTTAACATTATCTTACCAGAAGATGATGATGATGATTTTGGTATAGCATCCACAAATGCAAGAAGCTAACACGAGTTCATAACCAGCCATGCAAGGCTCTATTATACAAATTATTAGATAAGCACCCTTGGAGTGGTTTTGGGGCAACGACTCTTTATTGTTTCAATCATCTTATCTTTGATGAGCCTTCTCATTATTTTCCCCGAAGATGATTTTGGAATAGAATCTACGAATTGCAGCACTCTGATTTTCTTGTATTGTGCCACATTTGAGGCTACGAAATTCATCACTTCCTCTTCATTATCTTTTGCTTCTACGTTCATCACCACACATGCACCTGGTATTTCCCCTGCTTCCTCGTCTGGTAACCTGCATATTAGACATATATTCGATACTATAATCTTCAGGCGCGCACACACATATTGAATAGTATTTACAAAGTTATCGATTACCCCACAACAGCAGCATCTTCAACTGAAGGATGTGTTAGAAGAATGCCCTCTAGTTCCGCAGGAGCAACCTATATATGAAACATATATGAATTCTTGGTCAAAACGTGTATTTCAGGACACGCAACATATAAGAATTCTGAATAAAACCCAAGTCATGTTTATATATGGAGTGGCACATTTCATTCATGTTACAAGGCCTAAATGATTATATGATTTCTTCAAACAATATTTTACTTGAAATCCTTTGTATTTGATTAGCTCTTTAATGCGATCCACAATAAACACATCCCCATCACTATCAATGTAGCCAATATCACCAGTGTGTAGCCACCCATCTTTATCAATCGCGTGTGCAGTTTCATACTCATTCTTATAGTATCCTGTAATATAATGATGTCACATGAAGCAAATACTTTATAATTTAACCAGGCGAACGGTCCCTCTCAAACATTTGCCAGGGAACTGTTACACAACAAATGGTTTCTATACCGTTGGATCGTTGATCCAACGGCTGGGGTTTAAAAAAAAATTTACACCGTACCGCAGAAACTTTCCGCGGTACGGGGTAATTACAAAAATGCCCCCATGTTTTCACATCAAAAATCTATTGTGAACAATGAGGGCAATTTTGTAATTACTCCGTACCGCGGAAAGTTTCTGCGGTACGGTGTAATTTTTTTTTTAAATCAGCACCGTTGGATCAACGATCCAACGGTCCAGAAGCCATATGTTGGGAAACAGTTCCCTAGCAAATGTTTGCTAGGGAACGGACCCCGTTTAACCATATCTCAAAGTGTTTAATACTGTTTAAAACCATGAATATTGTTACCTTCCATCACACATTGGCTTCTTACACATATCTCCCCGGGTGTATTTTCGGGGAGAGAATTATTAGTATCAGGATCGATGAACTTCACTTCCAAATTAGGAAGTATAAAACCAACCGAGTGTTTTTTTGCAATGGCATGGCCTTTGTTAGGATCTCCGTGTGTAAGTGTAATGCAGCTATGTTCTGTCATTCCATATGCCTAGTAGCCAAATTGAAGATCAATTCAATGATTTTGATACGTAAAGGGAAAAGAACAGAGGCATAGTTAATTAGCTCATACCTCTTGGACCACAACATCTGGAAATTTTCTCTCGAATTCAGCAAGAATTTCTGGAGCAAGAGGGGCAGCTGCTGTCATGACAGAACTGAGCTTAAGCTTACTGAGATCAAATTCATCCACAATGGGATTTTTAACCAGTCCCAAGATGATAGGTGGCACGATTGGTGCAAATGTGACTTCATATTTGATCAGTGCATTCAGGAATGTTCGTAACTCGTACCTACCCATCACCACAACTTTCCCTTTGTTTCTCAGTGCAGCACAGCAGATTCCAGTAAGCCCGTATATATGAAAAAACGGTATAAGGCCTAATGTGGTGACAGTTCCCACTAGTTGAGGACCAACACTGAAGAGAGAGGAGCACAAATTTGAAACCAAGTTGCGGTGGCTTAACATTACACCTTTAGACAGTCCTGTGGTGCCTGATGAGAATGGCAGGGCACATATATCAGATTGTTGTACTTTTTCATTCATGATGCTGTCGCTTGCTCGTTCTGCTGCATCAAGCAATTCATTCCAATATATGGAACCTTCCACGCGTTTTTCACCAACTATAACAAGTGGTAGTCCCAGACCTTTCACCTATGATACACAGCAAAACACCAGTTAACCTAAAAGCAAAGTATTTTTGTAAATTTTATGTTACATTACAGCAATACATGTAATGAACAAATACAGAACTAATTGTGACATATATACCTTTTCATATGTTGCGGCATCAGTAACAACGGACTTGGCATCTGCAGACTCGGCTTGTTTCTTGATTTCAGACACATGTGAAGCTGGATTTGCACCGGAAACAACGCCACCAGCAGCCATAATTCCTAGAGCAACAATGGGATACTCAACAATATTTGGAAGTACAACCATGACAACATGTCCCCTCCTTAGGCCAAGTGACCTTAAGGCCTTGGCAAACCTCTTAACATCTCTATTAACTTGGCCATATGTATATTCTTTTCCTGTAAAAGCATCCACAAATGCCACCTTTTCCGCATATAATTCAACATCTTGAAGCACAAACTCTGGTAAGGACATGTTATCAGGAACTGGAACCGGAGCATACTTGCTTCGGAAAATATGTTGTTCATGATTTGATCCCATTTTCTGTTTGTAGATGAATGTGAAGAATGAATAGGTTTGGTGTTATATAGGAGACTCAAGGTGACTTTTTGCTCTTGCTTCACGGATTAATCATGCTTTTTAAGTAGGTTATTGGGAGTTGAATAGTTGATCACATAAATGAGATTGTCATGAGGTTCTTAGGTAAGAAATTGGTGAGCCTAGCTAGATCGTTTATTTTTCTTAACAAACTTGATGCCATACTTTCTGGTTCGGCTCGTTTGGGAAATCTTATTTTTTAGAAATAAATTACTTATTTTGGAAAAAGTTAGGAAATATACTTTTTTCTAAAATAAGTAACTTATTTTTGTAAGATAACGAATATTAAACTCCTCAAACATATTTTTCTCTAAAAAAAAGTATGCAAATACGGAATTTTTTCCAAAATAAGTAACTTATAAGTTGTTCTTGAAATTTGCCAAACGGGCACATTATTTAGCAAAGTTTGTTTACGAATCATAAAATGGAAAAATTAATACTGCATACAGGGAAAAGAGAGGGAATAATACAGAAGGAAAATTTTAACAAAAGAAAATGTGAGACGATGAAGCTTTATTATATCGATATACAAAGAGCAGAAAATTACTCCATATAATGATATAAGGAAAAATAATAAAATGGGACGAGTCCTAAAATAGAACCATAATTCAAATTATAATTCGATTCGATAATTAAATAAATTTGAATTTTAACAAATTTTGGTACTCGATACAAAATTTAAATCGAGAGTTCACTCCATTTGTCAAGTTCGAAATCCAATTTGATTCAAATTAAAAAGTTTATTTTAAAAATTTGATCAATTTATGTATGATCAAGAACTATTTTGAAGTATATTGAAACAAAAATGATATCTTGATTTGGTTATTTGTTCAGTGCCTTTTGTCTTTGATATATTTAGATTTTTATCTTTTAACGGTATTGAGTTTTTTAGTAAAGTACAAAGATGTAATTAGGCTTGTTAATGGATCGGATATCCGATCGATCCGATCCGATCCGATCCGAGTTTTAATAAGTGGATATGGATTGTATAAAATAGAATCCGATCCGATAAAAATCCGATCCGATAAAGATCCGATGTATAATGGATCGGATATGGATTTTAGTTTATCCGATCCAATAATAACCCGATCCGACCATTTACAATTACTTATATATAATTTTAATATAATATATAAGATAAATTTAACTATATATAATCAAATTAATCTATTTCTCTGGGATTTATTATTTTATTTTTCATTCAAGAATTTTCTTCATCTTTCACGTGCACTATTATTTCATTAGATTTTCATATTCTATACACCATTATTTCACTATATTTAAACGAATGAATATGTACATTCAAAGTTATTTGTTCATATTTATTTATTTAATAGTTAAATTTATGTTAATAGTTATAATATATATATACAAATCACATATACTTCAATTCAAATTTTATTATTAATTCTTGAATATTGAATTTTGAGAATTTTTTTTGCTATTTTAAAGATTTTTTGGTTTAATTTTATTTTGTTATTTTACTGTTTGTTATATCAATTTTTAATTTTTATTTTAAATTTAAATGGATCCGGAGGTCCGATCCGATAATCCGAAATCCTAATGGATTGGATATGGATCATGCTATTAATAATCCGACAACGATCCGATCCGAATCCGAACCGACAAATTTAAATGGAAATGGATATGGATTTAGATGAATCCGATCCAAATCCGACCCGTTGACAAGCCTAGATGTAATGATAACATGTTTCATTAAACATGTGTTCCAAAAAATAAAATTTGCAATTCGAGATGTTGCGATGTAGTTTATTAGTGTATCCGTTTATCTCGCATATGTATTATTTTAAATAATTATGTATAATAAAATGGATTAGAACATTTTGAAGTTAAATTTTGTTTTTGATATAATTGCTCATATTTTATTGTTTTTTTTTTGAGTAATGCTCATATTTTATTGTTGAATATTATTATGTGGAGGTGGGTCTAGTAGTACCAATTATACTAATGATGACACGAGTGGGGGATGAAGTTGCAGTAAAGAGAGGAAAAGGAAACGAATAAGTAGAATGTGATAATATTTCAAAAAAAAGAAAAAAAGAGTAGAATGTGATAATTACTAGGAATAATTATTTCTTCTTATATATATTTATTTATAATTATAATAAAACAACAAATAAATAATAATAATAAAATAATAGTAAATAGTAGCTTAGAGGGTGAGAAAAGTAGTAGGAAAGGTGAAAGCAAGAAAAAGGAGGGGCATGTGTATGAATGAATGAAATGAAGATGTATGATTAGTTTTAGGCCTTCTTTTTAATTTACCAGTGTTAAAGATGATGTGATGTTGAAGCAGATCATTGCCCAGTTCGACGACTTTATTCAACTCACTGCCGCCGCCGCCGACGACCACCACCACCACTCTCCCTCCGACGACTACGCCTCTCCTTTTCTTGTTAATATTACTTATCCGAACATATCTCCTCTCATTCGCCTTCCTCGCTCCAGGTCTCTCTCTCTCCCTAGTCCCTCCCCCCCCCCCTCTCTCTCTCTCTTCTCTCTCCCCCCCCTCTCTCTCTCTCTCCCTCTCTGTCTCAATTTGAATCATTTCTATCTCTGCATCTTTTTCATGTTTAGGTCTTGCTTAATTTAATTTTGTTATTTTTATTGTCTTTTTGATTGATATTGTAGACATATTATAGCAAAATTTCAGATTTGTATAAAATTTGCTAATCAGTGGAACCAAGGGCTCATGTTTGTATTACATGGCAGTTATTAGGTTAGTTGGATGCTGCCTAATTAGTGTCTATAAGTTATTGATCATTGTCCTTATGTGCGATATAAGTGAAATGCCTTTTCTCAGTGTATTCTTGGGAAATATTTCTAATTTCTGTATCCGTATTGGCCTTTATCATTAGATGCTTTATATGTGCTCTCATTGATTACTACTCAATTGTATACGTATGCATAGAAGTGTGCAGCTAAATATGAGATTATGCAGTTTGGGGTTGGGGACTTGGAGGTATACCAACTTTGATGAATTAAAGTTTTGGTTTTAAGGGTTCAACGTTCTACCACTATGCCTTCCCTCTATTCCATGGACCAGCCTCTGTTCCATATACCATGGGTCGCTAAACTAAATCTAGTTTAATGGATCCTCATTGGATTACATAGCTAAGTATTGCACAAGATTAGCATAAATTGTGCATATATGTTATACTACAGAATGTCTTTGTTGTGAATTTTACTAGAATTTATGATGCATACTGCATATATAATGGACTTTCAGCAGAATCTCATCTGTCAAGTTTAGTATATGTACATATACTCGCATCTTAATATGTATGTTTTGTGCTACTGTTTGTACCTTTTAATCATGTTCATTACTTACCACTTTTACCATTTTTAAAAAGAGTTTGAATATTTTATTTCGGTATTCATGTTTCTGAAATTTATACTAGTAACTAGACCTGGCAATTCGTTCGTTTCGTATACTTTCGTGTCATGTACTTTCGTGTTCTGTGTACAGGAATGCTAAACCCAAACACGACCCGTTAAGAATTCGTGTAATTTCGTGTACCTTCGTGTCATGTTTCGTGTAATTTTAAATAAAAATAAAATTATAATATAATAAATAAAAGCAGTTAAATATTTAAAGTTAAATTTTTTCTACTTGTGTCTAGTCAATAAGTTATAACGAGTCAAGTGTCAAATCTTGTTAAACTTAAATTTGAAATATTTTCTATTTTGTTTTTGTAAATATTATTTATACAATATTTATTGATAATCTGTATCTATAAAATTTTAAAATACTTATTAATTATTATTTTTTTGTGCACTTTCATTTTTTGTCGTGTACCCAAGGATAAACCCAAAACCGACACTTAATTTACGTGTGTACTTTCGTGTTAGTGTACCGAAAATTTAAAGACAAACACGATATTATCGTGTCATTTCCGTGTCTTGTACGTAATTGCCATCTCTACTAGTAATAGTATTATACATGCACACAAATCAAAAGCACACATAGAATTCATCCTGATATACAAAATACTAGCTTAAACTTCAGAGAGGTCTGGCTAGGGAGAAATTAAAAGTAGACGGTTATCACAGTACCTAAAATTAACAACTAGATCTAGAGCCAATAGGCTTAACTAATAGCACTTAATCAAGGATCTTAATAACAAGCAATAACTGAATCTAAGATTGCAACTGATAGATGGATAAATGCAAAAAATTAAAATTTGTCACTTGCATGAATTGATATGATTGTCAGCCTCTTTAGCAAACATAATATGTACTGGCTGTTCGTTGATCCTCTGCTGTTTCCTTCCAAAAATGTTGTTTGAATTTAGAGAGTGAAGAATTTAGGTGGAGAACTAGAGTCTGACAATAAATTTTGGACGGAGTAAAGTTATCTGACTTTAGCGTACTATGTGAAACTATATATATTCTTTTTTTTTTTTTTTTGGTCGCTTGCTTAGAATAATAATTTAATTACGTATTTTTTAAAATCTTGTTTAATTACTAATAGGAAATATAACAACGATGCTTTTAAAATTTAACTATAACTTAGTTTACTGTTGTAAGAGGATGTGCTTATTAGTTTCAGTTTTCGTGTTAAATTACTAGATTTTCACCCTATTCCCTGAACCATGTCTACCCAAACTAAATCCAATTAAAGAGATACTCTTTCGGACAAAGAACTAAGTGTTGCACTAGAATGGAGCTTTTTGACATTTTGGCATTTCCTTTTAGATTAGCATAAAATGTGTTAGATGTTACACTTACGAAGTAATAATTGAAACTTAGATGTTATGATGCATATTGCATATTTAAAAGAATTTCATAGCAGTACATAAAGAAAGAAGGAACAAAACATGGCTCCAAATCTCACTTGTCAAGGTTCGGTGTGCAGAAGTTTACTGTATAGTTTCTTGGTAAGATGTTACAGTTGTTATGTCTTATACTAGTAGCCACTTTATGTGTTTTAATAATAATCGAGTTGTAGTTTGTTCCTTGATGTAACTTTAAATAATTTCAGACTAGAACAGTATGATTTCAGAACAGAGTTTTGGAGTCAACAACTAACACTTTTTTTTGGGGGAGGGAGAGGGGGGGCGGGATTAAGGATTCATAGCATGACCTAAGTCGCGGGGGAGGGGGAAGGAGTCTTACCACTAGGCTATTAGTGACTCCTTATTGTAACACGAACTAGCTTCTATTGCAGGTCATAATAATTTGCAGCATGCCTAAATTGTTGCAATAATTAAGAAGGTATCATTAGCAGTTCTGTTGACATTGTGAGTAATAGACATTTGAATGACCTGTACGATTCTGTTGGTGTTGCAACTTGCAAGTAATAAACTTTTTGAAAACTAAAAAAAAATCTGTTAATATTGTATTTGTGAGTAACAAACTGTTTAATTACTAAGTGAAAATAGACTGGAAGAATAAAGGTGATTTGATTAGACTGCGGGGATAAAAAAATTTGGCACTATACTATTGTTTTGTGAAAAACTAGTAATCAAGAAATCCTAATGCTTCCGACTTGGTTTCAACCAATTTAGATCAAACTTTCAGCCCCTGAATTCGATGTTTCTGGCGTTGAGGTTTGGTGTTAATATAACTTCATTGTGGAATTTTCTGGCTGAAGCATTGCTGATTGCCCACATAATCAGGCTCGGGTGATGTATTTTCTAATTTAGATGAGTAAGGTGGAGGACATTCCTTTTCTTAAAAAATCAGAAAATACATCACCCGAGCCTGATTATGTGGGCAATACATCACCCGAGCCTGATTTAAATTGATTTAAAAATCAATTATGAGGACATCACCCGAACCCAATGGAGGATTAATTTTTTAGCTCGGTTTGTAACTTGTTCATATTTATGTATTCATCTTGTCAGAAGCTTGAATATCTATCTACCTGCGGGTAACTAATCCTGACAACTTATTTGGCAAAACCTTGTCAATATTATTTATATAACTGATGTTAAAATGTTTTCTGCAGATGGTGTTCTCTGAGTTTTGATGATTCCTCGCATGAAGATGATTGCTGCAGTTTTTCAATAAGAAATGAAAAGCTTGAAAGTTCTGGAAATTTCGAGATGTTTGATCCTGGAAAGCCTCCCACGAAGAGAAATCGGAAGGATCTAGATTGGGTAGAACTGACTGGAACAACTGATCCAGTTGAGAAAATGGAAGACCAAATTTGGAAAGAACTTCCAGAAGATCTTTTTGAAGCCGTCATTGCAAGACTCCCTGTAGCCTCTTTCTTCCGCTTTCGATCAGTATGTCGTAAGTGGGATTCATTGCCAACATCTCATAGCTTCTCCCAGCAGTGTGCTCAAGTACCACAAGCTCAACCGTGGTTTTACACTGTTTCTCATGAAAATGTAGATGCTGCGGCTATGTATGACCCTGCCTTACAGAAATGGTACCGCCCTACAGTACCTGCTCTACCCACTAATTTAAATGTCTTGCCATTAGCTTCAGCTGGGGGTCTTGTTTGTTTTCTTGATATTGGACAGCGAAGTTTCTACGTCTGCAACCCACTCACAAAATTTTTCAAAGAGTTGCCTCGTAGGTCAATTAAAGTTTGGTCACGTGTTGCTGTGGGGATGGCTCTGAATGAAAAAATTTCTAGTGGTGGCTATAAAATCCTGTGGGTTGGTTGTGATGGGGAATATGAAGTTTATGACTCCAGGAGTAACTCTTGGACGCGACCTGGAAGCATGCCCTCTAGTATTAAGCTTCCACTTTCACTAAACTTCAACTCGCAGGCAGTTTGTGTTGATGGGTTGATTTACTTCATGCGTTCAGACCCTGAAGGGATTTTGAGCTATAATATGAAGACAGGAATTTGGAAGCAGTTTATAGTCCCAGCTCCACAACATTTGAGTGATCATATGCTTGCAGAATGTGATGGCAAAATATTGCTTGTGGGGTTACTGACTAAGAATGCTGCCACTTGTGTATACATATGGGAGTTGCAGAAGATGACTCTTTTATGGAAGGAGGTTGACAGAATGCCAAATGAATGGTGCTTGGAGTTTTACGGAAAGCACATTAGGATGACTTGCTTGGGCAACAATGGGTTGTTCATGTTGTCACTTAAGTCTAAACAAATGAATCGTATAGTTACTTATGATGTAACAAAGAGGCAATGGGTGAAGGTTCCTCGCTGCGTGCTGCCTCATGGATCAAAAGAAAAGTGGATTTCATGTGGTACATCATTTCACCCTTGCTTGACAAATTCAGAATGAATTTAATTTGTTCCACTTTTGAAGCACCTCTCGTAAAGTAGGTGAGATTCTATTGGACACGAAATTACGTTGTAAACAGGCTGCACACTTTCACCATTGCAGTCTGCAGTTATCATGGTGAAGAAAAGGTGGTTATTGGGTCTCTTGTATCTGGATGCTCTTATTTTGTTTTCAAAACTTTATGCTGATACATAGCTGGGTAAGAATCAGCAGCAAGACTTTTCCATTATTTTAATGTAAGCTTTATATTATCAAGTTTGGATATAACCTGTGCTATTTTTTGGTAGCAAATCTTGTATTTGGCTGTTTACACTCACTGCTGTAGTGTATTGTTTGCCAATTGCCACTGCTTAGATTTAAAATGTACTCGTACACTTTTGTGTTGAACTGATAGTCTATTAAGAATTCACAGTTAAATAAACTGCAAAACTTGCTTTAAATTCACAAATCACAAAATAAACGGTATGGGGAAATAAAAACTTGTGCGAAGATGAATATCTAACTGAGATTATTATAGGTTTTATGATACAATTCATCTCATAGTTCAACATATTTTGGGATCATTAAAAAACGAAACTTACTCAGTTATAATAGCACTCAAAGTGGTGTCTAAGGAGGGTAGATTTAAATTCACAAATCACAAAATAAACGGTATGGGGAAATAAAAACTTGTGCGAAGATGAATATCTAACTGAGATTATTATAGGTTTTATGATACAATTCATCTCATAGTTCAACATATTTTGGGATCATTAAAAAACGAAACTTACTCAGTTATAATACCACTCAAAGTGGTGTCTAAGGAGGGTAGATGTACGCAGACCATGCCCCTATACAATAGGGAGGCTGTTTCCGAAGAAAACCCGACCAAATACAAATACAAATACAGGAAACTAATACGAATTAAACTCACACACACCCTATACAACAGGGAGGCTGTTTCCGAAGGAAACCCGACCAAATACAAATACAAATACAGGCCAAATACAAATACAGGAAACTAATACGAACTAAACTCACACACAAAGGACAGGAAACTAATACGAACTAAACTCACACACACCCAGGGGTCGAACTCTTGACCTCCTACAAAGGAGACAAGGGTTCAACCCACTGCACCAACATGTTGTTGGCATATTTTGGGATCATTATGGGTGGATAATGCAATGTAGGGGGGCAGTTATCTCATGTTAAAGTTTTAAAATCAATATCTATAAACAAACTCAAAAACACATGCTCCCTACGCCGTGATCATATTGATATGTGTATTGAAACAGAGCTAGCCTAAAATGTGAAATTTTAAATTTGGGCAAACAAAAACCGATGAATGAGTTCAATGATGGGTAGAGACTCTTGAAAATTACAGAATAACAAACTTCATAGTTTAGTTGCTATGTTTACAGAACATTAAGATCAGTTAATCCAGTACAGGAAGAAAGTATTTCAGCATTTGAGTAACATTGTAGATGACAAGGAGGGTGGTGATGGTGTCGCTTAACATGAAGAAGCCAACATTCGCGCCGTAACTGTATGGTTAAGCCATGCCCCTGCTTGTAGCTGTCCTGATTATCTGAAACAGAGCTGCAAATAGAAAGAAAGAAAATTAGAACGATCCCAAATTCTTTTCCCCCCGGTAAGAGGACGAGGGGGGGGGGGGGGGGGGTTTAATATATACACGATTACATGGCAATGCTAGAATCACTGAAACCTAAAAGTTGGCTATACAATCCACTTCATCTCAATCTTATTGCTGTTAATACTCTGCAGTATATATTCGATGACTACACAACCTCTTGGCACTAAAATAGAATAACCGTACTATAAGTCCGAGACCAAAAACTAAAAGTGCAAACAACCCTAGTAAAGCAGTAAGTCAACACATACATATAACACCCAGGAGACAAATTATATAAGTAAATAAGTAAATAGTTTGTTATCAATATTAAGGAAAAGGTAAGGTTATCTTACATGATCCAACAACCACAAACACGAAAAACCCGAGCAAAATGGGACCGACAGGATAGTTTTCCCCTTTCTTTGAAACTGTCTCAGGCACTGCTCCTCGCTTGGTGATATTCTTCTGGAATCGTTGCACCTTCCTATCAGATAGTCGTTTTGATGTTGTCTGAAAACAAACCAATCGTTAAACTATCCAGTCAGCCATCACTAGCCATGCTCATCTAGTTTCTGCAACTCAAGTTTCTCGTACATGTGCCAAAATCATCCAAACAAAGTAGTAACTGTGTACTATATCACTATGAGGTGAAAAATTCCAACAATTTACAATTTGCTCAACTGGACCTAAAAACAATGTGTGGCTTGAAGATCATAAACCTTTAAAGCAACATCATTTCATGTTTCAAGTTATAATTATGCAAAGTTCACTGACAACATATTAATTTTAATATGTGAACTTCGCAGACAGTCAAAGAACCAAGCCAAATTATTCAACTTGAGGTATCAGTAACTCGTAAAAAAATCAGCAAAAGAATTATAAAAACAGATGTTCAATTAATCAAACTGACTGACATGTAAGAATGTTACAATACTATGAGACAACACAGCTTAATAGCTAATATACCTATTGGATAAACACGAAAAGAACATCTAATCGCAGGGGACCTAGATTAATTCCGAGATGGCCTCTAAAAAAACCTATTGTCATGTACTCATGTTGCATTTTAAAATCCAAGCTCCTCATTTACAATTTTTAGCTCAATTTTAAAGACATGATCACTATAAACCTAAAGCAAAACATGATGTACTTATCAAACAACATAAATCAATATCTTAACCAAAGAAAACAACATTCATAAATATTTCAAATGAACAAACATCAATTAAATTAGAAATGTGAAAACAAGATATGTGAAAAAATAGAGAGATCCAATTTAACCGCAATTAAATAAATTTAACAGCACAAATATTTAAAAAGAACGTTTGCAACATTAAGCAGGAGGATATGAATGATTACCATTGCTTCTAGGAGATTTTGAGCTGCCGGAAACAACAATCGCCGGAGAGTTTTTCCGATGTGAATTATTTTTTTGAGCCCGGTATTTATTTCTCAGGCTTGTTTGTTCACCTGTTTCTTCGAGTGTATTTTTAATTGGGTCGGACACGTGTTCTTGGTACGTGGCAAGTGATGATTGGGGTTGTGTCATGCAGATTTTTATGGGCCGGTTATGGCCGAAACCTGAACTAGTAATGCTGTGGCCCGATATTAGATGATAGACTATTGAAAATAGTGGCCCAAACAATCATGTATTCATTGTCACTCATCTACGCTAGTAGAGTGTAGGGCTATAAAAAAAATCAAAAAATTCGATTTAGTTCGAAATATCTATATTTATATTTGAAAAAAAAGAATATTATCCGTATTCGAAATAAAGCGGATATTTTCTGTATTTGAATCCGGAATATCCGAATTTGAAATTAAATATATATGATATTTAAATTATATATATATATAATTTAAAATTTTTTCTATTAACTTATAGTGTTTGTGTGTGTATATTAATTAAATAATATATGTTTACAAATTTTATATAACTAGCTCTTTACCCCGTGCAAAGCACGAGCATGTTCTAAAGATGAATAAATTGTTATTTTTCTCTAAAGTGTATGATGTATTTGCAGGCTAAAGGTACGACAAAGGAGTTATATGATCGTAGATCTTCTGTTATGCGATTAATGTGGCTTGTTTATGGTATTATTCTTATATTATACTAGCTTATAACCCATGTAATGCACGGTTCGTTTTCTAATATCTATTATTATATTTTTTTTATAATTATTTGTTATTAGTTTACATATCAAATTATTATTAAGAAATTGATATATATAAGATTTTACACGTTCAATTTATTACTATGTATTTTATCTTGAATTCTTAAAACTTGATTTGGATGATTTTACAGCCCACGTGAAATTAACAAAATAATCTTTAATTTAGTGATGATTTAACAATTTTTTTCCAATTAAAACTACCAAGAAACAAAAGAGAGATTAAATTGACGATTTTTTATATTGAACATTCTATTCTATTTAGGAAATTTACTTATATTTCGTTTTGATTATCAAAATAGCCTTCTTATTATTTGAAGATAGTTGTACTAACAACGAAATACAATTTTAATAATAAGTGTAAGAGAGATTTTGTCCAAAACCTTGGTAGTTGGTAGTATGGTCCTAAATACGACAAAATAAATAAGAACTGTTAGATATTAAAATAAATAGATGAAAAATGTTGGATATAGCATAAAAAATATTTTATATTTTAACATGTAAACTAAAAAAGTGTATTTATATTGAAATATGAAAAATTGCATGTCAATGATTTAAATCATATATAATTAGGTTTTCTATATTGAATAGGATTACCAATGTAGGTATTCTACACCGAATAGGATTAATGTAAAAATTCGTAATTATATTTTCTCTTGAGATTCTGATTGTTTCCATTTGGATAATAATTGTTAAATCATCACTAAATTAAAGATAATTTTATGAGTTTCGCGTGGCCTTTAAAATCATTCAAATCTGATTTCTAGATATCGAGATAGAGCCTAAATAGTAAATATTAACACTTTTTTATATTAATAAACCAATAAAAAAATTCAGTTCTAATACAACTTTTTTTTTTTCTAATTATAATACAACCTTTTATATCCTTTTCAAATTATAATTTCTTTTTAAAACAGCCTTTTTAATTATATCCTTTTTATATTATAATTTTCTTTTTAATATGATATAATTTTGATCGTCTATTTTTAAAAATATTATATTCGACGGTTAAGATTATTTTATTTTAACCCACATTTTTAATCCAACGGATCATATGCTTTTGGTAGCATAGTGACCAGACCAAAAATCTGGATAAGATCCCTCCTATGCTTATTATATACTAGCTTATATCCCGTGCAAAGCACGGGTTACTTTTAAATTATATAATTAAGCAAATAGAGTATAATAATTTGTTATGGATATAATTTAACTTTGTAATATTAATTAATAAAATTATTAGTAATAATAATAGTTATTTAATAAATGACATGTATTGTTTAGAATTAATAATATAAAATCTTAATGTAAATTTGTTGTTGACGGGATTCGAACCTTGGATCTTTAGAATATGTATTTAAATATAAAATATTTCTTATTATTAGATCTAACAGTTATCATCTATTTATTAAATATCTAACTGTCATTATTCTTTTTAATGGTTGGTTGAACCAAACAACCAAACTACCAATTATCCCCTAGTTTGCTTATTATATATTAGTATAGATATAAACATATTTAAAACATGGATATAATTTGGTTGTTTGGTTCAACCATTTAAAACAATAGTGACCGTTAGATATTTAGTAAATAGATGATAACCGTTAGATCTAATAATAAGGAATATTCTATATTTAAATCCCTCTTCGAATCCCGTCAACAACAAATTTACATTAAAATTTTATATTATAAGTTCTAAACAATACAATGTCATTTATTAAGTAATTTTAAAAACTTAAATTAAATCCATAATAAATTATAAAACTCTATTTTGTTTAATTGTATAATTTTAAAAATATTTAAAAGTAACTTGTGGTTTGCACAGGCTATAAGTTAGTATGCTATAATAAGCGAAATGGGGTATATTTTGTAGTTTGGTTAACCCCATTTTTGGTACAACCATTAGATCTGCAACTTAAATAAATGTTGACAGTTGGATACAATATTAAAAATTGTTATATATGGAGGTCTAAGGTTCGAATCTCACCAACAACATTTTATTTAAAATTAATACTAAAAGATGTTATATAGAAAGGTTGAAGGTTCGATTTCCACCAACAACATATTAATACTCCATCCGTCCCATCCATTTGTTAACATAAATTTTTCACTTGCGTGGTACACATTTTAAGGCTTTTATAAAGTATAGTTATATAACTTATTTCTAAAATTTTCTTTTTCTATATAAAAATAGGATTGTTCTATTTTTATACAAAAAAAGAAAATTTCAAAAATAAGTTATGAAACTATCATTAAAATCTACCTTAAAATGCGTGTCGAACTCCCGTACCCCAATGTTAACTATTGGGTGGGACGGAGGGAGTAATAAATAAGTTAATATTTAGTAAATATAAGCTTATTGCCAGTGCAAACGGGTTTTTCAATATATATATTTATCACTCATGATATAAATATAAATATTTATTGATTTATTAATTTTTCGTATATTTCTAATATTTATTTAATTTTGATCATTTACTTTTGATAGTATTTTCAAACAAATAGTTTGAATATTAAATAATATGGAACAAAAATCTAGATGTTAATCAATATTAAATTTTGGAATATTTAAATTTTAAATATTAATATTCAAAATTAATATGCTATTAATTAGGTTCGAACTTTTAAATTATGTTGGTAAATTAGGAATTACGATATTTGATAATTATATGTTATTAATGTGATTTGAAATTATAATCTATGTTAGTATGAATCAATTTTAAATGTTTTTTTTTTGACGAACAAAAGGAATTTTTATTAATTTCCTGAAATCAATTTTAAATGTTTTGGTGATTGTATCGAAGATCTTTAAAGCACTCGAATAAAATTTCTTTTGTACTTTTGTATTATTATATTAGAATCGAAAAGTTTATCCCATTTAATAAAATCATCAATCAATATCTATTATCTATTATATATCATCAATCAATAATTATATATATATATAATTAAAATCAAATTTCCTTCTTTAAATCCTATTTTTTAGAAAAGAAATCAAAACTTCCTTTTTTAACATTAACATTAACATATTCGAAGTAGAAAAGGTTTTCAAATTTGTAGGGAAGAAGAAGTCAAATTTATATATTCTAAATTGAAAAAAGAAAAGAAATCAAAACGTCCTTTTTAAACATTAACATATTCGAAATAGAAAAGGTTTTCAAATTTGTAGAAAAGAAGAAGTCAAATTTATAAATAGCACCTATCCATCTCAAAAACTTCAACACGTTTAACAATTATAAATTTGGTTGAGATTTCATAATTTTTAATTATACAATCTGTATTGTTTTAATAACTATTTTTGCACTTGATTTTGAGGTTTTTTTTTAAAAGCATGCTCCTTCAATCTCATTGTTTACCACCCTCCTTCAATCTTAGGTATCGATTTTATGATTACACTATATATATGTGGGCCTCATGAATGTAAGTTATGTAACAAATTGGCTAATCTCTTTTACACGTAACAAATTGGCTAATCTCTTTTACACAGGAGATATAATTTGAAAGATGTTGAATGTTCGATTATATGTTATTTAAGAAGTAAACAGAGAGGGAGTATTAAAGATGATCATGTATTCACATGTGTCTCAGAAGAATGGAACATGTTATAGATTTACATTGAATCTTCGCAAACGTACTGGTCAATATCTAACGACCAACAATATCTAAGAGTGTTGAGTATTGAATACGGTAAAAGAATACAGAGGGGGGGTGAATGGATTCTTGAACTTTTGTTGGATTGAGTCTATGTAGCAGATAAGTGCCTGTGTGTGTAGAAGTGAAGGTGCGGATAAATAAACAACACAAGACACAATATCACTTTAATCTAATGTATTATTAGATAAAGGTTGCTACAATCTGTGAATACAAATGGTAGTATCCTCAGCTTCGTTTTTCTCAGAGAGATATGGCTTACAGTGTATGAAAAACTTGACTCACAAAAGTTACTAAGTTATGAAGTGAGGCTGTGTCCTTATAGAACATGGATACAGCCTACTTACTGCAAATAAGGTAGCTAAACAAATTACTTTCTAGTCTGTCTATCCTTTTTGAGTAAGCGTCCAAACGGTTACAGATTTGACTTTGCAAAGCCTGTTTAGATCCACTTCTTTAGCTCCTTGTCTCTTCTATATCTCTCCAAGCTTCCTTGTAGGCTTTCCAGAGCACGTTACAGATTGTGGTCCATAAAGTGCATTGGCTTGTTGCAGGTTTCTGACTTGTACAATTTCTTCAGTATTTTGTCTCCAAGAATGTATTCGAGAAGTGACTAAGTAAGTGATTCGAGAACTAGAATTGACTTGATCGATAACTCTGAGTTCTCGAATACTGTTATAATGACATATCGAACCACTTCTCGAATAGCTCTTTTCCTTCAGGATTCCTTGAGTTGTCGAATAGAACATTTGACTTATCGAATCCTCGAGTTGTCGAATAGCTTTCTGAGTCCTTGAGATATCGAATGAAACTTTGACTTGTTGACTCTTTGAGAACTCGAATACCATTTTGACTTGTTGACTTCTTGAGTTCTCGAATAGAGTAGTAGACATATCGAATCCCTGAGATATCGAATGAGATATCGAACAGTGTATTCAGAGATATCGAATAGTGTCTTGAGATATCGAATCTCTGACTTCTCGAATGCTGGACTTCTCGAATAGACAAATATACTTCTCGAATTGGTACTTAGGCAAATTCTTCATTTCTTCAAATCCCAACTGTGATTATTTGACAGTCTTTAACTCCTTGCTTGAGGCATGAACCTTGGAACTTCTTTCAAGCATTATTCTAGACTCTATTTGTACAGTTACACAACTAGGATTTGATGCCTACTACAAGTACAATACAAACAGAAACTCTACAACTAGAGGTTCCCTCAGTTAAGAGGTCATGTAAGTAATGCAAAGCATTACAAACAATTAGGCTTGTTATTAGATGTGTACAGGCATGCCTCTGTAACTAACAAAGAGTTTTCATTGAATTTTGGCGGTTTGCAGATGAGCATAGTAACATATTTGGAATCATTATTAGAAGTTTGAATATTTTGTACTTTAGAGAAATAATATTGTAAATTAACATTATTGAAAAAAATTATGCTAATAATGCTAATTTCTATTTTTTTCTGAAGTTCTTAAGCGAGCTATATGTGTATAAATATATTTTTATTATAATACTCAAATACCGTAATTTTTAATTATTTATATTTTTTCCCTTTTGCATGTCTACTATTAAAATTTTAAATTAATACTTAATTTTTTACAACAAATGTTCATATTTTTTTACAACTTCTTCATCTTCGATATATATGTGTTTCCCCATATATATCGATCTTATTCACTTTTCCGTTTTAAATATACTAACTTATAATCCGTGCAATGCACGATCCTTTTCTAATATTTATTATTATTAATTTTTTTAGTACTTATTTGTTATTAGTATACATATTCGAAATAGAAAAGAAATTTAATTATATATAGACAATCATTACTTTTAAATATCAAATTTTATCACCATGTTTGTAACTTTTTTCTTGCTTCTGTTGGTTTTGTCTTCGTCTATATTCTTTTAGTTTTTTTTAATTCATTCTTATTTTGTTTAATTTCTAATGTACATGGTTATGTGTCTGCGTCACTTGATTTTTATGATTTTAAGGTTTTTTGTAATTTGTTGGTTTTAAGGTCTGAATTTACTGCTTTTAATATTTGCATACTTTGTTTTATTTTTAAATTTATGATTTTAGTTATAATTATGTATTATTAGTAACCATTATTTGTTCTTTACTTTGGCTTTTGTATAATTTTTATTGACCTCCGTATAAAAACACATGATCGTGTGAATAATGATAGTGTAAATAAGAAGAATTAGGAGATCTTAGTAAAAGTACTTAAGAAACTTGGCATAAAATTTGAATTTTATCATCGCACTTTATTTATTTTTCTTTATATATTTATGATTAATTGTTAATATGTTGTTATTATCTTCTCATTGTTTTTTATCATAATATTTCAACGGTTGAATCAAATCTACTTTTTTTATCTATATGTATTTATTACAACGGGTGTCGGCCTAAAATACGTGACACAAAATCGAAGTAAAAAATAAGCATATAGTTTATTTTGTTGTCTATATATATTTATATATTTTAAAATTTGTACAATATTGTGTTCACTAATTTATTTGTAAACATTTTCTTTTTAATTTCTTTCTTAAATATTCTATATTAAAAAAATATTATAAGCCCGTCGTGAAACACAGATTATATGTATTTATTACAACGGGTGTCGGCCTATAAAAAAAATATTACAAGGACGCCGCGAAGCACGATTTAGTCAAATAGTCTTCTTCTTTTTTTATATATATAAAGGAAAATCCCTGGGAGCTATATAATCGTTCGAATCCTATTTATCTATTTTTCTAGAACTCCTCTATATTTTAAATAATTAAAACTTTATTCTTTAGGCCCTATTTTTTAGAAAAGAAATCAGAACTTCCATTTTTAACATTAATATTAACATATTTGAAATATAAAAGGTTTTCAAATTTGTAGGGAAGAAGAAGTCAAATTTATATATACAAAATAAAAAAGAAATTTAATATTTCAAATTTCATTTTTTAACATTAACATTTTCAAAATAGATAAGATTTTTGTATTTTTATGAAAGAAAAATTCAAATTTACATATCGACCAAATGAGGTCAAGTTGTTGAATATGAACACTAACGATTCTACCATTACAAAGTTCGGATCTCTAACAAGTAAAAGTAATAGTAGATGATAGTGACTAGGCAGTTTATAAATAAACTATTTCTTTTCTCTTTTAATTTAGTCGAAATACTATATTTTAATTTTGAGATCTTGATTCTAAATAATTCTCTTAAACATGTCAGCTCCATAGACTCTGCATAATAGTTATCAGATAGATAATGGAATGATCATGTGCTAATTATCTTTTAAGTTGTTTGACGTTTTTTTGCTAACCTTTTTTTTGTTGCTAACGTGGTTTATATATTTGTATTTATTTATCTCGGTCTAAGAAAACATGATACAAAATCGACATAAAACTTAAGCATATAGTTTATTCAGTTGTCTATGTATATTAAAATTTTTACAATATTATGTTGATTAATTTATTTCTAAAGATATTATTTTCGATTTCTTTCTTAAATTATTTTTCAAAAATATTAGAAAATATTACAAGGCCGCCGCGAAACGCGGATTATATGTTTTTTATTACAACAGGTGTCGACCTAAGAAAATTTGATACAAAATTGACAAAAAAATAAGTATATAGTTTATTTATTTATCTATATATATTAAAATTTATACATTATTGTGTTCAATAATTTATTTATAGAAATTTTCTTTTCGATTTGTTTCTTAAATTATTTTTAAAAAAATTTAAAAAATATTATAGTGTCGTCGCGAAATGTGGTTTATATGTTTTTAATACCACATGTGTCGGTCTAAGAAAATGTGATACAAAATCGACATAAAAAAACATATAGTTTATTTAGTTGTCTATATATATTAAAGTTTGTACAGTATTGTGTTCATTAATTTATTTATAAAATTTTTATATTCAATTTCTTTCTTAAATTTATATTTTTATTTAAAAATATATATTACAAGGCCGCCGCGAAGCGCGGCTTAGTCAAACTAGTATATATATAAAGGAGGATACGCGGGAGCTTAGGTGGCGCTCTAAGATCGTATCAATCTATTTTTCTAATTTTCTAGAATTTTAGAATTATAAACACTAATAAATGTAAAAATATCATTTAACATATTAGAGGTAGAATAGGTATTCGAATTTATAGAGGAGAAGAGTTCGAATTTATAGGTAAGACATATGATTAGAAGTTTTATTGCAAGTAGAATAAGTATTTATAATGCATATGATTAAAAGTTCTATTGGAAGTATAATAGGAGTTCGAATTTAATTATAGAGATTAAGAGTTCGAATTTATAGAAAAAACATAAATAAAAGTTCTTTTAGAAGTAGAAAATATCATTTAACATATCAGAAGTAGAATATGTGTTCGAATTTATAGAGGAGAAGAGTTCGAATTTATAGGGAGGACATATGATTAGAAGTTCTATTGGAAGTAGAATAAATATTTATAACACATATGATTAAAATTTCTATTGGAAGTAGAATAGGAGTTCGAATTTATAGAGAATAAGAATTCGAATTTATAGAAAAAACATATAAATAAAAGTTCTTTAGAAGTAGAATATGTGTTTTTAACATGTTATAAGTAGAATATAGGTGTTCGAATTTATAGAGAATAGTTCGAATTTATAGGGAAGACATATGATTAGAAGTTCTATTAAAAGTAGAATAAATATCTATAACGCATATGATTAAAAGTTCTATTGGAAGTAGAATATGAGTTCGAATTTAATTATAGAGAATAAGATTTCGAATTTATAGAGAAAAATTAAAGTTCTATTAGAAGTAGAATAGGTGTTTGAATATATAAGTTAGACATAAAATTAAATATTTTATAGAAAATACGATCTTCTTAAATTATACTTTTATATATAATTTAATTATACTTCTATTAGAAAAATCAATATATATATATATATATATATATATATATATATATAAAGGAGGATACGCGGGAGCTTAGGTGGCGCTCTAAAATCGTATCAATCTATTTTTCTAATTTTCTAGAATTTTAGAATTATAAACACTAATAAATGTAAAAATATCATTTAACATATTAGAGGTAGAATAGGTATTCGAATTTATAGAGGAGAAGAGTTCGAATTTATAGGTAATACATATGATTAGAAGTTTTATTGCAAGTAGAATAAGTATTTATAATGCATATGATTAAAAGTTCTATTGGAAGTATAATAAGAGTTCGAATTTAATTATAGAGATTAAGAGTTCGAATTTATAGAAAAAACATAAATATAAGTTCTAAAAGAAGTAGAAAATATCATTTAAATACAAAATATTATACTTCTAATATATTAAATGATATTTTTATATTTATTATTGTTTAAAATTCAAAAAATTTAGAAAATTAGAAAAATAGATTGAGATGATCTTAGAGCGCCACCTAAACTCCCGCGTATCCTCCTTTATATATATACTAGTCGATTAAGCCGCGCTTCGCGGCGGCCTTGTAATATTTTTAAAAAAATTCAAAATATAAATTTAAGAAAGGAATCTAAAAGAAAATATCTATAAATAAACAATGAACACAATATTGTACAAATTTTAAAATTAATATATAGACAAAAAAAAAACTATATACTTGTTTTATGTCGATTTCATATCACGTTTCTTATGCCGACACCCGCTATAATAAATACATATAATCCGCGCTTGGCAGTGGCCTTGTACAATTTTTTTAATTTTTTAAAAGTATAGACTACTTAAGAAATAAATCAAAAAGAAAATATCTATAAATAAACTATATACTTATTTTTTACGTTGATTTTGTATCATGTTTTATTAGACTGACACCCATTGTAATAAATACATATGAATGAAAAAAAATAAATTTTGGTGGAATTAATTAAAAGAAGACGTTGAAATGTTAAATCTAATTTTAAAATATCCGTTAAACAATACCATATGCATTGCATGCATTACTAATTCATCTGTGTCACTTTATTATTATAAATAAAAATTTAGACTAATTTTCTTTCTAATTTAATAGTTATTAACCTGTGCTTCGCGACAGCTTTGTAAAATTTTAAATAAAAAACCAAATTGTAAATTTAAGAAAGAAATTGAAAAGGAAATATTTATAAATAATTAATGAACATAATATTGTAAAAAATTTTATATATGTAGACAACTAAATAAATTAAATAATTATTTTTTATGTCAATTTTGTATCACGTTTTCTTAGGCCGACACCCGTTGTAATAAATATATATAAGTCGCATTTCACGGCGATCTTGTATTTTTTTTAAATGTTTCAAAATATAGATTATTTAAGAAATAAATCAAAACAAAAATATCTTCAAACGTATTAGTGAACACAAAATTGTACAAATTTTAATATAAATATAGATAATAAAATAAACTATATACTTATTTTTTACGTCGATTTTGTGTCACATTTTTTTAGGCCGACACCCGTGATAAGAAATACATATACATAAAAAAGTAGAATTGATTGAATAATTCAAAAGAAGACGTTGAAATATTATGATCAAGAATAATGAGAAGATAATAATGACAAATTAACAATTAATAATATATAAATAAATAAATAGGGAATGGTAAAAGTTCAAATATTTTTTTTTTGAAGTTTCTCAAGTGCTTCACAAAAATATAATTTACATTCTAAAAATTTTAATATAATTCCAAAATGAAAAATTTAATTAAGAAAAACAATTATTACAAAATTAATAGTATAAAAATAAACCCGCAAAAACTATGAGCCCAGTAAAGATATTTTAACATTCTAAAAGAATATAATTTGGAAACTTTAAGCAAGCATAAAATTTACCCCTTTATAACTACGTTAACATTCAAGTCTTAGGTTATTAGCGGTTAAAAAAAATCATAAAATTAACCGCAATTGTCCTAATCCAAAGCGGTTAAAAAAAATCATAGAATTGATCCCAATTGTCCTTATCCAAAGTTTCTGTTATTTGTGTCTGCCAGTGATGAGTATATATTTTTCTTTTGGATTCATTCAAGTTGGTATTATAAAAAAGAGAAAGAAAAAAAATATGAGTAAAAAGCTAGAATTGACATATTATCATGATATCATATCCAACGTTTGTATTCAAAGTTAATATGCAAACTTATAGCATAGAATTTTATGTAACAATTATTTAGACGATGAAACCTTTAATTTATTAGAGGGTTTTTGTATTTATAGATGAAAGATTCGAAATCTTTTTCTATTTTGAATATGTTATATTTCAATTTAAAAAATCTCTAATTCAATTTATAATTTTCGATTTTTGGTATAAATTTTAATTATATATGTATATATAGACAACAAAATAAATCATATACTTTTTACGTCGATTTTGTGTCACGTTTTCTTAGGCCGACACCCTTTGTAATAAATAAATAAATATATATATATATATATATATATATATATATATATATATATATATATATATAAACAGATTTGATTGAATTAATTGAAAAAAGACGTTGGAATATTATGATCAAGAACAATGAGAAGATAATAATGACAAATTAAAAATTAACAATAAAATAAATAAATAGGGAATGGTAAAAGTTTAAACCTTTTGTGCCAAGTTTCTCAAGTGCTTATACTTCCCAAATAGATAAAGATCTCCCAATTCTTGTTCACACTATTTGACATTTCTGTATCGAGATCACTAACAAAAAAATAAAAAATCCAAAGTATAGAACAACCAATGGTTACTAATAAGCTATAATTATAACTAAATAAAAACAAATCATAAATTTAAAAATAAAACGAAGAAAGCAAATATTATAATTCAACCTTAAAAACCAAAAAAAAAAAACCTGAAAATCATAAAAATCAGTGACGCACACACATAGCCATGTACATTGAGAATTAAATAAAAATAAGAATGAATAAAAAAACTAAAAAAATAGACGAAGACAAAAACTAATAGAAGCGAGAAAAGGCTTGCAAACATAACCATGTACATTGAGAATTATAAGAATGAATAAAAAAAATAGATGAATACAAAAGCAAACAGAAGCAAGAAGGGTTAAAACATGGTGATAAAATTTGATTATTAGAAGTAAAAAAAAAAAAACAATGCTTGTATATATATATAAGAATATAATTTTTTTTCTATTTCGAATATGTAAATTTGAATTTTTCTTCTCTACAAATTTAAAAACCTTTTCTATTTCAAATATGTAAATTTTTTACATCCTAAAATATAATTTTCAATATTTAAATTTAAAGATATTAATGTTAAAAAAGAAAATTTTGATTTTTTTTCCTAAAAAATAGGAACTAAAGAAGGGAGTTTTATTTTCAATTATTTAAAATAGAGGAATTATAGAAAAATAGATAAATAAGATTCGAGCGATTCGGAACTTCTGTGAATTCTCGTTTATATACATGCATGCATGCTTCACATAAAAATTTATATTGCATCGACTTTCATTAATCTAAGATTGATTAAAATATATAAAAACATTCAAGTTGTTAAACTATGTTCTAGCAAATCTTCTCGATAATAACTTCCAAACAAAATTAGTTAAATACTGCTAACTACATTAATAATTAGAAGATCTTGAACTTTAGTGAAATCTAAAGTTGAGAAACCAATGACATTAAGGAGAAAAAGTGATAAATCATGAAAAATTAATTTATGGACAAATCAATTTCTTTCGTACCTGAAATTTGATTTTGGATCTCAAATTCTTCCTCACGTTTTCTTCGAAAACTTCCTGCAGAAAAAAAAATAAAAGAAAAGGAAGCTTTAATCAACCATGTATAACTGTGTATGTACAATTATAATTATTTAAGATTTTTGCATATTAATGAAAAATGCAAGACTTTATATAGTTGTCGTAATGGACTTAATATAAAGATAAAAAATTTAGATTTTAGATCTCCTAATTCTTATTCACACAATCTGCAGGAGCATGAATTAAACAAAATAAGAATAAATAAACAAAAATAAAAGAAAATAGACGGAGACAAAAGCAAACAGGAGCAAGAAGAGGGTTACAAACATTGTGATAAAATTTGATTGTTAGAAGCAATGATTGATAAAATTTGATTGTTAGAAGCAGTTATTGAAGCAATATTTAAAACATGCAAAAATATAAATTCACTTCTTGTACCTTAGAATTGAACATGGTTTGGTGACAAATTGGCACAGAAAGTGCTCCTCTTCGTATTAATTCTCTGCAACTTTATACAGTGGATCTAAAAATCGCGTTCTGCGAAAACCAAACAAACAAACCAGGTCAATAAACATGTTTCACTTGATCGAAAAAACCCGAGAAAATAAAAGCATTACAATTGTACTCACATATGATATGATATAGCACTGTGAAATCTCTATGTACGCTTATGTACTTGAATATATAGTAGTTGAAGACTAATTAAAAGAAGATGATCCTACAAATTCAAAAAAAAAATTCTATTTCAAATATGTTAATGTTAATTTTAAAAAGGGAAGTTTTTATTTCTTTTCTAAAAAATAGGACCTAAAGAAGGAAGTTTAATTTTAATTATTTAAAATAGAGGAGTTCTAGAAAAATAGTATTCGAGCGATTCTAGAGCTCGAATATAAATTTAAAAATTCAAAATAAACTTATTATGTACTCCCTCCGTCCCTTTTGATTCTTAACATTTCACTTTTTCAAAACTTTCTGGCACGCATTTTAAGGTGCATTTTAAGGATAGTTAAATAACTTTTTTTTAAATTTTCTTTTTCTGTATAAAAATTTAATGTTTAAATTTTTATACAGAAAAAGAAAATTTAAAAAAAAAATTATTTAACTATCCTTAAAATGCACCTTAAAATGCGTGCCAGAAAGTTTTGAAAAAGTGAAATGTTAAGAATCAAAAGGGACGGAGGGAGTACTATCTTTTTATCGCGGCGGCCTTGTAATATCTTTTTAAAAAATTCAAAATATAAATTTAAAAAAGAAATTGAAAAGAAAAAATACTGTACAAATTTTTATGTATATATAGACAACAAAATAAACCATATACTTATTTTTTACGTCGATTTTGTGTCACATTTTCTTAGGCCGGCACCCGTTGTAATAAATACATATAGATTAAAAAGAAGCTTTGATTGAATTAATTAAAAGAAGACGTTGAAATATTATGATCAAGAGCAATGAGAAAATAATAATGACAAATTAACAATTCACAATTAATAAATAAATAGGGAATGGTAAAAGTTGAAACCCTTTGTGCCAAGTTACTTCTACTTATTCTAAAAAAGAGAAAGATCTCCAAATTATTGTTCACACAATAGATTTCTCCACGATATGTGTCTCTGTACCGAGATCACTAACAAAAAAAAATACAAAATACAAAATCCATAGTTACTACTAATCCATAATTAAAATTAAAATCGTATAAAATAATAAATTTAAAAATTAAACGAAGAAAACAAATATTAAATCAGTAAATTCAAACCTTAAAAATCAACCAAAAAAAATAACCTAAAAATCTCAAAAAATCAGTGGAGGATACACATAGCCATGTACATTGAAAATTAAATAAAATAAGAGTGAATAAAAAAACTAAAAAAATAAACGAAGACAAAAGCAAACAGAAGCAAGAAAAAGTGCTACAAATTTGGTGATAAAATTTGATCATTATAAACTATGAGTGTATATATAAAAAATAAACCATATACTTAATTTTTACATCGATTTTGTGTCAAATTTTCTTAGGCCGACACCCGTTGTAATAAATACATATAAAACACATTTTTATCAATATCCATTATCTTTATTTCTTTAAAATTAAACAATCATCTTCTTTATGCCAAAGTTTTGTAAATTAGAATAAAGGTCTATCAACTATCAAGGTACTACAACATCTTTTGCGTTCTAAACTCAATGGGCCTCACCATTATTCTACCCAAAGTAATAAAAGTGTAGACTCCAAACATCATGTATGATATTCTCAGATGTCATTGACTCGAAGAAAATTGAATAAATACGTAAGAAAAAGAATCTTGACCCTTTGTGCATAAGCAGTTTCACGGTATTAAAAATTTATTTTACGTGCGTAATTTAATCGAAATCACGTACATACGATAACATATATTATCTATCATGACTCATAAAAATAATATAAAATTAATAATACGAAAATAGCAAAAATTCATTACAACTGTAGCTGCAAACAAAATTAGGAGATGGCTAATCTATGTTATAGTTTCCTAATGAAAATCTAAATTTTTTAAGAAAAAAGTAGAAAAGGAGGAAAAGGGTTATACTTACACGTTTCACAAACGATGCCATTGTCCACGAATGTTGTACATCAATGAATAAAAAGAGCCAACAAAATTCTACTACCCTGCAAGCATGGACATACTCAAAGTCAAGTAAATATGAAAAAATTATTGACAAATATGATAGAAATACACCAATCATGATATTAAAACTTTTAAAATCATGTATCATATACGAAGACATGTGAATCAGAAGACATGCAAATCAAATTTGCTGAACATAATTCGTATGATCTGCATAATGACATGAACATGATTAGTTTTAAATATATGTAATAATAAAACTTGATCACAATCATGTACACGCACAATTCAGCAAAATAAAAAATAAACAAAAACATGAGAAGAAAAGTGCAGGACAAATTTCCACAACCGATGTATAGATATACACATCAATCGATCTAGAAGATGTCATGTTGTCTCAAATAATCAAAATAATGTTGAGAAAAGTGTTTTGGATTTTCTTTATTTATAGCTAATGTTAGGACAATGATGGTATATATATAAGAATATAAAATTTCTTTTTTATTTTGAATATATAAATTTGATTTCTTCTTCCCTACAAATTCGAAAGTCTTTTCTATTTCGAAGATGTTAATGTTAATGTTAAAAAGGAAGTTTGACTTTCTTTTCTAAAAAATATGACCTAAATAAGGAAGTTTTGATTTTAATTATTTAAAATTCAGGAGCTCTAGAAAAATAGATAAATATGAATCGAGCGATTCTAGAGCTCCTGCGGGTTCTCCTTTATATAATAGATAGAGATAGATATTGATTCTCTATATCCTATTTTACATGTCTAATAATTTATTAATTCTTTTAAAAAAAGATATCTTTATCAAATCTTAATTCTATTCTCATTTTCTTAATAAAGGAGGATACGCGGGAGTTTAGGTGGCGCTCTAAGATCGTCTCAATCTATTTTTCTAATTTTCTAGAATTTTAGAATTTTAAACATTAAACACTAATAAATGTAAAAATATAATTTAACATATTAAAAGTAGAATAGGTGTTCGAATTTATAGAGGAAAAGAATTCGAATTTACAGGGAAGACATCATGATTAGAAGTTCTATTGGAAGTAGAATAAGTATTAATAATGCATATGATTAAAAGTTCTATTGCAAGTAGAATATGAGTTCAAATTTATGGAGAATAAGAGTTCGAATTTATAGAAAAAACATATAAATAAAAGTTCTATCAGTATATATATATAAAGGAGGATACGCGGGAGTTTAGGTGGCGCTTTAAGATCGTTTCAATCTATTTTTCTAATTTTCTAGAATTTTTGAATTTTAAACATTAATAAATATAAAAATATCTTTTAACATATTAGAAGTAGAATAGATGTTCGAATTTATAGAGAAGAAGAGTTCGAATTTATGGAGAAGACATATGATTAGAAGTTCTATTGGAAGTAGAATAAGTATTTATAAGGCATATGATTAAAAGTTTAAAAGTTCTATTGGAAGTAGAATAGGAGTTTCAATTTATATAGAATAAGAGTTCCAATTTATAGAAAAACATATAAATAAAAGTTCTAATAGAAGTAGAACAGGTGTTTGAATAAATAGAGCAGACATATAATTAAATATTTTATAGAAAGTACGTACGATCTTCTTAAATTATATGATTAGAAGTTCTATTGAAAGTAAAATAAGTATTTGTAAGGCATATGATTAAAAATTCTATTAGAAGTAGAATATGAGTTCAATTTTATAGAAAAAACATATAAATAAAAGTTCTATTAGAACTAAAATAGGTGTTTGAATATATGGATCAGACATATAATTAAATATTTTATAGAAAGTACGATCTTCTTAAATTATACTTTTTATATTAGTTAATTATACTTCTATTATGAAAATTTATTCATAAATCCAGTACCATTGTCATAAAAAAGTCATCATATTTAAAAAGAAAAGAATTAATGTGTTAACATAATAAAATAACATTCTAATGCTGAGGAATCCTAAATAATTACAGGAGTATCTATAAAATAAAGAGAAAATAAGATGAAACTCCATAAATTTTTAGAAAGTCTAGAGAAAATATAAATTGGAATTCACTCTATTTTTTAGGTTTTGATTTTAAGGGAAAAAGTTGTTGTGTAAGATAAGTATCATCAATAATATGTAATGAAGTTGGAATTTCGATCCCAAACGAGAGCGGCTCGAAACATGTTTAACGGGAAGACGGCTCACTATAAAAGATTGTATTAGCTATTAAATTATCGTATTGATGTTATAAATTTCATATATTTTTAGGATTTAATTTTTATTGATAAATATTATCATACAAGTGATATATGTAAAAGTTAGGTTTTTGGTCTTAACGAGAGAGCAGATCAAGAGTAATAACCGTGTTTAATGAGAAAGCGGTTCATTAGAGAAGACCGTATAAAAGATGTTTGAATATATAAGGAATACATTAAATAAAATGTTTTATTGGAAGTAGAATATAAGGACGGTGGAGACGTTTTATACGATTTTTTTAAAACTATACATCTTTCTTCCTAGAAATCCTTTATGTTAAATTTTTTATATTAATTATACTTGCATTAGAAAAATATATCCATAAATTTAATATTATTCCCGTCACGAAGAGTCTTCGTATTTAATTTTTTTTTAATATGTTAACATAACAGAAAGACATTCACATGCGGAAGCTGTAAATAAATACATGAATATCTATAATATACAGAAAATTTAAGATGTATTTTCATCTTTTAAAACTCCAAAATATTAGAAAGTTTAAAGAATATAAAAATTGGAATTTACTCTCTTTATATAATGAAGTTAGAATTTCGGTTCCAAATAAGAGCTGCTCGAAATGTATTTAACGGGAAAACGGCTCACTAGAGAAGATTGTATTAACTATTAGAATTTGATACAGGTGTCATATATATATATTTTAATTTTTACGGTTCGATTTTATGGATAAAAATTATTATATAAGTCTTTATAATACATGTAAAAGTTGGGATTACGGTTTTAACGAGAGAGCGGCTCAATCAAAAGAATCGTGTTTAACAAGAAATCGATTCATTAGAGAAAATTATTTAATTATTAAAATATAAATATAAATATTATAATATATCATAAACATGTTGATTTTTTTTAAATATTGTAACACCGCCGCGAAGCGCATTCACAGTACCAATACAAACTAAAACTACATCAAAGTAGAAGGGCCACTATAGAAGCTAGAAGTAGCCTCTTTGATTGGGGGCTTCCGCCTTACACACGGAAGATTGGATTGCCTGAATCACGAGTCTTATATACAGTGTTACGATCACCTCATATTGATAAAAAGTCCAGAGAACAATTTGAAATGGAAATAAAGAAACAATTTCTGGTCATAAAAGCAGAAAGGCCCTCGTGAAGCTTCACCAATGCTCTTTTCCACGCACCCCTACGTATGCCTATGTGGGAGTACTCCCTAGGGTTGTATTTTGATAATCAGGAATGCTATAAACAACAACAAGACTTACTCAGTTATAATACCACTCAAAGTGGTGTCTGAGCAGGGTAGATGTACGCAGACCATGCCCCTATACAATAGGGAGGCTGTTTCCGAAGGACCCCCGGCCAAGTACAGAATTACAAATACAGAAATACAAATACAGAAAGGAAACCTAATACAAACTAGGAAACTCACGCACACGCAGGAGTCGAACCCCTGACCTCCTTCAAAGGAGGCCAGTGGCTCAACCACTGCACCAACATGTTGTTGGCTAGGAATGCTATAATATGATTTGATCAATGATCTAATATGTTATTAGTTTGGTTTGTTGGACACAGAAGAACTCTGTACCTTAGCATTTTTTTTTCTAAATCTGCTTCTCTTTATTAATTTATTGTGTAATATAATATCTAAATCTAAAGTTGTATGAGTGATACATTTGAATTATTATCTACATTGCGATGTCACACATACAATTTTTATATGATTTTTCGTAGGCTATCCAGAATTATTAAAAACATTAGATTTCCTATTAGAACACAATAAATTTCCCTACTCCAATTATTACACAGCCTCAAACAAAGTAAATCTTTATTTTACTGTTTTTTTTACTATTTAGGCTTATATGCCTTACAAATGATTATAATACACTCCACTACTAAAATCAATCAATATATTAATGCTAAAAATAATTACTAAAAATAAAATGATAATAAATCATTTATGTCATTACTGTACCAGTCCACCATTAAAGATATAGGTAAATTCTCATAACAAAATGTAAATAACCGAAATAATACACGTAAATTTGAATAACAAAAAGTAAAGTAAAATAATTTTCGAATAAAATTATATAAATTAGAATATTCCCCCATGAACTCTTAATGAGTAAATTAGTCGTATACTAACCGTCTCTCTAACAAATTATACTGAATGTTTGTAATGTCGTACTACCACCTATATGGAGCTCATGTAATAAGATATCACTTGGCTTGGCAATTCTATCCCGAATATGCAATTAATACCAAAAACTCTATATATACATGTTGGGCCCAAGGCCCACCTACTGAGAAGGCCCATTAAAAGCCCAACTAGAGCCCTATAAATATACTTGTAGCTCCAACATTATAAAGGATTGGTTCATTAAATATATAATACTTTAACAATGGCGCTAGAAGGAGCTCTTACCTCCTAAAAAAAAGCAAACACATCAAAATTCAAAAATTCAAAAACAAGTCAGGTTATCCATTATAGTAACAGATCGAGACTTGATAGTGTGTAAATCGACTCTAATTCTTCGTTTAAAACGAAGGATGGCCGATGACAACCAGGAAACGGGCAAACAATCAGCTCCAAATACTCGAGATGTCGCGAGTGTTAAACGAACAGCAAAATCCAAGGCTCCAATGGATCCTCAAGCGTTGTTCGCATCGCCTCCTGGCCCAAGCTTATCAGATCCATTGAACGGATCTCGTAGATTGAAAAATGATTCTCGCTAGCTGGTTCTAACACCTCAAGGGAAGCATGTGCTTACGAGCGACGCTCGGTTGCATTTGGAGAAGATGAAGAAGCAAAGGCAAAACCAGGAGAGCCACGAGGAGCGTCCAGAACGCGTTGTTCTCGATGAGGAGCTTCGTCGTCTTGATGAAGAAAGGCAGATGTTAGCAGAGAAGGTTCGGAAGCAGAAAGAGATTATTAGATTGCAGAGAGAGCTCCATGAGGTGTCTGGGGGTCGTATTCTAAAACAGAGGTATCTTCCGACTCGTTTTCCTCAAGGAAACGAAGATATAGACGTGAGCAAAAGGAGTATTCGGATGAAGAGGATGAAGACTATGAGGAAGAATGTAACACCCCTAGATCCGGGGTCAGGGATCTGGTCGTTACGGTCTCAATATCCATCCACAAAACCAACATAATCTAAATTACAACCTTGTGACCCAAAACAACAACAATAAACACACCCGTTATAGTCCCAGAGATGAAATCAGAGTAACCAACAATATTATTAATCACAAGTTTGAGTTCTTACAACCCAAAGAATTACAATTAACCATTACAAACTCTTTGCCATCCATTTGTATATGCCATATAATAATTACACTTGATACTCAAATGCTAACAACTAGCCTACCAGTAGCTGCCTCTTCAGCAATGGTAGCTATGACCTCATCGATTATTCCTCTGACGGTTGTCACCTGCTTACGCTGAGTGCGCTTTGCGCGGCCATCTGGTCTAGCTGTTGTTGTGATATAAATAAATAAAGCAAGGGTGAGCAATAGCCCACCTAAAAGAATATAACTGAACAGTAATAATATATAACAGTTCAAAATATCTTTGATACCATATGCCATGCATTAACGATGTAGTACCAATATAAGGTATGAGATGAAGTTACAAGGTAACTCAAAATATATTTGTTTTGAATAAATATCTGCTATGTCAAAGATGAGCCAGATATTATCAACTTTTTATAATAGAGGAACTTGCAGGAAGAATATTACAATTCCAATTCAAACACTTTTCAAACCTGCCAATAATGATAAGGTTGCAGGAAGTTTCCAACATTGAGAGATGAACTAATACTGGAGTTTGACGCGCCAGGAGACATAGCATTTACACGATGATCAGTCACATGTTATGCTCCCCACCTCTTGTTTATTACATGTAGAAGGAAGCACCGACGGATTTACTTGTCTACCGCCCTCTGGAACCCCCCGGCCAACGGTTGGGCCAATTGCTGGACCGGCGCCACTGGGTCACTTACGCATCTCCTAGTTCATTTCACATCCATAACTTTGAAACGTGAAGTTCCTCCCCCTTTCCCCAAGTATATTACTTGTTGATAGGACTCCACAAAGTAGTCGTATCTAGTTGGAAAGGAAAAATCACCAATATTTCCCAAGCTGATGCTTGTTAATGGATATAAACTTGTTCCATCAATTCTTACCCCTCGAGCGTTGAGGAGGTAACCAAACAGACTCATATCGATGCTTGAAAGAATCAAGATGTGAGTGACAAGATAGTTTTAGCAAGTATAGGACCGGACAGCCCAATAAATAACATCTCTCAAGTGAGGTCCCCCTTATATATTTTTTGGAAGTTGAGCGAGTATTTAAATCTTCTTATAAGATAGATTTAAATGGAAATAAAGTTTTGGGAACCTCCCCTTGACAAAAATAGTCATAAAATACCCCTAACTATTTTACACCATAACTGAAGATGAAAGATAATCTTTGAATAATATGAATTATTATAAAAAGAACTTAAAAGAATTTAAATAAATATTCCAAGAATATTTATTAAATCAATAATAATTAAGGATTAAGATTAAATCATAATATTGCTCGTAAGTAATCCTCGAATAAATACATAGAATTATTTACTAAATAACTCTCTTCTTTAAATGAATATTCAAAATAATATTCATTAATTAAATAAGCCCAAGTAAATGTTTAAAATAATATTCACTAAATAAATCACACATTAAATGAATATTTGAAAATAATATTCATTTAATAATTAATATTCGAAATAAATATCCAAATAATATTCTTTTAGCAATCAAACTTTAAAGGAATATTCGAAGCAATATTCCTTAAGTAAATAGAACTTCGAATGAATATCTTAAAATAATATTCATCAAGTACATAAAATCTTAAATGAATATTCACGATAATATTCATTTAATAAATAACTTTCCAAGAATACTAAAGTAATTACTCATTGAATAATCAAACTCTAAACGAATATTCGAAACTAATATTCATTTAAGTAATTAAAGCTCGAATGAATATTAAAATAATATTCAGCAAATAAATATACGCGAATGAATATTCAAAATAATATTCATATAATACCTCTTGATTGAGATAATATCCAAATAGCATTCCTCGAGTAATTTCCAAGTAATCAATACTTTATGAAAATATAAATAATGTTTACTAATAACATTCCTCAAAATGAGTTCTACTCTGCCGCTGGAATCCCTCCGGGTTTCCACGGCTATCTATATATCACAAAATACTGACTCCCGGTCTTATATTTAAAGAATGAATATCATACGCCCTTCACTAAGGGTCTTAGCAAAACAATCTTGCTTATAACTGATAATTCATATCTAGGCTATAAGCCAATATCAATTCAGGGAACAAGCATATCAATAGACTTGAAAGTAGGCATGCATGTTATGGCATAGGTATACAACAATCATTATATATATTATCACAACAACAGTTCCAAGTATTGGAAACTTGCCTGGTAATCCTGTAGGGGTAGTGTGTCTCGTGTCGATCCAGTGATCTATAAATAGTCATAACAACCGAGGTCAATCACTTAACATTTCGAAGGTTAAGTATAACTTAACTTAAGTCATGTAAGTTTAGTCCAAAACACACCTCGAACCCACCCTTAATGTCGGATTTTTCGTATATCTTACTTAATTAATTATAACCTCGTTCTTTGCACCATTATGTGGTCTTGATAATTCTTAACAAGTTTCGTGTTTTAGTCGACTCGCAATTCCCTTTTTAACTTAGCCAAAAAGGGTGGCCAAATTAGTACCCCTAGGGTTGACTTTTCCGAGAATCACTATTTCGAGACTCGTACTTCAACACTTTTAATAAATCACTGGAAACGTATTTAATTACGAAACCACTTATAAAATCATCTTTGATATTTGTAATATTTATCATAAAATTTCCAATTCGAAGCCACGAGTCTAAATAGGTGAAATGTATTTTTGAAGTTCAGTCGACTACGGATCTTTACTATTCACACCTCTTTCACTAAAACGTTCATAACTCGGTAACCGTTAACTCAAATGACGCACCGTTTTCGCATACATGATCTAGAGAATGTCTAGAAGGTAGCTAACCCAAAAGTGGACTTAGATCAGAAGATTAATTTTTCGGAATTTTGCCAAAACAGGGCAGGAGGTTTTAATGAATAATGTTACCTCCGAAAAGTGGTTTCTTCGCACTTATCCTTGATTCGAACATTTTTATAAAATCGGAAAACGGTCCATTTTACTTGTGGTTTTCTCTCACGCCTTCCTTATGACCTCTAATATTTAATTACCATGATTCGTCACTGACTTAGTCATGTTAAGGGATTCCAATTTCAGTTACGAACTTTCGATTACGGTTTCGAACCTCTTTTACGAATTTAATCATAACTCCTAAACCGTAAGTCCATTTCATACGATCTTTATATCAAAACGAATCTTATAACATAATCTAGCTTATCATGGTAGAAATCGAAGCTAATCAGTGACTTATACCTACTGTCAAACTCGTGTTCTTAAGGTTAACGAAATTTCGGCATTACGACGGCTATAAATCGGATATTTACCAAATTCCAAAACTCCCAATAATCATGATATCTACTCCAAACAACATATACATGATTTATAACCATGAACTGAGGCCAAGCAATGCCTTTCCGTTCAACTAGGCTATTTTTAACATTTATCAAAACTAAACCATAATCATGCTTGTAATCATGCTTATAACTTACTAATAACATAACTAAGTTTAAATCCATCAAGAACAAGCATATACCCAAAGTAAGATCTAGGGTTCATGAGGTTTATACCTTCC
Organism: Kitagawia praeruptora; assembly: GCA_037693485.1. NCBI lineage: Eukaryota > Viridiplantae > Streptophyta > Magnoliopsida > Apiales > Apiaceae > Kitagawia > Kitagawia praeruptora. The sequence goes on from CM075347.1 coordinate 2,829,486, forward strand.
TTGGAGAGTGTTAAAGCCCTTGCTAAGCCTTGTATAGTCCATGCCTATCCTTAACCAAGCTTGGATCATCCAAGAAATCAAGAAAACCAAGATTTGTTCTTGAAAATACTATTCACCCTCCTCTTAAATCATTTTTTTGAAAATGGAAAAAGATGAGTTTGATGCTAAGATTTTGATGATATCATTTTTATGAATTATAGGACTCACATAAAAAGTTTCAAGATCAACAAATGGTTGGAAGTTGGATTTTGATTCTTGAATTAGAGCTTGGGCCGAATGTCTTCAAAATGGGAGAGATGGAGTTGTTCTGCTTGCTTTTGATCTCATCCTTGGTCTAATGTGTATTATTGGTATGCTAAGATAATATCTTGGTCATAAAGCTACTTTAATAAAGGTGGTTATGTCATGGATGATGTATATTGCATGGACATGTGTTGATTTTAGTGGTAATGTGATGAAATGAGCTAATCACTTGGTTTGTTTTGCCAAGTAAGCTAGTTACTCTTGTAACTACATGGTTACTTACTCTTATCCACTAGTACATGGTTGCCCCTTGGCTCTCTGCTTGATTATTTGTCCGGTTATTGCTCCATTTGATTGATCGTTCCAAGGAATATCTCACGGATTCCTAGTTAGGGTTTTACCGGAAACCTTCTTAATAATTCCATCACCATTTCTATCTTTCATTATAATCCTCCAATTAATATTCCTCAAATATTAAATCCTTAATCTATCAGTGTCTAGGGAAAATCTTGGAGAAAATGAAAGTGCTGTTTTTCAGAATCCGACAGTCTTTACATACACTTATTTTCCCCTCGGATCACTAATACGAACTCAGAAATCCGTTCCGAATACCGGGTATAACATTATTATAATAATATTCCAAATTCCACAAAAATCACTATTCATCACTTATTTTTATTTAATTCCTATAATTAGGAAAATGAACCTGGTTCACCCTCGAGTGTTCCTTAACCTTTCATGGAACCTCCGTACTTGTAACCGATATTGATCTGGATGACATGAGGGTATCTATTTCTCTCTAGGGAATCTTATCTTAACTTTCTAGGAGATAGATTATTCTAATCTAAGTTATCACCCAATAGCATCCTTCAGGCCATATAACCTTGGAATATATATCCTTTCATTATTCATTCATTAAAACCAGTATTACATTCTAGTTGTAACCACTATTCATTCTTATATCAGTACATAATAAAAAAGTTTTAATTCTACCCAAAAATCTGGGTTCTTACAGTCTCCCCTCCTTAAAAGGATTCTGTCCCGGAATCAGGTAGAAGACAATTGGGTATTTGTTGGTTATTTCACTTTCCAATTCTCTGGTCGATCCTTACACATTCCAATCTTTCTAAAGCGCCTCATACTGGTGTTACAATACACCCCTTATACGTCCTACCAATTCCTTGGTACTTTTACACAACACATTATCCGGTATACGCTCTTGTCCGGTCTTATACTATTAACCTTATTGGTACGTGCAGTGACTTCGGTATCACTAACGCGCTACGAATTCCGGAGATAACCTCACTCGTAATTTTGCAATTCCTGACGGCTTTAATCTTCGCAATCTCGCTCAATATATAAAATTAGAAGAATTTATTGAGAGATCACTATGATCAATGAACATTTGTTATATTGCATAGTTAGTACAGAAGGGGGCCAGCCTTTAGTACTTGACAAATAATTAAACAATTAATGGCATTCCACTTAGACTTCTATCACACAGACAGATCGTCACGTAGCAGTACCTCCCCTCCTTAAAGGGTTGTTCTTCTCAATTTAAAAGAAAATAAATAAGGAAGAAGAAAAGAAAAGAATTTCAAAGAATTATATAAGAAAATTTTCATGATTGTCGAAATATCATACTTAGAATTCACCTCTGAACTATAGAGGTTTATTAGCGAAGAAAGATAATCGTATTCGTATCAAATACTTCTTTATCGTAATATCACATATCACATGTCCTTGTTGCTCTGTCCATCATTCTGTGGACCTATACTCTTGTTTGATATTAGTATCACCTACTTTTGGAAAATCCTTCAACCTCTCAGGTTAAAATCATGGATTTCTCGCTTGACATTATTATTACTGGCATTTCACGCCACGACACTGGCCATTTCCTATTCATAATTCTAACACCATCAGGTTGTCATTCCGATAGATCATTAGGAAAACCCATTCATCAATCCATTCATAACATTCCTTGCTTCACTTCCATAATTATTTCCCAATTTTTTCTTTATCAATCACATCCTTCTTATTATCTAATTCTTATTTACTTTTGTTGTTTATCTCCACCGTCATCTCAGGGTTGAGGCACTCGTCACCTTTATTCAATACGTGTTACACGTTTGTGGTCAAACTTTCCTCTGTTCAACCATCTGGATTTCACTTTTTCATTCCATGAGTTTCTTTATTACTCAATCAATCTTTTCCGTATTTCCTCGAATTTTCCAAACTTAAAAGGAGTCAATTTGTATGTCATTTATGTTCCTACTTCCAACTTTCTGTTTTGGCCAATACCCTCGCCCTGTCAATTCCATACTTTTCTCGCTTTATTACTGGAGCTTCTCATGAGTCCTATCTGACTCTCTTATTGATTTTCATCTCTATCAGTCACTTGTCTTCATTTCTGCTACAATCATTCTATGAACCATCATATCCGGATTATCTATTACAAATATCCCGTCGTCTCCAAAATTAAACCACCCGAAACTGAACTGGATGATTTTTCTAACTTAGATTCAATTCGACATTTCCACAGTCGTAAACACTTAATTTCTCAGAAGGGTCATCATTGCTTATCATTTACGTCGTGTTTGAATCATTAAACATGCGGGTTTCATAATTGTCAATTCAAGATCCTCTAGGAAAACAAAATAATCAATATTCCCTATCCATAGGGAATGCTTCCTGAACTTGACGTAGATATTACATGAAGCAGATAAAATTGCAGAAAAGCTTCAAGCATCGTAGCTATGCCAAGTTGACGGAATTATCAATCATATTTCTTTAGTAGAAGACTGGAAGCTAATGGTTTACTTAGTTAATTTCGCACCAGGTCCTGGTTTACCTTGACATAGGACTTCCTAACGCAGGTAATATGCTTAAGACGATATCAGGAATCGAATCTTTACTTAAACTACTCTTATGGTTGATTCTTGCACAATCATTAGAGGGAATGTAAATTCCTCCACCACTTTCTGACCTTCAAAGTCCTCCTCAATACCATTCCGTTTCTTTGGTATGAGCATTTATACATACTTCCTTATACTTAAAGTGTCGGCCACCTCATTGGCCTTTCCTGAATATAATAATTTCTTGAAGTCAACGTTTTCTAGATTTATTCCAACTCAGGGTGAAAGCATTCTTCCTTAAATTCTGCTGAATGGGAGAAAACTTATATCAGTCCTTTCCAAAAGTCATTGCTTCCACCTTTCTGGTGTGAACTTTACTACAGGTACTCCCCATCATACCTAGGATATTTCCTTACTTAACTCCCTTCTCATTTTAGGATAATCTCAACCTTATTGGTTCAATCCATACTTCCTCATGGTTTCACACATGCTTCATCTGGCCTTATTATTACTATGTCATACATTCCTTACCAAACTTCCCCTTTGAAGTTCAGAACATTACCTCTTCCCTTATAGGGTTTCTTAGGTCATCGTCATCATCCCCCCTGTATCTTCTGGGTACAGGGTATATCGAACATCAATAATCAATTTTATAACAATTCTGTCTATGCACTTTTCGAGATTCCTTTCCACAAATCCTTACAGGTTCTTTATACTTTGGTCGATTAAACTTATATCGTCTGAATTCAAAATATCTTCATTAGGGGTGATGCTATCCTTTGTGCATCCCCAGGGTTCGTCTTAATTTATGGATGCTCTACCCTCAATTCTATTTTCAAGGAATACTTACATTACCCTGAAATTGGCAATTAAATCATGTACCCTTAATAAGGGTCTGTTTTCACTCATTCTCATCTTAATAATCTATAGGTGGCTCATGTTAACCTTTCTTTCAAACGAATGTCGATCTACATGACCTTCCAAAAGACAACATATGTCTCTCTACTCTTTCATACAGAACTTGGTAATGGTAGAAAGGATGTTCTGGAAGATATTGGTCGTGTTCAACGTGAATCTCTTAGTGTCTAATGCTCTTTTTGAGGACACTAAGCTTCAGATAACATTTATGCATCATACTGCACTGACTTTGGCAATCTTCGTAACTTTTCAGTGGTCACTACCCTCAATCCTAATACGTTCATGGTATATATAAAATCCATCATCCTGTATCTCAATTCAATTTATATCAAAAGCCCTCGCGGTTGGCACTTGATTAGAAGCACCCCGCTTTGTCCTTACGTTGCTGGTTTAGTCACTTGATAATCCTTAGTGACTTGGCCCCCATCTGGCCATGCTAAATATGTGAGCTTAGGGGTCGGCTAATAGCATTACTTTTATAGCAATTGTTGGCATATTGCCTTCTACTTTGATACATTTTGATCTTTCCAAAGCTTTACTCCATATAAGTCTCACTCGACTTCTCGGTACCGTCTCCGGTCACCTTTCCTTCACTTTTATTCTTTCAGTTAATCTTATCAATTCCACGTACCACAAAAGCTTAACACTTCTGGCATAACAACCTTTTCATTTAAGTCAATCCCAGAATTTCTCCGTCCGGCTTGTTTCTTAATTACATTCAACTTCATAATTTTATCCCTACATTCAACTGTAATAATCGGGGCATGTCTACCCACCTGTATAATGGCTACTTTACCCAATCCGTAGGGTTCACTCCAGTTTTCACTCTCTTTAGTGATGTATTCCGATAATCAGTAAGACAAGATTTACTAAAATTTGTCAAATTCCTTTCCAGGATTAGGGAAATTTCAGTCAATCTATCCACCCACTGGTGATACTAAGAAGATCCATTTCGATACCCGAAGAGTATTTCTAGGAATACCCAAGCGGGTGAAACCATAAACAGTTATAATAACGAAATGATTGACATATAGTTGGGAGTTTAACCATTGGAAAGAAGCCCAATAAATACCTCCCCTAGAAGGGTGATCAAAAGTTTCAAACTAAAACATGCCATATCTTCCCGATACATATTCGTCATAATAATTGACACTACCGAATACCGGTCGTTCTAACAACTAGTTTCAGAAGGCACACTACTATCGAAATTAGTCATTACACAAAACTGGCACTATCAAGGCTATCCGAATCTGGTGAACCGTGCTGTCCGTATACATCCGCAATCACCCTACCGGGTTGCACAAGCACAGCACCTAAACCTGCACGAGGTGCCTCCTAATAAATTTCCAAAATTTTTCCTTCCTCCATTAGATAACGCCAATGCTGGGTCGTCACCAATTTTATCTTTAGCTCCATGGAGATTTCTTCCCATTTATCTTGTACATTCAAACTTCTAGTCTTACAATTAAGTTGGGTTATGGGACTACACTCTTTGTGAAGTCCTGTGCAAATCTTGGGTAATACCTCGTGAATCTTATGAAAATTATTTACCTTTGCCAGTGTGGTTTGCCAATCTCCATTTGAAAATATCTTTAACTTGTTGGGGTCGATCAATCAATACTTCCTATTGACCATATGTCATATTGTCTGGACTTCAATTTGCCAAAATTCTTACTTCGAGGACATGGCCTACTCCTGTTCATTCAGGTTTCATCTAAAAGCATTCTCAATTACATCTCAACCACTGCTTGCCTTGCCTAATCCCTTTATGATTCAGTGTCAGAATAAACTTAAGGTAACTACCATAATCCATTCAAGGAACAGAAAATTTTTAATATTCCTTTGAATCACATGCTTCTAATGTTTCTGGTCCATCCTTCCACTGAATTGAACTAGACTTATACTTGGTTCCTGACAATAGCCTTATTACTAGTTTATCACAGACTCCCTGGTCTTCTCCTCTTGTAGGTTCTGAGATCATTGTCTCACTTACTACTTCCTTATATTCTTTATCCATTCAGGCTATCACCTTCCATTATCTTTACTTTCTAGGCTGATCCATTCATAAAATGGACATCTCACTGGATAAACCACCTCATCAATCTCAATTGACTTTATAAATTATAACCTAGGAAATTTGCCTTCTCATGGCGAATTATCATTAATAAGATTCACACTAATCCATTTATCAAATAATGTGGCACTTGCTGCCTCTATCTCAACTGCTCCTGGAGACTCTGCTCCCTGACATATATTGATGCCTTTGATAATCATGCCTCATTCTCACTCTTTTCCCTCTGATCTGGAAGTCTCTAAGGATTATTATCTAACCCCATGTAAGATCTCAAGTAATTCCCCGAATCCGTTTTGTTTGCTGGTACTTTATCCGACAGTCCAGCTATAGATCCAATATACCTCTTTAATTCTCTTCATAATATATCAGTTCTTTACGCTCACTTCTCTGAGCACTATATCTAGATTCTTACAGTCTCTCTGGCTGCAGCCCTCATCTCCTCAAGGTAAACTTCCCTGTCTCTAACAGGATTCTCCCCCTCTCCTGGAACCTCTTCCGGGTCCTCAGTAGGGTACTCTATCGCATCCACCATCCGATCGTCAGCATATAATCAGGCATCATCGTGCTGCTGCTCGTATGCCTCAAGGTCTGTCGCCTTACTAGTCGGTACAAGAACGAGCTAAGTTACTAACATGATACTTAATAGTTCCCATAAGGGTTTTATATGTCCGTACTACATTAAGTAGTCCGACTATGAACTTGGCAAGAGTTCTTATTATCTTAATAAATTTATTGTTTTAACGTCGCGTCATCTCTGGGATATATAATGCTCTCTCTGATACCATTTCTGTAACACCCCTAGATCCGGGGTCAGGGATCTGGTCGTTACGGTCTCAATATCCATCCACAAAACCAACATAATCTAAATTACAACCTTGTGACCCAAAACAACAACAATAAACACACCCGTTATAGTCCCAGAGATGAAATCAGAGTAACCAACAATATTATTAATCACAAGTTTGAGTTCTTACAACCCAAAGAATTACAATTAACCATTACAAACTCTTTGCCATCCATTTGTATATGCCATATAATAATTACACTTGATACTCAAATGCTAACAACTAGCCTACCAGTAGCTGCCTCTTCAGCAATGGTAGCTATGACCTCATCGATTATTCCTCTGACGGTTGTCACCTGCTTACGCTGAGTGCGCTTTGCGCGGCCATCTGGTCTAGCTGTTGTTGTGATATAAATAAATAAAGCAAGGGTGAGCAATAGCCCACCTAAAAGAATATAACTGAACAGTAATAATATATAACAGTTCAAAATATCTTTGATACCATATGCCATGCATTAACGATGTAGTACCAATATAAGGTATGAGATGAAGTTACAAGGTAACTCAAAATATATTTGTTTTGAATAAATATCTGCTATGTCAAAGATGAGCCAGATATTATCAACTTTTTATAATAGAGGAACTTGCAGGAAGAATATTGCAATTCCAATTCAAACACTTTTCAAACCTGCCAATAATGATAAGGTTGCAGGAAGTTTCCAACATTGAGAGATGAACTAATACTGGAGTTTGACGCGCCAGGAGACATAGCATTTACACGATGATCAGTCGCATGTTATGCTCCCCACCTCTTGTTTACTACATGTAGAAGGAAGCACCGACGGATTTACTTGTCTACCGCCCTCTGGAACCCCCCGGCCAACGGTTGGGCCAATTGCTGGACCGGCGCCACTGGGTCACTTACGCATCTCCTAGTTCATTTCACATCCATAACTTTGAAACGTGAAGTTCCTCCCCCTTTCCCCAAGTATATTACTTGTTGATAGGACTCCACAAAGTAGTCGTATCTAGTTGGAAAGGAAAAATCACCAATATTTCCCAAGCTGATGCTTGTTAATGGATATAAACTTGTTCCATCAATTCTTACCCCTCGAGCGTTGAGGAGGTAACCAAACAGACTCATATCGATGCTTGAAAGAATCAAGATGTGAGTGACAAGATAGTTTTAGCAAGTATAGGACCGGGCAGCCCAATAAATAACATCTCTCAAGTGAGGTCCCCCTTATATATTTTTTGGAAGTTGAACGAGTATTTAAATCTTCTTATAAGATAGATTTAAATGGAAATAAAGTTTTGGGAACCTCCCCTTGACAAAAATAGTCATAAAATACTCCTAACTATTTTACACCATAACTGAAGATGAAAGATAATCTTTGAATAATATGAATTATTATAAAAAGAACTTAAAAGAATTTAAATAAATATTCCAAGAATATTTATTAAATCAATAATAATTAAGGAATATGATTAAATCATAATATTGCTCGTAAGTAATCCTCGAATAAATACATAGAATTATTTACTAAATAACTCTCTTCTTTAAATGAATATTCAAAATAATATTCATTAATTAAATAAGCCCAAGTAAATGTTTAAAATAATATTCACTAAATAAATCACACATTAAATGAATATTTGAAAATAATATTCATTTAATAATTAATATTCGAAATAAATATCCAAATAATATTCTTTTAGCAATCAAACTTTAAAGGAATATTCGAAGCAATATTCCTTAAGTAAATAGAACTTCGAATGAATATCTTAAAATAATATTCATCAAGTACATAAAATCTTAAATGAATATTCACGATAATATTCATTTAATAAATAACTTTCCAAGAATACTAAAGTAATTACTCATTGAATAATCAAACTCTAAACGAATATTCGAAACTAATATTCATTTAAGTAATTAAAGCTCGAATGAATATTAAAATAATATTCAGCAAATAAATATACGCGAATGAATATTCAAAATAATATTCATATAATACCTCTTGATTGAGATAATATCCAACTAGCATTCCTCGAGTAATTTCCAAGTAATCATTACTTTATGAAAATATAAATAATGTTTACTAATAACATTCCTCAAAATGAGTACTACTCTGCCGCTGGAATCCCTCCGGGTTTCCACGGCTATCTATATATCACAAAATACTGACTCCCGGTCTTATATTTAAAGAATGAATATCATACGCCCTTCACTAAGGGTCTTAGCAAAACAATCTTGCTTATAACTGATAATTCATATCTAGTCTATAAGCCAATATCAATTCAGGGAACAAGCATATCAATAGACTTGAAAGTAGGCATGCATGTTATGGCATAGGTATACAACAATCATTATATATATTATCACAACAACAGTTCCAAGTATTGGAAACTTGCCTGGTAATCCTGTAGGGGTAGTGTGTCTCGTGTCGATCCAGTGATCTATAAATAGTCACAACAACCGAGGTCAATCACTTAACATTTCGAAGGTTAAGTATAACTTAACTTAAGTCATGTAAGTTTAGTCCAAAACACACCTCGAACCCACCCTTAATGTCGGATTTTTCGTATATCTTACTTAATCAATTATAACCTCGTTCTTTGCACCATTATGTGGTCTTGATAATTCTTAACAAGTTTCGTGTTTTAGTCGACTCGCAATTCCCTTTTTAACTTAGCCAAAAAAGGTGGCCAAATTAGTACCCCTAGGGTTGACTTTTCCGAGAATCACTATTTCGAGACTCGTACTTCAACACTTTTAATAAATCACTGGAAACGTATTTAATTACGAAACCACTTATAAAATCATCTTTGATATTTGTAATATTTATCATAAAATTTCCAATTCGAAGCCACGAGTCTAAATAGGTGAAATGTATTTTTGAAGTTCAGTCGACTACGGATCTTTACTATTCACACCTCTTTCACTAAAACGTTCATAACTCGGTAACCGTTAACTCAAATGACGCACCGTTTTCGCATACATGATCTAGAGAATGTCTAGAAGGTAGCTAACTCAAAAGTGGACTTAGATCAGAAGATTAATTTTTCGGAATTTTGCCAAAACAGGGCAGGAGGTTTTAATGAATAATGTTACCTCCGAAAAGTGGTTTCTTCGCACTTATCCTTGATTCGAACATTTTTATAAAATCGGAAAACGATCCATTTTACTTGTGGTTTTCTCTCACGCCTTCCTTATGACCTCTTATATTTAATTACCATGATTCGTCACTGACTTAGTCATGTTAAGGGATTCCAATTTCAGTTACGAACTTTCGATTACGGTTTCGAACCTCTTTTACGAATTTAATCATAACTCCTAAACCGTAAGTCCATTTCATACGATCTTTATATTAAAACGAAGCTTATAACATAATCTAGCTTATCATGGAAGAAATCGAAGCTAATCAGTGACTTATACCTACTGTCAAACTCGTGTTCTTAAGGTTAACGAAATTTCGGCATTACGACGGCTATAAATCGGATATTTACCAAATTCCAAAACTCCCAATAATCATGATATCTACTCCAAACAACATATACATGATTTATAACCATGAACTGAGGCCAAGCAATGCCTTTCCGTTCACCTAGGCTATTTTTAACATTTATCAAAACTAAACCATAATCATGCTTGTAATCATGCTTATAACTTACTAATAACATAACTAAGTTTAAATCCATCAAGAACAAGCATATACCCAAAGTAAGATCTAGGGTTCATGAGGTTTATACCTTCCTTGGAGAGTGTTAAAGCCCTTGCTAAGCCTTGTATAGTCCATGCCTATCCTTAACCAAGCTTGGATCATCCAAGAAATCAAGAAAACCAAGATTTGTTCTTGAAAATACTATTCACCCTCCTCTTAAATCATTTTTTTGAAAATGGAAAAAGATGAGTTTGATGCTAAGATTTTGAGGATATCATTTTTATGAATTATAGGACTCACATAAAAAGTTTCAAGATCAACAAATGGTTGAAAGTTGGATTTTGATTCTTGAATTAGAGCTTGGGCCAAATGTCTTCAAAATGGGAGAGATGGAGTTGTTTTGCTTGCTTTTGATCTCATCCTTGGTCTAATGTGTATTATTGGTATGCTAAGATAATATCTTGGTCATAAAGCTACTTTAATAAAGGTGGTTATGTCATGGATGATGTATATTGCATGGACATGTGTTGGTTTTAGTGGTAATGTGATGAAATGAGCTAATCACTTGGTTTGTTTTGCCAAGTAAGCTAGTTACTCTTGTAACTACATGGTTACTTACTCTTATCCACTAGAACATGGTTGCCCCTTGGCTCTCTGCTTGATTATTTGTCTGGTTATTGCTCCATTTGATTGATCGTTCCAAGGAATATCTCACGGATTCCTAGTTAGGGTTTTACCGGAAACCTTCTTAATAATTCCATCACCATTTCTATCTTTCATTATAATCCTCCAATTAATATTCCTCAAATATTAAATATTAAATCCTTAATCTATCAGTGTCTAGGGAAAATCTTGGAGAAAATGAAAGTGCTGTTTTTCAGAATCCGACAGTCTTTACATACACTTATTTTCCCCTCGGATCACTAATACGAACTCAGAAATCCGTTCCGAATATCGGGTATAACATTATTATAATAATATTCCAAATTCCACCAAAATCACTATTCATCACTTATTTTTAATTAATTCCTATAATTAGGAAAATGAACCTGGTTCACCCTCGAGTGTTCCTTAACCTTTCATGGAACCTCCGTACTTGTAACCGATATTGATCTGGATGACATGAGGGTATCTATTTCTCTCTAGGGAATCTTATCTTAACTTTCTAGGAGATAGATTATTCTAATCTAAGTTATCACCCAATAGCATCCTTCAGGCCATATAACCTTGGAATATATATCCTTTCATTATTCATTCATTAAAACCAATATTACATTCTAGTTGTAACCACTATTCATTCTTATATCAGTACATAATAAAAAAGTTTTAATTCTACCCAAAAATCTGGGTTCTTACAAAGAAGAATCAAGTATGGCTGGCTTGTCAACAAAGGAGATATTAAAGTTCAAAGAGTTCATAAAATCCCACTCGGGAGAGGCTGAGGTCTCTTCGGAGAGTCCATTTGTTAAAAATATTGAAAAGGCTAAGGTAAATAGGGATCTCAAGGTTCCATCTATCGACCAGTTTGACGGCTCCACAGACCCCTATGACTTCGTCAACCTCTTTGATGGGAGAATGTCCTTTTTCGGACATAGCAGCGTAGCAAAGTGCCAGTTCTTTCCGACGTGCTTGAAGGGCATGGCCCTCATATGGTTCAGCAATTTACCAGCAAGGTCAATAAAATCATGGGATAGTTGGAAAGAAAAATTTAAGTCAAGATTTTCTACAAACAAGAAAGGTAGGAAGTTGACGGCCTCTCTTGTAAACATTCGCCAAAGGTCAAATGATAGTTTGAGAGAATACTTAAACCGTTTTAGAGCAGAAATGATCCAAGTTCCAGATTTGGTAGAAAATTTGGCAATGATATATTTGGCAGCAGGGGTGGATAGAACTAGACATAATACAATTTTGGAAGAATACTTCGAAAAAGAGCCTCAATCACTTCAAGCAGCTATACAACTATTCGAGAAGAGGTTAACTCTCCAAGAGGTAGTTGGTAGCATCCAATCCTCAAGATCTCCAAGAGCACGAATGAATAGATTTATTGAACAGTCCTCACAGTGGGAGTATCGCCGAGGTGACCGAGGTGATCGGGGTGCTCGAGGAACAAGAAGATCACAAGTAAGTTCGCCAGTTCAACTAAAGAAAGGGGATGACACTTCACACATGTCAAACAGATCACCCACATCGCGCACATCTCCACCTAAGCAACGTCCATGGCTTCAGAAACCACGAGGTGATAAGGACTTCACAAAACTCAACGCTGATAGACTCGCGATACTTGGAATCCTTAAGGCTGATCCAATGTATGTACCACCAAGACCAATGAATCCCAATAGACCTCCGAGACAAATTTTGTCATTACCATGAAGACACGGGTCATGATACGGAAAGGTGTTATCAACTAAAAAATTTAATTGAAGACAAAATTCAGAAAGGTGAGTTGTCTCATTTTGTAGAAAGAGGAGACGCTATGCAGCAACAAAGAAATGAGTCAGACAGGGTTATAGACACCATATCCGGCGGAAATACCTCGGGAGGCTCATCGAATAGAGCGAAAAAGGCTTATGCAAGAGAGGTGTTCCGGGTGGATAACAAGAAACCAAAGAGAAATCCATCCTTAGTGATATCATTTTCAGATGAGGATTTCGGAGACAGAATTATTGAGGATCACCAAGATGCGCTGGTAATCACCACTAAAATAGGGACGAATATGGTGAAAAAGATTATGATTGATGATGGTAGCTCGGTTGATATTTTATATCAAGGTGCCTTTTCAAGAATGGAGTTGGGAGATAGAAAAGTTAATAGTGCAAAGGATGCACCGTTGTATGGTTTCACGGGCAATGAAGTTAAAATAGTTGGAGTCATTGACATGCCCGTATTGTTTGGGTCTCCACCCTGCCAAAAATGGCTCATGGTTAAATTTCACATTGTTAACGTTGTCTCAAGCTACAATGCGATATTGGGAAGATCAACCATCGCAGCTTTAAAGGGCATAGTCTCCATAACGCATCTAAAGATGAAGTTCCCCACTGATTTTGGTGTTGGTGAGGTTTGCGGAGATCAGAAAGTAGCTCGACAATGTTATGTCAGTTCAGCACTCCCAAAGAGGCCGGTTAGCTCATCGACCTCGGTGAATCAGGTAGTTGAAATGGATCCAAGGGACATAATCGAACTTCCCAAGCCTCCAAGTCATGAACCAGTTGAAATTGTTGAGGAGATTCCTTTACACCTCAACGACCCTGAGAAGGTCGTAAAGATTGGAAGGAAATTTCCTCCTGATCTTCGTGAAGCACTCATCCAGACTTTAAGAGATTTTGCGGATATTTTTGCTTGGACTCCTAAGGACATGCCCGGGATTCCAGCTGAGTTAGCCCTCCACCATCTTAACATAAAATCTGAAGTGCAAGCAGTGAAACAAAAAAGATGCATTTTCTCCAAAGAAAAGCAAGAAGCCATCGAAAAAGAGATTGACAGACTGCTTGAGGCGGACTTCATTAAGCCCGTTCAGTTCCCAAAATGGATTGCTAACCCAGTCTTAGTCAAGAAAAGTAATGGCAAGTGGAGGATGTGCATAGACTACTCGGACCTCAATAAAGCTTGCCCCAAAGATTTTTATCCATTGCCTAATATTGATCAGCTCATCGACTCTACCGCTGGAAACGAGCTACTATCCTTCATGGATGCATTTTCGGGGTATAACCAAATAAAGTTGGCTGAGCAAGATCAAGATGACACGGCATTCATAACCCATAAAGGGTCTTTGGATTCAAAGTTACACCCTTCGATCTCTTGAACGCCGGAGTGACGTTCCAACATGCAATGGACAAAATCTTCGCATCCCAAATAAGAAGAAATATCCAAGTATATGTTGATGACATTATAGCAATGTCACCAACGGCTTCAGAGCACATCAAAGACCTCAAAGAGACATTTTCAAGAATTAGGGCGAGCACCATGAGGTTAAATCCAACAAAATGCTCCTTTGGTCTAAGTGGAGGTCGATTTCTGGGGTTTCTACTCACTCAGAGAGGCATTGAAGCAGATCCAAACCAAGTAAAAGCTATTCAAAATATGGCAGCTCCAAAGTGCCTCAAAGAACTCCAAGCCCTCGCAGGGTCCATTGCAGCTCTCAGACGCTTCATACCTCAATCTTCAAAGAAATGCCTTCCGATGTATGAAGCCATCAAGGAAGCTTCAAAAAGTAAAACTTTTAATTGGACAAAGGAATGTGAGCAAAGCTTACAAGGAATCAAGGATTTTTTGGTATCCCCACCAATCATGGCTAAGCCTCATCAATGCGAGCCTCTAAAATTGTACTTATCCGCATCTGACTCGACCTTGGCTGCAGTATTAGTCAAGGAGGTGGATGCATATCAGAAGCTCGTGTACTACACGAGCCACATACTTAAAGACGCTGAGACTCGATATTCAAACATAGAAAAACTTACATATGCCTTGGTCATGGCCAGCAGAAAATTAAGGCAATACTTTCAAGGGAGAACGATCATTGTGATGACAAACCAGCCTTTGCGTCGAGTACTTCATAAACCTGACATGACAGGAAGGTTGGCCTCGTGGACCGTGGAGCTAAGTCAGTTCCACTTGGAATTTCTACCAAGAACCTCAATGAGGTCTCAGGCTCTTGCAGATTTCATCACAGAATGCACCTTCGCCTCTTCTGAACCAGGGGAAATAATCTCAGACTCAAAGGATAAAATTTGGACTTTGTTCACGGACGGGTCATCTACTTCACAAGCTGGTGGAGCGGGAGTTATTCTCATAAGTCCTGAGGGCTTCACCATTCGATAGGTCATTAAGTTCAAATTCTCTACAACCAACAATGAATCGGAATATGAGGGTCTCATAGCAGGCTTGATCCTAGCCCACCACCTGGAGGTATCCGCCATAGACATATTCTGTGATTCTCAACTAGTAGTGAAACAAGTTTTGGGGGAGTTCAAGACTCTTAATGAAAGGATGGCTTCATACAGAAAAATCACCTCAGAATTGTTGCAAAGCTTTGCGTCATGGACCATCAATAATATCGACAGATCTAACAACAAATGGGCAGATGCCTTGTCAAAATTGGCCACCTCAGAAGCTTCAAATACCACAGAGCCTATATACTTCAGAGAGCTTCACGAGTCGTCAATAGATCGAAAAGAGGTACTTTGCATTTCAACACAAGAAGATTGGCGGACTCCCATAATTAAGTTTATTCAAGGATCTCATGGAGAGCTGGATAGACAAGAAGCGAGAAAGATGACCATAAAAGCAAAACATTATTGTCTAATTTACAGCAAGCTTTTCAGGAGAGCTCTAGTCGAGCCACTACTCAAGTGTGTTAATCAAGACGAAGCAAAAATATCTATGGGTGAGGTACACTCAGGAATTTGTGGCAGTCACCTCGCTGGAAAGAACATGGCATTAAAAATCATGAGGCATGGAATCTACTGGCCTACGATGCGCCAGGACTGCGAGGAGTACACGAGGCGACGTGAACCATGTCAGAAGTATGGGTCCGTGAATCACAGACCCTCAGTCCCTTTCAATCCAACAACAACTCCATGCCCATTCTTCATGTGGGGCATTGATCTAGTGGGAACACTACCGAAAAGCTCCAAACAATGTCAATACATAATTGTGACAGTCGACTACTTCACAAAATGGGTAGAGGCTAGACCTTTAGCAAGGATAAGAGAGACTGAAGCAGTTCACTTCTTCATGGAGCAGATAGTGTTCAGATTTGGAGTACCCAGAGTGGTCATTACAGATAATGGAACCCAGTTCACAGGGGAAAAATGGGTCAATACGATGGGTGAACTTGAAATTCAGCATCTCAAAGCTTCGGTTGCATATCCACAAACAAATGGACAGGTGGAAATCACCAACAAAGCAATTTTGCAAGGTCTGAAGAAGAGGTTGCTTGAGGCCAACAGGAATTGGGTAGATGAGCTACCAAATGTGTTATGGAGTCTTCGAACTACGCCAAAAGCATCTACGGGTGAAACACCCTTTAGGATGGCGTACGGAACTGAAGCAGTACTCCCAGTTGAAATAGGCTCCAAGTCTCTAAGAGTTGAAAGGTTTGATCCAAAATCATCCGAGGAGGGTCTAAGGCTCAATGCCGATCTCCTCGAGGAGCTCAGGTACTCCACACAGGCCAACGTCTCCAAGTACCAGGAAAGGGTAGCAAAGTTGTATAACTCAAAGGTAAAACCTCGAGCCTTTCAGGTCAATGACCTCGTTCTAAGAGAGGCTGCGGCCTCGATGCCTTCAAAACAGAGCAAGATGTCTCCACCATGGGAAGGACCATATAGGGTCACGAAGGTCATCAGCTCAGGCTTTTATCGCCTTGAGCACCTCGACGGAACGCCGATGTTAAATGCTTGGAATGCCATCCACCTCAAGAAATTCTACCCATGAAACCTCCATCAGACATCATCTATCTTTCTAAGTTATTTAAATTAAGTTATGAAATAGGTTTCTAAATTTTCTTTATAATCAAGTCATTTTCGTAGCTCGTTCTGTTTGTGAATGGGTTACGATTTAAGTCGACATTTGTTTAACTTTTTATGGTTAAAGACTCCAGTTGTAGTAAGAATATCTAAGTTATTATACTTTCGTCCACTGCTAACTCCATCACATTTTACTTGATTAAAATTGTCTTAAATTACCAATTTACAAAATATAAAATGTTGAAAAGGTGAAGTGCTCCAATGATATCTCCAACGTCAAAAAAAAGCTGAAAAGCTCAAAAGTTCCAATGATGTCTCCAACGCCAAAACATTGAAAAGGTAAAAATATGCCGAAGTAAGATACTTCAAACAGCTCAAAGAGCTCAACATCTCTTGGGGCATATTCGAATCCACCACGACTACAAAAAAAAAGGGTGAACGGCACCATCGTATAAGAATACAATCAAAGATTGATAAAACATTCCCAAAAATCGCCAAAGAAAAGGTAACGTACGCCACGACCACACCGCAAAAATTGCCAAATACCAAAGTAAGGGTAAAATTGACGTCAAAAAGACCAATCAAAGGGTAAAATTGACGTCAAAAAGACCAATCAAAGGTCAAGAAGATCGAACGCCCCACCAACTCCAAAATAGTAAAAGGTAAAAGTTTCACCCACGTCACGAAGCTCAACAAACTCAACAACCTCGAGGTCATCATGGACATCTCCAAGATGACCACAAATAAGAGAAAAAAAGGCAAAATTCACCAAGTGAGAAAAATACAAATCAAAAGGTAAAAACTTTCGACATATGATTTTGGTAGTCATATTAAATTGCCATATGAAATCACTCCAGAGGAAGATCTACACAAACACGCCATAAAGGTAAAAGTGGTAAAAGAAACGTGCCAAGGGATAAACGCCCTGGCCACCAAAGTAAGGAAAGGTAAAAATAACATTACTCCAAACACTCCAA
Organism: Kitagawia praeruptora; assembly: GCA_037693485.1. Classification (NCBI taxonomy): domain Eukaryota; kingdom Viridiplantae; phylum Streptophyta; class Magnoliopsida; order Apiales; family Apiaceae; genus Kitagawia; species Kitagawia praeruptora. The sequence continues at coordinate 2,847,466 of CM075347.1, forward strand.
TCGTATCTCCAAAATATATAATACCTCAGGAGAAAAGTAGTATAAGCCACAATCATATCTCAGAAGCGCCAAATGCTAAAGGTAAATCTACGGTACGCCAAAGCGATAAAATTACACCAACTCTCCAAGACGCAAACAACATTGTCGAAAAGGTAAAGCTTAGATAGAAAACTTAAATCTCCATAATACCCTCTCCGGAAACCTATGTTAATCAGAGAGGGGTCCTAAAGTTCACGCAATACATAGATATCTACTACGAGAACGAAAAAGGATATTCCATGCATAGAAGGGGACAAAAAGCTCAACTACCACACAAGGATATGCATAACCAAATAAGAAATAACATTACAATAAACTCCAAAAGATTCAGACAGTACGGTGACCCCAATTCAAAAGTACCATGAAAGGTTCATAAAAAGCAAAAGGATGAAACTAAGAGATTACATAAAAGCCTTTCGGGGCATACCCCAGGCCAGCTAAGGATCTCTAAAGGATTTAAGCAGCTTCAGAAGAACCCGTCTTCCCAACTTCGTTTTTCTTCGCCAGATCAGCAAGGTACTGGTCAAAACCATGGTCTTTTACATCAAATCCAAACCGAGCGAGGCGAGCAACACTCTCCCCATAACCATCTTCAAATGAGGACAGAGATTCAGCTTGGCACTTCGACAACTGAGCTGACAGATCGTCCAACCTACTCACAAGCTCAGCTTTCTCAGCAGTCCAAGCTTCGGTACCTTTAGCAAGATCCTCCTTAGAAGTTTCCACAGATTTTTTCAGAATCAACATCTCCGACTGCAAACCCTTCACCTGCTCACTCAACACATCGCACTCCGTGATCAATTTAGACTTCTCGGTCAGTGCAGTAAAAAGCTTATCAGCAGCAACATTGTTGTCATTCTTCAGACTTTGGGAAGACTCCTCCAAACGTTCATTGAACTTCTTCAGTTCCTTCACTTCCAATCGAAGCTTATTCACTTCAACAACGTCAATCACATCTTCAAGGTTCAATAACCTCTCCAGCTCCACAGACAACTACAAGGGCATATAGAGGCGATCATAAAGGAAAACAAAGCAATAGATAAAAGGAAACAAAGCAAGGAAAGAATGAATACCTTATCGACAAGACCTTTACAGGATCGAAGACTCCCTTCAATAACCAAACCAGAAGTATTCGCTTTAGTCTTCACCTTGTGAATAGACTCGGTGGCATCTTCAGAAAACAACTCTATCTTACCAGAACTGGGGCAACTCAAAGGCTCCTTCAACTTCTTCGTCGGGTTACTCTTAGAGGTGTGACCTTCACGATGCCTCTTCCTCTCACGTTCTTTAACAACAGTAGCCTCAGAAGCCCCAACACCGGCCACAACAGAAATCGGAGTGAAATCTTTCGAAGCCACTTCAGTGCCACTCTCAACTCCAGTACTAGGCATCGCAGTCGAAGCACCAGCGGCCTTACTCTTAACCAAACGAGCCAGAAAATCATCAGTCGGCATATTCACAAAAAGATCAACCACTTCAAAAAGCTTGACTACAGCTACTGCAAACAAGAAAAGAATCAGTCAAGAAAAGACAATAAAAACAGAAGGGAAAATACAAGCACAGAAAAGCTTACAACAATGATTATTCAAAAATCCAACATCTAAAAATTCCTCAGGCCGATATCTAACTTTGGGCCCCAGGAAATTCTGTAAGTCCGAAGAGGTCATGGACCCCAATCGATTCACGGACTTCAATCGCCCCGGTGAATGAGCCTGCCACGGTCCAATCGCCCCAACTCGGGACCCTCGTACCATGCCCACATCTTATGCCACCCTGAGTTAGACACGGGGGCCTCAACTAGCCTTTTACAGCCTTCCTTTTTATCAACATAGAACTGGGTTCCATTACTTTTGAAACGAAAGATGGAGAAGAGTAAGTCGAGGCTGGGAAATTGGTTAAGTTCATAACATCTAGCAATAACCCCATTGATCTGGAGAATCGCATTGGGGACAAGCTGACTCAATCCACAACCTAAGGTTTGAAATATAAATCGGAAAAAAGGGTGCAGAGGTAATCTTAGACCATGCTCAAAATAAACATCTGGAATGGCATGACAACCAGGACGGGGAGGTCTCCACATTCGGTCACCGTCACTTGGGGCAAAGGCACTAAAACCCCGAGAAAAAGAGACAACATGACCTAATTTATCAAGGTCAGGAGGAGAATTAGAGTAAAAGCTTGGCCTATTAAAAGACTTGTTGGACTCAAAAAGGGATCCAGAACGAGGCATAACAACTTCTTCAACAGAGGGGGTTTGAGAAGCAGACTCCGTAGCGACAGGAGTTTTACTAACAGACACAGGGGAGAAAGGTTCAATCTTTACAGGAACGGAGTTTCGAGGAAGATAGCGAGGTCGTTTAGCCTCTTCAGTGGGTAAACTTTCAAGACTTCCTTCACCCTCGATGTGTTCTACACTTTCAGTAGACGAATACGAAGCTATGGTGGTTCTCATAATGAAGGAAAGAAAAGCAAGAACAAGGAATAAAAGCAAAAAGGAAAAAATAAAAGCAGATAAGGTGCCTCAAGAAGACGGAAGGGGTGAACAAAAGAAAAATGAAGAGTGGAGAAAATAATTAGCATTTATAGACAAAAGAAGAAAGGGAAAAGAAATACTCTACCTGTTCAATGGAAGAACACGACTCCCAAGACATGGGGAAATGGGCGGACAAGGCTGCCAATAAAACGTGGAAGTTTTTTCACCTTTCCAAAGAATTTATATCTACATTGACACGCAGGAACAAGCTGTAAATTTTTTTATTTTTTATTGTAACAAAAATTTGTAAAGTAGGAAGTTTTTAAAGATCTAAAGATCTTTTTCTTTTACTTAGGGGGGGACTGAATGTTGGGCCCAATGCCCACCTACTGAGAAGGCCCATTAAAAGCCCAATTAGAGCCCTATAAATATACTTGTAGCTCCAACATTGTAAAGGATTGGTTCATTAAATATATTATACTTTAACAATACACGTACATGTTTAAAGATAATAATATCTTAAATTCGTATCGATATTACTTGCGTTCAAGATTTTACAAACAAAGCAACTCTCTTTCACGATATGGTATACTCTCTTTTTAAATTTAAGGCCCTTCTATAAGCTACGAAATTCCCTTCAAAGGTTCGAAAAAGAACGGTTAATATACCACTGCACGATTCTAAGACTACACTATCATGTATATTTTTACTCTTTGTGAATAAAAACTGAGATTTTGTAATTTAAATACCATGGTTACAAGTTTGTTAATAACTTTGCGACCAATCATTCAAAAAAAAAAACTTTGTGACCAATTAAGTTTTCCAAATCGGATCAAGGTCTGAACGGTTAAACAACAATTTGTGCAATCTTATATATATGATTATTATTATTAATATTAATTTAATGATTTTGTTATTGGAATTTTTTATTTCGAAATAAAAAATTTGCTTATATACGTACTTATGGTTCAAAGAGTAATCATTATGTAGATTGTGTTTGCTATCGCATGTGCTGGATTATTGAAAAGTATTTTTTCGATAAAAGGTATAGCCCTTTATATATCGAAAAATATTTTCTTATAGATAAAGAACTTTCTTTTTTCCATACAAGACACGAATTACATAAAACAAAATATCAGTTCGGTATATGCCATAAGGGGAAGGCGGCTAAATAAAATATTTTCTCAAATTATTTATTCTACTAATGTTTTAAATAGTGTTTTTATCAAATCTACTTTTCAAATTTATTTAGAATTTGCAACTTTAAATATTTATAAATTATTTTTTTTCCAATATATTTGAAGTAGAAAAGATATACATATTTATATGAAAGAAGTATTAGAATTTATTAACTATTAAAATTTTATATTGATAATAATATACAAACTTTAATAAATATAAAAAAATTCTGATGCTATCGCGAAGCGCGGCTTAATCAACTCAATTTATTAGAAATATCAAAATCGATATATATATATATATATATATAGCCTATATGATATATATATATATATATATATATATATATATATATATATATATATATATATATATATATATAAAGAAGGTTACACGGGAGGTTAGGTGACATCTCTAAGATCGTCTCAAAATATTTTTAACATTTTTTATTTCATGATTTTAAATACTAATAAATATGAAAATAACCTTTAACATATTATAAATAGAATAGGTGTTCAAATTTATAAAGGAGACTAATTCTAATTTATAGGAAATACATAATTTAATTTTTAAAAATAAAATAAAATAGGTGTACAAATTTATAAAAGAGAATAGTTCAAATATATAATAAAAGTTCTATTGAAAGTAGAATAGGTATTTGAATTAATATAAAATAAGAGTTTGAATTTAAAGTCAATACATATAATTAAAAGTTCAATTTGACGTAGAATAGAATAGGTATCTATAAAACATATAATTACAAGTTTTATTGGATGTAGAATAGGAGTTCGAATTTATAAAAAAAGATGAGCTCGAATTTATAGATAAGACAAATAATTAAAAGTTCTATCGAAAATAGAATGGGTGTATGACTATACAAATAATACATATAATTAAATGTTTTAATGGAAGTAAGATATGATGACGGTGTGACATCTTTTACGATCTTCTAAAATTATTTATCTATATTTTTAAAATTTCTTTTATTTAAAATTTAATAAGAATCATGTTTAATAAGAAACCGGTTCATCAGAGAAGATTATGTAACTATTAAAATTTAATATCGACAAAATTATATAACGTAAACATATATTAAATTTTTTACAAAAATTATAACGCCGCCGTAAAGCGCGGCTTGAACGACTAGTAATTATATAAGTAATAGCTTTATAATTAACCGTAACTAATCAATTATCTTTTTAAATCATAATGTGTTATCTTTTATATTTATTTCTCGATAAATTATATTTTTATACGTATAACAATTTTCCAGAATTAAGTTTAACCGTTTAACCTAGAAGAACAACTTTTTTGATCTAATTTTAATATCCAAAAGCATCTTTTTGTTAGGGTATTTGCTTTTATAAAAACACTATTAAGCGCACTTTATTTTGGACATTAGAGCAATTCCAACCACTGTAACACTATAAGGTCATCTCTAATAGTTTGGTCCAAATTTTAATCAATTTTTTTTATCCAAACCCGGTTATTCTTCAATTCTAACAGTTTGGTCTAAATTTCGATCCAAATTATAAAATGATTATTTAATTTTTAAAATGTTATAATATAAAACCATTTCATTTTTTTAAAATACAATGATATTATTTTAATATCTTATTATTATTATTATTAATTTATTATATTATTTTAAAATATGATCAATAATAAATTATGCAATTTTAATTAAATTTTAAATATATATTAATAATAATAAACAAGTTTAGTTATCATTTAAAATGTATTTTAATTTAAGTTTTATACACTACAAGAATTTTGCCTTCAGACGATACACATCAGACAACGCTTCGACGAAAAAGCGTTGGCCGAAATTTTTACACAACGGTTTTTAATTTATTCAAGCTTTTCTGTCTATTGTCTGATAGTGAACTTAACGACAGTTTTCAAAAAGTGTTGTCTGAAAGATCAAAATCGACAACAGTTTTACAACGGTTTTGGAAAGTAGTGTTGTCTAACAGGTTGTCTTACAATGGTCTGAAAAAGCGTTGTAAAACTTAGACAAGTGTTTTTACCAGATATTGCTTCAAAAGTAGTCACACAACGGTGACTAAATACTATTGTCTGATTTTAACAACGCTTTTTGAAAGCATTGTCTGAAGAAACTTCAGACAATGCTTTCAAAAAACGTTGTTAAAATCAGACAAGTGTTTTGATAGACGTTGTATAAAATGTAATCAGATAATGGTTTATACAATCATTTTATAAACAAACCGTTGTCTCATGTGACAGCACGTGATTGGTGGAAAATCTTTCACCTGGATTGCTGAGGTGGCGAAATAAGAGCCCTTGATTGAAATGAGATTAGATATTAGCCGTTAGATTAAGAAAATATATATATATACATGTTCACACAATGGTTTTGTATGTAAAACTGTTGTCTTCAACACTTTCAGACAATCTTTTCAAATTTAAACTGTTGTCATAAACTTATTTATACAAGCATTTTACAAATAAACCGTTGTCTGATGTGACAGCACGTGATTGGTGGAAAATCTTTCACCTGGATTGCTGAGGTGGCGAAATAAGAGCCCTTGATTGAAATAAGATTAGATATTAGCCGTTAGATTAAGAAAATATTAGTTGTTATCAGACAACGGTTTATTATGTTAATTTATATTTATGTTCAAAAAACATGACTAGTGTCAGACAACGGTATCTTTATAACATATCGTTGTCTGAAGCTTCACATTACAACGGTTTATTTGTCCAAAATCGTTGTCTGGTATCACTTGAGACAACGGTATTTGACAAATAACCACTTCGTTTAGCAAGACCACTTCGTTTATTAAATATTAAATTTTATAAACCAAATTAATTTTTATTTTTTAAAAATTTATGAATATCATTATATTAGATATATCTTGACATCTTTATGGTTGGATTGTCGAGAAATATTTTTTAAAAAATAGAAACAACAATCCGTGACAAAACACTGGTTACGGGACTAGTCAATATACTAGTGATCTACTAAGATCTCCAACCAAATTAATTTTTTAATTTTTAAAAATTTGTGAATATCATTATATTAGATATATATTGACATCCGTATGGTTGGATCATAGAGAAATAGTTTTAAAAAAAATAAAAACAACAATCAGTGACAAAGCACTAGTTACGAGTACTAGTCAATATAGTAGTGATCTACTAAGATCTCCAACCAAATCAATTTTTATTTTTGGAAAATTTGGGAATATCAATATATTAGATATATCTTGACATCCGTACGGTTGGATCGTCGAGAAATGTGACCAAATATATCACTAAAAATTTTGGTATCACTCGAGACAACGGTATTTGACATTAGCTTTTACTAAGTTTTTGTTAAAATCTCGAACAACTTGACCTTCTTATTTTTTGATTATTTTTTCTCAACACTAAAATGAGTGCTTATTAACATCCTTATGGTTCGATCATCAAATTAATCATTCAAAAAAATGATTCAGTGAATCTTGCCCCGTTATAGGAAGAAACACTTTTACTACATTTTTTTAAGATCTCGTACAACCGGACCTTGTTATTTTTTGATTATTTTTTTCCAACACTAAAACGAGTGTTTATTAACATCCGTACTGTTCGATCGTCGAAGAAATCATTCAAAAAAATTATCCAGTGAATCTGGATCATGCTTCATTAAAGGAAGTAGCACTTTTACTACGTTTTTGTTAAAAGCTCATACAACCCGACCTTTTTAATTTTTGATTATTTTTTCCCAACACTAAAACGAGTGTTTATTAACATCTGTACAGTTCGATCGTTGAATAAATCATTCAAAAAAATTATTCAGTGAATCTGGATCGTGCCTCGTTACAGGAAGTAGTACTTTTACTACGTTTTTGTTAAAAGTTCATACAACCCGACCTTTTTAATTTTTGATTATTTTTTCCCAACACTAAAACGAGTGTTTATTAACATCCATATGGTTCGATCGTCGAAGAAATCATTCAAATTTTTTTAATTGAATCTAGATCATGCCCCGTTATAGGAAGCAACACTTTTACTACGTTTTTGTTAAAATCTCGTACAACCCGACCAAATTATTTTTTTATTTTTTGAAAATTTGGGAATATCATTCATTTATATATATCGTGACATCCGTACGGTTGGATCATCGAGAAATATTTTTTAAAAAATAGAAAAAATCATATGTGACAAAGCAATAGTTATAAGTACCAGTGTCGTACCCATTGAACATGATCTTTTTTTTTGGACGATCCAACCGTACGAATGATGTTATAAACTGATGTGTACAAAAAATTAGAAAAAAATGAATCATTCTTGTATGATATTTTAATGGTCAACTATCAAAGTATTACTTAGTCAAACTAGTATGATTTTCGAATAATATTTTTTTTAAAATTTTTTTGGACGATCCAACCGTACGAATGATATTATATATTGATTTTGGTAATGTGTACAAATTTTTTATTAAAATTTTTAATCTACCAAATTAACAAATAATTAAATTTTTATAAACATTAAATATATTTTAAATAATTTTATTCCCTCAAAAATTATTAATCAAGCCAAAATTTACATCATGTACTCTTATTTTGCCGCTCGCGGCTCAACCAATAATTCATTTCCCCCCAAATGTAAATTTCATTTCCCTTTTTCCCATCATTTCATTTCCCCTTCTACTTCCCACTTATTTTTCAAAGAGCCGCTTATCTCTTGTTCTCTAACAAACCCAAACACACACAGAACTTTTATCTCTTGTTCTTGTCCGCAATAATCGCTCTGTCTCACTCTCTATCTTGTGGGCGTCAAAACTTTTCTCTCATTCACTTGATTTAGGGTTCGATTGGTGGTTTGATTTAAGTTGGGGCTTCTTAGATTTGGGTTCAAATTAAGGTTTCAATTAGGGATTTTCTTGAATCTGAGTTTCAATTTCAGGTTATATTCTCTCACTTCAATTTGTAATTTGTAATCAATTCTTAATCAATTGATCTTTCTAATCTAATCAATGTTGTTGTAGTGTAGAAGGCGTGATTAGGAGGTGGGCACAAAAAAGGAGAAGGAAGATGACGAGAAGCAACAGTAGAACACAATTCAGTCTGTTGGTGGAATCATATACTATTGAATCTCGTTATTGGTATCAATTTAAATTTGATGTTAAGTCCTTTTATGATGACAATAACAATATTAATTGATAGCAATAGTTGTTCTTAATATACAAAGCCTCCAACTTCTTTGTATTTCTTCTTTTCTTATTGCCTCGTAAGCATCTATCTCTTATTTCTTTTTATCTCATTCCATTGTCTGTTTGCTTGACGATTTTCATTTCTTTGCTCATGGATAGTCAGAAAATATGAAGAAATCAAGCCTAAGAATGTTGCAGACTTCTGTGAGATCACTGATAACACATACATACAACAACATGTATTGAAAATGGAAGCCGACCTACTCAAAACTCTCAAGTTTGACCGTAGCAGGACAGGTACTCACCATAACATACCTTCCCGAGTTTGTTAGATATTTATAATCTCTGGTAAAAACTCATAACTAAGGGTGTTAGAGGGGCAAGTAATTTTAATCTTATGTAGTTGTATCATATCCTTGTTATTCTTTATTATTCGCTTAAGTGGCACCGTATTTCCGCAGTTAAAGTGTTCCAAATGAATACTGATAACTCTGTAGTAGAGACCTACTACACCAACCAAAGAAAAGAAAGTTGTTATCCTCCCAAGTATATTCCTCCTGCAAGAAAAGCTTGATTACGTGCTTGCTCTCACTGTTGAGAACTTTCTTGAGTGTCGTCTTCAGACACTTGTGTTTAAGACTGGTATGGCCAGTTCTATTCACCATGCCAGAGTCCTAAGTAGGCAGAGGCATATTAGGTACAATTTTTTACTCTTAATTTAATAATACATATTGTTCTCTTCATTGCACTAATACTTTTTATTTTTTGTATAATCCTCTAAGGATAATGTATCCTTCTGTTTAATGCATGTTTTGTTCTTTCCAGTCTATTTATCTTTATTAGTCATGTTAGTTGGAGACATGAACCATCAACATAGTGTCTATGTTTTGTTCTCCTCAACAGGTGACATGCAACGTACAAGGAATACTTTTGTAGGGACACCCTGCTGGTATGGTGTTCTCTGTTTTATGCTATTATTGATTCTATTTTTTCCAAGCTTAAGTTGGTGAATATTATGTATGCTTAGGTATCTTTGTTAATGTTATATTGATGCATATGACACATAATGTTTTGCAGCCTTTCATTTCTTAGATGATGCAGAAATTTAAAGAATTTTTTAACTTGTATATGTATATCGATTAGAGGAATCTGAAACCGACAGTAAGGAATCAGATGTTAGCGGTTCCGATGGGGTAGACTCATCATGGATTTCTTGGTTTTGTAATTTACAGGAAAATGAGTTCTTTTGTGAAGTTAATGAGGATAACATTCAAAATGATTTTAATTTGTGCGGATTAATCGGCCAAGTTCCGTACTATGATCATGCTCTTGATCTGATTTTAGATCTTGAGTCCTCTCCTGGTAACTCCCTCCTGGACAAATTTGGTCTATCACTATGTGTATTTATGATAGAAGTTGGTTTATTTTTTCTTTCCAATAGCTTATCTTAAAATTACGCATTCCAGTTTTAGAAAATCATTTTGGCAATTTGTTTTTTAAGATTATTTAGGTAGTAGGGTATTGCAAATATATGCCAGTATAATTTACAATAGATTTTCTATGTAAATTTTGCTTGTGTAATATGTAGGTGATGTAATACTGAGGAGCAACATGATTTAGTTGAAACAGCAACAGAGATGCTATATGGCCTGATACATGTTCGATTTGTATTGACAACTAAACGATTGGCTGTTATGGTTAGCATCATGTCCTAATCCTAAATTAGTTAATCTGAAAAGTATACTAGAAGTTATAGGATACTGGAGTTGTAATCTTTTCTTGTTGTAATCTCAGGCAGTAGTTAGCAAGCCATCAAGTCATCGACAATACCTGATCATTGGAGCTCATTGATGCAGGCCATTAAATTTTACAATGTAAAGGACAAGAAGCGAAAACATCAAGGGAAGGATCAAGAGAAAATCTCATCGACATCAAGCAAGTTAAAATACAAGAAAAGTCCTTATAAGCAAATGTCAAAGAAAGGATCTTCATCTAAGAGGAAGAAGGAAAAAAGGAGTTCAGCATGTGGCATGATCTTCGATTTACGTTGCATGATGGTAGTTGTACTTTTTTGGGAATTGGTACCGGTAGTAGCTTTGTAGCAATGAATATTGATATGTAGTTTTTATTATGAATATTGGTGCTATTATTGTATAAACTGTAATTTTTGTTGTAAATAAAAGTGTTGTTTCATTTATCATTAGCAAATGTTATCATCTTTTAGAAACATGTTATGCTAAATTTACGCAAGCGCACGTAGTCACAAGTAATACAATTAAAGTTCGTTCCACAGAGATCTGGTTATGGTTCTATTCAGTAAATATGCCTATGCAACAATGTATGGTTTTAATTCACTGCTAAGAAAAATAACAAATTTGAGATTTATTATCTAAATTAAACTAAGTGCAAATTATAAACTAAGAATTAAAGAATTAACGAGAATAAAAATCGAATTACTTATATGAAAATAAACATGGAATCCTAGTTTCATCATCTACTTCACTTAGAGTCGCAGCCTTTAATTAAAACATGCGATGGTTTTGATATCTGATCGGATAACACGAAAAGAGTAAAAGTTACCTCTCGGTATACTAGTACCAATCTACACATACATCCACAAAAGAGATAGAAGATGAATAGGCACCTATTATGTTTAGACCCTATATCTCTATAGAATTTGAAAACATAAAGGTTTAAGCACAAGTTATCCACTTAGATCACATAGGGTAGCATAATATCTCTATTCATGCCACAAATCATGATGTTCAAACATCAACCTATCCTATGCTAGCATGACAAGTTCTAAATCTCAAGATCCACTCTCGTTTAGCAAGAGATTAACAAATTAGATGTTCGCGACGCACCTAAATTCAATAAGCACAACCATACAAGGATATCAAGCATTCACCACACATAAATCTTTAAGGCATACAAACTACTAAGCTACATAGATAAATCCACTAGGATCCCACGACCACGATTAGCCCATAATTGAACCGTTCATCGTCATGGGATTTGATGAAAACATGATATAAAACAAGATATTGAAGAAAGAAGTAATAATATTATTAAAATTAAGAGTTGAGAAAACAAATCTATAATCCAACGTATACAAAAGATGAAGTAGATCTAGATCTTTGCTTGTCACGAGCGTTGAATCCTTCTCTCATTTTCTCCCTTGCAGATCTCAGCTGGTTACAATAATAATGCGATGATATTGTGTGTCTCTATTACAATGCTTAGATGTGTTTTTATAGGCTCTAGCTTTCTTTCCCAGCAAGAATTTATCTTCTATTACAATTAGAATTTAATTAAGGTGCTAAAACCTGCCCGAAATATAATTAGAACTTGAAAAGGGCAAAACAGGAATTTCCCAGCCATGCTTCACAAAGAATACGCACGCGATTTAATTCAGCACTTTTCTTGCACGTGATTCCTATCCCAGGTTGTATAAAATCTCTCAAGCTTCGCGTGGGTAGTAAGATCGCTGAAAACGGACTTACAGAACTCCAGATATGGCCAAAACAGTGTAAGTTGCGCAGCCTTCCCATAAAATCCGAATTTTAATCAATTAATTCCAAAAAAATTATAGAAGCATCCACCTTAATCAACATTCTCGTAAACCTGCACAACTAAGCAAAACACATCAAAACTACAAGAAACTTGAGTCCAAGACAATCAATTTAAGCCGATTTAGAATGTTCCAAGTAGATATAAAATCCACTTATCACACCCCCAAACTTAAACCGATGCTTGTCCTCAAGCATTAACAATTACACTAACTAACTAACTAGTACCACTTCCGTAGGTGATCACGGTTGCATTTGGCATATGCAACAAGCCCTTTAAACCCCTAGGCAGCCCTAGTGGACGAGTAAGGTCTCGTGAGGGCCTATAGCGAATGTACCCACAAAATTCATTTAACCTAATGCAATGCAATGCATGAATGCAACTAATATGCAAATGCAATTAATCTAATCTACCATACCTTCAAATCCTCTCATGCCATATCAACTTAAGAATCAAAGTAAATACGCAATGTCTTGGTGTCGAAAGTGCAAGAATTCACATAGTCTACTCAATGAACATGCATAAGTTCTCACAAGTCCATGTCAAGTGTAAGAATAAGTTAGTAAGTATGCTAAGCCTACAAGAGTACATCTTTGAGACAACACTCGGGATCTCATAGGCAAGAACAAGCAAACACTCACAATCCACTCACAAAAGAATATTCACTCAAAAACAAGGGTAAGTGTATCACTCAATTCCAACAAAATCATAAGCATGCTTGACATTTGGTATCAATCTAACTCTTAACACAACATACATCAATGACGATAATCAAAAGGTCTTTATTTGGGTTGTAACGGGGCTAGGGACAAGGTATGTCAAGTAAGCCAAAACAGGTGAAGTGTCAAAAGCTAGTAAGTACCATAATAAATCACACACAACACCATATTCCCCCCACATAATTTTTACTAAAACAAACACTCGACTAGTCGACTGAAATAGGATCACAACAATACAAACATGCTCTCATAATATATATTTTTTTCTCTTTTTTTTTTCTCTTTTCTCTTTTTTTTTCTTTTTTTTTCTTTTTTTTTTCGAGAGCTAAATAGAACACAAACAATAATATAAACAATAACAATGATCCCATAATTTATTACATATGTCGACTATCAAGTAAACAACCAAACCCAATATTCAATATTTCTCCCCAAAAGTAAGACCAACAATAAACCCCTCCTTACACACCTTATTACTCCCTTAAGCACTCTACTAGCCTTTGACAATGTGGGTTCAAATTAATGTAAGGCAAATACAAGAAAAAGGTCTAGGCAAGTAATGTGGTATGTCACCGAAAAAATAGAATTAAGCTCAACGGGTTAACTAATTGATCATGTAAACATGGTATGGTAATATGGGAAAATATGCGGTTATTCCTAAATGCCTTTATCATTTTAATCGTCAAATAATGTCATGCGTTTCAAGAAAGACCTCAAACAACTGCTAGCAATGCAAACAATCCGTGGACACTCAATCAAACGAATAAATTGCAAATATGCAATATGCAATAAGGCTCAAAAACTCACTTGGTGGAAAAACATACTCAATCCCAAGCAAACATCTCTCTAACGCACCAACTTGTATTCAAAGCATGCAAACTAAATCATCTTGCACATATTCATGTCCTTCTAATCACTTACAACATTCAAAAAGTCTACTAGCTTCAACTTACTAGTGTATGTGTGTGCACAAGAACAAAGCATATCACTTCTCAATCAAAAGCGTCAACAACACAAAATTCCTATCAAGCATGGGTGCAAATGCAAACTACTATGAACTCACATGATATACGAACATAAAAACAGAATGTCCTATATGAAACAAACGTAGATAACACAAACATAAATGCATAATTTACTACTACTAATATGCAAAGCTTGAAATCCTACATGAACAAATAATACAACAATAACTACTAATCCTTCAAACCACCCCCAAACTTAAAATATTCAATGTCTGCATTGAATGGAAGTAAATACAAGGGATAGCAGAAACATACCTACTCGTCCTCCTCTTCGGAGGAATCAGAATCTGGCGGTGGATACTGCGTACGAGCTCCATAGACTGGCCACCTCGCCTGAATACCTGCATCTCGCAAAGCTGTAGCCATATCTTGAGCATACTCCCTGTTACAAGCATGTATAGCATCCATCCGCCTATACAAATGCCTAAAGTGGGCCTCCAAAACTCTCGGTTCTTTCGAACCCTGTGGCTGAGCGCCTGCTCCAGGACCACTAGCACCAACATCATCAACAATATAACCAAGCCCCCTCGGATGTGGAACCCCATTTTCGCAGTCAAGCATTCGATCAATAGACACATCAGTAATGGAAGGCAAAGGTGACTGCAACTCCTCATCCGCACCCCAAATAACACCACTATCCTTACTTAAACCAGCTATAACAGAAGCATGGGGCATCGATGATAGCGCATGAGACTTTAAAAACCGTAGAATATTCTGATGAACAATATAGGCTACATCAATGTATTTCCCCTTTAGAATGCCCCAAAGAAGAATCACTCTATCAACTGTGACCTCACCTATATGAGAAGTAGGCATAATATTCGCACAAAGGAATGCATACCATGCACGTGCAAATTTATTCATAGCAGAAGACAGAAAATTAACCGCCTCAGAGGTTCCCAATTTATACTTCCAAACTGTACCAGGAACACATAACTCACGAACAATTGCCTCCAAATCCACATCCTTACTAGTCTTCCTTGCCCAATCTTCATCCCCCACAAGCTTCGGTGGTTGGCCCAAAATTGCACAAATAGCATCAACACTACAATCCACCTGTTTACCTCGAACCACACACACCTCATCCGGTTCACCTTTAGCATTCGCATAAAACTCCCTAACAACATTCACCGGAACTGGAGCAGGTGCCTTACAAATCTCTCCCCAACGTAACTCACAAATCACATCAACCAACCCATAATGACGAGTTGGTAAAAACCCCCTTTCTTTTGCCACCGACCATGACAACAACCTATTATACTCAACCTCCGCATCCGGAGAAGAAAATCTCTCCACCCTAATAGAACCACCCCTCATTCGCTTAGGCGCCATAATAATCAAAACCCCACTCAATAATAACACCACCAAAAACCACCAAGAAAAATCCCACCAAAAACCACCAAGCCAAATCACACCAAAAACACCCACGTAACAAGAATAATACAAAAACCCCAATTTACAAGAACACAAATTCGTAATAAAATAAAATAGAGAAAAGAAATCCCACTACGAATCAAAGAGGTGAACTTGTACTAATTTTCCCCCAAACTTGAATTTTTAAGAGATGTAGAGAAGGAAGATAATGAATTGGGTGTGTATGTATGGGTATATATAGGCCATGAAGTGATAGGATGAATATAAGAATTTTAATTTGAAAAGGAAAAAATTTGGGTGGAAATTGGAATTTGATATAGGATAGAAAAAAAATTTAATGGATAAAAGAAAAAGAATTAGAAAAGAAATAGGAATTTGAAAATTTTTTAGGAGAGATGAGGGGTTTTGGAATTAAAATAGGAAAAGATTTAGGGAAGAGTTGGGGAGTATAAAAATAATTTGGGGTGAGAAAATATTTTTTATATGTACACAACAAACTCACGGCAGAACAGAGAATAAAACTGTGAGAAATTTTTTTTTTTTCATCAATTCACCTCCACGCGCCAACTGCCTGAGTGAAGGGCAAATTGCCCTGCTTCCAGTAACGCCAGAGCAAGCTGCGCCACACGGGGGCAACTTGCTTCCAATCCAGAAACGCATACGCAAGTTGCGTGTTAGGACCGCAACTTGCCTCCAATCCAGAAACGCATACGCAAGTTGCGTTACTGACCTGCAATTTGCTCAAAATTCGATTTTTTTTTTTTGAAGAAAGAAGTAATAATGTATACAACAAAGCTTGGGTTGCCTCCCAAGAAGCGCTCGTTTAATGTCATTAGCTTGACATTCTTCCGAAAAATCACGAACGAGATAAAACAGCGGCAACCTTCTCACGGTTTACCGTACCACCAAAATAAGGCTTAAGTCTATGTCCATTCACCTTGAAAGAATCATCAATAGAACCTCTAAATATCTCCACTGCTCCATTAGGAAATACTTCCTTGACTGTAAACGGACCCGACCACTTTGATTTGAGCTTACCCGGAAAAAGTTTAAGACGAGAATTATAAAGCAACACCTGTTGACCCGACACAAATGACTTATGCACCAACTTCTTATCATGCCACCTCTTAACCTTCTCCTTGTACATTTTCGCATTCTCATAAGCCTGTTCACGAAATTCTTCAAGCTCATTTAACTGAAGTAGACGTTTCTCACCCGCAGCCGAAATATCCAAATTCAATTTCTTCAACGCCCAATAGGCCTTGTGCTCTAGCTCGGCCGGCAAATGACAAGCATTACCAAACACCAACTGGTAAGGAGACATACCTAGGGGTGTCTTGTAAGCAGTTCTGTACGCCCAAAACGCCTCGTCTAACTTCAATGACCAATCCTTACGAGATGGATTCACCACTTTCTCGAGAATTCTTTTGATTTCACGATTAGAAACCTCCGCTTGACCATTAGTTTGGGGATGATAAGCAGTGGCAACACGATGCGTCACATTATATTTTGCCATTAACGCAGTAAATTGACGATTACAGAAGTGTGTCCCCTCATCACTGATTATAGCTCGTGGAGTTCCAAAACGCGTGAAAATCTGCTTGTGAAGAAAATTCAGCACTACCTTAGCATCATTGGTCGGTAAGGCTTTCACCTCAACCCATTTAGACACATAATCCACAGCTAGCAAGATGTACTGATTATTACAAGACGAAACAAACGGTCCCATGAAATCAATTCCCCACACATCAAAGATCTCAACTTCAAGAATAGTATTCACAGGCATCTCATTCCTCCTAGAAATATTACCAACCCTTTGACATCGATCACAACCCATCACGAACCTGTGAGAATCTTTAAACAGAGTCGGCCAATAGAATCCCGCTTGAAGTACTTTCTGAGCTGTTTTATCACCACCATAATGGCCTCCATATGTGGTAGAATGACAATCATGCAAAATACTTTCCGTCTCACTATAAGGAATGCACCTCCTCAAAATCTGATCCACACCAAGCTTGAACAAGAATGGCTCGTCCCAACGGTACCACTTCACATCATGTAAAAACTTCTTCTTTTGAGCATAAGAGAATTCCGGAGGGATGACATTACTAACAAGATAGTTCACATAATCTGCAAACCATGGCTCTTCACCTTGCACCCCAAAAAGTTGCTCATCTGGAAAAGATTCATTAATAAGAGATTTAGCATGTGAATCCTTACCGTGGTCCTCCAAACGTGACAAATGATCAGCCACCTGGTTTTCTGTGCCCTTCCTATCCTTGATCTCCACATCAAACTCTTGCAAGAGAAGCACCCAACGAATCAATCTAGGCTTAGAATCCTTCTTCGACATGAGATATCGAATAGCAGCATGATCTGTGTAAACAATCACCTTCGTACCAAATAAATAAGATCTGAATTTCTCGAAAGCATAGACAACTGCTAGCAACTCCTTCTCCGTAGTGGTGTAGTTAAGCTGTGCTTCATTGAGGGTTTTACTAGCATAGTAAACCACATGAAAAATTTTGTCCTTCCTTTGCCCAAGCACAGCTCCCACAGCATAGTCACTAGCATCACACATTAGCTCAAACGGTTCCTCCCAATTAGGTGCAGTAATAACATGTGTAGTGGTCAGCTTCTTCTTCAAAAGCTCAAAAGCCGCAAGGCACTCATCATCAAACTTAAAAGGAACATCCTTCTCCAGCAGGTTACAAAAAGGTTTAGAGATTTTCGAGAAGTCTTGAATGAATCGCCGATAGAATCCCGCATGACCAAGAAAACTGCGAATTCCTTTAACAGAGATAGGTGGAGGAAGATTTTCGATTGTCTCCACCTTAGCCCTATC
The DNA here is from genome assembly GCA_037693485.1 of Kitagawia praeruptora. Lineage (NCBI taxonomy): Eukaryota > Viridiplantae > Streptophyta > Magnoliopsida > Apiales > Apiaceae > Kitagawia > Kitagawia praeruptora. The sequence continues at coordinate 2,865,848 of CM075347.1, forward strand.
CACTTCAAGCCCCTTGCTAGATACCTTGTGCCCAAGAATAATTCCTTCTCGCACCATAAAGTGACACTTCTCCCAATTAAGAACCAAATTAGTCTCCACACAACGTTTCAATACCAAGCCAAGATTATGCAAGCACTCGTCGTATGAAGTACCAAAAACTGAGAAGTCATCCATAAAAACCTCCACATTAGTACCAATCATATCTGAGAAAATAGCCATCATACACCTTTGAAAAGTAGCAGGAGCACCACAAAGTCCAAAAGAAACTCGACGAAAAGCAAAAGTGCCAAAAGGACATGTGAATGTGGTCTTCTCTTGATCTTCCGGAGCAATGCAAATTTGATTATAACCAGAATAGCCATCAAGCAAACAATAATAATCGTGACCAGCCAACCTGTCTAACATCTGATCAATGAATGAAAGAGGAAAGTGGTCTTTTCTCATGGCTTTGTTGAGCTTCCGATAGTCCATGCAAACTCTCCACCCCGTGACTGTCCGAGTAGGGATGAGCTCATTCTTCTCATTAGCAACAACTGTCATGCCTCCTTTCTTTGGCACACATTGAACCGAGCTCACCCAAGAACTGTCTGAGATAGGATAGATAATACCAGCATCTAACCACTTTAGAATTTCCTTCTTCACCACCTCTTTCATAATAGGATTGAGTCGTCGCTGATGTTCAACAATAGGCTTAGCTCCTTCCTCTAGCAGAATTTTGTGCATGCAATAAGAAGGGCTGATTCCCTTGATATCTGCTATGGTCCAACCAATTGCTGACTTGAACTCCCTCAAAATTCGCAAAAACTTTTCTTCCGCACTAGCTGACAAGTTAGAAGCAATAATAATAGGTAATGTAGATGCATCACCAAGAAAAGCATACCTCAAGTGCTCAGGAAGTGGTTTGAGTTCAAGTGTAGGAGCTTCCTCAATAGATGGTTTAAGACGCCCCTCAGAATTTTTCAACTCTGCTAACCCAAGAGATTCAAAAGGCATGTCAACTCTCCTTCTCCACGGAGCTGAATTCAACTGTTGTAATTGCTCGGCTATATCTTCTTCTTCAAAATCAGAATCACCAACTAGAACCTTTTCCAAAGAATCAGACTTTAACAATTGCTCAAGCTCCATAGTAACTGTAGAATCAACAAGATCCACCTTCAAGCATTCTTCTTCATCTGAGGGAAATTTCATTGCATTGAACACGTTAAAAGTGACATTCTGATCTTGCACCCTCATGGTGAGTTCCCCTTTATGCACATCAATCAAAGTCTTTCCTGTAGCCAAGAACGGTCTTCCCAAGATTATGGGAATCTTCTTATCTTCTTCGAAATCCAAGATCACAAAATCAGCAGGAAATATGAGTTTATCAACTTTCACCAAAACGTCCTCCAATATGCCTCTAGAATATGTGATAGATCGATCAGCCAACTGCAAAGAGATGTTAGTTGGCTTTGGCTCCGGTAGACCAAGTTGCATGTAAACTGACAAGGGCATAAGATTGATGCTAGCTCCCAAATCACACAAACACTTGCTGAAAGAAAGATTGCCAATAGTACAAGGAATGGTGAAACTTCCCGGATCTTTAAGCTTTGGTGGCAACTTCTGTTGCAGAACGGCACTACACTCCTCCGTTAGAGCAACGGTCTCTAATTCATCGAGCTTCAATTTACGAGAAAGAATACCCTTCATGAACTTGGCATAGCTCGGCATCTGTTCAAGAGCTTCCGCAAAAGGAATGTTAATCTGCAACTTTTTGAACACCTCTAAGAACTTAGCAAACTTCTTGTCCAAATTCTGCTTCTGGAGTCTTCTAGGATATGGAAGAGGGGGATAGATCTGAGTATTCTTTGCAGACTACTCCGGAGAAGCTTTAACAGGTTCCTTGCTCTTCTCTACTTCACCATCTAGCTCATCAGCTACTAAGTCAGATTTCTCAATTTCGGGCACTGCAGAATTTTCCACTTGCTGATTCTGCACTTCTTCATCTTCCTTAGCGGCTGATTTAGGATCCGATGTAACCTTTCCCGATCTCAATGTCACAGCTTTCACCTGTTCTTTGTTGTCTCTCCTACCTGGATTAGTCTCTGTATCACTAGGAAGAGTTCCTTGTGGTCTACTAAGTAAGGCACTTGCAATCTGTCCCAGCTGGCTCTCGAAGATCTTTTGAGAAGCTTGCAGATTCTTCACCATCATCCTCAAATCATCTATCTCTGATTTTTCATTCGAAGATTGCCCCACCTGAGCCTGAGGCCGTTGCTGCTGAAATCCAGGAGGTTGATATGGTGCCCTTGGAGCATAAGGCTGTTGATAACCTTGATTGAATGGCTTCACTTGCTGATAAGATTGTTGAGTATTTTGATTATTGCTCCAGCTGAAATTGGGATGATTCCGATTATTAGGATGATAAGTGGCTGGAACTGGTGCAGCAGGTCTCTGGAAATTACTCACGAACTGTGCTGATTCAGAAGAGATAGCACACTGATTCGTCTCATGTGCGCCCGCACATAACTCACAAACACTAGCCACCTGCTGCACTCCATAATTAGCAAGAGAATCCACCTTCATAGCAAGAACTTTCAACTGAGTTGTGATCATTGAAGCTGTATCTACTTCCAAAATTCCTGCTGCCTTGCCTTGAGATAGCCTTTGGGTTGGATTTTAATATTCATTAGCAGCCATCATCTCTATAAGATCATAAGATTCATCATAGCTCTTTGCCCACAGAGCTCCTCCTGATGCTGCATCTAGCAAGGGCCTAGACTGTGCTCCCAACCCATTGTAGAACCCATTAATAACCATCCAATCAGGCATGCCATGATGAGGACACTTGTGTAGCATCTCCTTGTAGCGTTCCCAAGCCTCACACAAGGTCTCGCCAGATTGCTGTTGGAATTGAGTCAACTGGTTCCTTAATGCTGCAGTTTTCGCCATAGGGAAGAATTTAGTAAGGAACTTCTGAGCAAGATCTTCCCATGTAGTAATGGAACCAGGTGGCAAAGAGTGTAGCCAGCTCTTAGCCTTATCCCTCAGAGAGAATGGGAAAAGCCTCAACCTGATAGCATCATCCGTCACACCATTACATTTGAAAGTGTCGCAGATTTCGATAAAGTCCCGAACATGCATGTTGGCATCCTCCGTAGAAGTACCCCCAAACTGGACTGAATTCTGCACCATCTGAATTGTGCCAGACTTGATCTCAAAATTGTTCGCTGCAATAGCTGGCCTAATAATGCTAGACTGTATGTCATTGAGTTTCGGCTGAGAATAGTCCTTCAAAGCCTTAGCTGCTGCTGCATCTGCCATTGCTAGTGTAGTTTCAGATTCCTCTTCCTTATCTCTTTATTCTCTACAAGATCGTCTTCCCCCAGTTCTTCCAAACGAGCTTGTAAGCGTGTTCGCATACAAACTTAAGTACCTGAAACACCACGAAACAAACAAACTAAGTAAGAATCTGAGTCAGTGAACGCTAACGACCACTGATGATAAGCACATAAACTAAAATAAAAACACCGATGAACCCCGGCAGCGGCGCCAAAAACTTGTTATGCTAAATTTACGCAAGCGCACGTAGTCACAAGTAATACAATTAAAGTTCGTTCCACAGAGATCTGGTTATGGTTCTATTCAGTAAATATGCCTATGCAACAATGTATGGTTTTAATTCACTGCTAAGAAAAATAACAAATTTGAGATTTATTATCTAAATTAAACTAAGTGCAAATTATAAACTAAGAATTAAACAATTAACGAGAATAAAAATCGAATTACTTATATGAAAATAAACATGGAATCCTAGTTTCATCATCTACTTCACTTAGAGTTGCAGCTTTTAATTAAAACATGCGATGGTTTTGATATCTGATCGGATAACACGAAAAGAGTAAAAGTTACCTCTTGGTATACTAGTACCAATCTACACATACATCCACAAAAGAGATAGAAGATGAATAGGCACCTATTATGTTTAGACCCTATATCTCTATAGAATTTGAAAACATAAAGGTTTAAGCACAAGTTATCCACTTAGATCACATAGGGTAGCATAATATCTCTATTCATGCCACAAATCATGATGTTCAAACATCAACCTATCCTATGCTAGCATGGCAAGTTCTAAATCTCAAGATCCACTCTCGTTTAGCAAGAGATTAACAAATTAGATGTTCGCGACGCACCTAAATTCAATAAGTACAACCATACAAGGATATCAAGCATTCACCACACATAAATCTTTAAGGCATACAAACTACTAAGCTACATAGATAAATCCACTAGGATCCCACGACCACGATTAGCCCATAATTGAACCGTTCATCGTCATGGGATTTGATGAAAACATGATATAAAACAAGATATTGAAGAAAGAAGTAATAATATTATTAAAATTAAGAGTTGAGAAAACAAATCTATAATCCAACGTATACAAAAGATGAAGTAGATCTAGATCCTTGCTTGTCACGAGCGTTGAATCCTTCTCTCCTTTTCTCCCTTGCAGATCTCAGCTGGTTACAATAATAATGCGATGATATTGTGTGTCTCTATTACAATGCTTAGATGTGTTTTTATAGGCTCTAGCTTTCTTGCCCAGCAAGAATTTATCTTCTATTACAATTAGAATTTAATTAAGGTGCTAAAACCTGCCCGGAATATAATTAGAACTTGAAAAGGGCAAAACAGGAATTTCCCAGCCATGCTTCACAAAGAATACGCGCGCGATTTAATTCAGCACTTTACTTGCACGTTAATCCTATCCCAGGTTGTAGAAAATCTCTCAAGCTTCGCATGGGCAGTAAGATCGCTGAAAACGGACTTACAGAACTCCAAATATGGCCAAAACAGTGTAAGCTGCGCAGCCTTCCCAAAAAATCCGAATTTTAATCAATTAATTCCCAAAAAATTATAGAAGCATCCACCTTAATCAACATTCTCGTAAACCTGCACAACTAAGCAAAACACATCAAAACTACAAGAAACTTGAGTCCAAGACAATCAATTTAAGCCGATTTAGAATGTTCCAAGTAGATATAAAATCCACTTATCAAAACACTTGTGGAAAATATCATCAGACAACTATGTTTCACAATACTTTTGAAAAATTCAAAACGTAGTGTCTTAAACATTCAGACAACATGTAGTAAACAAAGAAAGTGTGGTGTACTTATAACACATACAACATACTAATAAAACTAAACCGCTGTCTAACTACATTTCACACAACGCTTCTGTTACAAAAAACCAATGTCTAATCCATAATGATACAACAGAAGGAACCTTTATAAACCGTGGACGTAGGTGAAACTAAACAACAGATTGAAGAAAAGAAACACTTGAGCTACGTTAAATGAGACAACCGTTTCTTGTTAAACTATTGTCTATACCAGCTTTCAGACAACAGTTTTGAAATCACGTATGTTATCTGTCTGCAACACAGACAACGGTTAAGCTGTTGTTGTCTGATACGCATAACAGACGGCATCTCAATATACCACGGAAAATCAGGGCTTCACACCGTCTCTGATACGCATAACAGACGGCATCTCAATAGACCACGGAAAATCAGGGCTTCACACGACGGTGTAAAACCTTTGTCTGAATCAAAAAATCTTGTAGTGATATGTTGTAATCCTTATTTTATGTGTTTGAATGTATTTTTAATTTGACTAAAAGAAATGCAAGTATGTTTGATTTAATTATGTTTTGGTATTCTGTTAATATTAAATTAATAATAAATAATAATAATATTCGATTATTAGTTAAATTACATGTATAAATATCTTAATCAAAATTTTATGTAATAAACTAAATAAAAAAATTGAAAAACTATTATTTTAGTATTAAAGTACATTTGGACCGATTAATAATGTCGGTCCAAATTTGAACCAGCACTATTCATCATTTATATTTGGATCCAGATTTAGATCACTATTTGATGAATTTGGACTAAAATTAACCCAAATTTGGATCTTTAGGTCATTATTAGAGATGACCTAATATTGCAAGTTTTTTTTTGTTGCTAAAATGATAAATCATTTTATTGATATAAAATCAGATAATACAACTCAAAGAGATAATAAAAACTCATTATCTAACCGAAAGGTATGCTTAGCCAATCCATGAATCGCACGATCCGTAGGAAAGAGATTCCCCCGGAAGCTTAGATAATAAAACCTTTATATCCACCACACTATGCCTCGTTAAAAAACCCCAAATGAGCAAAACCCTTTTGGGAAAAAAACTCAAGCGGAGAAAAAGAGTGTCCAACTAAAATAGAAGTACAACATTTTACATCATGCCTAACTAAACAAAAGGTTAGACTCTTCTTGATTCTTATGTTATAGCAATCCCATTCCCGACATCAAATATCTCCGTTTCCATCTTCTTCCCATCCAATAAAATCTGAAAGGCCACAAAACCAAGTACAAATCAAGAAAACTAAGTTAAAACAAAGACATAAGTTTGAGATAAAACAAAAAACATATAATATTATATTATTTAATAATAAATCCTATATACAGTGATAAGATATTAATAGTAAAAATAAGAATATATATAATCTAACCAAAGGGGGTCCTTTGGTTAGACCTCTGTTTAAAAAATAAACTATTAATTTAAAATTAAGTAAAGGATCTTATTATTACATTTAGATGAAAATAATGAAATAACTAAAATTGAATAGATTGAAATACTTTTTCAAAAACAAAAATTTATAAATCAGATAAAATAAATTTAAAATCCAGCCAAATATAAAATGAAATTAAATAATGCGATACATTAAAAGATAATATATAAACTATAAAAAATATTAAAATTCGTCAAACGGACGACCGAAAAAATTCGTCAAACGGACGACCGATTATATTCGTCAAACGGACGACCGATAGCAAGCCATCAAAAGGCAAACTCGTAATTGGCACAGAACATCCATATAAAATGGAACAAAGTAGAAAACCAAATTTAACCATATTGATTAAAAGAACCAGTTTCCATATATAAATTAAAATCGAAAAATAAAAATTATCAATTAAAACCAGTTACTATAAAATAAGCAAGCATATATCATGTAACCAATAACTCTTAATAACTGCCATTTAGTAACATTTTAATACTACAAAAACTGAAGCATAAATCATGCATAAAATGAGTCAAAAATATTAAATAAAAAACCAGAAATCAACTTGGAAGAAACAATGAAGTTATAACGTAAAGTTATAACGTAAAGTTCACTCAAATCAACAGTTTGGAATTGAATTTTTGAATTATGTAATTTTAATACTAAAATGATATAAAAGCTTCGAAATGGTCCGAAGACCTTGAAGTTATGTGAAACATTGAAGGCTTCGTTCAGTATATAAAAGCCGTGCATTAATCGATATTCTACTCGATAGGTTCGTTCAGTATAATTTTTTGGCAAAAAGTTTGTTATACAATTAAGGGAAATTCTTTTTGGTATTCTTATACAATTGGCTTTTGCCAATGGTACCATTACATTATTGACTTCTACCTATGGTGCCCTTGTATTTTTGGTTTTTCCATGAAATGCCACTCCATCAACCGAAATATTAGTATCTAAAATTCTCAATGGTACCCTTGTCAGTTGAATAATGAAGGTTACCAATGGGAAAAAGGTACCATTCGCAAAAGCCAAAAGTACAAGGGTACCAAAGAGAATATCCCTAAAATTAAAGATACATGGTGGAATCAGGATTTCGATACGATTGGGATTAAAATAAAATATCATTAATTTTTGAATGTTTATTGAGACTAAATATCTACTGAATTTCAAGTTTTCAACTAAAAATTGAGATTTGAAAAGAAAATTATATATAAAAATATTCGATTTAGTTGAGACTCGTAATTTGTGATAAAGTAAAATCATAAATAATAGAAATTGAACAAGAAATTGAACTAATAAAAGGATATTGATATTCTTGGTGGGTTTCTGATTTTCGTAACATAAAGTCTACTTCAGGTTATATTTTTATATTAGGTGGAGCAGCTGTCTCATGGGGTTCCACTAAACAAACTGTTATTGCTGGAAGTACAGCTGAAGCTGAACTTATAGCACTTGATACTGCTTGCATGGAAGCTGAATGGCTTCGAAATCTCTTACTTGTTTTAACATTTCTGCTCAATAATATTCCACCTGTTTCCATACATTGTGATTCTAAAAATATTCTTGATATGTTGGAGCAGAAAAATATCAATGATAAAATGAACAGACATCTGCAGATGCGGTACAAGTCAGTCAAGCGCTTGATGAAGACAAGATATGTTACTATGAATTTTGTGAGATCTGAAATGAACTTGTCCGATCCTTTGACGAAAGGATTATCTAGGAATATAGTCCTAGATTCATCGAGGGGAATGGGGCTAAACCCATAATGTAGTCATCGATAGTAGCAACCCTTCTTCTTATGAAGGTCAGAGGGTATTGATAAGTGGCTTAAATAGTGCATCTTCTTCTTATGAAGATGCACTATTTAACTCGGTGATCCATGTTCGATTATCATTAAAAATAATACTTCTATATATTAATAGGAACTTAGGAGTAAATTGGTGCTTTCAAATCAGTAATAAAGTACTTTAGTTATTGAATTGATCATATATGTAATATTTTTCATAAAAATTACATTATGCATTTCATATTGTTTCTTTATATAAAACCAAATATTGCCCCGCTTAAGCGGTATACATAGAGATATCATGTGTATTATTTAAAACACTTATAGATTAGTGCTTAGGTTGTTTAAAGGAATAATTATATAGTAATTTTTTTAGTATTATTATGTTGATTATTATTGTTATCACAATTTTATAATATTATCAAACCATATATTATGTATCAATAATTTATATTTTAATTTAATATGTTATAGTTCAATTCAATAAATGTAAACGCAACATGACAAAAAATTTTTAAAATGTCACAATATTATAATATTAGAAAAAAAATTCACTAAAACAACACACACATACATCTTTTATGTGTATGATTTAAAACATATGTGATTGAGTGGTGTAGTGGTAGAAAGATTTGTTAAATAACTTGAAGACCCAAGTTCAATCCCCACCAACCACAATTTTTTCAAAAATTTGAGAATAGAGGGATAAATTGGTAATTACAATACATTAAAAAGATCTCACTATTTTTATCTTGTGTTGGCCTATTATATATATAATAGATAGATAGATAGATAGATAGATAGATATATTTATATGAATGTAGCATTGGAACCCTAATGAATTATGTGTATATATAAACAGATGCAAAAGACTCAATGGCTTGGGACTACGTTCTATGGTGTTGGCCAAAGCTTCCTCGAAAGTTTTTGCCGTTAAAGCTTGCCGGTGGCCGGAATCAACTCAACGCTTTTTCAAAAAATGTGTGGAGGCTGGAAATGTCGAAGCTTGTTACACTCTTGGCATGGTAAGCGTGCTTTTAAATATTTTTTTGTTACATTGCGAGAAATTTAAATAATCACGCACATATATTTTATCGGAAAATCATATTCTCGATCTTTTGTTGCGGATAAAAATTATGTAACAATATGTGTTGGTGAAATGAAAGAAATGGTGTATATCTAATATTTGTTTTGTTTGAAAACAGATTCGGTTTTATTGTCTAAATAACCGAGGTACGGGAGCATCACTACTAGCGAAAGCCACGATTAAGTTGCACGCTCCGGCACTCTATGCACTTGTTGTTATTCAATTCAACGGCAGTGGTGGCTCGAAAACCGACAAAGATCTCCGAGCCGGGGTGGCTCTATGTGCTCGAGCCGCCTTCCTTGGCCACATCGATGCATTACGTGAACTAGCCCATTGTCTCCAAGATGGCTACGGGGTGCGCCAAAACATAATAGAAGGGCGCCGCTTCTTAGTCCAAGCCAACGCTCGTGAGCTAGCCGCTGTTTTAAACACGGCTCCAGAAGCTCTTACTTCTAGCTCGTGGCTCGTGTGGAACCCACTACCGAGCCATCGTCATGTTAATTTAGCTCGTTGTTCTAATTGTCCGTTGCTTAGTGACTTTGGCTGTAATGTTCCCGAGTCGGCTAATCAGTTTTTAACTGATTGGTTCGGTGGTAAGAGTCCGGGTCCGGGGCTTCATTTGTGTTCGCATGTTGGGTGTGGTCGACCCGAGTCGAGAAGACATGAGTTTCGGAGGTGTTCGGTTTGTGGTAAAGTGAATTATTGTTCACGAGCCTGTCAAGCGCTCGATTGGAGGACACAACACAAATCCGAGTGTACCCCAACCGAGAGGTGGGAGGATGATCACGAGGGAGAGGGTGATAACATTGTCAATGGTGCCAACGAAGCAATGGATGAAAGTTGAAGCAGAAATTATAATTTAGAAAAAAAAATTAAATCAAAGTTGATTAAAAATTTTGAAAAAAAAGAGAAAAATTTAAGTTATACTTGCCAAGGTTGTATGTCTTTTTTCAGCCTACTCAAGTTCTAGAACAAATGTAGTAACAATTTTACTTGCTTCAAGTCAGTTACTTGTATCTTTAAAGGGTTTAAGTTATTTAATATGAGTCTCATTCTAGGGAGACCCATATTATATGAAGAATTGGAGAGAACCAATCTTAGCCCTCCAATTATTTAGAGTCCAGATTAGTAATGGCAAGATCGTAATTTAGTTTAAAATTCAGGATATTTTATAAACTAAATAAAAAACACTTAAAACAAACACACGCCGCACTCTACTTTCTTTGCACACAATACACACACTATACACACACAATTCAACGAAGAAGCATTACGTAAACAACCGGTAACATCTTCAAATCCATGTTGCATCTTCAAATTGAGTTTTACTCGTCAATTACAAAACCAAAAGGTAATGATTCTACAATTTTTTTTGACCTGAATTCGTAATTTAACTAGTTTTTTTTGTTATTTCTTCAAGTTAATCTCATTCGACTATTGAAAAGTAGAGATTAAGATGTTTTCGAGGAGAATAGGTATTATTAGGTGTTTTTGCTTTTAAAAATGGTATTCATGTTTAACTAGATCTGATTGTGTAGGTATTTGTTGTTGTCAGTCAATTTTTCTTGCTTATAGCTTTGATTCCGTAGTAGAATGCGAATTTATAATTAATTTCATGTGTAACTACATCTGTTGTAAAGAGTGGTTCTGTAATAGAACCAGTTTTGTAAAATTCTGGTTCTAGAGTAGATTCATCTATGAATTTATTTTTGCCAAAATTTTGTTTTAAAATTAATGTTCTATGATAGAACAAAAAAATTGAAGTTGTGCTTGTACAATATAAGTAATTTAGGTTTTTATTAGCTAGCTACGGTTAAGGGATTTGCTGTATAAATCATAAGGTATAAATTTGGTAAAACTATGTATAGCTTCATGCATATTTGGAGGTATGAAATTTGGTTCTACAGTATAACAACTATTTGCATATTTCAATTTTCTTGTACATTTGTATATTTGGTTCTGATCTAATGTGTTGCATAGTAGAATCGAGAGATTTAACAAAACAGTATACATATTTTTAGAATGTATGCTTCCATTTGACTCTACCGTAGAACATATTTATATCTGCCATTAAAATTTGTTGGGTTCACATTCTAGGAATCCCTTGTGGAGCAAAATTGTAATTAAATTAAATTTCTCTGCTTTGGAAAATTTTATCACAAATTTAACAAATTTGTAACAAATTTAACCTTAACATATATTTCAGAATGTTTCGTCAAATTGGTAGTGTATAATTTTAATTTTACATATTATTTGTGATTTTTTGTGGCATAGCTTTTTGGTTCTGTAGTAGAATAAACCTGATTTCGTGTTTGTTTTTTGTGTTCTATAATGGATGCACTATTAATTCTCCTGTTGTTTACGATTTTTGTATGTTCGTGTTCTATAGCAGAAGCATAATTAATAAAAATAATTAGATTTATTGTGCAGTGTAATGGTTCTATAATAGAAACATATGTTCGTATCTTTTAGCATTTTTTAATTTTTCTGTGGTGTGATGGTTCTGTAGTAGAATAAATCTGATTTCGTGTATTTTGTGTATAATTTGTGTTATGATATTGGATCTAATTCTAGTGTTGTTTTTAATTTTTTTGTGTGTTATGTGTTCTATTGTAGCTGTGTGTGGTTTTAAGTAGATTTACGGTTCTATAGTAGAATATATAATAATTTTATAGTATAAAGTACAATCGATTATCATTCTCTGTACTAGAATCAAATTACGGTTTCATTTAAAATAATTTGGTTATGTGTTTGGCTAGTACTTATGTGTTTTCAAGTTAATCATATTTATAATATATACTAGATCTAATTCTCTTGTCACTGTTCTGTTGAATGAACATATTGTATAAACCTTGAAACAAAGTGAAAGATAATATTAGGAGCTCTATGTAATTTGCATTTCAGGCTATTTAAAAAAAGTGAATGATACTATTAGGAGCTCAATGTAATTTGTACTTCAAGCTCCTAGATATGAACTTTTTGTTTAATTTAGTTGATCGGGAAAAACAATAGCTTTGTATACTGGCTACATGGTATTTTTGTAGATCACCGTGATTGTTCTATCAATAAATTATAATCCTCAAGACATGCATAAGTAATGTAAGGTCATTTATTTTCTTTTGGCAAAATCAAATCAACCCGGCAATTTAATTCTATTATAGAAGCATATATTTATATTTGTAAACAAGTTTGTTATTTTTCGAATAACAAGTACGTTTAATTCTGATTCTACTGTAGAAGCAATGTAAATATAATAATAAATAGGCTTAAGTTTGATTCTACCTATTATTTTTCATATTACTTTTACACTAGAATTAAATCTATTATTTTTCTCGGTGTCTTAAGTTTTGCTCTAGGTACCCTATCTTGATTGTGTAAATTTGTCTAAAGTTTTCTCAGCTTGCTTTTCAAATATGTGTTAAGGTATTACTGACTTATCGATGTGTTGGTTTTCTTTTTCTTTTCCCACTAACACCTAATTTGATACTTGATTAAGTGTTCTGTTCCATCAACATTATAATTAATAACTGCAATAAAAATTATTGCATTTCGTGATGATGAACCAAGCTTTTGAGGACATAGAGGTGCTACAACCTGATATGACAGAGATGGAGGGTATAGGTGGAGGAAATTACATAAATTTGAAAGTTGTTATCGAGTTTCATGCGTAGTAGAACGAATTGTTTTTTAAGCCTAAACCTGGCATAATGAAAGATGGTCATCAGATTTATGGCTTTGATAATGTTATCATTATAATTGACTCTCTCAACTAGAAGGTATTTGCACAAATTGAGGAGAGATGAGACTTAGTGTCACTTGGCCGGCCAGCTTCCCGAGTTGCACAATCATTCTGTTCCATGGCGATGTTAGAATTTTCAACTAGACTGGTGCATCTGATCATGGCTATCAACCATCTGCTGTTACATCAGACCATAAACTGGAGCAAGATTATAATTTGTATAAAGCTAACATTTTTACTTATGTAACTGATGTATAATGCTGATTTTGTACTAGTGCATTAATCTTTTGTCCAACTCTATCCATATTATTCACATACCAATCAATTACTAAATTCTTATTTTAGTGCTTGATCTTGAGTCCTTGACATAAACGGTGTAGGCCTTAGTGAGGTTTGGACACATTTTAACCTTCTTAAATCATTGATTAATGTATATATAGCAGTCCTATATGTTTATGTACAAAAAAGTAAAGGAAGACATCCACGATGTCTAACTCTGTCAACAAAAGAGTGGGCATAAATGACCTCGGCGCTCCGACCTACTGAAGCCAAGTTTAATTATAACAATAATAGCCCTTGCGTTAAGCTTCATACTACGAATTTTAGTATTAATATTTTCAACAATCATTAGATCCGATTTTGATAGTGTTAGACCTAATTTTGACCCTAAATTTACATGGGTGTGTGGGCATTTATAATGACATAATTGACAACAATTGAAAAAGAAAATGGAAGTCAATCATAACATCAACTCAAATTACATTAAACCAAACCGCAAAAAGGCAATATATCATCTTTTCCAAGACATCCACGAAGACAATAGGTTATTACAAACTGACAAAGTTCAGAAAATTGCATTCAATGCGATGTTGTCAAATAAAAGAAGTTCCTCGATATTGCAGAAAGGAACAAGTGCAATTCTGGAAATCTAATCCTTATCAAGGTTTGGTGGAGCATCCTTGTTAGACTACAACTAAGCTCGTCTAATCAGCTTTTCACGCTTCCTCCATAGTTTCTCAGCTGCAGCTTGAGGATCTCGTGAATGACCTATGGAGATTAGTGGAACACCAACAACATTAATATATTTTGCTGACAAATATAATTTACACCATGTTCTAGAGTTTGCATAGGAAGGAAAGCAAAAAATGCATGATGTGAACATAATTGCAATGTATAGCCTATTATTATGGGAGTAAAATGTTTTTGGAGGGGGGGACATGGATTGATAACGATGATTTATATGAATTCATGTCATCAAAATAGAGGGTTAATATAAAAATTTGGACCGGTGTTAGCAATTGCTTCTTCTTGCTACTAATCAAAGCATTCATGTGTATTGTATATATCAAATAGTTCCAACACATAATTTCAACACAACAAACTCAGTACATAACAACAAACTCAGTACATATAAACACATTAATCTTCTGAAAGGAAAAAAAAAAAAGGCAAGTGCTTACCCATAAATCTCTCATGAATCCATCGTAAAAGTGATGCACTATTTGACAAAGTTGTGCGTATTTTTTGAGTCTACAAAATGGACAAAAACAGGGTAGTGCAATTGAATTTAACAATAAAGTAAATTCAGATGCTACAAATAGTTAAATAAGTTGAGCGGTACTTTGGGTGTGTGATTCGATTACGACTCAAACAAGCTACTGAAAGTAAAAATGAAATGGAATTAAAATAAGTGGAACAAAGAGAAAAAGAGAAACTCAATCATCAATGTCGTTAGAGAAGTCTTTCTCATTCGAGAGAGGGTGACTATGTCATTAAGGTCAAGCCCAGCATCTTGAAAAGTGGACACAAGTGACTGAAATTCGGAATTTGGGGCTGGAATGTCTTTTTTTGCTACGATTTTGCTAGCAGATAAACTGTCCATTCTACCAGTTTCAACTTGCCAACCAAGCCCACCAGGCTACAAATTGGAAACCAATTAATAACTACTCAATTGTATGATCTTATCTAGTACAACATTGTATAAACTTGTAAGCTATATTGTGCATGAAACAAAACATAGCTATACCAGAACTACCGAGTCTTTGGCCGCAATGGTAAGAATGTTAGCGCATAAAACAACTACAACAGAACCAAATAAGATTGAGTGACAAAGGCAGAGATTCAATTAGTAAGAATATTAAAAAATAAATATTACACAACTAGTATATGAAACAATCTCGATGTGTTTCAAATTATAGATTCTAATTAAGAAAAACACTATACATGTTGAAATTCTACTGTAGAATAAAAATTTTTACACTAGAATTAACTAAATCGACTAATTATTTAAAAAATTTACTAACTTGATTCTTTAGTAGAATCAAAAATTTTGTGTAAAATTTTGAGATTGAGATTTGTTCGTTAATCATCTATCAGATTCTGTAGTAGAATACATAAATATTGTAATGACTAATTTTAAGATTTTGTACTAATTGGACCCAATTGTGTAAGTTATAATGTGATCAATTATGAAAATAAAAAAATAATAATAAGTTACTAGGATCATTACCTTGAACAAAAAAACAATGCAAGCAACCTCCGAAAAACAAGCAACATCTTTTGAAGAAACTCCATAAGGAACAAAGGAGAAGTTGTCCAACAAGTAGAACTACTGTTTCAGCCTAACCTCCTCCACCAAGGAGAGTGCGAACTGTATTACCAAATTTTTATCACTACTTTGCCAGTTATTCCAATTGTATCAAAACTTACCAATTTTTTTTTTACAAAATAGGATCCTATTAATTTGATTCTATAGTAGAATCAAAAGAATATTTTGTGTCATGATGCTTAAGTAATAGTTAATTTGATTTTATTATAGAATCAAATATTGAGTACAAAATTGTTGCTTTCGGGTCATTTCTCTATAATAATTGTATGTAGTAAAAGTTTATTATAGAATTAAGATTTCTGCACTAGGATAAACAAAATTAGATAAATAAATTTTTTTCCCTGTAGTAGAACCAAAAGAGGATGGAAAGGCCTACCTAAAATTTTGATTAAAAAAATTGCTGCTTATGAATCATTTCTCAGATTTTGCTGTACAGTTTATGCATGAAATACTTATTGTTGAATCAAAAGTTATGCACTAATATTTAAAAAAGCGAATAAATACCAACTTGATTCCAGAGTAGAATCAGAAGGCACATAATACTTTAAACATAAGATTTGTGATTTGCTTGCGAGTCATTCATCAGAATCTATAGTATAATTTATGCAGTGCAAGCCTATTATAGAATCAAAATGTCAGCATTAACATTAAAAAAAAATCAATTGATATTAATTCAATTCCAAAGTAGAATCAAGCAAAAACAAGTTCAAAATAACAAGATAATTACATGAAATCAAACAAAAACAAGCTAAAAATAGGAATATTACAAGTATATAAATCATAGATCAAAATACTGACAAATCAAAACTAACATGAATTGAATTTATAAAAAAAATGAATTTATAGATCAAAAAGCACCAGTTACAGTGATTGGATTAGATGTAAAGTACAATTAATAAGTTTAAGAACTAAGATAATCACAAATCGAAAAATCACGATAATTGAATAAAAAACAAAAATACCTGAAGTAATACATGAATCTCGAGATCTTAACATGGAGATCGTAAAGATTGAATCTTTAATTTAGTACAAATTGAAGAAAGCTACGCAATGATGGATCAATTGATTAGGAAAATCTGAGAAATATACATACAACTACCGTGTCTGTATCTGTGTCTCAGTGTTCCTTAATCTA
The DNA here is from genome assembly GCA_037693485.1 of Kitagawia praeruptora. Taxonomy (NCBI): domain Eukaryota; kingdom Viridiplantae; phylum Streptophyta; class Magnoliopsida; order Apiales; family Apiaceae; genus Kitagawia; species Kitagawia praeruptora. Next base: position 2,882,816 of record CM075347.1, read on the forward strand.
ACTTTTTATTTATTCATCTTGAAGCGTTGGATGTTATTCTAATCTAATGGTTGAGATTAGTTTAAAGGGTTCCCTTCTATACTCTATATAAAAAGGTTCTCTCTGGAATAATGTCATATTTAATATAGTGTACATATAATCGACTGTAATGACCTATTTGATACCATTTTCAGTTTGGGGACCAACTTGATACTTTATTCCCACTTTAGTGACCAACTTCATAATTAACCCTATCTTTAAATGGAGATGGCAACTTGTATCAATGGTTATCATTATTTCTATCTTTCTGCCTGGAAATTTTAGTACTGTCGAAGTGAATTCGAGTTTCTAAAATTAAATTCGTTGTAGATTTGATTTCTACCGCAATCCTCTTTGTCTGTACATTGAAGATAATAGTAGTATTCAACTCACTAGTCAACAGGAAAAGTAGGATTGAGACATCAGTCAGTACATCACTATTAAACTTTGTTCTCTGTAAATTATAATGTACTCCTACCAAGTATAGTAATCCGAGTAAATGCAGAAAATACTGCTACGTATGCATCGGTCTCGTTATCATTTTACTCGGGGTTTGATTCCATATTTATGGGCCTAGTAAACAAATACATGCAGTGGCATAACAAATTTAAGTCAATTTTTCGTTGATTAGTAATGATTTTAGGACCTTGAGACAGATTCTCGAAAAACGGTAAAACATAATCGTTACTGGTTCGACTAGCTTTTGAAATTCTGTTGTAAATTTTTTTAGCCCTGACTCTTAAAATCTTGATTTCGCCGCTGTTATTGGAAGAAAGCAGAGTTGTGCAATTCGTTTGGCCTATATATTGAACAAAATATAGTCCAGGACTCCATGTACCATCAAGTGATCATGATCACATTCTGATGGCTCCCAAATCCTCTCGTCCCCTACGGTCTACGGTTCATTCGATCCGCAGACCCGACAGAGCCAATTTTAGATAAGATCGTAACCAAGCTCCTAGACACATGTCAGTTATCACCCATGTATGGTTTGTTGATCTCTTAAAATTTTTGATGATCGCTACGGATTATTACTAAAATCTCTTTGACCATCAAACTCTTTTCTCATTTAACTAATTACTTTTGTTGTACTAGTAGTATAATATAGAAAAGAAGAAAAAGTTAAATGATATCAAGCAAGTTAAACTAACCACCTCGTTTAGAGTTAAAACTAACCACCCCTGTTGATGAATAGTTGTAAGTAATAGTATTTAGCCAACAAAAGCTGAATTTAAAAGCATTATAGTGCATGCAGGACAAGTCTAGCTTTTTTCAAGAAAAGCCAGCTAATTTGCATCGAAGTGCTGAGGATAAAGTTGATGAAAAGTAGGGTTTAAGTTCAGTAGCACAGGGGTAAACACAAGGAACTAAACTTGTCTAGGCAACTGGAGCAGGCAACTGGAGCTTTCTGGCACTTGTAATGAATCACCAAAAAGAAAACGGTTTCTGGCACTGGTAATGAATAATAGGCTCCTTAACCTGTCACCAAAAAGAAAACGGCAAGTTAAGTCTCCTTAAAAGAGTCGTATAAACATTCCTGTAACATAAAACGACATGATGTCCTTAGATCAAGTACTTGATTTTAATGTTACGTTTCGATTCTTCACTGAAAGCTCATATCCTTATGCAGGGGGGGGCAAGGGGGGGGCAAGGGGGGGGGATTTATAGGAACAAATTAAAAATTTAGCAAATGATACTTGTGTGTGTGTGCACGGAGTATCAGTCCAGGTGCTTACAACGCTTGCTTTTCTGGACCGCTTGCTCTGAGAGTCACTTGCAACTTCAACACAACTGGCCCCCAAGCTGACATCAAAATCCCGAATAACCTCACTGCCAAAAAGTACGCTCTTAACCTGTACAAGTTTCCAAGAAAACAATTGATTACTTTATGCATAGAAATACAAAGGATTATGTACTCCTGTATCTTTTCCCTTACCTCAAGATCAAATACAAGATGCTTGCCGCAGACATTGGCAACCTTCATTTTCAAAGGATTCTTGGTCCATGGATTGTTAACTTCTGTGCAACTTTTGAAGCATGGCGGCTCATAGTTCACATCCTGTAACAAGTATGTGTAATAGAATCTTTAGATAATATTACAGTGGCACTTTTAAATTTATCAGGGCTAATTCCTGAGATGGATATGATTTCAGTAGAAGAGATACTATTAAGGCAATTTGTCTCAGGAAATGTCAGCTCTTATTAAAATGGTTAAAACGAATGAGCTGCATTACTCCTAGATCTTTATATTGGGTTTAGTATCAAAACACACTTGACTTTCTTAATTTTAAGGATTATTAAGCTGAAGAACCTTCATTGGCAGTACAATAGAACTAAATGAAAATGAAGATGAAAGGGCTTACCGTGAAATCATCACAATACAGTAGTTTCATCAATATAGTCCGCTGCAAATATATACCAGAGTTAATACATTAAATGTGGAAATGAACCTGTGCATGTTAATCAGTAACACAGTAACTAGTAAGCAAATATACCTCTTCTGGCATCTCATCCAGAGCTCCAATTAAGTGACACAATACATCGATTTTGCAAGCAGAACTCCTGCATTTAACATATTGTATCAAAAGTAAAATTTGCATAAACAAAAATAGCAGATCTGAGATGTGAGTGAACAATGCAATTAGTTGATGTACATACCTCATCTGATTTGGAGTAATTTCGGAGTTTGGATAACTGAAAGAAACTGCAGGCAAGGAGGTTGGAAGTTATTAATAAAGAAGTTCTTAAGATGTGCGGAAGGTGAAAGTAATGGAGTAAGAAGGAAGGCAGATTATGAAATGATAAGAACATTAATAGAAGAACAAGAACACTGCAGTGTATATAAGAACACAAGAACAATACAAAGACTACATGACTACATGTGTTAAACTGCAGCATTGTTTATACAAAGTGTAGTGCAGAGAATAAACAGTGCAGACTGCAGAGTGTGAAGCATCCCACTACTTGGTGTCTTCCACTTGGTGCATATTGGTTTTATTATGTTCCAACCGTTGGTTGCCCATTACTAGCCATTAGTCTTATGTCCTATATTCAGTTTTTGGCATCTAATCTATCACAATGTAGTCTACTGTGTTGTTCTTGTATTCACTGCAGTGTAGTAGTTTCAATATAAGCTTGTTCATTGTTATTTCTTGTTCTCACTGCAATGTTCTTGTTATTATCCATCTCACCTTATGCACAATCATATACTTCTATAATTAATGTAGCACTAGCTGAAATTAATTTTTTTAGCAATAGGTTTGATTCCATAACATTTAGGTCCAGAAATTAATGACTATAAGTTAACATGCCTGGTAACAGAAAGCACATGAAAAACATTTATTTACACTCTACAAAATTCTTTGTTTGCTTCCAATCACTAAAATGGTAAATCTATGATACTTCCACTACATTGAGGGTGAAGTTTTCTTACAGGCATATTCCTCAATCATTGGACCTCCTACTGCTTCGCACACACAGATCATAAGTGTTTTCAGGTATTTCTTCTGCAATGCATCATTGACACCTAAACAAATAGAGGAGAAAACGAGAAATCATAAGAAACAAAATAGGAGAAGATGTTTCTACATTATAAACTTCAATACTAATGATTAACTCGCCTCTCTCCATCCATTCAATCATTCTTTCTGACTCAGCATCCTTTGGCATTAGATCCTTAAGCATTATCACTGTTTAGGATTTCAGCACCAAAATAAACAGATCAGACCTAAGATGTAAGAATCTAATAGAAAAAATTTGGGCGTACCTTGAGATGGAAACGACTTATCATTGAAAATATCATTGAAATAGCTTCCAGGAAAAAGTCCTCTCACATGGCTAATATTTGATACAGCCATGCGTAGTGGTTTCTGTTCAATTAAACATAAACACGTTACACAACAATACACAGAAGGAGAGAGAGAAGAGAGTCGAGAGACATACCTCCGCCGCCGCCGCCGCCGCCGCCTCCGGCGCCGCCGGTGCCGCCGCCAGCGCGGAATCCGCCGGTTGACGGTGAACGAAGACATAGCGTACGACGCCTTTTATGATTATTATCACCGTTGCCACAACGCCTAGAGATATTGCGATTGACCGCGCAGATGCGGCGATTGACCGCGCAGATGCGGCGATTAGTCTCTCACATTTAGATTCATCCAAATCAAGTAAATGCTCCGGAAGCTCAATTCTGAATTTATCTGGCATATCTATTTTTAGATTTAGATTTTCTGGAACAAACATCGTAAGAATCGTGAGAGAGAGATTGAGAGATTGTAAGAGAGAGAGATTGTAAGAGAGAGAGATTGAGAGATTGGTTTGGTTTGGTTTAGAGTTCAGAGAGTTATTTTATATAGTACAGTAGAGCTCATCGAATAGGGCTGTCAAAAGGATATTTCGGATACGGATACGGGTAGTTTTTTTCGGATACGGATAATATTCTAACTTTTTCGAATACGAATACGGATATTTCGGATGGATATTCGGATATTTCGGATATTTTTTTACAGCAATATAAAAGTAATGATATATATCATATTTAAAGTTTATTAATATAATATATTAATATGATATATGATATATTAATACAATATATTAATATAATATATTAATATATCATATGATATATTAATATACTATATAATATGATATATGATATATAATATATTATATATTAATATAATATATTAATATATCATATGATATATAATATATAATATAATATATTAATATATTAATATAATATATTAATATATGTCATATAATATATTATATATTAATATATTATATTAATATATTAATATAATATATATATATATATTAATATATGATATATGATATAATATATATATTAATATATTAATATATGATATAATATATATATTAATCACTTAATATATTAATATAATATATATATATTAATATATTAATATATTAATATAATATATTAATATAATATATATATTAATATATTAATATATATCATATTTATAACATATAAATCTTTTAAAAATGCCTACACTTAAATATATCTAACAAAAATATATTAATTATTGAACAAATACATATATTAATATATTATAAATTTTAAATATTATATATAAATATATATCAGTTATTACATTTTCGGATACAGATATGTCGGATTCGGATACGGATAATATCCTAATTTTTCGGATACGGATTCGGATATTTCGGACGGATATCCGGATATCCGGATTTTTTTAACAGCCCTATCCTCGATAGATGATAGATGTATATTCGAGGTCCCGATATAATAGAAAAGGTATATTTTTAATCTCGATATCGATTAATAAATAAAAAATTTTGATTCTGAGCATATTCATTTATCGAGGTTTAACTGTACATTTCAAGATTGATAGATATTTATTTTTTATTTTTAATGTTCTATGCTTCTTGTATTTAGATGTTAATCTGTATTCCGTACATCTTAAAATCGTTTGTTTTATTATTTTTGATTTTAATATTAATATTTAATTCATTTTTAAAAAATATTAACTGGATTGGATATCCGATCCGATTACCCGTGATCCTAATGGAGCGGATATGGATTGGTCGTAAAAAAATCTGACACTTAATCCGATCCAAAAAATTAGATGGATTTGGATGTGAATTCATGCTGATCCGATCCAAACCCGATCCATTGACAACATATCCCCAAAGCGGGCACCGTAATGAAACATTGAGTGCATCAATTTTTAAAAAATAATCAAATATAAGAATAAAGGATAAAAATAAAATAAAATTAGGAAAAATACTAATTTTTGAACATAAATTCATACACACCAAATTAGTCAAATGTGATGAATGTTACCTTACTTTCACTAATTTTTCATTTTTTTTTAATTTTTAACCAGTCTATAAAATAAATTAAAAAATTATATAAAAATAGAAAAAAAAACAATTTTTGAACATAAATTCATTCACACCAAAGTAGTCATACTCACTATTTGTGTGATGAATGTTACCTTACTTTCACAAAATTTTCATTTTTTTTTAATTTTCTCCCATTTTTAACTAATTTGTAAAATAAATTAAAATTTTAAATAAAAATAGGAAAAATGCCAATTTTCGAACATAAATTCATACACACCAAATTAGTCATACTCACTATTTGTGTGATGAATGTTAACTTAGTTTCACTAATTTTCCATTTTCTTAAATTTTTCCCCATTTTTAACTAGTTTGTAAAATAAATTAAAAATTAAATAAAAATAGGAAAAATGCCAATTTTTGAACATAAATTCATACACACCAAAGTAGTCATACTCACCTATTTGTGTGATGAATGTTAACTTACTTTTACTAATTTTCCATTTTTTTAATTTTTTCACATTTTTAACTAGTTTGTAAAATAAATTAAAAAATTAAATAAAAATAGAAAAAATGCCAATTTTTGAACATAAATTCATACACATCAAAGTAGTTATACTCATTATTTGTGTGATGAATGTTACCTTACTTTCACTAATTTTCAGGCCCGATCAGGAATTTTTCGGGGCCCTAGGCAAAATAATAATTTGGGCCCCTTTAAAAAGGTTCCTCTTTCCGTAATTAAGAGCATGGTTGGAATTCGAGCCAAGCTTTTTTCACGAGTCGAGCCCGGCTTGTTTAATTTCACGAGCTGAGCCGGCTCGTTTAGCTAAACAAGCCTATTTAAACCAGTGGGGTGAACTAGCTCGTATAAAATTATACTTAAACGAGTCTAATCTTGTGTCCAAAATCGACTCATTAAATTTTATTAGCTGAGCCAAACTGGCTCATTTAGCTAAATGAGCCCGGACTTGTGTTCGAACTCGGCTCATTAAAAAACTCGAGTTTAGAAATATTTTTTTGAGAAATATTTAAAAAAATTAACAAATTTATTGATGGGTGGAGAAAATTTTGAGAATTAAAAATAGTTTGGATATTGAGGAGAGAAATCAGATAACATGAAGAATTTAATTTTGATACAGGGGTTAAAGAGTATGTCATTGTTGACGTGAAAAAATTTCTTTTAGCTTCTACATTTTATTACATCAATTTTTTTCAGTACTATCATTATAAAACCTTAAAAAATGGGCCCTCTTTTAAGTTTGTGCCCTTGGTCGTTGCCCCTCTAAACTACCCTCAGAACCGGGCCTGCTAATTTTCCATTTTTTTCCAATTTTCCCCCATTTTTAACTAATTTGTAAAATAAATTAAAAAAATAAATAAATATAGGAAAACTTTAATGACTACACAAAATATTCAATAAAACTACAACTGCCTGGGGAAGAGATTGGTTCAACTTCTCGGCCTTCTCAACATCCAACACACAAAGTACACAAAAAGCAAATTAATCAATTAACAATCTTCGTCATGTCCATTTAAAATCAAATTCTCAAGTACTCCTATTATGTCAATGCCAATAGAATCAATGTTATTAGCTGTGAATTCGAACTTTTTATTTGGCATTCCGTTTTGTTATTATTTGCATGTCTTACATACAATGAGCTATAACATAAAACATGTACAGTTTTATTGAAGGATCCTGGTCCCTGACAATTGATTGTCAGGGACCGTTTAACCAACAATTGACTTTCTGATCATCGGATCAACGATCCGATGGCAAAGATTTAAAAAAAAAAAAATGTTCATTCAACGTAAAATTTTAGCGAAATACTATTTATCCGTGCAAATTTTCCGCGGAAGGCTCTACTACGGAAAATTTCCGCGGCACGCTATACTCAATTTGAATTTCAAAGCCAGGGAAAAGAGAAGAAAAATGGGCGGGGATTAAAAGATAATCAAACAAATAACCAGATGAACACAAGTGGGTAAGACATACGCACGGGATTTTTCAGCTAGTCTTCTAGCGCATGGGCAACACGCCTTCGGCCTTCCTACTTTGTTTGTTTATTATCAATTTTTTATTTAAATTGGTTTGCTCTTCTTTCATACACACGTGTGGTGTGTGTATTTGTGGGTAGTGACTAGTGAGTACTGAGTAGTGACCATCATTACACACAAAGGGCTAAAGGTTGATGAATATAAAAGAAAAATATATACAAATGGTGTACGACTAAGGGGTGTTTGGCAAATCTGCCGAACAACTTATAAGTTACTTATTTTGGAAAAAATTTCGTATTTACATAATTCTTTTTAGAGAAAAATGTTTATCGGGAGTTTATTATTCGTTATCTTGCAAAAATAAGTTACTTATTTCAGAAAAAAGTACATATTTCCTAACTTTTTTCCAGAATAAGTAACTTATTTCTGAAAAATAAGATTTCCCAAACGGACCCTAAATTTTATTCGTAAATGATAACTATAGCACTTACAGACTTAGAGTTTAGACCATCTCCAATCCATACACTAAAAGACTACTTTTACACCATTTTGGTGTAAACTAGATAATACCCGTGCATATATGAACGGTTTTTTCTAAATTATATTATAAAAATATAATTATTTTTCATTATACATTTATTATGATATATTGTCAAATATCATTTCAAATTAATTTATAAAAGAAAATGGGCATGTTACATTTTTTTTATTACTATAAATTAATTTTTGTATATTTTACAAATTATAAATTAACCTTGTAAAACAATAATTGAATGATCTTAATTATAATAAATAATTGTCTTGGGACTTATAAATGAAATGTCAAAATTTTCAATTTAAAAAATTTCTATATTTGATTGTAACTACTTTCACTTTATTCATTGAAGTTACCTAAGTTTTTTCATTTTAAAAAAAAATCAATTTTTCTTAAAAAAGAAAATAGCAAAAAAAACTTTCTTAGATATGTAATTAAAAGATTATAAATGTGGCTAATAAAAAATAAGTTGACTCACACTTTGTATTAATGACAGAAGGTTGTAAAGTGAATTACCCACGCATATGATTTAGAAAAAAAAATCATTTATCTTGTTTGAGAAAAACATAATTTATTAAAAAAGTAAAATAAAAAGCGTACTGATTAAACATGATTCTAAAAATCCCCGATTTAACCGATTAATCCCCGATTAATCCTCTGTAAGGTAGCCAGCCGATTCGATTTTTGAAATCCGAATAATTCTATGAATTTATTTAAAATGATATGTTTAATTATAAATTAGACTAATATATAAAATATTATTATAATATCCGATTAATCCTTCCGTTAATCTCCGATTACCCGATTAATCTTAAATCGGTAGCTCAATCAATTTATATCGATTACCGATTTTTATAACCATTTGCAGGTTGTAAACAGAAATGAAGGGCATTTATTATCTTCTAGTTCACTTTGGACTATATATAAAGGCAAAAAATGGATATGACAAAGATCAAAAGAACAATCTAGAACTAAATTTTAAAAATGTTAAAAAGGAAATAGAACTTCAGCAGTAGAATAATCTGGAATATAATAAAATGAACCACACTCAAAGAAGGGAAATGAAAGTGTACTCGGGAGTAGGGAGAGATGTTGTAGTTTTTAAATTACTATATTATACTATAAAATGACATATAAGTGGATGAGCGAAATCCGAAACACACCCAGAGAAAAAATAATATATTTTAATGATAACAATTATTTTAATATTAAATATTAAAATTACATGAGAAGGAAGATAGATTTTTTAGTAGAGAAAAAGAAATAAAATATTATAATAATAGTAGATTGGTATGAGAGGAGTGAACTTTATTATAATAATAATTTAAAAGTGGAGGGAATTATATAAGTGAGAAATTTGAGTGAGATGAGAGAGAGGGAATTTGTAATTAAAAATTAAGATGGGAGGAGAGAGAAGATAGATTTTTTTAGTAGAGAAAAAGAAACAAAATATTATAATAATAGTAGATTGGTATGAGAAGAGTGAACTTTATTATAATAACTAGCGTAAATGCCCGTGCAAGGCACGGGCACTGAAGTAATATTTCGTCCAAAACTGTATATATTGAAGTAATTTCATAATTAAAAATATGATAAACGATAGGATTTCGATCTATTGAATATGTTTATAGTTATTTTGTAATATTGCATACCAATATTTTGTTCCATATAGTTTATAATTTGATTAGATTTCATAAATTTTGGATAAATATCCATACGATAATAATCACATGAATACTTTTGATTGTTAAATTATTAAATTAATTTTCAATTGCGTGAAATGAACTTTATCAAATATAACATTTGAGTATAATATAAATAATAATCTTAATAAAATTGTCCGTTTATAATAGAAGCGTATGTAAACTCGTTGATTTTGTTGTAAAAAAATGATCATATATGTAAGAATATATTTTGATACATATTACAAAATCTCTTAATATTGACTAAAAGTCATCTTATGGTTGTCTCAATCATTTTTTCTAAACATATACATTTCTACACTTTTAAACTTAAATATTAAGTTTTAGTCTAATATTTATTACACTATATAGAAGTTCAATAAAAAATTGGGTAAGTTGGAAATATTTTTTATGTTATAATTTTGAATAATTTTTTAACTCAATTTTAAAATTTTCTAAATATTTCAATCGATGTAAAATATGACAACCTTAATGACCCGTGCATGTATATGAAATCTAAAATCAAATTTTTTAATTTTATTTTCTAAACATATGTTATAGCTCAACCATTATATATTACATTATATATTATATTGATCAATATATTATATAAAAATTCATATGTACCATATTTATAGTCGAGTTATAATCTAATTGATCATTTTAAACATTTATTGTACTTTTGTAATATTTATGATTGAAAAATTTATATCTATTTTGATTTAATTTTAATGTTAATTATATTATTTTTATACATAACATAGATCATATTTTTAGAGTTTTCATCTTTTTTAACATAATTTCAATTATTTTCGTATATATTTAAATATTTATGTCCAAAACCCTCTAAGATGACTCAAATATTTAAAATTTTAAAAACGTAAAAGTTATGTGATTACTAAATATATATGATTTGATAACTAAAATTTACATGTTTCTTGAAACAAGATCTTATTTTTTATTTTAATAATTTAACATTTACCTCGAGACATATGTAAATAAATATTTTTCTTTTTGGACTCGGTTACATTATGTATAGTCTAATTTTTTTTTCCTAAATTAATTATTTAAAATGGGGAAAAAAATTGCAGAGTATGCTGAGCCGATTAAATTTTTTTTATATAATTTTATCTATCCAATATTTTAGAAATAATAAGAACCAACATTTCGTTTACTCAAAAAAAAGAGGATGAGACAAAAAATGAAGTGAGGTGGTTTATCTTATAGGATTTTTATAGAAAACTCAAAATCAACTATAGCACAATTGGTAAAGGTATGAGTTTGAGAGTAAAAGGTTAGTGGTTCAAATCCCAACATAAGCATAATTTCACTATTTTTCACATAATTATTGAAGTATGGCATTTTTGTAATATTTTAAAAAATAAGGTTAAAATAGTAACTTCACAGTCATTAAAATGACAAACTTTGCCCTTGTGTTGAAGTTTTGTAATTAAAAATTAAGATGGGAGGAGAGAGAGGAGGGAAATTTGGGAGGGAAAATTGGGGAAGGGATTTTACTTTAGTAGGAGATACTAGATAATACTCGTGCATATATGCACGGTTTTTCTAAACTATATTATAAAATATCATTATTTTTAATATACATTTGTTATGATACATTGTCAAATATCATTTCAAATTAATTTATAAAAGAAAATGGGCATATTACGTTATTTTTTATTACTATAAATTAATTTTTTTTATATATTTTACAAATTTTAAATTAACCTTGTAAAACAATAATTGAATGATCTTAATTATAATAATTAATTGTCTTCGGACTTATAAATGAAATGTTAAAATTTTCATTTTAAAAAATTTCTATATTTGATTGTAACTACTTTCACTTTATTCATTGAAGTTGCCTAAGTTTTTTCATTTCGAAAAAAAAATCTTTTTTTAAAAAAAAGAAAATAGCATAAAAAACTTTCTTAGATATGTAATTAAAAGATTATAAATGTGGTTAATAAAAAATAAGTCGACTCACACTTTGTATTAATGACATAAGGTTGTAAAGTGAATTACCCACACACATGTGATTTAGAAAAAAAAATCATTTATCTTGTTTGAGAAAAACATATATAACTTAGAATATGAAAAATGCTTGGTTATAAGACCAGTTAAATCTGTACATGAGTATGCTGTATGTTAATTTATTTAAAAAAGTAAAATAAAAATCATACTGATTACAATGATTCTAAAAATCTCCGATTTAATCGATTAATCCCCCATTAATCCTCTGTAAGGTAGCCAACCGATTCGGTTTTTGAAATCCGAATAATTCTATGAATTTATTTAAAATGATATGTTTAATTATAAATTAGACTAATATATAAAATATTATTATAATATCCGATTAATACTCCGATTAATCCTTCCGTTAATCTTCGATTACCCGATTAATCTTAAATCGGTAGCTCAACCGATTTATATCTATTATCGATTTTTATAACCATTTGCATGTTGTAAACAAAAATGAAGGGCATTTATTATCTTCTAGTTCACCTTGGACCATATAAAACCAAAAAATGGATATGACAAAGATCAAAAGAACAATCTAGAACTAAATTTTAAAAATGTTAAAAAGAGAATAATCTGGAATACAATAGAATGAACCACACTCAAAGAAGGGAAATGAAAGTGTACTCGGGAGTAGGGAGAGATGTTGTAGTTTTTAAATTACTATATTATACTATAAAATGACATATGGGTGGATGAGCGAAATCGGAAACACACCCATCGTAAACACATCTAGAGAAAAAATAATATGTTTTAATGATAATAGTTATTTTAATATTAAATATTAAAATTATATGAGAAGGAAGATAGATTTTTTTAGTAGAGAAAAAGAAATAAAATATTATAATGATAGTAGATTGGTATGAGAGGAGTGAACTTTATAATAATAATAATAATAATCTAAAAGTGGAGGGGATTATATAAGTGAGAAATTTGAGTGAGATGAGAGAGAGGGAATTTGTAATTAAAAATTAAAATGGGAGGATAGAGAAGATAGATTTTTTTTAATAGAGAAAAAGAAACAAAATATTATAATAATAGTAGATTGGTATGAGAAGAGTGAACTTTATTATAATAATAATAATAATAATAATAATAATAATAATAATAATAATAATAATAATCTAAAAATGGAGGAAATTATACAAGTGAGAAACTAGCGTAACAGTCCGTGCAAGGCACGGGCCTCTATTTGAATGCCTCTAATTTTGTTCTAAAAAAGTAGCGGTTGGTTTAATAATTTTTGAACTGAAAACTTGTAATTATGAAATTGTAATATAAGTCATGATATGTGTTAATAGTGAATGCCAATAAGAACTGTATATACACGTCGATAATAATATTGTTGAGTATGATGTACAATTTTGAGTTTTGAACAGGGATTGTAATTATAATTTGAGAAAGTAAGATGATAATCTTTGTCTTTCCATAGTGATAGACACTGTTTTCCATATCAACCCGATTACAACCATCCATAATTAGTCACAAGGTACCATACTCATTAAAATATGTTAAGTGAAATCCCTTAAAATATGTAAATATGTTAATGTTATCTCTATTGCAAGGTTATAATGCATGTTCTCACGCTGGTCATTAATCTACAAAAACAAAATTCCTATAAGAAATAGATTGAGGTTGAAAAGAATAATTTGAAAAAAAATGGCATGTAAACAAATAATAAAATTATAGTTCATATCATTCTACATCAGATCAACCTGGAAGAAACATATTATGTTAGTAATATTTTTAATATTATATCCAAAAGGAGATTAGATATTACGTAATGTTTCGCTAAACAATAACAATCACATTCTTTCAGGATAAATGTAAACTTGAAGATATATTGTTAACCAAAAAAAACTTTTTTCCAAATAAATTGTATTTTATTTCAATAATTTAATATATACATAGAGATAAATCTTTTTGAATTTTTTAAAATCCAGACTTAGTAACATTCATGTATAATAAAGAATTTTATCTTAACATTTTATTTTACATGTTAATCATTTATAATGACAAAGAGAGTGTAGATTATTTTAGAAAATATAAACAACTGATGTGTACATTCTGAAAAGAAAATCATTAATAAATGGATGTGATGAATATATAAACATGATTATTGTATAATTTAAAAATAATTTTAAAGTTAATTTTCTTAATTTAGAATGATAGAAGTAATGAATAATGATATACATTGCATATACTATATTCCTTATATTAGATCAAATTTCAATATTATTTTTTAGGTATCCATTATCAACTAATTCAAATAAAGTATGATCAAAGATATAATATAATATAAATATATAATTTATAAATAACATATTTAATATATATATATATAATCGAAAAAATACAGGTGTATTAAAATTCATAAGATGATTGAGTATATAAATTAATAAAACTACGAAAATTGAAAAAATGAAATTATATAAATAATGTAAACTAACATTTATTTACTCAAAAGTGAAAACAAAAATAAAAATAAGTTAAAGTGAAAATGACGTGATATCTTATAAGATTTTTAAGGAAACTCGAAAAATAATGTAATATAGTGACTATATCACGAACCTCTTAAAATGAGATTGGTGGCTCCGAAAGATAAACCAAATTCTTCCATTTTTTACATGGATTTTAAAGGGGGTAGCACAATTGTTATTTCCTAAAAATGAGGGTGAAATAGTAATTTTATAACTAATTTATTGACACTTTTTGCACTTGTATTGAGATTTAATATATAGTTGAAATAAAAAAAAAATGAGACAAAAAGGAGATAATGGGGTTTATCTATTAAGATTTTTAAAATATACTCAAAACTAAGTGTAGCATAATGGTTATGTCATGATTTTAAAAGTGGAAGGTCAAGGTTCGATTCTCAACACTAACATAATTTTTACACAAATATTAAAAGGATGACACTTTTGTTAATTTTCAACAAATAGGGGTAAAACAGTAATTTCACGGCCATTAAAATGAAATATTTTACCCTTGTGTTGATGTATAATATATAGTAATAGATTTGAGTGAGATGAGAGGGAGGAAGGAATTTGTAATTAAAAATTAAGATGGGAGGAGAGAGAGGAGGGAAATTTGGGGAAGATATTTTTTTTTAGTGGGATATATAGATAGATAGTAGATTGGTATGAGAGGAGTGAACTTTATAATAATAATAATAATAATCTAAAAGTGGAGGGAATTATATAAGTGAAAAATTTGAGTGAGATGAGAGAGAGGGAATTTGTAATTAAAAATTAAGATGGGAGGAGAGAGAAGATAGATTTTTTTAATAGAGAAAAAGAAACAAAATATTATAATAATAGTAGATTTGTATGAGAAGAGTGAACTTTATTATAATAATAATAATAATCTAAAAATGGAGGGAATTATACAAGTGAGAAATTTGAGTGAGATGAGAGGGAGGAAGGAATTTGTAATTAAAAATTAAGATGGGAGGAGAGAGAGGAGGGAAATTTGGGAGGGAAAATTGGGGAAGGGATTTTACTTAAGTAGGAGATATATAGATATATGAGTTCAATGCACTATGTGTACCTAAACTATCAACTTACTGCATTTTGTGTACCTAAACTATCAATTAAACACATTATGTACTCAAACTATGCAGATTGATGCATTATGTGTACAAACGTTAAATCTAAACTAACAGGCGTTAGTTTGCTTTTGTTTATTAATTTTGCTAGGTATTTGTTGGGTTCTTTTGGCGCTAGTTCCCTCCATAAATATTGAATTGAACGTGTACAATCGTATATATATATATATATATATATATATATATATATATATATATATCATTTTTTTTAACAATAATTTGATATATAAATTAATAACATAAAAAATTAATATATTTATAAATATTAAAAAAGGAACCATGCGTTGCACTTATATATAATAAACGTAAAGGAGATCTTATCCATAATTTTGATCACTGCACTACCAAAATAATCTCAACCGTCGAATTTAATATTTTTAAAAATAGATGATCAAGATTATACTCCTTCCATCCCACTTGATTCTTAACATTTGAAATAGGGGTGTTCGGCACGCATTTTAAGGTATATTTTAAGGATAGTTCCATAACTTATTTTTAAAATTTTCTTTTTTTGTATA
The DNA here is from genome assembly GCA_037693485.1 of Kitagawia praeruptora. Lineage (NCBI taxonomy): Eukaryota > Viridiplantae > Streptophyta > Magnoliopsida > Apiales > Apiaceae > Kitagawia > Kitagawia praeruptora. Next base: position 2,899,022 of record CM075347.1, read on the forward strand.
AAAATTTAATGAAAATTTTAATAATAAGTTACGGAACTATCCTTAAAATGCGTACCGGACACCCCTATTTCAAATGTTAAGAATCAAGTGGGACGAGGGGAGTATCATATTAAAAAGAAAATTATAATCTAAAAAAGATAAAATTAAGAAAGATTGTATTAGAATTGAATTTTAAAAACAAAATTATAATATGAAAAGGATAAAATTAAAAAGGATAAAATTGAATTTTATTTAATTTTTTATTAATATTAAAAAAAGTTCATATTTACTATTATACTATTAACGGTTCTTATTTATTTTGTCATACTGGAAATCAGACTAACGACTACCAATTTTTGGACAAAATCACCCTTACACTCTTCTCTCTTTTGTTTCTACGTAGTTTTAATTAGAAAATAATTGTTAATCCATAACAAAATTAAAGATTATTTTGTTAATTTTGTGTGGGCTATAAAATCGTCTAAATAAAATTTTAAAAATTCAAGATAATGCATAAATATTAAATTGAACGTGTAAAATCTTATATATATCAATTTTTTAATAACAATTTGATATGTAAATTAATAACATATAAATATTAAAATAATTAATATTATTATAAATATTAAAAAAGAAATCGTGTGTTGCACGAATTATAAACTAGTTTTAATAATAAATGATCAGAAGACAATAATACCCCTTGAAGCTAACGGCGTTAGTTAGATTTAACGGTTGTACACATAATGCACCAATCTGCATAGTTTGAGTACACAAAGTGTTTAATTGATAATTTAGGTACACAAAGTGCAAAAAGTTGATAGTTTAGGTACACATAGTGCATTTAACTCTAGATATATAGATAGAAGTGTCCTCCAACCCAACACTAAAAATCACACCATTTTGGTGTAACACCAAAAATCACACCAAATTTGGTGTAACACCAAAATTTGGTGTAACTTTTAGAGTTTTTCTAAATTTCAATCTTACCCTTCTTTTCTTTCACAAAAACAATTTATTTCTTTTGTACCCAAAATATTTTACAATTGTTTTGTTATTTTTTTTTTACTTTGAATTATAATTTAATTATATATACAATTCGAATTCTTTTTTTTTTTTTGTTTTAATTTAGTTCTTATATAAATAAAAATGAAATAATATCTAACAAAATTAAAAAAAATTATATTTAATATCATGTAAGTTTTACAGGTGGTTTCATATATGATTTCATGAATGACAACTTCAGCATTGTCCCTCAGTTTGATGGAATTAATAAATTTTGCCTTTTGAACTTTGGCTCCTATCTATTTGCTAGCACATAAACTACCATAAAAGAAAAAAAAAATGTTATTCTGAAACTTGTAAATGTAAACTGCAAATCTGCTTAAGGTATCTGTGTGCTAGCACAGATACTCGCTTTCGTGTGAATTTATGGGTAGATATCATTATCGTCAAATCAAAAATAAAGAACTTAGAAATGCTTTAATCGATCACTTATGAGAGGAGTATGGAAATTCAAATAATTAATAATTAGTTGAAATTTAAGTTATTGTGTTTTTTCTTCATTTATGTTGTTGATGTGAAAAAAAAATTTATGAGAATTTTTTTTGAAGGCTTTTTGAATAAAAAACACAACACAACACAACACAACATACTCAGTATATCCCGCATGAGCAGGGTCTGAGGGGGGTAGGATGTGCTTTTTGAATATTACATGTAATTTAATATAAGTATATTTCTATAAATATTGGAAAAGAGAAATAATATGCTTTTAAAATGAGAATGATTCTCTTTGGTGTAAAATTTGGTGTAGATGGGTTGGAGAAGATTTAAAATTTGGTGGGATTTTTACACCAATTTGATTTAAAAGTTACACCAAATTGGTGTAATGGGTTGGAGATGCTCTTAGGGTTATGGTTAAACTTTAAATGTTCTCATATTTTCAATATTTAGTCTTAGTTATTTAATTGATTTTTGGTTTTTCAATGTTTTTTTATATCTTTATTTAATTTTCCAAGTAATAATAATGGACCCCCTACATTCACATTAATTTCTATTAATTAAAAACATCCCAAATTGCTAAATAATTATATTGATATTCGTGCAAAATTGATGTATTAAGTGCAAAATTGACATACTAAATGCATTTACCCACTTACATTAATGTTTAACCATAGCACTAAGGGCTATATTTAGCATTACCCAATTTTATTTTAAAATCTGCTGAAAATTTATTTGACTGATAAATGGTATTGTAATAATCATTTAAGGAGACCCTTAATTACATCATTTAGATAATATTCAAAACTAAACTACGATAACTAAAAAATTAAATATATATAATTTTGAGAAAGGATATTTAATAATTTTGTAGACCTTATAAATTCATTAAAAAAACCAAGTACATGGGAATTCGATTTTTAATTATTTATATAAATAAATTATATCAATAGCTAGCTAGTGCCTAGTGGGTCATTCCTTCTCCCTTACAAAAAATTCCCAACAAGTTGGGTGGTGGTAGTATTACTACTCCCTCTGTCCCTTAAAACTTTTCCCACTTTCCTTATCGGGACATTCAAAAAACTCTTCCCCTTTCTATTTTTAGCAAAGAAAATAAACTAAAAAATTAACCCACCAACTTAAACAAATATATCCCCCTTTTCCCCAAAAATTATTTTACTTAAATAATTACCCCACCTTAATTTCTTTATTCAGTTTTTAGGGAGATATTTGTGTTTCATTGGGTCGTGTGCCCGGTTTATTCTCATTCTCTCCTCTCTTTCTCTCAAACCCTAATTCTCTCTCACCGCTCTCTCTCCCCTCTCTCTTAATTCACCCACAAAATCTGTTCTAATGGATGCGCACTATGGTTTTGCGGATTCCGATGATGAGCCTACTGGTTCTTACAGTTGTTCCGATCCCGATCATTGCGATAGGGGCTTCGACTGTGACGGAAATCACACTTATAGTGAAGAATATCTCCGATCAAGACTGGATCAGGGACAATCTGAGGATTCCGGTGAACGTACGGTGGATGGAACGCCCGGATCCGATTTGCATGCAATTGTGGAGGACTGTGACGGCGATGAGGATTCCGGTGAAGCCCCCCCAAGCGATTTGTGGTCAGAATCCGGTGATGATGCCCCTAACGACGACGAACCTAATTCTAACGGCGATGAGGATTCCGATGAGGGTTCCGATGATGCATGTTCCCGTTCTTAATGGTTTACTCTCGTATCTCTTTTACGCGATCTCTTTATTCATGTGCTTTATTCGTACTCTTAATTTGTCATTGCTTAATTGCTGTTTAATATTAGGCTAATTCGTGTTTATTTGTTGTTGAATTTTATGCTAATTCGTGTTTAATTCATGTTTAATTGCTGTGATTGTTTAATTCATGTTTAACTGCTGTGATTATTTAATTCATGTTTAATTGATGTGATTGTTTAATTGCTTTAGGCTAATTCATGTTTAACTGATGTGATTGTTTAATTGCTTTAGGCTAATTCATGTATAACTGCTGTGATTGTTTAATTTCTTTAGGCTAATTCCTGTTTAATTGATGTTTAATTCCTGTCATTTGTTAATTCGAATTGAGTTTATATGAGAATCATAAACTTATGCCTGCACTGATCATTGACACTTTTCACACACATTTGCCCTGCCAATAAGAGCTGTCTTGGGGCCATTCGAGCTTCCTTGAATCTGCATCCCTGTTGGACACGGCCACTTAGTATTTAGGGCATTACATTCATATAGTGCATTCAAAATGTCAACTTGCATTACATTCATATAGTGCATTACATTATGTCAACTTGCATACATTGTTTGTCATACATGTATAGTCTGCAGTACATTCTTGCCTTCATACATTGCATACATTAATACATGTGCATAAAACATTGCAAGCATCTAGTTCTATTGTGGACCATGTACCAAATTCCATGCTTCATATACTGCCCACATTGGTGCTGTTACCTGCACTGGTAGTTGTCCTTCTCTTGCTAGTTTCTTCTTGTTTACATGAGGTACTAAGTAGTCATTGTTGCCCTTAACTTTAAGAATTTCATTCATGACATACTGCAAAGTTAACCATACATTTGCAAGTGTTCTCGGCTCTAACTCATAAAATGCTTGATTGACTGCATCCATCATTCCATCAACATCTTTTGGCATCTTCTTGTGCATTAGAGACTGAATACTTCTAAAAAACCCAAGTCTAGGATGTTCAGGTCAGGACTGTTTGGTGGTTGTTGTAGAAGAATAAATGTGAAGTCTCCTTGTTGATGAACTTGTTGCCACTCTGCATCTGTCTGAGTAATGTGAGTCCTTGCATTGTCTTGTTGAATGAAAATGATCTTTGGTCCTTCAAATGTTGGCCATTTTTGCATGATTGCTGGTACTATCTCATTTATAAGCATGCTCCTTGTTTCATTCTTGCCTACTGACTCAACCACCTTAGTGATTATAGTACCCTTAGCTCTGTTTTTAGATGCCCTCTTTGCTGGTTCCTTGTATGTGAATGGAAATATGCCTATTTTGCCATCAAATATGCATTCATCATTTGCATTAAACCATGGTCTTGCAACTGCAGCTGTGAACATAACCTTTGGTATGAACTTACTTGAATTAGCAGATCTGTACTTGCCTCTTTCATTCTTGTCTAAGTAAACTCTTTGTGGTTTTTTGCTAAGGTAGAACCATTTTTCGTCTATATGCACAAAATCAAACATTGCCTTATACTGCCTTTTTGTTGCTGCTGTGTCTCCCATGAGTAGGTCTAGAATCCATTGCATTCTTTGCATGATATTTGCATCTTTTAATCCAGGATGTAGAGGATTTGTGTGAGGTTTGATCAGTCCCCTTTTTATCATTCTGTTAGCAGTACTTTTGGCTACTTTTAACTGAACTGCAAGGTCCCTTATGCATGATCTATCTCCCATATTAATGTCGGTTACTGCATTAGGTGGCAGTTGGATTCTTTTCCTTCCGGAATTGTGTCCAGCTGTTGCCATGTTGTATGCCTGATTTGATGCCTTTTGTTTCTTTGCTTTGTTCCATATGGTGCTAATTGTTCTTTTTGTGACATTAAACTTCTTTGCTACCTCCTGTATGGCACCTTTGTAAGGTTTGCCCTTTGTTGACTGATTGCTTAGCAAGAACAAGAGTACTTGCAGTCTTGCATCAGAGCTGAGCTTGGTGAAATTTCTGTTATGATGATTACCAGTTTGCTGTTGTTGTGTACGCCCTGGTGGTTCTTGTTCTGGTGGCTCATTTAAATTAAAATGGTGGATAACATCTTCCATGTCTCCATCTGATGCTGCTGGTTCATTGAGATCAAAAGGGAAGCCTCCAACATTCATGTCTGAACAGAGATCGCCCAGCAATGATGCAGTTTTTTTGTTTTTCCAACTTTTTGTAATCTGTTGTGTTTAATCTGTTTGCAATCTGTTTGTAGTACTGTAACCTTTTTGTAATCTGTTTGTAATCTGTTTTTAGGGGGAAAGTTGTAATCCATGTATATGTATTCAAGCTTTCTGATTGGTTCATTTTGAATGGTAATGTAAATTGGGGGGAAAGTTTATGTACTTTTCCCTCTTATTTTCTTAGTTTCCCTCTTAATCAACACAGGTCAATCATTGCTTAAACATTTTTTATATTTCTTCTTAAAACCTGTGTTTTTGAGCAAATGGGAAAAATAAAAAGGGACAGAGGGAGTACTGTTTTTTGATTATTGGAGTATTGTTTTGTTCAATGCTGGTGGTCCCTCCGTACACTAATTGTCAAATTTGCCAGCTTCATCTTCTCTTTTTACCCACTTAAACTGACTAAGAAATTGAGTATTGTGTTAGGCGGAAAATTTTCGTGGATGAATAGTATTCCACGAAAAATTATCATGGAATGGGCGATTTTTTTTATTAAATCATGGTCGTTGGATCATTGAACGGTACAACGGCCAAGAAGCCGATTATTGGTTAAATGGTCCCGGACAATCAGGACCCTTTATTGAAAGGTGCTTATTTGTAACCGGGCATATGGGCTGGGTTACTTTAACAAACCCTAATAAATACAAATAGTTTGTTAGGAATTAAGATATGTTACTCATCGGAGATATTATCGGCTGCAAGACAAGATGATGATGATGGAGCAAGCTGAATTCACCCAACGAGTGTTGATCAAAACTAGACCTGGCAAATCGGGTAAACGAATCGGTTTCGGATCGGATCTGCTTCGGATCGGATCCACTTTCGGTTAAGGTACTATTTAGAGTCTGTTCGGTTTGGATCTGATCTGATTCGGTTCAGATCCACTTTCGGTTAAGGTACTATTTAGAACCTGTTCGGTTCGGATCGGATCTGATTCGGTTCGGGTAAAATTCGGATTAAAATCGGATAAATTTTGGATTAAGATCGGATCAAATTGGGTTCGGTTCTCTTTCGGATTTTTACTGTTCGGATCGGATTTTGTTTGGATGTAAGAACAATCGGTTCAGATCGGATTGTCGAGATATATCTAATTTTTTGATGTACCAAAATTTTCCAAAAACCAAAAATTATTTTGGCTTGAGATCTTAGCAATGAACAACTAAATTGACTAGTACTAGTAACTAGTGCTTTGTTACGGCTTTTTGTTTCTTTTTAAAAAAAATATTTCTCGACGATCTAAATGTCGGATGTCATAATATATCTAATTTAGTGATATTCACAAATTTTCAAAAATAAATAAATTAATTTGGTTGGTAATCTTAGTAGTCAACTACCGAATTGACTAGTACTCGTAACTAGTGTTTTGTCACAGATTGTTATTCTATTTTAAGGATTATTTCTCGACGAACCAACCGTACGGATCTCAAGATCTATCAAATCTAGTGATATTCCTAATTTTCAAAAAATAAAAAATTAATTTGGTTGGAGATCTTAGTAGTCAACTACCGAATTGACTAGTACTCGTAACTAGTGCTTTGTCACGGATAGTTGATTCTATGTTTTAAAAAATGTATCTCGACGGTCCAACCATACGAATCTCAAGATATATCTAATTTAGTGATATACCATAATTTTAAAAAAATAAAAAATTAATTTAGTTGGATATCTTAGTAGTCAACTACTGAATTGACTAGTACTCGTAACTAGTGCTTTGTCACGGATTGTTGATTCAATTTTTTAAAAATTATTTATCGACGATCCAACCATGCGGATCTCAAGATATATATAATCTAGTGATATTCCAAAATTTTTAAAAAATAAAAAATTAATTTGCTTGGAAATTTTAGTAGTCAACTATTGAATTGACTAGTACTCGTAACTAATGCTTTGTCACGGATTGTTGTTTCTGTTTTTTAAAAATAATTTCTCGACGATCCAACCATACGGACCTTAAGATATATCTAATCTAGTGATATTACCAAATTTTAAAAAAAAAAAATTGGTTGGAGATCTTAATAGTCAACTACCGAATTGACTAGTACTCGTAACTAGTGCTTTGTTACGAATTGTTGATTCTATTTTTTTAAAATTATTTATCGAAGATCCAACCGTATGGATCTCAAGATATATTTAATCTAGCGATATTCCCAAATTTTAAAAAAATAAAAAATTAATTTTGTTGGAAACCTTAGTAGTCAACTACCGAATTGACTAGTACTCGTAACTAGTTTTTTGTCACGGATTGTTGATTCTATTTTTTAAAAAATATATCTCGATGATCCAACCGTACGGATCTCAAGATATATCTCATTTAGTGATATTCCCAAATTTTCAAAAAATAAAAATTTAATTTGTTTGGAGATCTTAATAATCAACTACCGAATTGACTAGTACTCGTAACTAATGCTTTGTCACAGATTGTTGATTCTATTTTTTAAAAATTATTTCTCGACGATCCAACCATACGGATCTCAAGATATATCTAATCTAGTGATATTCCCAAATTTTCAAAAAATAAAAAACTAATTTGGTTGGAGATCTTAGTAGTCAACTACCAAATTGACTAGTACTCGTAATTAGTGTTTTGTCACGGATTGTTGATTCTATTTTTTAAATATTATATCTCGACGATCCAACCGTACGAATCTCAAGATATATCTAATCTATTGACATTCTCAATATTCAAAAAATGAAAAATTAATTTGGTTGTATATCTTAGTAGTCAACTACCGAATTGACTAGTACTCGTAGCTAGTGCTTTGTTACGGATTGTTGATTTTATTTTTTAAACATTATTTCTCGACGATCCAACCATACGGATCTCAAGATATACTAGCGTAAATGCCCGTGCGAGGCACGGGCACTGAACCAATTTCTCATTCGAAACTTTATATATTGAAATAATTTTGTAAATAAAAATATGATAATTAAAAATATGATAAACGATAAAATTTTGATTTGTCGAACGTTTTTAGGGTGAAAAACCAAAATGCCTTCAATTTAATTCCAATCGCCCAAAATGCCTGCAGATCCGTCCAAAATACCCACGAAATACGCATTTAGGTCATGTGTTGGGGGCATACGCATTTCCCAAATACGTGGAGCGTAGCTGGAATACACAATTGTAAAATAGGTATTGTGAAATACGTATCTTCAAGATGCGTATTGCAATTATTGTTCATCTTCTACAACCCGTTGCGCTGGAGCTTTTTTTTTTGTCAAAAATTTGACGAATCTGTTCACCACCATCCAAGCTTCTTTCACTAACATACCATCCATCATTCGAATCGTATTCCCCCCCTCTACAACCTTATACCCCCAAAATAAATCTTTTTTTTTATTCATTTTTCGAGCAGCCTATACACGTCCTTACAGGGCCGAAAATCAAGAAATAAAGATGGCAAAAGAGAGAGGGGTGTCTGGTCATCATTTTTATGTGCTCCGATTTGGTGGAGGTTGTCGGAGGGTGGCGAACGAAGGAAGGGGACGGTGGAGGCGATTTTGAGCTCCACTGAGACGACGACTGATTAATGAGGTAATGACGTCAACTGACGTCATTACGCATTCCACATATGCGCAACCCTCGAAACGCATTTCCTAAATGCGTATCCCACTATACGCATGAACACCATGCGTTTGTGGGTAAAAAAGACGGGCGGAGACTTGAATATAGGCATTTTGGGCAGCTTCTACACAAAAGTAGTGTAGTTTGGTCATTTTTTCATGTGTTTTTATAGTTATTTTGTAATATTGTATGCCAATTTTTTAAACCAAATATTTTATATTTTTGCTTAGATTTCATAAAATTAATTTGGATAAATATTCATACGATAATAATCACATGAATACTTATGATTGTTAAATTATTAATTTAGTTTTCAATTGCGTGAAATGAATTTATCAAATTGAACATTTGAGTATAATATAAATTATTATCTTAGTAAATTATCCGTATGTAATAGAGCATATGTAAACTTGTTAATTTTGTTGCAAAAAATTTGATCGTATATGTAAGACTATATTTTGAGACATAACAAAATCTCTTAATATTGAGTAAAAGTCATCCTTATGCTTGTATCAATCATTTTTTCTAACCATATACATTTATACATTTTTAAACTTAAATGTTTAGTTTTAGTCTAATGTTATTACACAATACAGAAGTTCAATAAAATGGGTAAATTGAAATATTTTTTATATTATAATTTTGAATTATTTTTTAACTTAATTATAAAATTTTCAAAATATTTATATCGATGCAAATATGACAATCTTAATGACTTGTGCATGTACATGAATTCTAAAATCAATTGATCAATATATTATATAAAAATTAAAATGTACCATAATTTATAGTCGAGTTATAATCTAATTGATCGTTTTAAATAATTATTGTAATATTTAATATATCTTTTTTGATTTAATTTGCATGCCAATTATAGTATTTATTTATATATCACATAGAACATAGTTTTAAAATTTTCATTTTTTTAACATAATTTTAATTATTTTTCGTATATATTTAAATATTTATATGACTCACATATTTAAATCGTTGAAAGTTTAAATGATTGGTCGACCAAAACCCTCAGATATGACTCAAATATTCAAAATTTTAAATACCTAAAAAGTTATGTGATGCAATTATTAATTATTTTTTGATTTGATAACTAAAATTTACATATTTTTTAAAATCAACTCCTATTTGTTATGTAAATAATTTAATATCTACAAAGATACGCATGTAAATAATTTTTTTTTCTTTTTGGACTCGGTTGCATTATGAATAATCTATTTTTTTCCCTATATTAATTATTTAAAATGGCAAAAGAGAATTGTAGAGTATGTTCAATCGATTAAAATATTTTTTATAATCTTTTCTGTCCAATATTCTAGAAATAATATGAACCAACATTCATTTACTAAAAAAAATGAGAGGATGAGACAAAAAGAGAAGAGAGGTGGTTTATCATATATGATTTTTAAAAAAAAACTCAAAATCAACCATAGCATAATTGGTTAAGGCATGAGTTTGGGAGTTAAAGGATAGTGGTTCGAATCCCCATACAAACACAATTTCCTCATTTTTCACACAATTATCAAAAGATGGCATTTTTGTGATTTTTTAAAAAATAGGGATAAAATCGTAATTTCACACCCATTAAAATGGCAATTTTTGCCCTTGTGTTGAAGTTTAATATATAGTAATAGATTTAATCTAGTGATATTCCCAAATTTTCAAAAAAGAAAAAATTAATTTGGTTGGAGATCTTAGTAGTCAACTACTGAATTGACTAGTACTCGTAACTAGTGTTTTATCACGGATTGTTGATTCTATTTTTTAAAAAATATATCTCGACGATCCAACCGTACGGATTTCAAGATATATTTAATTTAGTGATATTCTCAAATTTGTAAAAAATAAAAAATTAAGTTGGTTTAAAATCTTAGTAGTCAACCATCGAATTGTCTAGTACTCGTAACTAGTGTTTTGTCACGGATTGTTGATTCTATTTTTTAAAAATCATTTCTCGACGATCCAACCGTACGGATCTCAAGATATATCAAATCTAGTGATATTCTCAAATTTTCAAAAAATTAAAAATTATTTTGGTCGGAGATCTTAGTAGTCAACTACTGAATTGACTAGTACTCGTAACTAGTGCTTTGTCACGGATTGTTGATTCTATTTTTTAAACATTATTTCTCGACGATCCAACCGTACGGATCTCAAGATATATCTAATCTAGTGATATTCCCAAATTTTCGAAAAATAAAAAATAATTTGGTTGGAGACCTTAGTAGTCAACTACCGAATTGACTAGTACTCGTAACTAGTGCTTTGTCACAGATTGTTGATTCTATTTAAAAAAAAATATATCTCGACGATCCAACCGTACGGATCTCAAGATTTATCTAATTTAGTGATATTCCCAAATTTTCAAAAAATAAAAAATTAATTTGTTTGGAGATCTTAATAATCAACTACCGAATTGACTAGTACTCGTAACTAGTGCTTTGTCACCGATTGTTGATTCTATTTTTTAAAAATTATTTCTCGACGATCCAACCGTACGGATCTCAATATATATCTAATCTAGTGATATTACCAAATTTTCAAAAAATAAAAAATTAATTTGGTTGCAGATCTTAGCAGTCAACTACCAAATTATCTAGTACTCGTAATTAGTGTTTTGTCACGGATTGTTGATTCTATTTTTTAAATATTGTTTCTCGACGATCCAACTGTACCAATCTCAAGATATATCTAATCTAGTGACATTCCCAAATTTTCAAAAAAATAAAAAATTAATTTGGTTGGAGATCTTAGTAGTCAACTACCGAATTGACTAGCACTCGTAGCTATTGCTTTGTTACGGATTGTTGATTCTATTTTTTAAACATTATTTCTCGACGATCCAACCGTACGAATCTCAAGATATATCTAATCTAGTGACATTCCCAAATTTTCAAAAAATAAAAAATTAATTTGGTTGGAGAACATAGTAGTCAACTACCGAATTGACTAGTACTCGTAGCTAGTACTTTGTCACGGATTGTTGATTCTATTTTTTAAAAATTATTTCTCGACGATCCAACCGTACGGATCTTAAGATATATCTAATATAGTGATATTCCCAAATTTTCAAAAAATAAAATATTAATTTGGTTGGAGATCTTAGTAGTCAACTACCGAATTGACTAATACTCGTAACTATTATTTTGTCACGGATTGTTGATTTTATTTTTTTTTAAATTATTTCTTGACGATCCAACCGTACAGATGTCAAGATACAGTTAAACCTCTTTAAAGTAATACGCTTGGGACCGGGAAAAAATATTACTTTATCGAGTTTATTATTTTATCGAGAGTAAAAATACACTGTCTCCATTATGTCGGGACCGGAAAAAAATATTACTATAGTGAAGTTATTACTTTATCAATTATTACTTCCTCGAGGTTCAACTGTACATCTAATTTAGTGATATTTCCAAATTTTCAAAGAATTAAAAATGTTTTTAAAAAAATACATGTGTCAAAATTTATTAAATAAGACTGAATATGTCAAAATTAGATACATCACTTATATAACACTTCCATAAGCGCTATGGAAGTGAATGCACTCACTTAGACAGCTCTTCAATAAGCGCTATAGAAGTGAATGCACTTTAATTTCTACCCAGAATATGCAGAATTTATTTATTATTTTTTTGCTTATTATGTGCAAAATTTATTAATTTATATTTGCAAATTGAATTAAAATATTATTATATAAAAAGTATCGTAAGCAATATTCAATGACAATAATAAATATATGGGTTTCATGTGCCTGAGGATGACCTCAGGTTAGAACCCTGAGAATAGAACAAATCAATACAAAATTTAAGAGCATTTGTGTAAATTACTGATAAAAAATTTAGATTTACAAAACTGCCCCTGCGGGGCCCCTTACTTTATAAGCAATATTTCTTATAACCTCAGGGGAGATCCCTGAGGTTGTCCTCAGGTCCAGTTTTCTCTAAATATATAGCAAATCAGAAATATAAAAATTGACAAAACTAAACAAACAAAGGTCAAGAAAATATTAATCTATATAAAATTATTTTATCGGATATTTTTCGATTCAGTTATTTTTAGTTTCGGATTTACATCGGATTCAAGTCATATTCGGTTCGGGTAAATTTTTATTCAAATTTGATCGGTTCTGATTATAATCGGATACATGGTCGGATACAGTATTTCGGATAATTTTTAGTTAAATTTCCGGTTCTGTTATTTTTCGGATAGGGTCAATTCGGTTTTCGGATCGTTATCGGATTTGATTAAATTGAACCGGTTTCGGTTCGGATTCGGATTATTTCGGTTTCCTCGAGGTCAACGACGGCTCTTGTCCGGACAACATCCAGTTGGTCGTCAAGTCCACCTTATTTCGCCGTCTCACCTAACTCCGACAGGAATGTGTATGTGGAGGGTAAGCTTGTAATGCCACCGGAGGAGAATGTACTTCAGAAAATTGAAGTTAGGGTTACTAGGATTATCAAAGTCGGAACTGTTGATAGGACTAAGTATCCGCTGCCCAAGAGTAAATTTACACTTGAGTTTCTCCGGAACAAAACTCATCTGCGCTTCAGAACTGATATAGTTAGTACTACTTGTTTCCCCTTAAATCAATTATATTCTATTTACTTTGAATTACCCAATTTTTTCGAGTTTTATTAGTTGTTTTTTGTTTTAAAGATGTCTGTCGAATACGTAACCCTTAATGGATAATACCCAATTTTTCCGAGTTTAATTAGTTGTTTTTTGTTTTAAAGATGTCTGCAGTTGGTCGAATACGTAATGCACTTGCACAAGCCACGCACCAGTTCTTCCATATGCACGATTTTTTTTACATTCAGACTCCTATTATCACCACAAATGATTGTGAGGGTGGGGGTGAGATGTTTCAGGTTACGACATTGCTCAGCGATGCAGAAAAGTTGGACAAACAACTGCTAAACAATCCTCCTCCATCCCCCGATCATCTCCAAGAAGCTGCTGAGCTTGTCAAAGATAAAGCTGCTGTCGTTTCCCAATTGAAAGAAGCAAGAGCATCATCTAGTGAAACAGATGATGAATTACAAATTACTGCCGCGATTTCTGAGCTTAAAATTGCTAAACAGAATTTGTCTAAGCTGGAGGAGCGTTCTAAGCTTAAACCTGGAATTCCGGTTAAGGAGGATGCCAAGATTGACTATTCCAGAGATTTCTTTGCTCGTCCATCGTATCTCACTGTTTCTGGTCAACTACATGCTGAGACTTGTGCATCCGCTCTTGGTAGAGTTTATACATTTGGACCAACATTTCGAGCTGAGCCCTCTCACACCTCTAGGCATCTCGCAGAGTTCTGGATGGTGGAACCAGAGATGGCATTTGCCACTCTTGAGGTACCTACCTCTCTTTGTATCTTATTATTATATCCAATTCTAAATTACTAGACTGATAAGTGATAACTTAATTGCACCTTCCATCTCTCATTCTACCCCCCCCCCCCCCTTCCCTATTACAGTACAATTTAGTAGTATATATTATTATAGCTTTAATTTGATTTGATAATTTTCTCTATTACAGATGATAAACATGAATCTAATAAACATACTTTGACTACTACCAACATGTCCATGGAACCTCTTTATTTTTCATTTTTATTTTCTAAATAAGGTCGACTGCCACACATGTTCTTGTTTTAATGTACTTTGCATGATTTCCCTATGTCTATATATAGGACGATATGAGATGTGCTGAGGCTTATGTGAAGTTTATGTGTCAGTGGTTACTTGACAACAATCTTGACGATTTGAAGTTGATAACTGATAAATCTGAATATGACAATGCCACCATTGATCGGTTAAGGATGGTTGTTGTTAAAGACTTTATTCGAGTCTCATACACTGATGCAATTACCATTCTCGAGGAAGCTGCTAAAGAGCACAAGTTTGAGAATGAACTATGAAGTGAAGTGGGGTGTGGATTTAGCTTCTGAGCATGAGAGGTTTGTTATCCAATTTGCTTATCTAACTAAAATTAGAGTAAATTGCTTCCTGGCTAACGTGCAAAAAAAAATTAAACTTTAGGTACTAAAAAAGCAATTTTGTCTTAAAATTACTATTACTATTTTGAATCGCTGTTTGTACTGATCCCACTACTTCAATTTTTGTTTTTCAAGATACTTAACTGAGGTGAAATATGAATCTCCTGTTATTGTGCATGACTATCCTAAAGAGATCAAAGCTTTTTATATGAAAGTCAACTCTGACAACAGGACTGTAGCCGCTATGGATGTTCTTGTACCAAAGGTCGGGTACTTTTTCTCTAACAAAGTACATTTTTTTTATTGCTCAAAATGACAATTCTTCATATAAGCTGGTGTGTCTAGCAAGTAGCAACATTCAGAGGCCTTTGATATGACATTAATTTTATCTTTTTCTTAGGTGGGAGAACTGATTGGAGGTAGTCAGCGAGAAGATTGTCCCAATGTCTTGAGAAAAAGGTATGAAAAATGATTTTGAATTGAGATATATTTAATTATTTATGTAGTTCTTGTCAAAGTATGTTGTCAGCCAGGTTATGGAATTAAATTTTTACCAATTTGCCTTTTTATTTGATTCTGTTTTGGGACGTGGTGTGTTCTATTATCCATTGAAGAACTGATATCGAATTATGTTCTATGATGCTCTCAGGATGTTGGAATGCGGACTGCCGCCGGAAAATTATGAGTGGTACATGGACTTGCGAGACTACGGAACTGTAGAGCATAGTGGATTTGGCCTAGGTTTTGAGAGAATGGTTCTTTTTGCCACAGGGCTTGACAACATTAGGGATGTGATACCATTCCCTCGATACCCTGGAAGAGCTGATTTATGATGATGACCACTAGTGTGGTTCGAATGGGATAAATTATGTGCATGGGTCCAGTGGGCTCATTTTTGCTAAAATTAGATATTCTGTTAAAAAAAGGATCTTGGCTTTCCTGCTTGTTCTCTGCCTATAAAAATCTATCTATCTTTGCTCGCATCTTTTCTTCTTCAAGTTGATCCACCAACAGGTCTTATCGCAAAATATAGGTTCATTCCCTATTATTGTATAGTTTGCTCTATGAGATGATCAGTAAGGTTTTATGGGTCTGGTCGATGTGCATCAATATTTACTAATGTTCTCGTTGTTCAAACTAATTAATATCCAAGTTCTGAAACTGTAATATCAATATGTTGACTGGATTTCTTGGCGGTGTTAACTGGGCTTTTCTTGTAGCTAAGAAGACTCACTAGAATTATATTTATCAATATGTTCTGACATCTGTCGGGGATCCAGATCTTAAGATAAATGATCAGCTGTCAGATTAAATTTGTTTAACCATATAGTTACAATGTTAATATGTATCATGATGGCTTAAGGTCCCTAGATTTAAATTGTTATCAGCTTGAGCTATGGCATAACAAAAAGTTATCATTTTTAAATTTTGTACTTTGTTGCTGCCTAATTTTTGTGTAGTCAGCTAGTTGCTACTGCTGAGTAGCTGACTGTGAGCAGTTGCATTTAAGAATCTGGGTTCTGGACCATAGATTTATTACGAAGCACAATCCGCTAGAGTTCAAACAACCGAATTAATATGATCACTAATCTTTACAGTAATCATGAATCTTAGACAAATAAAAAGACTGATAAGATATTACTAAGCACAAGTTTACACTGCTCAGCTTACATTCTGAAGTAACAAAAGAGAAAACACTGCATACTTCAAACAAAGCCGGATTCTTTTATTCTTAATATATTACTTGAATCAGTTCCCAGGCTCTATGTACTCGCAATCACAAGAATACGATATTTTATTCATCAGCCTCGTATCAGTTAAGAAGAAGGTGATGTTGTATCAAATGATTTCCTCCTGACCAAGAGACAAGTAATCTTAGATGGCTGAGCATGCGTGTTATCAACTGTGCACATCACGAAATCTGGCCTATGGAGCGCCAAATTAAGCCTTTCTTTCCCGACATCCAGCCCAGTTGCGTCTAACAAAACATGCCAAGAATTCCTATGAGCTTCGGATATCCAATGCATGGAATAACGTGTGCCATTCACATCTGCAGGATATGCAAACAGACCCTTGGGACAATTCTTACTCTTCCTTCTGAAGTATTGACTAAGTTGTGATCCTTTAATTCTTAAATCCAACCATGTTTCTGGTGCAGGAATCACCTTTGAATCTTTATATGTTACGAATTCTCTTATGCAATCGTTTTCTTCACCAATAATTGTCATATAATAGTTCCCTCTATAAAAGGGATATGATTCACCAACCATCATCATAGCTTCTCTAAACGTAGTCGCGAAAAGGACTAAATAATCATTTTCAATTAATCCACAATGCTGCAAAGCTCTGTTTCGGACTTGTATCTCCGGAATTGAAATAAAATTTCCAAGAAATGATGTCTTTTCCTTCAGAATCTCTAGCAATTTTGAAGGCTCCAGCTGAGTTCCATCCAAATCCGAACTTAAATTACTAGTAAAAGAAGGTGAAGTTGACTCTTTAGTCCCACTGCTTCTGGGAGTAATTCGCTTATCATCAGGCGTGGAATCAGATGATTCGTCGTTGATACAAAGACTAGAAAGATCAATCCTGTTGTCTCCGTGATCTTCTACAAGACCATTACAATACTCTGGATACTTGGCAAATATATATTGTTGTACATATTGCATTTCATTAGGTGTGATTGGTCCAGACCATCTCAAATCAAGGTTATGGAGAGTTGAAATCGCTTCCGCTATTAAGTGTGCTGGAAATACAGTGTGTGCTTTCTGTTTTTTGAACAAGAGACGCACACAAAATTGATCAGAAAACAGCAAAGAAATAGTATCGAGAATAACTTGAGATATGGTAACTTGACTTGCCTTCATAACCATGCTAGTAGGTCTGCTTTGGTTTGGCGATTTCGGAATGGAAGCTAGCAATTGTTCTCCAAGGTCAGCTTCCATCACAATCTGAGTAAATTTTAAATAAAACAGTTAAACAAGTTAAATAAAACTTCGCAAATTTATATGAATCTGTAGTAAGGATTTCCCTCTGGATATGCAGAAAACATTTTACCTGGGATTCTCCATCGAGAATTATCTCTTCTTCAGCACTTCTTCCCATAATGCTTTCACAAAATATGTTATGGAAACTAAGAAAATAAGGCTAACAAAAGTAATAAAGAAAAGTTTAAGAGCAAGAAGAGCTGATTAACATTTTATAATCTTGCTGCAAATGGCTAATTAACATTGTTTTAACAAATAGAAAATTGCTGACACTACGAAACAGTGACTTAAATAAATTGTCCAGGTAAAACTTTTCAAGACCAAGAGTAGATGCAAAATATGCGTACATTTTAGTCTCTAAACCTCCCCTCCGTCAGTCTAATATTGAGAATAAATGTAAGATCCGCGTATATTTTATCTCTTTTTAAAATTTGTATTTTCAAGTAGATGCAAAATATGCGTGGTATATGCAAAGTCTAATTTTGGATTGGTTTTTTGCAGTGAAAACTCATGGTAGGATTGAGGAAGCGTGGTATATGGTGCCTGTTTGGCATAACTTTTATTGAGAACTTATGGATTTATTTTCGGATAAAAATTTTATATTTTGATAAATTCTTTTTATACAAGTATTTAAAGTATATTTAAGATTCAATAAATTGCAAAAATAAGTTGGAAAGTTAGGAATCTCTAACTTTGTCTTAAAATAAGTTGACTTATTCTGAAAAAAAGTTTCCTCAAACACCCCATGCTAATATGGTTATGGTTAGAGAAAAAGGTTTCTAAAGTTAACTTTAGGAGAATTTCCTAAAGTTAACTTTTAAACTATGTAATTTTAATTTTTTGTTTCCTTTTATATATGAGGACCCCGCAGGGGCATAAATGATTAAGATGATTTATATTGATTGATTTTATTGGTTGACTTTAGGAAATTCTCCTAAAGTTAACTTTAGGTTCCCTTCACCCCTATGGTTATTATAGTGGACTTTTAATTATATATGATTACCATGGTGATAATGACCAAAAATGCAATATTATCCTTTTGAGTTGGTGATAAAGGGAACAAAATTTATAAAAAATAAAATAAAATCATGGAGTAAAATATAATGAATTGGGATGCTTAGTCGCCTACCATAATTTAAAAATGTAAGAGAAGGTGACTGTTTGAGCATCCATGGCCGTTAAGAAGGCATAAAAAATGATTATTCCCCATTTGATTCTTAGTCGTGGTTTCAACTAGTGTAGCTTAATTAAAATTATCAACGATGATTAGAGATATAATAATATCAATAAACTAGATGATTAACATGTAAACATTCATTGCTACCGCATGTATCAGAGCAGATACTAAAATAATATAATCACTGTGGCAACAAAAAAAAACATATAAACATTCACAAGAAATCAAAATTTTCACACTTGTCTTGAAAGCGCTCAACTGTTTTTACACTTTTGTTGGGTTTACACTGTCCCTATGACATGGTTCCACACTACACACTTCCAGTTCATGCTTTACAAAAAAGTAACATTACAATTTAACTCCAAACAACTTGTAACAATATGAAGGTTGTTTGTTTCCTGCATAGTTGATCTGTAAATTTACACTACAGTTATCAATTTCTTCGAATAAAATCGAAATATCCATTCAAAAGATAACCGCAACTTATAAAATTATAAGTTACAACATATCTCCATGTTTTCCTCAGTTCAGCACCAGCACAAGAATAGAGCTCAAGTCACACACTTCTGATAATTCACACCAATAGTAGAGGACAGTCAAACTCTCAAATAATCCACACAATACTAGTCAGTTTAGGTGTGCTGACAAATTTTACTCCCTCTTTGGAATTAAGCTATCAACTGCATCTTAAAAAAGATTTACAATACACTAAGCTTTCCTCCAAGTTTGAATATGATGTCATTAGATAGATGCATTTATATAAACATATCTAAAAACAACAGCACCATAAACTCGATTAAGGTCTACTTAGTAGTAAACAAATCCAAGCTCTTTGGATTAATTGCTAACAGCCATCCTGACATAAGCCTATATGGAGTTGTTGATCATTATATTGTTTTGTATTTGTTGTGACAAGGAAGCATCTTAATTTTATTCTTAAAGAAGTCACTAGAGTTTAGAACTTCACTTTTTCCCCAATAATGCAGTGTATAACCTCAAATATAGAAGGGAGACTAGAACTGAATAAGTCGATTCACAAATAATTAATTACAACCTACTGTAGAGAACATTCACTAAGAACTGAAATGGAGAAAAAAATAGAAAGCTAGATAACTGTCATTTTATACAGAACACAAAAGTAAATTTGCACTACAAAAAATATTTCATCCGCTCATCTTTTCTCATAGCATTATATACAGCTTGGACCTGGAAACACAGTGAAACTCGGATGTATTAGTTTAAATGTTGAGAATAGCTACATATAACGCCTTGATTCTTCTCAAACATGTCTGTATATGCATTAGTAACATAGTTAAGCAGAATGAATCGACTGCCTTGTACTACAGGTTGTATAAATATTAAAATCTATGTTACTCGGACTCGACTGTAAGTGTCGGACATGGGTACGTGTCCAAGTATCAGACTCGGCAACATTTTGAAAAATGTACATGTTTTTGGCTTAAAATAAGTGTCCAAGCCCGAGTGTCCATGTCCGAGTGTCGAGTGTCCGACACCGGTACTCCAAGGTAAAATGAAGAGTCCGAGCAACATAGATTAAAATACAAATCAATATTTTTTTTTTCATTTAAATTATGTATTTTAGGCCCATCAGAATGGGTAGAATAGGCACATAAACTTAACATAGAGAGGGAGGGAGGGAGGGAGGGAGGACCTGCTCACTGGAATGAACATGAACTGGTCCGATATTAACAGAGATATATTTTCCCCCCGACGACATTTTTTGCTTTACTTGTCCCTGAGGAAAGAAAACAAAGACGAATGTATGATCAAAACCAGCAAAATGATTGCTGAAAACAAGCGGTACATTTCACTAATTAAGGCTTTCTCCCAAGTCTTAAATCAACCGGATGTGGACATAAATACTTGCCTTCTACTATTACTTGATGCAAGCTTCGTGTTAAATTACTTCTTATTACCCAAACAAAGTGATTGAGCAGACTGATTATAAGCCTATTGGAGAAATGTGACACCAAAACATACACAACCAATATTTACTCTCCAATTATAAGCCTATTAGCTGCTATGTTTATTTTCTGATGTAAACACGATAATTTTATGTTCCCGGGATACCTAAAGATGTTATTAGAATGCCAACTTCATCTATGAGAATCTTGTATACAATTTTGCCATGAGCCAACGAGCACATATTCAGTGATCATTACGCATCAAGTCAGCTATAATAAAAAGCCTCATTGCATCTCGCAGAAACATCTAGGCCCTCTCAACTACTACTCTGCTCCTACTAGTCACCATGACTTTAGCCACATATGTCTAGGCGTCAAAATATACTTGTATTTAATTATAAAATTATAATTTTATAGCAAATAATTCAGAATCTTCTGTTTTTGATAAGTTACGATGTAAAGTTATATTTGATATTTAGAACAAATACTAATAGATAATATAAAGTTAATTTATATATTTGTTACACCTTATATATGTATCAAATGTCAAAGCAGCAATTATATAGGAATGTGTTGCCTCATTTTAATGAAGGGCAGAAACTCACAAAAGTGTAAGAATCAATTTCCGAGCATAGCTCATGAAGCATAATTAAACACACTTTTGTTTTGCATATAAGTGAAACTAGTAAAAACAATTCTTGTATATAAAGTAGTTCAAGAAATTAATCTATTGTTGGTTCAAATTGTTATCATAATAATAAACAGCCGATAGGTAGTCTGGAAAAAAAACAGATACAGGTCACTAGACATCAATCAACCAAGTTCAATAAGCCATCTTTGGTTTTATCTTATTCTACCACTGACCCACAGTTAACACTCCGAGACATTTTTTTTTAAAATTATAGAAGATAAGTTTGCGTTGAGAAAGAGAAACTGAGTGTGGTTAATAGAGTAGCAAGAAGACTCTTAGTGGGAAATCCCAATGGAAGAGAACTGGATCTAGAGAGGGGCAGAAGCTTCAGAATTGCAGAAGTGACTAAGGTCTCTCCGTAAAAACTAACAAGTGTTTGCAATTTTGTGTGCAAAGGCAAACTATATTAATTTAAATTTGTGTGAAATCATATTACATTTTGACTGGAAAATCTAGAGCACACTACCCGCACACCTTTTACAAGATTATGTTGCCTTAGTGCCAATGTTTCAACAAACGTTTATGTTCCTCATGTCCTTTCATAATAGAAAAGCTGTTATAAGACATTCTACAATCAACTATCCTTTTAATCAAACAGAGTTACTGATTGGCTGAATACTAAAACTAGCCACCTCCAGCACCAAGTAAAGTTCCTGGAGACTACATCTATAATGTCAAATGCATCTTAGTCTGTTGTCAAACTATTTCCAGATATTATCCTCTTCTATACTTGGCCCCTTACCATATGGACAAGTATTCACTATAATGCTAATAATTGGAAAAGGGGCAGGTTACGAACATGTCAAATATTGTGTGCTAAATTGTCAGCTTAGTTAGGCACCGTCCTTGACTATTACAACCATAGTATAGACTTTGGTGTCTTAGTTCTTTTATATATAGGACTTGATAGAGCTCTTGTAATTCAACACAGATCAATTTATTATTTCTTCTGTTGTTCATTCCTTAGCATAGCTAGGGTCTTATTTCTAACATGATATCAGAGAGGGTAACATGAGATTCATATCCTTGTTTTCAAGACAACAGGAAGAAACAGACCAGAAGAAACCAAAGTTGCAGAAGAAAAAAAAAAAACTACCCAATTTTTGATTTTTTCAGAATCAACCCAAACTTACATACTGTGAAGAAGAGCTGTAAAGAAGACAAATCCAGAAATCCGGTTGTCATTTGCCATTACACGCGCTCCCACGCGCCGCCGGAAGCCACCAGACGCCGCCAGACGCGCCCACGCGCCGGCGCGTGTGGTGTCCTCCGGTGCTTTTCCGGCGAAGTTGCAGAAGGCATCCTTGTTCGCCTCATTCCCCTGATTCCACCAGTGGTATCATTTTTCAGTTTTGTGAAGATTTATTTTTTCTGATATATAGTTGTATGTATATTTGCGTATATATATATCTGGGCTATCACGAAGGCAGACTGGTTTGTGAAGAAACTGAAACTCCCGAGAAGAAAGATAAAAAGAAGAAGAAAAGAAGTGAAGAGTGAGGAAAGATGCGGAATACTTCTTCTGGCCCAACTTGTGGAGTGTAGTGTGTTTTCTATCCGGGAAAAAAAAAGATGTTAAAGTAAAAAAAGCAAAAGCAAGATGCTAAAGAAAAAACAAAAAAAAGTAAAAGCATCCATTAAAAAAGGAAGATGCTATTTACTGTATGTGAGCTTATAGCCTGCAACTCCTGAGGTAACTGCTGACTTTGCACCCTTACAGTTTCATCAACAACTGATCTAAAATACGGGTCATCAGAAAGGCGTATGAAGAAAAAATAAAAAAGTAAAAGCATCCATTAAAAAAGGAAGATGCTAGAGGAAAAAAAAAAGGTAGCCGTAAAAAATAAAAAAAAAAGGAAAGCAAAGAAAAACAAAAGGAAAGGAAAAAAAGGATAAAAAAATCAGTGATTTTATGATTTTAGATCCGATAAAAAAAAAATTACATTTATTTTCTTAAGGGAAAGTAGTGTTAATATTAAAAAAAAATCGGGATCTTTTAAAAATGTATCACTTTGATTTTAAGAATTTGCCCGTTTATAGATTTAATTGTGTAGTATTCAAGTGGTAGTTGATATTACGGTATCACTCCAATTTTTTACAATGCTGCAAATTAAATAGTTCAGGGGCATTATTCCAATGGAGCAGAAGAAGTAGTTGTATTTCAGACAACACAGTTCACTGCCACGACGACAAAGCAGCACAAGTAGCAATATGTATACAGACATACACACAGTTCACTGCTATATCTTGTTAATACTGAGTGATCACAAAGTTGAGTCTCAGTTCCTTCAAAATAATCAGTTCAAGGACTGATTGGTGGTCATCCACCGTTGTGCTGAAAAGCAACACTTTTTATGATTTTGACATGGCCTAAAATATACCGTGTGGTCGCAAGTTCGAGTCCCGGTATCCCAAAAGACTCAATAAACTCAAGATCGGTCAAGCCTAAAAATGGGTAAGTTGGATGCTCAAATTAAGCTCAAGGGGCTACTAGTGTCCACTCTTCAATCCCAAGAAAGGTCTTTGATCCGAAGATGGGATTTCGAGTGAGGGGGCGTGTCAAATATTGTGTGCTAAATTGTCAGCTTAGTTAGGCACCGTCCTTGACTATTACAACCATAGTATAGACTTTGGTGTCTTAGTTCTTTTATATATAGGACTTGATAGAGCTCTTGTAATTCAACACAGATCAATTTATTATTTCTTCTGTTGTTCATTCCTTAGCATAGCTAGGGTCTTATTTCTAACAGAACACAATAACCAAAGTCATGAATTGGGATCTAATACATAAATTAAAAAATAGACATGACCTTTGCGGTTTTTTTTGGGGGGGGGGGGGGGGGAATAATTTACAGAGTACTTCAGAAAACAACACTGTCATAAGGAGTGACAGAAAGAGATTTAAATTTTTCTGGGAAAAAAAGAACCCTTAATCCAAGCTTTCACCTATCCAGCGATATCAAATTTCTGAATCTTTTTCCTCTTGCATGTGGTCAATTACAAAAATTAAAATAACTTGAACCCTCGAGGCCTCGACCTCTCGTTACCAAAAGGAGAGGGGTATCCACTAGGCTAAAATTATAAATCCATATATACTATCTTGAGGGTACTCCAGAAAAATAATAAGAACGGGAATTGAATCCACACCCTTAGCAAGGCAATAACTTAGCTATCTCTTATCTCTGGTTGTATGGTACATAAGAATATGTACGTCAAATCCCAGGCTCTGGATCAAATTATAACCAATGACCAAATACAAACTATGAGAATCACAAACGTTCAACACGTATATACATGTATAACAAAGGTTCAACATACGTGTGCATAAAACGTATGAGTTTTATTAATGTAATCGCTCATCTGGGGTTCACCATTCCAGAATACGGGTATATAATTATTTGGTTAATATGTTCTATTCCAAAATTCGGGTTTCAATGCATATATACTAAGGTTTGACACGAAACATACTAAGGTTAAGCACATCTGTATAGTTATTGATCTCAAGGTTCTGATTTTATTTGGTTTCTACTCCCATACATATAATACTGAATCTTTGGTCAAGGCAAAAATGACTCTTCACGCTATCCTCCTCTAATCTTGCAGTTAGAGTAGCAGTTCATTTGTACGAATGCTATCATGTCATCATCTCACAGTAAAACAGCGCCACCAATTAGCAGGCCAACAGAGTTGACTATAACATATTTGATGAAGCACTGAATCTTGATTTATTAGCTAGTTGAGAATTCAACTTGGTTTCTGTACTTCTTATGTCTTCCTTAAATGCTACACATACTTTCCTAATGATAATAGGATTTCAATCAGAAGCAATTCCAATTGTTGTTTTCTAAGTGTAATGATAATGAGTGGTGCAAAAATCATACAAGCTGCTGGAAGCAGGATTAGCTGGCTAATTACAGGTCACTTATATGAGTCGCCCCCGGTAGGGATGGCAGGATGGGTGCACTTATATTAGTCATTTTTATCCTAACCTCTTTAGTAATTTTCATAATTCACTCTCCTCCCCTAAGGACTTCTCCAACATTCCTGTCTTCCACTTTCTCAAATTTCATTTCTAATTCAATTCAAACTCTTCCCACATTCCAAGTGTGACATAAATCTATTGGTCGTCAGCTTTGAACTACTAGTCTAGCCCCACCTAATGTACTTTCATGTTCTTAATCCAGGCATTGTGAGATAGGAGCATCCAGTTGGCAATATTTTTTGCTTCACTAAGAAGTCTTGTGTCCTCCGAGTCCCATGACATTTTAACTGAAAAAAGTTCTCGTGCAATTCATGTCTTTCTATCCCTATGACCCAAAATTGTTTCTTATTTCGAAATTGTTCTTTGGCCTTTTTATTATGCAGAAATAATGGTATTACAGCTACAATCTCGACAAAATATCCAAAGGTGTTGGGCCATAGTGTTACTTTACCTTGACTGCTTATAAGTCTTTAAAAATTAACAGCTTCTTATACATAATTTCAATCAAAAGACTAAGCTATAAATGAGATCCTCTACTTCTGAGACCCGGCAGCTGAGCAACACAACAAAAAATCTAGTATAAAAGCAGTCAAAGCTCAGCTCAAAGTACCCAGGCAAAAATCTCCAAATTATTGTTGAGGGGTGATCGATGCTTTGACTGGTCTCAATTGAACATATAGAAGTGTTTTTATGAGATATTTGACAGACTAGTCAAGTGTGGATACTTGGATCAATTTGACAACTATTTATAGATGAGTTGGACCTTGATAAATATAACTTGTCTGCTAGAGCTTGAACAACATTTCAAAAATATATTATAAGTGCATCGGCCTTTCCAAAACTTTCAACTATGGATGTGTTTTATTAGTTGGCTTTGAGCTAAACAAAATTCACATACATACACTATACACAGCCACTCTGCTCATGACGAGAGTGTAGACTGATGATGTGAATAGAAAATATAAATACACAATCCACTACACGAGCTTGATTTCTCATTCCCATTTTCACAAGTCAATGACTAGACCATTAATGCGTCAACTGTCAAACAAGTCAGTCAAAATGACGGTCTTGCATAAAAAGATTACCTCCGGAATTGGCTGCTTAAGAACTGTTTCAACGGCAACAACCATAGCTTGCACAAAATCATTTCCTCCAGTTCCTATTGCTGTGAACCCTCTAACTGTTGGGTAGATATTTACCTGTGAAAGGATTGCATAAAGCCATCAGCAAAATTCATTACATATTGACCAGCATCCTAAAACTTGAACCTTGTTTCTGTATACATTGGCTATAAGATGTTAGCCTATATATAACTTTTTAAAAGTTATTTGAGGGGAGTGACTAATTTATTATCATTACACAAAGAAGGCCCAGCTGAAATTTACAATCTTGAATTTTCTACTGATGCATATGCGGACTTGCTAAAGAATGTACAAAACAAGGCAAGTGCAAACGAGCATCTGATGAGAACAGGGTTTTTTATACCTTCTGGTCAAGACTGAGCCACTCATTAGTCGCATCGTCTGTCACTGTACCCCCAATAACCACATTTGTAGTTTGCCCAATTCTCCCTTCTGTCTTTGACAACTCTGCAATAACATCAACGCTTAGGTGATAGGTCTTTTTGTGGAGCTCGCTTTCTCTAGAAATGCATAATACATCATATATATTTTGAATCAATCATAAGGAATATATCTAACCATTCCTACTCAATTGTTTAGCAATCAAAGCACACCAAGAGCCAAGATTCATACTTCACGAAAGCATACTAAATTTATCACCAACAAAAAAAGAGTACACCTTAATAGACAAATTAACATAATTTTTGCCTAGTGCACTTAACAACCCATAAAAATACATTGCCAATATGTTCAAAAAAAAAATATCTATTGCAATGAGTGAACCCAATCATCCACTTAACAAAGATCGAAACTTTATAGTGGCACTTTCAAGAACCTGGACAACAGAGCTTCTAGATTCTAAAAATAATGCTAACATGAATATTCTTAACATAATGAACTACATACAATGCACAATTGAGGAACCAATCAAGAATTGCATAGAAGCAAGACACACAAACACAGAGAGAGAGTGAGAGAGGGAGAGAGAGAGAGAGAGAGAGAGAGAGAGAGAGAGAGAGAGAGAGAGAGAGAGAGAGAGAGAGAGAGAGTTCTTAGTAATGGAAAAATGTGGGGAACCTGAAATGGCCTTAAGAACAGCTTCTTGAGGGGGACCTTGGTCAAAATCAGGGTCAAATTCATCATCTGAAGATGGGTTTGGAGTATGAGTGCATTTCAAATTATGGGTTTTTCTTGAAAACTCATATAAATTTCTAGTCTTGATGAATCTACAACCAAAGCACTTTAAGCTATTTGTTGATAAGTTTGAGGTGGAATTAAAAGGCAAACTTGGCCATGGTTCTGTTAAGAAGATTGGTCTGAACCCAATCCCACATGCCATCTTTGCTTGATCTTGTCTTGATTTTTATGGTTGTGTTGTACTGTATTGTGTTCTCTGTTGAAGAAGATTTGATTTTTTTTTTTTTTTTGCTGTGTTTATCTTGTACTACTCCACAGCCCCCCGTGATAATTTGAAGCATTTTATTCCTTTTTAATTGTTTTATTTATGCAACTTAAGGCGGTAATGCTGAATTATCCACGCATTTATGTTTACTAGCATTTTACCCGTGCTACGCACCGAAAATACAATTTTAAAATTTTAAAATAGTTACAAAAATATGTAGTGTATTAAAAAATAAATAATTTTGTTATATTTTGTTTTGAGTGTAGCGAATCCAATATGCATCTCTAAGTAACTTTTCTCAAATTATGTATAATTGTATGGATGCGTGTTAAAAAAAATTGAAAATTTGTTTAAAAAAAAAGATTAAAATCAAAACACATTCATTTGATATATGATAAAATTTACCTGAGATACATATCAATTTTCTTATTCCTTTTTGTTTTTTCCCCAAGTAATTTAATGACATTTTATGCTATTTTTACGGAAAGTTCAGTTCAATATAATCATGTTTGAGAATCAGGCGTTGAAAACAGTAAAAACATAATTAGTGCTAATAGAAAAAATAAATCAAATACATATTTTTCATTCTATAAATGAAAATAAAATAGGAAATGAGCAATTTTCTGGAGTAATTCTAGAGGTCCTAAAAAAAATCTCAAAAAGTTAGTTATCATATTTTGATTGGTTAGTGTTCTACCCGTGCTACGCACCGAATGATAAAATTTATTAATTAATTAATATAAACATAATACTATTCATTATTTATATAAAAAAAAGATAATTTCAATAAAATTTAAGTATAAATTATCGTCAATTTATACCAATTGCATTAATATCAATATTATCAAACTTAAATGAGACCATGACCGCTGATAGAGGAGCTTGGAGGCGCAAGATCAGAGTGGTGGATTCTCTTTTAGGGAGCGGCTCTGTTGTTGAGAGCCTAAGAGTTGGGCTATCTCGGTTAGCGTTATCTTAGTTTTTTTGGCTCTTTCGTGCTCATTTTTCAATTTTTATTGGCTTCTGTTTTCTGGTTTTCAATTGCAGGAAGAATACCGCAACGGCATCATGGATCTAAGGGTCTTGCAGAGTGGAGTAGTCAATCACCGGGGATCTGTGCGAGGAGTCATCCAAGATCAGAATGTGTCGAGAATGGAGTGGATAACCCCCGCGAAGGTAAGTCCCAAGTGATCAAAAGCTTGGGCTCAGGTATGGCTCCGACCTTTCCAAAAATTTATGTAGTCGTTGCAAATATCACACACCATTTTTCTGTTATGCACTAAGCTGGGGGTCTTCACGGAAACAGCCTCCTTACCATAAAAGGTAGGGGCATGGTCTGCGTACATCTCACCCTCCCCATACCCTGCTCTGTGCGGGATATACTGGGTATGTTCGGTTTGGTTTTTTTATTCACATCCCAGCTCAAACATTCCAAACCTCTCTTTATTGTTTTTTGTTAATTTTATTTTACATTTGATTTCTCTCATTTTTTAGAATATTTCAACCAAGTTCATAAGTTTTTTATCCATATTTTAAGTTTCCTATGTGTTTGTTTCATATCATTTTTACAAATTTTATATTCTTTTATTAGTTATTTGATTTAGTACTATAGCAAAATAAACATTATCAATTAACCAAACAAATCCAATACATCCCGTTATTTGAGTAAGATATATTTGTTAAAGTTTATGGTCAGTTTGTTTTTAATGACAACTTTAAATGTGCATATTTAGTTTGGAAATTTGTATGTTGAATTTTTTTATTCTTTTCTATCAGAATATGGTATATTAAATATTAGTTTTCTTTTACGCATTAATAAGGAAGGGAAATTAATTCGATATGACGGTACCCCATTCGAACCCAAACCCGAATTTTTGGATTCAGGTTTGGTTATAAATTTTAAAATCGAAATAGTTTCGATTTGCATTTGGATTTAAGTTGTACTGAACCGATAGCCTATCCAAAATCTGAAACCCAATACACTATCGAAACCCTATACATATGTAATATAATACATTAATTTGAAATTATTTCATGTAATATTTTAGATGTAAGACATATTATTTTGTTTATTTTTTTTCAAATATTTCATTAGAAATAGTCAATACTAATTTAGTAATTAGAACTTATATTTCTCAATATCTAATTTTATTGATATATTCAAGATGTAATTTTGTTTACATTAATTTTTCATTTCTATGTATAAAAAGAATTATTTTTTTAGCATATTTTAAATTTTACTTAGTATATTAATTCGTATAATATGTTATATTTTGACTACTTAAGTTAATCATTTTACTTTTTAATTTTTGTATAAATATACTTAATATTGTTTGCGTTTAACAATTATTTTAATTTTGACTACATTATTACTAATTTTGGATACCCAAAAAAGTCAAATTTAATCCGAAATCCGACGAATTTGTTTTTAGATATTGAATTTTGGATTTGGATTTATTTTTAAAACCCAAAAATATTTGGATGTGGATTTGAATTTTACAACATTCGGATCAAACCCAACCCGTTGTCTTCCAAACGCGTAAAATAAAATATTTGAAAATGAGTATCACCTATCTTTTTTCTATTTGATTAACATGTTAAAATAGAAAACTATACATGAAACTAAAATCAAATGTGTAATATATAAACACATAATCACATTATTATATATTTGTCCTTGTAATTTAATTGTCGAGTTCAAAAACATGAAATAAATTTTTATTTAACAATGAGTATATTTGACCGACATATATTAAAAGAAAGAGTTTACGTAGATCTGGAAAATCGTTCGTGTTATATACATTCATACCATGTGTATTTTGGGTTTTGCATGAAAATGACATGAAATTATTTTGTATACCCATAATTTGAACACAAAATGCTACTAAACTACGCATTTTTTATTTTTGTACACGAAACAAAAATAATACGCAAAATGAAAAAAATATGACAATTACATGTAATGTTACTCTCTGCCCAAGTTATCTAAGTATGTTACTATATAATTGAAAACAACATTGAATTACTACAAAATAAAACTAAAAGTAGAGTACATAAAAATGAAGCCCTTTTCTTTAATTTTGTTTATTGTTAATAAATACCTCTGTTTGATTAGAATCTATCTACCAAGTTATTAATTTTTTTTACCTATTTTTAAGATTTTGTTGATATTAAAAATAAATATTATTAACCAACCAAGCAAAATTCGATATGTCTGTTCTTAGATTAGGATATGAGAATTAAATATTATTACTTGAATTGAAGAATACAAAATTAAAATGAGCACCTTTTATTAGAAATAATATATAATTTTATATGTATCGACCTATCTAGTTATCAATAATATTGATTTTTAAACGATTGTTGTAGCCGTCATTCTATCTCATCCTCTCCTAAAAAATAGTAAACCCAAAGTTTATGGGTTGATATCTATATCTTGGTTGATGATAAGCCCATTTTTTGTTTTCCATGATTTTGCTTTGTTTTTCAATAAATATCTCTCTTTATTGAGAGTCTATTACCACGTTGGTGGGTTTTATCAATTGATATATTGGATTTTGCACCTTCTCCTTGTGAATGATAACTCCTGTTTATTTTCCTTGATTTTACTTCGTTTTTCAATAAATATATCTCTTTATTGAGAGTCTAGTATCCCGTTAGTGGATTTTGTCTATCACTATATTGGGTTTTGTTCTTTATATTTTAAGAGTAGGTTACTTTATTTTGGCATCTGGAATCTTAGATTTACAGGATTTTGTTATATTGATTCATTGATTTGGATAGTATAGATTCGCAGTTTTGGTCAGTTGTTCGAATACATTCTCAGATATCACATATGTATTTCCCTCACGATTAGAATAAATTGTTGGATTATTTCGCCAAAGAGTATATTTAATTCAAGCGAGTGATGTACCATAATTTAAGATCTGATCAACGATTGTAGTTTGGATTAAGGAAACCTTGTTACCTTGATATTATCTATTTTATTTTAATATGTGTTGTCCAATCTTGATTATTTTTGTAGATGTATGACATTTTATTGATAAATCATTTACCTACAAAAAATTAGTGATTTAAAAGAAAATTTGAATGATTATTTGTGTGGATGATAATATATGCCCTTTTGTTGATAAATAATTAACCATAGCAAATACAGTGATTTATTAGAATTTTTGCGCTGAGTTGACCAATTTGCTATGAAATAAAAAAATGATTTTTTAGAATTTTTGCGCTCAGTTAACCAATTTGCTATATAAATATTCACTAACAATATTTTTATTGATTCTGTAATGAATTTTTTTTTTTGGATTGATAATTTATACACCAAATAATGTCTAATACTTAGGGCTGTAAATGAACCGATACACTCGCGAATGGCTCGGCGTTCGGTTCGAAAAAAGTTCGGTTCGGGTTCGGTTCGATTCACAAACGAGTCCATCTTGAACATGATTTTAAGGATCGATTTATAAACGAGCTGAACTTGATCACACTAAAGTTCGACTCGATAGTTCGCGAACAAGTTCGATTAACGTGCTCGTGAACATAGTTCGTGAATAGGCTCGTGAACACAGCACATGAACATGTTCGTGAATAAGTTCGATAATTGAGCTCGTTCACATGCTCGGTATACGAGTTCATTAGCGATTCATAACCAAATTCGATAAATAATCTTCTATATATAATATATGTTTGATTATTAGAATATACTAGCTTAAATCCCGTGCGATGCACGGACTTTTTAAATTTTAAATAAATTTTTCATTAATAGTTGAAAAAGGTAATTGGTTAGTTATTATTTAGGAGAAAATGAGATATTTTAGTTAAAATAGATAGAAAAGATATTAACTTTTAGCTGGAAAAGATAATCAGTTGCTTATTAGTAATTATAATTTTATTAGTTTATTTAATTAATTAAAACAATCATATTTTTGGAAAAAAGAGATTATAGTTAGAAACGTTAGAAAAGGTAAAGGTATAATAGCGGGGAATAAATAATTGGTTAGTTATTATTAAGAATAAAATGAGATATTTTACTTAGAAAATATAGAAAAGATATTACCTTTTAGTTGGGAAAAGGTAATCAGTTAGTTATTAGTAATTATAATATATTTGTTGTTTCATTAATTAGAACGATTATATTTTTGGAAAAAATAGATTTTAGTTAGAAAAGTTACGAAAGATAATAGCTGAAAAAGGTAGTTGGTTAGTTAGTTATTAGTAATTATAATATTATTAGTTTATTTCATTAATTAAAACGATCATATTTTTGGAAAGAAGAGATTATAGTTAAAAAAGTTAGAAAAGGTAATAGCTGAAAAAGATATTTGGTTAGTTATTATTTGGAAGAAAATGAGATATTTTAGTTAGAAAATATATAAGAGATATTACCTTTTAGCTGGAAAAGGCAATCAATTAGTTATTAATAATTATAATATATTAGTTATTTCAATAATTAGAACGGTGTTTTTGGAAAAAAAAAAATAGTTTAGTTAGAAAAGTTAGAAAAGGTAATAGTTGAAAAAGGTAGTTGGTTAGTTATTATTTAGGGGATGTGTTGGGAGAGTTGCGTGTGATATTTTGAGAAAAGATTGTGTGTTTTGTTTTTTAATACGTAAGTAAAATAATTAATGGTGATAAAGTAAAACAATTAAATAAGGTAAATATTGCGAAAAAGTAATTGGTTGGTTATTATTTAGAAGAAAATGAGATATTTTAGTTAGAAAATATAGAAAAGATATTAACTTTTAGCTGGAAAAGATAATTAGTTAGTTATAAGTAATTATAATATATTAGTTATTTCATTAATTCGAACGATCATGTTTTTGGAAAGAATAGATTTTAGTTAGAAAAGTTAGAAAAGGTAATAGCTGAAAAAGGTGGTTGGTTAGATATTATTTAGGGAAAGTGTTGGCAAGAGTCGCGTGTGATATTTTGAGAAAAAATTGTGTTTTGTTTTTTTAATAAGTAAGTAAAATAATTAATGGTAATAAAGTAAAACAATTAAATAAAGTAAGTACTGTACCGTACAAAAATTTTTAATGTTTCGTCCTTTATAATATAATATAGATTCTCGAAACTCTTATTAATTCGATAAATAATCTTTTATATATAATATAAGTTCGTGAGCAATGTTTAAGATTTATTTGTGAGCATAATTAAATGAACAAGCTCGTGAACAAGCGTAATGAGTTGTTCGAAAGCAAAAGTTCGTGAGTAAGCTCATGAGACATGTTCGTGAGCTGTTCGTGAACCGTTCGCGAACAATATTTTATCTTAGAGATTTTTTCATAAATATTTATGTTTCTAATTATTATGTAAAAATACATTTATATTTATATTAATAAAATATTTTTTTTACAAAAAATACAACTTTATTACCTAGTGTAACTCACACAAAATTGAATTGAACCTAAAATACAACCAAAATAAATTTAAATACTTTTCAGAAAAATATTAAAAAAAATTGTATCTAGTTGTTTTTGGTCGTAAATTGTAACAAAAAAGAAGAAATTGTATCGATTGTTTAAAAGTTACTTTTCCAAAAAAAAAAAAAGGTAAAGTCGCCAATAATTTTAAAAATAATAATATGTTTTGGTAGTTTTTCATAATATTATATGAAGAAAAATATGTAAATCAAATGAAGTAAAGACTACTATTAAATGAAAGGAACAATGATTAATTAATTATTGGATTAATGATGCAATGATTAAAACAGGACCAAAAAAAAAAACAGGACAAATAAAAGCATAAAAATATGAAGCGCTAGTAAATGAACTAAAGGAATTAACACAAAATAAATATAAGAATTTTTTTTTTGATGAAATGCAAATTCATTCTATTAAATTAAAATAAGTCTAGTCGGGACAAATTCCCAACTGACAAATAAAACGAGCTAAACAAATAGCCGCATTATTTTCAGACTGCTTAACACACTGAATCCAAGGATTCTTGAAACTGAAAATGAATACAAAGGCTTCTCGAGTAATCCAGCCTACATCAGTCCCGAAAATGGTAGTTTCACAATTGACCTTCACAATAGTTCCATGGCTGTTGCGGTGTTCAGGCGACTCAGTTGCAAAAACTAAGTAATGAGGAACAAGAGTCCTCGAATAATGAACAACTATAATTTGTGAAAGGTGAGCACATACGGTCGCAACCGTTCCAAGCATACC
Source organism: Kitagawia praeruptora (assembly GCA_037693485.1). NCBI lineage: Eukaryota > Viridiplantae > Streptophyta > Magnoliopsida > Apiales > Apiaceae > Kitagawia > Kitagawia praeruptora. The sequence goes on from CM075347.1 coordinate 2,934,453, forward strand.
CCAGCTATCTACATGCCGGGAGCCAGCTATAGACATGCCGAAAATATTAATGATGTGATAATCCAGATCTCCCAAAACTCCATCCAAATCATTCTCATTGATAACACATAAAGACATAACAACCACAAATATAACAATGCAGAACAATCCAAAAATTGGGTACTAAAACACACGCCAAAAGGCACGGGAAAACAAAATCGTACCTTTGATTCAACAGATCTGATTTATTCAGAAAAATAATCAAGCCCAAGCACAAATCTGAAACAGATCCGAGAATAAAACTCGATTGAAATCTTCGAGGTTTAAACAACACTCGATTTTATTGAATTAGAAAACAAGCAGAGGGCGGAGGGCAGGGAGGTTGATTAGAGAAGTAAGAGCATCTCCAAGGGGATGCAACTGTTAGCAATATTTCCTAGCCGACACATAATTTTAACTAATATCTAGAAAATGGGCTTCTATTTTATATAATCATCTATTTTTCTGATTTTAGCTAATAATTATAGTTATCTCCCTTGGATGCTCTAAGGGGGAGGAGGCTTGAAGATGAATGAAGGGGAGGGCCGGAGGGGGAAGGATAGAATAGATTGGGCGGGGGTAGATAGGTTAGGATAGGTCGACTCTCATGAGAGAGTATCTCTCGTTAATAAATAAATAAATAAATATAAGACTTTAAATGTAAATAAATCGGTAACATGTAATACCAGGTAAAAAGGAATTGAAATCTAATTAGCTATACTATAAATATTCTAACCATAAATTACTTGCAAAAATAGATCCTTTTTTTTTTTGAATATTTTACTTATAGCAAGAAAGGACAAGGAAACCAACAGCATTTACATCATTGATAAATTAAATAGAACTAGCTTATAACCCATGCAATGCACGGGTTTCTTATATCATGTTATAAACTTTATTTAATATTATAATTATGTTTTTATATAATCACTAATTTTAATAATTTTTTAATTTTAATTTGATATAATATAATATACTCATGCTTACGGATTATATTAATGTTTTCTTATTATAAACAACATATACAATTTTTAATATATTTTACTAATAATTGAAAAATATGGCGTGATATTTTCGGGTATATATTGTAAGATTGGTTGCAAATTAAAAAGGTAACGTGTTTTAATTAGAAAGGAAATATTAATAATTAAAATATATGATACAATTGATCTTTTTAGATGTTTATAAAATGTAATATCTTCAACTAAAAGTAAAGGTGAAAAAGGCTATCGACTAATTACCATTAATTATATTATGTTATTATTTATTTTAGCTGCTATATTTTTCTTGAAAATTATGGTGTGATATTTTTGGGTATATATTAGTGATTGTAAGATTTGTTTTAAATTAAAAATGTAACATTTTTTAATTCGAATGAAATAGTAATGATCGAAAGATATGATACGATTGATATTTTTAGGTGTTTAAAGGTAATATTTTCAACTAAAAGTATATGTGAAAGGGGCAGTTCACTAATTACCATTAATTATATGATTTTATTATTTATTTTAATAATTAGGATAACCAAATTGACAAACTTTTAATCTTTCGGCTTTAATATAGTAGTATAGATACATATTTTAATTAGAAAAGGTCATCGACTACTTAACATTAATTGTATTATTTTTTATTTATTAATTAAGATAACTATACCTAAACCAAACCGATAAGATTTTCAATGTTTCAACTTTAATATAATAACTACCTTATAACCCGTGCAATGCACAGGTTTCTTGTATTATGTTATAAATTTTATTTAAAATTACAATTAAATTTTTATATAATTATTATTTTTAATAATTTTTTTAATTTTGATTTGATATAATTTAATATACTCATGTTTACGGATTATAATAATGTCTCCTTATTATAAACAACGTATATGATTTTTAATATATTTTATTAATAATTAAAAAATATGGTATGATATTTTTGGGCTATATTTTTTGTAATATCCCGACTTTTCGAGATATTAAAACAAAACTAAAAATACACTAATCAGGATTAAAGTATCAAAACCAGCATTTTCAAATCCAATATCTTAAAACAAAAGTCGGAATATCATAAACAAAGCATAGTTCAACTAAATAGAGGTGCAGCTCCCACGAGTTTTTAAAACATAAACTAAAAACATAAAAACATGAAGGTCGTCCAATGAACCAACTCTCAAATCCAAACAGCTTTTACGAACTCCACAGCCTGAAAAGTTTTTTTTTTAAACAATGAGCTACAAAAGCCTAGCAAGATACTATCCTTAAATAAACTAGTGGTCAAGTACACTATATAATATAAGAAAAAGATCGATATAATTTATGAATTTAAATATGATTTCAAAAGTAGAGCTAACAGAAAGTTTCATTGTCAAACAGTGAATCATAAAAGGGATAGTAAAATTCAATAAAATCAACTCTATAACCCACAGCTTAATTTAAGGTCACTTCAAACCGATAACACGGTCCAGAAGTTCAGAAGTCACTATAAACCGATGACGCGGTCCAGAAGTTAATATTGCGTCCCTCTCTAAGGTATCAGAAATTGCACAACAGTGCCCTTAGAAAGGTATCAGATTCTAATTCCGGAACTAAGCGCAAATACTAACGAGTTCAGATCATAAACTAAACTGGGGTTCTAAAATTCATATTTTTGACCAAATTCGAAACTAAAGAATTTAAACATACTAATACTTGACCCAAATTTATATTATCAAAATTAAATATAAAGAGAGCGAAAGCGTAAATTTATAAATTCAGAATAAAAAGAAATAATTTTAACAATAACAAGTCTGAATAGTAAATTTACCTCACAAAACCAAACCAATCTCCCACGAACAGGTCCCAACCTTAAATAAATACGAAATATAGATAATAATAAACATAGTCAAACACCACCTCTGATCATATTCAACGGATAAATAATTTTAAAAAGAAACATTTTTTTTTCACTACATAACTTTTCAGATAAATATACCTGCTACAAGTGCTCAAAATAAACATCACTAGTAATAGAAACCATAAAATACAGAAGAGTGCACCTATTGTCAATCACATGTTTTTTGCAGATGATTCATATTTGTTCTGTAAAGCTACTCCAGAGGAAGCTTTGAAGGTTAAGGAACTTCTAGAAATTTATGAACGGGCTTCAGGTCAGAAGGTGAACAAAGATAAATCCTCAATCTTTTATAGCACAAATGTAATGCAATATAACAGGCAGCAAGTATGTCAAATTCTGCAAATGGTTGAAGCAAATGAACATTCAACTTATCTCGGGTTACCAAACATTATTGGCAGAAACAAGTCAGCCCTGCTAGGATACTTAAAAGATAAGGTTGATACGAAGATAAGAAGTTGGGATGGTAGTTATCTCTCACGCTCTGGGAAGGAGATACTAGTGAAACAAGTGGCACAAACTATGCCAACTTATGCTATGAACGTTTTTCTATTGCCTCTGGAAATTACACGGAGTATTGAAAACTGTTTAACGAAGTTTTGGTGGAATTCATCACAGGCAAACAATTCGAAGATAAGTTGGATGAGTTGGGACAGATTGGCTAAGCATAAGAATGAAGGTGGTATGGGGTTTATGCATTTTCGTGATTTTAATATTGCGATGCTGGGTAAACAACTTTGGAGACTGATTATGAACCCTCAGAGTTTGGTGTCAAGAATTTATAAAGCCAAATACTTTGCTAATTCAGATGTTTTTCAAGCTGAATTAGGCCACAATCCGAGTTTCATTTGGAGGAGTCTATTGGAAGCAAAACAGTTGCTTATTTATGGTACTAGATTGTGAGTTGGGGATGGAAGACGTATACAGATTATTGGTCAACCCTGGCTATTAACAGAGGAAAATCCGTGTATTTCTTCAAATCCTGAACCTCTGCAGAATCAAATGGTGGTCTCTCTTATGTGTATTGATAAGAAGGAATGGGACTTAGAGGTGGTGAGAGATGTGCTAAATGAGAGAGATCAGGCTTGTGTTCTTGCTATACCGATCTCAAATTTGAATCAGGAGGATAAATTATATTGGAGGTTAGAGAATTCAGGCATATATTCAGTTAAATCTGCATATAGACTTCTTCAAAAACAAAAGAATTCTGGGACTGTCGAGGAGAATGACAAAATCTGGCAGTTTCTTTGGAGTGTCAGAGCTCCGCCAAAAGCGCTAAATCTTGTATGGAGGGCTTTGTCAGATTGTTTACCGACTCTGACTCAACTGCATATGAAGCGTGTCCCAATTCAGGTTACATGCCCAGTCTGTCGAGTTGAGGCTGAATCCATTATGCATTGTTTAGTGACATGTCAATATGCAAGACAATGTTGGTCTATATTGTTGCTAGGAATTCAAATTCAGGTGGAAGATTGTTTCAAATCATGGCTGGCATTCATGTTTAGTGCAGTCGATGGTAGTAAGTACGGAGAAATTGTAACGCTATGTTGGTCATTGTGGAGATCAAGGAATGATATGGTCTGGAACCAAAAAATCACGAAAATCAATAGAACAATTGCAGCAGCAAAATAGTATTTTGACCAATGGAAAATAACTCAATGCAGGTCCTTTACTACTCCTCTCCAACCTCAAGTCGAGGGAGATGGAGCTACCAGATGGGTTAAGCCCCAGCCAAACAAAGTCAAAATATCAGTTGATGCAACAGTGTTTGAAGATCGAGATGGAATTGGTTTTGGATTAGTGGCCAGAGATTCTAATGGTGAGTTGATTGAAGCTACAACGAAGTTTCAAATGAGTACGGTTTTTCCGATTGTAGGTGAAGCATTGGCCTTTAAAGAGGCACTAAAGCTGGCTGGATGATCGAGGATGGCACGAGGCTGTGGTGGAATCAGATTGTCTGAATGTGGTGCAGGCAATCAGAAGTACAGTTCCCATGAGATCGTACTTCGGGTTGATAATTGAAGATTGTCGTAGTATTTTACAACGTTTGAACAACATTAGCTTGTTTTTTGTCAAACGGTATGCTAATATGGTTGCCCATCAACTGGCAAGAGAATCATATTATTTGTCAGGTCGTAGTTTTGATAGGAGATCTGTTCCTATCTCGATTCATAATTGTATTGATTTGGATTTGAGTTCGTAATAAAATCTCAGTTTTTTGTTAAAAAAATAAAAAAAATAAAAAATACAGGGTCACTAAAAACTAACATATGAAAATATGATACCATGCAATTTTCATTCACAAAACTAATACATACATTGCTACGACTTATTAATTAAAATTAGTTGAATAATTTTATAATGGAAATTATCATGTAGATACTAATTTACTGAATTAAAAAAATTATATAATAAAACAATTATTTTTAAATGATTATCTCGGTGAAGTAAATCAATAAATAAGATTTTATGTTTCAAAGTAACACAAACCTCACTCCAATGGAGGCTCTGTTCCGCCTGTCAAAAGCCACACGCAGGCTCCGAACCTCAACTCTCTTTCTCCAATTGACCCGACCCGTTTTATCTCCCCCAATTCCAAACCCTAAAACCCTAATCCACTCTTCACCACAACCATTCACTACCAATCTCTTCAATTCACTCAACACACACACTCGTTGCCTCCCCAATTATGTATTTATTCAACAAAATCACAACTTTAGGGATTTTAACCCGACCCAATTGGTGAAAAATGCGGGTATATCAACATTAGGGTATGAGAAAAAAGAGGAGGATGAGAAAAAAGAGGAGAAAGTAGCAAAGGGTTGTTCTTGGATTGATTTGTATTTGCCGAAAAATTTAGTGGGTTATGCACATTTAGCTAGGTTGGATAAGCCTATTGGGACTTGGTTACTTGCTTGGCCATGTATGTGGTATGCCCCTCTCTTTTCTTGTTTTAGTTTGTGTCGTATAATCGAAAAGATTGCAACCATGTTGTGTAGAATGTGTTATATTATATATGTCGAAAAGTATGCAACTTTGATGTGTACAATGTGTTATATATATCGAAAAGAGTGCAACTTTTTTGTTTACAATGTGTTATACATGTCTAAAAGATTGTAAATTTATTACGTACAAATATACCGAAAAGATTGCTAGTTTATTCTGTACAATGTCTTGCATATATCAAAGATGTTGCAGCTGTATTGTACTATTGTGTGCAAATGCACAAAGTGTTTTACATAATAAAATGTTTGCAACTCTGTACACAATGTGTTGGTTTTTTGGTATTGGTTTTGGGACCCTGATACTTGTTGTTTGTCGTACTATGTCAAGAAGGATGTGTATCGGAAATATTGCAGCTTTGTGTACAGTTTGTTGTTTTTTGATATACTATATGAGACCTTGATACTTGTTCTGATAAAATATTGCATCTTTAATTCTTTATTATGTGTCATGTGATATATATACAGTGTGTTAGTTGTTTGATATACTATGCGTTGTATCCTGTATCATATACAAAGAGTTTGCAGCTTTATGTAAAATGTGTTAGTTTTTTGATAATCTTGGGCTTAGGCTGATTTCTAGCATTTATAAGCTTAGGCTAATTTTTATTTAGCTGTAGTTATGCGGTATGAAGTTCGGTTGTTTGTATATTTAAGTCTTCAAGAGCTACTGATTGTTTGTCATTTTAATTGTAGTGTTGACTGGTGAGTTACTGTTGTCAATTTGACTTGTTTTTCCAAAGATTATAGTTAGAGTCCTCAGAGGTTGCTTTAATTGACAAGGTTATGATGTTTCGAGACCAATCTCCACTTTAAACAATGTTAAGTATATACACAAGTCAGGATCGAAATTTGTTGTATAATGAGAAGATTGCAACTTTATGCAGAATGTGTTAGATTTATAACAATCTTAAGCTTAAGCTGATTTCTGGCCTTTTTAAGCTTGGACTGATTTTTAATTAGGATGTAGTTATGCGGTCATGAATATTGATTGTTTGCAAACTTAAGTGTGTAAAAAGTTACTGGTTGTTCTTTGTTCTAGTTATAGTATTAACTGTTACTGTTGTTGATGATGACTAGATTACGATGTTTGGGACCAGTGACAGACTTAATTAATGTTTAGTAAATAGTCGAGTCGATCAAAATTCGTTGTATTAAATAGATATGCGACTTTCCAGACTGTAAGTATCATGGATCCTTTTCCTTCTTCCGGTTACCCTGTTGGTTTGGGTATTGTATAGAAAGCCTTGCTGCTACTGAGTTCAAGTACATTTATTTAAAAGTATTATTAGAATATGCAGCAGCCTAGCTCTAATTATGTAAAGAAGACTTTGCATATATAACGCTGTTGTAAAGACTACATTATTCTTCACCTTCAAAGCATCAGAATTCAAATGATCCAGTACACTACTTTATTTTAACGGAACTTAGAGAATGTTGTGCTTCTTTTATGCAGAGAAGATTTTGGATCCCATCAACCCATTTCTTGCACATGAATTCTTGTAGGCCTTTTGCAGTTAAAACTTCAAAATGAGCTTCCACATTTTAACCTTTTTTCTATACGGCCATGTAGTATACTCATCACAAATTCCATAGGCAACACTTGTTGTCATCAACTGTGAGGTAGAACTATGTTTACAAATGCAAATCTACGTGCACATCTTAGATCTCAGCTTTAAATTCTATAGGGAGAACTGATTCCTTTTTTATTTTTTTCTGGAAAAAGTTCATCCGGTGTGTTTACTTTTGAGCTTGATTGTCACCTGCGAGTATATGCTTACATGCAAACACAGTACCATATGTTGTGAAGATCATATAACTCGGTAGCTAATGCTTATCTTGCTCAAATATTTAGTATACCTGAGATTTTTATTGATGTAGATTGACACATGTCTCCACCGGATGACACCTGAAAGATTAAAATGTAATCTTAAGAGGGGAGAAGTCTAATATTAGCCAAAAAGTTTAGTCCCAACTGAGAATATTTAACTAAGGAAAATTAGCTTTTCGGTGCTTCAGTGTTTGTAAGTAAAGATATAACTTGTTTTTAACACCGTTATCTTCCCTACGTGCTGTATGGGGTTGAATTAACTTTTCTGTGTTTTTCAGTTTGCTGTTATGTCTAGACTTAGTTCTTAAGAGTATGTCTAGAGTTAAAATAATTTCTTCACTTGCACAATATTATTTCCTGCCGTAGAACAAGTAAATGGGTGAGAGAAAGATGATTTGTTGGAGTTGGGTTTCTTATGTACTCAATTATCGAGGCAACTGTTCCTTTTGACCGTTTTGAATTCTTGATCTTTATTATAGAGTGATGTATGGATATCAAATGAACATGTTTATGTAGCATTGTACTTTTATATACTCACCACTACTTGATGCTTGCTTGGTACATCTTCTGTGGGTGATTAACATTACTAGAATCCACTATAAGTAACAAGCACCTAATGTAGGTATGATGAATTAATTATTTATATCCTTATCATCTAATTAAACGATGAAAGCTTAGAAATAAAAAATATGATTAAGCTGCATTATACATTACATAATTTACTTGAAAATCGTATCGTTCAGTAGTTCTTGTTCAAGATCAATAATTTTAATGCAAGTTTTATTTGGTGTAAACTTTTCAAATATCTTTAGTATAACTTTATTCGTTTACTTTGCTGCAACTGGATGTTTTGAATGTACGAGCCTTTTAAACTGTTTAATTAATTTCCATTCATAAACTCATTTGCTAGTTTAGGTCAATAACTTTGGCAGCATTGCCTGGGAGCTTCCCTGATTTCAAGATGATGGCCCTTTTTGGTTGTGGGGCTTTTCTGCTCAGAGGTGCAGGATGTACAATAAATGATCTCCTTGACCGTGATATTGATACAAAGGTAATTAACAATCAAGTTTGTTTCGATACTTTAGTAATTTGTTATGAAGATTGTACATGTCGACAAACATATGCATGCACTTTAAAATAAAAGGCATATTACTTTTGTACAAAACCGTTGTTATTAGAATGTATACAAGATAGGAAAAGAACAGATTTCTAAAATATATATATTCTATGGAGACCCATTTTAATTGGAGACTCCTAAGACCCTCTTAACTACCGTTGGATTAGATTATATCTAATGGTTTAAATTAACCCTAAATACATTCTTTCTATTATTATATATATAACTGTATACTCATCGTGCGCCTCCATTTTTCTTTCTGTCCTATCTTTCTTCACAAGCTCTAAAATAACTGTCACCTAAATCTATTCCTACCCCCATCCTTCACTCTGCTCTTCATTTAGATAATAAAAATCGAATGTACTGCAATGTACAAGACCATGTTCTATAAAAATTATAAAATATTTTGCAAATGAAAAATGATATAAGAATATGTTCTGCAAAGAAAATGCAAGTTCTGCAAAAATAGATATGATGTTTATCATATAAAAGTGTGAAAAATAGTGTATGTTCTGCATTACATGTTAAATAATATTAAACAGAAATTATAAGAGAGAGAATCAAAATTTGAATCATAAGATAATCTTGAAAAAGATGATTGCAAAATTGTTTCAAATTTTCTACGGATAAAGTAATACAATAAATGATAATGAAATAGATAAAAAAAAAATGAAATGATTTGACCAATTTATTTTTTCAAATCCAACGGGTGACATGTGGTCTCTGGGTCTCCAATTTAAAACTGGTCTCCACTGAACCTTACTCACTCTCTATATATATATATATTTTAGAAATCTGTTCTTTTCCTATCTTGTATACATTCCTTTTTTTTTTTTTGCCAGAAAAGAAAACATTAATCATTCAAATCTTCAATAAGTACATGATGGAAATTCAGGTAGGCATCCCCCCTTTTCCACTCACGCTCAGCTAATGAACTAGTAGTTCTCGCTATATAGTGAGCTACTCTGTTCGTTGAACGTTTGAAAAAATTCAACGTAATATTACGTTCTTTCAGAGAAACTAACAGTGACTTGCAATCTTGAACTATTCTGCCTAGATACGAAAGGTTAACAGTTGCGCTGCGAATGGCTTGGATTAAGGCAAGACAGTCCGACTCTATTATCACCCCATTATACTCTCCCTTTTTGACCCAACTTAGAGCTTCTTTTATTCCGAGAGCTTCTGCCATTATTGGTTCTATGGTTCCCTGCTTACAGTATGCTGCTGCTTCCACTAAATCTCCATAGTGATCCCGTGCAATCATGGAATAACAATAACTGTTAGACTCTTCAAACAACGCTGCATCAGTGTTTATCTTAATCCTACCAATCTGTGGTCGCTCCCAGTGCGTCTTGCCATCTGCTTGAGTCATAAACCCAAGATAATTGTCAAATGACTTGTCTTGCGCACATCTCCATTGATTAAGAGAGATTTCTGCTGCTCTAACGATGTCCAAAGGTTCCAGACTTCTTTGATTCCATACAATGTCGTTTCTATTTTTCCAGTGGTACCAGCATAGCATACAAATCTTTGCTACTTCGTCTCTGTTACACGCTTTAACCTCCTCCTCCATCCATTGAATATAATCCGTAGCAGTGTGTGATACCTTATCAAAGCTTGATACACCCCAGCATTGTACTGCAACTGGGCACGTAACAAGACAGTGAAAGGAAAGGTTGACTCCTGTTCTAAGTTGCAGACCGGACAGAATGGGTTCACCTCTACCCTCCTCACGCGAAGCTGATCTTTCGATGGCAACAAATTAGTTAAAGCTCTCCACATGAAATTTTTTGTTTTTTGTGGGTTCTTTAAGTTCCATATAGTTCTCCAGAATCCCGAATTGTTGCTCAGACCATTGATGTATCTTTCTTCATGAAGCATATTATAGGCACTCTTTACTGTGTACTTGCCCAGTTTTTCCCCTTTCCAGTACCATGTATCATTTTCTGCTTGACGAATAGGGATTGTTCTAATTAAATTGACATCTCTCTCAGTAAAAAACTCATTTAACAGACCCATATTCCATTCATTTCGCCCTGGACACATTAAGAATGAGACTACTTTGCCTGTTATTGCTTCATGGGTAGACTGAACATAGGAATTCTCAGCACTTAGTAACCAAGGATCGTCCGTAATACTCACTGAATCTCCACCACCAATTCTACGAACAGCACCTTTTTTAAGCAGCACCTGTGCTTCCAATATACTCCTCCAAATGTAGCTGGGGTTATTACCCAAAGAAGCTGACAGGAAAGAATTGTTGGGGAAATAACGTGCCTTGAAAATCTTTGCAGCCAGACTATTTTCATTATTCATAAGACGCCATCCTTGTTTCCCTAGTAGAGCTACATTAAAGTCAAACAATCTTTTGAAACCCATCCCACCCTGTGATTTTTTTCTGCACATACGTTCCCAGCTCATCCACCTTATACCAGTAACCTTGTTTGTCGATGTTTTCCACCAGAAACTCGACATCATATTTTCAGTGTCAGTGCACAATTTCTTTGGAAGTAAAAAAGTACTCATAGCGTAATTTGGCATCGCCTGAGCAACGATCTTCAGAAGAATTTCCTTACCGCCCTTAGAAAGTGTCTTCTTATCCCACCCCTGAATTTTATCTCTTACTCGATCTTTAAGATAACCTAGCACTGCAGACTTGTTCCTGCTCATTGTGTTTGGCAGACCCAAGTATGTTGTTCCTTCTGTGGCCTCCTGAAAATTCAGAATGTTACAAACTCCCTGCTTCACATTTTGCCCTGTATTGCGACTAAAGAACACTGAAGACTTCTCAGCATTAATCTTCTGTCCTGAAGCTTTCTCAAAAACTTGAAGGATATTTATAATTTGCTCAGCATCGTTCACACTTGCCTTTCTATAGATGTAACTATCGTCTGCGAAAAACATATGAGACAAGACAGGAGCTCCTCTGGCTACTTTAATACCAGTCAACAATCGGCGATTTTCATAATTTTTGATCAATGCAGTAAGACCTTCCATACAAATAAGAAAAAGATAAGAGGAAAGGGGATCACCCTGACGAATACCTCTTTCCGGAATGATTGCTCCAAACTCCTTTCCTGCATGAGATATTTGATATTTAGCCGATGTGATGCACTCCATGAACATATTGACTATCCTTCTTTGAAAACCCATTTTAATCAGCATTGCTTCTAAAAAACCCCACTCCACCCTATCGTAAGCTTTGCTCATATCTAATTTTAAAGCCATCCACCCTGCTTTTCCTTCTGTCTTTCTTTTCATGTAATGCATAACCTCGAATGAGATCATAATATTGTCCGTAATTAATCTCCCCGGCACGAAGGCACTTTTATACATTCTAATAACAATGGTTTTGTACAAAAGTAATATGCCTTTTATATTCATACTTTTGCCCAAGGTGCCATAATTCTAAACAACTTCTTGCAAATAGAAATAATATTACGTATGTTGATGGTAGTATATCTTTATGCATTTTGCAAGTCCTTTTCTTTAAAATGAGAACCACAGGAATTCCGCTGTTTATGTAATTTCAAGGCAATTTGCTTGTCAATATTTCTCCTTTGTGCTATTAGTTAGCTTGTCACTGAAGTCACTGTAGATGATGTTGAAATAAAGATGCCTTTATTCTCAAGTTATGCATAGATCTGTTTCATGAGTTATGACCTTTCTTATTGTCTGTAGGCGTGTGTGTCGTTCTGCATTCACAGTTTTACATTTTGCAGGTAGAACGCACAAGGCTGAGACCAATTGCAAGTGGTGCTTTGACACGGTTTCAAGGGCTTTGTTTTCTTGGAATTCAACTGTTCTTGGGTCTTGGCATCCTTCTTCAACTGAATTCCTATAGGTTTGCCTCTAACTTTTTGATTTGTTTGTTCTACCGATCCTATTATAGAATTGATTTTATAGCTATTATAAGAAGAAAGTCCTTTTAGTTGTCATAGAAACCTTAGGAAATTGCTTATGCCTCATTTTGTAACTTGAGAATGATGGGAATTTCTTCGTTGTCTAAAGGCATTGTTATGGCCTTTAGTAAATTTTATGACCTTTTTTTTGGTCACACAAAAAAACTTTTGGAGTTGCCAGTAAAGATTATGCTTGCATGCCCAAATTAGCAAAGTTCATTTTCATTGCATATTCGAGTGTCGAGTACGGAAATTTTGAAGAGTCAGGGTAACCAAGATTAAAAGAACAGGCGTCTACTTTTATAATCCTGTGTTGAGTAGCGATACTGTGATAGTAATATCACTATCACCATAAACAAACACAAAATGTAAGGAGCTGTTTTTGCTTAGCTGTGTTAAGATCTCTTACATGTCTTTATGTTTCTTCACCCACAAAACATGAGTGTGTGGTTTGTCTTCATTCTGACAGTCAAATATTAGGAGCTTCATCCTTGTTGCTGGTCTTTACTTATCCTCTCATGAAGCGGTTGACATTTTGGGTAATAACTTATATCTCCATTATTTACTATTTTTTTGCCTTTAGAGTACTAGAAGTTTAATGCAACTCACCCGTTGTATCTATAAATTATAAAATGTTGGTGCAGCCTCAAGCCTATCTTGGTTTAACATTTAATTGGGGAGCTTTGTTGGGATGGGCTGCTATTCGGGGAAGTCTTGATCCTACCATAGTGATCCCACTTTACTTCTCTGGAGTGTGTTGGACGCTTGTCTATGATACCATATATGCGCATCAGGTATTCAAACATGTCTCTGACTCTGTGTTTATTATTTATATTTGTGGTCACTCTCGAGCAAGGAACGAGATGGAATTAAATAAAAGGGGGCCTCTAGCAAACATGCATCACTTAGTTCTTGTCAATACCTCTCATTCATGCATCACTTAGTTCTTGTCAACACCTCTCATTAGCAATTATAGTAGTAAATCCTAAGTGTCACCAACCAACCTGATGAGTTGTTGTGTTACAAAATCTAGTAAACATGTGTATACGCACTGCTGCATCATTGATTGGTTCAAGTGAGGCTGACTTGTTTTTTGTAGAGTTTTCTTTCCCGTATGGTCAGTTACAGAAATTAATTACTTACACACGCTACCTCCACTGAAGTTTAAACCCTTGTCCTCTGGTTTTCGTACTTTAAGAGTGCTCGGTCTGCTCCTTGAGACTTTAAAATTAATTATGTAGAATTGCTGGTGTAAGCTACCATATGGGCGTAACCTTTTTTTTTTTTGCTAAACATATGGTGGGCTTAACTTACTTGAACATGGCCATTTATCCCAAACTAGTTGGAGTATGTTGATATGAACCATAAAGTAACTGATCATTTTTCGTCTTCTTCCACACAACAATCACATGTCATCTTTTTATACATGTAGTACCGACCAAATAATAATCTGTTTAGTTAAATATTCTAAATATCCAATGTGATTGTAGGCTTTCTGGGCAGCTTTCTTCATAAATTATGAGCATGCACTGTGTGTCACAACTCATCTCTAAATGCAAACTTATTGTTATATTAGTGAAAGCTTATATATGTTGCATCAGTTTTTGTGAAGTTCCATATGTTCTTCGAATCTGAGTGAGGGAACACATTTGCACTAGAATATATGTAGTTATTGCTGTAAATGTCATGATTTATGAATATGCGCCCAATCATGTACCTGCGGGAAAAATTAAATAACTATTCTCTTGCTACTTCTTTAGGATAAAGAAGACGATTTGAAAGTAGGTGTTAAATCTACAGCTCTCCGGTTTGGGGATTCCACAAAGGAATGGGTTAGCGGGTTTGGAACAGCTTGCATTGGTAGCCTTGCCCTTGGTGGATTTAATGCTAATATTGGTAAGATTTTCCTTTGTTACATACTCAGCACTAGCAACATATTATACTTACAGTGAAATTTATATTTCCTTTCTGTTATTTTGTATGGGGCAGGATGGCCATACTTCGTATTTCTAACGGCTGCCTCTGGCCAATTAGCATGGCAAATTTGGACAGTTGACCTATCATCTCGAGCTGATTGTAACCGAAAGTGAGTCTAGTTACTAAAATGTACAATTATTTCACATGCACATGATTTGAATAGGAAAACAGCTTTTTCTAAATCTAGTCAATAGTATCACAGACAAGAATGGGGAAATGACAGAGCCTCAAGGTCGATGGTTCAAAATCCCCAATTCCTCATACTTTGGCATTTTTTTTATCTGTATTTGGGGTGCCTGACATAATTTTAATTTTAGCGGACACTTATTCTTGAGCCAATTTGCATTAAATTTCCTCTTATTCTTGTAATTAGGTTTGTATCCAATAAGTGGTTTGGCGCTATGATATTCAGCGGAATATTATTTGGACGACTGATGTCATAAATTATAAGGTACTTTCAAGCTTAATTTATTATGTTGTCCTATGTTGGGATATCTGTTATTACCTGTCTTAAAGCTAAGATAATTTGTGGTAGTGCATATATTTTTTCCCTTGGGAGGAGTACACATCACACAAATATTTGCTCACCACTTTTTGGGCACATAACTTTTGACCAGAAGTCAAGTTTCCTTCCTCTCTTCTATAATGCTGCAAGTTTTGTTTGTGTAATTATAAACTGTGACTTTAAACCTCCAACACTTAGAAGCGTACTGCAGTGCTCATAGAAGTATTAAGGACATGTCAGAGACATCATTGACACTTCACACTAGACTGCCAAATGTTTTGTGTAGGGGTAGCTTAATAGACTAACTCTCTCTAGCTCGGGTTTTGCTATAATGAATGGGATGAATTTAGGTCATGATATCCATTCTTTCTTCATTGCTTTCCATCACTTGCTGCTAGATTCATTTGTTCCCACTCCCACATTCACTAAGCTTTCTTCCCTTGTACTAGTTTTTCTCACATAGTTACATACTGTAAGCATACAGTTTTTACACTAAGTTGCTCTCCTCTCATATTTCTCCATGCTAATATGTACCTCTTTACTTTTTTTAATAGATTTTCATTTTATTCTTACCATATCCCTTGTTACCAAGCAAGCACAACCCAAGTACCCTGGCTGCTTACCCAACTTATGTGTTAATAAAAGAAAGCATGCAGGCTGTATAGAAATTTTTTGTGACGTATGTCCCTGAAGATGTTAGAGAAACACTAGAAATTCATGTATCCGGCAGTCCACCACAATGAAGTTAGGGAAGAATAAATTGTTAAAATCCTCGTATTGTTTGACTGGCAGTTGAATTATTCTCAATTATGTTGGTCTACTGTTTTGTGTTTGTCAAAGTCTGATATCGTTTTTGAATCCAATCAGGTGCTGGGGCTATGTTACATTTTCACAATGTAAGCCATTAATCAGATTTCAGCTGTTAACTCTGCGCTGTCGAAACCCTCATCCCAAATCTCATAATTACTATGTCGCCTTCCCAAACCGAATTGCATTTTGCTCTGTGGTCACGAAGGACAGGGGCGGAACAAAACATTATAAAAGCACTCCCAATGATCATATAATCATACGGAACATCGATTGGTCCAACTGCAAAAGCATATGTTGTACTAATCTCTAAAACATTTTTTGTCAACCACTACACGCCTCTTATCTGCGAGGATTGCTATACTAATTTTTTAGGAGCTCATTTATGGAGTAGCTATTTTATTTAGGTGATTGTAAAATACAAAGAAAGGTAAAAACTAGATGGGAAAGATGTTCACTTGGTAGAGACCAAGCACATAGTTTCGGTGCTTTACTTGCATGGTAGTTATTTTTTCGATTGATTCTTGTTAATAGGCTGATCAGATCTTTACGAGTTCCACTGTTTGGTTTGTTTCTGTAGCTGTCTATGTACTTTAGTTAGTCTGGTTGTGGTGGTTGCCTCATATCTTTGTTAAAACTGGGTTTGATCATGCACGGAATTCGAATTTCAGTAACAACGGCCAAGTTCCCTCAGTACAACTTTCTGTCGCAATTGTTTTAGATTTTTTTTTTGAGGGATTGCCACTGTTTTAGTTATGTACATGTAACATTTGCAAAAAATTAATTAACACTAACCTTAAAATTGGGATATGAAGAGACATGGACTGATAAGGTACTTTATTTTATATAGGTACCTTTTTGTTTGAGGTTAGGTGAATAATTAGAGTTTAGATAAATAGTATATAGACGTGTTAATACAATCTGCCACAACTTCGATCTTATCTTCAAATTTGCGGCTCAAAAATCATTTTACAAATCTGGTGACCTGATTAAAGAGCGAATAATTCACAAATATTCATCCAACCACCTCGTCGATTAGTTGTACAGAAAGCAAACAGAAAAAGAATAGCCAAACCATTTCCTCTGCCTGCATGAGTTATACGAACAAATAGCAATGTTGTAAAAATTTGTTAGGTGGGTTTAGGCGATGAGCCTACCTTCTAACGATTAATCGGTTAGGTGGTGATTAATCGGATGTATTAAAATATTAATTTTTATATAATTTAATTATAATGTTTTAGCGATTAATCGGAATGATTAATCGGATGTATTAAAATATTAATTTTTATATAATTTAATTGTAATGTTTAAAAATATATTTTATATAAGTAAAAATATAAATATCTTCATTTTATATTTAAATATGATGAGTGAATTTACCCATTCATGTGTAAATAATATTTTTTATTAAAAAAATTATATTTTTAAAGTTTTTCTCTTAATTTGACCATTTTTTTAAAATTTTTGACCGATTAATCATTGCCTAATCGATTATTCTCGCCTAACTCATTAAACCGCCCAATCTCGCTTAGAACCGTCTAGGTGCCGCCTAATAAAAAAAAATGCAATGACCAATTTTTACAGAATTTAGACATTTAATGACCGCCTACGCCTAGGCGCCGATTAATCAGCCGCCTAGGCCGCTTTTTAGAACACTAACAAATAGTAGTATTTTCTAAAGGATATACCATCTAAAATTATGTTGGAAATGTCATATTTGCATGCATACAAACTACAAAGAGAGTGATCATCGAACACTAAATCTCTTGATGTAATGGTATTTTCCTCGCTACTAAAATATCCGATCTAGTTTCTACTTTTGAAAAAAAATATTTGAGATGAATTTCATCTGATGGAAGTTTAATTTTAATAGATTTGGCCTAAAAAATCTGTAAAAAATACTGATATTCTTGTATATATATATATATATATATATATCTGTATGCACCGCACGCAGGATGTGTATCTAGTTTCCTTAATCGGGAGTGATAGATTTGGTGTAATGAATTATGAGACAAATTGGTCTGAGGTCCCGTTAACAGCTAATGAATTAAAAGTCTAAAACATGTTTTGGAGCAATTTGAGCTAGCAACATAACTAACTATACATCATAGCTAATCTGATTCCCTTCTGCAGGCATGTGCTAGCTTATTATGCTTGATTAGTGCTGTAATTATGTGTTTATGTGCACTTACCTAACATTACAGCCCACCGCCCATGATCACCAATTTTATTTCAAAACACAATTCTATGTTTTCTAAGTACTATTAAGTTATAACAATTAGCTTACATGAAATGTGTGTTCGTGAGAAACCAGGATTCCGAAACATAATATAAATTATAGTTAATATTCGAATGTTAACTTTCCTCAAAAAAATAAATAAAAATTTGAATGTTAACTTGGATTCAATAATGTTTATTATTAATGTTTAACTAAAAATCATGATATTTCCAAATGTTTTTTTTTAAAAAAAAAATTAAATTCTACAAGCCCATGTTATTAATACTTTGCTTAGTTGCGGAGTCAACAAGCGAAGAAAAATAATTAAGCAGTCCTTGACATAATTGATTTGTCTGGAAGAAGAAATAATTAGTTCTGAGATGTACTAAATAATTACCTAACATAACAAAGCGGCTACACAAACAGAAAATCATTTATCTGTGTCCCGAAATGCATATATCAATAGGCCCCGAAGATGATTATGATGTTTTAGTACAGCACTCTGTTTATCCGACTAAGGGAAACATAATATAGATATTGAATAAATTTAAGCAGCAAGTAGTAACATGCAGATAAATTATGATGAGCCTGTTGAAGCTTTTGATGATCACCTTTTAATCCATTATTATTAATTATTATTATGATAGAGTAGATTTCAAGTAAATAAATCTCTGTATCTAGCTAATACACTTTTAAGTACGTTAAGCATTATTACATTGACTGCGCCTGTAATGCACTTCTGCTACCTTGTTGCATGGAAAAAATATGTTCCCTCCTCCTTTCGTCTCAATTTACATGAACAATTTCTTTCTATATGTATTAAAATATGTAAAAAAATTAGAGAATCGTATAAATCAGAAAGAAGATAATAGTAATTTATGAGTAAAGCAGTTATGACCTCTAAAAAGAATAAAAACCTGAAAATAGTCTCACGAACATGAATCTTATAATTAATCATTAAACAATTACTAAATCCCAACTTCGGCGTTCATCGACCACATAAAAACGTTATACATAGCGGTGACTTAAATTTTAGGTGAAAATGAAATCGTAAAGTAGTATAAAAAAATAATTGTGAAAAGTCATATATAATTACTATATGTGATGGTAATCTTGGTTAAGATTAGATACCGACCTAACATCACAATGTTTGTGAAATTAAATCTAATGCAGTCCTTACTTGAATTAATGATATTTATAGTTAAATAATTGGCTCCACTTAAACTAACCTTTGCATGTCAATATCAGCTTGTCGGCCTTTCGAAAGACCCCTCAACTAATCTCATCATCTTTTTCTCCCTTTTATTTCTATCCTTTTCATTCAAAATCATATACTTAACAAAATCTTATATGAGGGCGATTAGACAGTTCATGTGATAAAAAATTTATTATTTGCCATTTTAGATTCTGAATTCGATTCTTGTTCATCCGATGTTTATTAGAATAAATATTTATTACAAGACATATAAACTTAATTATTCAATAAAAAAATTAGATCTTATATTTTAATTTTTAATAATATTTGAGGCATACCGCAGTAACTTGAAATTCACATTAGCTTTAGAGGACGGTACATAAAAATGAATTACACGAATGTCCAGGCGGGGCTTACATTACATGCATATTGCCAAATACGCTAAGCAACATGCATGTTACAGTTCCCTCATTCTAATCCTCATTCATGGTTCGTTACGCTAAATTCTCACAAACTTCTATTTAGTTTTTCCCTATAAGGATGAGGGTGAAGCCAAATTTACGCTAGCTAATCTGTTTTAGATTAACTGTTTCGATCTAGCATGGTGTGTAATTAAGCATCTAATTTAATTAGTAAATGCGGTTAAAATAGTGCTACAAATTCTGAATTAGATCCCAAATATGTTTCTGACACGTGTTGTGTTTTTATTCATGGAACTCTATTAATTATGCACGAATGATCTATCTCGTTTACAAGAAAATATCCAATAATATAGTGATATCTTATCATTTGAAAATCATTTTGGAAACAATTTTAAAAACTATAGCTAGCATTTCTCATGCGACTATAATACGATGCAAACGTAAATGATCATGATCTAGTGATCAACTTAGTTACGGTTAGTAACCGACTTTACATCATGTTATGACATTCAACTTGTCATTTAGGGTTTCAAATGTAAGATATATTTAGTAGGTTATTGAGTGTATTTTGTGATTTTGTCACACTCAGTACACCCAAGCTAAAGAAAACATTAATAATGTGTGTATATATAATAAATTTGTAAATTATTTGTGATTTTTTTCCTTGTTGCTGAATTGTATATATATCTATATAGAGTCCTGTTCTACTAGAAACAAATTAGAATAGAAACCTAGAAACTAAGCCCAGCCCAGCAAATATATGTTGATCCAGCCCAACAGCAATACTACGCGATTAAAAAAATTCAAAAAATAGAAAACAAATATAGACACAGATACATACATTCCTCAACTACCGGCACGAAACCCACCATCTCCACTATTTACACCAAAAACTGAAAAATCACTAAATACTTTCAGCAACCACACTAATTCGAAGCTCTTTTCCCCAATTTACAACTAATAATTCAACAATACATCTCTATCATAGTTAGATTGAAGAAAAACGAAAGGAAATCGTGCAAAAACAACTTGAGGCAAAGATTTCCAGTGTAATCACAAAAAAACTCATTGATAATCTCGAAAAAGGTACATTACTGTACATTCATCTTCATATTAGAGCTTAATGTTTCCTGTAAACTATATTTCGTCAAATGCATGTTTGTATTTTCGTGAATTTTAGGGATTCAAATTATTTATACGTAAACTAACTGATTAGTCTTCAAATCTTCTTCTAATTATCGTTATTTGTGTAGTGAAGGGGAAAAAATGGCTAAGACTAGAGGAGGTATGTTAAATTAGGGTTTTGTAATAATTTTTTGTTTTTATTTATGTTTATTTGTGAGCAGTACTTGAAAATTTTATGATTAATTTTATGATTTTGTGATTATGTGTGTTTATTTTGTGATTATTTGTGATTATGTGTGTTTTTTTGTGATTCAGAGTATATTTTGTGATTATTTATGTTTTTGTTTTGTGATTCAAATTATATTTTGTGATTTTGTGATTATGTGTGTTTTTTAAGATCAATACTACTGTCTCTTTGTGATTATGTGTGTTTTTTGTGATTCAGAATATATTTTCTGATTATTTATGTTTTTGTTTTGTGATTCAGATTATATTTTGTGATTTTGTGATTATGTGTGTTTTTTAAGATCAATACTACTCTCTCTTTGTGATTATGTGTGTTTTTTTGTGATTCAGATTATATTTTGTGATTATTTATGTTTTTGTTTTGTGATTCAGATTATATTTTGTGATTTTGTTATTATGTGTATTTTTTAAGATCAATACTACTGTACCTTTGTGATTATGTGTGTTTTTTGTGATTCAGAGTATATTTTGTGATTATGTGTGTTTTTATTTGATTTTTGTAATTATTTGTAATTTTTGTGATTATGTGTGTTTTTGTAACCTAGCTAGTTACAAGTATTTACATCCTTTTGTACCAACGAATCCTTACTTGTATGCTCTGTATTGTTAATTTAGTATAACAGCTGAGAACTCTAAGTTGTTAAAAATAATGTACCACACATATATTCAAATATTTCAAGGGAGGTAGAGGGAAGCATGTGCATGAAACCTTGGTTTCATAGTTTTTTTCTCTACAGATTCTCTACAGATTGATGAGAAACATTTTTATACAGATCGACACGTAAATCTGTTGTTTATCTAATGTTGCTTTCTGTGTATGTAGAATTACTGTTATTATATCTTGTGATTAGAAGTACTGTTATTGCAGGTTCTACTGGACAATTACGAAGAAGTTCAAGGATAAAACAATTGAGTCAACCAAAAAGGAATGTCAGCCCTGTGTTTGTCAACCTAGAAGATTCTAGTAATCAAGAAAACATGGAACAAGGTATAACAATAATTTGACTTTGTTTAGTTTCTTAATCATCATTATTTATGTCTTAGTTAAGGCTTAAAAACAAATTAGCAATCATCATGCTATAGCTATGTGCTCCATTTATTATTTATGTATTATTTATAGCATCATCTGTGATTGTAATTTTTTAAATGTATACAGAGCAACCTAACACGCCTCCTCCAAGTGTCACTTCGTCAAGAACTTATAGACGAACTAACAACAGATTCAAAGTCACTGCAGGAAGACCTGATGATGTTAGTACTCCATCAATTTTTTTTTTTATAATTTGAATCACTGTTAAATAGATGAATAGTAGTAACCATTTTATAAATCTGTTGTACAGAAAAATGAAGAAGAAGAGGATTTTCTGGAAAATCAATAGGAAAATGAAGCAGATGAACACGACAATGAAGAACATGACAATCAACCACCTAATGCCAAAAAAATAAAAGTTACCAAGTGGAAACGGAAGGCGTTTCAACAGGTAAAATATTTACTATTTTAGTACCAATTTATTACAAATTTATTCCCATAGTATATATTAAAAACTACATTCAAATTATGAATCACTAAACAGTGCTTACCTAATCACTTAAATATAGTACATCAATCACAAGTATATGATTTCAAAATCACTTAAATTTATTGTTTTCATAGTGATTATAATAGCCATAGTGACTATTCTGTTTTGTGTTTTCTGCTAGCTAATGTCTGTTTTACTATATTTATACAAATTGAATGTGTTTTTAATTTCTAACAGAATGTGGATGAAGATAAAGGGCACAAGAAAATAAAGCCAAATGTCAAAATCCCAACAAAGAAAAATGCAAAGCTGAACAATGAGGTAATTTAAACATGAAAAAATATATAGGTAATCTGATTTAATTTTGTCATTAAATTTGTTCTAATTTCTTTTTTTTGTTGCAATTGATCAAGGAAAATAAAGGTGCCAAATATATCAACAAAAGAAAAGATGAAATCAAAATTAGGAATTCTCCAAGAAATTTCAGTGAAATGGTTTACTACCTGTCAAAAGAACAAAAACAGTGGGCAATAAACTCTGGATTCGAACCACTTCTTGATTTTTGTCTGGAGATGTTACCAACAAAGCTGGCATATAGCGTGTTCCAAATTTTTGACAGGAACAGTGTTTCACTAAAGCTTAAAGTTAAAGAGCTGCCGATCACAGAAGAGGATGTGTTTGATGTTTTTGGACTTCCATTTGGTGGAGAATCAGTACTACTGGGAACGGTAGATTTTTATCAACAAAGAATAAATCGATGGGAAGAACAGTTTCCAATTGAAAAACGAGACCAAATCACAACTGGAATGGTGGTCCAAGTAATGAAGGGACAAGGATTGACTGAAAATTTTAAGCTCAACTTTTTGATTGTAATGTCAAATGTTCTTTGTGGAACAAGCACGAATTCTTATGTTGACAGACAGCTACTAAGATTAGATGGAGATCTTGATGATTGTTGTAAGTACAACTGGGCAGAGTATCTCATAATGTTCCTAGTTTCTGCAACAGACAGTTGGAATAAAACAAATTCACTTTTCTTCAGTGGATCATTAATCTTTCTCACTGTAAGTAAACATAAAAAACTTAACTCCCTAATTATTTAATTTAGGCATTCTTATTTTGTCATATATGCACTTATCTAATTCTCACTTCTACCTAGTTATTCTATGTTGATCGTGTGAAACACCAAGGACTCACCCTGGTTGATAGGCGCTTCCCATCGTACAAAGGCTGGAATGAAGAAATGCTAAAGAAAAGGCAGGCTGTTGAAGTTTATGATGGTGAATTTGGAGTTGGTTCTATTTTGATACCATTGAAGGATCATTTAGCAAAATTAAAGGACCAGTTGGAAAGAGGAAAAAAGGTATAATATTTTAAACAACATGTTACTTCTACATTTTATTTGCAAATTCTGATTTAAACTTTTTAACTTTGATCTATCAGCAAGAGGACAAAGCTAAAACTCATGGATGGAAAAACAATGAGGATTGGCAAGAAGATAATGACTTCTATTATGAAGATGCAGAAGTACCAAACGTTGATGTACAAGATGTACAACAAACGCAAGAAGAAACTGAGACTGATACAGAAAAACAAAATCAGGTATATTTGATATATATTCTTTTCATAATGTATTGTACATATATTTGATTTTACTGACATAAACTCTTAATGTGATATACAGAATGACAATGCTGCTGAGCCAATAACTGAAGGAGTGAAAGATGCTACAGAAAAAACACAGGGGAAAAAGGTATATTTCACTAAAAAACAAACTACAATTCATTAGTTGTTGAGACATTAATCATTAGTTTTTAAACTGCTAATCACTAAGATATTGTACTTTAAATCACTCTAACTACTCTCACTATAACTCTAATTTTGTCTATAATCCTACAGGATGAAGTGGAACTATTGCGAGAAAGAGCAAATGATTTAATAGATACAAAATTGTTGTTTGACACGGACCTCAGATTGGCCATTGAAAAAGATCCAACAAACAAAGAGCTGCTCTCGATTAGAAACATCATCAATGAAGTATTTCATCCAACAAAACAAGCTGAGCCTTCTATCAACAGAAATAAGAAACCAGCTCAGCAAACCCAACAAACATCATCAACAAACTTTGACAATGATTTTGAGTTGAGAAATGAAGACACTGAACAGCTTGACCTCATAGAATATCTGCAATCAACAGAACCCAATGTTGACATGTCTAAGATATTTGGTCCAGAACAACAGAATGATGGAATTCCAAGTTTCTCACTTGGAATAGATGAAGATATATATGGTGACATTGATTTAGCTGAGGGAAATGATGATTTCGTTACTCCTAAACCTGCACTGAGAGAGAAGAGCACACGACTTCTTAAATTGGGTCGATTTGGCAAATCACCATACATTGAAAGGGTTGTAGACATAAGTTCAAAATTAACAAGTAAAGATATGGGACTTTGGAGATTTATGATACAAAAAAAAGATCCAATGTAAGTGTTTACCACTTTGCTATTTTTTTTTACCTGTACTTTACTGTACTCATCACATTTCAGCATATTCTTTAATGTTGTTATTATTGACAGGGAACATGTGTTCAGCTGGGATTATTTCTTTTGTATAAGGGAGGATATGCAAACGATAAAAATCAATCATAATCTGGCGAGTTCTGTCATTGACACATGGGCTATAATTTTAAATGATAATGAAAAGTACAAGTCAGAAGAATCTCCAATGCGTCTCTTTTCTACTATTGACTGTGTGGTAATCATCTAGCTCACTATTAAAGATACTACATATCTTTTTTAATTTTAATATAAATCCAAAATTTACAGCATTCAACCTTGGATACTGTTAAGAGTGTTAATGTGACGTATCCAACATTTGCTGAAAACATGGATGAGATGCTGAGAAGATTCAATAGGACAAATCTGGACAGCATAGACATGGTAAATATAAAACATTTAATTAAAAACTAAAAATACTATTTGACTTGTACTTGGTTTAATAACTTTATTTTTTTTTTCAGGTGTTTTTCCCCATTATTGCATATGAGCATTTCTATTTGATTTGCTACAACATGAAAAATCCGTCATATGAACTAATTGATAATATAGCAAGAGATGATGATCCAAAGAGATGCTATGGCCAGAAACCAAAAATTCTGGTATGAAACTTCAATTCTTTCTATTTGTATTTGATATGTTATTTACCTTTATTGTTTTGCTAAATTGAATAACTACTACATTATTTTACAGCATTCACACTTTATGAAGTACTTGAAAGGAAAGGGCCGTTTATATTTGGTTAGTAAACTCAAGAATTTAAATATTGATTACAAGAAGATGCCATGGCAGACAAAATTCAATTCAATTGATTGTGGTATATTCCTCATGAGACACATGGAAACATACAAAGGTGATTTTAAAACTTGGAACACTGGATTTAATGAAGAAAAGGTACTCAAAACATTCTCCCTATTCATATAACATTATAAAATAGATATGTTATTTCAAATGTATTTAACATAAAATCTCTAACTGTTTTTTTTTTTTGAATTGTAGAATGGCCAGCAAAGTCAGATTGAAAAGCTGAGAGTTAAATACAACAATGCCATACTAGCTTCACAACTCAATGAAAGAACAGAAGCAATTCTCAAAGAAGCCAAGGAACTTTACGTTGAAGCTGCTTCAAAGAAACTTGTCGATTTGGTGATCCGATCATCTCAACAATCACAAGAAGAAGAAGAAGAAGCAACAATCCAGAAGACAAGTTCAACCAAGAAGACAGTCAGATTTGCAAAAAACTTGACAACTATATTTGATGAAGCAGGGAAGAACAATGTTGAAGCATAGTTTCAATGTTTTATTATCTGAATTTTTTGCCAAAAAATTACACTGTAGATATTATTGCCTTATGGTTCTCTGATTATGCCAAAAAATAGTGTTGTTTGTTATGATCTGAAGGTTAATGGATTGAAAATGCCATTGGTTCAAAAATGCCATTGGTTAAAAAATTCCATATTTTTTATTTCTGTCTGTTTCTATATATTTTTTTCTATTTTCTATTCCATATTTTTTACTAGTCTTTGTTGACTAATAAAAGTGAAACAAATGGTTGTGATGTTTAATAAAATAAGCATACAAAATTACTAAAAAACAAAAGGGTAATCACAAAAAATAAAACTAAAAAACCCATTGACAAATAGTCAATTAAAATATAAATTTATATTTTTTTAAAGTTCGTATATCGTTTATTCGTCGTTCCAAATATTTCTAAACCCAAAATGGAACTATTGAACCCTAAAGGTTAACTGTTGAAACCCAAGCCCAAAATCGAACTATTGAACCCCAAAAGTTAATTGTTGAACCCCTAAATTTAATTATGCGTGTTTTTTAAATTTAAAAAAATGCAATCACTAAAAAATACAGGTACAATCACTAAAAGGACACAGTGACAATCACTAAAAATACACAGGGACAATCACTAAAAATATAAGGAAAAAAAAACAAAACATTAACTTTTAGTGAATATTACCTTTTATATTATTAACTAAAAATATTAGTGAAACCTTTTATATATTTACAGATTAAGTTATAATTATCACATTTAACCATAATTCATTATTAACATATTGAGTAAATCTTGGCATACATCCTTATTCACTACTAACACACTACTAGTAGTAAAAGAGTGCCCCTGGCGGGGCCCATTTTAATAAAATAAAAAATAAAAAAATTATTTATAGTGTAATATACTAGTCCTATAATTTAGGTAGTGAGTTAGTAGTGAATAAGAATGTATGCCAAGATTTATTCTTAACATATTTATGAAAACTTAACAAATTGTCATAATATTGAATTGTGGCAAATATTACTAATTTACTTAAAGTAGTGTTACCTTTTTTTTTTTCTTTCTAAATGACGAAACTGAAGTAGAAAAACAAAACAGGGCATACATTTATATAAATTTTCAAGCAATTTCTTGTATAATATATTCCAAATGTTGTAATGGAAATTTCTTAACAGTAATGTACCAAATGTATGTATCATATAAAAACAAGACTAATTAGCTACAATTTATTCTTCTCCTGTGCTCACTTTGTTCTTCTTCGAGCATCTGGACTTACTAGCTGAAATTTCTTCTTCTCTTGACCTCACTTTGTTCTTCTTCAAACAACTACTAGAATCAATAGCTGGAATTTCTTCTGTTGTGCTAACTTTATTCTTATCCGGACAAGTCCTAAAGTCATGAGTTAGCAACCCACATTTTTTACATTTGCGAATTCTCTTTTTTGATTTGGTAACTGCTTTCTCTCTTTCACTAACCAGCCTCTTAAAGTAATTTCCTTTGTTCTTGCAAACCTTTGGTGGGAGAACAGTAACATCTCCTACAGGCTGATCACCAACCATAGCAGCCATATGATCTTTTTTTGTGAAATTAACATCCCCAGAATCATCAAGATCTTTATTCAACTGCAATATAGTTTTGTGAACATGATCAAGCTTGTCTAGTTGAACACCAGCCTTGTTAACGGCTTGACGAAAATCAAACCAAATATTCGTCAATTTCAAAGAAACTTGCTCCATCTTAAAGTAATCATTAGAAACCACATCTGAATTTGATGAACTCCCACTGTCAGCAATTTTCATCCAACGATTCAGAACGAGACTTCTAGGAAACTTTGTAACTCCTATTTGCTTTAAACCACAAAAAGCGTGCCTGCACACTATTCCACACATAACAAATTTTTTGCACGAACAAACAGCATGATTCATACTCACAGAGACCTGTACAAAAAACATAAAAATTAATCAATAAAATACACATGAGCATTAAGTACACAAAATAAAGAAAAATAAATCGAAGATTGCAACATTACCTTAAAAAGTTTATCTTTTACTTTTACGTCCCTAATCTCAAAATGAGTAACCCCATCAACTTCCTCACTCATACGCTTGATTTGCATATCCAGACATGATGCTAGTATTTCTTCCTGAACTTTATAAAATATTGCACGTGTGAATAAATCTGCCGCGTGATCTTCAATATACCATGTCGATAGTGTGGTAGGAGTACTGGAATTGGACTCGTGATCTAACCTAACTGTTTCATTCCTTTGCCTTTCCATTGCACTCTGAAAACGTATCCAAAACTCACAAAGAGTGTCGCCTTGTTTATGAAACTGACCAAAGAAAAAGTTCTCACTCTCCGACCTTGATGTTGTTCTCATCAAACCAAACATTGGCTCATCTCTAAAAAATGCCGGAATCCATGAGGACCTAATAGCATACATATCTGACAACCACTTATTACCCTCTAAATTGAACTCCTTTACAACAGCTTCCCAACCTTTCTCAAATTCATCAATTTCTAAAACTGACGACCAAATGTACTTTTTCATTTTTTCCATAAAATCAGTCTCCTTACATAGACGATTACCAAGCTGAAAAATAACAGGACAAATTAAAAGCAGGACATCAAGTATAAAGCAAAAGACATGGACTAAAATAATAATTACTAACAGTTACTCACTTAAACAACAATCACTAAATTAAACAACAATCATTAAATATTACTAAATTATTAAACAACAATCACTAAAGTAATAACTAATAATCACTAAAAGTATGTCTAACATGACTGTTTATTTTTGTTACTGACCCTATATTTAAAAATAAAAACATTTTCAGCTACTCAAAGACCATGTACTTCCCATCATTATAGTATATTACAATTCTGCCAAATTTGACTTTTTTATAAAATAAAATACACAAATGTTAAAAGTTCAAACGAATTTCAAATAAAAATCAACAAGTATACCTTGATGGGAAATTTTTCCATGATATGCCACATGCATAGACGATGCTTACTCGCAATCAAACCATTTTTCGCAGAAAATGAAGCAGGGACAGCTACCTTCATAGCAGCACACTGATCAGTAACTATTACGACTGGATTTCGTCCCATAGCCTTGACAAAATGATCAAATGCCCATTTATATTCATCTATACTCTCCTGTGATAGAAGGCAAGCAGCAAAAGTAACACATCGGTCGTGTTTATCCACACCAGTGAAAGGTGCAAATATCATATTATACCTATAGCACAGAAATTATAAACCAAAATATTAACACCAGATTTACCAAAAACATTAACTCGAAAAATATTAACAAAGTTATAAACAGTTTTTCTTACTTATTTGTATCAAAAGTCGCATCAAATGATACCGCATCACCATAAACTTCAAAATTCCTTCGACCAATAGGATCAGCCCAGAAAAGTTTCATCAAGTGCCCAGCAGAATCAACATCATAAGCAAAATAAAATGACTCTGAAGTCTCCTGCATTACCTTAAACTTATCTAGTAACATTTGTGAATCTCTTTCACCAACAAACGCTCTCAAATCCCTATTAAAATTTCTAAAATCTTGCAAGGTAGCCCCTACATTAGAATACCCACCAACCATTTCTTTAACAAAGCTGAAAGTTTTGCTGCAACCAATATTAACTTTTGAAGCATCAAATATGATATTTCTCAAATTTGTATTCATCTCCCTACTAGACCTCAAAAACTGCCTACCGGTCTCACTAGCCAAAGCATGATTGTGTTGCTCAACAAAAGAGAATACAAAATATTTATCCGGAAACATATACTTCAACACAAACTTTGCTTTACATCCACACCTTCGAGAAACTGTTCGCCTTTTCTTAACCACTTGATCCTTAGGATCATTAAAACCTTCACAACTACAAACATAATGCTTAAGTAAAATAGTACCATTATCATCCGTCTTTTCAGTTGTTTTCCGAACACTAAATCCACCCAATCGAGCATACTCCTTATAAAATTTGTAACCTTTATTTAAACTTTCAAAAATCTGGTTAACATATGGTATACCGATATCACCAACACAACTAGGTATATAATACCTATTACCACCGGGTGACACGTTATAACTTGTTATGGAACCTTCACTTTCTATTAAAGAGAGATCAGTACTAACAACAGTACTGATTAGACAAGAATCGCCACAACTTGAACCTGAAAAAATGAACGATGTTCAATTAGAACCATGTGGCCAGTAAACAAAACAACTCAAGGTGCACATAATCTACCAACTCAAGGTGCACTCATATATAACTAAACATGTATGGCTAAGACTAAAACAACACCTTGAATTCTATATTATGATATAATCATATTACTTTGGAGCTTCAAAACTATGTATCAATAAGTACATCTCACAATTATTACTAAAATATCATATTAAAATCACTGAACATATTACACAGAACCAGCTAAAATTCAATGAACTTATACTCTACGAAAGTGACTCGATTTAACAAAAAAAATCAAACTGATTCAACAAAAACATCAACCTACACAAAAATCATAAACAACAGCAATTAATATAATTAAAATATCAAAATCACAAAACTACTCCAATTACATGATGTATCATAGAAAATACAAAAAATCTCAACTAAAACTACTAAAACTACACAAAAATCATAAACAACAGCAATTAATATAATTAAAATATCAAAATCACTAAACTACTCCAATTAAATGATGTATCGCAGATAAATAGAACTACTAATTGAACAAAAAAATAACAAAATCAACATAATCACAAATTATATACAGTAAAGGATCAAAAAATTAATCAAAACAACAAATTATAAACACAGGAAAACAAAATTACCTTGATTATCTCTAATTTTATTCAAATCTGTTGTAATCATATTGACGAAGCGAAAAACACTCCAAAATTGCAATTTTACAACAGAGACAGAGAGATAGAGACTTTAGAACACTCCGATATGCATAACCTAAGAGAGTTTAACATGATAACAGTGAGAGAGAGAGCCTAGAGAGACTGCGGAGAGAGAGGAATATCGTAGATAGAGAGTGGAGAGAGAAAGAGCGTAAAGAGAGAAAGTTTAGAGAGAGAAACAGAAAACGGTTTTATGACGTATTCAATGCCAAAATCATTGTCTTTTATATTTTTATAAAATAAATAAAATCTATGGCTGAGATTAAATGATAGTAATATTAGATCAATGGTGCAGATTAGTTTCTAGTTTCTATTCTAATTTTAGTTTCTATTTGACCATTAGCCTATATATATATGTAAAACGAGGTTTTAATATATTTTTATATTAATGACACTACTAAAAAAACGCTAATAGACATCGGTTTCTGGCCGATGTCTTTGAAAAATTCTGACCGATGTCTTTGTCGGTGATGTCTAAAGTCTGAACGTTTAGACATCGGTTTCTGGCCGATGTCTTATAGCGTATAATACATCAGTTTTAAAAATATTTCTGATGTTTATGGACTATCTTCTTGGGTTAACTGCATGAGGTTAACTTTTGAATTGTTATATTAGAGGTCTTAGGTGTTATTTAACATATAGCACACATAAAATAATTCGACATATACATCTGTTTTTTTTCAAATATTGATGTCTAATCCTTCATTAACATCATTAGTTATTAGGGAAACTGATGTATAATGTCACATTAGACATCGATTTTAGACGATGTTGAAGATATCTATTACATTGGTTTCTTGTTTTTAAAACTGATGTCTAGGGTCCTATAGACATCGGTTTTTGATTTTATTCATCATCTTTCTTCTAATTAACCGTTGTCTTTTATTCTCACACACATCTCTTTTATTTTATTTAACTGTTGTTGTTTAGTGATTTGAATATAAATTTCATGCTCCAGTATTTAGCCACTAGAATTTTGCTATATTTATGCACCAAAATAAACAAAAATGAATGTATCATAAAAAAAAATCCAGTATTCACACCATTCTACATAAAGAAAACTCAAGGCTCCTAATACATAATGTAGATTCAACACAAGCATCTACATAACCCGTTTGCGCCGTGATCCATAACCAGCATGTGCTTCAAATTGTGGACTGACCTGTGCACAATGTAAATGCATCAACATGTCAAAACAAAAAAAAACAGAATATCGCCAAATCGTTAAAACTGGAAGTGAATATTTACCTCACTATTGCAGCAGAAACAAAAAATTCCAGACCCCTTTTTATATCCCTCCAACATTTTCTGTTACATAATTAAAAGTTTAAGGCCTATGAAAATGAAAAACCTACTTTCTAAATATAATTATAGATATAATGTTTGTTAGTTCTGGTATCTCAGAGCAAAAAACTAAAACAACTAGTGCCAATAAACATAGTATCATTCTGCACAACAAAACTAACTACCTTCCCTCTAACATAATAAGCCATTAGAATTTCATGTGAGAGCTGCCTTTAAAAACTCAAGTGTGTAAGTTGTGATGTGTGGCTATAATTATGGAAGGAAATGGAGCTGAAGAGAGAGACCATTACAACATACAAGTTTGTCATTCAGCTATTTAGTATAATGAGAACCTATTTTATACTGATCACCGAACTAGCAAAGTGGACACGACAAAGTTATCTTATCAACGTTCTGAAATGATGGAAAATTCTCAAAATTAAATAGGTGTTCGTCTTTATTTTACAAAGCAGATACTCACTAGCATATGCTTCTTCTTGCTGTCAATATCCAAACTACGGAAATGACCCTGCTCAATAGAATTCGCTTTCCTGTAATCCAGACAAATATGAAAAATTAGTATCCAACTGTACATGGTCAACTAATAATGACGACTCAAAAGAAATTCAAAATCAGGGTAATGTTTATCGCTTTAATCAGGGGAGAACTTTTTACAAATGTGAGACCTAAATTAGTGAAAAAGAACTTACTTCATTGTTCGGAGATCCCAAAACTGTATCGAGGATTCACATGTTGATGCAACCACATTTACATCATGTGGATCCCATGCACCACCAGATACATAATGTAGCATTCCAGATGATTCTTGGGAGAATACCTGGATTTTTCAGTAAGACCTGAATAAGGGTAAGCGTAATATTTGGGTGAAGTACCTATCACTAGGATATCACATTTAATGCATATAACCAGTAGGTACGTCAAATACCAAGGCATTGATCATGCCTAGGTGAATCAAGAAATGATACAAATGTCTCGAATCAAAAACAAAACCAAACTGTGCAACACGAGTACACAAGTATAATGATTAAGTAATAACACAACAAATACAGACAAGCTGGGAAAAATATAAGTACAAGCTTGTACATTATATTAAGGATGAATGTGTGTACCAGCTGCAATAATTCATTTACACTAACCAATACCTGTGCGGTTTTCCTTGAAGTATCCAAACTCCAAAGATAAAGATTCTTCAAAATAAAATAGAAAGTACCTCGGCCTCATTCTTCTTTTCTGCCTCCTCAAAAGCTGCTTTCTCAGCCTGTAAAATCAATGTACAAAAAAAAACAGTCTGGATATTAGTTCGTGTTTAGTTTCGTAAGCAAAAATGAAAAGTAAGGAGTAAACCAATGTTAGGAGGACCAAATCGGGAGGTCAGTGGCCTGAAGCTTCTTTATATCAGTTGCATTTAGCTTGCAGGATTCCAGGGTCAGTGATCTCAGATTCTTCAGAGGCTTCAGGTCCTTTAACCCTCCAGCAGTTATACGAAAGCTTGAGATATGAATGAGAATTCTTAAAACTTAAACAATCAGACCACAAATGAGATATGAATGAGAATGAACCTGCTATTTCAAGTTCCAATTACAAATTATATTAATCACATATAACTACTATAGAGTAACAATGCGGAATTTAACCCTCAAAGAACTTTTCAGAATGGAAATGAAAAGAGTTATATGGAAGTACTGAAAATAATTTTTTCCCGAGTCCGTGATACGTGCGCAGAATAAATCCAAATGGGTCAGACCAGTCAAACCTACAAGTATAAATAATTTTCAAAATAGATTAAAAATCGAAGGGGATGTAAGGATGATGTGACACTTCATTTAAAAATCATAGGGCTTTAATCTATAATAAGATATATAGATTCAAGACCTTGACAATTTGTCTACAGAGGACTGCAATATGAATAACGAGAGAACAACAGACATGAGCAATGTTGTTTGCCACAATGATTAGTTTATTGACTGGCAACTCCAGCAGAATTCTTTCAAAGATCAACACAGCATACATTTTCAATAACAATATAGGAATTTAAGAATTCAGAGTCTAAATAACAGATTTAACAAATAACATTCTAATACAGAACAAGAGTCTGCTCTGTTTAGCCCATCCAATTAAATCAAGGTACTCTTAAATTTATATTCGGTTTCGAATATTTCTCTTATAAATCATCACTATATTTAAGGAAAAAAGAGTTTTGACTTCCTAACACATACTAGCAACGCAAGTATAATAGCGTTGCAGAATTATTTTATGGATTGACTCGCTATTAAGTACCAACATCAATTCAAGAAATTTGCAGGAGATAGCACTCACCAGATCCAAAGAGAACATAAAACCCCGCTGCCACGTCTATCTCTGACTGCTCCTCCCTACATTACAGCACAGGATACAACACACAATTTAGCAGCAAACGAATATAAGACGTCTATCTCTTTGCATATGTATCCCGACCATATGGTACTGTTTTGCTCCATAGGATTGGCCACAAAATGTGTCCAGTGCGCATGACATTCCCATCTACTCAGAACACCAAGTAGTCAGCTGACTCGTATCACAATAACAGAAATAATTTTCATGATAAATTTAATCACATACTTTCTTTGATTTAAAAATCCTTTCAACCAGATTGACTATTATCCTTCCATGAAAATGAATTAATTAAGCTTCATCCTATTGCCTTAAGTGAGTACATTTTCTTTTCTAGCTCAGGTAGAATTACTGCTGTATTACTCAAGAGTATCATAAGCAATGACTTCCAAATAAGTACAATGACATCATTTATACAGGGGGTGGCAGTTTTGGGTTATGGTCAGTGTTCGTGTTTGGAAACGGGTCGATTTCTAGTAACAGGTTATTTTCGGCCGTGTTCGAGTCGCGGAGATTCTCATTTCTTCACAGGTTATATAGGGGTGAGATATCTGTTTGAGTAAAATATATGACTAAACTCATCATTTACATATTTTGAGTAAAAGACTTATCTCTTGATAACTAAGACCCACTTGACATGGTAGTATAGCACACCTCATAATTTCCCCCTACCAAATATATCGCACGCACAGTACAGAGTTTAAGCTTGTTTGTTTAATAGCAAACCTATAAATATCCAGTTGATCAATAAAACCTTAACAAAATGAAAAACTGAATAAAACCTTAACAAAATGAAAAACTGATGAATCGACATGTAAACAAACAGATATTAAATCCTAACTAAATTTATATAAAACAGCAGCAAACAAAGAGGATATATATAAAGAGGCAACTGACCAACAAGCTGAAACCAGTGACAGTAGCGAAGGAGGTCTCATCGGAAATCTCCTTCCTAACGGCAGCTGCACACGATACAAAACAGAAACTGAAAGCTGCACACGATACAAAACAGAAACTGAACAAATTTACCAAGGATAGAGATACATCATAATTATAAGAACCTGTATGTGTATATCATTACATAAAATCTATGCGCTACTATTTATTGCAAATAATTACATACCAAAATCAGTGTATTTCCTTTTGGGCTGGTGTGCAAATTCTGCATATTCTCTTCCTTCTTCAAGTCTATGAAGCTGGAGCACAAGAGGACGCCGTGTGACATATCAAAAAAATCAAACAATAGAAATCGAAACAAGCTATGATTTGTTACAGCTAACAAATCAAACAAGCTAACAAATCAAACAAATCGAGCTCAAGTTTACAGTTTACACGAATCGAAATCGAAAGATTTTGATTTGCTTCGAGTTCGATTTTCTTCGCGAGTTTGAGGTTCAATAGAGGTTCGATTTGCTTACCCTTCCGAAGTTGCTCACTAATTGCTTCGAGATTGCTTCGATTTATGTTCTTGAGGCAGCGGCTAGGGTTCTTGAGGGGGAAGTGGGTGTGTGTTATGCTTTGAATCGAGAGAGAAGGGTGATAATAGAGAGAGAAAAGGGTGAGAGGAGAGCGAAGGGGAGAGGGAGAGATAGAGATAGAGATAGAGAGAGAGAGAGAAGGGTGAGAGTCGATCGAGAGAGAGAGGTGAGGTCTGTCGAGAGAGAGAGGTGAGTTTTGTTTTTAGGTTTAATTAATTATTTTGATTTAATTTGCGTCAATGTAGATATTAGAATTGAGGGGGGAATACAAAAATTTTGTTAAGGGGGAATAGATTTGGCAAGTAGGCGGGCAAATGAAAGTAAAAAGGGGGAAAATAAAATTAAGGGGGGAATAATTCAGAGGGAACGCGCGTTTATTTTTTAAGTAGATATTTAGACATCGG
Organism: Kitagawia praeruptora; assembly: GCA_037693485.1. Taxonomy (NCBI): domain Eukaryota; kingdom Viridiplantae; phylum Streptophyta; class Magnoliopsida; order Apiales; family Apiaceae; genus Kitagawia; species Kitagawia praeruptora. Next base: position 2,971,557 of record CM075347.1, read on the forward strand.
TTCATAAATGAAGCGATGTCTAAAAATTTTTAAGAAAACATTTAGACATCGGTTGATATGTCAAGTGATGTCTGAATGTTTAAAAGACATCGGTTTTAAAACGGGCGATGTTAAATTGATTTTTAACATCGGTTTTATTGTAATCGATGTTAAAAACGGTGATGTCTATTAACAGTTTTTTAGTAGTGTGAAAATGAAATTTTAATATATTTTTATATATGCTGAATTGTAATTTGTTTATAAATTAAAATCTCATTCTTATTCTCGTTAACCTCGCTTAATGTAGTGTAAAGATATCCTTTTCATCGACATTCCTGTGCAGTGATATCCTTGGACCAAGGATATGTCGACCTTGGATGATACTAGAATCTAAAACATGCATTCTCTACCACAGATGCACCATATATCTTATAGGAGATAGGAGAGATCAAGCTGCAGGCTAGACACTTGTTTTTTGTCCCACTCCACTGCCCCACAACTATATCCCTAAAATTCACTACCCTTCGATCTTATCTACTTCTCATTCAGTTTTATCCTTAAAATACTTCGAAATATAGTACTCCCATGTCCCAATGGGTTCTACCCATTGGGAGACGGGGTGTACGCATAAAACTCCTAAAAAGTATAGATTCATAATTTTTTTTTAATTTTTTTTCTGAATAAAAATTTAATGTTTCTATTTTTATTCAAAAAAAGAAAATTTTAAAAATAAGTTGTGAAATTATACTTTACAGGAGCCTTAAAATGTGTGTCAAGTAATGAAAAAAAACTGGGTAGAAATGAGTGGGACGGAGGGAGTAACATTTTATTTTACATTTTATATTTGATAATGAAAATATAATTTATAAGCTAACAAATAATATATATGTATCAATAGATTTTAAAATGAACGAAAATCAAACAAAAACCACAAATGAGCTAAAGGCGAACAAAAATCACAAATATTAAGTCCTAATTATAGTCCTAATTTTGTACTAATCACAAAAATCACAAATAATTTACAAATTTATTTTGTACTGACTTTTCATCAGTATATAGTCCTAATTATAGAATTTTGTAGTTATCAAACATTATTAAAGTATTTAAATATCTCACAGGAGAAAAGAGATTTTGGAGACAAAATTAGTCTTGGTCAAAACGGGAGTAACTTACAATACACGTAAAGATGACCAACAAGGCATTTGTCCCTGGACCAGGAGGCACAAAGCAACCCAGCTAATGCATATCCAACTTTGCAAGTTCTTACAAGGTCACTTAATTGTCCATTATACCCCTATCATCATATTATCCACCAGGGTCATCTTGTAATTTTCGAATTTTCTCAAGGGTAATATCGCAAATAACCTCTATATATGGAGTACAACAAAGGTCTCTTGGTTAATTGGAAGTTCCAAGTGGGTTGAAATTGAATAAAAATGTAGTTGTATATTTAAGGGAGGGGAGAGGCGTGCGTTGGCGTGTTAATAAGCTTGGGCACTGCCAAAAGGCATGCAATGAGTGCTCATATAGTCATATTGTGATGCTACGTTGGTCAACGATCTGTCAAGGTCAACGTCATCTCTACGTTTGCTTAATTTAAGAAACAAATCACTCTAGATTTTGGTTTTGAGCCAAACCTAGCCCTCTGCACTAGTAGAATCTCAAGTGCATGCTTGTACTCGCACGCACAAATATTTTTATTTGTGTCATGCATCTAGTTGGAGTTGAGCCATGGCACACCTGGGTCAAGAAATCCGTGTCACACCAACTAATCCGGTGTAAATAGTTAAGCAAGTCTTTGATTAAGTTCGAGTTTGAGTTCGAGTTGATCTTATAATTATCAATTAAGTTAAATTATAAATAAAAATAAAAACTCTTTAGACATTGTCGAGATTGAAATTAATAATATTTTGCAAGATAAATGTGATATTCAAATTCTTCCAATATCTTAAATTTAACGAAACTTGTTAAATTTCTAAGCACTATTATAATTCGAAAGCAATGCCAACATGGACGGCCTGTTGTATGTATTAAAACGTTTGTTACCCACGTTCTAATTAAAAGAGGTTAAGTTCCTTTTTATAAGATTAAATATAAATTTATGGATCAGAGCAGACTTCATACTAGGTGAAGCTAGGCTAAGTGGATGATCACGTGCGAAGGAGTGTGAGCGTATCTAACTCGAGTTACGAGGTTCCTAACAAATAGAGAATGCGTTAAGCAACATCCTCTGTTGAGTCAGTACTAATCTATCCCCAGATTCCAGATAATTATACTAAACATTTTATTATTAAAAAACCTCAAAGTACAAATCCCCACACGAGGAATAAGGAATGAGATTTGTATTATTAATATACATTAATATACTCCCTCGCCTGAGGAAATAAACAAACTCAGACTAATACATTAAGATTTTTCGACGATTAATTACCATTTTAGTTACTGTTTTTTTTTTAAACTTTTAAAAACGCTACTTACGTACGAGTCAAGGATAATCAGACAAGAGTAGCTAGCTAAGGAATACCTCACCGGCAGTAAAGGTGGTAACAGCCGGCCCTCCATCTTCTCCGCCGTGCCGCATGTTTCTTGTTTCCTTCATTTTTTAAAATTTTTCCTTCCAATTGTAGATTTGTAAATAAAATTTATATATTTGAGTATTCAAAATATTTGTAAATTAATGAAATAGATCCTCGTGTTAAAAATGTTGAATATTTGAATTGATCGAACAAGTAATCCTCGTTTATTAATATCTTTCTTGTCATTTTCACGAGAAATTGAGAGTTTGAATGTGTTAAATTATATTAGCACACTTATACCCCGAGCATGATAGTACACCTAATTTCGAAGCGTTCCATGAAATGGAACTTGTGATCTCAAGATAATAAGTTTTAAGCGCTATTGTTCGACCATATGAGATTCTCTTATAATTGAAGTTATTATCTTATTTTGGTAAACGATTTTAATCAAAAATTAAAAACAAAAAAAACATGGAAGACACCACCGTTTAGAATATTAATTGAGCTAGTGTCCAAAACGCATATGAAGAGAAACGTAAACAAGTGTACTATCCCAATGGAAGTTACCCCTTTTTCTTTTTCTGTACTTGAACGTTATGCAGGTAATCGTACTCTTTTGTAAGTCTTGCGTGGCATCCGCATGTAGATTCCACGTATCACAATTATGCTGATAAAGCACGGTTAACAGCCACGTGGCTGTTTCACAAAAGAGACGTGCATTGGTAATCGGGAACAACCCACCTGTCTCCAAACGTCCCAACAAATCTGCAGGCCCCACTTCGAATTTGTTCCACACTGAGTCATGTATTAGCAAATCTTCTAACAAATACTCTAAGGGGTGGTATTGTATTATGACTTTTAATGACAATTTTTGGGGTAATGACTTTTATGAATTTTATAGACTTTTAACTACTTTTAATGATTCTTGTTGAGTCATTAAAATTTCGAAATACTTTTGATGACTCCTAATGAAATGACTTCTAAAAACTTTCATAGACTTTTTGATAGATTTTGTGGTTTAGTAGACTAACTACAAAGATCATATATATTAGCCTATGCTATGAAATCCTTTAACTTTTTTTCATTGCAATACAATTTCGATTGTGTGTTCTCTGATTAATCCGGTCACCAAAAAATTGAGTACAAGGTGTATTTCTTGTTAAATTGAATATTTATTGCATATTTTTATCTGAGAATTATATATTTATCACTATTCATAGCTAATGATGATGCAGAGCTATGTCATTAGCCATCAATATTTTTATGATGCAATGCTATTTTATTGATGTTTTATGTGAATTTATGCAAGCACAAAATTTTTAGAAGCCCATGAATTACTATGATGTTTGATGGATTCTTATTTTATTTTGTGTGTTATGATCTAGTTTTACAAAATTGCAAAAGATGATCTAGTTTTACAAAATTGCAAAAGATCGCACTCTCAATAATATTGTTTACTAAAATGAATATAAATATGGAAATTGAAAACCAAGAAGAGGAAGAAAAAGAGATGGAAGAAGCGGAAGAAAGAGAAGTTTGAAATTATTAACAGTAGAAATTTTAAAGAAATTATTGACAGTAATGAAACAATTTTATTCAAGATGATTTTAATAGAATTATTAGAAGTCATGTCAAATCTTATCAAAAAGCTCATGACTTTTTTTTCAAGGGATGTAGTTATAATTTTTGTTAAAAGTCATTAAAAGTCATTCTCATTAAAAGTCATTGACTTTTTGAATAACACGATACTTTTAACAACTCTTTAAAAGTTGTAATTGAATATCTTAAACTTTTAAAAACTTTTATAAAATCCTGATACAATACCCCCTTACTTTTAAAGAGTATTTAAAAGTATTAATTGAATACCCCTAAACTTCTAAAGTCTTTAAAAGTATTTAAAACTCATGATACAATACCACCCCTAAATTTAAGATAAAGTCACGCCTTTGAATTGGATTTATACGAAACCAATCCTCCAAATCAACACTATTCTGTTAGTACTCCAAAATTGACCATTTTATCAAATTACACATTTTGTGGAAGTATATATTTCGTTGGTAGAATAGCATTCGGCCGGAAAAGATAAAATGCATGATGAAATGTACTGAAACTTATATTAAGTTTAACTCTTTTTTTATATATAATTTGATGTTCGTTTCAGCTTTCGCGTAGCTCGTAGCTAGATTAATTCAGAGGATTACTAACACATTAAGTTCATCGAACATGACAATCTATTTATTTTTGTGTCCTGCAATAACTTCGAATCAATGATTTGGGATGATAAATCTCCATGTAATTATAGTAAGTTTAACTTGGGAACAGGTTGAATGAGTGTGAGAATGCGGCATGCAGGCAGGCCATGTGAGTTACTCCATAGATGTACTCCAAGAAAGAGTGTAAAAAGCTGTTAGCTAGTACGATTGATAGAGTAAAATTTAATTTACCACACACACACATGTAGGTGGAAATTGGAATACGAAAACTGATAACTTGTTAGATGTACAAAATTTGCCCATCTAAAGTCGATTAACTTACCATCAGTCATGATACAAACACATTACTTGATCACATGTTTGCTTGCTTCAAAGCTAACTAGGCCAGGGACTAGAGCTATTGCTTTTGCATGTTAGTATATATGTACTGGTTTGCTTCTCGTTTAACTGATAATCATTAATCATCACTCACATATATTTGTTAGGGAAATGCATTTTCAAAACTTTTTTTTAATTTCCAGAATTAATTGTCACCTATTGTTACATTGTTTTGGAATATGTTACATATTGTAAATGCAGGGGAATATGCAACACTTATTGTTCTGAAAATAAAAAAAAATACTCTGGAAATAATATTTTCCTATTTGTTATTCAATCTTCTCGTCAAAATATAATTTACTTAATACGGGAAAATGTATCTGTAAATAATTTTGAAGTTACAAAGAGCACGGAAAAATATATCTATAAATATTTTTGAAATTATCACAATTAAATTACGTAAAGCAGGAGAAAATGTATTTATAAATAATTTTGAAGTTAGCGCAATTGAGAAAATGTATCTGTAAATAATTGTAAAGTTATCGCAATTTATCTTAACAGAAAAGTAAAAAATATCAATGGTTTAAGCTTTACTACAAAACAATTATGCAACCAAAACAATGTAGAATTGAAATGAGTAGGGACCCAATACAGCTAGCAAGCTTGAGAGTAGAGAAAGTGTGGGATGTCTCTTTACTTGTCTAAAGGAAAATGTTCATTCTTCCTCCCTTTTATCCAACACGGAGAAGGTATCACGGACATTTAGATTGATTGATACCACTCCACACCCAAATTCCATCTTCAGTTTGCCCCCCATGCTTTTCCAAACTCAGAGTCATTAACAAGATCTTTCACATTTATACCAGATTACCACTCTCGCACGCATACATTTAGATTGATTGATACCGCTCAATTATTCGTTTTTCGTTCATCTCGAAATTTATCCAAAAACGAAATTTTAACCGAACCTAATTTCTCCCGCACATTTCAAAGAATCTCTTGCTACCATATTGTCAGCTTCAACTAAATGTCCATTAATTTATCAAAACTTAAACATGCTGTTTTTTTTTTTGTAGAGATATCAGATATGTGGATTTAAATCAATTAGACGTGCGTCCATCACTCCATCCACATAAGCTTTCAACGTACCAGAGTCGTGCCAGTTCCAACAAACAAAAGGTTACAACATTGAATCCGCCTCGTTAATCCTAACTTAAATTATTCATGCGAGTTTTAATATTAGAAAAATATTAGGGAATCAAACAATTTTTTCAAAAATTTATCCAAAATGTTGTGATACTAATAATAAATAAAATGTACCCTTACATTTATATCAATTTCACCGATTAAACCTTCATATTTAACATATTTCACCTGTCACATCATTCTAAACAAATTTTTGAAAAAATTATTTAATTCCGTAACATTACTCTTAATATTAAACAATTCGAAACCTAACAACTACTTCTCATAAAGAATTGTAATGCAAGTAGTATTTTATTAAAAAGACAAAAATGCTTTCTCGTTCTTGGGAAAAGAATTTCTTATGTAATGCACTCTCTTTATATATGCTGATTTCTATATGGTCCGAATTTGCATACTTAGCGTTTCTAGAACCTTGTCTTTTCTTATGACTTAGGAGTGATTTAAAATTGATTCTCGAATAGGCATTTCATTTTAAATAGTATTAAATTCTTGACCATCGGTTTTGAGTTTTCATTTCAAATTTTTATATTTATGTTAATATTTTAGTATTTTAAATTTCAAATAAGATTAAATCCAAATTATTTATTATTAGAACATGTAATTAATTTGGCCGAATTCAAAATTTCAAATGAAATTCAGATTTTCAAACATGTTGTAAAGAAATTTATCGAACAACTAATACTTTTTTAAGAAGAAACAAAAATTATATCAATAATAATTAAGCGCCAACTTTATTTTAAAATTCATAAAGCTATAAAAAAGCAATACTTACAATGGGGGTGTTTGGGGGAACTTTTTTCCAGAATAAGTCAACTTATTTTAAGACAAAGTTAAAGATTCCTAACTTTCCAACTTATTTTCCAACTTATTTTTGCAACTTATTGAATCTCAAATATACATTAAATACTTCTATAAAAAAAAACTATCAAAATATAAAATTTTTACCCGAAAATAAGTTCATAAGCCGGAAAAAAAAGGTGAGGCAAACGGTAGTAATGTTGAATCCTATTTTTGAAACTTAGAGCATCTCCAATGGAACCCCTTCCTTACCTATAAAATGCCATGCTGGAAGCTTTTAGGGGTTTTCCTCCAAAAAACCATCTCCAATGGTACTCCTCCTTACCTAAAATTTTTAGGTGAGAGAAAATGGAACCCCATATTTGAGGGATGAAAAGTGATACCCTATGTATTGCCATGTCATCTACCGCTGGTTTCTCCTCCAATTCCTCATCTCTCCCGCCTGTTTATGTGTGTGTCTGGGCTATTTATGTGTGTGTCTGGGCGTGTATATATGTTTTTTGTTTGTGTTCTGTGTGTGTTCATGTATTTTATGTGTTCTGTGTGTCTGTGCTAAATTTCATTTTTTTTGTTTTGTTTTCATTTTTGTTTTTTAATTTTTTAATTTTATCTTAATAAATTAATGATTTAAAATTCAATATTGGGTAAAAAAAGGATGTATAAGTAGTTGGAAACAATCACATAAATTATATTGTAAAACACAAAATTTAAAATACTAATTAAATATTAATTTTGAAAATATAGGGAATCAATATAGGGATTACCATTGGAGTAAAATAGCTTTTTCATTCCCTATATTTTAAGTAACCATTATTTTAATATATTTTAGGGGTCCAAAATAAGGAAGCCCATTGGAGATGCTCTTATGAACTTCTAAATTAGGGAACTGATTACCAAATATTGAGATGCATAAAATCTATTTATATGCTCACAAGACTAGAGTCAACATACTAAAAAATTAGTCTAATGATACTCCCTCCGTCCCGTTGAATTGTTAACATTTCAAAAAGGGGTGTCTGGCACGCATTTTAAGGTGAATTTTAAGGATAGTTCCGTAACTTATTTTTGAAATTTTCTTTTTTTGTATAAAAATAGAACAATCCTATTTTTATACAAAAAAAGAAAATTTTAAAAATAAGTTATGAAACTATCCTTAAAATTCACCTTAAAATGCGTGCCAGAAAGTGACAAAAAAAATGTTAAGAATTGGATGGGACAGAGGGAGTAATTAACATCAAGATTAAAACTAAATTAATGTCATTATCATGTTTTGCTTACAGGTGCCGACCGGGCTAGTAGGAATGTGAGTACGACGGGTGCTTTCTACGACACAATATTCTGTGCCCATTTGTCATTTCTGAAGGACTTATAAGTTACTTATTTTGAAAAAAAATTCGTATTTACATACTTTTTTTTATTGAAAAATGTGTATGAGAAGTTTAATATTCGTTATCTTGCAAAAATAAGTTACTTATTTCAGAAAAAAAGTACATATTTCCTAACTTTTTTCAAGAATAAGTAACTTATTTCTGAAAAATAACATTTTCCAAACGGGCCCTCTATCGGCTGAGGATCATTTTTCAATTAAAAATGGGCTTAGCAGGGCTATTAATTGTTGTTTCCTTTGACACAATTATAGCATAATCCGTTTAATAATTTGTTTTTAGAAATAGAAAATGAACTGCTTTGTTAATTAATCGAGTTTAGTCTGCATCAAAACTTGATTATTTATTAATTTAGTCTCTAGTCTTCTCAATTAGCATGCAATGGATACTGCAGACGCATACAAGCATGCCGATCCCATATTTCTTGATGTTTGGTGGGCTAATTAGATGTGGTAATATTTTTATGACCAATAAATTAATTAATTAGGCTGTAAATCGTAGCAATTACACAAAAAATAAAAATGTTAGGAAATCGAAAAATTGGTACGATAAAAGTTGTAAAATATAGAATTTCGCGCGTATTCATATTTACCCACAAATTAAATATCTCTCATGCGTCAACCACATCATTTGAAAAATTTATTTGATTTCCAAACATAACTTAAAGACGGAAATTTTTCTCAATATTGAATCTTTTAAAAATTTCAATACTTAAATATAAATTATTTAAAAAATTTAGATTAATCTGGTTAAGTTTGTGAATGGATAGGAACTGTCATCATAATTATCAACCACTTCACTTAAATAGATTGACGTGATGAAAATTAAATTAAATTCCACGGCGACGTGGTCCAAGGCCGGCGAATTTACGTGCCATACGCGACGTTGATTAGTATTTAGGTTTCATTATCGAACAACTTCAAGTAGTGAAGTTTCATGTCATCAGTCCATGCCAGGTTAGATTATTAGATTAATTTTATTATAATTAATATACTTACACACATAAATATCTAGGACGTCGGAGTGAGTACGTGAATCATTTTTTTTGATAATTCGATATCCGAATTAATTTCATGCATTTTGATTAATTTGAAGGATTTGGAAATTGCTGACTCGAAATCATTTTTATTCCTATAATCAATTAGTTTATATTTTTTTTCCCCCAAAATTAAAGCAGATTTTATTAAGAATTTGAAAAGAACGTAATTGGGACAAACCCCCAATTGTTCATGCAACCAATTTTAAAAATAAATAAACAAGTTAAATAATTAATCTTTTTATTTCCGGATCGATTATATTACTTCCATGCGTACGTAAAATGTCAAACTGAATAGCTGAATAAAGACAAAATAAAGTGCGGCAAATAGTTAGAAAAATAGAACATGCCAGTAAAAAACAAACAAAAAGTGACTGAATCATCTGTTACTGCTGACTCACCCTCTTTCAACCTCAAGTGAACTGAGTCATGAACATTGCCCAAAACTCGGTACCTGAACTGATTTTGTAACATCCCAAACCACCCCACGCACTCTCCTCCAGCGCGTGTTACTCACATTCACCATACTAAGGGTCCGTTTGGGAAATCTTATTTTTCAGAAATAAGTTAGAAAAAAGTTAGGAAATATGTACTTTTTTCTGAAATAAGTAACTTATTTTTGCAGAATAACAAATATTAAACTCCCGATACACATTTTTCTCAAAAAAAAATTATGTAAATACGAAATTTTTACCAAAATAAGTAACTTATAAGTTGCATAGCAGATTTGCCAAACACCCCCTTAACCCGTTTGAGAAATCTTATTTTTCAGAAATAAGTTACTTATTCTTGGAAAAAGTTAGAAAAAATGTACATTTTTCTGAAATAAGTAACTTATTTTTGCAAGATAACGAATATTAAACTCCCCATACACATTTCTCCCTAAAACAAATTATGTAATTACGAATTTTTTTTCGAAATAAGTAACTTATAAGTTGAAATTTAAAATTGCCAAATGGGCACTAATTTAGACAGTAATAATATATGTAACCGTCGAATAAACTAACCATCCGTTCGTATTTTCAATATAAATGAGATTCAAAAGTTTTTTTTTTTTGATAATCCGGTATCCGGGCCAGCTTGCACGCATCTCGACTAATCCGCAGGGCATACTAGCACACTCATACCCTCGAACATAGTAGCCCACTTAATTTCGGAACACCCCAGAAAATCGAACTCGTGACCTAAGGCAGCAAACCTTAAAACGTCACTGCCCGACCATCTGAGACACCCGCAAGGAAGATTCAAAAGTTTACGTAAACGAAAACAAGAATAATTTAATTACTATTCATGAATATTACTTTGATACGCAAGTTAATAATAATCCCAAAATACCACTTCACACTCTAGTCTTAATTCCGAAGAAGGATAATGTAGAAGAGATTAAGGACTTGCGTCCCATTGCGCTGTGTAATGTATTATACAAGATTGTGGCGAAAGTTTTATCTAATAGGCTTCAGAGGATACTTCCAGGCATAATATCTGAGGAGCAATCTGCCTTTGTTCCTGGTCGCAACATTACAGACAATGTCCTGGTAGCTTTTGAATTATTGCATTATATGAAGAGAAAGCAAACAGGTCAAGAGGGAGAGGTCGCCTTGAAATTAGATATCAGCAAGGCTTACGACCGTGTTAGGTGGGACTATTTGCATAACAGAATGGTGGAGTTGGGTTTTTCAGAAAAATGGATTAGATGGATGATGCTCTGTGTATCAACAGTATCCTATACTATCTCGTTTCAAGGTTCAAGTATTGGCCTTATTGTCCCCAAAAGAGGTCTGCGTCAAGGGGATCCGTTATCGCTAGGGGTGATCATTCGGTCGGTTCGGTTAAAAACCGAACCGAATAACAAAAACCGAATAACCGAAATCCGATTTTTACCAAACCGAATCGAACCGATTTATCCGTAGAAACCGAACCGAAAAACCGAAAAACCGAACCGAAATATTTCGCCAAAACCGAACCGAACCGATTTAAAAAAAAATTATATATAATATTATTTTTTTAATTTTAAAATTAATTTTAATAGCAACTATATTAAAATATGTAACAATTAAAACAAAATAAAACACAAACTATTAATTTAAATATTTAACCTTAATTTTGAATTAATTAAATCATGCATATATATAAAATATAGACATATACATATATAATATAAATAAAATATATATATAATTCGGTTATTTCGGTTTGAACCGAAGTTTTTTTTAAAAAACCGAACCGAACCGAAATAAATTTCGGTTTAAACCGAAAAACCGAAAAACCGAAATTTTCAGAAAAATACAATCCAAACCGAACCGAAATTCAACATTTCGGTTCGGTTTTTCGGTTTCGGTTCGGTTTTGCTCAGCCCTAATTATCGCCCTATTTGTTTCTTTTTTGTGTGGAAGGCTTGTCATTAGCTTTGAAATCAACTGCAGAAGAAGGTTCAATTAAAGGCTGTTGCATCAGTAACACGGCTCCGTCGATAACCCACCTGTTATTTGTTGATGACATCTTCCTCTTTTTCAAAGCCACAGCAGAGGAGTCGAACAAGATAAAAGAGGTACTAAATTCTTATGAGCTGTTCTCAGGTCAGGCTGTTAATTATCAGAAGTCTGCAGTCTTTTTCAGTTCAAACGTTCGTAGGGATAAGCAGCTGGAAATAAAGCAGATTCTGGGAGTTTATAGTGACATTTGAGAAAGCAAGTATTTAGGATTGCCTTCACTAATTGGGCGCTCAAAGAAAACAGTTTTTAGATATTTGAAGGATAAGATTTTTCAGAGAATTCAAAGTTGGAGCTCAAAATTGCTATCGAGGGCGGGGAAAGCAGTTATGATAAGGAATGTAGCTCAATCAATTCCCTCATACACTATGTCTTGTTTTAGGATTCCTAAAACGTTATTGTAATATCCCGTAATTTTTAGAATAATATTAATAAAGAATAAGTGAATAAAAAGGATTAAAATTAGATAATAAATAGGATTTAAAATTGGTTTAGCTTAATTGGGCCTAAAATATGGATCGGATTTGAATACAGATAACTTGTAGGTTTGGATATAGGGTTTTGTAACGTTATAAATACATCATAATCTTCTTCCTCATCTTTTTTATCAAAATTCGTAGGGTTTTTTACACACAAATCAGCAGTCTTGTAAAATTCGTAGAAAATTCATCGTAAGTCAGAATTCGTTCATTCTGGACTTTTCGGAAAGGTCTTTTCGTGCTCTACAACTTTCGTTCTTTGAGTTTTCCAAGAAAACATCGTTTAGATGGTCAAAAAGGCTAAATACAGATCTGGTCAGGAGTGATTACATGTTTTGGATTCTTGTTTTTCCGTTTAGAGGTAAGTTTCTAATTGATTCTAGCTAGTGTTTTCCAAATTATGTGTTATGTGTACGTATTTGTTATCAAACTTGGGCTAAGTGATTATATTTTGAAGTTATATGTATTATTGTATATATGTGTTATGTGTAAGCAATAGTCTTGGGACTCTGATTTATGCCATGGTTTGCGAAAATATCGAATAAGAATAAGGACCGAGTCACCGGGTTGTAGTGGCAGTTTTCTGAAAATTTAGGACCGTTATCACCGGGTTGTAGTGGTCGTGGTATGAATTATGGTTTTCAAGTTATTGTTGTTATGTGGTATCGTATCGAATAAGAATGTGTGTATCGAAAATTATTGTTTTGTGTATCGTATTGATTATCTTGTATTATATATGTGTTACTTGGCTTTACTAGTTGGATCGATTGGTTACTTGCTGGGCTTCGTAGCTCATTCTTTTAATATTTTCAGGTTCCGTATAAGATCGAGTGGGTAGCATTGGAGTTCAAGGATCTTAGGTTCGGAGTAGATTGTCATTGTTAGCTGCGCTTTTGTAATAAGTACATTTGTAATTGACTTTTGGTTTAATAAATTGTAATTTATTTTAGTTTTAGATTTGAATTAATAGTCCGAAAAGTCGGGCTGTTACAGTTGGTATCAGAGCTCTGCCCGGCCGGAAGTGCAGAGGCACTGCCCGGGTTTAGTAAGTTTGTGTGTGGGCTCGACGAGGACGTCGACCCTATAAGAGGGGTGTTTGTAACATCCCACATCGATTAGAATAAGAGTGTTTGGGCTCTTTATAGATACAAGTCAATAGCTAATGTATACCAATTTGCTAGCATTTTTGGACTAACCTGTGGTGGGTTGTTGGGTCCGGTATGCATTCAGTTGTGGGCTTGGATGTTACAGTTATGTCAAGAGATTGAAAGGCTGATGAACGCTTTTTGGTGGAAATCGAGTTCATCTAGTAGTAAGGGAATCCGGTGGTGTGCTTGGGATAAAATGAGTATGTCAAAGAAACGAGGGGGTCTAGGTTTTAGAGATTTGCACGGATTCAATGTGGCTCTCCTGGGAAAACAGTGTTGGAATTTGATTACTAAGCCTGATTCTCTAGCTGCTAGAGTCCTCAAGGCTCGTTACTATCCGGATTGTAGCTTGTTACAAGCAAGTAGATGGGGAGGAGTTAGTTATACTTGGTCGGGCTTGTGGGAAGCAAAAGAGGAGATTAAAAGAGGTTTGAGATGGGTTTTGGGAGATGGGCAAACAATAAATATTAGTACTGATAAATGGCTGAGAAACAAAGAAGGTTTGTGTGTTGATCAAACAAGTGAAACAACAGGTACGAATTTGAAGGTTTGTGATTTTTTTAAGGAGGGCAGGAAGAGTTGGGATGAGCAAAAAGTCAGATCGCACTTTAACAATGCTAATGCTAGTGCAATTCTGAATACCCGTATACCACAAGTGTGTATTAGAGACAGGATAGCCTGGTCCCATTCTCATAATGGGCAATACACAGTTAAATCGGGGTATCAGCAGTGGCATAAAAACCATGTTGATATATGAGGTGTACAACAGTCTAGGGGTTGGAGTAGAATCTGGTCAGTACAGGTACCACATAGGGTCAGAATATTTCTCTGGAGGTTTTGTCGAAACAATGTACCAATCAGACACTTGCTTAGAGGCAGAGGGATTATGATCTCTAGATCATGTATGATGTGCACAGGGGATATTGAGCATCTTCGTCATCTGTTCATAGAATGTGATTTTGCTAAGGAGTGCTGGCATAGGGTGGGATTGGAATATGACTTCACAGAGGTTGAGGATGCAGCTGAGTGGCTCCTGAACAAGTTAAGCGATGAGACGGAGGAGAATCTGGTAAAAATAGCATCTGTTCTTTGGGGGCTATGGTTTGCTAGAAATAAGAAAATCTTTGAGGATAAACAATTGTCTTCTTCAGTTGCTATGGCATGGAGTCAGAATCAAATAGCAGAATGGCGTAGGATGAACAAGAAGGTGTATGGTGCACCTGGTTTGAGAACGAACGAAAGCCAAAGAGATCAGTGTTGGAAACCTCCTAGCCTGGGAACTTTTAAAGTTAATGTAGATGCTGCAGTCAAAACGGGGCAGAACTTCTTTGCAGTTGGAATGGTGCTCAGAGATTCTCAAGGGCAGTTTGTAGCAGGGAGAGTTATGAGATTTGCAGGAAACGTCCAGGTAGTAGAAGCTGAAATGGTAGGCATAGTCGAAGCTTTATCATGGTTGAATCATTTGCCGATAGCTGCAATAGAAGTGGAGAGTGATTCGCAGTTATGTGTTAATGCGATAAATGGGGAATGTGATAACATCTTGGAACTGGGATTGTTAGTGAAGCAATGTAAACTAATGATTCGTAATAGGGGTGGGGTGTCGGTAGGTTTTGTTAGAAAGCGGGCAAACAAGGTAGCACATACAATGGCTAAATTTCCTTGTGAGCTTAATAGCTTCTTCGATTTTCAGTCTCCTCCATCTTTCTTGTTGGAGACATTATTGTCGGACACTTTGTTAATTTAATGAAATTCATCTTTTGTTTAAAAAAAAAAACTAGATTAATTCGAAAAACTACTAACACATTCATACGAGATAAATACGAGATAAGAAAAATAACAACGGTAATATTTGGAAATTGGAACAACACTCGGTAAATACTCCAAGCGAGAAAGAAGAAGAAACCGACGTGGAAGGACGGACGGATGAGAGGATCTGGTCAGCATAATTTGACCAAGTACAAATTAAAAAACAAGTACAACAAGGGATATAGTAGTAAATAAGTACGTAAACTAGGGCTATATAAACTTAACACTCTCCTTTATCTCTTTGTTGTTCTAATCTCCTCCCTTATATAAACCGCTTCAGATTTCATTTTTGACTTGGCCTTATCTTCAAGGACAGACATATACTCAATATCCTCCATATCTATTCTTAAACACCCACATACACATGATTTCCATGTACGTGTAGATACGTGGTACATAGGATATTACTATATCATATTTCGATTCGTTCGTGTTGTTACGAATTTCCTCGGCAGTACATTTGGTTTAGGGTAAGGAGAAATGAGAACAAGGAGAGGATTGTGTTATCCAAGAGTGGATATGTGGTCGTCGGGAAAAACTGTTGTAAAGAGGTTGAGAGACTTTTCCGGTGATCTTAAGTGGGAGACTTGCCGGAAACGTCATAAGAAAATTGATTTTTTAGATAATCTACCTGATGATCTTGTTCTTACCATTCTTTCTAAACTCAGCTCCTCCGCCGATTGCCCCGCTGATTTTGGCCGTGTTTTAGTCACGTAAGCTTTTAAATATTTTTTTGATCTTTTATTCAAAATTTATACTGTATGAATGTAGCATTGGAACCCTAATGAGTTGTGTGTATATATAAACAGATGCAAAAGACTCAATGACTTGGGACTACGTTCTATGGTGTTGGCGAAAGCTTCCCCGAAAGTTTTTGCCGTCAAAGCTTGCCGGTGGTCGGAATCAACCCACCGCTTTTTCAAAAAATGTGCGGAGGCTGGAAATGTCGAAGCTTGTTACACTCTTGGCATGGTAAGCCTGCTTTTAAAAAAATTTTTTTTGTTATATCGGGTGAAATTTAAATAATCGCGCACATTTATTTTATCGGAAAATCAAATTCTCGATCTTATGTTACGGATAAAAATTTATGTAACAATATGTGTAGGTAAAATGAAAGAAATGTTGTATCTAAATTTGGTTTGCTTAAACAGATTCGATTTTATTGTCTAAACAACCGGGGTACGGGAGCATCACTACTAGCGAAAGCCGCGATTAAGTTGCACGCTCCGGCACTGTATGCACTTGCTGTTATTCAATTCAACGGCAGTGGTGGCTCAAAAACCGACAAAGATCTCCGAGCCGGGGTGGCTCTATGTGCTCGAGCCGCCTTCCTTGGCCACATCGATGCGTTGCGTGAGCTAGGCCATTGTCTCCAAGATGGCTATGGGGTGCGCCAAAACATAACAGAAGGGCGCCGCTTCTTGGTTCAAGCCAACGCTCGTGAGCTAGCCGCTGTTTTAAACACGGCTCCGGAAGCTCTTACTTCTAGCTCATGGCTCGTGTGGAACCCACTACCGAGCCATCGTCATGTTAATTTAGCTGGCTGTTCTAATTGTCCATTGCTTAGTGACTTTGGCTGTAATGTTCCTGAGTCGGCTCCTCAGCCGGCTAATCAGTTTTTAACTGATTGGTTCGGTGGTAAGGGTCCAGGTCCGGGGCTACGTTTGTGTTCGCATGTTGGGTGTGGTCGACCCGAGTCGAGAAGGCATGAGTTTCGGAGGTGTTCGGTTTGTGGTAAAGTGAATTATTGTTCACGAGCCTGTCAAGCGCTCGATTGGAGGACACGACACAAATCCGAGTGTATTCCGACCGAGAGGTGGGAGGATGATCATGATGGAGAGGGTGATAACATTGTCAATGGTGCTGGCGAAGCAATGGATGAAAGTTGAAGCGCAAATTATAATTTAGAAAAAATTAAATCAAAGTAGATTAAAAATTTTGAGAAAAAAAGAGAAAGTTAAAGTTATAGTAACAATTTTACTTGCTTCAAAGTCAGTTACTTGTATCTTTAAATGGAGATGGCAACTTGTATCAATGGTACTATCATTATTTCTGTCTTTCTCCCTTGAAATTTTAGTACTGTCGAAGTGAATTCGAGTTTCTAAAATTAAATTCGTTGTAGATTTGATTTCTACTGCCAATCCTCTTTGTCTGTACATTGAAGATAATATTCAACTCACTAGTCAACAGGAAAAGTAGGATTGAGACATTACTATAAAACTTTGTTTTCTGTAAATTATAATGTACCAAGTATGGTGCTCTGGAGTATGCGCAGAAATTAGTGTGATGTAGTTCTCCGGATTAGTTGAGGTGTCGGGACATCGGATTGTAAGAAAAAGAAAAAATTACTGCTACTTATGTATCAGTATCACTATCACTTCACTCTCACAGGGGTTTGATTCCATATTTACAGGCCTAGTAAACAAATAAATGCAATGGCATAACATGATTTCAACTAACCTAACCTCAAATTCAAATCAATTTTTCGTTGATTAGTAATGATTTTATGACCATGAGACAGATTCTCGAAAAGTGGTAAAACATAATCGTTACTGTTTCGACTAGATTTTGAAATTCTGTTGTATATATTTTTTAGCCTCGACTCTCTTAAAATCTTGATTTCGCCGCTGAATTGGAAGAAGCAGAGTTGTGCAATTTGTTCGGCTTATATTGAACAAAAGATAGTCCAGGTATCAACAAGTGATCATGATAACACTCTGATGGCTCCCAAATCCTCTCGTCCCATCCGGTCTACGGTTCGTTCGATCTGCAGGCCCAAGGAGCCAAATTTAGATAAGATTGTAATCGCATGAGGAACGCTTGTGTGTAACGAAGCTCCTAGACACATGTCATCCATGCATGATTTGGTTATCCTCGAATTTTTGGTTCGAACCACCTCATAGCTTATTATAATCACCTTTCATAGGCTTGTAGACTGCCAGCAAGTCGATGTAGAGTGGGATAAGAGGAGAAAAAGAAAGGAAAAGAGAAAAAAAATAAAAATAAACTCACACGGAGATAAAAATACTCTTAAATTTTTTGATGATCACTACGAATTATCACTAAAATCCCTTTGGCCATCAAACTCTCTTCTCATTTAACTAACTTTGTTGTACTAGTAGTATAATATAGAAAAGAAATAGTTAAATGAAATCAAGCAAGTTAAACAAACCACCTCGTTTAGAGTTAAACTAACCACCCTCATTGATGATTAGTTGTAATATTTAGCCAACAAAAACAGAATTTAAAAGCATGATAGTGCATGCAGTACAAGTCTAGCTTTTTTCAAGAAAAGCCAGCTAATTTGCATCGAAGTGCTAAGGATAAAGTTGATGAAAAGTAGGGTTTAAGTTCAGTAGCACAGGGGTAAAGACAAGGTATCCAAAGTAATTTTATTATTATATATTTATTTTGTAATTATTATGATTAGAAGATTGAGTGCATTATTAGCATTGGTTTTAGATTGCATATTATACATCTTAACTGTATGTTTATCTACATAAATTACCTATTTGTGTGATCAATCTTATGGTTCTGTCCTTTAAGTTAGTCTAAAAAGGTCATGTGGAATATTTTAAAACTGATTTAAAGAATTATATATATGAACAAGAAAGGAGATTAAAAAGAAGCATGTAGGGATGAGATAGTGCTGGTAAAGAAAAAGATGGTGAAGTGCATTTTGAAAGCAGAGATTGTGTTTGCGTTTATGCCCCGTCACAACAAACCCATTAACATAGATTAAACACCCCAAATCTATTTGTATACGGAGTGCAAACTCGATTTTGGAGAGAAATTTTTGATATAATACGAGATTATTCGAATTTGTTTGCTAAACTTTAATGTTTTCGGATTTTAATAGTCATGTCTATCAAATTTTTAGTTAATGCTCATATTCTAATTCTTATGGTGAAGGAGATACCGTTACACCAAGAGATGAGAGGTAAATATTCGGATTCTTATGACAGTGTATGTAAAATGGAATTTGGTGGTTGAAAAGAGCACTTATTCGTTGTTTCTTTTTTATCGTATGATCATATCATTATGAATACTGTCTTTGGTTGTGTAGCTAAAATAAGAATGGGAACTTAAGCAGAAAAAATAAAAAGGTGGTCCATGAATGAGGCTACGTTCCCATTTGATGCTGTTGTTTGTTGGAGGTGCAACCAATGTGGTTGGAAGTGTAAGGTCTTGCCCACCCACTAAACTGAACCACTGTACTGGCAACAAATATTCAAAGGACAATGTCAATATGCTAACTACTATTCCAATTTAGTGAAATTTGGTCATCTCAGTTTCGATCATGACATTAACCGAATGTAATTGATGTCCTGTTCTGTTCCCAAACTTGATTACCAACACCAAAGTCAGGAACTAAGCTCCAACTTGTTGGCTTGGAGGATGCTCCGTTTATTTTCCGTAATTCATAATTACGGATTTTAGTCTTAGCATCACGTGTGTATGAGTATTTAAATTTTTGCAACCAATCGGTTGTACTCTTTTACATGGTGCGTAAGAGTATTTATATTTTGCAATCAAATTCGTTACAGAAAAAGTCAAGTTATACTATCTTTAAACATGATTTAGCCTTGATAGGTATCGATCGCAGGGTAACTTCGACACTCAACTTTCCCAAAAAATGGTAACTTCAGATTGATATTTGCTTTCTATTATAGCCAAGAAAAGCCCAGCACCGTTTGGAAGTGGGTGGCCTGCCCTCTTCATGCTTGAAATCTGGTAACATGTGATCAGTAACATCAATGATTTATTAAATTAATTCACTGGACTGTGTTGAACTGGCCAAGACTGTGACATTGCTGTTCTGTAAGACAATGTAGGTTCGATTTCGCTAAATGCTCATCGTTATGACAATGTAAAACACTGTTATGAATTCGAAACCGCTAAAGGTTCACAATGTCAAAATCTAAACAAATTAGTTTAAACGACGAAATCCGAAAATTTATATAACTTGGTCAAATGGAAGTCTATTCCAATCTCAGCTGCATTCCAATTCCTTCTAGGCAACTTGAGCTTTCTGGCGCTTGGTGTACTGAAGAATAGGCTCCTTAACCTGTCAACAAAAAGAAAACGGCAAGTTAAGTCTCCTTAAAAGAGTCTTATAAGACTATTTTTGTCCCAGAAATCAAGTTCTCATTAATCATTACTGTAACATAAAACGACATGATGTCCTTAGATCAAGTACTAAATTTCAATGTTACATTCCAATTCTTCACTGAAAGCTCATATCCTTGTTCCAATTCTTCACTGAAAGCTCATATCCTTATGCATGAGGATAGATACAGATTGTTACCGTGGGGGGAGGACGGGGATTTATAGGAACAAATTAAAAATTTAGCAAATGATACTTTTGTGTGTGTGTGTGTGTGGATGCATGGAGTATCGGCCTAAGTGACAGATGACTATTAACTAGACCTAAAAATACAGCGATAGTTGAAAGCTTACAGTGCTTGCTTTTCTGGACCGCTTGCTCTGAGATGAAGACTTGCTACACATGGCTGCATCAAACTCACCGCAGTTGTCACCATTCCCATTGGTTCTGCCATTTTCCATTACTTGTGTGAAACTCTCCCTTGAATCTGCTGTCTGCATGATTCAGAAAAGTGATGATTATAGGATATTGGGACAAAAGACATGGAAAATCAGAAAGCAAAACATTTGTTACTCGGTAAATTTAACGAAGTTGTTGGCTTATTATAAATCTGTTTAAAAATGAAATTTTAAAAAATGTGCATAAAGAACTTTAAACTTCCACCATCTCATCAAGGTTACAACAAAGATTGAAATCATACATTCTCGTCAATCTTATATTCTATCTTGACTTGCATATGTAGGCATAATTGAAAGACTTGCAAAAACTATAAATTAAGACTTGTGAGAGCTTAAAAATAAAATGGAAATCAGAGTTTTCTAGTAGAAAAGACACTAAGCTGAATTATACACAAACAAGAATAGTGGGTAGTAAGTTACTGGATCCAGTAGCCTGGTTAGCAGAATGCACGGACCTTTGCCATTTGAAAAAGAAAGCATATATGAGCTAAATAATACGTGAATTGTACATAAACAAGAATGGTAGCTATTACCAAATTAATTACTGGATCCAGTACCATGGTTAGCAGAAGACATGCAACTAAAAGATAAACGATTCATAAAATGTTGGTCCATATTTACCTTCATATGATCGTTAAGCTTGATTAAGTTTCTGATAATTACGTATAGTTTAAGACTATAAGAACCTAGTTACATATGGTTCACCTCAGTTTTCAAGTCACTTGCATCTCCTTCAACAGGACCGGCCTCCAAGCTGACTTTCTCAACCTTGCAAGTACCAAGTACACTCTTAACCTGTACAAGTTTCCAAGAAAGCAATTGATTACTTTATGCATAAAAATACAACGGATTATGTACTCCTGTATCTTTTTCCTTACCTTAAGAGCTAATACTAGATGTTTGCTGTTGACATTGCCAGCCTCCATATCCGGAGGATTCTTGGTCCATGGATTGTTAATTTCTTCTTCTGTGCAGCCTCTGAAGAATGGCGGCTCATAGTCCTCAGGCTGTAACAAGTATGTGTAACAGAATCTTTAGATAATATGACAGCGGCACTTTTAAATTTATCAGGGCTAATTCCTAAGATGGACATGATTTCGGTAGAAGAGATACTATATTAAGGCAATTTGTCTCAGCTCTTATTAAAAAGGTTAAAACAGATGAGCTGCATTATTCCTAGATCTTTATATTGGGTTTAGTATCAAAACACACTTGACTTTCTTAATTTTAAGGATTATTAAGCTGAAGAACCTTCATTGGCAGTACAAGAGAACTAAAAGAAAATGAAGATGAAAGGGCTTACCGTGACATCATCATAATACAGTAGTTTCATCAATATAGTCCGCTGCAAATATATACCAGAGTTAATACACTGAATGTGGAAATGAACCTGTGCATGTTAATCAGCAACACAGTAACTAGTATGCAAATATACCTCTTCTGGCATCTTATCCAGATTACTCATTATCTGAATCAATTTACTGACCATTTCGCAAGCAGAACTCCTGCATTTAACATATTGTATCAAAAGTAAAATTTGCATAAACAAAAATAGCAGATCTGAGATGTGAGTGAACAATGCAATTAGTTGATGTACATACCTCATCAAATTTGGACTAATTTCTGTACTCGAGTTGCACTTCAATGTCCCCCCTTGCCTTTTATTTCCAATGCGATTCACATTCACTGAAACCTCTTGACTTTCGGAGTTTGAATAACTGAAAGAAACTGCAGGCAAGGAGGTTGGAAGTTATTAATGTAGCACTAGCTGAAATTATTTTTAGCAAACACAAGATGCACAGATAGAAGACTAGGTTTGATTCCATAACATTTAGGTCCAGAAATTAATGACTATAAGTTAATATGTGTGGTACAGAGCATATGAAAAGCAGTTATTTCCACAAAATTCTCTGTTTTCTTCTTGACGCACCCAATCACTAAAATGGTAAATCTATGATACTTCCACTACATTGATGGTGAAGTTTTCTTACAGGCATATTCCTCAATCATTAGGTCTTTTACTGTTTCACACACACAGAACAGAAGCGTTTTCAGGTATTTCTTCTGCAGTGCATCATAGACACCTAAACAAATAGAGGAGAAAAAGAGAAATCATGAGAAACAAAATAGGAGAAGATGTTTCTACATTATAAACTTCAACATTAATGATTAACTCACCTTTCTCCGTCCAATCAATAATTCTTCTCGACTCTGCATCCTTTGGCATTAGCCACTTAATCTTCATCTCTGTTTAGTATTTCAGCACCAAAATAAACAGATCAAAATTAAGATGTAAGAATCTCATAGCGATAAATTTGATGTAACAAGATGGCGTACCTAGAGCTGACTTGTCATGGAAATAGTTTTCAGGAAAAAGTTCTCTTATATAGCTAATATAAAATATCGCAATGCGTGGTAGGTTCCTTGTCTGTTCAATTAGACATAAACACCGTTACACAAAAATAGTAAAGCTATTGTTGTTAATCATATAAATGAAGCAATTACAGTAAACTGCAAACTCAAAACAACAATTAGTTACAGCACCAACAGAAAACAGTAACTGCTAACATCCAAAATCACAAAAAAAAATCAGTTACTCCTAAATAAACATCATAACTAGCTCTCACACACACACAGAGAGAGAGAGAGAGAGAGAGAGAGAGAGAGAGAGAGAGAGAGAGAGATAGAGAGATTACTAAGAGAAGCGAATCAAACTCAGTGATCTCAGCTTCCTTGAGTTTCTGTGCAACAACCTGAAATTCGAGAAAAAAACACAATATCATAGATCAAAATATGGACAATCGATTTATGAAATAAATGAAGCGATTACAGTAAATTTCAAACTCAAACGTTATAACACACACAACGAGAGAGAGAGAGAGATACCTCCGGTGCTGCATCCGGCGCCGGCGCCGCCTCCGCCGGTTGGTGGCGCGTTAATAATACTACAATTACCGAAGCAACAGCAACTAAAGCAACAGATTTCGCAAGGGAATCCATTAAAGCTGCTACAATTGCCACAACGACAATTGCTCCTAAAAATATTGTGGCAATAGATTTTGCCAGGGACTCGATTAAATCTACGAATTTGGAGAGAGAATCCAAATTCACGTTGTGATTTAGAGTTATCGTTCCCCAGTTCATTTTGTTGAGAGAGAGAGTTTGGAGAGGAGAGAGAGATTTTGAAAAAGAAGAGAGAGAGGATGAAGTGAAGAGTGCGCCTGAGGAGAACACAATTAAAGGGCGGATACGCGAAATGGTGAAATTTTTTTGAAAAATTCAATATTCATTCGAATATCTGTATTCGTATTTGAAGTAAGTTGAATATTATCGTACTAGCTCGGATTTTTTTTGATATGTAATAAATTTTATTTTATATTATAATTTTTATTCTAAAAATTGGTGATTAATTCATGTTTCATGGGTTATCGAACTGATTAATAGTCCGATTATTCAATTAATAGTCCGATTATTCAATTAATCATTCCGATTAATCCTTAAATACCCGATTAATCCTTGGAAAGTGCCTCTACTGATTAAGTCCGATTCCCGCTTTTTACAACACTGATTACAATTATATTTTTATATAATCATTATTTACAATATTTTATTTTAATTTAAATTTAAATTGTTTATATAAATTTAATTAATGATATGCATGGTTTAAAACTTATACTATAAAATTTTAAAATAAATATGTCGTTGATGGAATTCGAATCTGGAAATTTTAGTAAATTAATTTAATCATATAATAAATCATTATTAGATCTGATGGTTCGGATTTTTCCTAAAAATCTAACGGTCATTATTCATACGGATTTCTATTATATTTTGTTAGTGATTAAAAGATATGATGTGATATTTTTGGGTATATATTAACTATTGCAAGATTATGTTTTAAATTGAAAGTTAAGGTGTTTAAATTAGAAAAAAATAATTATTGATTGGAAGATATAAATGTATATATAATACAATTTTATTATGTTATAAATAAAATTAATTGATCTGGTGTTTCTTTTATTATGTTATAGATTTTATTTAATATTACAATTACATTTTTATATAATCTTAATTTTTAATATTTTTAATTTTAATTTAATATACTCATGTTTACGAATTATACTAATGTTTCCTTATTATAAATAATGTATATGGATTTTTAAAATATTTTATTAATAATTGAAAAATATGGTGTGATATGATTATTTTTAAATCGAAAAGGTAAAGTTTTTTAATTCGAATGGAAATATTAATGATAAGAAGATATGATATGATTGATATTTTTAGGTGTTTATAAAAGGTAACATCTACAACTGATGGGGTTTTGTATCAAACTGGTCACTCCCTTCGTCAAAAATTATCATTTAACCTACCGTTCTCATCGGGGTCTCATTTAAACCACTAAATTAAGAAAGTATATCATTTGCCCCCCTGTATATCACTTAGACCACCATAAATTGTATTAATTTTTTTGAATGCAGGGGGCAAATGATATATTTTCTTAGTTTAGTGGTTTAAATGAGACCCCGATGAGAACGGTGGGTTAAATGATAATTTTTGACGAAGGGAGTGGCCAGTTTGATATAAAACCCGAAAATAAATGTGAAAAAGGTAATCGACTAATTATCATTAATTATATTATGTTATTATTTATTTTAAATAAAAAAGGTAACGTGTTTTAATTCGAACACAAATATTAATGATAGAAAGATATGATACGATTGATATTTTTAGGTGTTTATAAAAGGTAATATCTTCAATTAAAAGTAATATGAAAAAGGCAATCGACTAATTACCATTAATTATATTATGTTATTATTTATTTTAGGTATTTTATTAGTATAGATATCGAATTTATTTTTCTTTTTAATAAAGGGTAAATAAGTAAATTCACGTAGTACCAAAAAAGAGGTACCAAAACTTTTAATGTTTTGGCTTTTATATAATAGTTTTAAATCAAAAAGGTAACGTGTTTTAATTCGAAAGGAAATATTAATGATTGCAAGATGTGATTGGATTCATGTTTTTAAGTGTTTATAAAATGTAATATTTTCAACTAAAAATAAATGTGAAAAATACAATCTACTAATTATCATTAATTATATTATGTTATTATTTATTTTAGGTATTTTATTAGTATAGATATCGAATTTATTTTTCTTTTTAATAAAGGGAAAATAAGTAAATTCACGTAGTACCAAAAAACAGATACCAAATTTTTAATGTTTCAACTTTCATATAATAGTGTAGATACAGATTTGATAATTTCGAATACGGATATGGATATCTGTATTCGATAATATCTGAATTCGAAATTATACATATACCAGCATTTTACTCGTGCTACGTACCATAATATTATTTAAAATTTTCCGATTATAATTCTACTTTAACGTAACCCATATTATAATTTTTTAATGCATATCTTTGTGAACATTTATGATGCTATTACAAAAATTTTAGTGGAACGTTTTTTTAATCCGAATTGGTGTATCAATAAATATAAATTATATTAAGAAATTATTGGTTTAAAGAAATAAATATTTAAACATATAAGAAATACATAATATTAATTAAAACAGAGAAATAAAACGTTACCAATATGATAAAGTAAAAAAATTATGATATTAGATACTATATAATACTAGCTTATAAACCGTACGATGCATGAGTTTCTTTTAATATGTTATAAATTTCATTTTATGCTATAATTACGTTTTTATATATTCAATGTTTTGTAAAAATTATTTTAATATCATTTTAATGTATTTTAATATAAATTTAGTTAATGATATGCATGATTTAAAATTTATATTATATAATTTTAAGTTAAATATGTCGTTGACAAAATTTAAAACTTTGATTTTTAGTAAGTACTTGTTGTGGAATAAAAACTAGGTTATTAGATTGCGGCTAGGGTTTGCTGTACTTAATGCTAGGGTGTGTGAGCTTCGTGCTTTAATGGCTGCTCTCGTGCTCGTGGCTGAATATGCCTTCACAAGATGCCTACGTACTTTGATGTAAATCAAAGATCAAGCCAAAAACGTAGTTCTTAGGTGAGGGGTCTGACCCTTTATATAGGCTGAGAAGCCTCAAAATTAGGGTAGAATTAGGTGACTTGGTGGGTAAGTCAGCCTTTGAGGAAGGTTCTAGGCTCCTACCTTGTAGGAGTCTATTTCCTTGTATGATTATGTGCCTTGGAGGCTACTCTTTAAAGAGATAACATCCTTATCTGACTTGTATTTCTTAGCTGTTAATTAACCCTGAATATTAATTACGAAATTAATATTTAACTAGGGTTTTTGGTCCATATGGTGGGCCCCACGTGTAACGCCCCCAAATCCGGGTCAGGAGATTTGGTCGTTACCTAAGGATCCTCAAAATAAAATCACCAATTTAATAAAACATCATTCCTTGTAATTGTCAAAAATTGAAGTTTAATCTCTGTGACCCAAACAATCCAAGATCTTTTAGGTTATAGTGCTAGAAACAAGAATCCAATTTCCATTAAATAAAACTTTTCTTTACAACAATCTCTTTGATCAAATCTTAAATCACTGGTATAACTTCGACAAGAAGTATACCAGGCCAACTAATCTAATACATAATAATAATTATCGAAGTTTAACTATATAAAGTAGACCTTACATTCGATCAAGACCTCCCGCATCAAATCATTTTCAAGATCGCGTGTGATTCTTCTCTTTCCGAACTGTGCGAAATGTCTTGCCAAACTACCTTACTGAAAAGTTAGGATTTCGAAACAAACAAGTATGAGCGGAAGAAATGCTCAGCAAGTGTGTAGTAAAATAGGAATAATAATAAAACATTGTTAATGAAAACAGATATCATCTATAAAAAAAACTCAAATCACAAGAGAAGTATTTGAATCAAAAGTCTATCAACACAGAATGGATTAAAATAAAGTATGAAATGGGTATTCAGACATGATAGGTTCAGTGCTCTACTAGTGGGATCCCGACAACCTAAACAATTCGGTTAGCTATACTTCTAACAAGGAAGCATCATTAAGGAATAATAGTCTCAAAGGGTATTGACGAGTTCGATATAGTAAAAGGGGTGTAAATTGAATAAACAAGAACAACAATAACTGTCGACAGGATCAATAATAAATGGAATAATACCATAATTAGCATATTTAAAATAATTTCACTTGAACAAGAAGTGAAGGGAAAACACTTGCCTCGAATTCTCAGCTATCATGAAACGTCACAGTAATACTACTTTCATCTTTTATCTTACAGCGTCACAATCTTCTAATTTGATCATTATTTGGTTCAACGCTCTTGCGGTTGCCACGAGTCAATTTCTCTGTTGGAAGAAGATAATCGAAAACGTCTCCTCTGAATATATATGTTTTCCCGTTGGAAAACGCCTCACAATGAATCCAACAACCACAACCAATACTTCATCCATCTTCATCCTTCCTCATTTAACCCTCACTTATATCCGCCGACAACCCGGAGTCAAACTTTCCACTAAATCCCGAATATAACGAAAATTCTCCATTTAAAAGATCTCTAATTATTTCTAAGTATTTGCTAACAAATAAATTATTCAAATAGCACTTCTACTTTAAATTGGCTATTAAGAATTATCTACAATTCTCTAAATTTCACTAGTCTAATAATATTAACCTCTATTTACACTCAAAACAAAATAATTCCACCACCCATTTTTATTCAATTTAAATCCATAATTATTATTCTCACTTTTAACCAAAAATAATTTATCAAAAATAATTTTACTTGTAATTATCCTCACAATTCTAATTTGTTTTACTCATTTTTAATATTAATCCGATTTTAGCCTCTAACATAATTGGCTCACACAAATCTCAAAAATTCTCATAAAAGCTCTATTTTAATTAATTCCACTTTAAGGCAGTAAAAATATTATAAATCTCTATTTTATTCCAGAAAATAATCCAAGAATTCATTTTAATCTTATAAATAATTTAATAATAATTCAGGTTTTAGTTTCTAAAATAATCTGATTCGCCCCGGTTAATAAAAATAATCCGGGAATATTAAATATCGGCTTTCCAAAAATAAAACCTTATTTAACTCTATTTATTCACAATTAAATCTCTCTTTTATCAACTAATTATTAAATCTCTAAATTATGTCCAATAAATCACAAATATTTCTGTTTAATTAATAACTCAATTATAACATTTTTACTAAATCATTTATTACCAACCATTTTAATTTTTTTATTACTCACAATCTTTAAATAATATCCATATTCCAATTTTAATCAAACTGAACCCCTTTTATAACTCCCGAATAAACTTACGATCATTAATTTTATTGGTACGCTATTATTTAATTAATATTTTGTTCAAACAGAAAAACGACGTGGACCCCACCGTGGGTCCCACTCCCACCCCTGCGTCTCTCTCGACAGTCTCTCTCCCTCCTCCGTCTCACTCTCTCCTCGCCGTCGTCTCACTCTCTCTCGGACTCATCTCTCTCTCTCTCTCAACATCTCTCGATCTCACATCTCTCCCTCTCTTTCTCGACTTCACCCTCTCTATCTCTCTGTTCTTTCCGTCCTTCAATCTCTCAATCTCCCTCGAAGCTCCCCTCCCTGCCTCTTCATCACCACGACACCACACCCTCATTCTCTCAACCTCTCGTCAACATCTCCCTCTCGTTACTCCCTCTCTTCACTCTCTCTTCTCTTCCTCTCAATCTCTCCATGTTCTCTCTCTACTCAATCCCTCATATCTCCCCCTTTCTCTCTCGAAATCTCTTTCTCGTCTCTCTCCCTCGCTTACTCTGTCTCCATCTCTCTTACTCAATCTCTCTCGCAAGCCTCTCCCTTCTCTCCCTCAACTCCAATTCAAACCAACAATAACACTACACAAACTCCCTCCTCTCTCAACATCTCACTCGTCCTCTCCCTTAGTCTCTTTTCTCTCTATATCTCCGCCTCTCTCTCAATCTTCCTCAGCCTCTCTCTTCTCCCCGCTTATCTCCCCCCCTCTCTCTCTCTGTCGTTCGACACAACATCACACCCAGCAATCTCTCCTCTCACTTTCAACCTCTCGTCAATACCACAAAAACTCAAACAATTCCAAACAATACCACAACATTCCATCCCTCTCCACTTTCTCCGATTTAAACCACAAATCCAATCGAAAAACACCACACAAAACACACATTCATTCTCTTTAATCACTCTCTATCTCTCGCTCTCTCTGTCCTCTCTCAATCTCACTCTCAAGCTCAATATTTCTCCGTTCTTTACCTCCCTCGACTACGGCAACAACCCAACAATCCTCTCTATCAATCTCTCCCTCTCACACTCATATAAACCCACATCAAAGCACAATTTAATCCTGTGTTGATCTGTTTTTATGTATATATGGTCGAGGTTTTAGTCTTGAAGGGGTAACAGTTGTGGTTTTCAATAGATAGAAAGAAGAGGATGAGAAATAGTTGTTGTTTTGTTGTTATGAAATAAAAGATGTAACCCCTGCTTATAACATAGACTGGTCGGGTTCTGTTTATTTATTCAAGTAGACCACGCATGAGCTACAGACACACGCTGGAATGTTTCGTGTCTTGTAAAAGAATGTCTCGTGTCTGTAAAAAGAATGTCGTGCTATGTGAAAGAATTATTCGTTTTCTGTGATCGAAAAATGCTGTCTCTTTCTCGTGTTTAGCAATCCGATCAGTAATATTAATCCCGTTTTTACCCGCTGGCCAAATAAAACGCGATTTTAATTTCGTTTTCTAAAATAAATCCGATCCAAAATTTAAAATCCTCTTTTCCTAAATTTTCAAAATTTCAGTAAATATAATATAATAATTACTCCCAAACGAATATTAAAATTTACCAAAACGTGCTAATTAAAATATATCAGTGCATCGCTCTTAATTAAAATTTAAATATCGATTAGGGAAAGTTATTCGAGAATTCACGGTTATTACACCACGTTTGGACCATATTAGGTCTAATTAATGCCACATTAAATGTGTCTTTAGGGCTTACTTTTAACCCATATCATTTGCCCCCCAACTTCTAGGAAAACTGATCAGGTTTTCCCTGAAGTTTCAATGGTCTTTTCCGAGACTTGGGTCAGGGTTTAAATTTGTACACTAGTGTTTCACATATTTCATCTTTTGTAAAGTGTGGAGCGACCTACACATTTACAACGATTTGCCTTGTTCGAGACTAAGCAATTATCTTCCATAACTTTAGTTACGAAATTTTTGCATATCTTTTTCAAGGAATTCTCTATAAAATTCATTGTATCTCCACACTTATCCTATATATTATGATATTTATAGTACCCATAGGTATTTTCCTCATCAAAATTCTATGCCCATGAAGATTTGCTGTCAAAAAATAATTTTTCATAGCAAATTTTGACCAGAACTGAACATTTTTGACCAGGAATTCGACCAGAATTCTGGTCGAATTAAGGCCTTCAATTTCTTCTGGTCGACAGACTTTTCGATCAGAATTCCTGGTCGATTCGACCAGGATTTTGGTCGAAATATTTGTCCAACTTTGCTCTGCTCGAAGACTCTTTCGACCAGGATTCCTAGCCATTTCGACCAGGATTTTGGTCGAATTAAGTGTCAAAATTTCTCCTCGTCGAAAGCATTTTCGATTAGGATTCTTGGTCATTTCGACCAGGATTCTAATCGAATAAGGCATCCAAAATTTTTATGATCGAAGAGCTTTTCGACCAGGATTCCTGGTCGTTTCGACTAGAATCATGGTCGAAATAAGGGTGTTTTTTCCTTTTGATCGAACAACTTTTCGACTAGAATTCTTGGTCGTTTCGACTAGAATTTTGATCGAATTAAGGGGGCCTATTACTATTAGGCTTTTATTAACGAGCCTTTATAATTTTTTGGCCTTCAAGGCTTAACTTGTATTGGGCCTGGCCTTTTAGCCGTAATGGGCTCACCTGGGTATTCTAGATCCTTACTTGAAAATATCTCAGGTATTTTCTTTTTAACATCTTGGATATTTTCCTCAAAATATCTTAGATATTTTCGTAGAACATTCCAGAATTGGGCTTCTTACGAATTGGGCCGATTTCATGGGCCTTTAGTAGGTCAATTCTACCATTTTGACCTATTACTGTAGCTTTTTTGACCGTTTATACGTATTTCAATCTGTAATAACCCGAATTTTGGGTAGAATTAAAACTTTTCTTATTGTGGTTAAAGAGCATTAATGAATGGTGATTCCAAAGAACAGTGATTGTAATGAATGGATATCGCTTTGGACAATGATCCTGATTCAATTGTATATTGTCAGAATAGAGTGATCCAATGTTTGAGGACATAGATAAGAATAATCTATCATCCAGGAATGAGCTAATGAACCCTGAGAGGGGAGATGAGAAGTGAATAATGTTTCCCATACGTGCATAGTATTTCCCATACGTGCATAGTGTTTCCCATACGTGCATAGTATTTCCCATACGTGCATAGTATTTCCCATACGTGCATAGTGTTTCCCATGCGTGCATAGTAAATTGGTGGATGAATAGTGATTTTGTGAGTTGGAAAACTTTTCATGCCACCCTATGTACGGAGCGTGGTATGGATATTTCGAAGTCATATCTGTGATCTACGGAGGAAATAAGTGTATGCAAAGACGATCGAAATTCAGAAATTCTAAATTCTATTTCGGAGTAATATTTGACCGGACAGCGGATTATATATTATTATAATCCAAGAATTGAGATATTAACTTTGAGGATTTAATATTTTGGGACTGTATTATATTTGATTTAAGAATGAAAGACGGAAACCACTGAGACAGTGAAACGAGCATTCTAGAAGCCGCCGAAAAACTTTATAACGGGATTAATCGATAAAGCGAACGAATCTTGGATTACCAATTAAGTTCATATCTAGATTAAATATCATATATGATCATCAAAAGGATGATAATAAATATTGAGGAAGGGACATAGCAATGTAAGCGAGAGACGGTTAACAAACGGACGATAACTTCGCGTTTAACCACCAGAAAAGCTAGTGGGAAGTGATGTCACCTAGCAAAAGACTAGTGGATCATGACATCACCACTTTATTAAAGTAAAAGGCACCTAATTGCAATTTGCCAAGGACTTAAGTGCTAAAACACAAGAGTTAAGGAACTTGGATGCACTTTGTAAGGATAAGAAATCTAGAATGGACCAAATAGAGCTTGCCACCTCATTCCAAGTGGATGCATCCAAAGATATAGACATATAATACATGTATAACACATTATTGATCCAAAAATCAAACACATCAACCAAGAACAAGCTAGGCTCGGTTTTTATGAAAAAAGAAGACAAATGAATAGTAAATTTTTCATATCTCCAAATCTAACCACTCACAATTCATAATAAAATTCCCATGGCTTCTATATTTCATGGCGACGATTTTGTGTAAAAAAGACGACGGTAAAGTGGCTAAAAGGTATATTTCTGAAGTTGGAGGGGCCAAAAGGAACGACTTTAAACCTTAGGGCTTTATGGGTATAACTGCGCAAACTTGAAGGGCCAAAAGGTCATTAAGCCCAGAAAATACCCTTTTTGATATATTTTGATAGAGATTTTTTAATAAAACCTTGTACAGGACATGTGTTACTACACATGGCATGCAATTTCGTTTCGAACAATCTACTAATAATCGTGAAAGTCCGATGTAAGTTATGACACAACCAAAAGGTGTGAGTCCCTTAAAATGGATGATACAGCCTCGATTGGGACGAATATGTGATGATCATTTGTTACATCTCGAGCTATGAATTAATTTTTTTGATGTTTGGCACTAAGTAATAGAACTGGGCTATTGTGACCTGTTAAGGGATAGTTGTTAGGTCCACTTACATTAGTCTCATACTATAAATACCTCCCTTACTGTAATTGACAGGGCATGAATGAGAATTTCCAGCTTTTATTTGTTTTAATTCTATTTCTAGTTTTACTGTCTTTTCTTAGCTGTAATTGTTGTTTGGCTTTCTTTTCAAGTTATCTTGTCTAGTAGTGACAAAGTGGTATCAAAGCCTCTCTTGGGTCATGGCAGAACATGAACAGAGTATTGGTAAATTGGAAGCCAGGATATGCAGACCATATATGAAGAGGAATTCCAGAGAACATCTGAGTGTTTTGAGGATGTTAGAAACCAAATGGCTCAACTCACCATTGCCAGTGAGAATAATAGTAAGAAGTTTGATGAACTGATGGAGAGTATGGAGTTTTTGAAAAAGAGTGTCAAGGGCAAAGGATTGGGGGATGCTGAGTCTGGATCTTCATCTCAGCCGCTCAAGCAACATACAGCGAGTGAAACTGGCTACCCACCTGGGTTTGGTTTAACAACCCCCACAAACTTTAGGACGATGAGTGGTACCCAGATCTGGGAAGAATCAGTTACAGGAAGGATGAGACCACCTGCAACATCTGCCCTTAATACACCAGTCACAAACCCTGGAATCATCCAACAAATGTAGAGCTTAAAGTCATCTCAGGGTTTTAAGGTACGACCTTCTCTTAACCAAAACCCTATTCCTCCATTTGTAAATCCTACACCTACTATGTCTGCGCCTCCAGTTACACAAGGAGTGGTGTTGCCGCCTCTATTATAGTAGTATGTGAATGTTATGTCTTATCAACACGAGCCCACCACTCAACAGTATACCCAAACCTTACCCCCACAAACCACCCAGTTCCAAAACCCAACACTACAAAACCCATACGCCCAGTACTACAACCCCACACCCTCAATACCTTATAACCAGTACCAAAACCCCTCTCTACCAACACCTTACAACCTTCAAAACCCCCATATGGCTTCTCAAATGCTATTCATGACCCCTGGAAACCCCACTATGGGAATACCTCAAGGCTTTCACCAGTTTAACCCTCAAGGTTACCAACCACCCTACTTACCATACCATACCCAAATCTACAGAGAACAAACCCCATTTGTTCCTTATAAGTTTCCGAAAATTGACTTTCCAAGATTTGATGGAAAGGACCCAAGGGGATGGGTATCAAAATGTGAAAAATTCTTCCAACTTAACCCAACCTTGGACAACAGACAAAGAGTGGTGTTTACTGCCCTGCATCTAGATGAGGAGGCCGACACTTGGTACCAGTCGATCCAGTTGGAGCATCACGACTTGCTATGGGTGGATTTTGCTAAAATGGTGTGCCATAGGTTCACTAAAGGAGGCTACGAGAACTTAGAGGGGCAGTTTAATAAACTAATGTAGAAGGGGAGAGTTGATGATTATATCACCCAATTTGAAGAGTTAAAGAAACATATGGTTGTGCAGAATCCTAACTTGGGTGAAATGTATTTTGTTAATAGCTTCCTAAGTGGCCTAAAAGAGGAGATATCTAGCACCTTGTACTTGCATAAACCCAATAGTCTTCGAGATGCAAGGCAGAAGGCCAGGGCCCAGGAGTGTGTGGTGGAAGCAATGGAA
Organism: Kitagawia praeruptora; assembly: GCA_037693485.1. NCBI lineage: Eukaryota > Viridiplantae > Streptophyta > Magnoliopsida > Apiales > Apiaceae > Kitagawia > Kitagawia praeruptora. The sequence continues at coordinate 3,006,973 of CM075347.1, forward strand.
AAGAGGGAAGGAGCTCATTCAAAAGTTACAACACTGGAACCCCAATGAAGGGGGGTACTGTTGGGTATGAAAAGAGCAAAAACCAAGGATCGAAACAGGGGCTTACTGCAAAACAAGACAAACCTGTCAAAAGATTACCTTACCATGAGTTCAAGGACAGGATGAATAAGGGGCTGTGCATACATTGTGACGAGAAATTTATGCTAGGGCATAAGTGCAAGGAGAAGCAGTTGTTCTCGATCATAGCAGAAGGTGAAAAAGAAGATACTGAAGGGGAAGAGGTATCATTAAATTGGGACACAACTGAAGGCATAGCAGGGGAATGTAAAATGGAACCTGAGCTTTCAATCCATGCTCTCACAGGTACAGATGGGGTGCATACACTCTGCTTGAAGGAAAGTAAAGATAAACAGCCACTAAGGATATTGATAGATAGTGGTTCAACGCATAATTTCATCTCCACAACAACGGTAAAGAGGTTGGGCATACAGTTAAAACCTTGCACTCCAGTTGATGTAACAGTGGCAAATGGAGCCAAGTTGAAGAGTGAACACTTAGCAACAAGGGTGACTTGGATCATGGCTGAACGCGAGTTTGATGCAGACCTAAGTTTACTACAAATAGGTGGATATGATATTGTTTTAGGAGTCAGCTGGATGATGAGAGTGAGTCCAGTAATTTTTGACTTCCAAGGAGATAGTATAAGTATTATGTGGCATCGTGAAAGAATTGAACTAAGGCACCAATAAGGGGTCGAGATCAAATATAATTCTGATAAAGCTCAACACATTCATGAAGGTGATTCATGCTTTCTAATACAGATAAGGGCAGTAGAGGAAGGGAAAAATCAAGGAAAATTACCTGATTAAATAGCTCATGTTGTTGAGGAGTTTAAAGACAGATTCGAGGAACCAAGAGGTCTGCCCCCAGTTAGACAACATGACCATAAGATCCCATTGAAACCTGGCAGCTCCCCAGTCAATACTAACCCTTATAAATGTCCTTATATACACAAGGGGGAGATAGAAAAGATAGTTAAGGGGATGCTATCTAGTGGTATTGTGAGGCATAGTAGTTCTCCAAATGCTTCACCAGTTTTATTAGTCAAGAAAAAGGATAACTCATGGAGACTATGCATTGACTATAGAGCGCTGAACACGATGATAGTAAAGAACAAGTTCCCCATACCAGTCATTGAGGAGTTATTAGCTGAGTTACAAGGTAGTGCAATGTACACTAAGTTGGATTTAAGGAGCGGGTATCATCAGATTAGGGTGCATCAGGACGACATCCTAAAAACGGCTTTTAGAACGCACCAGGGGCATTATGAGTTCATGGTTATGCCATTTGGCTTAACCAATGCCCCTGCAACCTTCCAGAGTTTAATGAACGAGGTGTTTGCAGAACATTTAAGGGACTTTGTATTAGTATTCTTCGACGACATACTAATTTATAGTCCCAGCCAAGAAGTACACCAGGTGCATCTCAAGAAGGTGTTTGAGTTGTTAAGATAGCACCAGCTGTTCGTGAAAAGGTCTAAATGCGAATTTGCAAAAATGAAAGTTGAATATCTAGGTCATGTCATATCCAGTGAGGGGGTAGAGGCAGATAAGGAAAAAAAATGCAATGCAGAAATGGCCTGTGCCTAAAACGTTGAAGGCATTACGAGGGTTCCTTGGACTGACAGGGTATTATCGAAGATTCGTTGCCCACTATGGACTGATCAGCAAGCCTCTAACGCAGTTGCTAAAAAAGGGAGGGTTTGTATGGAGTCAAAAGGCAGAGAATGCCTTCCAAAAACTGAAGGAAGCAATGGCTTCGACACCTGTTCTAAGTATGCCAGACTTTAACAAGCCATTTTTATTGGAAATAGACGCTTGCTATAATGGAGTTGGGGCGGTGTTGATGCAAGAAGGTAAACCCATTGCCTATCTTAGCAAAGTGCTGGCAAAAAGACATCTAGGGTTATCAACATACGAAAAAGAGCTTATGGTAGTTATAATGGCTGTCCAGAAATGGAGGTATTACTTGATCGGTCACAAGTTCATAATCAAGACGGATCATGAGGCATTAAAACACCTCATGGAACAAAAATCGACCACTCTGCTACAGCACAAATGGCTGTCCAAGTTTTTGGGATATGATTACATGGTGGTGTACAAGAAAGGGAAGGATAACCTAGTTGCAGACACGTTATCAAGATGCCATGAGGAGACAACAAGTTGCAGTGTGATACACACTATTATACCAGCTTGGAAACAAGAACTTAAGGCAAGTTGGGATAAAGATAAGTTTGCCCAAGAATTGCAGACAACACTCATGGTGGGTGGAGAAAATGAGAAGGGGTATAAATTGATAGATGGGGAGATTTGGAAGGGAGAACAACTATACGTAGGGGATGGTAATGACTTAAGAAGAACGATCATTGAGAACACCCACATTAGCCCAGAGGGGGGTCATTCGGGCATCATAACCACAACTAAGAGGATTCAAGAGAGGTTCTACTGGTCAGGGCTTAAAGGAGACGTACAATCATGGATATAAGCTTGTGACAACTGCCAGAGGTGTAAAAACGAACATGTTGCAAGCCCAGGGCTCCTCCAATCGATAGAAATACCTAATAAGGCATGGGAAATCATTTCTATGGACTTCATAGAGGGTCTGCCAAAATCGAATGGGAAAGAAACCATATTGGTCATTGTTGGTAAACTGACCAAATATGGTCATTTCTTGGCTTTGAAACACCCCTATATGGCAACCACTGTGGCTCAGAAAGTGTTAGATGCTGTAGTAAGGCTTCATGGTCCTCCCAAGGCCATTATATCTGATAGAGACACTATATTCGTAAGCCAATTCTGGAAGGAGCTGTTCAAGGTAATAGGTACGCAGGTTAAACTGAGCTCAGCATACCACCCTCAAACGGATGGTCAAACCGAGAGGGTTAACCAGTGCCTTGTAAGGCTGTAATTCGAGTCGGGTGGCTCGCGAGCCTACCCGGCTCGAACTCGTTTAACCCAACCCGGCTAGACTCGAGCTCGTAAACGAGTCGAGCTCGGCAGTGATTTTAGGCTCGTTTATATAAACAAGCCGGTCCGGGTATGTGCCGAGCTCGAATAAAACCCGGCTCGAAAACTCGAACTCAACTCGGCTCGACCCGGCTCGAGCTCGTTTATAAAATTTTTTGTTATTTTTCAAAATATTGTTTCTATATTTTTAAAAATATTTCTCGACGATACAACCATACGGATTTCAAGATATATCTAATTAAATAATATTCCCAAATTTTCAAAAAATAAAAAATTAATTTGGTTGGAGATCTTAATAGAACACTACTATATTGTCTAGTACTCGTAACTATTGCTTCATCCCAAATTATTGTTTCTATTTTTTTTAAAAATATTTCACGACGATTCAACCGCACGGATGTCAAGATATATCTAATTAAATGATATTCCCAAATTTTCAAAAAATAAAAAATTAATTTGGTTGGAGATCTTAATAGAACACTAATATATTGTCTTGTACTTGTAACTAGTGTTTTATCCCAGATTATTGTTTCTATTTTTTAAAAAATATTTTTCGACGATCCACCCCTACGGATGTCAAGATATATCTAATTAAATGATATTCTCAAATTTTAAAAAAATAAAAAATTAATTTGGCTGGAGATCTTAATAGAACACTACAATATTGTCTAGTACTTGTAACTAGTGCTTTGTCCCAGATTATTGTTTCTATTTTTTAAAAAATATTTTTCGATGATCCAACCGTACGGATGTCAAGATATATCTAATTAAATGATATTCCTAAATTTTAAATAAATAAAAAATTAATTTGGTTGGAGATCTTAATAGAACACTACAATATTGTCTAGTACTTGTAACTAGTGCTTTGTTCCAGATTATTGTTTCTATTTTTTTAAAAATATTTTTCGACGATCCAACCGTACGGATGTCAAGATATATCTAAATAAATGATATACCCAAATTTTGAAAAAAAAATTGGTTGGAGATCTTAATAGAACACTACTATATTGTCTAGTACTTGTAACTAGTGCTTTGTCCCAGATTATTGTTTCTGTTTTTTTAAAAATATTTTTCGACGATCCAACCGTACGGATGTCAAGATATATGTTGACATATTATTTGTTTACTTTTTTTTTTATTATGTGTAAAGATGTTTATATAATTAGTAAGTAATTTTCGGTTTTTTTTAATAAACAAAATAAGTAATTTTCAGAAACTCGTTAGGCTCGGCTCGTTAGGCTCGGCTCGTATAACAGACTCGACCCGACTCGTATAATAGAAACTCGACTCGTGAGGGGCTCGGGAGTAGCTCGACCCGACTCGTATAACAAACGAGCCGAGTTTGGCGGAGATTTTCGGCAGCCCGGCTCGACTCGTCAGAAAAAGCTCGACTCGATTTAAAGCTTGGCTCGAACTCGTTCGGCTCGACTCGAATTACAGCCCTAGTGCCTTGAGATGTATTCGAGGTGCCTAAAGGGACAGAAACCCCAGCAGTGGAGTCAATGGCTTCCTTTGGCCGAATTGTGGTATGATACCTACTTTCACAGTGATATTAGTATGACCCCCTTTTAAGGTGCTCTACAACCAAAACCCACCTTCTATTAATTATCAACAGTCTAGAACAACCAACCCCGGGGTTAAACAGTTTGTTCAAGATAGAAGCTTGGTGCAGAATCTGCTTAAAGAAAACTTAGTAAAGGCACAAGAGAGAATGAAGTGGTATGTTGACAAGAAAAGGACTGACAGGAGTTTCGAGGTCAATGACGAAGTCTTTATGAAGCTACTACCATACAGGCAAGCGTCAGTGGTAATGAGAAAGAATCAAAAGCTAGCAGACAAATATTATGGCCCCTATAAGGTAACGAAAAGAATTGGTAATGTGGCATATCAACTGGACCTACCAGCTGGATCAAGGGTACACAACATTTTTCATGTTTCCCGAATCAAGAAGAGAGTTGGCATAGGGAAGGTACTACAGACTAAATTGCCTGGGGTAAGTGAAGAAGGAAACATAATAGCAGAGCCTACGGAAGTGCTTGACAGAAGGTTAGTGAAAAGAGAAATAGGCCTGCAACGATGGTGCTAATACAGTGGAGAGATGGTACTAAGGAAGAAGCCACCTGGCAGTTCTGGGAGGATATACATAAGAAGTTTCCAAAGTTCGATCCTTGGGGACAAGGATCCAGTTAATGAGAGGGGAATTTGTCACATCTCGAGCTATGAATTAATTTTTCTGATGTTTGGCACTAAGTAATAGAACTGGGCTATTGTGAACTTTGGGCTGGACCAGTTAAGGGATAGTTGTTAGGCCCACTTACATTAGTCTCATACTAAAAATACCTCCTTTACTGTATTTGACAGGACATGAATGAGAATATCCAGCTTTTATTTGTTTTAATTCCATTTTTAGTTTTACTGTCTTTTCTTAGCTGTAATATTTGTTTGGCTTTCTTTTCAAGTTATCTTGTCTAGTAGTGACATAATTACTCACATTTCATAAAACGCAATAGTCAAGATCTCTATGTCTATAGGGCTATAGTAGACAAGTGACACTTCTTAAAACTTATTAGCCAATATATTAAGCAAAATGAACCCAGAGTTTCGCTTATACTATAGCAGATCTTTACATATCCATTCCTTTATGGATATCCATTCCTTTATGGATATGCCGAATAAGATGAAAGATGTTACAACTTAAATTTTCACCCTCGTTTTCATAGGGAGCCGACCGATAAGTGCGTTTAATCTTAATATTGTCCCTGTATTATTTTGCATTGATTTGGATTTTATTTAATAAATTTTAATGTTTTATTGTAGGTATCAAGGAGTTATAATAAAGGAAGGCTTGGAGTTTAAATAGCAAGAATTGGAGATTAATTTGATTCAAATTCTGATTTTTCGGGTAGCTTGCGCAGTCTGCACTGTTTGGGCCATATCTGCTACAAATCTGATTGTAACGATTCAACAGCCCACAAAAAGCTTATGAGAAGGGCTTTAATTCAGAAGTGGTCTTATATTTAAAATCCAGCCGAATCAGCCCAGAATCTAAGTCAGAAAGTCAACTATGAATTTCTATTATTGGAATTCAATTGTGATTGGGAAATCTCTTGTAATCATATTAAATAATTAAAAAATACTTTTATTAAAGATAATATTAGATAGACTAGACCTACGAAGGAAGAGACAAGGAGTCGCACAAGGGAGGAAGAGGAGAAGCCATTAACAAGAAGAATTCAACCATCGAAGACATTCAATTGGCTTTGTTTTTTCTTTATCTTTTTATATCTCTTTTTATGATTATGTGTTGGTTAACTTGGGATTGTTTTGATACCTTTATTATGAACCAAATTTATTGAGTTGAGATTTTTATGGAACCCTAGTATAAGATTCTTGGTGTTTTGATAAAAAGTGTTATATGCAGTTCACAGTTTATTTGTTCGAGTGAATTTCATGTTATATATTTGCTATTGTTTGGCCAACACTAGTAGATGATTGAGTTAATTGTAATACTGAGAGGGTTATGGCTAACTGATACAAAACTTGAATGGTGCATGATTATATCTGTTGATATTAATTTTGTGATAGTATAGACATATATCGTTACCTTGCATAACCGTGTGAATTTGGTGCTTAATTGTATTCTAGAAGTTGAATTTGGTGCTTAATTGTATTTTGGAAGTTGAATCTATACCATAGTGATTTCGAGAGAATTCTATGACCGTTGAATTTCTGGTTAGTAGACTGTGAGTTGCTATGGTATTACACTGCTTTATTGCCGACATGAACATATTAGGGGGAAGTAATTATCTTGACTTAACTTCTCGTATCTAAAACTCATCTAACTCTATTTGCTAGTATTATATTAGTTAGTTATTTAGTTGATAATTAATTAGTTTAATTAAAAAAACAAAAAGCAATTCGTGTGTTCTATAACTGAATTGTTCGATATTATTTGCGATTTATACAAATAGACAGTCCTTGAGGAATGATATCTGGTAATTACTACTATATTACTTGTTTGCGATTGTGTACACCTGCACATCTGTATTTTACGCAACAGTGACGGATTTTTGCACCTCAAGCACTACTCATGTGTTGAAACATAAAACATCTTTATTAGATAGGTACAGTTTCACCAATAGTTTGTACTTTGTAAAATGCCTACTAGTTTTGTCTTCTCGTACGGGCAAAAAACAAAGATAAAAAAAACACTTCACTGCAAACGTTCCAAGCTTAAACTGTCAATATACAGAGGTAAACCACCAAAGATACAGTTCCACTACTACAGCACTGAATAAGAAACAATCCAAGTAGAATTAATAAACGGGTTACGAAAAGCAATGTTTAGATAAGATCTTTCAACCATTTTAAGCACCATGTAAGTTACTTTAAGATAACGGCTACAAGCAACTGCTACAACAGGGTGTTGGTGCTTGACTATGAACATTCATTTATTAGTATTATAATATCATTATTTATTTTATTAAATAGAACCACCCGTCACATAATTGGAAAAAGAGATATTTTAGTTACAGAATAGAGAAAATGTTGAGTATTGAATATAGTAAAAGAATACAGAGGGGGGTGAATGGATTCTTGAACTTTTCTTTGGCTCGAATCTATGTAGCAGATAAGTGTTTGTGTGTGCAAAGGTGTAGGTGCGGATAAAGAACAACACAAGACACTATATCACTTTAATCTAATGTATTATTAGATAAAGGTTGCTACAATCTGTGAATACAAATGATAGTATTCTCAACTTCGTTTTTCTCAGAGAGATATAGCTTACAATGATTTGAAAAACTTGACTCCCTAAAAGTTAATGACTAAGGAAGTGAGACTGTATCATTATAGAACATGGATACAACCTACTTACTACAAATAAGGTAGCTAAGCACATTACTTTCTAGTCTGTCTATCCTTTTTGAGTAAGTGTCTAAACGGTTACAAATTTGACTTTGCAAAGCCTGTTCAGATCCACTTCTTTAGCCCTTTGTCTTTTCTATATCTCTATAAGCTTCCTTGTAGGCTTTCCAGAGCACGTTACAGATTGTGGTCCATAAAGTGCATTGGCTTGTTGCAGGTTTCAGACTTGTACAATTTCATCAGTATTTTGTCTCCAAGAATGTATTCGAGAAGTGACTAAGTAAGTGATTCGAGAACTAGAATTGACTTGATCGATAACTCTGAGTTCTCGAATACTGTTATATTAACATATCGAACCACTTCTCGAATAGCTCTTTTCTCTGGGAATCCTTGAGTTCTCGAATAGAGCATTGTGACTTGTCGAATCCTTGAGATCTCGAATAGCTTTCTGAGTCCTTGAAATATCGAATGGAACTTTGACTTGTTGACTCTTTGAGAACTCGAATACTGATTTGACTTGTTGACTTCTTGAGTTCTCGAATAGAGAAGTAGACATATCGAATCTCTGAGATATCGAACAGTGTAGTCAGAGATATCGAATAGTGTCTTGAGATATCGAATCCCTGACTTCTCGAATGCTGGACTTCTCGAATAGACAAATATACTTCTCGAATTGGTACTTAGGCAAATTCTTCATTTTTTCAAATCCCAACTGTGATTATTTGACAGTCTTATCTTCTTGCTTGAGGCATGAACCTTGGAACTTCTTTCAAGCATTATTCTTGACTATATAAGTACAGTTACACAACTAGGATTTGATGCCTACTACAAGTACAGAACAAATAGAAACTCTACAACTAGAGGTTCCCTCAATTAAGAGGTCATGTAAGTAATGCAAAGCATTACAAATAATTAGGCTTGTTATTGGATGTATACAGGCATGCCTCTGTGACTAACAATCTCCCCCAAATTGTGAATGAGACCCTTAGTCACAATTTCATGTCTAATAACAAGCCTAACATACATAAAGATAAAACTTTAAAGTACAGGTATGAATTTTGATTGAAGAAAATACATAGAAGTATTCTTACAAGTTATGAGGAACTACTAGCCATATCCTTTTGGATTCATCTCTTGAGCTTTGGCTTGCATGTTCTCATTTTTCATCTTATCTTCAGCTTCTTTATCTTTCTTCTTTGCATTTTCTTCCATGGCAAGAATAATGTCTTCCATTGCAGTGAGTTCTTCAATTAGAGGGGAGCCTGATACATCCTTAAGTACTTCATTTAGCTGTTTCTCAGAATAGGAACTGATGTAGTCCATTCTAATCTTTACATTTCTACCATATTTCTTGTACTCAATGATGTAAGGATTAAACTTGACTCTACACAGACCTATAGCCCTTAATTCATCAGCCTTAGCTTCCATTGTAGCAAACTCCTCCTCCCTTTTCTTTAGTAGCTCTTCATTGTTCTTTCTCATTTCTGCTTGGTGATCTCTCTTCATTTTGACAAAGTCAATTAACTCCAGCTTTCATATCCTTTCCACCCTATCTTCAGAATCCAACATTGCAATTATCCTTTCTATATCATATAGCTTGCCCCAGTGCTGGCATGTTTCTTGTCTGAATTTCTTCTGTCTTCTATCAGTATATTTAATTTCAAGGAAATCATCAACAATGGCAAAATGATAGATTCTTTGAGCCCATAGGAATTGCAGTTGGTCTTCATCATAGTTTTTATCCAGAGGTGGTAGGTTTAATCCTGGAATAATTGTCAGTGCCTTTGACTTGGATAACTTCACCCTTCTTGCAACATGCTTAAATTTAGTCCTCTTTACTTGATTGTTAGGCAGAAACTTATGACCTTTGCTTTTAGACCATTGTAGTACTCCATTAGCAGTTTGCTTATGGAAACAAACACCTGGTTTCTTGACTTGAATCTTCTTCTCTTCTTGAGGTAGCAAAATAGTTGCAGAAGCCATTGAATCAGATTTTGGTAGGTCATTACTAACAGTATTCACCCTAGACTCAGAGTCTTGTGTTGTGGTGAGGTTACTGCTAGCAATGCCTAAGGCTTGCTGTTTTCCAATCTTCCTCTCATAGACTTTGCCTTGGTCATCATCATCCTTCTTGCTCTTGTTATCTTTCTTCTTCTTCTCATCTTTATCACCCTTATCACTCCTGTGATGACTTCTCCTCCCATCACTCTTGTCATCATCTTTGTCATCCTTATACCTTCTAGGCCTGGCAATTTCTGGAATTACACCAGTTGCAATGAAAGATCTGAGAATTTGTAGTGCCTCTAACTCTTCAGCATTTCTTGTTCCAGCCTTCTTCTGTAGTTGCTCAATGATTGCAATAATAAGTCTACGATTTTGAGATGTGAGATCATGAGGAATCACCAGTTGTTTAATGTCATCAATTCTGGTGCCAGCCTGATAGACAATTGTCCATGGTTTCTGAAACACTTTTGGGAGCCTAGAAGGTTGGCCATTCCTCAGGTCATCATATAGACTTTTATTGTTCTCATTTGTATCCTTCTTCTCTATCAGCCTGATCAATGCATCTATCTCTGAGTGTTTTAATGCTTGTAGAGTGTTGTAGGTTAGATGCCAGATACGGGATTTTGTAACCATCATCACTTCCTTGCACCATAGGCCATTGACTTTCCTAGGTATCACGGTGAAGTAGTTAATCTGATCCCTCAGCCTTCTTAGATATATTTGAGTGTCATCAGCCTGTTCCCTTGAGACTTTCAAAAACTTCAGGAATGCATCATCATGATAGACATTAGAGTTTGCAACTTCTTGTAGCTTGGCCTCAGTAACCACCTTTACTTCTACAGGTTTAACACTTTCAACTTTGGAGGATAGAGGTTTGTCAGATGGCATACTCCCTGAAACCACTGTGGTAGTTATGGATTGTTTCTGGCCACTTGGAGTGATGACATGCACAGTTGGTAGAGTGACAACTGGCAGTGAGGTAGGAGGCTCATCAACTTTGGATTTTCCTTTGCCAGGCACATTGAGTATAGATTTTGAAGCTCTTTGGTGACCACCCTCCTTTATCTGTATGCTTATCTCCTTAGGTTTCTCCCCCTTTGTATTTGACTTTCTTTTCCTCTTCTCCCCCTTAGGTTTGTTGTCAGGCACAGAGGCTGTAGAAATGACCTTTGGGTTTGAAGAATCATCAGGTAGAGGGAGACCCATATGCTTCATCATTGTAGACAACATAGATTGTTGATATAGAAGGACATTAGCTGTGGTGGAGGCTTGAGTGTCGAACTGTGCATTGAGAGTTGTAACCTTGTCTGTAAGATGAGCATTAGATTCTTTGAGAGACACCACGTCCTTTTCAAGAGTATCCACTTTAGTGAATAGCTCATTTGCCTTGAAACCAGACAAGGATTGGTCTTTCAGTCTCTTCACTTCATACTTTGACATTGCATGCACAAGGACTTCAGTCACTAACCTGTCTCCATATAAATTTTTGAACATTGTCCTCAGCATGGCATTGGATTCTATGGTCTGATCAGATAGAGCTTGAAATTTATTCCCTAGACATGTGACAGAATCTTTGAGAAGAGCTAAACCATTGTCCATCTTGGTGCAAGTAGATTTGCATGCTAGAATGTCCTTGATTACAGTCTCCAATGTAGGGAATTTGGCCTCAAAAGTCCTCTTTATCTCACATACCTCCTTGGTTGTGGCTCTACACACTTCATTAATTTTTGTCTTTAGACCCTTTCCAAGATAGTGTGCAGCCTTGAGAATGCCCTTGTAGCTGTCATTCACTGCTTCATACACATCACTAGGGGTGAGAGATTTGGAATTGGACCCTAGTGAAGTGATGTACTCTTCTCTGAGGTACTGGATTGGCACTACCTCAAATTGTCCTTGTAGCCAGGCATCTACATTGTCATCTCTCTCAGTATCATCTATTATCTTTGCCTTTTGTAGCTCAACATCATCTCTGTGGTATAAGAGAATAGCTTCATAATCTGGATTAGGCATGTTGGCAGTGAGAAGGTTCTGAGCAATCTTTATGAACTCAGGAATCTGATCCACAATTAAGCTTTAAAGTGCTTCAACCGTCAATTGTTGTGGAACAGACCCTGATCCTGAAGCACTGTCATGTTGCACAGGCTTCAGCCATTGTGACATAAAGTCAGAGCTAAAGTTAGGCAAGCTAGACTTCTCAGTTACAGATGCAACTTCTGTAACCGGATGGATTGACTCTACTACTGGTGTCTCCACAGAAGTGGGACGAGTTACACCAGCAGTTGACATAGGCATAGAGTCTCTAGTGAAGACTAGTGGAACCTCTGTGTTTGTGATGGTGTCATTAGGAGATGCCCCAGCATGCATTCCCTCACCATCTAAATGTGGGTCCTGGGTGGTGAACAAGGTGTCATGCACCAAGTCACTTGAATCCATTGGCTCATCAAGAGAAAAGAATTCTTGATGATCAATGCCTTGCTCCTCAATTGCTTAAGTTGCAGGCTGCAAAGAAATTTGAGTGGTAGATTCTGGAAGAGAAGTGTCTTGTGGAATAGATTTTGGCAACTCCCCCTGAGAGATAGAGGGAGTTTCAAATGTGATCTGCTCTCCACTCAGTGTTGTGCCAGCCTTATCACTCCTATGTGCTGACTCTGTACAAATAGGTGCATTGGGAAGGATGCTTGATTCTATAGATGCACCCTGTTGAGAGGATACATCTAGTGAACTGTGTGCCCCTGATTTTACAACTTTAGTCATTTGTGTGACTGAAGAGGTGGTTTTAGTTTTCTTCTTCTTTGGCATGATAAGGGGTGACTCAGGTGCCTCACTTTCTAACTCTACAGCCAATGCTGCTTCAGACAAGATGGTTAAAGGTGCAGAGGCTATCTCCTTTCTCTTCTTGTTACTAACATCACCCTTTTGAGAGGATGATACAGTTGGCTCACTGTGTGGTAAGGTGTTTGGTTGAGAGGGTTGGTTAGTAAGCCCTGGGTTAGCATTTTGTTCTACTTGCTTGGGCTTAGCTAGCTTAGATTTAGAGGTAAATGTTGGCATGTTGTGGGGGTAAGTTCTAAACAAACTCTCCATATGGGGAGTTATGTTAAGTCTTACATCCACATCATTCCTAGTCTCCAAGTTACCAAAAATGAGTTTGGTCATGGATTTAGGATAGCATATTCTATTTTTATTCATCTCATCTAATTCAATCAATTTATTATCTAAGAAGTTAAGTACAGATTGAATAAAACGAGGGAAGAAAATTTCATTACCTCTCTTGGCTGAGTTCTTACCAAGTCTCCCATACAGCTCCTGCAGAATGATAAGGCCAACATCTATCTTCTTTTTATATGCTAAGGCATAGCCTATTTGCTGTGCAGGTGTACTGATTTGGTCATAGCTGGATTTTCTTGCAGTGAAGACTTGAAGAAGTGTAGCAAACACACAGCTCCATTCCTTCCTCAAATGCTTCCTATTCAGATGCCCAAGACTGATTTTGTCTGCATATTTGATGAAATCAAAGAAGTCTTCCAATTCAGTATTTGTAGCTAGTGGGTCATACACCTCCTGTTTGGTGCCCATCCCAAGTGTTTCATTCATATCTTCTGTGGTGATAGTGATATTCTTGTCTCGAATCTTGCAGTAAATGATGTACGAGGTTATTTTAGAGTCAAGAGCCACCACCTCCACTGTAGCAGACTTCCAGAACTGTTCTAGAATGTCTAGATACAGAGTTGGATTAACAGATAGAGCATTTTTTATGTACGATTCAGACATCCACTTCATAAAGCACTTGAAGTTGGCGTTGGGTGCCTCAACATCACTAGTTAGAGCAATGAAATTGGTGTTGAACTTTACTGTTGCCATTTGTGTAAGAGAGGAGGGAGAAATTGAAGGTTAAAGAAGAAATTTTGCTTTTTGCAGTTATGGTTTCAGAGGTTTTGGGAGTTTAGATGCTTTAGAAATCGAATGAAATGAATCGAATAGATGTAGAATTGTATAGGTATGAAGTACTTGAATTGTCGATTAGATATGTTTTGTATCTACAAGTCAGGCATTCGAGAAGTAGAAAACAACTATTCGAGAAGTCAAGAATGGCTTAATCGATAACTCAAGCAGATTGTAACTCACAGCTGGCAGTTATCCAACTTAGAAATAATTCTAAATTAGGTAAAATATGTTTTTATGAGTAATTCTGAATTTTGAATAAAAATCCAAAATCGGTTAAAATTCAGCGAGAAATCAGCCTTTTCAAATGATTCGAGAACTCTATCAATAGAGAACTGAAATACCTTATTCGAGAACTCACTCATGTCTCTGTTCGAGTTCTCTAAAAGACACTATTCGAGAACTCAAGAGTATCCTGAATAGGCTTGTTAGAGAAGTCGATCACTAACAATGAAATGAACCATTCGAGAAGTCTGACTTATCGAACTATTCTTTTTACTCATAGAAACTCAATTTTCAATATCTTTTAAAGTTTACCAGCCTTATTCATTTCAGAATATTCTAGCAAATTAAACAGTGATTTTCTCAAAATTTCATAGAAATTTCAAGTTGACAAAATATGATTTTTCAACATATGTAGCAGATTCGAAATATTTATAAATCATATTTCAGCCAACACTTACTTCAAAAATATTAAGCATTTAAATAAAGTAAGTGTTTACTGCTGCAACAATCTAGATGCTGTATTCACTTAGCCAGAATCTGAAGAATTCAGCATTCCAATCTCACTAACCAACCTTGTGAAGGTGGCTTCATCTAATGGCTTAGTGAATATATCAACTAGTTGTTTATCTGTAGAAACATAATGCAACTCAATGGTTCCATTAGTTGCATGTTCTCTAATGAAATGATATCTGATGTCAATGTGCTTTGTCCTAGAATGATTGACAGGATTGGCAACTATAGAGATTGCACTTGTGTTGTCACACATGATTGGAATTCTTTCCAACACAAGTCCATAATCTCTAAGTTGATTTCTAATCCAAAGCACTTGAGCACAGCAACTTCCAGCAGCTATGTATTCAGCCTCAGCTGTAGAAGTTGACACAGATTGTTGTTTCTTGCTATACCAAGAGACTAACCTTTGTCCAAGAAACTGGCAGCTACCTGAGGTGCTTTTCCTATCCACTCTGCATCCAGCATAATCAGCATCAGAATAACCAACCAGATTGAACCCTGTGTCCTTAGGATACCATAAACCCAAGTTTGGAGTGCCCTTCAGATATCTAAAGATCCTTTTTATAGCAACCAAATGTGATTCTTTTGGATTGATTGAAACCTTGCACACAAGCATGTAGCAAATATGATGTCTGGCCTACTTGCAGTGAGGTAGAGTAGAGAACCAACCATGCCTCTATAGACTGAGATATCTACTTTCTTGCCTTTAGCATCTTCATCCAATTTAGTGTCAGTGGTCATGGGTGTCTTTGCAGGTGAGCAATCTTCCAAGTCAAACTTCTTCAATAAATCCTTGATGTACTTGGTCTGACTGATAAAGATACCATCCTTACTTTGACTGACTTGTAACCCAAGAAAGAATGTCAATTTTCCCATCATAATCATCTCATATCTGCTCTGCATGAGTTTAGAAAATTTCTCACACAGCTTTTCATTTGTAGAACCAAAAATGACATCATTCACATAGATCTGAACTATGATAAGATCATCACCATGCTTCTTGTAAAACAGTGTCTTATCCAAGGTGCCTCTATTGAATTGATTTTCAAGAAGAAATTGTGATAAAGTATCATACCATGCCCTTGGAGCCTGCTTAAGTCCATACAATGCCTTAAGCAATCTGTAGACAAACTCTGGGAAGTGTGGATCCTCAAAGCCAGGTGGTTGTTGCACATAAACTTCTTCTTCCAACTCTCCATTCAGAAATGCACTCTTGACATCCATTTGATAAACTTTAAAGTTTGAATGAGCAGCAAATGCCAAGAATATTCTGATGGCTTTCAATCTAGCAACAGGAGCAAATGTCTCATCATAATCAATGCCTTCCTGTTGAGAGTATCCTTTTACAACCAACCTTGCTTTGTTTCTTACTATTACACCATTTTCATCCATCTTATTCTTCAGAATCCATTTTGTTCCAACAATGGTTCTATTCTTTGGTGCAGGCACAAGTTCCCATACTTTGTTCCTTTCAAATTTATTCAGCTCCTCTTGCATGGCAATAATCCAATCTGGATCCAACAGTGCATCATCAAGTTTCTTAGGCTCAACCTGAGATAGAAAACAGCCATAGAGGCACTCATTCTGAGTAGCTCTCCTGGTTCTTACTCCTGCATTAGGATCTCCAATGATTTGCTCTGCAGTGTGTGATCTATCCCACTTTCTTGAGTGCCCAGCTTGATTTCTCATCCTTGATGTTGCTTCATCATCCAAGTCATGATCATTCTCATTCCTCCCCCTGTGATATTGCCACTATTCACAGGTCTTGAATGCTTGTTTCTCCACTATTGATTGGCACATATTCTTCTCTTGTATCATCATTCACTTGAGTTTGTTGACCTTGAGTTTCAACTCCAGTTTCATTCTCTTCATCAGAATCATCTAGATTATCAAACCTTAATGGATCTTTATCTTCATCATTGGCTTCTTCTAGTCCAGGTAGTTTGCTGTCATCAAATGTCACATCTGTGCTTTCCATAATTTTCTTTTGATTGATGACAAAAACCTTGTATGCAATTCTTTTCATAAAGTAGCCAAGAAAAATCCCTTCAAATGCCTTTGCATCAAACTTTCCAACATATTCAGAATTATCCTTCAATACAAAGCATTTGCTTCCAAAAGTATGAACATACTTTAGAGTAGGCTTCTTTCCAATCATCAAGTTGTAAGGTGTCTTTCCAGTATTTTTGTTGATGAGGGTTCTGTTCTGGATATAGCATGCAGTGCTTACAGCCTCAGTCCAAAAACATGTAGGCATCTTTGCATCAAGTAACATTGTTCTAGCAGCCTCAATTAAAGTTCTGTTCTTCCTCTCAACAACTCCATTTTGTTGTGGAGTCCTTGGAGCTGAGAATTGTTGAGAAATACCATTCTCTTTGCAGAATGCTTCAAGTATGGCATTTCTGAACTCTGTTCCATTATCACTTCTCAGTGCAATCACACTTGCATTATTGGCCTTTGTTTCCTTGTCAACTTTCTTTATGTGCTCAATGATTACTTGTGGAGCCTCATCTTTTGATGCCAGAAATTCCACCCATATATACCTTGTAAAGTCATCAACCATCACCAAGGCATTCTTATTTCTTCCTAGTGACATAATATTGACAAGCCCAAACAAATATATATGAATGAGTTGTAGGGGCTTGGTTATTGATGTCACTGTCTTTGACTTGTGGCTTGATCTTTTCATTTTTCCTTTTTGACAAGCCTCACACACTCCTTCTTGACAGAATTCAAGTGTGGGCATGCCTCTAACTAACTCTCTTTTGACTAGAGAATTAATGGCTTTGAAGTTCAGGTGTGATAGTTTCTTATGCCACAACCAACAATCTTCATTAGATGCTTTTGAGTAAAAGCAACAAATTTTGTCCTTGTTTGCAGAATCCATATTGGCTACAAACAAGCTTCCTTTCCTTACTCCAGATAGAGCAAAATCACCAGTCTTCTTGTGGGTGATCAAACATTCATCTTTGTTAAAATTAACCTTGAATCCTCTATCAGTAAACTGACCAACACTTAGCAGATTATGCTTGAGTCCCTTGACTAGTGCTACATCTTCAATGATGACATTACCAACTTTCAACTTGCCATATCCCAATGTGTTAACCATGCTGTCATCTCCAAAAGCAACCATTGGGCCAGCCTTCTCCTCATACTGTGATAGCAGGGCCATATCACCAGTCATATGATTTGAGCATCCACTGTCCAAAATCCATATGACCTTCTTTTCACTTTCTTTGCCCTGCAAACACAAAGGTATTACTTCTATTTTGGTACCCAAACAAGTTTGGGTCCATGTGACTTAGAAATAGTTTTATCATAAAAAACATGCTTGTCAAATTTCTTGGTGTTAGTCTTCTTGTCACTGTTAGAAGTCTTAGAAACTGAGGTCTCAGACTTAGGTGACAGAGGTACCTTCCTAGCTTTAGGAGGACTTGAAGACTTTGACCTGGTGTAGTGTGTGTGAGAATTGTGACTGATACAACCATCAATGAATTGCCTTCTCAAATTGAAACAACTAGTCATTACATTCATATTGCATGGCATACAGTCAAATTTATCACAAAATGGAGCATCTATATGTCTTAGAGGCACAGAACAATCATAGAAAGGTTTAGACACAATACCAGCAGGTTTATTGCATGCATGAGTTAAATGATTGGTACTGAAACAGTTCTGACAAGTTTTCCTAGGGGCATTAGGCATATAAGCATAGTTGTTATCTTTGTTAATCCCTAACTTGCCATTTCTGTTCTGTTTCTTCTTAGTCACTTTCTTCTCTGATTCACTCTTCCCAGCTGAAAAAAACTTAACAAACTTCTTAGGTCTTATCCTATCACCTACTGGCTCCTTGGTTTTTGACTTGACACTCTCACTCTTGGAAGATGTTTGTTGTTCATTGGATTGTGCCTCATCCTCATCATTCAACATTTGTTTGATGAGTAAGGCATCCTCATCAATTTCCAATGTTGATTCTTTAAAAATTGGATTTTCAGTCTTTTTCAAGATGTGAGGCACTTCCTCATGAACAACTGTGTCATCTTTAATGATAGCATAGCCTTTTCTCTGTTTAAGAGTGTCATATTCAAGTCCAGTAGCAGCCTTGGGGTTTGCTTGAATTTTCTCACAGTGGGATTGCACTAGACCAGATGATTTCTTAAATGTTTTCAGTTTGAATTCATTTTCAGCTAATTCATCCTTAAGAGCTTTTTCCACTTGACTAGCACATAAAACCTTATTCTGCAAATATTCAACTTCTTTCTTAAGGTTTTCTACTTGCATAGCAGTTAGCTCAAGTTCCTCATTCTTTTTGGTTAACATTTCATTTCTAGTAGACAGTTTAGCAATCTCTTCATTAGCAGCAGTCATACTAGTATGAATATTAAACATCTCAAAAGATAGTTGTTCAATCATGCATTTACACTCAAAAACAGACATGTCTATAGTAGTGAGAGATGGTACCTGAGAGTCTGATGAAGATGTATCATCCTCGGAATTGGCCATCAAGGCATAGTTACAAAATTCGTGCTCTTCTCCATCACTGTCAGAATCATCCCAACACTTCCCTTCAGCCATGTAGGCCTTACCTTGTGTCTGCTTTTTCAGAAGGGCCTCATACTTAGCTTCGAGCTCAAGATACTCTATATCCTTCTTTTTAGGCTTCTTGCATTCACTAGCAAAATGCCCTAGGTCATTGCATCTATAGCACCTTATAGATGACCTATCCACATGGCTGGTTTTGAACTTATTCTTGTTTGGTTTCACAGGTGCCCTGTTCTTGTTGAATGAATGGTTTTGGGTTTTGGGTTTGAAGGGTTGATTCCTCTAAATCTGATGTTTGGAAATTTTCTGGCCATGAAAGCATATGAAGTGTTTTCCATCCCATCTAGTTCTTCAAGAGTGTAAAACTCTTCTTCCTCCTTCTCCTCAACAGGTTCACTATCCTCAGCTTCAGTTTCTTCATCATCTACTATCTCCTCTATCCTTAGCTGGCTTGTAGATGTTTCTAGGTCTTGAATAGATTTATTGACAATCAAGGCACATGACGTGTTTATCATTCTGCCTTGGTTGGCTTGGATAGCCCTTTTCTGAATCAACTCAAGCTCATGAGTTTTTAAAACCCCATAGAGCACATCATATGTAACTTTGTTCAAATCTCTTTCCCTTAGAGAGATGACCCTTTGCTCTAGATGATTTGGTGAAGATAGCAAAAACTTCATGTTTAACTCTTTGGTGCTGTAAACCTTGCCATTCATCTGCAACTCAGTAACTAGCTTGTGAAATCTCTCAAACATCTCAGTAATGCTTTCCTTGGGCTGTGCCATGAAAGCTTCATACTATGTGACCAGTATCTATTTCTTGTTTTCCTTGACCTCATCAGTTCCTTCACATAACACCTCAATGTGATCCCACATTTCTTTGGCAGATGTGCATGATGCAATGTTTGCAAACATTGACATGTCCATGGAATCAATGATTAGCAACATAAGGTGACTGTCAAGCACAACCATCTCCTTTTCTGATTCTGTCCATTTAGATGGTTCCTTGGCCACATAAGATCGTGGAATAGTTATGGTTCCAACAGTCTTCTCAGGTATCTCTTGTTGTGGAACAAAGGGACCATTCTTGAGAATCTCAGGATACAAAGGATGAGAGGCTTTGATGAACAACATCATCTTTATCTTCCAGAGGTTGTAATTTTCTTTGTCAAACTTAGGGACTTTCACCGTTCCTGTAGTCTTTGGTGTATTCGAACTCATGATCGTTTATCTGTTTTTGAATAAACAGCCTGCTCTGATACCACTTGTTGAGTATTGAATACAGTAAAAGAATACAGAGGGGGGGTGAATGGATTCTTGAACTTTTCTTTGGCTCGAGTCTATGTAGCAGATAAGTGTTTGTATGTGCAAAGGTGTGGGTGCGGATAAAGAACGACACAAGACACTATATCACTTTAATCTAATGTATTATTAGATAAAGGTTGCTACAATCTGTGAATACAAATGATAGTATTCTCAGCTTCGTTTTTCTCAGAGAGATATAGCTTACAATGGATTTGAAAAACTTGACTCCCTAAAAGTTAATGACTAAGGAAGTGAGGCTGTATCCTTATAGAACATGGATAAAACCTACTTACTACAAATAAGGTAGCTAAACACATTACTTTCTAGTCTGTCTATCCTTTTTGAGTAAGTGTCCAAACAATTACAGATTTGACTTTGCAAAGCCTGTTTAGATCCACTTCTTTAGCCCTTTGTCTCTTCTATATCTCTCTAAGCTTCCTTGTAGGCTTTCCAGAGCATGTTATAGATTGTGGTCCACAAAGTGCATTGGCTTGTTGCAGGTTTCAGACTTGTACAATTTCATCAGTATTTTGTCTCCAAGAATGTATTCGAGAAGTGACTAAGTAAGTGATTCGAGAACTAGAATAGACTTAATCGATAACTCTGAGTTCTCGAATACTGTTATATTGACATATCGAACCACTTCTCGAATAGCTCTTTTCTCTGGGAATCCTTGAGTTCTCGAATAGAGCATTGTGACTTGTCGAATCCTTGAGATCTCGAATAGCTTTCTTAGTCCTTGAGATATCGAATGAAACTTTGACTTGTCGACTCTTTGAGAACTCGAATACTGCTTTGACTTGTTGACTTCTCGAGTTCTCGAATAGAGAAGTAGACATATCGAATCTCTGAGATATCGAATGAGATATCGAACAGTGTATTCAGAGATATCGAATAGTGTCTTGAGATATCGAATCCCTGACTTCTCGAATGCTGGACTTCTCGAATAGACAAATATACTTCTCGAATTGGTACTTAGGCAAATTCTTCATTTCTTCAAATCCCAACTGTGATTATTTGACAGTCTTTATCTTCTTGCTTGAGGCATGAACCTTGGAACTTCTTTCAAGCATTATTCTTGACTATATAAGTACAGTTACAAAACTAGGATTTGATGCCTACTAAAAGTACAGAACAAATAGAAACTCTACAACTAGAGGTTCTCTCAGTTAAGAGGTCATGTAAGTAATGCAAAGCATTACAAATAATTAGGCTTGTTATTGGATGTATACAGGCATGCCTCTGTGACTAACAGAAAAGATAACATGTTTTGGCTGTAAAAGGTAATTGATTAGTTAATAGTAATTATAATATAATTATGTTATTTTATTTAACAAAATTTCTCGTAGTATTTATAAGAAATGAGAAATTTTAGTTAGATACAATATAAAGATATTGTGTTTCACCTGAAAAGGGAAATTAATTAATTAGTGAAAAATAGAAAAGGTAATATGTTTAATCTAAAAAAGGAAATTAATTAGTTAATAGGATGTATTTTATCTGTAATTAAGTAAGGATAAATTAGTAAAATCAACAGGTACCGTACCGACTAACCAAACTTTTAATGTTTCAGCTTTTATATAATAAGTATAGATATTCTAGTTGTGAATTTTTTATATTTTATAGGTAACAACACAGTTCAACATGAAAAATAATCGAGCATGGATGTATAAAAGAAAAGATAATAGAGGATATTTAAATCCGGTTTTTCTAGTTAGGAATAATAGTCACTCTTAAATTACCTAATCAAATAATTTTTTTCTGAAATTTTTGAAATAACATTAGAAAAGGTCGATCTTGACATCCATGTGATTGAATCATTGAGAAATATTTTTTAAAAATTCGAAACACGGATTAGGGACGAAACACTAGCTAGGAGTATTAGTCAAAGTACTAATCAAAATACTAGTTGACTATTAAATTATCAAATCAAATATATGTATTTTTTTCTGAAATTTTTGGAATCTATATATTAGAAATTAGTGGATAACCCATACATTAGGTTCAGTATCCATATTTAGGTTCGGATTAAAATTTTTAACACTATTTAGATTCATGGGTTATCCA
Source organism: Kitagawia praeruptora (assembly GCA_037693485.1). Lineage (NCBI taxonomy): Eukaryota > Viridiplantae > Streptophyta > Magnoliopsida > Apiales > Apiaceae > Kitagawia > Kitagawia praeruptora. The sequence continues at coordinate 3,029,459 of CM075347.1, forward strand.
TATTTTTGGTTTGGTATGCAATTTTGGTTTACAGAAGATTAATATTACTATTTGACTCATAGATTAATGCAATATATATTATCTATGGTAAGTTTATTAATATAGATTTGAATTAATCTTTAAATTTTGGTAACTTAATTAATGCAAATAATTTCATAGCATATATAATAAATATAATAAAATATTATTAATTTAAATAATCTCATAACATATATAACAAATATAATAAAATAGATACTTTAAAGTAATATTGAAATAAATTTATTACAATATATATATAAATGCATTATTGTACTAATTTTATTTTTTTCATAACTAAATTATTCAATTTTTAAATATTAAATTATATAATTTATTATAATTATTAATTAATTTTTAAAATACCAGTATGCGTAACACAGGCTATAACCTAGTAACATTAATAAAGATGGATCTTGACATCCGCATAGTTGGATCGTCGAAAAATATTTTTTAAATCATCGATACACGAATCAGGGACAAATTTAGTTAGGAGTACTAGTCAAAGTGCTAGTTAATTGTTAAATTTCCAAATCAAATAAATTTATTTTTTCTAAAAAATTTGGAATAACATTAATAAAGATGAATTTTAACATCTATACAATTGGATCATCGAGAAATATTTTTTAAAAAATCGAAGCACGAATCCAGGACGAAATTCTAGTTAGGAGTACTTGTCAAAGTACTAGTTGACTGTAAATTACGAAATTAAATATTTTTTTTTCCTGAAATATATGGAATAACACAAAGAAAGATGGTTCTTAGACATGTAGGATTCTCCAAAAATATTTTTAAAAAGTCAAAACACGAATTGATATTTCGTTGGATATTTTGATCGAAAAATTGAAAATAAATACTTTCTAACAACTTTTGGTTTTAAAAAAATCGATATTTTTTATCATCCCAAAAAAATAAAATATTATTTTTTACAAAATTGATAACTTAACAAAATAATATTTTTAATAAATTTAAAATAAAAACACAATTTTTTGACAAAAAAATAAAAACACCATTCCCTTCTGAAATGCCAAATTTTCGTCACCCGCTTATTCAATTTTCATTCCCTCTACCGTACTTTGTATTTTTGTAAAATATTCCCCCTTTGTAAAATGTTTCCCCATGATGGATTCTTCTCTCCCGCTCACATCTCTTATCTACACTCTCTCGCATCTTACTATCTACACTCTCGCTTCAAAATATAGGGCCGATTAATTGAGGTATATGTATACATTTATTCAATTTTGGGGCTTTTCATTTATAGTTTTCGATTGATGTTTTTGTAGGTGATTTAGGGCTTGTCATTTGGGGATTTTAATTGAGGGCTGCGATTCCACAGGTATAATAACAGGGGATTCGATTTTGTTAAGTTTTTGTTTTCTAGGGTTAAAATGTTGTTGGTGTTTTGTTTGGGGATTTGTATTTTTACAGCTGGAACTATTTAATCACTAGAGCTTAATTGTGTAAATGTTGTTTATATTTTGTTGATGTTTGTACTAGAGGTGCACAAAAAACCTGATGGGCCAGGCTTTATCCGGGCCTTAAAAAGCCCGGGCTTTAATCTTGAAAATTCGAGCCGGGCTTTTTTGAAAACCGGGCCGGGCCGGGCTATTAGGAAAATATGAGACTTGTTTTCAGCCCGTGGGCCGGACCAGGCTAGGTCGGGCTTTATCCGGGCCTGGTTTCATCTCCTTCTATCTCCTCTACAACCACCGCGCCTCCCACGCTCTTTCACCACCATCCACAGCCATTTTATCCCTCGACCCATTACTACCAATCAACACTACCCACTTCATTTTCGTGTCTCACCTCTTCTCCGTTTCGCGCGCACCTTCAGTACCGTTCCTTCTTTCTCCTTCCTCCTTCCCCTCTCATCTCTTCAACCATCGATTCCAGTTAATTGCAAGACAACCAACAAAACAAGACAATTAAAAGAGAGATTGAGATATGGGAGAGAGATAAGGGAGAGACGAGAGAGATAAGGGAATGAGGAGAGATTGAGATTGAGATAAGGAAGGAGAGAGATATGGGAGAGACGAGAGATTGAGAGAGATGTTTGAGGGAGAGATTGAGAAATTAAAATGTTTAATTGAGTGAGAGTTTTTGTTTTTGTTTTAATATAAAATCGGTTGACTGATATTTAGTTAAATCCTTCAGTTAAAAAATTGAACGGTCCAGATCTATTTCCTACAGCATCCAATGGCTTTAATTCATTTAAAGAAGCACAATACTTGTGCTCAGGTATTAACCAATAATAATGTGACACATGGCGACACAACACCCACTTCTAATTTATATTTGTATTTATATAAATATTATGTTATAATTATGAATCTATCTTTTAAAAAATATTTCTCGACGATCCAATCGTACGGATGTCAAGAAATATCTAATTATGATATTCCCAAATTTTTAAAAAATAATAAATTAATTTGGTTGGAGATCTTAATAGAACACTACTATATTGTCTAGTACTCGTAACTAGTGCTTCGTCCCAGATTATTGTTTCTATATTTTTAAAAATATTTCTCGACGATCCAACCGTACGGACGTCAACATATATCTAATTTAGTGATATTCCCAAATTTTCAAAAAATAAAAAATTAATTTGGTTGAAGATCTTAATGTAACACTACTATATTGTCTATTACTCGTAACTAGTGCTTCATCCCAGATTATTGTTTCTATATTTTTAAAAATATTTCTCGACGATCCAACCGTACGATGTCAAGATATATCTAATTTAGTGATATTCCCAAATTTTCAAAAAATAAAAAGTTAATTTGGTTGGAGATCTTAAAAGAACACTACTATATTGTCTAGTACTCGTAACTATTGCTTCATCCCAGATTATTGTTTCTACATTTTTAAAAATATTTCTCGATGATCTAAACGTACGGATGTCAAGAAATATCTAATTAAATGATATTACCAAATTTTCAAAAAATAAAAAATTAATTTGGTTGGAGATCTTAATAGAACACTACTATATTGTCTAGTACTCGTAACTAGTGCTTCATCCCAGATTATTGTTTCTATATTTTTTTAAAAAAATCTCGATGATCCAACCGTACGGATGTCAATAAATATCTAATTAAATGATATTCCCAAATTTTCAAAAAATAAAAATTAATTTGGTTGGAGATCTTAATAGAACACTACTATATTGCCTAGTACTCGTAACTAGTGCTTCGTCCGAGATTATTGTTTCTATATTTTTAAAAATATTTCTCGACGATCCAACCGTGCGGATGTCAAGATATATCTAATTTAGTGATATTCCCAAATTTTTTTTAAAAAAAAATAATTTGTTTGGAGATCTTAATAGAACACTACTATATTGTTTCATCAGGGCTTCGGGCTTTATCTGGGCTTTATTTGGGCTTCGGGCTTTATCCGGGCTTGGGGCCGGGTCGGGCTTTGTGAAAAATAGGGGTCCGTTTTAGGCCCCCGGGCTGGGCTTTTTACGGGTCGGGCTTTTCGGGCTTTTTTTTGGATCGGGCCGGATTTCGGGCTTCAGACTTTTTGAACATCTCTAGTTTGTACATGCTTAAAATCAATTGAATATATATATATAATCATTCATTATTATTTATTTATGTATAGTAAGCCTAATGTACAATCCTCAAAATCATCATCAAAACCATATTGCCGGTAACAAGTGGCCACACCAGAGAAGGGATGGTTTGTATAAAATGGAATGTTATGAGGGCAGTGTGTTTGGTAGACATTCCCCCAGCAAAGACGATTTTGGATTCAAAACGACCGCAACCCATAGATGGAGGGGCATGGAAATTTTTTTCTAATTTCAAATCAGGGTCATTTGGTAGCTGTGTAGTTAAGTCGCTCAATTTGACAGAGAAGATGAAGTAGTTCTTCCTCTTACTCTTATCTCTTGTTTTTGTTTCCAAACAAATGTACAGTTTGAGAGAGAGAGAGAGGCAAATGTTACATATAAAGATGGAGAGAGCAAAAACATTTATGTGATGAGTACAACATATAAACAAAGATAGGTACATGATAGAACTAGACAAGTCATCAACATCCAAGCAAGAGCTTAAGAGCCTTGTAGCATAACAGAGCATCTTAACAAGAAATCAAGAAGTTTTATCTCTTGTGCCCTTTAGGATCTCGGTGTTCATTCCTAATTAGAATTGTTTAAATTAAAACATATGTATTAACATGTCATGCCAAGTTAAAATTATGTTGAAAAGATACAGCAAGATTAAATTGTATAACCCCATCTTATAAACCATTCTTACTCAATATGTCGTGATCTAGTCTCGGGCATATAGCACAAAAATATGTGTATTCAGCAGTTCATGTATCCATAGTTTGAAAAGGTTATCAGAAATCAGTTTGCAATATGTGTATCTGAGGTCCATTCAACATACAAAAATATGAACCAATGAAATCAACATTTATTACTAACCCTAAATTATACATACATACTAATAACATATCAAATATTGTATATCACCCTAATCATCAAAGACAGAAAATTGAGAGTAAGTAAAGTACCTGACCGATTTAACCCTTGTTCAAAGCTGTAAGCACCGAACAAGGAGTTAGCTAGATTGGTATTGGTGTGCGTATAGTTTCGTATCTTATGTTATTGGTTTTGGGGTTGGGCCTCTCCACAATTTAGAATCGTATCTTATGTCATGGACTTTGGGGACATTTGAGAAAAAGATAAAACAATGGCATGAAAAAAAATATTAATTTTGGGTAATTATATTTTTAAGTTGCTTAAAGTGAAAAGTTTAAAGTTAATTTTTTAAGTTAACATCTGTTTGGGTAATTTATAATTTTGTATAACTTATGAGTTGTTAAAAATATTAAAATAAAAATAATTTTTATGAGTTGTATATATGCATGATAAAATTAACTTCTCTCAAATAAAATTACAAAAAAAAATTATGTTAGTTGAAAAAACTAACTCCTACTAACTTCTGGCTTTAAGTTGTTTTTTTAACTTTAAGTAGTTTTTTAACTAATTACATCAACACATATTTTTCAGCTTAAAGTCAAAAATCACTTTAAGCCTGCTTCTGGTAAAAGTTTTATCCCATGAAATGACACAAAGAAAAATCAGAAAGCCGCGGATGAAATCCAATTGATGCGAAGTTCGTGGATGAATTTCAGTCATCTCCGGTTCTACCAAACAAGTATTTTGTCTGGGCAACTTAAGTCTTAGTATTCATTACATTGATGAAGAAGATCTATACACCTTGAGCTATTAGGACATGAAAGAACAAATTGTTTACAACAAAATAGCGTGAAGTTATGGCAATTATTGTAATCCTCCAATTTGTTAGATTTTTGAATTTAACAAATGTTATTTTGAAAGGTGACTCCTTTAAGATTATTGAAAATCTGAATACTGTAAGTGAAGATCTTGCTCTCATAATGAAACTAAACTCACCAACTAATTCAACTATTTTCTTAATAATATCACATATGAAGTGCTCGTGATTAATTTTGTTGTGAAATTTAATAAAAAAATGCACTAAATTAAAATTAGTTTGTCAAATTAGAATCAATTAAACTATAGGCATACTAAAAATATGAATTTTAAGAAAATTTATAAAATAATATACAAATGCGATTTGGATTACATATCGGTTATTGGTTAATAATTACACATAATATATTGTTTATTTATAAGACATAATGGTAAATACTATACAAAATATAGCAAATTAATTAGCGAAATAAGAAATATATGAAGTTTTGAAAGGAAATTTGAAACATATATATATATATATATATATATATATATATATATAAGATTTGTACTCCATGTCGGTTATCAATTATCGATTAAATAACTAAATAAAATATATCGTTGAGTTATGGGATGATACTATAATTAAGGCTATTTATATAGTACTATATAACAGTGTATCTTCTTCTATATATAATAGGAGGATAAAGGAGTACCTCAGACTTTAACTTTAATAAGTAACATCTTGTATGTTACAATAATTAAGATCTTGTAATCTTTAAAATATATTGTAAAATGTCTAAATTTTCAAATATGAAAGCTTTCAATAATTTGTTGCATGGTCATTTTCCTTTAAATGTTTGCAAAAATATATACTTGCCTATTGGTGGTCGAGGAAGAAGTTTTTTTGGCATCAGAAACCACAACGGTATCCTCCCACACTTTTGGTGATCGTGCATTCCTCACATACGTGCTCCAAATTTGTTTCATATATTTCTAATGTATAAAAATATCACCAAATCGTCCAATAATACACATCTTCGCGATATTCAACAATGCTAGAAATGGCCCGTGCCTTGTAGAATGTTCACACATATTATAATATCACTACTTTAATTTACGGATCATTTTATTTTTGCATAAATCATATGTGCACAAAAAAAAGGATGTTTTGTAGCATATAAATTAGGCTATAACATAATTTCTTTTAGAGCAATGATAAAAAGACAAACAATATATTTATTGGCTCAAAATTATCCCCTTGTTCTGCTATTATATATAGAAGATGATTGGATGGAGAGAGCAAAAACATATATGTGATGAGTACAACATATAAACAAAGATAGGTACATGATAGAACTAGACAAGTCATCAACATCCAAGCAAGAGCTTAAGAGCCTTGTAGCATAACAGAGCATCTTAACAAGAAATCAAGAAGTTTTATCTCTTGTGCCCTTTAGGATCTCGGTGTTCATTCCTAATTAGAATTGTTTCAATTAAAACATATGTATTAACAAGTCATGCCAAGTTAAAATTATGTTGAAAAGATACAGCAAGATTAAATTATATAATCCCATAATGTAAACCATTCTTACTCAATATGTCGTGATCTAGTCTCGGGCATATAGCACAAAAATATGTGTATTCAGCAGTTCATGTATCCATAGTTTGATAAGGTTATCAGAAATCAGTTTGCAATATGTGTATCCGAGGTCCATTCAACATACAAAAATATGAACCAACGAAATCAACATTTATTACTAACCCTAAATTAACATACATCCTAATAATAACATATCAAATATTGTATATCACCCTAATCATCAAAGACAGAAAATCAAGAGTAAGTAAAGTACCTGACCGATTTAAGCCTTGTTCAAAGCTGTAAGCACCGAACAAGGAGTTAACTAGATTGGTATTGGTGTCCGTATAGTTTCGTATCTTATGTTATGGGTTTGGGGGTTGGGCCTCTCCACAATTTAGAATCGTATCTTATGTCATGGGCTTTGGGGCTTAGGGCCTCTCCCCACATTTGAGAAAAAGATAAAACAATGGCATGAAAAAAAATATAATTTTGGGTAATTATATTTTTAAGTTGCTTAAAGTGAAAAGTTTAAAGTTAATACCTGTTTGGGTAATTTATAATTTTGTATAACTTATGAGTTGTTAAAAATATAAAAATAAAAATAATTTTTATGAGTTATGTATACACATGATAATATTAACTTCTCTCAAATAAAATTACAAAAAAAAATTAAGTTAGTTGAAAAAAGTAACTCCTACCAACTTCTGGCTTTAAGTTGTTTTTTTTAACTTTAAGTAGTTTTTCAACTTATTACATAAACACATATTTTTTAGCTTAAAGTCAAAAATCACTTTAAGCATCGGGCTTAAAGCCCACCCAAATAGGCTCTTAGTCAATAAGTAAAGCAACCATCTTAATGGTAGAAAGTGGAATGTTTGGTAACAAGGAGTTAGCTACACTTACAAAGCATAGCAAGCATTTTATACAAACCATCCCTTCTCTGGTGTGGCCACTTGTTACCGTCAAGATGGTTTTGATAATAGTGGTGTGGCCACTTGTTACCGTCAAGATGGTTTTGATGATAGTGTCAAGTTGGTTTTGATGCTTTGTAAGTGTAGGTGGGATGGTGATAATACATATATAAGCACTCACTATTATTTACTAGCGTAATAACCCGTGCGAGGCACGGGTCATCCTCTAGCTATTGATATAAATTCTGTATTGTTTTATGATTTTAGGATATTTTTTAATACAATTGCACCTACTATGTTCATACATATTATATATCACTATTTTAATTTATGTATAGATCATATGAGCACTAAAAAGAGAATGTTGTGTAGCATATAAATATTGTTAACGGAGGAATTTGGTGATAACAAATTCGGGGAGGGTTGCTGGAATTGTAGTGGTGGTTGATGACGGTGAGCGGCGTAGGATGCTTAGGGTTAGGGTTGGTGATTTGGGGATGACTGAGATTGTATGTGAGAGTTATTGCAATTTAGATCGAATATTGAATTCTCTCTTTTTTGCAAGGGTTGCATCATGACATACAATGTGCCTACGTATCCTATTTATAGGAATCAAGCCAAACGTAGTTCTTGGGGAACAAGTCACCGACATGGGTTAGGTTTCCTTGTTTAGGGAAGTCCCTCGGATTGGGCCACCGCCATTATTGGAATCATCATGGGCTTTCTAGCCCAACTATTTTCTCGGAGCGTGGCGGTTAAGTCATTGACCCGAGATTGTCGGAGTCAATGCCCACCTTGAGCCACCAGTGGGAGAATAACTAGTTATAGGGCTAGCCCTCGGGATCACTAAGGGGCGACTCCTCAATGGGGAAATTCCTGATAGCCTAGGCCAAGCCATATCTTCCTTTTAGTTTCTTGGGGAAATCCATATGTCATCAATAGAGGGCGAGACCCCTTATCTTCATATAAGGTTATTTAGGGGAGATTCCATTTCCAGTGATGCGAGGGCGAGGTCCCTTTTAAGGGCGAGATCCTCGTCCTGACTAACCACGGAGAAAGAATAGCTAGTTAGAGGGCTAGTCCTGAGATTGCCAAGGGGCGACGCCCTTCGACCTCCCTAGCAGGGAAATGCCTGCTAGCCTGGATGAGGCCTAGTCCTTCTCCATAGCTGAGATAATAGATGACTTGGGTTATGATCCAAAGTCTTTAGTGTCCTCCATGTAACTGTACTGGGGAGATTCCCCCTTTCTGATGCCCGAGAGGGCGAGGCCTCTTTGTAAGGCGAGACCCCTTTGGAGGGCGAGGCCTTCATAAAAAGTGAGAGGCTTGTCAGGGCTGAAAGGCATGTCTTCTGTTCTGAATGTTGATTCCCTTAAAGGGCGACACCCTTATTGAGTGGGCGAGGCCAATTCCATCCTTCCTTACTGAAATATAGTAGTTACCTCCTTGCTAGTTTGTTACGGGCGACACCTCAAAGAGGGGATACGCCTTTCATGAATGTGTGCTAGGCCCATTAAGAATGTACTTATGAGATTTCTTCTTTTATATAAGCCGTGTCATATTTCTCCGATCCTTGAGGGCGATGCCTCCAAATAAGGCCACGTGTCTTCCTCCTTAGTAATAGAGATGTCTCATCATCAGACGAAACCCAAGGGCGATGCCGTTTAAGGAAAAGGGCGACGACCGAGGGCGAGGTCGTTTAAGGAAGAGGACGACGACCGAGGGCGAGGTCGTTTAAGGAAGAGGACGACCACCAAAAGTAAGGTTGTTTAAGGAAGAAGACGACCACCGAGGGCGAGTCATTTGAGGAAGAGGACGACCACCGAGGGCGAGTCATTTGAGGAAGAAGACGACCACCGAGGGCGAGTCATTTGAGGAAGAGGACGACCACTGAGGGCGAGGTCGTTTAAGGAAGAGGACGACCATCGAGGGCGAGGTCGTTTAAGGAAGAAGACGACATCTCACGTAAACATAGGTTAGGCCCAGTTGACATATCCATTCTCCTTGTTCATGGATTGTGGATCGGGTCGTCCCCCTCCAGCCAATCAAAGGGCGACGCCTCCAGGTAAGGCGAGGCTGATTTTTTGACATAACAATATTGTATAGGTTACAACACAATTTCTTTTAGAACAATGATAAAAGGACATATCATCAATGTGAATAAGACTCGTCATACAATACTTTCCAGATAAAATTATTATGTTCCTTAATATTTATTTCTTTAAATATATCATCAAGATATAAGTCACACTATTTCATTCTCTTCGAATAAACTTATTAATTAACTTATTTTCTTCGATAATATTGTCAACACGGCAAGATCTTCACTTACAGTATTCAGATTTTCAATAATCTAAAAGGAGTAACCTTTCAAAACGACATTTGTTTAATTCAAAAATCTAATAAATTGGAGGATTACATCAATTGTCATAGCTTCACGATTTTTGGAAAATATTATCTCTTTAATTTCATTGAAAAATTACGAATAAACTCACCTCAAAGTTTTTTTTACAGAAAGCAGGCTTCATCACAATTAATTTTGTATGAAAAAAGGTAGAAGTAATCACCTGATTTGATTCAAAAATAAGTTTAAACAAATACAACTCTTGTCCCAAACCTCAAAATATTGCTTTAAAAGATCAAGAGCTATACCCACAATATCCCTAAATTTTGAGATTTTTTCCACAATTTTAATAATCTTTCTATCTTTAAAATAGTAAGAATAGCAGTCATAATCAAAGTATTAAAAAAATTGGAGTCATTCAATCGTTAAAATAATAAGATTGCAGGTATAATAAAAAATATTCAAAAATTTGTATGTCTCACATACAAGATCAAAGGAGCGGACATAGTTTATAAATAGTTTCATCAAACCACTCCTTTGCCAAATTTTATGCAAATAATTTTGATGATATAATACAATTCGACTAATTCGCAAAATGTGTACAAAGTTTTGTTACATGTATTAAATATTGAATTCAAATAAAGTATAAGTAAGAAAATACTATTATATAAAGATATAAAACATATTTCAATTAACATTATACGTAAGAAACATTTGTTTAAGTACAAGAAAGATTAATGTACATCACACATGATACCGTTATCAAAATTTGATATTAAAAATTTGTAAAATTGGTTGTATAGTTAATCATATATGATATTAATTTTTGATAATAAAATACAAAGTTTTATAAACAATATAAGTCATCATTAACATATTTAATCAAAAGTTAAATTAATAGTAAAAATAGGAAAATGGAGAGACCATAATTATGTAATACTACTCGAGAATCAAGTTTAAGTGTTAATTATACAAGGATGACATTTATTCGTATTTTAGTTACATTTTGAAATTCTCGATACCACAAGAAATTATCTATGCAATGATGAAAGAGATTGAGGTGATGTATAATCAATATGCGAAAAAATTACATATTCTAAACTTTTATCTTTTTTGGCATACAATTTGAAAAGAGTCGAAGTGTATAATGTAATTGTTTGATCCTAATATTTTGTCTACTTCAATATTATGTAAAATCTTATATTCTAATATATCGACCTTTATTGAATTGACTTTAGATTTTAATCCATTTTATTTTTAATCCAAAAGTTAAATTGATAGCAAAAATAGGAAAAGGGTGAGACTAGAGGTTTGTGTAACATGTTTTTTTAGTTTCAACTCAAAAACATATTTAGCTCAATGGTTATAAGGATGAGTTGAGTTCAATTCCCGCATGAACATAATTTGCTCAAATTTTTTGATTGAATAAGAGAGCAGTGACAACTTCATGTAATTTTCTAATATTTAAGGGCAAAATTGTACTTTCACAGGGGTTTATTGGCTCAATCTACCTTGTGTTGCTCTATTATATATAGAAAGAGAAGAGATTTTTGATAGTGTTGGGATACCTTCTTGATTTGTCATTAATTGGAGATTATTCTTCGTTTTAGAGAGAAGAAATAATTAACTTGGATATTAAGTTAATTATTATTAGATTCGTATTGGGAAATTTAGGTAAAAATTAAGGCAAACGAAAATATGGCGTAACAACAATAAAGATGAATCTTAACATGTGTACGATTGGATTGTCGATTTTTTTTTTAAAATCGAAGCACGAATTCGGGACGAAACTCTAGTTAGGAGTACTAGTCAAAGTAGTAGTTGATCGTTAAATTAAAAAATTAAATAAATTTTTTTTCCTGAAATATATGGAATAACATCAAAAAATATGATTCTTGACTTCCGTACGGTAGGATCGTCCAGAAATATTTTTTAAAAAGTCGAAACATGAATTGATATTTCTTTAGATATTTTGATCGAAAAATTGAAAATAAATATTTTCTAACAACTTTTGTTTTAAAGAAATAGATATCTTTTATCATCATCCCAAAATTTTTTTTTTTTATTTTACAAAATTGATAACTTAAGAAACTAATATCAATATATATATATATATATATATATAAAGGAGGATACGCGGGAGTTTAGGTGGCGCTCTAATACCGTCTTAATCTATTTTTCTAATTTTCTAGAATTTTAGAATTTTAAACACTAATAAATATAAAAATTTCATTTAACATATTAGAAGTATAATAGGTGTTCGAATTTATAGAGGAGAAGAGTTCAAATTTATGGAGAAGACTGATTAGAAGTTCTATTGGAAGTAGAATAAGTATTTACAATGCATATGATTAAAAGTTTTATTGTAAGTAGAATAGGAGTTCGAATTTATAGAGAATAAGAGTTCGAATTTATAGAAAAAACATCAAAATATAAAAGTTCTATTAGAAGTAGAAAAATATCATTTAACATATTTAAAGTAGAATAGGTGTTCGAATTTATAGAGGAGAAGAATTCGAATTTATAGGGAAGACATATGATTAGAAGTTATATTGGAAGTAGAATAAGTATTTATAACGCATAAGATTAAAAGTTCTATTGGAAATAGAATAGGAGTTCGAATTGATGTAGAATAAGAGTTCGAATTTATAGAAAAAAAAATATGAATAAAAGTTCTATTAGAAGTATAATAGGTGTTTGAATATATAGAGCAAACATATAATTAAATATTTTATAGAAAGTACGATCTTCTTAAATTATACTTTTTTATATAAGTTAATTATACTTCTATTAGGAAAATTTATTCATAAATCCATTGTCATTTATTCATCATTTTTTTAAAAGGAAATAATTGATGTATTAACATAATAAAAAAACATTGTCATGTTTACAGGAGTATCTATAATATAAAGAAAAAATAAGATGTGTTTTCATTTTCTAAAATTCCATAATTTTTAGAAAGTCTAGAATAAGTATAAATTGGAATTCGCTATATTTTTTAGGTTTTGATTTTAAGGAGTAAGTTGTTGTGTAAGATAAGTATCATCAATAATATGTAATGAAGTTGGAATTTCGATCTCAAATGAGAGGGGATCGAAACGTGTTTAACGAGAAGACGACTCGCTATAAAAGATTGTATTAGCTATTAAAATATCATATTGGTGTTATAATTTTTTTTTATTTTTAGGATTTGATTTTTATGGATAAATATTATCCTACAAGTGATATATGTAAAAGTTAGGTTTTTGGTTTTAACTAGAGAGTGGATCAATACTAACAACCGTGTTTAACGAGAAAGCGGTTCATTAGAGAAGACCGTATAAAAGATGTTTGAATATATAAGGAATACATATAATAAAATGTTTTATTGGAAGAAGAATACGAGTACGGTGAAAACATCTTATACAATTTTTTAAAACTATATATTTTTTTCTTAGAAATCCTTTATTTTAACTTTTTTATACAAGTTAATTATACTTGCATTAGAAAAATATATCCATAAATTTAATATTATTCCCGTAACGAAAAGTCTTCGTATTTAATTTTTTTTGATATGTTAACATCACAGAAAGACATTCCCATGCGAAAGCTGTAAGTTTAAAAAAAATAAAAATTGGAATTTACTCTCTTTATATAATGAAGTTAGAATTTCGATTCCAAATAAGAGCGGTTTAAAACGTATTTAACAGGATGACAACTCACTAGAAAAGATTATATTAGCTATTAGAATTTGATACCGATGTCATAATTTTATTTTTATATTTACGGTTCGATTTTATGGATAAAAATTATTATATAAGTCTTTATAATATATGTTAAAGTTGGGATTTCGATTTTTACGAGAGAGCGGCTCAATCGAAAGAATCATGTTTAACAAGAAATCGATTCATTAGAGAAGATTATTTAATTATTAAAATTTACTATTTATATTATAATATAACGTAAATGTATTGAATTTTTTAAAAAATATTGTAACGCCGTCGCGAAGCGCGGCTTTATCGACTTGTTTTTATTAAATCAATATATATATATAAAGGAGGGTACGCGGGAGTTTATGTGGCACTCTAAGATCGTCTCAATCTATTTTTTCTAATTTTCTAGAATTTTTGAATTTTAAACATTAATAAATATAAAATATCATTTAACATATTAGAAGTAGAATATGTGTTCGAATTTATAGAGAAGAAGAGTTCGAATTTATAGGTAAGACATATGATTAGAAGTTCTATTGGAAGTAGAATAAGTTTTTATAAGGCATATGCATAAAAGTTCTATTGGAAGTAGAATTGGAGTTCGAATTTATATAGAATAATAGTTCGAATTTATAGAAAAAACATATAAATAAAAGTTCTATTAGAAGTAGAATAGGTGTTTGAATATATAGAGCAGACATATAATTAAATATTTTATAAAAAGTACGATCTTCTTAAATTATATTATTAGAAGTTCTATTGGAAGTAGAATTAGTATTTATAAGGCATATGATTAAAAGTTCCATTGGAAGTAGAATAGGAGTTCAATTTTATAGAAATAAACATATAAAAAAACGTTGTATTAGAAGTAAAATAGGTGTTTGAATATATAGAGCAGACATATAATTAAATATTTTATAGAAAGTATGATCTTCTTAAATTATAATTTTTTATATTACTCCCTCCGTCCTACCCAATTATTAACACTTTTTTGTCATTTTCTGGCACGCATTTTAAGGTGAATTTTAAGGACAGTTCATACCTTATTTTTAAAATTTTCTTTTTTGTATAAAAATAGGATTGTTCTACTTTTATACAAAAAAAAGAGAAAATTTCAAAAATAAATTATGAAGCTATGCTTAAAATTCACCTTAAAATGCGTGTCAAACACCCTATTTTGAAATGTTAACAAACCGACATGAAATATATTCATAAATGCAAATACTATTGTCATAAAAAAAGTCATCGTATTTAGAAAGAAAAAAATTGATGTGTTAACATAATAAAAGAACATTCTCATGCAGGAATCACAAATAAATACAGAAGTATCTTTAATAAAAAGAGAAAATAAGATCTGTTTTCATTTTCTAAAACTCCATAAATTTTTGAAAGTCTAGAGAAAGTATAAATTGGATTCACTCTCTTTTTTAGGTTTTGATTTTAAGGAAAAAACAATTTTGTGTAAGATAAGTATCATCAATAATATGTAATGAAGTTGGAATTTCGATCTCAAACGAGAGCGGATCGAAACGTTTTTAAGGGAAGACGACTCACTATAAAAGATTGTATTAACTATTAAAATATCATATTGATGTTATAAATTTTATTTTATTTTTAGGATTTGACTTTTATGGATAAATATTGTCATACAAGTGATATATGTAAAAGTTAGGTTTTTGGTCTTAACGAGATAGCGGACCAATAGTAATAACCGTGTTTAATGAGAAAACGGTTCATTAGAGAAGACCGTATAAAAGATGTTTGAATATATTAGGAATACATAAAATAAATTGTTTTATTGGAAGTAGAATACGAGGACGGTGGAGACGTTTTATACAATTTTTTTTAAAACTATGTATCTTTTCTTCCTAGAAACCTTTATTTTAACTTTTTTATAGAAGTTAATTATACTTGCATTAGAAAAATATATCCATAAATTTAATATTATTCCCGTCACGAAAAGTCTTCGTATTTTTTTTTGATATGTTAACATAATAGAAAGACATTCTCATGCGAAAGTTGTAAATAAATACAGGAATATTTATTATATACAGAAAATATAAAATGTTTTCATCTTTTAAAACTCCAAAATATTATAAAGTTTAAAGAATATAAAAATTGGAATTTACTCTCTTTGTATAATGAAGTTAGAATTTCGGTTTCAAATAAGAGCGGCTCAAAATGTATTTAACGGGAAGACGACTCTCTAGAAAAAATTGTATTAGCTATTAGAATTTGATACTAATGTCATAATTTTTTTTATTTTTACGGTTCGATTTTATGGATAAAAATTATTATATAAATCTTTATAATATATGTTAAAGTTGGGATTTCGGTTTTAACGAAAGAGCGGCTCAATCGAAAGAATTGTGTTTAACAAGAAATCGATTCATTAGAGAAGACTATTTAATTATTAAAATTTAATGTTAATATTATAATATAACGTAAATATATTGAATTTTTTTTAAAATATTGTAACGCCGCCGCGAAGCGCGGCTTTATCGACTAGTTTAAAATAAAAACACTCTTTTTTGACAAAAAAAAATAAAAAAATGAAATGCCACCTATTATTTTCGGTCTCCAAATTTTCGTCCCCCGCTCATTCAATTTTCATTCCCTTTATATACTCCCTCCGGTCCATTATATAGGGCATTTGACTTTTCTGCACGTAATTTTAGGTGCTTTGAATACATAGTTAAAATTATTATTTTTTAAAATTTCTTTTTCTAAACAAAAATTAAAATATTATATTTTTATTCAAAAAAAGAAAAATTAAAAAGTAATTATTTTAGCTATGTAGTCAAAGCACCTAAAGTTACGTATAGAAAAATCAAATGCCTTATATAATGGACCGGAGGGAGTACTTTGTATTTTTCTAAAATATTCCCCTTCGTAAAATGTTTCCCCATTTCCCCATGATGGATTCTTCTTCTCTCCCGCTCACATCTCTTATCTACACTCTCTCGCATCTCACTATCTACACTCTCGTTTCAAAATACAGGGCCGATTAATTGAGGTATATTTATACATTTATTAAGTTTTGTGGCTTTTCATTATAGTTTTCAATTGGGTGATTTAGGGCTTGTCATTTGGGGATTTTAATTGAGGGCTTTTGATTTGCGATTCCATGACAGGGGGTTCGATTTTGTTAAGTTTTTGTATTCTAGGGTTAAAATGTTTATAAGTTGTTTTGTTTGGGGATTTGTATTTTTACCTATTTAATTACTAGAGCTTAATTGTGTAAATGTTGTTGATGGTTTGTACTGGCTTAAAATCAATTGAATACATATATAAGCACTCACTATTTACTAGAGCTTATATGTTGTTGTTCTCCATGTGACCAACAACATATAATCTATTGAATACCTTAAGCAGCTCACTGCACTACACACTTAGAGTAATCTACTCAAATTTTTACAGTAGCTAGTGGTGGATATATTACGTTATGTATGTGGTGTAGTATCGAAATGTCTCACTCTTATATATATATATATATATATATATATATATATATATATATATATATATATGGGGCCCCTTCCATAGCCACAGTTGGATATTTTTGAATATCCAACCAACCCATCTATAACCATCCATTTATAAAATATACGGCTGGGATGAAAAGTATTACGCTTTATTATATAGCGTTTTACGCTATATAATAGAGCGTAAGCCTTTTTACCTTTTTACCCAACGATCTGCCACGTGTCGGTTTAAACTTACGCTCTATAATATAGCGTAAGACGTTCTACTATATAGCGTACACAGTTTTTTTCACAAAACCGGGTTTATTTTACACAACATATAATATAGCGTATTGTGGTTGCAATATACTTCATTTTACAAAATATTAAGTTAGTAAATCATCCACAAACCACCGAAAAGCGCAAATCCACCGGAATCGGAAGTAATTTCATCATCATCATCATCAATTTCATCATTTCTTCATATAAAGTGAGTAATTTCGTGTCTATTTCTTTTATCTATATGTCATCTAATTGTTAAGATGTGTGTTAGATTTGTGTACATGTATGTATGTATATATCTTCAAAAATCATCTCATTGTAGATTTGTGTACATGTATACATGTATGTATATAATTTTTTATTAGGGTCGAATTAAGGTTCGAAATTGTGGATATTATTCGAATTAGGGTTGGCATTTGTTGATAATTTTTCGAATTTGTGTATAATTTTTGAATTAGGGTTCAAATTTTTGGATTAATTTGGAATTGGGGTTCGAAATTTTGGATTGATTTGGAATTAGGGTTCGAATTTTTGGATTAATTTGGAATTAGGATTCGAATTATTGTCGAATTATTGTCGAATTTGGGTTTAAATTTTTAGATTTGTGGATAAAGTTTACATTATTGGATTAAAGTTTGAATTTTTAGTTTGTGTAGTTTGGATTTTTTTGAATGTATTAAAGTTTTATTGGATTAAAGTTTGAATTTTTTTTTGGATTAAAGTTTTTTGTATGTATTGGATTTTAGATGGAAGATTTTTGTGGTCCGATTGATCGTTCCCTCCTTACCGACCAAGATAACCATATTAGTAGTAGAATATGGGTTGGGGATCATCGAGATAGACTTACAATCCGTCAAAGTACCTCGTTGCTTGGTGAATGGGAATTAGAGCCATATCAGAAACGTCTTTTAGAACATTGGGGCTTCGGAATGTTTGCTAATCCGAGAGCCGTTATTCAAAATGATGTGACTTTAGTTACGTCATTAGTGGAGCGTTATAGGTCGGAAACCAACACATTCCACTTTACTTTCGGGGAGATGACGGTGACACTTGAAGATGTGTACATGTTGACGGGGCTTCCGGTTATTGGAGAGGCGGTAACTTTGAGTGAAACAATTGACGTAAAAAATCTTTGGTTACGTCATTGGCCGGATCCGACGCTCTCACTTGAGGAAAGGGAAAGTGATGAAGCTTGGACTAGAGGTGGCGTGAAATTAAGTTTTTTGAGGGAAAGATATTGCAAGTGCCCGAACAAGAATAATCGGGCGCTTCTAGAAATATATACACGGGGCTATGTGTTTTATTTGTGCGGGGCGATATTGTTCCCCACAAAATCAAACAATGTGGCTCATCCAAGATTAATTCCCTTGTTGATTGATACTTCGAGAATTTATGGGTATGCTTGGGGTGCAGCGGCACTTTCTTATCTATATAGGAATTTATGGGAGGCAAGTCGTAAGGATTGCAAGTCCATTACGGGATGCATCACAATATTGATGCTTTGGGCACGTGAGAGGTTGCGCCCGGGACAACCTATGCTAGCATCTCATACCAAGTATATATGGCCTAGGGCTTTGGCATGGGCGGTTGATCCCGTTGGCCCCGGAAAATCTAAGTACTTTAATGTCCATCACAATATTGATGCATATCGCGGGATGTTCGATAACTTTGACGCACAATGGGTTAATTGGACGCCATATGCTCGCTTCTATCGGCAATATAATCCCCAATTTCAAAGGGCCTTTTTAGCCGGTGTAGCTCATGTGCCGCTTGTGTTTTTTGAAAATGTTGAACATCAACTTCCGGAAAGGGTGGGAAGACAATTTGGTTTTCCATTAAGCATTCCGCCACCGCCGCCGGATGATATGGCAATGTTGAGGGCGAGATCCGAACATTCTTTTGTGAATCAACATTATCTAAATTTTGCTCGATATGTAGTTCTTTGGAATGAATTTGTGCAAAATGGTGTTGGTATTTTGGGGCCACCTTTGGATGCCATATCTCTAGAGGAGTATATGGATTGGTACTTTAATGTTACTAAATTAAAGATTTTGCCGCCTTCAAAACCAACCAAGGATCCGAAAATATTCCAACAACCGAGAGACAAGTTCGACAATCCCAAGGCAATGGACTTGGTACGTATTTTTTATTTGAGATCGTTTCGTTGAATATTCTTGTATTTATATTTATACTTTGTCCTTCCTCATATTTATTGTAGATCATATGTACCGCGCGAGACATGAGTAGGCTTTGCTCTTATGATGTGCCTGGGATTTTTCACGAGGAAATATTGCCAAATTTCGTGAATAAATTTGATGAATTAATGCTCGAGACATATGGCCCGACATATGAAAGGCCCGATTTCAAGAGTTGCTTGCCTAAAAGAAAGGCAAGAAAGGCAAAACAGACCCAAGAAATTAGTCCCGAGAAGGAAAATTATTTCGAGGGGTATGAACGCTATGACCATCCTTATGATAATCCGGAAACTTTTATAGTTGGTCCTAGTGCTCCTCAAATTCATAAGCCTACTCAATTCGACGATGATCCTAGTGCACACTTCCAAATGGAAGAGGCTCCGGTTGAGGTATGATTTCTTATTTCTAATTTCACAATATCGCTTTTGTCAATTAGTAAGTCATTATTAACTCATTTGTTCACTATGTTCATTTTAGGAAATTCAATTTGATAAAGGATCCCTTGTAAAGCCGATTAGGATACATAAAGTTGAATGGTTGAATGTAAATTGGTGGGAATGTGCTGAACCTATAAATCTTCCAATCAATTGCAATGCAAAAGCGGTTGTTTCTTTGAAACCGGGCCATGAAGTGCTCGATACTATAGTTGATTGCTATACCGTGTTGCTTGAAAGAAGGGAAAACACCCTCTTTGGTCATCAAGATGGTACCGTCAAATATTTCTACATGTCTCCATGGTTCTTCCAATTGATGGGGGCTCATCATTGCAAACCAATGAAGAAGAATCCCGCAAAAAGGAAAGCTAGTGAATGGGCGGCCATTGATGCGGACTTCCACGCATATGGCACTAAGGAAGGGGCCACAATGGTGACCAATTGCGACTATATTATCATGCCGGTTGCAACGGGTGGTCATTGGATCCTATTCTTGTGGTCAATACATAATTTTAGAGTATCTTTGTTTGATCCTCTAAGGAACGATACTCCGTACATGAAGTTAAAAGAGATATACAAGACGGAGTGCTACATTGTGGTATATTTTATCTTTCTTTTTTTTAAAATTTCTAGTAGTCCATAATTATGTTAGTATTGTTTGATACATTACTAAGACAATTCATGTTTGTTTGATAGGAAAAATTGATCCCTGTCATGTTGCATCGGTTGGATCCTATCAAATTTGAACATGTCGTATATCCGGATGTTGAAAACGTTGTTGAACGACCCATGCAAACAAATAGTGTGGATTGCGGTGTCTTTGTAATGAAATATATTGATTGTATATTGACTTGCAATACCCAAGCTTGGTGTGGTGTCGAATGGAATGAAGATGTGATCACAAATTTTCGACGGCGCATTGGTTGGGAGCTCCATAAAAACGAAGCTCGGCATTTGACAACGTTTTCCTACGATTGTAGACTAGCGGGGTTGTAATTTAATAGTTGGACTTTTTGGAGATTGTATATTACTAGTTGCAATTTTTAGAGATTGTAAGTTACTATGTTTTTTTTTGGAATTGTAAGTTTACAAGTTGTTTAATTTTTAAAATGATTGTGTTTGAGCTTGATTGTTAGTAATTGTAGTAGTTTGAGCTTGATTGTTAGTAATTGTAGTAATTTGAACTTGATTGTGTTTAGTTTACAAGTAGTTTTTTACAGGGGACTGGAAAAAACAGGGGAAATATGAAAAAAAAAACATTCCTGAACTTACGCTCTATAATAGAGCGTACTACGCTATATTATATAGCGTAAGTGCAGGAATTTTAAAGTCTAGTACTTAGTTTTTTTTGATACCAAAAAAAACAGGGGACTGGAAAAAACAGGGGAAATATGAAAAAAAAAACATTCCTGAACTTACGCTCTATAATAGAGCGTACTACGCTATATTATATAGCGTAAGTGCAGGAATTTTAAAGTCTAGTACTTAGTTTTTTTTTATACCAAAAAAAACTAAGTACCAGACTTTAAAATTCCTGCACTTACGCTATATAATATAGCGTAAGGTCAGGATTTTTTTTTGCTATTTTTTTTTTGCTATTTTTTCCCTCTACCAAATTCAAGCATCAATACAAAATCAATACCATGTTCAAGCATCAATACAAAATCAATACAAAATCAAATCAATACAAAATCAATACAAAATCAAATCATTCATCTTGCGACTTTTCTTTTCTTTTTTTTGGGATAATTTCGTGGATCCTCAACTTTTTTAGGACAATTTCGTGAATCATGTTTAGCATCAAGTTCTTTGCAACGATTAAATTTCCTTGGTTTTTTTGAGGTGGACATTTCTATGCCACTTTTCACTCTTTCCTTCTTGCGACCTTTAGTGGTGGAAATTATAGGGTCTTTCAAATCTCCAAAATCTTCAAAATCTTCAAATCCTTCAAAATCTTCACCTTCACGGTCATCCTCACATGTTTGTGTCTCTTTAGGAAAATTTTCCACATATTGTGTCTCTTTTTCAATCAATGCCATGACGTGTTCAAATCTTGGAATCGAACAACTTCCACGAGCCGCTAAATCTTGAAAGGCTTTGCACAAAGTTGTATATCGGGCGGATTGTGAGTGAAGAATATTGCCAATGATAGGAGGTTTAGATCCGGCAACTTTATTTGCTCCAATTGTCCATCTCAAGTTAATTAAATTTGAAGGAATCTCCGTCCATTGCATCATATTCAAGTATCGAATAATATGACGACAAATCATTCCCGAACTTTCAAATTTCCGATAAATACAATTTATCATATCATTGGCCACGGTTATTTGATACATTTTTCTACTTTCCTCCGCCACCGTGGTCTTATATGCTTCGTACACCTTCAATCGCATAGTACTCATGGAATCTTTCTCAATCACAACATAGGCTCCACTTTGTTTAAGTTCGTGTTGAAAACGTCTAAACATTTCCTTTGTATAAGTAGATGCCGCATGATTCTCTAATGAGGAGGATGTTATTCTTGACCTTTCTTTTTGCTTTGTTTCATAGTCCGCTTCTTTCTCACGAAGATATTGTTTCTCCAATGCTTTTTGTGAATTCTCTATAAACTCTTTCAAACCGGTGCTAGCTTTTACATACTCGTCAAAAAATGCATTCATTGACTCACTTCTCGAGGTAGTTGTTATCCCGGTAGTGAAATGAAGTTTAGTGTACACACGAACCCACTTATGTCGAACGGAATACATTTCTTGCAACCAACCATGATCGACCAAGTTATATTTTTCAACCAAATCTTCCCACCTATTTTCAAATTGTTCAACCGTCATTGACTTGTACAAACATAAGTTGAAATCTTCTTTGAAATGTGGTTCATATGTGTACAAACCGGATAACTTCTCCCCGAATTTAGTACTTATATGCCAAGTACAATAAAGATGGTTCGTGTTTGGTAAAACTTCGGCAATTGCATTTCCAAGTGCAATGTCTTGATCGGTGATGATTGAGATTGGAGGCTTGTTCCCTATAGCTTCCAACCAATTCTTCAAAACCCATATATAAGAATTTTCTTTCTCATCCCTTATTAGTGCAAAACCAAACAATATGGATTGGTAATGGTGGTTCACTCCCGTAATAGGTACAAATGGCATACTATACCTATTGGTGCGGTATGTGGAGTCAAATACTACCACGTCTCCAAAATTTTTATATGCATTTAATGATCTTGGATCAACCCACAACATGGAACGCACCCGATTATCCTCATCAACATCTACTCGATAGAAAAATTCCCCAAAACTATTACATTTCAATTCTTGGAGTAATGTCAAACCTTCTTTGGCATCACTCGAATCAAATACATGATGTCTAATATCACGTAAAACATTCCGAATGTCTTGACTAGTAAATCCAATATTCTCTAAGCTTCCCGTAAGCTCACCCATTACATTCAAAGATTGTTGAGGCCCAATACCCGACTTACTCAAAATTATAATCAATTCTCGCATGATGGGTGTTATGTTTCTTGATCTTTGCATGAAATGTACCTTACTAGGTGAAACCATCTCATGATTGTGTACCAAATTAACCAATGTTACCTCCCACTTCTTTGATGTCTCTCTATGAACAACATACATTCGCGCCTTACATTTTGTTCTACCAAGAGAATCTCTATTTCTCTTTTTTTTCGGAACTACATCTACATCATCCAAAGTTTTTGAGGCTAATCTCCCACCCTTTCGACATATATACAAACGCGAACAAATCATTTTATTTTTTGAACGTTTATGTGTAGTTCTAATTATTACTTCAAAACCAATACGCCTACCATAATCTCTATAAAACCTCTCCGCTTCATCTAAACTATCGAATAATTGACCAACACATGGGTAAACATCATTCAAATCATCCAAAGAAACACCATCACCATTACCTTCACCATCACCATTACCTTCACCATCACCATTACCTTCACCATCATCATTGCCTTCACCATCATCATTGTCATCACCATCATCAACGTCATAGACAACATCACCATCATCATCAACATCATCATCATCATTCTTAACATCTTCATTATTATCATCATCATCATCATCATCATCAAGATCTATTATTTTAGGGGTGTGTGGATTTTTGTTAACATCTTCATTTTCTATCTCAATCTCAATCTTACTAGGTGTCTTATTAGGAGATTTTAACTTTGAAAAAATGAAAGAAGCCATGAATTAAATAGAGAGCTAACCTTAAATTCCAAGCTCAATCTTCAAAATCTTAATTTGGGATTGTTACTCCAAGCTCAATCTTCAAAATCTCGATTTGGGATTGTTACTCCAAGCTCAATCTTCAAATTCGAAAAAAATTGGATAAATAAATTAAGATTGGTAGATTAGAAATAGGTATAGATTATATTTTAGATGGTGTAAAAGATTTATAGAAAAAAAAAACTCTCCAAATGATTTAAGATTGGGTATAAACTCAAGAACACTCACAAAATGATATTTCAAAACATAAAGGGCTGTTTGAGCTGAAATTGGGGTAGTTCTCGGCTAAGATATATAATAGAGCGGAATAGATAAGGGTAAAATGGGAATTTTGAAAAATTACAGATACGCTATATTATATAGCGTATGTGTAATTTTTCACAACCGTTGATTTGCAGCTTTAACGGTATTAGATGGGTTGGTTGGATATTTAAAAATATCCAACTGTGGTTGGTGAACAGTTTCATATATATATATATATATATATATATATATATATATATATATATATATAGGCTAGTGGTCAAATAGAAACCAATCTTAGAATAGAAACTAGAAACCAACACTAAATAAATTATATTTCATTCATTCTAATGGCCCCGCCAGGGGCACCTTCACAAAAAGTGTTTAAAATTATTGGCTCCATCCAGCAAAAAAAAAAAAAAATATTGTTCACGCTGACGTCACTGCCACGTCAGCAGTGAACAGTAATTTTTTTTTTTATTTTTTTGCTTGATGGAGCCAAGAATATTATGAACTTTTTGTATTGGGGTACCCCTAATTTGGTCATTAGATTAGTTTGAAATATTTAATTTATGTTTAGTTTCTAGTTTCTATTCTAATTTAGTTTCTATTAGAACAAGACCCTATATATATATATAATCACTCTGTTGTCAATTATTTATTGTAATAGATATATATTAGTGTAGCTATTATTTATTTATGTAGTTTAGTAAACCTAATGTACAGTCCTCTGCTAAGTTGTTGAACGAATGTGTATATAAATTGCATTAACAGTTCAAAGTTGTATGACTTTCGTAATACGTAAAACTATTTGTCTGAGTTAATTAAGTAAGTGTTATATGACTATCGTGTTGTATCTTTTTATTCAAGGTCTTCAATTCTGTATATGATAATGAGTTTTGGACTGTTCATAATCGGATTCCTCCATTTCATAACTTGACTGAGTTGGAACTTGGTGTTGAAGCATATTGTGGAGAAAATTTAATTGCCGACTATAAAGACTCTATCTGTTTGTGACTTTTGGTCAGTCTTCTCATAGGTGTATGCATTCAGTTGTCTTGGTATTAGGTTTCTTAGTTGTACAATATGTATTTGCCCTATTAAGTGCTTTAACTTCCTTAATGTTCTCGAGAGAGGATACTCTCTTCATTCTGCCTTATTTATTGATCTCACAATAATCAGCTCAAGGCTTTCAAGGATAATCAGATTGATACTCCTACAGAAAGCATCACAGATCTTAACATGTCATCTTAATAGAGGTACCAACAAAACCAATGGCCATCTGGTAAATGTTCATCAGCGACAAAAAAACACGCCCATTGATGCATACTCTGTGGTATTACTCGTCTTATTTTTCTTTGTTGATAAATTTCCCTCAACCCTGGCTAGGTTCTTCCTTTCTTTGGATAGGTTTATTGACATTTTGTATTGAATTAGTTTTGCATTCCTTTATAAGTTGATCTGCATTAGATGGAAAAGTACAATTAAATGGACTTCTGGAAGTGTTGGAAGCTTAAATGTTGTTTTTTTTCTCTTGGAAATCAGGTCAGAATACAGAACTTTCTAGACAAGACCAAGAAGAAGCCTGCATCGAGTAAGGATTTAGATAAGCTATCCGATCCTCCTACCGAACAGCAAGAGAAACTGAGGAAAAAGGTTACTAACTTAATGAAAAAGCAAAAGTTGCATCAAGTATGATCAATAGTAAAAGAACATGACCACGGAAAGCCGTGGGGCCAGGAAGCTCAAGTCAAGGTTTGTACGTTTGATGATTTTTCTTTTTGTCAGCTTCTTTTTGTCATTAACATTTCCCTTATTGTTTTTATATATTATTTCCAGGTGGGATCGCGTTTGATTCAGTTGTTGATGGAAACAGCCTACATACAATCTCCATCTGATCACTCAGAAGATGGTCCACCTGATATTCGACCTGCATTTGTACACAACCTAAAAACTATCGATACCCGGTGTGTATACCTTTCTGTTTTGATATATATTTCTTTTAAACACAGACACACACATGCACTTTACTCTTGTTGTTAAACACATATATCTGTTTTGATTTATAGGAAAGGCAGCAGGAGGTATGGAGTTATTGAGTGTGACCCAATGGTTCGGAAAGGCCTGGAGAAAACTGTAAGTATAAATGAAGTATTGATAGTTTGTATGCCTAATTATTACAACTATACTAGTGATGGGCTTGGTTTTAAAGAGTGTATTTTCCTTGGCCTGTACTGGATATTTCTCAAAGAAAAGAGAGCAGTGTTTTTTTCCTTGTTTAGTATAACTAGTTTTAAGAATTTGTTTAATTTTTGATGTTGATGCAGGCTAGGCACATGGTGATTCCATATATGCCGATGTTGGTTCCTCCAACAAATTGGACGGGGTAATTTTTCTGGATTCTAATAGATGTTTCATTGGTATTCTGTAGTCTATTTATAAATGAAGCCTGTTTGCTATCTTAATTTTTTTTTTTCTGAAACTCACAATCTGTGGACAGAAGTACATTTTAGCAACTAGATCTTAATAAATAAAGAAAGATTTCAACCAAACAGGCTTGTAGTCAAGTAGTCCATGTCCATGTATGTCACGGATGGTGGTGTTTTGCAGTTGATTCACCCTGGCATATAAAAAAAATAAGTATTTTACAGATATTTTCTTCTTCTGTCCAACATTATTGTTCTATAAAGGCATAATATTTTGTAGGTACCGTCCTATATTATGCGTACTCATGGAGCAAAACAACAGCGAGAGGCAATTAAAAGAGATCCAAAGAAGCAAATAGATCCCGTTTTTGAGGTATGATGACATTTTTTAGATACATTTCTAACTTTATGATTTTGTGCATTGCATGATGCATTTTGAGCCATTCTGCGGGAAAATTTGTGTCTGATTGGTGCCAATCAATTTGTTATTTATCAGGCTCTAAACACACTTGGCAATACCAAATGGAGGGTAAACAAGAAGATTCTTGACATCGTAGACAGAATTTGGGCTAGTGGAGGTCGCCTAGCTGATTTGGTTGACCCTGAGGATGTACGTCACAGTTATGGAACATAAATTGCTACTTCTTTAAGTAATATTAGTAAAACATCTATACTCTTTATTAATAAGTAAAACCACGTTTCAATGGAATGCTATAGTACCAAATACCAAAATTCCTAATTTATTTATTATTAAACTCGGGTTCGATTCCCTACAACTATATAATATACATGATTTATTTATCCCTGTGACTACATAATTAAATTATATTGATTTATTAAACATTTTCATCCTAATTGCAGGTTCAATTTTCTACAAGTACATTTTCAAATATTATAATACTTGGTAATCATGTTTATTCTTATTCTTAGTAATATAATGTTCAATATTTCATCCTCGTCCCGTGCTTCGCACTGGTTATCAGCTAGGAAGCACCGACACGCCAATTTGGGTGACGTATGCGTGTCGGACACGGCCGACACGGCGACACGCCTGAGTACGTGTCGGACACGCCAGGTGGCATGTCGTGAAGCAAACGCGGTCGACACGCGTCCGACATTGGGGGGACACGCGTCTAACACGCGGGGGACACGGCCTGGGCCCATAAAAAAAAAGCCCCGAGTCCATAAAAAAGAGAGCCCAGAAACATGTGTAAACCCTGATAAAAAGAAAGAGCCTACATACCTGTCTTTTTTTATCACGTCTCTCTAATATATATACATACACGCCTCTATATACATACATCTGTGATTAAAAAAAGCCCAGCCCAGTTTTTTTTTAAAAGAAGCCCACTTAATTATTATTATGAATGAAGATGTTCAGTTTATGACATATACAAAATATATATATTTTATTAGTATTTTTTTTTTGCCGTGTCCCGTATCCAGGACACTTTGGTAATTGGCGTATCCCCGTGTCCCGTGTCGCCGCACCCGAGTCGGTGCTTCCTAGAGTAAAAGTAATAATACAGGGGCCAAAAAACTGTATTCTAATTCCAATATTATGTCTATATATGCAGTTGATCTTGATTATTGTGGATGGTTATATGATTGTTGGCTGTCACAGGTTGATCTGCCCGAGGAACAAGACACTAAAGATGAAGCAGAAGCTAAGAAATGAAGCAGAAGCTAAGATGAACAAGACACTAGGATGAAAGGCACGAAGAGGTTTAGTGACTTTAGTCTATTCTTTTTCTTCTTTTTCTCATTTCGCCAAATTAACGAAGCGGCTAAGTTGATCTAGTACTCCCCACATTGTTGTTCAAACTTTACAAATTTACAGGGGATTTAACTTAGTGTACAAATTTACAGGGGATTTAACTTAGTGAGACACAGAAACTTTTCCTGCAGAGATCTATTAATGTCTGTAGGCTTTCGTGATTCTGAACAGCCTAGTTAGAGATTCTTACTCAGCTGTGGCTACATGGGTCTCATTCTTATGCTTTTGCGCTTATTGATTTTGTTGATTAGCAGAAAACTAATCACGACCACCTAAATACCTATAAAAAAACTTGGAATAGATTTCTTTTATTATCATGCCGTCTTTGAAAGGATAGATTGCTTATGCAAGTCCAATCTGATTATACCGATTAAACTTATAGAAACATGTATGAAATGTACTGATTCTGATAGTACCATAAAGCTGATAGAAAAATGCATGAATTAGAATGACGCAGAGTCTTAATGTTGCATCTTTTGCCTTGTAAAAAAATCCGAAGATGATTGCTTTTTTAAAATTGAAGTGATAAAGAAAACTTGAAAAATATGCCTGAAATCTTCCAGAACTGCTACTTTGACTCTAAGAAGTTGCATGAGAAAGATGAAGATATTGTTATTATTTTTCTTGCCAATTTAAGTTTCGCTACAAGGACATTAGTAGACCAATTAGACGTTGGACAGGAAGGTACACTTCATTATTAGTACACCACAAAGGCAGCAAAATGCCATGATAAAAAGTTTTAAGACTAGCTACCATCACTAATATTTCCTATCAATTTTAGGAAAATTTATTTCATGAAATGTATCAAAAATATCAAAGGTTCAAGTTCACAGAAGAAGACAAGGAGGAGGAAACCACCACCATACTTCAAAGGAAGAAATGGTTGATAGCATTTTCTATGTACATCTATACAAAATAGTGAAGTGATCACAAGAGTATCACCTCCAGAAGCTAATATCAGAATGTTTAAAATGCAGAAGAAAAGATGGTGCTACGGTTATGGTGCATATTTAGCTAAGAAAAGGTCCAACTTTCAATGTGCTTCTGACTTTATAGGAAGAACAACACCAGCTCTTCTCTCCTCAAAAGAGCATTCAGTCTCCTGAGCAAGATGAAGAAATGGGGTAGCCGGGGTTGCGACTGTTCGCATGGCAACCGACACAGTTGACGGAGTCGTTGGCATGGGAATAGGCATCTTCTCTGGAGTTCTATTCTCATAAATAGAAGGATAATTTTTCTGCGGAGTGGCCAGTGGAGTTTTTTAACTTGGGAGGTGTTGTATCAAGAATTACACACTGTGGAATGCTCTCGACTTGAATATTAGCAGCAGCATTGGCCTTCGATAAAGTGGAAGAATTTGCAGGAGGGAGTGGCTCCCGAGTTCACGTGCATTAGAAGCAATTGAAGGATGTTGTGCATCTGGGAGACTGGTAACACGCAAGCTTCTCCTACCTACAATAAAAAAAAAAAAGAAAAAAAAAGAACAAAACGAAGAATTGACTCTGGGATTATAATATAGAAGTGAAAAAAAGAATTGAAGGATGTTGAAAAAAAGAATGATCCCTGCAATCAGTATAATATAGAAGTGGACTGAGCTGATGTTGAAAACTTTACTTTATAGTAGAGGATGATTCCACTAAGACTTTCAAGAATGCAAAAAGACTAGACCAATTCCTTTTAATGATTATAAATACATTTTGTCATGAAAACAAATTAACATGGAAGGTCAAAGTTTTCTCGACAGCAAGATGACAAGGCCATTTATAGTGACTTGCAATTCATCTAACCCCTTACCGTAGGTGTTTGATTTATGTCTCCTACATGCGAGGCTGCGAGCACCTTTTGTTCCTTTTGTTCATTGCTTCTCTTGTATTTATTCTAGAACCCTTCTTTCCACTCGTTACTGGACTTGGTTTTGAACCAAAAAGTACTTCTGCTTTGCTAGTAGCTGTCTATGATACATTTTATGATCCTAAATTTAAATATATACTTGACATGTCGATCCATAGAAGAAAAAACCAAGACAGGAAGGTAAGGTATTAAATAAATCAATGTTTTGATAAACCAGGTACCTGCAGGGCTCTTACTCTCTGTCTTTGACGATCTTGCTCTTTCTCTTCTTCACATGCAGCCAACCACTTATCAACCTTCTCGAGTATGTCTTTCCTGCTAAAAGCTTCTTCTTTGACCTTTGTGATCTGAAGCTCAATTTGTTCAAGAAGGTTTGAAGGATCAACGGTTCCTAGAAGATTTTAATGGTACGTGATTAATTTGAAGACGAATAATAAATTAGTACTTTATCGCTGTGGACAAGCTGAGAGCTGATACTTATTTGTATTGAAAATGTACTTTTAATTAAATAAAATTAATAGATTTGCCCCATCCCTAAGGAGCTCAAGGTCATTTACAGTTTATGATTCAAGTGAACAGTAATAATTTACAAATACTTCTTAAAGACTTGAGTGAACTCCAATCTATAAATCCTTTTTAGAGGTTGAGCAATCAAAATTTACCGGACTCTAAAGCCTCAACTGAGTAATTTGTTATCGGAAGCCTGCATGTTTTTATTTTCCTCGAATATTAGTTTTCATTTTTCAGGTGTGTTTCGTCATATCGGAATTGTGAATTTTGGGATTATATAAGTAGAGAATAGGAATGTTACTGAGGAATTCTGGTTTTGGCTTTGTATTGGATATAGATTTCTTTTTTTATTGGTTTTGTTTGTGAAACATAGCACCACTTGAATTTGATGGAATACATACATTGAAGTTAGAGATCCATAATCAACGGAATATATACCTCTTAATAAATTATACAACAGATTAAATTTTGGTTGGTCAATAAAAAAATGTTCCAGAAAAGGTTGTCTATAAAATAATTATATAAAAAAAAATTGTTGGGTGATTCCCTCTTGCTTTAAATACAATCGGGTTATAAACACAAAAATGTGCTTTGCCTCCTCTTTAATTTTTATTTTTTAATCGTTTTACTCCTATAAATATTAATGTCGCAATGTAATAGTAAAAAATTGTACTCTTTTGAAGAAAACATCAATTTTTTTTTAAAAAAAAAAGCAATGAAAAATGAATTTTTTTTCTAATAAATAATCATATAATTTGATTTCTAATAAAATTTTAAAATTCAAACAAATAAGTTAAAATACAAATTAGTAGTTGAAAGGTTTATATTAGTTCAAAATC
The DNA here is from genome assembly GCA_037693485.1 of Kitagawia praeruptora. Lineage (NCBI taxonomy): Eukaryota > Viridiplantae > Streptophyta > Magnoliopsida > Apiales > Apiaceae > Kitagawia > Kitagawia praeruptora. The sequence goes on from CM075347.1 coordinate 3,061,519, forward strand.
ATCATTTACTATTCGAATTTGAATATAGAAAAACAGAGGGTTCAATTGAGTCGAAACTCAAGATAAAGTCCAAATAATAAATATGAGTTCTTTTAATATTATAAAAAAAATTCATTTTTAATACAATTTTTTTAATTACATCATTTTCAAATTATAATGTTCTTTTTAAAATTCAATTATAATACAATTTTTTTTAATTATATCCTTTTTAGATTATAATTTTCATTTTAAAATTCACTTCTAAACGTGGTTGTAAAAATCGGTAATCGGTATAAATTGATTGAAGTACCGATTTAAGATTAATCGGGTAATCGAGGATTAATCAGAATGATTAATCGAAGTATTAATCAAATATTATAATAATATATAATATATATTGAGAAAAGGGTGTTGGCCCAATTTAATTCTTTTATAAACAAAGATTACCAAAATGTCGACGGGCGTGATGTGTGGCCCAAATTACCTCTTTGATACGGCACTAGCATCAAGGGTTCGACTCCTGCTGGGGTCAAACACCGGAAACAGTCTCTCTATGCATGCGTAGGGGCAAGGCTGCGTACTATCTTATCCCCCTCAGACCCTGTGTTACACGGGATATACTGAGTATGTTGCGTTTATACGGCACTAGCATCACTTGCAACGGCAGTGACAAAAACGTGTATGACCATTGGTACCAGACTCGTGTACTTATAATTACGTTAGCATATGTGGCGTTTTCTAATAACTCGCCGCATGTGACGACGTATCTCTTACAAGCTGTTACAAGCTAATTTAATAGTATCTTGATTGCGAATACGTCACTAACAAATATCATAGTATACATGTATAGATGACAAACATTGATATGGAAGCTTTTAAATAACATACTACTCAAATTTATGTGTATAAATGTAAATATATATTTTGATGGTAGTGGTAAATACTACACACAATCTCAATTTCCATGTGACGGCAAAGACCACAATTACATACATGAGGAGGGATAAAGATGAATTAGGTAAAGTTTAATTTTAGTAAAGATGTTGGCAGGCTCGCTCTTCAATACAAGGTAGGGACGCACACATTTTAAAATGAGGAAGGTCCTGTAGAATTTAAATGATACGCGCCGGTGTGTGTAGCGTGTTGTGTAGATAATTTGGACCAAAATCCCGCCAGTCAGTATATCAGGATAAAGGTCGACAAAATAAAGGTAATATGGTCATTTTCTCAAGAGGGTGTTGGCCCAATTTAATTCTTTTATAAACAAAGATTACCAAAATGCCGACGGGCGTGATATGTGGCCCAAATTACCTCTCTGATACGGCACTAGCATCAAGGTTCAAACACCGAAAACAGTCTCTCTATGCATGTGTAGGGGCAAGGCTGCGTACTATCTTACCCCCCTTAGACCCTGTGTTACACGAGATATACTGAGTAGGTTGCGTTTATACGGCACTAGGATCACTTGCAACGGCAGTGACAAAAACGTATATGACCATTGGTACCAGACTCGTGTACTTATAATTACGTTAGCATATGTGGCGTTTTCTAATAACTCGTCGCATGTGACGGCGTATCTCTTACAAGCTGTTACAAGCTAATTTAATAGTATCTTGATTGCGAATACGTCACTAACAAATATCATAGTATACATGTATAGATGACAAACATTGATATGGAAGCTTTTAAATAACATACTACTCAAATTTATGTGTATAAATGTAAATATATATTTTGATGGTAGTGGTAAATACTACACACAATCTCAATTTCCATGTGATGGCAAAGACTACAATTACATACATGAGGAGGGATAAAGATGAATTAGGTAAAGTTTAATTTTAGTAAAGATGTTGGCAGGCTCGCTCTTCAATACAAGGTAGGGACGCACACATTTTAAAATCTTACAGTGTATATATATATATATATATATATATATATATATATATAGCAGCTGTGTATAATATGAATGAGAGAATATGTTTCTTTTTTGTATATCAATTGTGTATATTACAGGAGATATAGAAGACTATATGTAATATAATCTATGCCTAACTTCTGAAGACTTATGCTAATAATACGTAAGCAGTTACATCAGATTATTGAATAATTTAACACTCCCCCTCAAGTTGATGCATATATATCACTCATACCCAACTTGCCAATAAGTGGATGTAACATTTTCTTGACCAACCCCTTAGTCAATACAACGGCTAGTTGATCTTCTGATCGTACAAAGTGAATGATAATGATATCACTATTAATTTTTTCTTTGATGAAATGTCGATCAATCTCGATATGTTTAGTCTGATCATGTTGAACTGGATCATGTGCAATGGCAGTAGTGGCTTTGTTATCACAATGCAGCTTCATTGGAGTTGCGGATGCAAGTCCCAACTCTTCTAGAAACAATCTTATCCACAATAATTCACGTACACCTTTAGCCTTAGCTCTATACTCTGCCTCAGCACTGGATAAGGCAACCACAGGTTGTTTCTTGCTTCGCCAAGTAACCAAGTTGCCACCAACAAATGTACAATATCCTGAAGTCGAACATCTATCGTTCTGACATCCGGCCCAATCTGCATCTGTATAGCTCTCAACCCCGAGATGATTATTTTTATTAAACATTACTCCTTTTCTAGGAGCAACTTTAAGATACCTTAATATTATATAAACTGCATCCAAATGAGGTTGGCGTGGATCATGCATGTACCTGCTCATAATTCCAACTGCATATGATATATTTGGCCTTGTGTGTGCGAGGTAGATTAGTCGTCCAACTAATATTTGATATTGGGATCTATCAACAATTTCACCAGCATCTCCACAAAGATTATGATTTGCTTCTATAGGAGAATCTGCAGGTCTGCATCCCAACATCCCTGTTTCATTTAAAAGATCAAGTGTATACTTCCGTTGTGAAAGGAAGATACCACCCGGACTTCTGGAGACTTCAATGCCAAGGAAATACCGTAGTTTTCCCAAGTCTTTCATCTCAAATTCAGAGGCAAGTCTCTGTTTAACATTTGTAATCTCACATGTATCGTTGCCGGTGATCACAATATCATCGACATAAACAATCAACACTGTGATCTTTACACCTCGTCTTTTCACGAACATGGTGTTATCTGAGTTGCTCTGTTTGTAGCCAAATTTAACTACTGTTCTCTGAAATTTGCCAAACCAATCCCTTGGAGACTGTTTCAATCCATAAATAGTCTTTTTTAATTTGCATACTTTCCCAATGGTCACATCTGTAGAAAAACCATGTGGAATATCCATGTAGATTTCTTCTTTCAGGTCTCCGTGTAAGAATGCATTTTTCACATCCAACTGTTGAAGTTCCCAACCAAGATTTGCTGCACATGATATTAAGATTCGAATAGACGCCATCTTTACTACTGGAGCAAAAGTTTCCTGATAATCAATCCCGTAAGATTGAGTATACCCTTTTGCCACAAGTCTTGCTTTGTACCTATCAACCAGCCCATTAGGTTTTTGCTTCACAGTGAACACCCATTTACATCCTACTACCTTCCTTTCAGCAGGAAGATGAGTCAACTCCCAAGTGCCATTATGTTTCAAGGCATTCATTTCTTCTATCATGGCATCTTTCCATTTAGGATCACATAAAGCATCCTTCCAAGTATGTGGAACAAAAACACTAGACAAGGATGACACAAAAGCAAGTGAAGATGGAGATAATGAATTATAAGATACAAAGTTTGAGATAGGATGGTTAGTGCAAGAACGTACACCCTTTCTTATAGCAATAGGAAGATCTAAAGTAGGATCAAGAGTGTTACCATTATCAGGCTCAAGCTCAATTGTAGGAGCTGTAGGATCTGTCTCGAGGTCAGAAGTCTCTGGAAGTGATAAAGTGGTTATATCATTATTTTTCCGTCTAGAATATGTGATCAAATCTGGCCCCTTTAATCTATTTAGATCATCCGACTCTCTACTCATAAGTGGAGGGATGGATGATGTGTTTGGGATGGTGTTTGGCACATTGATGAATGGAAGGAATTGAGACTCCTCTGTCGCTTTACTATCAAGACTGTGTCGGTTAGTCTCCCCCTGAAGCAAGGAGGAGGATCCGGGAGAGAAGTAAGAAATAGACTCCCAAAAAGTAACATCGTGATTGACATATGTGCGATGTAAGGGAGGATGATAACACTTATATCCCTTTTGAGTTGGTGTATAACCAATGAAAACACAGCGGAGAGCACGAGAATCAAGTTTATCCCGAGAGGGAGAATGATTATGAACAAAACATACATTCCCAAATAACCGAAGAGGCAATGGATGAGACGAAGGTGCAGGAATAAAGGACAACGGTGTTCTGAATTGTAGTACACTTGAAGGGAGACGGTTGATCAGATATGCAGCAGTCATGACTGCCTCACCCCAAAGATATTTAGGGACATGCATAGTTAATATGAAGGACCGTGCTACCTGTTGTAAGTGACCAATTTTCCTTTCAGCAACTCCATTCTGCTGAGAGGTTTTAACACATGTAGTTTGATGAATAATACCCCATGTGTCCAAATAAGATGTAAACATTCCGGCATACTCGGTACCATTATCACTTCGTAAAATTTTAACAGAGGCATTGAACTGTGTTTGTATCATGTGGTGAAAGGATTTAAAACATCCGAATACTTCACTTTTATGTTTAAGAAGGTATACAAAAGTAAGTCGAGAATGACAATCAACAAAGACAACAAACCACCTATAACCATCATGTGTAGGATGACTAAATAGACCCCAAACATCAGTATGAATAGTATGAATTAGTAATTCTTTTATATAGATTAAACATATAAATAACAAAAATGAAGCAGAGCTATGAAGCAGCAAAATAAGAAATGAAAACGAATGTTATAAACAAATAAAAGTCCAACCCTGTTATACTCCTCTAGCCAGCACTCTCTTCACATGCAGCCAACCACTTATCAACCTTCTCGAGTATGTCTTTCCTGCTAAAAGCTTCTTCTTTAACCTTTGTGATCTGAAGCTCAATTTGCAGTTCAAGAAGGTATGAAGGATCAACGGTTCCTAGAACATTTTAATGGTACGTGATTAATGTGAAGAAGAATAATAAATTACTTTATCGCTGTGGACAAGCTGAGAGCTGATACTTATTTGTATTGAAGATATACTTTTAATTAAATAAAATTAATAGATTTGTCCCATCCCTAAGGAGCTCAAGGTCATTTACAGTTTATGATTCAAGTGAACAGTAATAATTTACAGATACTTCTTAAAGACTTGAGTGAACTCCAATCTATAAATCCTTTTTAGAGGTTGAGCAATCAAAATTTACCGGAATGTTACGAGATCCATAATCAACGGAATATATACCTCTTAATAAATTATACAACAGATTAAATTTTGGTTGGTAAAAGAAAAGTGTTCCAGGAAGGCAGGAAGGCTGTCTTTAGTTGTAAGAAAATTTATAAAATAATTATAAAAAAAAAATGTTGGGTGATTCCCTCTTGCTTTAAATACAATCGGGTTATAAACACAAAAATGTGCTTTGCCTCCTCTTTACTTTTTATTTTTTTAATCGTTTAACTCTTATAAATATTAATGTGGCAATGTACAGTTAAACCTTGATAAATAAATATTCGATAAACGAATAACCTCAACAAATGAATAATTTTTTTTGGTCCCGACATAATAAAGATAGTGTTTTTTTATCTCGATAAATGAATAATCTCGATTAATGAATAAAATTTTCCAGTCCCGAGCGTATTCATTTATCGAGGTTTAACTGTAATAGTAAAAAATTGTACTCTTTTGAAGAAAACATCAATTTTTTTTTAAAACAAAAAGCAATGAAAAATTAATTTTTTTTTCTAATAAATAATCATATAAGTTGATTTCTAATAAAAATTTTAAAATTCAAACAAATAAGTTAAAATACAAATTAGTAGTTGAAAGGTTTACATTAGTTCAAAATCATCATTTACTATTCGAATTTGAATATGGAAAAACAGAGGGTTCAATTGAGTCGAAACTCAATATAGAGTCCAAATAATAAATATGAGTTCTTTTAATATTATAAAAATAAAATTCAATTTTAATACAACTTTTTTTAATTATATCATTTTCAAATTATAATGTTCTTTCTAAAATTCAATTATAATACAATCTTTTTTAATTATATCTTTTTTAGATTATAATTTTCATTTTAAAATTCACTTCTAAGTTCTAAACATGGTTGTAAAAATCGGTAATCGATATAAATCGGTTAAAGTACCGATTTAAGATTAATCGGGTAATCGAGGATTAATCAGAATGATTAATCGGAGTATTAATCGAATATTATAATAATATATATTAGTCTAATTTTTAATTAAACATGTCATTTTAAATAAATTCATATGATTAATCGGATTTCAAAAATCGAAACGATTAATTACCTTACAAAGGATTAATCGACTAAATCGGGAATTTTTAAAACCATGCTTCTAAATTATAATTCAACCTTTTCTAATTATTTTTTTAGATTACAATTTTCTCTTTTGAAATGATATAATTTTAATTGTCTATATTAGATTATTATTTTAATAGTACCGTGATCAAAATTATGGATGAGATCACTTTTATGATTATTATTACATACTAGCTTATAAACCGTGCAACACACGATTCCTCTTTTAATATTTATAATTATATTAATTTTTTAATTTATATGTTAATAATTTACATATTAAATTGTTGTTAAAATATTGATATATAAACATTTTACAAATTCGATTTATATTTATACTCTATCTTGAATCCTTAAAAATTAATTTGAATGATTTTATAGCCGACATGAAGTTAACAAAATAATCTTTAATTTAGTAATGGTTTAACAAATATTTTTCAATTAAACCTACGCAAAAACAAAAGAAAAAAGAAATTGTCAATTTTTTACGTTTAAAATTCTATTCGATTTATGAATTCTACTTATAATTCGTTTTGATTATCAAAATATCATTGTTATTATTTGAAGATTGTTCTACTAACAACCAAATACAATTTTAATAATAAGTATAGGAGAGATTTTATCCAAAAATTTGATAATCGATAGTCTGGTCCTCCATACGACGAAATAAATAAGAACCGTTAGATCTTAAAATAAATAGTTGAAAACTGTTGGATCTAACATAATAAAATATTTAATATTTTAATATGTGCTAAAAAGGGAAATTACCCCATATACTATCTTTTTGAAACTATTTTCAAAAATACTACCACTTTAAAAGTTATTTACAAAAATACTATCTTTTAAGTTTTATTTTCAAAAATACTACCTTTTTAAGTTTATTTTCGAAAATACTATCTGCAACCTATGCAACCTTTTATATATATGGGCGGCGCCAACCGCAACTTTTAATACTAATAAAAATATAAATAAAATTCAATTCTCATACCACCCTTTTTAATTATATCCTTTTCAGATTATGATTTTTCTTTTTAAAATTCAATTCTGATACAATATTTTTTAATTATATCCTTTTTAGATTATAATTTTCTTTCTAAAATTCACTTCTAATGCAACCTTTTCAAATTATATCCATTTTAGATTATAATTTATTCTTTTAATATGATATAATCTTGATCATCTATTTTTAAAAATATTAGATTCGACGGTTGAGATTAGTTTGGTATTACAGTGACGAAAATTATGGATAATATCCCTCTCATGCTTATTATATATAATAAGGATATAATAATAGATATAATTTAATAAAATACTACTCCCTCTGTCCCTCCCATTTCTTTACATTTCTTTTTCACTGCTCGACACGCATTTTAAGGCTCCTAAAAAGTATAGTTCCATAACTTATTTTTTAAATTTTCTTTTTTTGTATAAAAATAGAACAATTCTATTTTTATACAAAAAAAGAAAATTAAAAAAATAAGTTATGAAACTATTCGCAAATTGCACCTTAAAATCCGTGCCAGAATTACGTCCCCCAAGGTAAAGAACCAAGGGGGACAGAGGGAGTAATATTGTAAGAAAAACTTATTAAAAAAATAAATATATTCTAAGAAAAACAGAGGGTTCGATTCAGTCGAGCCTCAGTCGGTAACATTCATATTCCAATTCCAGTTAGAATTTGAGGAGTACTTCGAATTTGAATTCGATTCTAGACTGGATTCCAACGAATTCTTATAAATACAAGACGAACCTGATCATCATGCTACTATCCTCGGATATTCGCTCGTTTACGCCCCTAATTCATCATCTGCATATTGTATCTGAGCCCAAAAGCCCAGTCCCAGACCGAAGGCTATAAATAATCATAGACTTGGAAACGAAGTGTAAAAAGGGTTAAGGACTACTTTGATGTGATGGCAGCAGCTACGGCTGTAGTATTGGGAGTAGGAACAATGATTAACTTGGGATTTGATATGAAATACTACATTGATGTGATGGCAGCAGCTATGGATCGAATGGCTTCATCAATTTCACTGGGCGAAGATGAAGATGTAGATAAATTTTTTGATGGAGTGAAATTAGATGAATATGAATATGAAGAATTCGCAAAGACACGGCTTCAACATGAATTGAAAAGGATTAGGGGGAATTTACCGATCTCTTGTACCGTAGTTCCCGTGGATGGTGACATATTTTACTGGGAAGCTACATTGATGGGGCCTGATGATAGTCCATATGAAGGAGGAGTTTTCTATCTCACCTTCCGTTTCCCTCGCCGCTACCCTCTTGAACCTCCAGAGGTTCTCTTCAAGACACAGATTTTCCACCCAAATATTGACAGCAAAGGCAATATGTGTTTGTGGAAGGACTGGTTAAGTGGAACAGACGTGGCTACGATATTGGTTAACATTCATTGTCTATTGATGGAAGTAGACATCGACAATATGGTGGTGCCGGAGATTGCTGATATGTATGTGAAACATCCGTCCCGTTACGAGATGATGGCCAGGTCCTGGACTTGTATGTATGCAAAGTGATCTCTCCTTGTTTGAGCTTACCCAAGAGACCAAGAGTATGGCTGTGTCTGGGCTTCATCGAATTTGGTCATTTATATTTATATGGAAACTAGATATATGCCCTTGGTCTTGAAATTTCAGTTTATATATTTATTTGATTATGTTGAAAGTTTTATTTTATTTAATTTTGTAAAGACATGCTACAATTCTGGTCTTAGAAGTTAGTACTGATTCTAACAAGTTCTGAACTATTTTGTTCTGTAAAATTCTTTATATATTAGTAAATTTTATTTTTGATTTTTTTGGGGATAGGGAGGTCTTGTTCTCCGGTCTCCACCTTCTATATTGTAGTTGTACCCTAACAATAGAAAACATAATATATATAAATATTAATGTCGCAATGTAAACCTCAAGTAATGTAATGTTATAATATATCCAGCTATAATCCCTTTTGTCATGCTTGATTAGACCTGCTATAGTATTTTACCTGAGGCCAGATAGGCATATAGAATTCAATTGAAAAGAATAATATATATATATATATAGGCAAGTGCTCAAATACAAATCATTCTTAAAATACAAACCTACAAACCAACATTAAATTAATTATATTTCATCTATTCTAAGGTTTCCGCCAAGGGTACCTTCACAAAAAATGCTTAAAATAATTGGCTCTATCCAACAAAAAAAATAAAAAAATTTCAAAAAAAAAAAAAAAAATCTTGCCGTGGAAATGCGAAGCATTTAAGACAGTAAACGGATGAGTTAGGTAGTCATGAGGGCCGAAGGCTCTCGACACACCCGTCAATCGTCTATTGCCTTTACCATTGATTGCCATTCCTTACAACTTTAGAATGATAAAGGCGCGAAGCGCCGTACAAGAAGGTGCGAAGCACCGTTAACCAGTGAAATCCACTGCCACGTCATCACGTGAACAGTGAATTTTTTTTTATTTTTTTTTATTTTTTATTTTTTTTTGTTGGATAGAGCCAATTATTTTAAGCATTTTTTGTATTGGGGTACCTCTAGTTTGGTCATTAGATTAGCTTGAAATATTAGATTATGCTTGGTTTGTAGGTTTGTATTTTAAGGAGGTTTGTATTGGAGTAGCCCCCTATATATATATATGGTTTCTATCAGAAGCTCATGACATCTTTCTGAAGGGGTTACTGACTTACTGTTACGTAATAATATGATGCTGCTTACACCCTAACAAAAGAAAACATAAATAAATAACGACTCTACATCCATTATACAAGAATTTGGTGCCTCACTAAGAGTAATTAGTTTCTCCATTATAAGCTCTTTAGTTTGATGTTTCTCAAAGTAATTAGTTTGGGAGAATTGTAAATAGGTGTGTTGGAAAGTTCTTTTTTTTTTTTTTTTTGTTAAGCGTGTTGGAAAGTTTGTCACAAGTTGCTGATTATTTGATGTTTTATTATTTCTTTAGTTTAATGTTTCTATAACAAAATGTATTGTTTATAGGTTGGGAGATTCTGTGATACACTAAAATGGTATTCAGAGCGCTGCATTTGGTCAGGCCATTTATTCCGTTTTTGCCTGACCTGCAAAGTGCTGACAGGAAGGTGCCGTTGAGAGAGAAGGTGATATACACCGTGATCTCTTTTTTCATCTTCCTGGTTTGCAGTCAGCTTCCTTTGTACGGCATACATTCTCCGACAGGATCAGACCCGTTTTACTGGATGCGGGCGATGTTGGCCTCCAACCGTGGGACTGTTATGGAGTTGGGTATCACGCCCATTGTGACGTCTGGATTTGTGATGCAGCTGTTAGCTGGGTTGAAGATCATTGAAGTGGACAACAATGTTCGCGAGGATCGTGCACTCCTGTATGTATATGATTACTATAATTTCCTTTTGTGCGTTATTTACTAACTATTGCAATATTAAGTTTTCAAAGATTGTTTTACACTATAAGTCTCACTGCCATTCAAATTGCTTTATTCTTTATATATGCTGTAAATGGGTTAAAACGTGCATTTTGTATAAATTGTTTGCTAATTTTTTTTTTTGACTCGCTATTTTCTCTAGAAATGGAGCTCAGAAGTTGCTTGGCATCTTGATTGCGGTTGGAGAAGCTGTTGCATATGTTCTTTCAGGAATGTACGGCAGTGTTGGTCAGCTTGGAGTTGGTAATGCTATCCTCATTATTGTCCAGCTGTGCTTTGCCAGTATCATAGTGATATGCTTAGACGAGCTTCTTCAGAAGGGATGTGGTCTTGGATCTGGAATATCTCTGTTCACAGCTACCAATATCTGGTTAGTCATTGCTATTAATTTTAAGGTAATGTTGCACTTCATTCTATACATCTGAATGTCATCTGAAATTCGGTTTGGCATAACTTGCAGTGAAAGTATTATCAGGAAAGCATTTAGCCTTACAACTATCAACAGCGGACGTGGTACTGAAGTTGAGGGTGCGGTTTTTGCTTTGTTCCACTTGCTAATAACTAGGGCAGATAAAGTTCGAGCACTTGGAGAAGCTTTTTTTCGGCAGAATCTTCCGAATGTGACAAATCTTCTTGCTACTGTTTTGATCTTCCTCATTGTGATATATTTCCAAGGCTTCCGTGTGGTTTTGCCTGTGAGATCAAGGAATGCTCGTGGACAGCAGGGATCCTACCCAATCAAGTTGTTCTACACTTCTAACATGCCTATCATTCTTCAGTCTGCCGTTGTGTCCAACATTTATTTCATATCTCAGGTGATGAGTCTTTTTTCCTACAGTTAAGATTGTGATATATGGAATGCCGTAGAAGTGTGGAACTGTACTAAATTACCTTTTCATTTTGAACAGTTTCTGTACAGGAAATACAATGGCAATTTCTTGGTTAATCTGTTGGGCAAGTGGCAGGAATCTGAATATTCAGGTCAATCTGTACCTGTTGGTGGTCTTGCTTACTATGTGACTGCACCTTCAAGCTGCCTTTGGAGGAATCTGTATTGGTGCATTAACAGTGTTGGCTGACTTCATGGGAGCTTTTGGCTCTGGGACTGGAATTCTGCTTGCAGTTACAATAATACATCAATACTCTGAGACATATGAGAAGGAGAAAGCCAGTGAATTAGGTTTGTTTGGCTTCTAATTGCCTTGTTGCTGTTTTGACATTAGTTCGCCTATAGAGTGTTTAGGTTGCCTTTCCTAATTGATCCGAGAGGTCGACTCATCTGGCACACAACCTTGTAGGGTTCCATGGTTTGACATTGAAAATGTAAATGTGTGGTTGCCAAATCCTAGGAAAGAGCTGACCACCTTGTTATAGTACTTTGTTGAGATTTTTTTTAGTGTTAGAGGAGAACTTACAGATTCTGTAAAGAGATGTTTTTATCAGTTACTTTGTACTAGTACAGTAGTACCACAATTTTTAAAGTTAGAAAGTTTCTGGGTGTTAGTTATGGTGCATCAACAGAATGCATCAATTTTTGTTATTATGTTTTGTGCCCCAGCTAGATCATGGACATATTGGTTTAACCCTAAAAATTAACATTCCAATTCACCAAACAAGCTACTTTTACTGTTGCAGTATAATGTCTCTTGAGTCTTGGCACATTGTCGTATAAGTTAGCACTCTAATGTCTAATGTCTATTTGCTGAGAGAATAATTTCTTGATAAACAGAACGCACTTATTAAAATGATAATTGTCAACCTTAGATCAGATGCAGTGTGTAAAAAAATGAATCATAAGAGCAGTGTCATTCGTATGCAATTTTAGGTACATCTGTATTGGCATAACTGTATATGGTTGGAGAAGCATACCTATTAGTCTTTGGACCTTCCTGAATGTTTTTTTAATACATCGTAATGTCCGTAGCCATGATAGTTGCAGCCAGATCTTGAAGCTAAAACACAGAGACACAGTAAAATGATTTGTGCAATGACTGAAAGTACATTTTTAATGGCGACACTAACCTTTTGCAATCTTCGTATTTTCACTGCTTTAAATTGCAGTAGAGTATAGTTTATGAAGGAAAAACAAGGCTATGTAGGCCATTGTTGCATGGAAAACAAATTGCATACTTTCTGCCCTTTTGGCATTGTTGATTGGGCTGGATCAAAAATATATAGTAGGCCCAACATGTCAGGCACCATTTGCTCCCAAGTGAGACTAAAGGACCCAGTTTTCACAGGCCTTGATAATAACATTATCCTTACATATCCTCTTTTTTATTATTGGTGAAGCATCATCAGTGCTGTTTTCTTGAGAAACCGAAGACCAATCATCCCTCTTTCAGATTGTCTGAGGTTCTGAAGGTGCAACATACAAAAGTTATGGATGGAGTTCAACAACTAGGCCTTCCCTTGCTGGGAGTTGTAGCAGCTGCAGCTGTTACTTTTTATGTAGTCAGCTTTAATGAGCTTAGAGAGGTCTCTTTCTTTCATGCTTGTGTGTGTGTGTGTGAGTGTGTGTGCTCTGTTGGTAATATGCAGATTGTTGTTGATAGTTGAAGCTGATGTATTCAAGTAAATGTTGAATGTGCAGAAATCTCTAAGAGATCTGGATGATGCAGAAGAGAATGAGAATGCAGGATTTAAGCCTTATATGAGGTCTAGAGGAAGGAGAGGCAAAAGAGAGGGCGAGAGGCCGACAAACAAATCAAACCATAGTTAGTTACCCGAAGCCTGCATGTTTTTAATTTCCTTGCAACATGGAATATTAGTTTTTTAAGTGTGTTTCATCATATATTGTGAATTGTGAAATTTTGTAATGATATTATTTGAGAACAAGAATCTTAAGGAGGATAATTCTGGTTTTGGCTTATATAGATACAGATTTCTTCTTTTCTTCGTTTCGTTTGCGAATTTACATGACACAACACTACTTGAATTTAGTTGAATACATAAATTGAATGTTGGACTTGGATACAGAGTACTTTGTTAGTCTCTATTCATGTGCAAGATGCTGAACAATTTTGTTGAACATGGTTCCACACCACATTCCTTCATTACACAAAAATCAGCACCTGCATTTTGAAATTGACAAGGTACCCCCCTGGCGCAAACTTTTAAATGGTGCGCCAAATCTGTAGTAGAAGGGACGAGTTAGCATCACATGGGGGACACTTTGTGGCTTTGTGCAAAGAGAGATGAAAAAGGAGTGTGGGAGTGTCCGCGAACACTTTGATAAGGTATGGCATATTGATACTAACTGCTTCATATGTACAAATGGATGAATATGACTATATGAGAATCCTCGATTTAGAAGGTTCGTATCTCGAATGCCATCATCAATATCCATTACAGTAAATTCTAGGGACTCCAGCAGTGACCAGGAGTTCCCTAAAAGCCATTATGAAGATACTAAAACTAGTTGGGGAAGGAGCACTTTTTCTTCACTGTATCGATATATACCAGGCCAGGTCTTGCATCCTCATGCTAAAAGTGTTGGAAGATGGAACAGATTCTTCATCTTCTCCTGTGTTTTTAAAGGTTTTTTCGACTCACTTTTCCTCTTTCTGCTGTCTGTAGAGTGGGATAACAAGTGCATAGTGGTTGACCGGACTATGACAGAAGTACTTATTTTACATTGCATTTCACGACCAAAGAACCAGTGTAGCTCCATTTGTGACTGTACTTCCTGAAAAAGAAAATCTCCGACAGTTTTGTTTTCCAACCAGAGCTATAAAACTGAAACTTTATGTGTACAAAATACTTCAAAATCAGCATTAATCAGATTTAACATAGCAGAACCGATAAGAATACATTACATGCTCATATTCAAAAAATCATACATTCATATCAAGTTAGAGCAGTCTGGTTAATCATCGATGAGTACCACAAAAATAGATATTCAGCAATATTCTACACAAACCAACCTGTTACAATAATCCATTAAACTATAAATATTGTCCACATGCAATAATCTCCATAATACCAACCTGCTGCAATAACCCACTAAATCATAAATATCGGTTTTGCCCAAATGCAAAGTCTCAAAATAGGGTTATCAAGCAGAGCAGTAACTGTGGTAAGTAAGATATTATCACTGAATAGTAACAGCTTCACAGAGAGTTATAAGTAGCAACTATTTTCCATACGGGTTAAAAAAAGTCTAAAATGCACTCTCTGCTGCGAACTTTCAAAATTTAAACTGTCAATAGGCAGAGGTAGACCACGAAAATACAAGTCTACTAGCAAGGCACCAAATAAGCAACATTGCAAGAAGAAGAACGCACGAGCTATGAAAGGTAATGAACATATTAACCAACAAGACCTTTAACAACTATCGGTATCAATATAATTATACATATATAGGAAGACAGAAAACATTAAGTTCACTCGAAAACAATTAAAAAATCAACAGAAAATACCTTTTTTGATATATTTTGATAGAGATTTTTAATAAAACCTTGTACAATACATGTGTTACTGGCATGCAATTTCGTTTCAAACAGTCTACTAATAGTCGTGAAAGTCCGATGTCAACCAAAGGGTGTGAGTCCCTTAAAATGGATGGTACAGCCTCGACTGGGACGAATATGTGATGATCATTAATTACTCACATTTCATAAAACGCAGTAGTCAAGATCTCTGTGTCCATAGTAGACAAGTGACACTTCTTAAAACTTATTATTAGCCAATATATAAGGCAAAATGAATCCAGAGTTTCGCTTATACTACAGAAGATCTTTACATGCCCAGTACAAGACAAGTCTGTATGTATAAACCACAATAAATCCATTCTTTTAAGGATATGCCGAATAAGATGAAAAAGATGTTAGAACTTAAATTTACCAGACCCTCGTTTGCAGAATTCATAAAAGGCGATGGATTTTTACACCTCAAGCACTACTCATGTGTTGAAACATAAAACATCTTCATTAGATAGGTACAGTTTCACCATTAGTTTGTAAAATGCCTACCACTTTTGTCTTCTCATACGGGCAAAAAACAAAGATCAAAAAACACACTTCCACGAAAAACATTCAAAGTATTGTAAGACCACCCAAAAACTTCCATTGGTTTACCACCAAACAGACAATGTAACATGACATAAATGCCAAACGTAAAATTTGAAGCATGCAGTTCCATTTAATTCAATTACTTGAGCTAGGGCATTCTCGTGCCTATTGCCCTTCTGGTATTTCCTCCACTCTGACCGCCACACGTGTGTCGCCTTCCCCTCCCAGACTACATTTCCTAGCAAACTCTCCGGTCTCTCCACTTAATTCTTCACCAGTGTTATAAACCCCAGCACCACCCTCTCCCCCTGTTTCTTTCTCTCCATACGTACTCCTAGCAGCCTCGCTTCCACTAGAGCTCTGTTTACTCTCCCACTTGTACGCAGCAACAGCAGCTATAATTGACTCGTCACTAATCGATTTCCCTTTGGAAATGACCAGGGGCAATAGAAACAATGTCACAACAATTAAGTATCAGTAGAAAAATTATCAGAGGGCTTAGTGAACTCTTAAAGTAAAAGAAGGTAAGATTTACTAACTTTTCAAACGACTAAAATCACAAGGACGAAAGGAAGGCAAGTAGCGAGGTACATGGGGCTCGTCGCTGAAAAAAGAAGTATCATCATCATCATCATCATCCATAACAAGTGGAATTGGATCATAACCTGGGCGAAAAGGTCGAGGTGGGGGAGGAAGATATTCAGGATGGGGGTTCATCAGGAGCTGTTTCACAAAGGAAGAAAACACTAGTAGTAAATATCAGACCAATGATAAAAATCAAAGCAAAACAAATACATATATACATATATATACGAGAAAGCAAAACAAAAGGGGGTTTATTTAAGAGACTCGCATCAATCAATCAATCTTTTGTATATAAGTATAACACATGTACTCCATACATACATACATACATACATACATACAAAAAGGGAGAAATTTACCAATTCAGTTAACAGGTAGAATAAGCTTTTCGATCGAGAGAGAGAGAGAGAGAGAGAAAGAGAGGATGTATTATGTATATGATTTACTACTCCATTTACTTGAGAATTGATATATAACCGAATATATATCTTTCGGTTTGGGTTGGCCCATTGGGTTTCCAATGGATCGCTCTTTTTATTCTTCTCTACTTTTTTTTTTCCTTCTTGGCTTTTCTCATAAATTGTTACTATATTATAATTTGTGCAATGCATAATTCCTTTTCTAATATTTATATCCTTTTATTATAATACCCGAGTCTATCAATATGCAGTTAATATGAAGTTAACCAATCAAATATAATCTGTGCGATGCACGGTTGCTTGTAAATTGTTTAATTATATTTCGTTAAAATTTTAAGTGTATATATGTTTTTATTATTTAAATATTTTTTGAATTATATAAATTTCATAAATACAAATATTATTCTAATTATGTATTTTAATTATTACTTTCAGATACATATGTATGTATGTGTATATATATATATATATATATATATATATATACATATTACATAAAAATAGTTTTTTTTTAACTTTTATTTAGTAGAAAGAGTGAAATTTATCTAATCATGTAAATTTTTTTTCGATTTTTATACTAAATTTTTTATATTATAAGTGTTTTTCAGGTTTTATGTAATTTTTAACTATATAATTTATGTTAACGGAGGAATTTGGGAAAACAAATTCGGGGAGGGTTGCTGGAATTGTGGTGGTGGTTGATGACGGTGAGCGGCGTAGGATGCTTAGGGTTAGGGTTGGTGATTTGGGGATGACTGAGATTGTATGTGAGAGTTATTGCAATTTAGATCAAATATTGAATTCTCTCTTTTTTTGCAAGGGTTGCATCATGACATACAATGTGCCTACGTATCCTATTTATAGGAATCAAGCCAAACGTAGTTCTTGGGGAACAAGTCACCGACATGGGTTAGGTTTCCTGCTACTGATGTATGCTACCCATGTCGGTGACTTGTTCCCCAAGAACTACGTTTGGCTTGATTCCAATAAATAGGATACGTAGGCACATTGTATGTCATGATGCAACCCTTGCAAAAAAAGAGAGAATTCAATATTTGATCTAAATTGCAATAACTCTCACATACAATCTCAGTCATCCCCAAATCACCAACCCTAACCCTAAGCATCCTACGCCGCTCACCGTCATCAACCACCACCACAATTCCAGCAACCCTCCCCGAATTTGTTTTCCCAAATTCATCCGTTAACAATTTATAACTCGGTTGATGCACGGATGTTTTTTTTTAATAATTTTTATCTCTATTACTCATATTTTCATATATATACTAGCATTCTACTCGTGCTACGCAACGACCGATAAATTATATTAATAAATTAATATAAATATATTATTTTAAATTTTATTTAGAAAAATATATAATTTTATTGCAATGTTAATTAACGTAAGTATAAAATTACTTATCTGTGAATTCATACCAATTGAATTAATATTAATATTATGAACCAATCATCAAAACAAATACAACCCACGTGAAAAGTTCAAAATCCCTCTTTATTGTTTCTTTTAAAATTTAGCTTTCATTTTATTTCTCTCTTTGTTAGAGAATATTTCTACGTATCATGTTAACAAATTTTTCACCCGTATTCTGAGAATTCGGTATATTTATTAAATATCGAATCCTTAAAATATTATTATACCAACTTATTGAAAATATTGTATGGTCGTGGTTAATTTTTCGATTACATATTAAAAATGTGTTGAAACTTAATCCTCACGACTCCAATAAATCATTAGACCGTCTATCAAAAAAAGGTTATGTGTTTCAGCGATATGAGAAATGATATCTACTATGCAAGATATATGAAATGAACGTAGTTGTAACAATGAAAATTTTCATCTAATCTAGTTTGCTATGTGATTGTTCAATATCAGTTTTACAAATTATATGTCCTTTTATTAATAAATTGATTTACTATAAAAAAAATTATCAACTAACCAAACAAATTCAATATATAGCGCTCTTGCAGTAACATATAATTGTTAGATTTTATGGTTATTGTCCTTAGCTTATTTGTAAAGACAACTTAAAATGTGCATTTTCAGTTTGGAAGTTTGAATTTTGGTTTTTTTATTCTTTTCTAGTAAAACATGGAATAATAAATTTTAGTTTCTTTTATTCTTAAAATAAGACATGTGAAAATCAGTATCACTTATCTTTTTTTAATTTGACTAACTTGTGAAAATAAGCTACTGTTCATAAAATTGAAATTAAGTGTGTAATATATAAACATATTATCACATTGTTATATATGTGTCATTGTAATTTAGATTTTAGGTTAAATAACATGAAATTCATTTTCCTTTAACAGTGAGTATATTTTTCCTACATATATAAGAAGAAATAGCTTATGTAGGCCTGACAAATCGTTTTGTACATCCATGTCATGTACTTTAGGGTCTTGAACGAAAATGACATGATATTAAATCGTGTACCCGATATTAGAACACAAAATGACACTAAATTACATAAATTTTTTCGTGTACACGAAGTGAAAGGAAATACACGAATAGAAAAAGTATAACAATTATATGAAATATTCCTATGTATCTAAGTTATGTAAATATATAATTATATGTCTTAAAACAACATTGAGATGTTACAAAATAAAACTAAGAGTAGCATGCATGGTGTAAAGTCTCCCAAACAAAATGAAACCTTCTTTTAATTTTTTTCGTATTCCTCGTTAACAAATATCTCTCTTTGTATGGAATCATTCTACCAAGTTATTTAGTATTCTTAGCCATTTTTTATGCTTTGTTGATATAAAAAAATATATAGTCAACCAACCAAGCAAATTCAATATATACTCTTAGGTTAAGATATGAGAATTGATACTATTACTTTAATTCAAGAATACAAAATTCAAAAAGGCACCCTTTTATATTACTTTAAAATATAATTTTAAATGTATCAACCTTTTTATTTATCATTATTAATAATTTTTATAACAAAAACCGTAGCTGTTGCTGCTCTGTCTCTCTCTCTCCCTCCACCTTTCCCAAAAGATGTTAAACTAAAGTTTAGGAGTTGATATCAGTTATTTAAGTTTTTTTTAAATTTTTATTTTGATTTTTCTTTATTTTTCAATAAAAATATCATTGAGAGTCTAGTACTCCGTTGTCCGTTGGTAAATTTTATCTACCAAAATATTAGATTTCGTACTGACTCCTTGTAAATGATAAGTCTTATTTTCTTTTACTTTGGCTTTCACTAAATATCTCTCTTTATTGAGAGCCTAATATCCTGTTCGTGGATTTTGTCTACCCATATATTAGATTTAGTTATATTAGTTCATTGATTTGGATAGTATAGAATCACAGTTCTGGTCGGTTGTTTGAATACGTTATGACAAATCATATATACATATTCCTCACGTTTATAACAAATTGTTAGATTATCTCGTCGAAAAGACTGTATAATTTAGTGACATAAGCTAGAGATGTACCATGATTGAAGATATGTTCAATGATTGGATAAAGGAAATTAGTGATATAATTTACTATGTGTTTGTTCAATTTTGATTATTTTTGTAGATGTTGTATGCCCTTTTATTGATGATTTTTGCAGGTTTGATTATTTTTATGTATGACCTATGTCCTTTTATTGATGAATTAATTATCAATAAATAAATAGTGATTTATAAGAAAATCTGTCCTAAATTGATCAATTTATTATGGAAATATTCACTAACAATATTTTCATTGACTCTGTAATATATTTTTATTTTTTGATTGATAATTTATACACCAAATAATGTATAGTACTATTTAAGAGTAAACTTAATATTTTGAATAATTGAAATATATTATCACGTCAATTTTTTTTCCCCCAGTAATTATTGCATAGTTAAAAAATTTCTTAATTAAAATGTTAAAGATGATTGGTTTAAAATTTATTTTAACATTTTAATTGGTTGATTAGCTTTTTTTATGACTGGATTATTTAATACTTTACATAACTTAAATTTTGAATGTGTATTTAGAATAGTGTTGTAAATAGTTTTATATTGTTAATAATTTTTAATTCATGATTTTAATTGTACCTTATGATTTTGAATTGAAAGTTTGAGATATCAAAATATTTATTATAAATATAATAGATTCATGTATTAATGTATAAATTTTTAAATTAAATAATTATTGTATTTAGAATAAAATTGTTAAGTAATCACTGAATAACATTGACAACCCAACACTGTAAAAAAACATTTATCTATAGGCACACTTAATAATGTAAACAAATCAATGTAATGTGATAAGGACTGATGCCTACAATTTAGTAAATCGCTGAATTATTGAAGTTTGCTACTGAATATTCTAATAGGAAGTAACTCTGAGAGAATCCAGACTGGGGATGATGATAACCTAAATCGTTTTATATTTTTCTTGTCAGAAACATTTTTCTGTTGAATTTATTGGACAATTAAAACACAACACATATAATACATATATACAATCGAAATAAAAGGATAATTTGTCCAAGTATAGAATGCCTTATAATAAAAAAATATAAAATAGTACCTTAACCGAATTTGATATGATTTAGCAATGAGAAGAATTGATGCATACACTTAGAGCATCTCCAACCCCAATCCCCTTTCCTATTCCCTAAAATAAAGAAATTTAAAAATATAGGGACCATGAACATGTTTTACTCCAATGGTGTCCCCTAAAATAATGAAGCATGGAGGATGGTTGAGATAATATATTATATTTAATTAGTAATAATGGACGATGAAGGTAGCAAAAGCTGAGGTGGCAAATATAGGGGAGCAAAATTGCTTCCCCACATATAGGGATAGAGTTTCTCTCCCCTAAAAATTATTGGTAAGGGGGAGGATGGTTGGAGGAAGAATTTTGAAACCAAATCCCTAAATCAATCCAGGTGGAGGCAATATAGGTAAGGGCTCACTAGCCTTGGATATGCTCTTAATTTATCAAAGTTGGCTAAGTTTGATGGGGAATAAGGAATAAGCGGCTTAGATTTCCTGTAATGTTTAAATTGATATAATAATTATATTTTTCAGGTTGTAAGAATTTTATTTTATATAAGTTTTTTATTAGTTAACCGTTAAAATAAAAATTAGTAGTTATTATGTTTAGTTAATTTATTTGAAAAAATAAAAATTAATTGTATTTAGTGTAACTTGATTTGAGTTTAGTCTTAGCTGAAACGTAGAATCTATATCCAGTAGAGAAACATGTTACATTACGTTTAATTGATTTAAATTTAATAGATTCTAATTGATATTAAAATAATTCACAATCTGGTGATTGGTTAACTAATACATGTTAGATTCGGGTATCCTTTATTATAATAAAGTATGTTCAAAAACAATTCATAACTAAAAGATATATAACCATATGTAATATACTGTTATGTGGATTTATAGAAAATAATATTTACGGTTAGTAGAAATTTTCTAAAATAAAAAACCATGTGATTTGCGAAGTTATTAAATCAAGAAATTTTATATTAAAATTTAATTTAACCGCAATTAGTAAATTAGAATAAGCATGGTAAATAATAAAAATTTTGTATATGATTGATTGATTTAAAGTTTAGAAGTAAATTTTGATTGCCTCTAAAATAATTTAATTTTTTGATTGGTAATTTATTTACCAACCGATAATAATACTCTTATAGCGTATATTTAATAATTAAAATAGGTAAAATATACGTAGTGTTCGTTTATATGAATTTATTAATTATTTTATTAACAAATTTTTAATAAATGTATTTTTGAACCTTTTAAAAAATCGAATTTTTGAAGATATGGATTTTATCCAAGCTATTTAAAATTTGTTCAAATCCGATATTGTAGTGTTGGCTTATATACATTTATTAATTAATTTTATTAACAAATTATGAATAAATATATTTTTGAACTTATAAAAAAATCAAAATTTTGAAGGTATGGATTTTATCCAAGTTATTTCAAATCTGATTTTTTTTAGATTTTTAGTTAAGTTAGATTATAATTATTTAATACCGGAGATCCTTACTCTTTGAAAGAATTGGAGTAAGGATAGGCTCTCCGGTATGTAAATGGTGCAATTCAGAAGCTGAAGATCAGGAGCATATATTCTGGAATTGTGAAGTTTCCAGATGGGTTTGGCCTTTTGTGATGAAATGGTGGGATTTATACATCACAAAGCATACTATGTGGCAATCAATAAAATCTATTAAAAGCCCAAGGGTGAAGGAAGCATGGGGAATTACGATATCAGCATCATTATGGACAATTTGGGTTGCTAGAAATCAACTAATTTTTGAGGGAAGAAGATTAAATCGAAAGAGTGTGGAGCAGCTGATTATTCTAAGGTCTTTAAGCTGGTGTGAAGCTTCAAGGTTGGTAGAGGAAAACTCACTGAATATATGGATCAGGAATCCTATAGGATCAGTGTTAAGAAGTAGTAAAGTTGAAACTCGGCATTGTGATGAAAAATCCAATTTTTTGACTGGATATATTGATGGATCATGGAAAGCAAATGAAAACAAGGAATTTTCGGCAGGCATTGGTGGCTATCTGCACGATAAGGCAGGTAACTTACTTTTAATATTTTCAGGTCCAGTGAGAACACATTCATCGTTAGCAAGTGAGTATGAAGCTTTGGTCTTCTTGCTAGAGAAAATTCAATCAAGTCAGTGGAGAAGTAGTAAAATTTTGATCAATACAGACTGTCAAGAGTTGGTAGAAAATGTGCAAAAGCTCCAATTTGTTCAGAAGATAGCATGGTTTATGGATGAAAAGTTTACAAGATTAAGAAGGACGCTTGATTTTGATTTAGTAAAAATTAGTCGTATTCTCAAAGAAGCAGCGGATTGTCTAGCTAGTAAGGGTGCGGAAAGAAATCGTATGATAGCCTCTTGGTGTTAATTGAAGAAAGTATTCAACTTGCAGCTCCTTGGCTCGGCAGCATGGAGCTAATTCTTGGGTTAAAATGGTAGATTTTGAAGCTACCTTTGAAAGAGTGCAAGAAATCTGGTTAGAAGAAATCTGGTTCTAAGTTAGTTTCATGAATTTGTTCTTGCGGCTGTCATTGTCAATGAAGCTTCGGGATGTTTGAATAGCCTGATTGTGGTGTTCAGTTGGCATACTGAACAGTCTCTTAAGTTATCAAGGGTGTATCATTCTATTGTTCTATGTTCTAGCAGTTAAGTTTTCTGTGCGTCTAAGCTCTTTTGTGGGTTTTGAGCCATAGTTTTGTGGTTTTTGTGTAGTGGCAGGGCTTTTAACTTTACACCCTGTTCTGTTTTTCTGGTGCATTTCTCATAATGGCCAGTTTTTCTTCTTCTTAATATATTTTTCTTGCTGTTCAAAAAAAAAAAGATTATAATTGTACAATATATATTATAAAAATCATATGATAAAATGATTGTGATTGACTTTATATATGTAGTATATCGTTATTGATTTCAAAATAAAATTGTGATTTTCTATTAAATATTTTTTGATTTAAAAAATATGTATTTATGGAATGTTTAATAAAATCAATATTGTATTTAAATTCGCTTATATGAATTTATTAATTATTTTATTAACAAATTGTGAATAAATATATTTTTGAACCTTTTAAAAAATTGAGCTTTTGAAGATATGGATTTTATTCAAACTATTTAAAATTTCTTAAAATCTGATTTTGTAGTTCTGGATTATATGCATTTTTTAATTAATTTTATTAACAAATTATGAATAAATATATTTTTGAGCTTATAAATGATAGAGTATATTTTATATATATTTTAGATGATTTTATTCTCATATTTATTGTGTTTTGCATTGATTTGGATTTTTATTTAATAGATTTGATTGTTTTATTGTAGGAAATAAAGAATTCATGACTTGGAAGGATTTGGAGCAAAAAGAGCTATTTTGGAGATAAAATATGAGAAAATTCGTAATATTGGGCTATACGGGCTGCCTGCACTGTTTGGGCCATATCTTGAGTTCCAGAAGTCATAATTTGACGATCTTACTGTCCACGCGAAGCTTAGGAAATTATCTTTAATTCAGAGGTGGTCCAGTAAGCAAAATCCAACTGGAAGAGCCCAGAAACAGAGGAGCAAAATTAGTGACGAATTTTACAAGAAAAACCTATTTAATTATGGATATCTTTTTGTAAATTGATTAGGATATTAAAAATACTTTTATTAGATGATAGAGATCAGATTTTATTGGGGGTTTTTTATTATAAAAACGTGGAAAGAGGGGAAGAGATAGATACATACGTATTTTTACAAAAGCTAGGGTTTTGGTTTTTCTCTCTTCATCTCTTCCTTTGTAAGCACTTGGTTTAATTTGGATCTTCATTGTTCTTCGTTAATACAAAATTTGAGGTATTCTTTATTCTCTTGTTTTATTATTATATGTTTTACATGGCTTCTTTCATTATTATTATTGCTTTTACTTCTAGAATGAGTGAGTAGTTTAATTCTAGGGTATTAAGGGGAGTCATGTTTGCACCATGATTTGGGCTAAATTTGATTAGTAGATTGATGGGTAAAGAGTAATTCTGATTGATATGTTATAATTCTTAATTTGTGTAATTGCACAATATCACGGATTAATTGATTGCAATAGGAGTAATAGATCGAAAGATTTTACTACTAGAGGCTTACATACAATTAGCGGAATTGAAGGTGATTGTGAAAGCATCATTAGATATTCTGAGAGTGTTAATGCTTGAAAAAGATTAACCATTGCTTTAATTACTTAATCCCATTGAAAAGCTATACTTTTGTGATTTGTTTGGTGTAAGCATGGTGAACCTGAATTGCCCTAGATCCCTTAATTAATTGATATAAAACTTTGTTAAATTTGTTTTAGTAGTTAATAAAATTCTCAAACAATCGTGGTGACTAGAAACAATTGATAGCAATTGAATTGAAACTGAAACTGTCTCCTTGAGGATTCGACCCGTATTTGCTAGTATCTACTACAATTGATACCGTGCGCTTGCGGTTATACGTAATTTTACACATCAAGTTTTTGGCGCCGCTGCCGGGGAGACGCCTAGTTTCTATTATTTTAGTTTGATTGTTTTATATTGTTTCTCTTGTCTCTTTGGAACACTTGTTCCAATTGAGACAGATCTTACTGCTTTTCCTTGTTTAGTTGTTGATGCCCAGGACCAGGTCTCAAACGAAAGAAGATCAAGCGAAAGAGGATACAACTCCTCTAAGTCCAGATTCTGGAATTACTTGTCAACAATGCATAGATCTACAAAGGAAAGAGAAGCAGCAAAGGATATCTGAACCAAAGATTGAGATGGCGGACCTTCCTCCCAAATCTTTGAAGAATTACTCACAACCCTCTCCGAGTGGGGTACCTACTGGCCTTGCTATGCCAGCGATTCAAGCAGCAAATTTCGAGATCAAGCCTGCTTTGCTCACTATGATCCAACAGAATCAATTTGCTGGGCTTGCTTCTGAAGACCCTACAAATCATCTGCAACGGTTTCAACAGCTCTGTTCTACAATTAAACATCAGGGAGTCACTCCAGACCAGTTGAAAGTCATGTTGTTCGGTTTCTCTCTTCGTGATAAAGCTCAAAAGTGGTTGAACGATATTGAATTGACCAAGTGGGATGAGATTGCTCAAGCCTTCTTAACTGAGTTCTTCCCTCCTAACAGAACCGACGATTTGATCGACAAGATGATGGGTTTTAAGCAAGATTATGGTGAATCTCTACGGGATGCTTGGGACAGATTCAAGGATTATCAACGTGCATGCCCTCACCATGGTCTTGAGAAGTGGTTTCTGCTTAAACGCTTCTACAACGGTCTTGATCCTGAAACAAAAGGTATGGTTGATAACGCTGCAGGTGGTGTATTTCTGGATAAAGGAGTTGATGATGCACATGCTTTTCTTTCAAATTTGGCTGCCAATCACTTCAGTAATCCGAGAGCAACCAAGAAAGGGGGTAAACTTGAAGTGGATGCTTATTCTTTATTATCATCTCAACTAGCTGCATTAACTCAGGAGATCCACTCATTGAAGACATCTCAGCCCTCTACTCAACCTATGAGTATCAATGCATTGTCATCCATGGCTCCTATGAATAATCCTGTTTGTGAAGTCTGTGGCATCCAAGGCCACTATGGTAATGATTGCCAATACAATGCTCAAAATTCACAAAATTTTCAGATGGAGCAAGCAAATGTTTTCCAACAGAGGCAGCAGTACAATCCATACTCCAACACTTACAATCCTGGTTGGAAAGATCATCCGAACTTCTCATATAGGAACAATAACGCCCAGAATTCAAATGTTCCTAATCAGCAGCAATATCAGCAGTCGTACCAGCCTCCCTCACAGCAGCAGTATAGGCCTCCTCAAGGACCTATGAATCCCCCTGGATTCCAGAAGCCCTATCAGAATTATGCTCCTCAAGCAAATCAAGCTGCACAGGCTGATAATCAAGGTGACATGATGAAGATATTGTTACAAATGCAAAAGAGTATGGATGATACCAACAGAAAGATGAACCAGATGGAGATTCATAACAAGATGTTGGAAACTCAGATTGCTCAAATGGATAGTTCTTCATCTACAAGGCAACAAGGCTCTCTACCAGCACAATCAACTCAGCCAAAGGAAAATGTGAATGCCATTGCTCTTAGGAGTGGTCGTACATATGATGCTCCTCCAATGCCTACTGACGATGTTCTTACTGAGAAAGAAGAAGAGAATTCTGAGGAAGACAAGGTAGAGAAAGTTGTTGAGGATACAAACGAAGATGGAACTGAGGAAAGCAAGAAAAAGGATAAAGAGAAGACTACAGTTGCTCCTCCACCATTTGTGCCAAAGCTCCCATTCCCTAGCAGGATGAACAGAACTAAGGTGGACCAGCAGTTTGGTAAGTTCATGACACTTGTCAAGAATCTTGAGGTAACAGTTCCTTTCACTGATTTAATTTCTCAAGTTCCATCATATGCAAAGTTTCTTAAGGATATTCTTACTAAGAAAAGGTCTTTTGGTGAGGTAGAGACAGTAGCTTTTACTGAAGAGTGTAGTGCTGTTTTACAAAATAAGTCTCCACCTTAGCTTAAAGATCCTGGTAGTTTTTCGATCCCGTGTCATTTAGGTGCATTGTTCATTGATAAAGCTTTATGTGATTTAGGCGCTAGTGTCTCAGTCATGCCTCTCTCGGTTTTTCAAAAACTAAATATGGGAGAATTAAAATGTACACAGATGACTTTGCAAATGGCAGACCGTTCGATAAAATATCCCCTTGGAATTTTAGAGGATGTGCCTGTTAGGGTTGGAAAATTCTATATTCCTGTAGACTTTGTAGTTCTAGATATGGAAGAGGATAGCCAAATACCTATTATTTTAGGTAGACCATTTCTCTGTACTGCAGGTGCTGTTATTGATGTTAAAAGTGGGACTCTCACATTGAGTGTTGGTGATGATAAAATTACTTTTACTCTAACCTCTGCTCTTAAATCCCCTTTGCTTGAGAATACTTGCTGCAGGATTGATGTTATAGATAGAATTGTCCAAGATGTGACACCTCAGATTCTATTGCATGATGCATTGGAAGCAGTGCTCATGCTTGAAGCTTCAGAAGGAGAAGGACATGCTGAAGTCGATTCATTGATTCTTGAATTGGATGGTGCAGCTGATCCGAATTGTGAGGTAACCAACACTGTCACTTCTTGTGGTGAACCTCAAGTAAACAAATTAGAGTTAAAGTCTTTGCCATCTAATCTTAAATATGTGTTTCTTGATGATGAAAAGACTTGTCCTGTGATTGTTAGCTCTAGTCTTGATGATAGCCAGGTTTTTAAACTTCTTACTGTTTTGCGTGCGCATAGAAAAGCTATTGGGTATAGTATTGATGATCTCACGGGGATTAGCCCAGACTTTTGCATGCATAGAATTCACTTAGATGATGACCATAAGCCTTGCATTCAGGGACAACATCGCTTGAACCCTAACATGCAAGAGGTTGTTAAAAAAGAAGTTTTGAAATTGTTAGATGCGGGTATCATTTACCCAATTTCTGATTCTAAATGGGTAAGCCCAGTTCAGGTGGTCCCTAAGAAAGGAGGAACAACGGTAATTAAGAATGATAAAGATGAATTAATTCCCACTCGAATTGTCACCGGTTGGCGAATGTGCATTGATTACCGTAAGTTAAACACTGCTACTAGAAAAGACCATTATCCTCTCCCTTTCATTGATCAGATATTAGAAAGACTTGCTAAGCATAAGTACTTTTGCTATTTAGACGGATATTCAGGGTTCTTTCAGATCCCTATACATCCTGATGACCAAGAAAAGACTACATTTACTTGCCCATATGGTACTTTTGCATATCGTAGAGTGCCTTTTGGTTTGTGCAATGCCCCTGCTACTTTTCAGCGTTGCATGACTGCTATATTTTCTGATTTCATAGAGTCTATCATGGAAGTATTTATGGATGATTTCAGTGTTTATGGGTCTGATTTTGATGTATGTCTGCATAATCTTTCTAAAGTGCTTAAACGTTGTGAAGAGGTGAATTTGGTTTTGAATTGGGAAAAGTACCACTTCATGGTCAATGAAGGAGTGGTACTTGGTCATTTGATTTCTGAACGTGGCATCCAGGTTGACAAAGCAAAAATTGAGGTGATTGAGAAACTTCCTCCTCCTGTTAATGTCAAGGGAGTGAGGAGTTTCCTTGGTCATGCGGGTTTTTATCGTCGTTTTATAAAAGATTTTTCAAAAATTGCAAAACCCCTCACTCAATTGTTGCTTAAGGATGCCACCTTTGTGTTTACTGACGCTTGTTTGGAGTCTTTCAACAGGATTAAGGAAGCCTTGATAAGTGCACCAATCATTCAATCTCCAGATTGGAATCTTCCATTTGAAATCATGTGTGATGCAAGTGATTATGCAGTTGGAGCAGTTCTCGGTCAAAGGAAAGACAAGGTATTGCACGCCATCTACTATGCAAGTAAAACCTTGGATGAAGCTCAAGTCAATTATGCTACTACTGAGAAGGAACTTCTAGCTGTGGTCTACGCTCTTGACAAATTCCGAGCATATCTCATTGGCTCCAAAGTCATTGTTCACACTGATCATTCAGCACTTAAATATCTGTTGGCGAAGAAAGAAGCAAAGCCAAGGTTTATTCGTTGGATCCTGTTACTCCAAGAATTTGACTTGGAAATCAAAGACAAGAAGGGTGCTGAGAATGTAGTTGCGGATCATCTCTCACGGTTGCGTTTCAAATCTGACATTGCGTCAAACACTCTTATTGACGATTCTTTTCCAGATGATCACTTGTTTTCGGTTGCTACTCAAACTCCATGGTATGCAGATTTTGCAAATTTCTGTGTTAGTGGATCTCACCCTCCAGAATTGACTTATCAGCAAAGGAAGCGGTTTTATCATGATGCTAAACAATATTTATGGGATGACCCTTTCTTGTATCGCAAGTGTGCTGATGGAATCTTTCGTAGATGTGTCCCTGAGTTCGAAGTACATGACATTCTCAAGCATTGTCATTCTCTCGCATGTGGAGGCCACCATGGTCCTTCCAAAACTGCTGCTAAGGTACTGCAATCCGGTTTCTTTTGGCCGTCTCTATTTAAGGATGCTCGTGCTTTCTGTTTGGCGTGTGATGCATGTCAAAGGACGGGTAATATTTCTAAACGCCATGAGATGCCTCAAACCGGTATTCTTGAAGTCGAGATATTTGACGTATGGGGTGTTGATTTTATGGGACCTTTCCCAAGTTCTTGTGGGATGAGATACATCTTAGTTGTTGTCGATTATGTGTCCAAGTGGGTTGAAGCAGTTGGATCAGTAACCAATGATTCCAAGGTGGTTATGAAGCTTTTCAAGAATATTATCTTCCCTCGATTTGGAGTTCCTAAAACAGTGATAAGTGATGGTGGTTCTCATTTCCGTCATCGACAGTTCGAAACTTTATTGAAGAAATATGGCGTTACTCGCAAGGTTGCTCTTGCATATCACCCTCAAACAAGCGGCCAAGTGGAGGTTTCTAATCGCCAAATTAAGAACATTTTGGAGAAGATGGTGGCAAAGTCAAGGAAAGATTGGTACTTGAAGTTAGATGATGCTTTGTGGGCTTATCGGACGGCATACAAAACACCTATAGGAACCACTCCTTATCGGTTGATCTATGGTAAAGCATGTCACTTGCCAGTGGAGTTGGAACATCGCGCTTTTTGGGCTATCAAAGAACTCAACATGGATTTGAAGGCTGCGGGGCAAGCGAGACTTCTTCAACTTAATGAGTTAGATGAGCTTCGATTTGATGCTTATGACAATTCTCGGCTTTACAAGGAGAGAACGAAGAGGATGCATGATAAAATGATCCAGAGAAGAGATTTTCAGGTTGGTGACAAGGTGTTGTTGTTCAATTCCAGACTTCGACTTTTTCCGGGAAAGCTCAAATCAAGATGGTCTGGACCTTTTACTGTCACCGATGTCAAATTTTATGGTGCTATTGAAGTTATGGGACGAGATGGAACAAAATTTAAGGTCAACGGTCGACGCCTTAAATTATATGTGGATGGTGCATTCGTAGGAAAGATGGAAGCGATTTATCTCGACAATCCCTCAACGGAGATCTGAACCAGCTGAGTCGAGCCAACGACGTTAAACAAAAGCGCTTCTTGGGAGGCAACCCAAGCCTTGTTGAAAAAAAAAGGAGTGTTGTTGAAAAAAAAAAAAAAAATTGAATTTTGAGCAGGTTGCAGCTCTGTAACGCAGTCTGCACCTGCGTTTCTGGCAGTGGGGCAGTTTGCGGGTGTGTAACGCAGGCTGCGCCTGCGTTACTGGGCGAGAGGCAGGTTGCGGCCCTGACGCGCAATCTGCATATGCGTGTCTGCTTGTGGGGCAATTGCGCCAAACGCGCGACAGGCTGCGTGTGTTCAGCAGTGTTTTCTCTGATGGTTTTTTTTCTTTCATTGTTGTTCACCTGTGTTTGTTGTTGTTGTTCACCTGTGTACGTTTTTATATATATAAAAAAAAAATTTCTTTTCACCTCCTATTCTATTTATACTCCCTCTTTTCAACTAATTCTTTTCCTATTTCAATTTCAAAACCTCTCATTTCTCCACCAAAATTCTAAACCTATATCTATTCTAATTCTTATTTATTATTATTATTTATTAATATTATTATTATTTATTATTATTATTATTATTATTATTATTATTATTTTATTATAATTATTTTTCATATTTGTTATTATTATTATTATTATTATTTATTATTATTATTATTATTATTTATTATTATTATTATTATTATTATTATTATTATTATTATATACCCACCTATACATACAAATCCAATTCCTCTTCTATTTTCTTTAAATCTCTAAAAATTCAATTCTAAAGAGGAATTAATTGCAAGTTCACCTCTTTGATTCGTAGTTGGATATCTCTTCTATATTTTCTTTTTATTACGAATTTGTGTTCTTGTCAATTTGGGGTTTTTGTATTAATTTTGTTCATTGGGTATTTTTGGTAGGATATTTCTTGGTGGTTGTTGGTGGTGCGTGGGTGGCTCCTAAGCAAATGAGGGATGGTTTTTACACCCGACACCTTGATTCCAGGGGAGTTTTCTTTCTTTTCTTTTTAGTGTAGTTTTATTTTGTTTTTAGTTGTAGTTTTGTATCTTATTCATTAGTTCATTGGGGACAATGAACCGCTTAAGTGTGGGGAGGTGTTCTCAACGTAGTGTATTACTTGTTTAAAAAAAAAGTGTATTACTTGTTAAAAAAAAATCCAAAAAAATTAAAAATACCAAAAATAATTCTGGCCATGCAATTTGATTAGTTGTTGTATTTTGCTTGATACACCCATGCATGCGTAGAATTCTTGTGTTTATTGACGCTTTTGTATGAGAAGTGACGTGCTTTGTTCTTGTGCACACACTTTCACTAGTGTAATAACCCGAAATTTTATGAATTATTATTATTATTATTTAAATATTTTATTGGTTTTTACATAGAGGAGGAATATGATTGTGGATATTTTTGAGAAGGATAATTTTATATGTGATATCGTGTTTAAATGCTTATATGATGATTTATGTGTGCCGTGTAAATTCTATTTGCATTTTGATGATTAAAATCTATTTTAATCATGCATTATTGACCTTATGAGATTTTTGTAAAATATTGGTGTTGATAAAAATTGTGAAATCTTTTATGTTATCATCTTTATGATATTATATAGTTTCTAAAATTATGGGAAGAATTATTTTTGGTGTTTAAGCATTTTAAAATGATTTTAAGAATTATCTTGCATTTAAAGGATCAAAACTTGTCAAATTCATATTTAATTCGTTTTTGATCCTAAAAATATTTTGGAAATATCGGGGTGTTTGTAATTTCATACACTTCATTTTAAATTTCAAGGTTTAATGTGCCGCCGATTCTTTATTATATTACAATTTAAATTGATTTAAATTGACTTTCATTTAGTTTTTCAGCATGAGAAATGACCATTTTAAACATCAGATTTTTCCCCAATTTCGTTAAAAATCCCTAAACTGCTAATTCTCCTACCCTGTTTTTTTAGTCGGTGCTACCGAGCTCTAGAACTCTCTCCCGAGTTCTCCCAAATTCTCAACACCTTCTAATCTCTCAAAACTCACTCAATCTCTCCCATCCCAGCTCTCTCTTAAAACTTTCTCTCTCACCACTCTATACATACGTATACCTATATATATATATATATATATGGTGTGCGTAGATGCGTTTAATCAGATGTATTCACTGTGTGTTGCGTGTGTGGGTGGCCGGATTCTGGTGTTATTTATTATATATAGGATATAAATTTAAATGTTATATGTTAAAATCTGCGTGGTATACATGAAAAAATGTTAAAAATACCCATTTTTGAATTAAGAATGACAAAAATAACAATTTCCAAAGTGTATGGTTATTTTTACCCGATGGGATACCCAACTCGTAATTGGGTATCACATTTTGTATAAGATACCCAATTCAAAAATGGGTATCCCTATAAGATACCCAACCCGTAAATGGGTATCCCAAAAAATTAAAAGTATAAAAAAATTGTGATACCCAACTTATAAACGGGTATCCTATATAAAATGAGATACCCAACTTAGAAATGAGTATCCCATCTGTTATAAATAACCATCCACTTTTAAAATGGATATTTTCATGATGAAGTTTTAAAAAATGGTTATTTTTAACCATCACCCTACAATCTTTTCAGTCATAACGAATCATGAACCGTATACCAGCCAAATGAATTGAGTTGAGACTTAATCCAAAAATCAACTTCGAATTCAAAAAAAAAAAAAAAAAAAACTTAGAATTCCAGTTTAGCGCAAATCAATTAACTCCATTTCATAAGTAAAATTTGACTCAAAATATAGCCCTAACTACAATATTTACAAATCTAAATATCATTGCTACTACCACCGAATCTATCTTAGTAAATTATTCTGTCCATTTTCAGAAGTAAACATGAATTCTCAAACTGAAAATATCACTCAGAAGTCAAGATAACTTTTGACGTAGAACGTTTCCAAGGATTGCAAGAAACTAGCATATATTGAAACTTGAAAGTGCAGGACACCTTTAAATCCATTTCCAGTAAGGCAAAACTATTGCACTCTTTAACATGAGAGAGAAGATTTACGAGCTTACCTAGATTCAGTACAAAAGAAATACATACATCCAGCATAAATTTCAAAGAATATGGAAGAAATTTGGCATATTCTTTTACAAAGAAGAGACTTGGTACAGAATATAAACGAAAGAATAGAATTAGAAAAAAAGGGTACCAAACGTGCAAGTGACCAAGTGTGATGGTCAGTGTAATCCTGCATTCCTGCGTAATATTTTGCCGTAAGAATTTATAAGATACCTTGCTCTGTTAGAAGAAAAATCTAAGATATTAACGAGAAAAAAACAATCTTATTAGGGTGCAACCATGCAATTGCCTGCCTTAGTGGCTTCTTTCCCAACTCTTAACCTGTCTTCACAGCTCTCATTAAGCACTATATCAGATGAAACAAAGACCAAATAAGAACGGACATAACCCCCAACTTTTAAGTACCTGTGCTTGCTTAGACTTCTGTATCATAATGACTAAAAATTAAACTGACGGGCCATAAAGCTTTTTACAAGGCTACTTAACTTCTGCAATATCACGATACAAGCCTCGAACACTACTGTGAGCAAGTTCCCTATATTACCTACTTAGTTCACACAATCTGGGTTTCTGTCAACCTTGATGACTCTGGTATTGTATGATCCACAGAACCCACACTTGTGATATAGCCAGTGAAAAGCGGCACTTCCTTTTTTGTCACAGTCATTGCAAAATATATCCTGGATATTCAGAAGTATAGTGTAAATTCTGTCACTTCCAAGACTGCATTATACGAATTATACTAAAGATACTGTACCTGGCAGCGGTCTCGGTATTCCTCTGGCAGCACTTCAGAAGCCATTAAAGCATCAAGCATGCCAAAGTAGACCTAGCAAGTGGGAAGGAAAACGAACTTTAATACAGAGAATTTTTTTTGTTAAAAATAATGACTATTCAAAGAGATCATATAGATTTATTTTTTGTTCCCCTGACATTATTCTTAACTTTTAAGTGATTTCCATCCACAAACAAACTCTGTATGTAGTTAAGTTAATCTGAAAAAGCTTTTCTAAACCAACTTAAAACCTCCATCAGATTTTTCTTGATCCACGAAATTTACTTGAGCGAGGGGCAACCGTCCCATATTTTTTTATTGACATAACTGTCCCTTGTTTATTGATGCTATTTAGCAGTATCAGAAACAGATAGAAGAGTGTTGGCTGCTGAATTATGAAGTGTAAAACAATTAATATCTGTGCTAATAACATGATAGGTATTGAGAAGCTTTCGTCTCATCGTCTGTACTCTGCAGTCCTTACACAGTGGCACGGTATTTGAACAAAGAGTTCAGAGAATGTTAATAAAAACCGGTTCTTACGCAGTTGCTGCTGTCACAAAACTAAAATGTTTTCAGTCAAACATTCACATCGACCAAATTAGTAAACCAACTGTGGAATCACATTAAAAAAAGCTGAAAATTATGAAAGAGATTATCAACAATTTATTCTACAGCCAAGATCTAGAAAGACAAGAATTTCCTTACAGACATATCTCCCATTGATTTGCTGCATATTGGACAGATATAGTGAGTGTGCGCATACGCCTGTAGAGAGGAAACCACGTATCAAAATTTTACCAAAACCAAAAGGGTAACAAGAAATGATGTCAACATTGCAATAGAACATATTCGCTAACCTGAAAGCAAGCTGAATGCATATAATGGCCACAAGGAAGTGCTCTGACACTTTCGCTTGATGTGAACATAAAATCACAGCATATAGGGCAGTCTGTTTCTAGACTTTTCTCCCTGCACTTGTGGTCCAATAATTTATTCCCAGACAACAATTGCATGTCATACAATGAAAGAAGTCGACGCCAAGCCCTTTTCCCAGCCGGCACAAATTGCAAAACCGGCAGTGATAAACTGTCCTGAAGAAAGAAGATAAAAAGGGAGAAGTCACAAATCCGATTCAATAAAAAATTTCATGTAACATATTCAATTTTATAACCCTTCCCTATGATGACATTGTCCATCATTTCCAAACATTCAAATTGACAATTACTAGTTGTTTGTTTTATAAGGTCAGTGAAAGCTTTGCTAACAAATTACTGGGACAAAGATCAGATCATGCCCTTCCTTCAGTCATGCTAAACAGAAATGACGGGTATCTCCAATGTGTTGGATTTTACATTTTTACAACACTAATAATAGTCACAAGAGCAGTTTTAATCCAGGTGCTACCATGTTCATCTTATAAAGTAATTTACTAAACAGAAAGATTGTATATAAACACCCATAAACCACATGGTTCCTTTCCAAGGTGCCACAAGCTACTCTTTATATTGTTATCTGTGTTAAGCATCAGTGTCATCAACAACATTGTTTCACCGCAGATCTCTAAGCTTTCCAAAATTTGTAATTCAGACAACTATCCTTTTCTCTGCAGAGTTGACCTTTATCATAATGAGTCAACAATTTGTAAAATTTTGAAATCTATAATTTTGTACATCGTCTAACACAAGTGTCGTGCTAGGATGGGATCCCCTTCATTCTCTTCAGAACTGAATTGATTTTATCTTATGGAAAGACAAATATACAAATAGATCGTCATCTCAATTGTTACTCAAGCAAGTGTGGTCAGAGAAACACCTTTATGGCAAGATATCATTAACAGTGCAACCATAATTAATGAGTTACTAAAACTTAAAACAACAATTAAACACATAAAAAACAGATTTAAAAAGTATAGATCTATTATTTGCTGCATCATTTAGAGCATTTAATTAACTTATGACCAAGAAAATAAGATTTTAATGGGATAAATCTATAACCTTTCATCATCAAAAAATTTGCAGTAGCTACAATAGTACTTTGCCATCGAGAGTCCATTGCAAGATGGTGTTACACAAACTGGCCCAACCGGCTGAATTTCTAAGCACCTCATGCACATCATCTCTGAAGTAGCCTTCCTGTAAATGAAACAGAAACTACACATGTAATATACTTTTTCTGGGAAGGGTAAAAGGAAGTTAAAAGAAATGGTACAAAAAAAAAATACCTATCCATAGAGTGGTCGCTGACTTTGTCATGGCAGAATCTGCATGTATATAATTTGCCGCAACAAGCAGCACGAACCTTGCAGTTTTGTTTGTAATGCTCGCACCCGAAAATTTCTCTCTCCGGATCACGATATGATGGAGAGCATCCAAGTAAATCCTCACCTTCACCGGTTCTTGCCTGAGGTAACTTTTGTTGAGCGGCTATCCAGCGACTGAACCATAACAAAAACAAATATGAGGCTGCAAGACAAACTTTTAAATATAACTAGAAACTTATCATGTATATAACAAAGGCAGACCTAGTCATAAGATTTTGGATGAAATAGTCCTTCCTTCTCGGGTCAAGAGTTATATCCCGAGAAACCTTTCTTATCTCTGACTCAAGTTCATTTTGATTCATCCGAAATATGTCTTTCCACCCAGGCTTAAAGGTATTATCACTTTGGTCCACGGCTTCATGGACATCAGTACCTGAAAATTAAAAAAATAATAATAATAAGTTCATGTCATGTGCAGTTGACCCAGTTGTCCATCAAGGTGGAAGACCTTCGCAAGTACAGATGCAAGAATCAAAAAGATTATACAGTAAACAAAACAAGGATGCACTCATGTAAAAAGTAGTGCAAAGGAACCTTCTGAAATAGCATCATTTGATGTTGAAGCTGATGCCTGTGAAGCTGAGGAAGGATTTCCTTCCCACCATTCGTCAAGCCATTCACTAAACATAGTGTTCTTCGTCGCTTGCTTCCATGTGTCCATCATTTTATTTTGCTCCTCCTGAGTAAGAGCAGAAGTTACCCATGGCAACATAGACTGTAGCACTTCTGCACCTGTAGTACCAATTATACGACCAACAAGTTTATCTTGCTCCTCCAAAGAAACATGTCTGTCAAATAAAGGCCAAAGTTCGAGTTCTTCACGCAAAATATGCTGATCTAGAGTAACTTTGATGGACTTGCACATTCCCTGAACCCTTGTCAC
Organism: Kitagawia praeruptora; assembly: GCA_037693485.1. Lineage (NCBI taxonomy): Eukaryota > Viridiplantae > Streptophyta > Magnoliopsida > Apiales > Apiaceae > Kitagawia > Kitagawia praeruptora. Next base: position 3,100,049 of record CM075347.1, read on the forward strand.
CAGTTCGTTGTATCTTTGCAAATAATTGTTGTGATCAGAAGAAACAGAGTTACGTCTACTTAAACCTACACTCACTATGTTTCGATGAAGTTCTGAAAGCTCCGCAAGTGTAGAAGAAATATTCTCAAACAGTTCCTCTTCCTGTTTGTGGTCTAACGTATAAGAGTGACTAACATTGTGAAGGGTCTCTCTTGATTCTAGTGCAGGGAACACAATATCATCTTCTGCGTTACTGTGAGCTCTATATAAGCCCCCCAACAAACGAAACCTACTATTGAACTCCCTGAGAATAGCCTTACTACAATCATGAAGTGAACCAGATTCAACATCCAGAAATTCTAGATCTTTGCTAATGGCCTTATGAAACTTAAATACGTTGTCAATGGGTCTTGTCACATGCCCAGTGGTTGTCAAGCTCACGTCTGTCTCCCAATTAAAGAGACTGGAATTAAGGGAAGGAGCACTGGGACTAAATGATAACGAACGTAGGGATTTAGCTGTGACAAGTGAATTATTACTACTGACTCCTAGTCCAGGCACGCAACACGACTGACCACTAAAAGATACTTTTGATATGTTTGTTTAGTCTGAATGGTCACTAGCATTCCTTTCGTCCCTTTGCTGCGATGAGTTTCCACGCTTGACTTGCCTCTCAAGGTCATCTTTTAGGCCTACAGAAACACTTTGGACAGGCGTGAATGAGGTACAAGCACATGCTTTAGCAGACCCTTCTTTGTTTCCTGTCAGCAATTTGGCAGGACAACACCCAATTGCAGTTGAGGACAAACAAACATTACTTGGACGACCTTTACATGCCCAGCCAGAAAAAAGAGTAACCAGAGCAATGTCTGATGCTGGGGCTGCATTGGTAAGTAAGTGCAAGTTTTTAAAAAAAATTATAGTGAAACAAATAAATCTCCACAAAACTATCTACTATACACAAGTAACAAAAGGCAATAGCAAAAGAGGTTTACTGATGTTGAACCTGCCATATGCATATTATATAGAAATGACCTCACTTCCTCTTCACTTAGTGAACCTACCAACCATGGTAAGACGCACTCAATCAGTCTCAAGGGCATCACACACAAGCTCTGATACAGAAGTTCTCGCTGTTTTCTAGGACAAAAATGCTGCCGCGCAAGTGGAAGAACCTAGAAATGCGACATATACATTAGAGGTCATTAGAAAGATATACAATATAATACACACCCATACACATACAAAATTTCCAGCAAGCATGAACAGGAGAGCGCAGAAAAATGATTTGCAACCTGATGTTTCATGTTTTCTTATAAAAGGATAAAGGGCTTAAGAGATATTGTTGAAATACGACAGACATAAAACTACTCACCTGAGCTTCCTCATTATGAAAATGCTTCTCTATAGTACCCATTATATGATCAGCATGTGAACACAGCTTTGAATAAAATTCCGCAGAAGATGAGTTGGCTCCAGCACTTTCTATACTTTCAATCAAGCATCTAAACTTGTCAAACTCACTTTCTTCTTCTGCATGCTCCTGGGCAAAAGAAAGTTCTGCATCTACAGCCGGATATATAACTTTGTCCTCAGCAATGCTGCACTCAATGTGACAAGATAAACTAGTAAATGAGGATGGTGTATAATCATTACCGTAGCAACTACAAACATGACATGTAAGACATGCAATCCAGGAGATAAATGTTACTATTACAAAAAGCTGCTTCGGAAGCAGGTATGAAGCATATTAAGTTTCAAAACAATATTACTTTGTAAAGGATTGATATAAAGTTTCTACAATCTGCAAGGTACTTGAGTACAAATTTCTTGAAAAAACACTCGAGTTCACATTATTTGAGATGTTTTTTAAGGTTTTCGAAAAGATACAATTTAAAAGAAACCTGAAATGCTACAGAGGAACATCCTGACCAAGATGTTGTATACCCATGATTTGAGATGTTAACATTTCTTAAGATTTTAAAAACCATATAATTAAAAAGAAACGCGAAAATGCTACATAGCAGTACATGCTGACTGAGACATGGCATACAGTCAGCAAGTTGCATACAGTCATATAGGGATAGCATCTTGTAAAGAATGTACTACAAGTGGAACATCGTTAAGCTAGCTGTCTACAGTACCAACTAGCATCCAAGCACGAAAACTTTATTAGAGCACAAGGATGTTCAAAAAAACAAATAAACAGCAGTCAGCTCCAACAGCATTTGGTTCCGATTATGATTCCTTATCCATTTTTCAAAATAAAAATTACAAGATAGTATAAAAGATACTAAAAAGGAAGATACTTAGGCATACCTGTGGAAAATACAAACTTCAGCAATGAATTGCAGCCTCTTATTAAATGTGGATAGATCAGAAAAATCTCCAGGTAGCTGTATCGTTCTAGCTGCTTCAGCTATATCATTGAATTCCCTTTTTATTGCCTTGTGCCAATGCAATATTTCATCTACTGGTCGGTCCAGAGTGGAATTTGCAGGGCAGGCGGGCAGCAGTCTGGCAACAGAACCTCTCTTTTTCCGGTGTTTGAAGATTCACAAGCACACTGGCCTTTATCAATCGAACATATTGAGGTGCTAGCCTCGGAATTTGTAGGACTTTTGAGCTCGGGATGATCTATACAACTTTTACGCTTCTTATTAATCTTTTCCCCATCCATCCAAGTGAAAATAATCTTCATTTAAGAAGAAAAGTCAAGGACGATACATGGTGAGGCAAAGATTATAAAATCCACAATTTACAGTCTAGTGATGTCACAAACAAATCAAATAGACAAAAGCGAAACAGTTTGAACACGAACCTCATCCTCGGCATTGCAGTGATGCTTATAACTGGATCGAAGAAAGTGATATCTCTCTAACAAAGGCTTAAAATCACTATTTGGATCACTAGCGAACGCCGAGCTCATGAAAGAACAAAAATATCCTAATTGGCGACGCCGAGCTCTTCGAACAGCTCCGCTTGTTCGACAATTCGAGCTGCCTCGTCGCACCTGCCATTACTGCTACGCCTCCTCCGTGTTGAATCCCTGACAATGGCGTCGCCATATCGCTATTTATCCTCAATTATATATGTATACGCAGGAGAGAGAGAGAGGAGAGAGAGAGAGAGAGAGAGATAGAGAGAGATTGTGTATAGGTGATTCAGATTACATAAACCCTAGGGTGTTTGTGATTCCATTGTCGCCAAAATTCATTTTTTCCCAATTGTGTGTAAATTTTTATTTCTTGTGTGTTTATATTTTGAAGAAGAAAAGTAATCCAGATGAGTTTGTTTTCTCTCTCTAGAACGGAAAGGGGGAGCAGAAAGAAATGCGGGTGAAAACTAAAAATTGTTGTAATAACCAAACCAAACCAAACATACACAGTATATCCCGCATGAGGCAGGGTCTGGGGGGTAAATTGTACGCAGACCATACCCCTACTTTACAGTAGGGAGGCTGTTTCCGTGAAGACCCCCGGTTTAGTGCACCGCAAATCAAAATGAATTTTATTCAAAGACCGTACCTGGGCCCATGGCCTTGATCACATGGGGCTTACCTACTCGGGCAAGGGGCACTCCTCTCCTGGTCCAGGAAGACCTCCGGCCAAGCTCCCTGCGCCTGCAAAAACAGAAAACAGAAGATAATATGAAGATGAAAAGCCAAGCTTCTAAACTAATGCTAACCGAGAGAGTCCAACTCTGAGGCTCTCAACCACAGAACCACTCCCTAGAAGGGAATCAACAACTCTAATCTGTCGCCTCCAACAACTCCTATCAGCTGTCGAGTTCTCATCCAAGTTTAAGGCCTTCAAATCCATCCTGAGCTGTTCTTCCCACGACCTCCTCGGTCTGCCTCTTCTCCTCACCCCAACAACCGTAAGACTCTCGACCCTCCTCACCGGGGCTTCCGGAAGCCTCCTACGAACGTGGCCGAACCATCTCAACCTCCGTAAATGTTAGTGGTAAATGGTACTCCCTCCGTTTCATAATAAGTTTCCTTTTTTTAAAAACACGTTTGCCAACGCACACTTTTGATCCTTAATATCTTGAATTTCGTATTAGTACTAAATATAAAAACTTCACTGTATTAAAGTACTCATAAATACGAATCCAACAAGATCACTCATGACTATATTTTGTCTTATAAATTATGCCTAAATTAGTAGTCAATCGTTTATAATGAATAGTAACAAAAATCAAAAGGGGAAAGTTATTAAGACACAGATGGAGTAATTTGTATTGGGGTGGTTGGATTATTTTTATACTCACTAGCATTTTACCCGTGCTACGCACCGAAAGAACAATTTTAAAATTTCAAAATAGTTAAAAAAAATATATAGTGTATCAAAAAATAAATAATTTTTTTATATTTTGTTTTGAGAGTAACGAATCCGATGTGCATCTCAAGTAACTTTCCTCAAATTATGTGTAATTGTATGGACGCGTGTTAAACGATTTTGGAAAATTGTGTATATAAAAAAAGATTAATATCACAACACATTCATTTGATATATGATAAAATTTATGTGAGATACATATCAATTTTCTTATTCTCTTTATTTTTTATCCAAGTAAATTAACGACATTTTATGCTATTTTTACAGAATGTTTGGTTCAATATAATCATGTTTTGAGGATCCTGCATAGAAAACAATGAAAACATAATTATTAATAGAAAAATAAATCAAATACATATTTTTCATTCTATAAATGCAAATAAATTAGGAAATGAGCAATTCTAGAGGTCCAAAAAAATCCCAAAGAGTGAGTTGTCATATTTTGATTGGTTTGCGTTCTACCCGTGCTACGCACCGAATGATAAAATTAATTAATTAATATAAACATATTATTTTAATCATTATTTATATAAAAAGAAGAAGATAATTTCATTAAAATTTAAGTATAAAATTATCGTCAATTTATACCAAATGCATTAATATCATTATTATCAAACAATTATCATAACATTCACATCCCCGCTCAAGCATTCTAACCCCTCCTTATTGTTTTTTATAATTTTATTTTTCATTTGATTTCTCTCATTTTTTAGAATTTTCAACCTGAGCAGAAAATAGAAAAGTAGATTTAAAATAATATTTTCTAAGAAAAAATGGAAATAAAATTCCAAGGATTCCACAAAAATGTGAGATAATTTACAAGATTATTTCCGAAGGTAGCATGCCCAAAATATTTTTTGAAGTTAATCAAAAAATAAAGGAAAGTGCCCGTTAGCACAACGAAGATTCCCAAAAATGCAAAGAAAATTATTAATAATTCTCTGTAAGACATAAAAATTGTTGTTTAGCCTCGAATAAGGCAAATCGTCGCAAATGTGTAGGTCGCTCCACACTTTGCACTCAAGACGATACCTGTGAAACACTAGTGTACATAAACCTTTTAACTTCAATGAAAACCTGATCAGTTTTCCTAAAAGTTGGGGGCAAATGATATGGGCTGAAAGTAAGCCCTATAAACGTATTTAATGATACGTTGAATAAATCTAAGTTGGTTTAAGGTCAAAGCCCAATTATGAGGCCCAAAACCTTATTTATGATAATAAATTCGTAATTAATAAATCATCCAGTTTCAGACTTCAAGATTGAGTCTTAAAGGGAAACTAAATCATATCAGGAGTAGCCTTCAAGGCATACACCTCTAATACTTATCTTCTTATCAATTGGAAGGCTCTAGAATTGGGCCCAAGCTGTAACTTGCCCACCAAGTATCCTAATTCTACCATAATAATTATAGGGTTTTCCCCACCTATATAAGGACCTGCTCCTCCACAAACAGAACTACGTTTTTGGCTTGATTCTCATCTCTGAGATACGTAGGCATCTTGTGAGGACACGATTCTAGTCACGAAACATAAGCGCAGCCATTAAAGCTCGAAGCTTCCACAAACCATAGCATTAAACACGCAATAAATACACCTTACTTGTAGCATCCCAAAATCCGGGGTACAGATATGGGGCCACTAACCATAAACAATAATATAAACTCTGAATATAAACATCATATAAACTAATAAAACATTAAAACCCCTTAACCAAGATCGCATACAGGTTATGGTATGAAACAAACTATCGAATTATATTATTACAACTCAATCCCAGAATAATAACATATTATACATTTCTGTGAATAAATGAAATCACTATCTAACTCTATTTCCAACCTCGGCCATTCTCAATCCACTATCTGGCGTGATCCATAACTCGACTGTCTCTTCTCGCTGCCCGGAGATCAATACTCATGGTCCCTACTAGGTCTACAACGCTTCACTATTAACTGGAGAAAAACAAGCAAAATCAAGAGTGAGCCAACAATGCTCAGCAAGTGTAAATATTGATAACAATTTCAATAACGACAATTTTGATAAGCAAAAGAATTTCCTTTCATCATTTGAAAGAATCAATGACATCAACTTTTAGATTGCCACGAGGGCCAACAATTTACCATTCATCAGGTGCATCAGAAACTAGAATTGAAAAGAATTCTGATATCAAAAATATTATTCAAACAGACTTTCAGGAAGTCAAGAACTGAACATCTCAATCTCAAAATATAGATTAGAATTGGAATTTTTATTTATTTTTAAAAAAAATCATTAAGGTTAGACTGCTGAACAGTCAGCACTAACCCCGGACAAACGCACACAGCAATGTCCTAGAATGGATCCACGACACACATTGGCCTTATTACTTCCGACCACGAATCTGGTCCGACCTTACGGTCCAAAAACATTTTTATCACGACCACAATAGGGTCCGACCTTTCGGTCAAAACATTTTACCACGACCACAATAGGGTCCGACCTTTCGGTCAAAAATATTCCAATTCTACATCAAACCCACTAGGCGTCGGAACAATCGACAGCCTTACCACAACAACCAACTGGAAAACTCACGTTCCAGAATAACAATTAATTCATAATTAAGAATCGCTGATAAATATCAACATCAACTGGTATCAATCAGGTCAAACCAACAACGGGGTAAATAAGGAATAATAATATCAATAGGTGTCGACAAGTTCGACACGATAAAAGGGGTGATGAATAAAAAAAACAATCTCAAAGGGTATCGACAAGTTCGATACAAAACAGGGTGATAACCGAATAATCAAGATCTTCAATAAATACCGACGAGTTCGATAATAAATGGGGTGGAGAATATAAAGAATAATATTTGAATACGTATCAACACGATAGATATGAGTAATTGGGGTCATAACATCATTAACTTGTCTAAAGAGAGAATTCACTTGAGCGAGAATAAAAGATATAAATCACAACAAGATTTTCAACAATTGAAATTCTAAGTCAGAGCAAAGATATGGTCAAGTACTAAGCATTTAATAAAATTTATCTACACAATGCAAGGTTTGACTCAGCATAAGTGAATGAAATAGTATAAAACGATTATTTGCCAAATAATTTCACTATAGTAAATTTCAGATCAGTTTGACGGAAACATCTCCTAAAGAGGGTCCATTGGTGATAATATGTTAAAATCATGAATTTCGCTAACAGGTATTTATAAGGATTTTAAAACTTGGATTTCCTTTATTTATGGAATTCTTAAACAATTTCGACGAAAATAGAAGAAGAGGCATTCCAGGAATAGGATACTGAGCGAGAAAGATTATTTGTAAAATTCTTTGCAAATCGGATGTTCGAATTACGGGTAGGAGAGATAAACAGCATCACGCTTATTTAGAAAAATATATGTGTCATCTGCCATCTATACTTGGCCAAATTATCACATACTATAAATAAACTAAATTGCATCACTTGAACAATAAGTGATTAGCAAGAACACTTGCCTCGATATACGAAGTTCCCGATCCTAACATGGATCCTCAACTCAGCTTCTCGTCATTCTTTACTTTCTTACATACTGCTCTCTTACTCGACTCTACTTCAATTTCCTTCATGCTTCACCAACTCTACGTTCAAACATCTGTCAACTCTCATACTTGTCCTTGGCCATGTTTCCTATTCGAACCATTATCAAGGTTAAATACTATTTCAGTATGAACTCAAGCAAAACCATATCGTTTGCTCTATTCTACCCATGCGCGTCCTATAACGCTTACATATATCATAAATAACATATAAAAACACATACCACTACACATAGACATATCCAATCATATTCATATAGTAGTCTTAGTATAATTACTAAGTCACATATACACGTCACATAACCACTTAAAAACAGCACACCACCTAATCATCAAAACCACTTTATATACTCAAAATAATCCATTGACATATATGCTTAAACCATTAGTAATCATAACACACCTTCAAGTATTGAAATTAAATAACTCAAACAGACTTTTAAATAAATTTGCAGGGGATTTTTAGAAAATTTCGGCATGAAGTATTCATTTATCGGACTATGGGCTCAGCCCCTCCATGCCAAACAAAACAATTTATAACCCTGTTTTTGATAAAATAAAAGCTGCCTCAATTGCAGCAACATAAAAATAAACAAATAATGAAAAGTACCCGCCCAGACATGCGGCACCTAGCACATAATAATTTACACTACTACTTACGCTACACCAATGATCGTATTTCTCACGCATTTTACTGATACACGTGACAACCAATCATTGATGTTCGTAAGCCCTAGGGAACAACCCCTAGCACTAACTATTACTTACGCTATATCGATGATCACATCACTCAAGTATATTAATTATACTCGTGATAGTTAATCATGGATATTCGTAAGCCCTAGGGATTAGTCGAAAAGAATTACACAAGTCCTTTAAATATTGACATTTAAAAACTTGTGATCTTCTCATAACCCCTAGCACAATTCTAATTATTTATAAAATTCCAACATTTAACACATAGACATTACTTAGCAACTCCACAAACTCTTAGCACATTAGCATTTACCAATATATACTCGACTACTACAATTATTCCACATAAACCATTTATCCATATATACTTCACCACCAAGTACTTGTTACTAATTACTGACTATTAACTAACCACTTACAAATCAACACCAAGCAGTTGACAATTATATATTCAACGAATACTATGACTCGATTTATAACATTTAGCACATAGCATTCACAGTTTAGCCAACTCACATAAACTCCACACGTAATTCTAACATCACCATTAACCACCAATAATCATTAAATCCAAATATTAACAAAACCATAATATAATTCCAACCATCTCGACTAGCACTTAACATTTATAACTTAATAAACCATATAACTCAATATATCATCCCACCATTACTAATTAATAACTCACATTTATCACAAATCATACTAGTTTACACTATTTGCAGATTTTTGACAACCTATGCGTATACCACTTCATATGTTGTGTACATAATACACTTGATAATAGTCTAACAATTACAATTCTCACTCATAATAAAACATGTAGGTTGATATGCTACTAATTATAATCAACAATCATTCAAATGTATCCGTTAACAATTAACAAGTCGTATCTTTTCAAAATCATATCATCCTAACTACTAAGCCCTTCTCACAATTCATATAAATCATAACCACTTCAGTACCTTGTTCACTATCAACTAATAATCCTCAAAATCAACTAATTATCATTTATCAATTCATAAAATTCGGATTAACATAATCTTCATAATTAACAATCAAAAAGTTCAACTAATAATCACATATCACACATACAATCTGTTTGTATACAATCAACTTAAGAAACCATTCAAATCAACATTACCACAGCAATACAATTTCAATTAACTATAAACTTTCTAAATTAAACTACGAAAATTAAATCAATTGTCTCATAATTAAATGTAATTTAAATACAACAATCGACACAACTTATACTAATATGCAAATTAAACAATTTACATCAAAAATAAAATAAGTAAATAAATAAAATAAAATATAAAAATTTATACCTTCTCCGATTTCCGATTCACCATCTTTCCGAGAATCAAAATCCTCTCTCTCTCTCTCTCTCTCTCTCTCCCTCTCTCTCTGCACCCACAGTTACGCCCCACATGTTACCATATTGTCCGGCCACCACGAAGCCACGGTCACACCGCCGGCGGCGGCCAGCCACGGTAGTGCCGCCCCCCTCCTGCTGCCACAACCCGACTCTCCAGTCTCAACTTCCCCCATTTCTTCATCACATCACACATACACCAGTTTATACACACACACACACGATTAATATACATACACATAGACATATATGTATTCCCGCCCCAATATTAATCTCTTCCTCCCCTCTTTTTCTTTTCTTTCTCCCCCAATTGTTTCTCTCTCCCCGATTATCCAGAACTCTCTCGACTGTCTCTATTTTCCAACTAATGGGCTTAGGCCCAATACCCTTAGTACTACTATCCACTCATCCCGGGCCCAAATAAAATATTAATAATTGACTTCTATAAATCATAATTAAATAAAATATTCGAAAAAAAAATAAATTTTCATTTTTAAAATAAAGAATATAAATCTGGCAAAAAAAAAATAAAGAATATAAAATTACGAACACTCACATATTTTTAAAATATTTTTCGGATCAAAAATGAATTAATTATGAATTTTCAAAGTTTTGATCCTTTAAATACAATAAAACTCTCAAAATCATTTTAAAATACCGAAACATCCAAATTAATTCACCCAACCATTTTAAAAACTAAATAATATTATAAAGAGAATATTACAAAAGATTTCATGATTTTTAATTCCTCCGATAATTTTATAAAATTTACAGAGGATCAAAATGCATGATTTAAATATTTTTAAATCTTCATAAATACAAATAAAATACATCGGCCTTCACAGCTCACACAAATCATCATATAAACACATAAACACAACTTCACATATTTTTCACCTTTACAACCATATTCACATAATATAATTTATAATAAATAAATAATTTTAAATTCGAAATTTCTAGGGCGTTATATCCTTCCCCCCTTAACAGGATTCTGTCCTCAGAATCAATCCTAAGGGCCCAAATTACAATACCTCCCAAATATTTTGCTTCCACTTCCCAGGTTGTATCTTTCAACCTCTAGGATTCCATCATACCAACTCATTCATTACTAAGCTCATTTGCGAGCACTCAAATTCCGAAATAACCTTAAACTTTGGTTTCCGAATCTCATTAGCTCCAAACGTCTATCATACGTGAACGAATATCTAATTCCGAAATCAACATGACCTTTCGTATAACGAACTATACCCCGCGTCAACACTGATATACCCAATCGGGAAACTTAACATCATTTTGTCCATTCTTAGTCGCTTTCTCGCAATCGAATACTATAACCAAACACATACATCTTTAGATGCACATCAAACATAATTTAATTAACGACTTGATTCTCAATCTTACAAAATAGTCTGATTTGCTAAATCTTTTGAAACATAGCCTCGATTATTTGCAGCCTTTGAAAGATATTATACCCGTCATCTTGATTGTAACTTCACTCTGTACAAGAACAATTCCTGAGGTCACAACTTCACTTGATACTAATCATGATACAATTCTTTAACAATTCTCAACAAGCTCCCGCTTTGTCAACACGCATATACAACTTAATACGCATCATCGCTTATTGATATATCTTAAAACTAAATCTTCCTCAATTAAAACTTTGAGAAAAGGAATGTCAAAAAATTCCCCGATCATTCTTACTCCTCTTTCACGAGCAATGTTACTTGAGAAAGGAATAATCGGAAACTTCTATCAATCCTTCATCTCCTTGTTTCACTGAGTACCTATTCTGGAAAACTAACCTCATATCACTTCTTTTCAGTAGCATTTTGAAATCGAACACCACGATCCATTCTCACAACCTGGCATGCACGTCAACCACAACTTGATTTACGACTCATTCTACACTTTCTCAAAATATTGGTCTGTTAAAACATTTGCAAGAAATCTCGAATATTTTGTTGGTTTAAAACAAATAAAAATCATTTTTGCCCACTGAAAATCCTTTTTGAAAACAAAAATTTTTGAAAATCATTTTAAAACATTTAAAGTAATGAAGTTTTAAATAAAAAGCTTTTGAAACAAAATATCTTTGAAAACATTTTACCCTTGACATTTACAGTTTTGAAAACTAATAAACTCCATAACCTTAGCTTTGACATAACTTCTTCCAATAACAAAATTTGTTTTGTGACTTCACTGTCCCGTATCCTCCGAAATCACTTTCGGATCACAATTTTTATACTTGACGAGTCCTCAATTTTGACTCAACATCTTGCGACTCCAACATTTAACACCACCCTCATTATCTACAAAATCATGCCATTCGAAATTCACACTAAAACTCTTATGCATAACTTTCTTCCTTTTCTTGTAAACTCTTAAAATCACTCTCGATTGATTGCATACGCTTCCTGAATCTTCGATCATCTTGTTATGTGATCTACGATCATATTAAATTCTTCGTCCGAACATCATTTGCAATCTTATTCATTGGAATATGCTTCTTATATGTAACAATTTCATTCCCTTGGTATAACTTCTTGATTTGCTTAATCGTTAAGACCTCTATGCCTGCTTCCACCTCAAAACGCCGCCTTCATCTTCCTCGCAACTCATGATCTTATTTTCTTCCTCACAATATGCTCGCATTTCGTTAGGACATGATTCCAATCCTGAGAAATGCTCAACTCTTCTTACCATTATCACAATCCATTTCTTGCTATCTTCATTCATGATCGTATTAAATTTTCATATTCTTAATAATCATAAAAGCAGTCTTGTCACTCTTTTCAAACTTCGACCAAAGTCAATATAATACTATTTTCGGCAAAATTCCCATCTTTCGAAGCTTATAACTCGTAGCTTTAACTTCTGACTTTATTACTTGTTATCACTCTACCCTTCTGGCTACAGCCACAATTTTCCACGCTTATCTTAATAAAATCTCTAGGGATTCTCTCCCGAAATCTTATTTTCTGATCATGGGGTCTTGTTAATCCCTCCTAATTCTCATCCTATAGGCAACTACGGTGCCATTACTCTTCTAACTCCAATTCTTCCCTTAGCTAATTTATATCTTCGGTTTAATCGCTTTCTTTCTTGGAAAGAAATTCTTCCATTGCCTTCCTTCTTATTGACATTTTATTCCATCTTGGTCAACCTTACACCATCCTTGATAATCATGACTTTCTACACTAGCTTGTATAAGTTATTTACTCCACATTCACCTTACCCCTCATTCAGTCTTGGTCCTTCTTATTAATTCTTACAAACCATTCTTTTTCACTTCACTCTGCTCCATCCAAGTCATCCTTCTTGTTTCTAACATCTCATGTCCACAACGGCTCAAACATTCAAAATCTTATGATATTTTGCCTACTGTCTTTGCCCTTCAATAAATGTCCAAAACAATCTTTCTTCAACATTGAACATCTCATATCCAACATTTCCATTTCCATTTTCTTTTCGCCCTTCAACAACATTTACAATCATGGGCTCTTATTTACTGCCCTTTTTCCTTTATTCAATTCTCATTAGCCTCAATTCTTATCCATGACTTCTCGAATCAGTACTTATTCCAATTTGACATGACATATCTGTCTTAACCACCAAATTCTTAAACTTGCATAACCACTCCTTTGTCCATGCAGTTGTAGTTTCTATCATTTAAGACATCGCCATATCTATCTTTACATTTCTTCATCATTAGGAATTTTGAAATCAATAGGATTTCTGATAAAAGGAGTCAATAGAATGAATGGGCATCAAGCACGAGTATACACTGAGTTTGTTTAATAAAACTTTTATAAAGGAGTTTAACCGAGAGATCAATATGATCTTTTGAACTATTATCAGGTTGCATTTGTCACTTGGTTAACCACCATAGTACATAAGGATGGCCAGTCCTTAGTACTTTCGTGACAAACACAATCAGTGGCGTCCCACTAGACTTCTATCACGAAGATAAGATGTCCCTGAATCCCCTATCTGCATAGGTTGTTCATCTCAGCTAGAATGAAGAAAATCAAGCATTCATGAAAATGGATGTGATTCAAGAGTTTCAAAAATCTTCATGTAAAACTGGATCAAATACCATCTGAAAATATATATTTATTTCCAAAAGAATGGGAGTAAATTCGAATAAATCTGATATAGAAGACTCATCATCAATGGATGTATAGAAGACTTTTCAATAAATGCTTCATTGATTAGTCAAGAAAACATTCAAGAAATTCCTAATTATTCATAATCTCACTCTCGTCGACTAAGCACTAATATGCTTAGCTGCCAAAACCGGCCTGACAATAATGAGTTGAATAACTAAGAAGATCTCAATTCATTCTCGATTTTTGGACCGTCACTGCGCAACGAATGCCTCAGCCACGATACCAACCGGGAATTAATTTACAACAATTCAAAGGAAGAATATGAAATTTCTTCAATTAATGACTTTGAACGAATCAATAATTAGGGATGCACGGCTACGCTTAACTTCCAATTCTTGCTAATAATCGCTTCTCACTTTGCATTCTTAACCTTCTCGTACCATTTCCAAAACGTTCACATCGAAACTAATCTCGTAGGATGTCCTAAATTCTACGCGAAAATCTCGAGATAACATTCCCCGGACTGATAGCTCCAGCTGCTCACTAGCTTATGCCACTTCAGGTTCGCTGCTTTGTTAATAGCTCAATCCTTAAACGATTCGAACTTCTACTCGCGCGATATGCCGAAGGGCCGATTAACGTCGCGACGCTTGCCGAAGTATCCTAATGCGATCCTTACCCTAAACCGTTCTACCCAACTCCTATCTCATACTCGTACCCTAACCCTCCTAATCTGTTTCAGTGACCATAACCTGTAGCTCTGATACCAACTTGTAGCATCCCAAAATCCGGGGTACAGATATGGGGCCACTAACCATAAACAATAATATAAACTCTGAATATAAACATCATATAAACTGATAAAACATTAAAACCCCTTAACCAAGATCGCATACAGGTTATGGTATGAAACAAACTATCGAATTATATTATTACAACTCAATCCCAGAATAATAACATATTATACATTTCTGTGAATAAATGAAATCACTATCTAACTCTATTTCCAACCTCGGCCATTCTCAATCCACTATCTGGCGTGATCCATAACTCGACTGTCTCTTCTCGCTGCCCGGAGATCAATACTCATGGTCCCTACTAGGTCTACTACGCTTCACTATTAACTGGAGAAAAACAAGCAAAAGCAAGAGTGAGCCAACAATGCTCAGCAAGTGTAAATAGTGATAACAATTTCAATAACGACAATTTTGATAAGCAAAAGAATTTCCTTTCATCATTTGAAAGAATCAATGACATCAACTTTTAGATTGCCACGAGGGCCAACAATTTACCATTCATCAGGTGCATCAGAAACTAGAATTGAAAAGAATTCTGATATCAAAAATATTATTCAAACAGACTTTCAGGAAGTCAAGAACTGAACATCTCAATCTCAAAATATAGATTAGAATTGGAATTTTTATTTATTTTAAAAAAAAATCATTAAGGTTAGGCTGCTGATCAGTCAGCACTAACCCCGGACAAACGCACACAGCAATGTCCTAGAATGGATCCACGGCACACATTGGCCTTATTACTTCCGAGTTCCGACCACGAATCTGGTCCGACCTTACGGTCCAAAAACATTTTTATCACGACCACAATAGGGTCCGACCTTTCGGTCAAAACATTTTACCACGACCACAATAGGGTCCGACCTTTCGGTCAAAAATATTCCAATTCTACATCAAAACAGGGTGATAACCGAATAATCAAGATCTTCAATAAATACCGACGAGTTCGATAATAAATGGGGTGGAGAATATAAAGAATAATATTTGAATACGTATCAACACGATAGATATGAGTAATTGGGGTCATAACATCATTAACTTGTCTAAAGAGAGAATTCACTTGAGCGAGAATAAAAGATATAAATCACAACAAGATTTTCAACAATTGAAATTCTAAGTCAGAGCAAAGATATGGTCAAGTACTAAGCATTTAATAAAATTTATCTACACAATGCAAGGTTTGACTCAGCATAAGTGAATGAAATAGTATAAAACGATTATTTGCCAAATAATTTCACTATAGTAAATTTCAGATCAGTTTGACGGAAACATCCCCTAAAGAGGGTCCATTGGTGATAATATGTTAAAATCA
Organism: Kitagawia praeruptora; assembly: GCA_037693485.1. Lineage (NCBI taxonomy): Eukaryota > Viridiplantae > Streptophyta > Magnoliopsida > Apiales > Apiaceae > Kitagawia > Kitagawia praeruptora. The sequence continues at coordinate 3,116,234 of CM075347.1, forward strand.
GGAATTTCGCTAACAGGTATTTATAAGGATTTTAAAACTTGGATTTCCTTTATTTATGGAATTCTTAAACAATTTCGACGAAAATAGAAGAAGAGGCATTCCAGGAATAGGATACTGAGCGAGAAAGATTATTTGTAAAATTCTTTGCAAATCGGATGTTCGAATTACGGGTAGGAGAGATAAACAGCATCACGCTTATTTAGAAAAATATATGTGTCATCTGCCATTTATACTTGGCCAAATTATCACATACTATAAATAAACTAAATTGCATCACTTGAACAATAAGTGATTAGCAAGAACACTTGCCTCGATATACGAAGTTCCCGATCCTAACATGGATCCTCAACTCAGCTTCTCGTCATTCTTTACTTTCTTACATACTGCTCTCTTACTCGGCTCTACTTCAATTTCCTTCATGCTTCACCAACTCTACGTTCAAACATCTGTCAACTCTCATACTTGTCCTTGGCCATGTTTCCTATTCGAACCATTATCAAGGTTAAATACTATTTCAGTATGAACTCAAGCAAAACCATATCGTTTGCTCTATTCTACCCATGCGCGTCCTATAATGCTTACATATATCATAAATAACATATACAAACACATACCACTACACATAGACATATCCAATCATATTCATATAGTAGTCTTAGTATAATTACTAAGTCACATATACACGTCACATAACCACTTAAAAATAGCACACCACCTAATCATCAAAACCACTTTATATACTCAAAATAATCCATTGACATATATGCTTAAACCATTAGTAATCATAACACACCTTCAAGTATTGAAATTAAATAACTCAAACAGACTTTTAAATAAATTTGCAGGGGATTTTTAGAAAATTTCGGCATGAAGTATTCGTTTATCGGACTATGGGCTCAGCCCCTCCATGCCAAACAAAACAATTTATAACCCTGTTTTTGATAAAATAAAAGCTGCCTCAATTGCAGCAACATAAAAATAAACAAATAATGAAAAGTACCCGCCCAGACATGCGGCACCTAGCACATAATAATTTACACTACTACTTACGCTACACCAATGATCGTATTTCTCACGCATTTTACTGATACACGTGACAACCAATCATTGATGTTCGTAAGCCCTAGGGAACAACCCCTAGCACTAACTATTACTTACGCTATATCGATGATCACATCACTCAAGTATATTAATTATACTCGTGATAGTTAATCATGGATATTCGTAAGCCCTAGGGATTAGTCGAAAAGAATTACACAAGTCCTTTAAATATTGACATTTAAAAACTTGTGATCTTCTCATAACCCCTAGCACAATTCTAATTATTTATAAAATTCCAACATTTAACACATAGACATTACTTAGCAACTCCACAAACTCTTAGCACATTAGCATTTACCAATATATACTCGACTACTACAATTATTCCACATAAACCATTTATCCATATATACTTCACCACCAAGTACTTGTTACTAATTACTGACTATTAACCAACCACTTACAAATCAACACCAAGCAGTTGACAATTATATATTCAACGAATACTATGACTCGATTTATAACATTTAGCACATAGCATTCACAGTTTAGCCAACTCACATAAACTCCACACGTAATTCTAACATCACCATTAACCACCAATAATCATTAAATCCAAATATTAACAAAACCACAATATAATTCCAACCATCTCGACTAGCACTTAACATTTATAACTTAATAAACCATATAACTCAATATATCATCCCGCCATTACTAATTAATAACTCACATTTATCACAAATCATACTAGTTTACACTATTTGCAGATTTTTGACAACCTATGCGTATACCACTTCATATGTTGTGTACATAATACACTTGATAATAGTCTAACAATTACAATTCTCACTCATAATAAAACATGTAGGTTGATATGCTACTAATTATAATCAACAATCATTCAAATGTATCCGTTAACAATTAACAAGTCGTATCTTTTCAAAATCATATCATCCTAACTACTAAGCCCTTCTCACAATTCATATAAATCATAACCACTTCAGTACCTTATTCACTATCAACTAATAATCCTCAAAATAAACTAATTATCATTTATCAATTCATAAAATTCGGATTAACATAATCTTCATAATTAACAATCAAAAAGTTCAACTAATAATCACATATCACACATACAATCTGTTTGTATACAATCAACTTAAGAAACCATTCAAATCAACATTACCACAGCAACACAATTTCAATTAACTATAAACTTTCTAAATTAAACTACGAAAATTAAATCAATTGTCTCATAATTAAATGTAATTTAAATACAACAATCGACACAACTTATACTAATATGCAAATTAAACAATTTACATCAAAAATAAAATAAGTAAATAAATAAAATAAAATATAAAAATTTATACCTTCTCCGATTTCCGATTCCCCATCTTTCCGAGAATCAAAATCCTCTCTCTCTCTCTCTCTCTCTCTCTCTCTCTCTCTCTCTCTCTCTCTCCCTCACTCCCTCTCTCTCTGCACCCACAGTTACGGAGGATCAAAATGCATGATTTAAATATTTTTAAATCTTCATAAATACAAATAAAATACATCGGCCTTCACAGCTCACACAAATCATCATATAAACACATAAACACAACTTCACATATTTTTCACCTTTACAACCATATTCACATAATATAATTTATAATAAATAAATAATTTTAAATTCGAAATTTCTAGGGCGTTATATTACTTTTCGTTCCACAACAATAATATTATAAATATTAATTTTATATGTTATTGAAAGAATTTGAACATTACATTTTTGTATATACTACATTTTAATATTAAATATCATTTAATATATTATTAGCGGGAATCAAACCTTAGAACTTTTAATATTGTTATATCTAGCTATCATGATATATCTATACTATTATATAAAAGTCGAAACATTAAAAGTTTGGTTGGTCGGTATGATACCTGTTGATTTTACTTATTTATCTTTACTTAATGATATGTGTTATTTATTTAATTATCCTTACTTAATTATTTATAGTTACAAATAACTAATAAATTTCTTTTTTCAGGTAAAAGAACATGTTACATTTTCTATTTTTTAATAAATAATCAATTTCTTTTTTCACATAAAATACAGTATCTTTAATATTTTCTAGCTAATTTTTTTTCCTTTCCTAAAAACACTATTAGCAATTCAATTTAATAAATTAAAATATTTTAATTACTAATAATTAACCAATTAACTTTTTCAGCTAAAATACGTTAACTTTTCTATTTTTTTAATTTTTTTCCAGTAAAACCTATCCAGATAACTTTATTTAAGTAAAATAAAATGATAAAATTATAATAATTAATAACTATCCGATTACATTTTTTGACTAAAATATTTCATTTTTACAGTATTTTCAATTTAAAATCCATCATTTTCTAAAAATATCACGAACAACCTATATTTAATTATTACCCGATCATAACATTTAAAATTTAAAATCTACAAAATTCATGTCTTAAAATTTTTAATTCAAATTTAAAAAAAGTTTTCATTATATAAAAGAACATATGTGCATCTCACGAATTTTAAGGTATTATTATATTATAATAGCCGAAACATTAAAAGTTTGGTCGATCGATTGGCACAATGTATGTTCTTTTACTTAATTACCCTTACTTAATTGTGGATAAAATTCATCCTAATAGCTAAGCAATTTCATTTTTCAGGTTAAACATATTACTTTTTCTATTATATAATGGTTAATAACTCCTTAATTTACCTTTTTAGGTAAAACATAATATTTTTTATATTTTATCTAACTAAAATTTCTTTTTTTAATAGAAATTACCTTTTCAGTTAAGACACATTACAATTTTATTTAATAAAATAATATATTTATATTATAAATACTATGAACTGATCAATTAACTTTTCAGCAAAAACACGTTACCTTTTATATTTTCTATGACCAAAACCTTTCTTTTTTCAATTACATCATGTGCGGTTCTTTTAATAAAATAAAATAGTAATATCATAATGACCATTGTTCCATGGAGACCCCTGTTACGTGGAGATCCGTGGAGATCCCCCATATTCTGATTCTATGGTAGAACCAAAGTCTAATTTTGATTCTATAAGAGGAATAAAGTACAATTTTTCTGATTCTGTTGTAGAACCAAATTTTTATTTTCTGGTTCTATGCTGACGTAGCAGTGGGGTCCACAAAAAATTTATAAAAAAATGTTCGAATTCTTTTCAATTTTTTTTAAAAAATTTTAAAAAAAGTGCCACATCATCACTGCTAACGTGGCAATGCCACGTCAGCATGCCACGTCAGCAGTGATGACGTGACACTTTTTTTTTGATTTTTTTTTTTTTGGAAATTTAAAAAAAAAATAGTTGGTTCTACTATAGAACCATAGGGGTCTCCACGGATCTCCACGCAAGAGGGATCTTTCTAGAGTGGGACTCATATTATAATTAATAATAATTAATCGATTGCCTTTTTTAGCTAAATCTTACTCCCTCCGTCGGACACGGAGACCAAGGAAAAATATAAATAAAAAGGGGAGAAGGAGGAAAAATGAATAAAGTGATGGGACCATTACTATATAATGTATAAAATGAGTTTTAAAACTTTACTATTTTAAGAAAATTTAGAAATGTAAAGAAATGGGTGGGACGATCCAAAAATGAAAGTGGAAAGAAATGGTCGGGACAGATCATCTTTTCTATCTAATGAAAAATAATCAAAAAAGAAGTAATGGTCTAATCGAAATACAAATTATACCCTTTTATATCGTAGCTGTCCTTGGCTCATCCTAAAACCCTTATTTTGTGGGGTTTATCATCGAAACAATCCCTGTAAGACGATGGAACAACCCACTGAGGCTGGCCTCCTGGTATATGACCTGATATATGAGCAGGATTACATCAAGAACCCCAACGACGCTGCTGTTAGTCCCCCTTCTCTCTTGTTTATTTATTTATTTATTACTTGTTCTTTTCTACCCATTATGTGTATTCATTATCTTTTTTGACCCATTAGAGTTTGGTTTTGAGTTTGGGAGGTGAATGTTTCTTTTTTATGTTTTCTACTTCTGTAGAATTTGACTAAATGGGGAGGAGCACTACTCGAAATTTCTCAATTTGTAAATGTTGAATCATCAAAGAGAATGCTTGGAGGTAATCTTTTTTTAAATTACTTGGATTTGTAGGGATGACTTACTTATTTAGTAATTTAGTGCTTGTTTTGTTTTTATGGTTGAGTAATGTTTTGTGCATTGAGGGCAAATTATACAGAGGCTGTTTTGAAATTTGAAGAGGCGTTACTTATTAATCCTAGAAAGCATGATACCCTTTGGTGTTTGGGGAATGCGTTTACTAACCTAGGCTTATTGACTCCTGGCATCCGTGAGGCTGGGATTTATTTTGAGCAGGCACGTGATTGTTTCGAGAAAGCTGTGATGGAGGTACTCCTTTTATTTATGTTTATAATGTTCTGTTATGGCCCTGCCGGTTTTGATCTACTAGAGCTTGACATGCTTCTTACTTATGTTTTTCAGAGTCCAGATAATGAGCTCTATCTAAAGTCCTTGGCAGCAACTGACAAGGTTAGTGTATATCAATTTGTTATCTAGTTTTAAGCAGTCTTCTTGCAGTTAAGACGTCCTTTGACTTCAGAATTGTAGTCCAGTTACTTCTTCTAAGTAAATTATATAGCTTGCCAATAACAGTTACATCTCGTGTTTGTTTCTTTGGCGGCACTGTTTTGTATATTAGTATAAATTTACTGTAATGATTGCCTAATTTCTATACCATAATATCTCTTAGGCACCAGAATTTCACAGGCAAATTCAGATGCAGGTGACTGCTGGAGGCCCTGCTGAAGGCCCTGCTATTGAAAAGGTTTGATATTTTCTTTTCTAATTGCCTTCCTAATAATTAGCTAGCTCGTGACGGGTTATTCGTGCTTGGAGTGAGTTTTTTTGAACATATTAGTTTCTCTGGTTGTGGCATTATCTTTTGCTTCTTTATTGTTTGCTATCTATGTAAGCATGTTTAATCAGTATTATGTTTACTTGTTCATACGGGCCAGTAGTTTCTATGATGGTTTATATTGTGTCCTTTCATGCTAACTTGTGGTTGGGAGTTCTGTCAGTCTTACATATTTTTGCCGTATGCCAACTTGTTTTCATCACTCCGAACTTGTGTTTGATTTCTAAAGTTGATATATGTAATGATTATTGTATCTCAGGGCTCGGAGAAATCAAATAGTGATTGGATTTATGATTTATGTGGATGGATTATCCTTGGTGTTGGAATTTTTTCATGGGTTGCAATGGCCAAATCAAATGTCCCCCCACCTCATCCAAGATAAAAGAAGTCTTCTGTTTTTGAAGTGGAACCTGTGTTTTGCTTGGTTCAGTACCAGTGTTGCAGCTACAAGACCTGCAGTAGATATATCAACATTTTAGATTTTTTAATTTCTGCCATTATATTTAGTACTTATTTTTATGCCAGCCTAACAATGAATAACTACGTACCCGTTCCCAGGATATATATTTTGGCATGCTTGTTTTAAGTTTACTAATTTAGGTCTCACGACTAACATTAATACATTATTAATCCTCATTTCCTTAGTCATATACCACTCATATTTCTGTTTTAAATTTGTAATACTTGGTGTTTGGTTTGGTTGATATTACGCTTATAAATAAGTGGATATAATGTGCGGAAAATTAGCAAAAACCAAACACCACCCTTGTCAGTATTCCTTTTGAAGCTCGTTGGGGTTTCACTTGTTTCTTTTCCGAATACTTCTATCGATATTTATTTGCTCAATGGTCAGAAATTAAGGGAAGCAGTGACTTTGTGTTTGGGGTTTGCTTATTGAGCAACTAAAACGTTGGTAGGCTAAAGTGTTTGCAGCAAAAAAAAAATCCTTTTTCTACTACAGCAGTGGACATTTTAGCATATTAGTTGCTTTACTTTTCTGCAATTGTGGCCAGTCTATTAGTCCGGTGGATTCTTATATCATAGGCATCTAGGCTAGTTTTATCTTTTTAGCAGTCACACGTGTCGAGTTTGTGCTTTTAAATTAACGAGTCTAAGTCGGTACTGATATATGATTGATCTTGCTTTCTTGCTTAGTCATTTCTCAAGTATAATGTCTGATCTGTCTTCAGTAGAATTCCTTATAAATACTTAAATTTTTTTACTCCTTGCCTTTTAGAAGAACTGCAGAACTCTGTACAGTCTATTTGTGAATAACGTATAGGGTTAATTATATTCAGTTACTCAGTATAGAACTTTCGGGTTTTAAGTTTTAAGTTTTACGCGCTTTATTAAACGCAGAAACGGTTTGCAGTACGGTTTGCTGCCTGGCAACAACGGTTTGCTGGTGTGACCGCCAACCCTGTATCAAGTTTCTTTAGGATAAAAACTTTGGGTCAAAACAGTTTAGTCAGGAATAAATTTAATACACGCAGAAGTAACAGGAGTTGGTGTTGCATGTTTCAGGTCCGCATTAGACCTTGCTGCTAAATGCTAACCGCGTTTATCATTAAGCGTGATTATGTAAATATACATCCTACATTGAAGTACAGTAATATTTTTTCTTTTCTGAAAACAAAGATGCAATTTCATTAATCAATGGAAGAGTCATACATAAGCTTCTCCAACAACAATTAAGGAATAAACATAAATACATCATACCTATTTAGCGAATATGGAATTCTAGGCATAATGAAAGATCAAATTTATTTGTTTAATGGTAGAAATTGTATGATGATTCTGTGAAGTGGTATGGTTAAGCTGTAGCATAGAATATATTTGAACAGTGCATTCCACTTTATCAAGCCCCTTTCAGGGTCCTCTGCTAATAGATGCTCCCAGAAGTTCCTTGCCATTGTTTAATGTTTATTCACAAAGAGGACTTGCCTTTAAGATTTTACTTTAAAGAAAACAATGCATTTATCCTTCACTGATCCTTGTTATCATTTAAGGCAGAATTTTTCTAGAAAAAATCGAGTCGACATATGTATAAGATCGAAATGGATGAGTGCACTGCCCAGGAATAAAGATAGAAGACTAGAAGCAATCTAATATCCAACTACTCGTACATGCATGCAGTGTACACAGACTAAGGTCTAGTAATATCCAAATTAATATAAATGTGTATATACTAACGAATTTTATGGTGTGTGCCCAAGGGCAATGCTAAGAATCCGTGTTAGCTTAGTTGTCAAATTTTGATTGGTGGGGATTTCATTAATAATATTATTTATTACTCCCTCCATCCCTATTTAGTATTCCATTTTAAGAAAAAAAATTATCCCTAAATAGTTGTCTCTTTTCATACTCCCTTCGTCCCACAATAGTAGTCTCTTTTGAGAGAATTTTTTTTCCCATAATATATGTCCATTTCCAATTTTCAATGTAAATTTATGATCATTTTTCCTAAATTACCCTTTTTGAAAATTGTATAGCAATTAATGAAGAATGGCTAAGAGTATAAAATAGCTCATATTCTTAAAAGTCAATGCATTTATAATGGGCATAAGAGGAAATGTATCATCTAATTAATGTTTTCTTAAGATGCGTAATTTTTTCAAAAGAGACTTGTATTGTGGGACGGAGGGAGTATTTCAATGCATGTTTTTCAAGTTTTTCCAAAATGACCCCTACACTTCTTTTTCCAATGTTTGACTTTATAATTAATTATACATTCAAAAGATATTATTTAATGCAATAATTTAAGGCAACTATGGAAACAAAATATGACATTAAATATTTCTTAAGATGTGTGTTTTTTTCAAAATGGACTACTAATTAGCTAGTGACGGAGGGAGTACTAATTTGTCCCTAAATGTGTGTTCCTGCCGGTATAATAAAGACCTTTATACATGTCAAAGATTTCTCAGACTTGTCCAGTTGAACCTCCAGTGTGTTGCTGGTATAAAGACCTTTATACATGTCAGAGATTTGTAATGTACTAGCAGAGGAGATGCCTATGCCAATCAGCTCAGATATTTTTGGAACCTGAGTGTTAGAATTGAAATGGCAAGTTCAAAACATCCTTGTTTTACCTGTAAATACTCTGTTTATGAAAAATAAATGTATACATCATAGTATTGTTGTCATTGTACATATTAACATAAATAAGCTGTGGCATCTGGAAATTTCGCCTTGATAAATTATCAAATTGCACAATACTGACAAACACAAGTTCATTTTCAAGACTAAAATCATTGTTACAAATACAAATTCATTTTCAAGACCTAAATCATTGTTACATTATCCCTAAACAATGAATCTTATTCTACATTAATATCCAAAATCTTGGAGAACACTAGCTTTTGGAATGTTAATATACAAAACTCCATCTTTCACTTCAGCTCTAATATTCTCATACTGAATATTCCCAGGCAACACAATTCTAAAGCTGTATTTTCCAAAACTCTCAGCAGGTCATTCTTCTTCTTTCTCGCTACTTTTTTCTTCCGAGATAAGATACGTACTCCCTTATTCACGCACACTTATTTCTACTGGAACTTTAAATTTTGTACATGCGATATTGAATAACGTCTAAACTAAAACCGTGTGTTGAATTTATTGAGTACATGGAGTATAATGCTGATAGCTTTATGACTTATGCATGAAATCGAAGTGCATGGGCTGAGATTGAATTGTTTTTGAATTGTGATAGATGATAAAAGAGAACATGTAAATTTTGTTCTCCTCTAGCAGTACTCAACTGTAAAAGGAACTAGGAATATGAAAGAAACTATACATTTTAATTCAGGTTTAGTTGTATGATTTCATATACTTCTTAGTTCTTGCACAGGCATATGATAACTCTGATTTTCGGGTTCGGCTCTTTATTCTTGGATCGGTGTTGGACTCCAGACATAGAAATTCAAGGTGTGTGGGTAAAATTGTGTCCCCTTCTACTTCTTCTCTTCCTCTATTTATACGGAAAGTGGTAGGATAGAAGGAAGTGGTACCTGCCTTGTGGCTCGTCCTCATTACTTCTGAGCTTGGTCATCTAGGGACAAGCAGGCAGAAGTGTAACTTTACAGTTAGTCCTTGGTTGTCGTTTTGTAATAGAACATGTTTTTGTTCTTTTTATCTCACTAGATGATAACCCGTGCACCGGGCTCGGAGATATATGTTAAATAATTATTAAATTTTATTTAATTAAATATTTATAAAATTATATTACAAAAACTTATAAAAAGAACTATGTTATTTGCATAAAAAATTTATGCGATTAACAAACTATAAACTTAGATTGTTTAATAGAAGTGCATGGAAACACGTTTCGGTTATTTTCATTGAAAAATATTTAGGATAATCGATCGTAATCTTTTTTTTATTATAAAGTTATAATAAAAAAATTTGCTAATATAATGTAAGAATTATAATAATAATAAGATTTCAATTTTATTATATTTTTTTAAAAAAATAACATATAATCGCAGGGAAGAATGTTATAGAGTAGTGTATAGAAACATGTTCTAGTTGTTCTCCTTGAAAAATCTTTTGAAGAATTGGTCGTATTATTTTTTTATTCTAAATTATGATAAAAAATTGTATTATAATTATAAAAGGATTTCAGTTTTATTATTTTCTTTATAAAAATAACACAGAATTGTAACGGAATATGATTCTAGGGATAAAACTATTTTTTATTTAAAGTTGTAATAAAAGAATTATAATTACAATATGATTTCTATTTTATTAAAAAACAACATAGAATTATAGTAAAAATAGGATTATAGGGGTAAAACCAAAATACGGTCTGAACCAAAAGTGGTACCGTTAAAAGGGTGTTCCTTGAAAAATCTTTTGGAGAATTGATCGTATTATTTTTTTATTCTAAATTATGATAAAAAAAAATTGTATTATAATTATAATAGGATTTCAATTTTATTATTTTCTTTAAAACATAACATAGAATAATAAGGAAATATGATTCTAGGGATGAAACTATTTTTTTATTTTAAGTTGTAATAAAAAAATATTAATTATAATAAAATTACTATTTTATTAAAAAATAGCATATCATGGAATTATAGTAGAAATAGGATTATAGAGGTGAAACCAAAATAGGATTGAAACCAAAAGTGGTACCGTTAAAAGAGTGTATTATTTTTTGATTCTAAATTATGATTAAAAAAATTGTATTATAATTATAATAAGATTTCAACTTTTTTTTTTCTTTAAAAAATAACATAGAATTATAAGGGAATATGATTCTAGGGATGAAACTATTTTTTATTTAAATTTTGTAATAAAAAAATTATAATTATAATAGAATTTCTATTTTATTAAAAAAATATCATAGAATTATAGTAGAAAAAGGATTATGGGGGTGAAACCAAAATAGGAGTGAAACCAAAAGTAATACCGTTAAAAGGGTGTTTCGCTTATTAATAAAGGTTATAGATTATTATAAATAAATTGCATATTAGTCAATTTTTTTCCAAATGTTCTTAACGTGATGTTGTGACCAAAATCTTGCATGGGTTAGATTTAGGCCCATTGATGATTTAGGGTCCAATCCGTTAGTGAATTAGATGATCTATGAGGCTTCCAAGGGGCCACGGCTGTCACGCTTATGAATAGAAACGTGAACTTTATTGCTCAACAATGGAGATAACTGTTTGTTACAACAAGGAATTGAATTACAACAGAGTATTGAACTGAGAAAAGAGAGGAATTACAGAAACGGAAGAGAGTACAGAACATTTCACAATTCTCGGATAACCCCCCATCTCTCCCAAAATGTCTATTTATAAGCAAAAGACTCTAACTAACTTTCCCTCCAAAAGTTAGAGAAGTAAACTGTATTATTAAGTCTATCAATGCTCTGGATCATGACAATCGGTCCCCCTTAAAATCAAGCTTGTCCTCAAGCTTTGAACTGAGAAAACTGATTCTGAATAAACGTAGCATCTTCCCAAGAAGCTTCAATTTCTGACATCCCTTTCCACTGCACCAACCATTGTAGTACTACCTGTTGATTTCGAGTTATTTGCCTTCTTTGTAACACTTTTTCTGGTTCCAGTATTACCACATCATCACTATTACATTCTGGCAAACTTCCAGCTGAGATAGGTGTACTTCCCACATGTTTTTTAAGCAAAGAAACATGGAAAACAGGATGTATTTTTGAATGATCAGGAAGTATTTTCAATATTAGTATGGACACGGAGGCAATTTATACGCAGAGTTCCCAGGTTCAACTCTCTGCGACCCTCAATATTCTCAATATTTATTATGGACACGGAGGCAATTTATGCTCTAAAGATGAGCGCCCGTGATCCAATTTTGAACGAAAAATGGACTTTCGAGTGAGGGTGAGTGTTAACATATATTATAAGATTTTGAACGAAAAATGGGTTTTCGAGTGAGGGGGAGTGTTAACATATATTATAAGATCCATATAAGGCCTCCCTCTAAAAATTTTGAAAACCAGCTATAGAAAAGGCTCTTGGATTGCTATGCAGTATTCAGCTTGGCTATTACTCCCTCTGTTTCTTTATACTTTGCCCATTTGAAATGTCGGTCTGTTTATAACATGAGACAAATTACTAATTTACGTTTAAATGAGTGATCTTGTTGGATTCGTATTTATGAGTACTTTAATACAGTGAAGTTTTTATATTTAATATTAATACGAAATTGAAAATATTAACGATCAAAAATATGCGTTGGCAAACGTGTCCAACTCAAATGGGAAAAGTATTTAGAGATAGAGGGAGTACAAAGGTAATGAAAACTATAAATAGAACATACAAACTTGGAGCCTACGAATGCTACAGTGCTATACAGTAACTAAGGAATGCTACATTGTTGCTACAGTACCGAACTTGTCACCAAGCTTGCTACAGTAAAAGTACTGGTTAATATATATTTTAACAGCAGCTAAGAAAAGCTAGAGCTGCTGTAACTATGAAGATGAAGATTTCACTGACCACATGCCAACAGATGTTAAAAAGTTTTTCATTCACATACTATTTTTGAAAATACAAAAACAGATATATTACCACAGTTTGGTTGTCAAGAATAATAAAAAAATATACAGATATATTAAAATCAAACATACTGGTATCTCTGAAGTTTTTGAGTCAACCTCATTTGTATTATTCTTGACAACGCCTGTACTGGTGACAGATTCGGCAGCTAAGCCATCAGACAAATTCTGGACGCGAGGTGCTTCTAACCAATAAGCATTACTTGTATCTGGAAAAGCATAATTATACTTGTATTCAGGTAGATTGTCCCCACCATCCTCCAACAATTTTGAATTTATAGACTTAAACTGTACTAATCGACCGTCCTCTAAGGAGTAAACAAGGCACCCACCATTGAAAAAACGGTATACCTTGTTTGGCAATACTCCGTTGCATGTCGTATCATCCTTTGTATTGATTAGTAAAATGTTGATGAAGCTTGTGCTGAAAAATAAAGCGTAATCCGCCAAGGTTGTTACGGGAATCCAAACCTTGGATAACCGATCATACCTTCTTATATATTGTTGTCCTCGAATAGCAACATCATCCTTTTTGACATCCGGGTCGTAACATAATATCATCAACTCCCCATTCAACTCAAACGAACTGATTATCCTACCACAAGAATTCTGAACAACAAACTCGTCTACAAGCAAACGGTCAAAGTTGAATTCTCCGTTAAGGATATTATAGGATGAAACTTGTACTCCAAAAGGAGAAATAATATAGAGTATTCCATTAATAATGTGAGGAGTGAAAACACAAGCGAGAGAATCAGGATGCCTTTCGAATTGTGTAGCAGTCCATTCTTTATCACCATAGCGATATGTTAAAACATGAATTTCGTCAACTTGATGGTTTTCTACCAAACAAAAGACACAATCTTGTGAATCGGGATGGGTGGAAAACGTTGCAGCAAATTGAAATCGATTGGGATAGTCGAATTTAGGGAGGGTGATGATTCTTTTAGTCAAGGGAGAGAACAATAACACAAATCTACCCTCCCAAGCGAACCAGTTTGATTTTGTAAGGGAAAGAAACAACCAATTGTGCTTAATACCAATCACATTTACATAATCTGGAGATTGAATACCAAAATCAGACCACTTAATAATCTGTCGTGAAGCTAGATGGTTTGGAGATGATAATGGGTCATAAATTTGGAATTCAGATTTATATGGATATTTACAACCTTGCCATGGTAAAGATTTGGTTTTTAAAGCGGAATTGGAATGGGAATGGAACGCAACTAACCAGTCGGTGCAAACAGCACCAAAACGGGCCTGCTCAGTGAGACTCAGTCTGCCAAGTATTTCCCCCAATACATCCCGCCCAAGTTCAGCCCAATACACAGACACGGCTGCTTTCACTTGTTCTTGTTCTTTTTCTTGTTCTTGCTCTTCTTCTTCTTCTTCTTCTTCTTCTTCTTCTTCTTCTTCTTCTTCTTCTTCTTCAAAGTGCTGCTGCTGCTTGGAATAATAACAACGAGTAAGCATGACAAACAAAGGAATTGCGAGTGTCAACAAGCCAAACACTTTAACGCCGTCCATCCCTCCTGCAATTTCAATTTTTCGATTACCCAAATTAGAGTACTCCGATGAGGTGGGAATCATTATAAATAGTCTAGTCTAATGCCCACTTTGACCATTATCTATTATGATTGTGTTTTATTTTTATTTTACAGGGGGAAAGAAGATTGTGTTTTTTTTTAATAGTAAAGGTTTTTGAATTTGTATAAAAGAATAATTCAATTTTACATATTCCAAATAGAAGAAATTTTACATTCTTATAGGATCAAATATCAAGCAAGTCACTTGTTGAGTTAAAATATATCAATATGGTCCTTAATTGTCATTTTGACTCAATGTAGTCACTGATTTCTTATTTTTGTATCAATCAAATTGATTTCTTATTTTCATATCACAAACTATAATCAAACTAATTTTTCAACATGATTTTGGTATCAAAACCATAGTTTTCATACACTTAAATCACTCTACTCGACGAGCTCTACCTGTATACGTAATCATAAATCGATTTCGAGAACTTTCATTTTCGGGTGATTTATTGTTCTTGAAATGAAAGTTCTCGAAATTTATTTATGATTACGTATATAGGTAGAGCTCATCGAGTAGAGTGATTTAAGTGTATGGAAGCTATGGTTTTGATACCAAAATCATGTTGAAAAATCAGTTTGATTATAGGTTTGTAATATAAAAATAAGAAATCAGTTTGATTGATATAAAAATAAGAAATCAGTGACTACATTGAGTCAAAATGGCAATTAAGGACTATATTGATATATTTTAACCCAACCAGTGACTTGCTTTATATTTAACCCCATTCTTATATATATACAATCATTGCTTTTGATCAAATCTATCTATCAATCTATCCATCCATTATATAAAGGAAATCCTTCGGTAATTTTAGAATCGCTCGAATCCTATTCATCTATTTTTCTAGAGATCCTCTATTTTAAATAATTAAAATTAAAACTTTCTTTTTAGGCCTATTTTTTAGAAAAGAAATCTGAACTTCCTTTTTGAACATTAATATTTTCGAAATAAAAAAGACTTTCAAGAAGTGAAGGAGAATCCCGAGGAGCTCCGAAATCGTCCTAATCATATTTATCTTTTCTTCCAAAATTCCTCAATTTTAATTATTAAAAACAAATTTTCACTTTTAACATACTCGAAATAGAAAAGGTTTTCGAATTTATGAGAAAAAAATATTATAAAAAATAAAAATTCCCTTTTTTACTTTCAAATTTACGGGAAAAGGTAGCAATCTATATATTATAAATTAGTGGATAGCCCTTACCTAAGGTTTGGTATCCATATTTAGGCTTGGACAAAATTTTGTATTTGAAAGGCATATGATGTAGCCTATTTGTATTTCGAGGATACAACTCAAATTAAACAAGATTGTATTAGTAAATAGTATATAGACTGTCACAAGGAATCTCAGAAAGTATTATCTGTCAGAAGAAAAAGATCAAGGTCAATCTACAGACTTGAAGAATTACTACATTGAAAGAAGCTCAGTCATCTGATCAAGCCTCAGTGGAGTATTCGTTAAGAAGTGGATTTATTTAATGTGACAGAGATTTCAAAGGTGACAGAGACAGTACAGAAGAATTGAAGAGAGAGAAGAATAGAAAAGGAACCAGATTTTAAAGTCGAAAATAAAGAAAAGCCGTTGAAGTTAGTCGTTCATGAACCAGACCGTGCATCGAGCATCAGCAGAAATTCAGTGGTACTTCTTTATTACTTTCAGTGGTTTGAGAAAAAGAATTTGCGCTATCAATAGATTTATATTAATTCTTATTTAATTAACATATTTATGTAATTTATTTAATAAATAAATTAATTCATTCTGAATTAATTTATTTATTAAATTAATTATCATGTTAATTAACGTTGAATTAATGTATTAATCTAAATTGATTTAATTAAGTAATTAATGAATTAATCATTATTTGTTTAAATGATTAATTGATTAAGTAATTAATTAAATTAAAACAAAAGAGTATTGGGTTATGAATTGCATGGGCTGAATCCATTAGAATTGAATTGGGCTGGTTGAAAAGCCATTGGGCTCAAGGCCCAATTGAAGTGCAAGATATGTTGAAAGTGAGGTACTAAGTTGTAATTTTGTGTGTGAACACAAAATTCACAAATTGTTTACAAATACAAAAAATTAGGCTATCTGATCACCCACGTGAAGCTGTCGGCACAAGGTTTCACTCGCCCATGCAGAGCGTGAGAAAAACGCGCCTGAAACAAAGCTTCAGCCGCCTGCACGTGTTTTTCACTGCCTACCCCTGCGACTGTGCTTTGTCTTGACAACTACTTCAGTGTTTTTGCACAGCTAATTCAGTTTTTTCAGCAACCAAAGTTTTGTCATACCGAGCTTAAAGAATTATGTCATGACACAAATTATGTCATACCGAACATAATCAATTATGTCATATCCAGATTTATGTCATGAATATTATGTCATATGTTCAGATTATGTCATACCGACCAGGTGAACTTATGTCATATGTTCAAATTATGTCATACCAAGATTACCAGATTATGTCATGGAGCTAGTTATGTCATGGTGGCAGCTAAATATCAACACATTTGATATAAAGAGACAGAAGACAGCAACCATCAACAATACACACGGACATAACATTTCATCTACAAAACACAGCAGCTCCATTTCTCTCTCTCAAGCAAGAACAAATAAATTCCTAGAAAATCAAGTTCATCTCCTTTGTAATATTTTATCCGGTGGAACTTGATTATTTGTGATTCTTGTACTACTAGCGAATTAAGTTTCCTAGTTCACAATTTGATATCTTGATTTTTATTAACTAAATTAGAAAAGTTCATGTCGAATTTTCTAATTAGTTATTAATTACTTGATAATCATTTGTACTGATTTTGTAACACCCATCAAGTTAATATATTGTTATATTCAACTTGAAATTTGTGTTAATTTATTCCGCACAAATTTGTTTGAATTAAATTTTATTTAAAGGATAAATTTGGAGAAAATGATATAGATTGTATTCAACCCCCCTTCTACAATCTTATTAGACCTAACAATTGGCATCAGAGCCTATTGATTGATACACAAATCAAGATCCTATTTTTATTCAATCAAAAATTTATCTCGAATTTTTAACTCACTTAAAAATTCATCATGTCTTCAAAAGCCATTGTTAAGATTCCCATATTTAATAAGGATAATTATGATATGTGGAAAAATAAAATGGAGTTGTTTCTTGATGTTACAAATCCAAAATATTTGTGGGTTTTGAAAAATGGACCAAAAATTCCTATGGTTCATGAAGAACAAGTTGTTACTGATGGAGCTGTTACAACACCTGCTAGAACCTATGAAAAGGATCCTAAGCTATTTTCTGATGATGAAAAGGAGGATGCTGGATTGGACAAAAATCTGAGACTCATTCTATTAGATTCCCTAGATGCTGTAATGTATAGTCATGTAATGAATTGTAAAACTGCTAAGCACATCTGGGAAACTATTGAGACTATTAATGAAGGGACTGATGAAGTCAAGGAAAATAGACTTCAAATTTTGACCTTTGAATATGAACACTTTAGAGCTGGCCCTAACGAAGGCATTCAGGAAGTGTTTGAAAGGTATAACAAAATAATCAACAACTTGCAAGTTCATGGCAAGCAGTATACCCAGAAGGAGATCAACATGAAGTTTTTGCTGACTATGCCTACTCACCTAGAGCATAGAATTACTGCCATCAGAGAATCAAGAGATTTAAATAAGATTGCTCTTTACAGGCTGTTTGGTGTTCTGAAAACGTATGAATTAGAACAAGTACAGCAGAAGGAGTTCTCTGGCAAAGGGAGAGTGGCAAGTTCTTCTACAGCTCTGGTAGTTGAGGTTCCTAAAGAAGTGGAAGCTAAAGTTGTTCAACCTAAAAGCTTCACCAAGGAACAAACTGAAGTTGAACATGGCCAAACTCCAGCTACTCAGGATGGTAGTGAATTCTATTCACTAGAAGAGCTGGATCAATTAGAAGATGAATCCATGGCGATGATGGTGAGACAATTCAGTAACTTCAGATTTAGAAGAAATCCAAAGTTCATGTTTAAGTCAAATAGCAGATTTCAAAGAGGAGGTTCTTCATCCTCTAGTAACAGGGGAGGATACAAAACTGGAACTGTTGACAGAAGCAAGATTCGTTGCTTCAACTGTAATGAGTTGGGACACTTTGCTACTGAGTGTCAAAAACCCAAGCAAGCACAGAAAAAGGACTATGCTTCTGAAAAGAAGAAAACTGGAAGAGCTTATGTAGCTGCTGGTAAAAGCTGGGATGACACAGACAGCGAAGATGAAGAATATGGAAACTTTGCACTGGTGGAAAATGCTGAAACATCAACTCGTTATACTACATCGGTAATTCTTACTGATGCTGAGTTGATTGATAGATTATATAATTCCATGGGTAATGCAAAGAAACAAATTGAAAGAATAACTCTGTTGAACACTAATCTTGAAAATGAAGTGTTAGAGTTAAAAAAGGTGCCTGATAATCAAGATCAGCAAATAAAAGAAATAGCTCGACTTAATTACAGAGAAAAGTCGATTTCAGAATACATGCATAAACAAATTGCTAAAGTTGCTGAACAAGAAACTAGGATTAGAGAACTTGAAACACAAATTAGAGCTTGTTATAATTCTGTTAAAGTTTCCAAAGAGCACTTCAACAAACAAGCTAGAGAACAAACTGTAGGAATAGGGTTTGGTTACAAAGAAGCTGTTGGTTCTTTGAGCAATCATTCTGCTAATCCTATTCCTGCTAAAGAAAGAGGTATACCACACGTTCTCAAGAATGTTGAAAAACCCATGTTTAAAGAATCTGTTTCTGAACCACCAAACATGTATTCTATTGTGATTCAAGAAGAAATGAGAAATGAGGACAGTGCTAATGGTATAGTCATTGATAATGAAAAATCTGTTAAGGCACCTACAACCAAAAATGTTAAATCTAATAAGGTTGTTTCTATGAAACCAGTGAAGTTTGTTCCCAGTTCATCTAAAATTGAGTTAGGTGATAACAAGTTGGAGAAGAATGATAACATGTCTAACATGAATACCATGCCTATTATTGATACTTCTCATAAAGCATGTGGTGTTGTCAATTGTATGTCTTGTGCTTTTAATGTAATGTCTGCTTACTTTAATGGTAATCATGCATGTGCTAATAAGACTGCTCCTCGACAACACATGAACAGGAATAATAATGTTAGATCAAAGACTGCTAGTCTTCCTCATGTTAGGAGAGAGACATTTGTACCTAAGCCTAAACAAAGTTTTACTAAGGCTGTTTACAAGGTCAAATGTCCAGTCAATGAAACAAGTGTTATTGCTGGTAAACAAACATGGATACCCAAAATGAAACAAAAGATTGTAAAATCTGTTTATAGGGTAAAATGCTTGTTGACTAATGGTAAAATTGGTGTTAAGGTGAAAAATGTTGTTTTGCCTGACAAAGGCCAATTCTTTAAGTATTCTGGACCCAATCAAATTTGGGTTCCGAAGAAGGTTTAATCCGTTTGTCATTGCATGGTGTTGAACAGGTTGAACGAGTAACCTGGATATTGGACAGTGGATGTTCAAGGCATATGACTGGTGACAGAACCCTGCTGACAAATGTGGTGGAGAAGGCCGGCCCAGTAGTTACCTTTGGAGATAACAGCAAAGGTAGAACGGATGGATATGGTAGACTTGAAGCTGGAAATGTTATCATTGATGAAGTTTCTTTTGTGAAAGGACTTGAGCACAATTTGCTCAGTGTCAGTCAATTCTGTGACAAAGGATATGAAGTTTATTTCAACAAGAAGAATGGTCTAATTTCACACAAGAGAAATGAAAAGCCACAACTGACAGGAGTTAGAAAAGGCAATCTGTACGTAGCCAATATGAACTCAGGAAGCACTGCAGAAATTACTTGCTTCTACACTAAAGCATCTAATGACGAGAGTTGGCTATGGCACAAGAAACTTTCTCATCTAAATTTCAAGACAATGAATTCTCTAGTTAAAAGAGAATTGGTGAGAGGTTTGCCTTCAATGGAATTCACTCAAGAAGGACTGTGTGATGCATGTCAAAAAGGCAAGCTAAAAAGGGCAAGTCACAGGAGCACTGACATATCTTCAATAACTGAACCATTACAATTACTTCATATGGATTTGTTTGGTCCAGTTAATGTGATGTCTATGTCAAGGAAGAGATATGCTCTAGTGATCGTTGATGATTTTTCAAAATACACATGGGTCCTGTTTTTGAATTCTAAAGATGAGACTCCACAACTGGTGATTGATCACATCAAATTAATTGAGCGAGATTCTACGTATCTAGTGAGAGCTATAAGATCAGACAACGGAACTGAATTCAAGAATGCAGTTCTAAATGACTTCTGCATTGAGAAGGGTATAACCAGACAATATTCAGCTCCAAGAACTCCTCAGCAAAATGGGGTAGTGGAACGAAAGAATAGAACCTTGATTGAAGCTGCACGTACTATGCTAAGTGAATCAAGGCTTCCATTGTACTTTTGGGCTGAAGCTGTCAACACTGCGTGCTATACCCAGAATTGAACTCTAATCAATAAAGACCATATGAAGACACCCTATGAAATTATGGCTGATAGGAAACCATCACTCAAATACTTTCATGTATTTGGTGCAAAATGCTTTGTGCTTAAAGAAGGTGATGATCAAGGTGGTAAATTCGATACCAAAGCATTTGAAGCAATTTTTATTGGTTATTCAATGAGGGCATACAGGGTGTATGTGATTGATGAACAGAAGATGATGGAAAGTGTCAACGTAACATTTGATGACACTAAACTCCCTAGTATCCAAACTGAGGATCCATCTGAAAAGCTATCTTTCGATGACATGACAGATACAGATTTAGATGATGACAATGCACCTGAGATTTTTGCTGATGCTAATGACAACAATGATAATAATGATGATGATCAGGGTAATGGTGATGAAAACAATGATAATAATGAAGATACCCCTGACACTCCTGAACAATCATCTAGTCAACCTGGCAACAACTCAGGGGGAGACAATGAAGGGTCAACTGGTCACACACAACATCACAATGAAGAACAAGGCGAATCATCAAGATCTAATCTTCCCAGACAGATTGTTTGGAATAGAGCTCATCCTTTTGAGCTGATTATTGGTGATCCAGATGTTGGTGTCAAAACTAGAAGTGTTACTCAAAATCAATGTAACTATTCAGGGTTTCTGTCTGAAATGGAACCTAAGAAAACTGAGGAAGCTCTTTCTGATCCTGATTGGGTGATTTCTATGCAAGATGAACTCAATCAATTCAAACAACAAGAAGTATGGAAGCTGGTACCCAGACCCAAAGACAGGAAAGTGGTTGACACAAGGTGGGTATTCAGAAATAAGCTAGATGAAGATGGTACAGTGACAAGAAATAAAGCAAGACTGGTAGCAAAGGGTTATTCACAAGCTGAAGGCATTGATTATGATGAAACCTACGCTCCAGTGGCAAGACTTGAGGCTATCAGAATATTCTTGGCATTCGCAGCATTCTCAAACTTTAAGGTTTATCAAATGGATGTCAAGAGTGCCTTTCTGAATGGTAAGCTAGATGAAGAGGTATATGTAGAACAGCCCCCTGGCTTTAAAGATCCAGAATTCATGGATTATGTCTACTTTCTCTTTAAGGCTATCTATGGTCTTAAGCAAGCGCCAAGAAAATGGTATGACACTCTCTCTGAATTTTTACTTGAAAATGGTTTTGTTAGAGGTGTCATAGACAAAACTCTCTTCACAAAGAAACATAAAAATGATACAATATTAGTTCAAATCTATGTGGACGATATAATATTCGGGTCTACTAATGATCTTCTTTGCAAGAAATTTGCTAAGTTAATGCAGGGTAAGTTTGAAATGAGCATGATGGGTGAGCTGAAGTTCTTTCTTGGATCGCAAGTAAGTCAAAGGACAGATGGAATATTTATGTGTCAATCCAAGTATGTCAGAGAGCTCCTCAAGAAATATCAAATGGAGGACTCATCTTCAGCAACAACACCATCATCTACAGCTGTCAAATTTGGAGCATGTGAAAATTCTGCTAAGGTAGATATCACAAGCTACAGAGGTATGATAGGCTCATTACTTTACCTTACTGCAAGTAGACCAGATATTATGTATGCTACATGCTTGTGTGCAAGGTTCCAATCGGATCCTAGAGATGTTCATCTCATTGCTGTTAAACGAATCTTA
The DNA here is from genome assembly GCA_037693485.1 of Kitagawia praeruptora. NCBI lineage: Eukaryota > Viridiplantae > Streptophyta > Magnoliopsida > Apiales > Apiaceae > Kitagawia > Kitagawia praeruptora. Next base: position 3,139,081 of record CM075347.1, read on the forward strand.
AGATATCTTAAGGGTACGCCTAACTTAGGCATCTGGTACCCTAAAGATTCTGGTTTTAATCTTGTTGGATATACAGATTCAGATTATGCAGGAAGTGTTGTAGATAGGAAAAGCACCTCTGGGAGTTGTCAATTCCTAGGTGGCAGGTTGGTTTCCTGGTATAGCAAGAAACAGCAAACAGTTTCCAACTCAACAGCTGAAGCTGAATATATAGCTGCTGGAAGCTGTTGTGCACAGATCTTGTGGATTAGGAATCAGCTAAGGGACTATGGCTTTGTACTTGACAAAATTCCTATCTTGTGTGACAATACAAGTGCCATAGCAATCTCCAACAATCCTGTGCAGCATACGAGGACAAAGCACATCGATATCATGTATCATTTTATTATAGAGCATGTCATGAATGGTATCGTGGAGTTACATTTTGTACCCACGGAAGAACAAACAGCAGATATTTTTACTAAGTCTCTTGACGAATCCACATTCACCAGAATTGTTGGTGAATTGGGTATGTTAAATAGTTCTAGTAATTAAACTAGTTAATATCTGAGGTTTGCTCTTTAATAATTTATAAGTGATTACTTTGTAAATATTTGTTATTAAAATCACTTGTATAATTATTTTATCAACTTATTTTCTTGCTTGTTAATTCTTAAATCATTGTCATTATCTTCTTAATATATTCCTACTTACTTCTTTTAATTTTAGAATATTTTAATTTTCTTTAAAAATATTTTTCTCAAATTTTACAAGTTGAAATTAGTGAGAAATCTATTTTTGTTGAAAATTACTTTTGAATATTTATGTTGATTTAATAAGTCATATTTTCTCTTTAAATGATTTTCTATAAGAAAGTTATTTTATTAAGAAAATATATAGATTTATTAATTTACTACAAATATTTATGTAAATAGTTAATAGTTTATTATATGGTTTGTAGTGTTTGTCCTTTTGTTATTATTGTTTGATTTCGTAAAAAGGATAACCTATGGTATTTTTAGTATTTTCTTATTTTCTATTTAGCTATTTTTAAGTAGTAACATGTTGTAAATATTTTTTATAAATTATTTTCTTTTATTTCTAATATTCTGTAAATATTATTAATACAGTTATTTTTGAATAATAATAAATAAAAAAATAAAAAAAAATAAAAAAAAATAAAAAAAAATCGTATTTTTTCTTTTCTTTTTAGTTTTTATTTCATATTACTTTTTATGTATATTATTTCTTATGTTTGTATATTATTTTTCATGTGTATATAAATAGTTTGTATAGTTTTTCAGTTTAGTCACTATACTTTCAAAACTTACAAATAGGTCCCTGTACTTGGTTCTTTTGTACTTCTTCTGTTTAACACACACATATCATGCTGTTTTAACTTATAATCTTTGTTGTGTTGTTGTTATTAACAGAATTTCTTATATAGGACCATTGTTGGTATCAAAATGGTATATGTCAATTCAATTGTTTAGGAACTAACGTTTGATTTTCAGGTTCTAACAATTGGAAGACAAGACCTAACAAGTGTTAACAGTTGGTATCTAACATACAGGATCTAAAACATGATAAAATAGTTTTGTTTGTATTGGTTTAAACATTAACATTCATTAATTTGATTAATATTTATTGTTAATTGGATTTTTGTTTATGTTTTTGTTTAGTAAAACCGGCTCAAGATCTATATCTTTCCCATAACTCAAAATCTCTTTATATAGTTGTGATTGCTTACATTGTAAATCTTTTGAAATCACAATTGTATATCATTCTATCTCTATTGCTTATATTCTGTGATGCAGGTTCATCTACATGGAATTTTGTTTTCTCACATGTTTAGTCATAAGGTTGTAAACCCAACAACTTTTATCCCAGACTACAGTCAAACTCAAACACATTCTGACTTACCCCTCTAAAAGGAAGTACAGTTAAACCTCGATTAAGTAATATTCGATAAAGTAATAACCTCGCTTAAGTAATAAATTTCGTCGGTCCCAACTTGGGCCAATGTTGTAAAGTAATATTCTCGCTAAAATCATAAGATAATAAAAAATTAGAAAGTCATTAAGGGCCCAAGTAATATGTAAAGTAATAATTTCAGAATTATATATATATATATATATATATATATATATATAATGTATATAATGTATATGAGTTACAAAATTTAATTCTTTTTAAAATATGAATCTATATTAGCTTGTTTCTTCTTTCCACCAAAGCCAAAATTAACTTCATCCTTGACCTTATGTAAGATATAAATAATTCCTGGTATGTTTTGCTCATATTGTAACAAGTAATTGTTCAAAGTGCGGATGAAATTCTATCATGTTAATATTATGGTTTAATATCATGTTGTATGTTCATGAATTTATATTTTAGAATTACAATAAACTTTAGATGATTGAGTTTATATACGATGTACACAACACATGTTACATGTATCTGGTGCAATTTTTTATATGCATGAATCTAGTTTTTATCATAACAAAAGTAATTTTAGATCAAATACATTGCATGTGATTGATTCCTGTTTTTAAACATAAAGTATTGTAATATATAAACATAAAAATTCGATAAAGTAATAAATTCGGTATAGTAATATTTTTTCCTGGTCCCAAAACTATTACTTTAAAGAGGTTTAACTGTAACCTATCAGACTAAAGGTCACCAGGGAGTAACTGCACTTGATGCAGTAAATAAGGATGTGTGGGATATTAAGTTGGAGAGTCACTACCTTATACACTAACCAAAATATTTCATATGCACAAAGTGAGAATGCACACAATAAGGATGAATTGACGGAAACTTGTAATTCAACCATTTTACGGTTAGGATTATAAGTTAAAGGTTCTTTAATGAACTAAGTGTCTTCACAGACATTAGAAGGAAATCTTGATCTCAATGCTAAATTTCTAGATCATTGTTTACCTACTCAGAATTCAAATCTGAAAACCCTAAAAAGGGAAAATTAGCAACTTGTAGATTATGACTCAGATTCGTCTGACGAGTCCAACGAGGATTTGGGATTTGCGAACTCCCATTGCACCACCACTGACCTCTCTTGAAGGGGCTAGGGTGATTTTTCCTTGCAGGTACACTAATGGATGTTGGAGCTATGAGTGATATGAGTGATACACTAGTGAGCAAGAGTGTAAACACAGAGAGAAGTGAGACACTCAACACAAATGAGTGGAGAGAAGAGTGAAACACTTGTGAGGTACACTAAACACTATCACACACTCACCGTGAGGAAGAAGGTGAAACTTCCTTTCTAACAAAGAACTCTATAATTGGTACAACTACTTTGTCAACTAGTTGATTGGAGGATTCCTCAACTAAGGGGGAGAAGTAAAGGGGTACAAGAAAAAGGAGAGTAGGTTAGAAAGGGGGAGCATTTTATACAGACTGTGCTTTGGAAGAGAAGCAAGTCAAGTTACTAAGGGGGAGCCTTAGATGGAAAAGTAATAGGAGATTCAGTTGAGAAGAAAGGGGAGATATAAGGAGAAGATTACATCACAATACTATTCTGTTAGTCTTTCAATGTACTATGTATAAAGGCTAAGTGGAGGAGTAATGAGAAGATTACATCACAATACTATTCTGTTAGTCTTTCAATGTACTATGTATAAAGGCTAAGTGGAGGAGTAATAGATTTCCTATAGAAATTATAGAAATGGTATTGATTCACCATTGTCTACATATTATGAACAGTTGTTTTTCTTTAGTGAGAAAAGTTGTGTCAGAAAAGGGAAGTGATTGTAAATCAAGAACTGCTGATAATCATTAATGTAAGATGTGAAGGATTATCAAGCAGAGATATGAAGAATCAGAAATGAAGATGAGTTATCTATTGAAGATCAGTTCAGTGTTAGAGGAACAATCATCTATCATTTCATCAACTGAGGATTCTGGAATTGTTAAATTCAAACCAAAGAAATTTTTTTAATGTACTATTTGCTAAGCTCCTAAATGCTTAATCTTTTTCTTGTTTAAGTGAGTTAGTTGAGTTATCCTCTAGGTATTTGCTTGTTATTGTCTAACAAACAAATAGGGGGAGATTGAAAGGCATATGATGTAGCCTATTTGTATTTCGAGGATACAACTCAACTTAAACAAGATTGTATTAGTAAATAGTATATAGACTGTCACAAGGATGTTGGTTTCGATCGCATATACGCAGCAGAAACAGTAAATAAAAATCGAAACCAAACCCCGGATCCATGTATAATAAATTGATAATATGGTAGATAGAACGATTACCTTATCGAAGCTTTACGATTAAAGAACGATGGAGATGCAATCACAGAGCTTCCTCTTCGAAAACTCCTCTACGGTATCCACACGAACACCTTCAAGAACGGCTCACGATCTTGTCCGGAAGAGAGGTACTAGCCTCTAATGAAAATAGGTTTAGGATTAGGGTTTTGTGCGGCTTCACTGATTTTCACGTCCGTAATCCTTTTCCCATATCTTTATATATAGGATAGTATAAAGCCAAAATCCCTTATCAAAAACCTATTCCAAATATGATTTATTTAAATAATAAAATCTAATTCTATTATTCAAATAAATAATAATTAAGTCAAACTTAATTATTAAAATCATATCTCATATCTCTTTGTATTTTATTATAGCTTAATTAAGTCCCACTTAATTAATAAAATAAAATCCAACTTATCATTAATTAATTTAAATTCATAATTTAAATTAATTCTTCCTTTAAAATGTTCTATGTGTGTGACCCTGTAGGTTATTATTTATTTTGGCAATAATTTTATTCTCCAATAAAATTATAAACAATGAGCGGTATCTAGTAATACATCATTGCTACCCAATTAAATAATAATTAAATCGTGATTCGATAAACCTTTTGTGATTAATGTTCCCGTGTAATATAATCCCTTTAACCAAATATTATAGATTAAACTCGAGGCATGTTTATCGTCATCCTCTTCATAATTTAATCCGGGTTTACTTGATCCATGAGCAGACTATTAATAACAAATCATTATTTGAGCACGGCCATGCATTTTATAGTCTCACTCAATCAAGAGGCCAATAATATCTCTCCTAATTATAGGAGGGTTAAATCCTTTATCTATCATTCATATTTCTCATACGATTCACAATATACCCAATGTCCACTTTTATCATCACCCGGTCAAAGGTAACTTTTAATGTAGTCAAAGTATATTATCCTCGTATAGAAATATAATGATCTCAAGTCAAAGGATCATTACACCATTATCACTGTGAGTCTTTCTTATGACTTAATTAACATGAAGAATCTCACGGTGGGTCTGTCCAGTACCATGTACCCTACATGTACCTATGTATTGACTTTAGTATCTCCATACTTATAACCAATGAGATGTGGTTATCAATCAAAAACATACTAGTCTATTTATGTATTATTATTGTCCTGTATAATAATACTCGACTAGGGACCTTTAAGAATATGATATATATTATATAATCTCAAATTCAAGTTATAAACTTAAACTATATAATGTGTATCATTATTCTAAGGACATTTATTATGCTAACAAATATCGCAGTAATTAAAGTCATAATAAATACATTTATTTAATAATCAAATGACATAAGATTTATTCGAGAAACAATGTATTGCCTCTAGGGCACCTACACTAACAAAGGAATCTCAGAAAGTATTATCTGTCAGAAGAAAAAGATCAAGGTCAATCTACAGACTTGAAGAATTACTACATTGAAAGAAGCTCAGTCATCTGATCAAGCCTCAGTGGAGTATTCGTTAAGAAGTGGATTTATTTAAAGTGACAGAGATTTCAAAGGTGACAGAGACAGTACAGAAGAATTGAAGAGAGAGAAGAATAGAAAAGGAACCAGATTTTAAAGTCGAAAATAAAGAAAAGCCGTTGAAGTTAGTCGTTCATGAACCAGACCGTGCATCGAGCGTCAGCAGAAATTCAGTGGTACTTCTTTATTACTTTCAGTGGTTCGAGAAAAAGAATTTGCGCTATCAATAGATTTATATTAATTCTTATTTAATTAACATATTTATGTAATTTATTTAATTAATAAATTAATTCATTTTGAATTAATTTATTTATTAAATTAATTATCATGTTAATTAACGTTGAATTAATGTATTAATCTAAATTGATTTAATTAAGTAATTAATGAATTAATCATTATTTGTTTAAATGATTAATTGATTAAGTAATTAATTAAATTAAAACAAAAGAGTATTGGGTTATGAATTGCATGGGCTGAATCCATTAGAATTGAATTGGGCTGGTTGAAAAGCCATTGGGCTCAAGGCCCAATTGTAGTGCAAGATATGTTGAAAGTGAGGTACTAAGTTGTAATTTTGTGTGTGAACACAAAATTCACAAATTGTTTACAAATACAAAAATTAGGCTATCTGATCACCCACGTGAAGCTGTCGGCACAAGGTTTCACTCGCCCATGCAGAGCGTGAGAAACACGCGCCTGAAACAAAGCTTCAGCCGCCTGCACGTGTTTTTCACTGCCTACCCCTGCGACTGTGCTTTGTCTTGACAACTACTTCAGTGTTTTTGCACAGCTAATTCAGTTTTTTCAGCAACCAAAGTTTTGTCATACCGAGCTTAAAGAATTATGTCATGACACAAATTATGTCATACCGAACATAATCAATTATGTCATATCCAGATTTATGTCATGAATATTATGTCATATGTTCATATTATGTCATACCGACCAGGTGAAGTTATGTCATATGTTCAGATTATGTCATACCAAGATTACCAGATTATGTCATGGAGCTAGTTATGTCATGGTGGCAGCTAAATATCAACACATTTGATATAAAGAGACAGAAGACAGCAACCATCAACAATACACACGGACATAACATTTCATCTACAAAACACAGCAGCTCCATTTCTCTCTCTCAAGCAAGAACAAATAAATTTCTAGAAAATCAAGTTCATCTCCTTTGTAATATTTTATCCGGTGGAACTTGATTATTTGTGATTCTTGTACTACTAGCGAATTAAGTTTCCTAGTTCACAATTTGATATCTTGATTTTTATTAACTAAATTAAAAAAGTTCATGTCGAATTTTCTAATTAGTTATTAATTACTTGATAATCATTTGTACTGATTTTGTAACACCCATCAAGTTAATATATTGTTATATTCAACTTGAAATTTGTGTTAATTTATTCCGCACAAATTTGTTTGAATTAAATTTTATTTAAAGGACAAATTTGGAGAAAATGATATAGATTGTATTCAACCCCCTCTTCTACAATCTTATTGGACCTAACAGTATTGATTTTGACCCACTGGATAATCCATTTTTAGGTTTGGTATCCATATTATGTTTGGGAAAGATCCAAATTCAGTATTTTATCCATTGTTAATTAAAGAAAGTTTGTATAGAAATTTAAATACTATTAATATATTCTCTTAATATTTATGGTAAGATTATTAATGAAAATTTGAAGAAATCTTTTAATTTTGGTAAGCTTATTTATACATATTATCACATAATAACAAATATAGAAAATTTAAATAATTTTATCTTTGATTGCATTTGTTATAATATATAAAATAATATTTTATTAATATTATTTCTTTCAATATTATTTTATTTGATCTTAAATATAAATTTATTTTCTTTATTTAATCGTTATTATTATATATCATAATTATTTTAAAATTTAAATTTAAACTAACGCATGCGTAGCACGGGCTATAATCTAATATTAAATAAATACGTAAATAGATCAAATTAGAATTATTGCCTATCATTTTAAACAATCCCCATCACCCCATGTACCAAAACCCTAAAATACAAATCATGACAAATCACAAATTATTTTCTTGCCAAAAATTATTTCCTTGATAATACAAGCCAAAAATTATTTCCTTGATAATATCAAAAATTGTTAACAAATGATTTTGATTGGTTATAATTATAATGGGCCCGCCAGGGTCATCCAATTAAAATATTCCAAAATGCCAAATAATTATTTCCTTCACAAAACAAAATTATTTTCTTGCCAAACATTATTTCCTTTCTAACAATTGTCAATTTTTCTTGGCAGTTGTTATTGTTAATGCCAAATAATTTGTTATAATTATAATGGGCCCTCTAGGGCCATCCAATTAAAACATTCTTGCCAAAAAAAAATTCCTTGACAAAACACGAATTATTTTGTTTCGAAAAATTATTTCCTTTCTAACAATTGTCAATTATAATTATAATGGGCCCGCCAGGTCTATCCAATTAAAACATTATTGCCAAAAATTATTTCCTTCCACAAATTTTAAATTATTTTAAATTTTGTTTAATGATAACAAATTATTAAATAAATTATTTTAATTTATTTAAACTAAATAAGAAATTTATTTTAATGATTTTGTTTAATTTTGTGAAAAATTATTTTGTTTAATGATGTATGTCATTTTTCTTGACAGTTCAATAGTTGACTACCAATTTCATTATCCAAATTCTTTTTTTAAAAATAACTATTTTCTTCACAAAACACAAATTATTTTCTTGCCAAACATTATTTCCTTTCTAACAATTGTCAATTTTTCTTGGCAGTTGTTATTATTACATGCCAAATAATTGGTTATAATTATAATTGGCCCGCCAGGGCCAACCAATTAAAACGTTCTTTCCAAAAAAAAATCCTTGACAAAACACGAATTATTTTGTTTCCAAAAATTATTTCCTTTCTAACAATTATCAATTATAATTATAATAGGTCCGCGAGGGCCATCCAATTAAAACATTCTTGCCAAAAATTATTTCCTTGCATAAATTTTAAATTATTTTAAATTTTGTTTAATGATAACAAATAATTTAAATAAATTATTTTAATTTAATTAAAATAAATAAAAAATTTTATTTTAACGATTTTGTTTAATTTTGTGAAAAATTATTTTGTTTAATGATGTGTGTCATTTTTCTTGGCAGTTCAATAGTTGACTACTAATTTCATTATCCAAATTCTTTTTTTGATTTTTAAAATTTTGGTAATATCACTAAATTAAAAATATATTGACATCCATACTGTTGGATCGTCGATAATTATTAATTAATTTTTAATTACTCCATAGATGACAAAATTGGCATATTCCTAGCTTCAAAGATTTGGCAGAGAGTAATCGGAAAAAAAAAAGGAAGAAGAAGAGTTTCTTGCTCCCCATTCTGTGATGTCTTAAAATCTATCCACGTGTTTCTGTGTTGTGCGTGTATGTGACTTTAATGTATTTACTTAAAATTTAACTTTAAATTGAGTGAGAACATACTAACTTCTTTTTTTCCCCGTATTATGATTTAATTGTTTTAATTTATTCTTTTTATCTACTATAGTTATAAAACATGATATAGTTGACACTACTAAAATAATGTTCATTTTTTTTATCTTTCTAAAATTGATTATTGTATTAATAATTTGTTATACTAATTGTAATTTAAAATATCAAAACACCTCATGTTCTTTAAGAAATTAACTATTAAAGTAGGCAACTTTTTAGTACTACTATCATATTTCATTTCTACATTATAAAACTACACATAATTTATTAAAATTTAAAATAAAATTTATTTAAATTATGAACTCCCGTGTGCGAAGCACGGGCATTAAACTAGTTATATATAAAAAATCCAATTTATCATGTTATTAAGATTTACATACAAAATCAATATATATTGATGTTACGTATAATGATTTAACATGTAAGTCTTTTATCTTTATTTTTGTTCCTCTATCTTTGTTTTTGCAGTTTACTGCACCCGCTTCTTTATGTATTGTCTATGATTTATGTAAAACTAGCGTAATAGTCCGTGCAAGGCACGGACCTGTACAAAAACGTGATTATTTTTTGTTTTTAGTAATTTGCTAGTGTAGGTTTGTTTTGTGGTTGTTTTGTGTTGAAAAATACTGTTTTAATGGTACATAATAGTGCTAAAGTACCAAAATACCAAATTTGGTTATCATTAAATTCGGGGTTCGATTCCTTAAAACTACATAATTATACAAGATTTATTTACTTTAATTTTTTTTAGCTTCACCTTAGGTTTGATTACTTACCTAATTATAAAAATTTATTTACTTTAATTTTTTTAACTTTATTTCGAATTCGATTCCTTGTAACTACATAATTAAATAGTGTGTTAATATTAATATTTTAATCTCGACACGTGTTCAATCTGTGCACGTGTTTCGCACGGATTATCAACTAGTAGTTGTTGAGTATTGAATACGGTAAAAAGAATACAGAGGGGGGGGGGTGAATGGATTCTTGAACTTTTCTTTGATTGAGTCTATGTAGCAGATAAGTGCCTGTGTGTGTATAAGTGAAGGTGCGGATAAATAAACAACACAAGACACAATATCACTTTAATCTAATGTATTATTAGATAAAGGTTGCTACAATCTGTGAATACAAATGGTAGTATTCTCAGCTTCGTTTTTCTCAGAGAGATATGGCTTACAGTGTATGAAAAACTTGACTCACAAAAGTTGCTAAGTTATGAAGTGAGGCTGTGTCCTTATAGAACATGGATATAGCCTACTTACTGCAAATAAGGTAGCTAAACAAATTACTTTCTAGTCTGTCTATCCTTTTTGAGTAAGTGTCCAAACGGTTACAGATTTGACTTTGCAAAGCCTGTTTAGATCCACTTCTTTAGCTCTTTGTCTCTTCTATATCTCTCCAAGCTTCCTTGTAGGCTTTCCAGAGCACGTTACAGATTGTGGTCCATAAAGTGCATTGGCTTGTTGCAGGTTTCTGACTTGTACAATTTCTTCAGTATTTTGTCTCCAAGAATGTATTCGAGAAGTGACTAAGTAAGTGATTCGAGAACTAGAATTGACTTGATCGATAACTCTGAGTTCTCGAATACTGTTATAATGACATATCGAACCACTTCTCGCATAGCTCTTTTCCATCAGGATTCCTTAAGTTGTCGAATAGAACATTTGACTTATCGAATCCTCGAGTTGTCGAATAGCTTTCTAAGTCCTTGAGATATCGAATGGAACTTTGACTTGTTGACTCTTTGAGAACTCGAATACCATCTTGACTTGTTGACTTCTTGAGTTCTCGAATAGAGTAGTAGACATATCGAATCCCTGAGATATCGAATGAGATATCGAACAGTGTATTCAGAGATATCGAATAGTGTCTTGAGATATCGAATCCCTGACTTCTCGAATGCTGGACTTCTCGAATAGACAAATATACTTCTCGAATTGGTACTTAGGCAAATTCTTCATTTCTTCAAATCCCAACTGTGATTATTTGACAGTCTTTAACTCCTTGCTTGAGGCATGAACCTTGGAACTTCTTTCAAGCATTATTCTAGCACTAGTACAAAAAGGGTTTATAGCGTCGGTCAAAACATACTTTTAGCGTCGGTCAAGTGGCGTAGTATATGCAGGCGACACTATAGGTATGGGCCTATTGCGTCGGTTATTTAAGCGACGCTTACAATAGTCTAGTGTCCGCTAAACAACCGACGCAAGAACACCTATAACCGACACATATGTGTCCTCATAAGCGTCGGTTGCCTAAAACACCGACGCTATAGGTATAAGCATAGGCGTCGGTTACCTACAACGCCGACGCTATAAGTATAGGCATAAGCGTCCGTTACTGAAACGTCGACGCTATAAGTATAGGCATAAGCGTCGGTTACTTGAAACGCCGACGCTATAGGTATATGCATAAGCATCGGTTGCCTAAAATGCCGACGCTACAGGTATAGCCTATTGCGTCGGTTAACAAGAATGCCGACGCTTAAAGTCTTTTTTAAAAAAAATATTTTTTTTCTGTTTTATTGTTTTATTTATAACTGCTGTCTTACATACACAATACAACCCAAACAGACTTTAAATCAGATACTACATATAACAAACCACAATCACAATTAAACCATAACAGACAATAAATATATTACAAGCTCTCAAATTATAATGATATTAGAAAATGTATCGTTCAATGTCGTATTATTAACAGTCGGACAATCACTATAATGATATTAGATGCACAATAAATACATCAAATGTTTTCCCCAAGTATATCTCACTCTTAAGGCATCTTAAGGCAGTACAAGTTAACTATCTTTGCTCGTTCCTCTTCTGGTTGGTTTAATACCAGTTCCTGTGATAGGGATGATAGCCATATGAACCAGGAACACTGCAAATCCAATAGGAGTGGAGCCAATATCTGCAATATCATTGAATTCGGCAGCCTGTGCACACCCCAAAATAGCTGCTTTAAAAATTCATTGCATATTTGATGATAAATTACAAATTTAGTGAGAAACTTGTACGTTCATCATATATTCACATACAGCAAATTCATAGGCATGTTTTTAGCTATATTATAACTTATTGTTCATTAAATCTATGACTTACCCACATGAGACTGTTTATTCATGTGTCTAGTCACAACCCCAGCAATGCATCTGTCTTATTATTTCATTTAGTGATCAAGTAAAGTCTACTCTCAATTTATGCTCCACAATTCATTTGGGTAAGCTCCACTATCTTATTTTGAAAAAATTGGAAACAAATCATAAATCTCTTGATACATAACAAGCTAAAAAGGGAAAATGGGAATCTATGAACTCATTTGGCTAAAAACAGAGAGAATATAATCCAATACCAGAAAACACAACAAGATTAACAAATAGATGAGGTTTGCTTACCCCGCCCAGGAGGTCAAGATGCATGGCAAGGAGAACTGAGCCAATAGCCACAAATATGTGGATTTCCTAGGAAACTACAAACAATATTACGTAAAGATGTTATCGTAAAATTAAATATCCGCCTACACATCTAATGTTTGATAATATCTAACTGACCCTTCTGGGATACTGCTCATGTCTAGTGTGGAAACATAAATAAAACCATTGAACTTAACTAACCTATCGGGTAAAAACCCCGAGAAGTTATTTCCTCGAGAAATATTCCCAGCTAGGTTATTAAAAGAAACATTTCTGCAAAAATACAATTAGATCAGTTTAATTAGAGAATAATACCATTAATTCATTAAATAAAATTTCCACTTACAGATTTGTAAGACTGAGACAGTTGACTAAAGACATTACATCTCCTTTTAGATTGTTGTATTCAAGTTTCCTGTCATTGTCAGTAGGATATTGTGAATCAGATATCAATAAGAGCACAATGGTCTTCAGACTATTTAAAAACATATTTTGTAGCTGGCCAAGTTCTTTAGGAATGGGACCAGACAGGTTATTGTGTGCGAGATCTCTACAATGAAGAACATAGCATGTTAAAATAGAAATCTGAACCCGCAAGATATATGATATTCACAATCATGCATATAAAAATCTCTTACATTTTCATGACACTTCTTAAATTACTGAACTCCATAAGAATCAGTAAGTTATACCTAAAAATACTACCAAGGAGACAATAGCACAGTAAGTTATACCTAATTTCATCAAGAATTTCCGTAAACCTTTTGGTTCCATGTACAATAGGGGGCATCTCTGGAGCACGCTTTAGCCATCCAATGTCATTTGCTGATCCATGAACAGTCCTTTGTACCCGATTAATAAGGCTGAAAAAGTAAAAAAAAAAAATTGCTAACAGAGTCGTGCAAATATGGACTATACACAGCCCTGAGGTATCCATGACATATAAATACAACTGAATCCAGAGCAAGATATATAGATAGATTTGACAGTTTGACACCAAAACCATTACAAGTCCCGACACATATAGTCTATAATTTTGATGTCCTGAAAAATCTCTATTTATATTAAACACTTGATTAATAACAATGCCAAAGCCATCCCGAGGATCTGGATCTCTACCGGACTTTGATTCTCTAGTAATTACCATTTCCCATTAAGCACGAATGACCATTTAACTCATGCAATGGTAGACACGTTTATGTATTCAGCCGAGATCAGTGACATGCCACCGTTTAGCATTCACCATTAATGAAATGCACTATTAAATTTTAGCATGAGTTTTAGTTGATAAATTACCTTTGAAACATTGAATTTCCACTTAGAGCTGGTTGAACAATCAAACTAGTATTTTCGGACGACTCTTGAGTAAGCCATGTTACCACTGCAATAAAATCATGTGAAGCATGTACGACCATATTCATTTTTTTTGTCAGTACACATATTCATTTTATTAGGCCCAAAACCAAAATGGTCGGATCAGCAAAAGCTAAGCAAACTGCTACTGCCAATTTATGTCATGGTTGTGCAAATAAATAAGGTATTTCTCCTTCTGGGTTTTAGACTATTTTTGTTTAAAATAATGTATTATTTCATTCAAGCACCAAAAAAATTACTACAATAGTAAAAAGGAGGAAAGAGGAGCTAAGGAAAACACCTCTCTCTTGAAGGTTCTCAGAAAAGAAATTAGTTCGGCAGGATGATCATCTCCATCTCCACCAGCTCGAACTTGTCTAGGAGTGGCATCTAGAACCCAAACCTACTAAGAGTAACACAAAATGCTGGTTATCTGGGTCTTTAAGTGCATTCGCCTGCATCAATCATTGATATACCACCCCAAAATACCTGAACATATATTAGCATAACAATTAACAATATTTCTTAGAAACAATTTTAACAAGCTTAGTAACACCTTATATGCCAACAGGAAAGAACAATTAGTTGATAGGAGTATAGCAAGATTTCTTCAGCTTACAGTTCTGCAATTTTATCATTCAAATCATAATTCTTGCCACATAAAACACTACATTAATCAACATTTATAATCTTTAAACTAAATCCGTTACTATTATGCCTAAATTTAGCTACATAACACTCACATATCTGACAAAGAAAAGGAATATGATTACAACATACCGCCAAATCAAGATCAGTTTTAGCCGAAGCTTGCTCTTTCACCAATTTCTCTGCATAATTGGCATACAATAGCATGTCTCAGTAAAAACCTAATTAACAACCTCAAATAATCTCTAAACGCACGTGCACAAGGACATAAAATATGAGAAAAAACTGCTATGATTTGTGACTCCAAGACAAAGCCACAATACCTTGTGACTCCGGAAATGCACTATGATTTGTCAGCTGGGAATCAACTCCATTGTCGAAATATACAGGTGCCGTATGCTAGTAGTCTTTGTCATCATGTAGTGTCTGTCCTCAGTGATGCTGGTAATCAACTATGTTCTCTGAATTTTCGTTTGTCGAGTATTGGTAATCAACATTGTTATCCGAATATAAGGGTGCTGATTGCTGGTATTCAACTATGTTCTCTGGTAATCAAAGGATCCATCAAACATGATGGTCGTGTAAAAAACAGAACTAATAACATAAGGAAAAAGAGTAGTTACACAAATCAGTTCACGCTATACCAAATACAGTATAGCTTAACAAGTAAAGTATTTTAATACTTAAAAGGAAGTCATCCTTAATATTTTAATAACAAAGACATTGGTTTAGCAACCTTAAAAGGAAGTCATCCTTGGTATTTAAGTAGTTTATTCGTCAAAAATTCAAACTAGACTCCAATATATATAACTCAGTGCAATATACCTCTCCCACGTATTCAATAAAAAACTGCCCCTCACGGATGTCTTCTAGTAACTGAAGCCCATGGCCTTTCTTTCCGCTTCGAAAGTACTTCAATATTAATTGCTCATTTTTTTGTTCAAGTTTGCTTTAGTTTCAAATATTAGTTGATGATAGAGGATAGTGCATTAATTATTATAATTGGAGCAAGGGCCTTAATCTGAAGTCGTGTGATGTTGTTATAAGTACTCACCATGAAATTAAACTTTTACGGGCGGTCTTCTTCATTACTTACGTGTTAACATCAGAGTGGACAGGTTTGGCTAGTGAGCTAATGCAGCCTTTTGTCCTTTTGTGCCATTGGTTAGATAGATTTGTATTTGGAGGCAAGTCTGTTGTGTCATACGGTCCAATGACTTTTCCATACCACACTGAAATTCCAAGAGTTCTTCTGTTTGGTTTGCTAGGCTTCACTTCTTCTGTTACGGCACCTCTAATGTTACCCTTCTTGATGGTTTACTTCTTACTTGCCTATCTTGTGTACCGTAATCAGGTGAGCATATTTTAAACTTAATGAGGACAAATCTACCCATTTTTTCAAATCTGATGTTTTAAATAATGGCTACTGCGTTGTTATCTGACTGCTTAATTATTTGCTTTATAATATTACTGTTTGTTCAATTTACACTCACATAGGGTGAATAATATTGATAGAGTGTTGCTTTATAGTTGACAATACCATTTATTCACAAAGTGATAGCCTCTAGTCAGTCAATGCATTTTTCTGCTTAATCTTACTTGTTTTTTGCTTTTCTTTCTGGTGGTTAAGAAGTCAATCATTGTGTAAATTGTTAGTTTGTCTAATGGGACTGTATGAGAAAGAGAGAGTGTATTGGAACCTCGACATTAATCTGATATCAGTGTGTGTACGCTATAACAAATACAAACCTACGTTGATGTACTTATATGTTATGCAGAACTACAACATGAAAAAAAAATCATTAGTATCACCTTTTCCATCTCCAAAACCCACGTTAAAATATTGCCTTTTTAATATCAGCATAAATCTCACCTTGTAACATGTGTAAATATGGGATATGGAAGGCAACTCTATGCTAATATCATAATAGGTTATGTAAGGTTAAACTTGCAGATTGCCCATGACTGGTTCTATTCTCATTTCCACATCAGACTTGTGTCCAATAACACATAACATAATCAAAATTCTATATAAAAAATACCTGGTTATTTGAACAAAATTCTCCACATGGACATGTCCTTTTTACACATTCAATGTTAAGCATCCGATTCAGGCATCCATTCCTAGAGTCGCTCTGCAGTGACAAAACATTATCTGAAATGATAGTAATTAGACAGTGAGAATTTATATGGAACCAGATATTATAACAATCAACAAAGTGCAGACTGAATTTTTGGCGGAATATAGAAGTTGGACAATTTAATATCTTTTGGACATTTCGGGGGACATCAGTTACATTTTGAACATGCAAACTAACTGGTTATTGTTTTGAATGAGAGAATGGAGGGTTCTGTTTTTCAGTTATATTGTGAGAATTAAAATAGGAGTACGGTCAATGTGTATTGAACAGAGTGAAGCAAGTATATTACAACTTCCTTCCATAATTTCTGCAAAGATACTCTTTCATATGGAAAATTTGGCAATAAAAATTTATGTGCAATTAATAGCATTTGAAATATTAGACATAACAATATATTTGTACTGACTATCATCAATTAAAGACTTGAACTCCAAACAAAAACGCAAATGCAAGTCAAACTGCTTTTAGTGTCAAAAATGTTAAATATTTTGGAACTAAAATGGAGAATGTTTTTAGTTAAATATGATAGTTTTCTCTAAAAACACAAACCATCTTTGTTTCTTAATACAGTATAGCTTAACAAGTAAAGTATAAAAGTTAATACCGCTGATAAAAACAAAAAATACAGAGCTCCATAGTGTGGATGGTAAAAAATGCAAGGTTATTATCACAGTCATTAATACCTTTGTTACAATGCAGCCTTGGTAATCCTAAAGCAAGAATACATACATGACAGATAGCTGGATGTATTATCTATAGATATAAATCTTGTAACATTACAAGTACATTTAAAATCAGCAACAAAAGTTAAGAAAAATTGTACACAAATTTAATCTGATAAGTGACAACTATATATTACTAATCTACATGCAAACATGTGTAGTAATTAACAAGTACTTAACAACGAACCAAAAAAAATATCTTTAGAAAAATCAAACTGATACTTACCCGGATCTCCGAAGCTTCTTCTACAGAATCCCCATCAACCCGAATAACAGAACTTGACTCGTTATAAAACTGATAAATTAAATCGGGCTGCTGGCGAAGAACATTGTAGTACTGAGTAACGAAGTTAGAACCTACCAGCAAAATATCAATCAAAGAAAATCAATCCACTATATACACCAATACAAATCAAGAAATCAAGAAATGGGCATAAAAAGATTGAATTTTTAGATAAGTTTTTCATCAAAAAGATTGGGGGGTTTAAGCGAGAAATTGGGGGTTTTTAGATATACACATATCTACAGAAGAAAGGGATAGATATATAACCACCAAGAAATCCCTCTTTTTGTCGATACAGAGAATCCCCTTTTGTCGATACAGAGAAGACGTTTGGTTGAGAGACAAGAAATCGAGCACAATAAATCAATTACTTGTGAACTAAAGACTAAAAAATAGAACCCAATATGACTTCAATTAGTATGAATATAGAGAAGCAGATTTGTATGACTTGGGAGGAAGAAAGCGGAGATAGAGTTTTTGGTATGTGATTTGTATGAGTTGAGGTCGCGCGAGTGTTAGAGGGTAAGGAAGATGACTGATATGTTTTTATTTTAATTATTATATGTTTTTACTTTTTTTTTAATCAGACTCAATTGCGTCGGCATTATAAGAACCGATGCTTAAAACATGTTTATAGTGTCGGTTGAGAAAAGACCGACGCTAAAGGGTCAGGTTTAGGCGTCGGTAAGTAAAGACCGACGCTAATGGGTCAGTTTTAGGCGTCGGTTGTTTATGACCGACGCTAATTGATGGTTTTCGGCGTCGATTGAGTGAAGACCGACGCTAAAGGGTCAGTTTTAGGCGTCGGTTATTTCATGACCGACGCAAAAAGTCCGACAAAAATGACTTTAAGTGTCGGTTAAACTAGCAACCGATGCCTAAAGTAAGTATATGCCACGGCTCTCTATATAACCGACGCTAAAAGTTCGACGCTTAAAGACAGTTCTGTACTAGTGTAGACTCTATTTGTACAATTACACAACTAGGATTTGATGCCTACTACAAGTACAATACAAACAGAAACTCTACAACTAGAGGTTCCCTCAGTTAAGAGGTCATGTAAGTAATGCAAAGCATTACAAACACTTATACTTGTTATTAGATGTGTACAGGCATGCCTCTGTAACTAACAGTAGTAATAAAGATTGAATTCATCTCGGGCAATGATTTACCTTATTAAAAGCCAAGCATTACTAATATATAGTATCGTAGACTATATAACAATTAAACAATGTATCTAGTCTACTATACCAGAAAGAACTTTTGGCATTAAGAAAAGTTAAGACGAAGTTCTTTAAATTTTAGCTTTAAGAAGAGTTTAGGCGAAATTTATTAATTATCATAAAGTACATGATATAGACGAGTTCAAGTCTCATAAATTTTGTGATGATAATTGTTCATGACTCATTTTTTTTCATAAGTGATAGTCATAGTGATATAGCAAATGAAGACATATTCCAATTTGAAATCGTACACATTTCTTAGTAAACGAGTGTGATTTGCATTTTTCTAAATTATTCATGATACTCGCTAGCGGTGAAAAGTTTCACATTTTTTTAATGAAACTAGTTTAATGCCCGTGCTTTGCACACGGGATTTCATATTTTAAATAAAATTTATTTTAAATTTTAATAAATTATAGTATATGATTTTACAATATAGAAATAAAAATTGGTAGTAGTATTAAAAAGTTGCCTACTTTAATAAATTAAAATGTTAAATTCTTTAAGAACATGAGTTTGTTTTGATAATTTAAATTACAATTAATATAAGAAATTATTAATATATTAATTTATTTTAAAAAGATCAAAAAATTGAACACTATAACATTATTTTAGTGATGTCAACTATATCATGAATGTAATAGTAGTAGATATAAAGAATAAATTAAAATAATTAAATCATAATATCAAAAAAATTAAAGTTATACCGCACTATAACCTAATCCTAAGCATATAATTTACTACTATAATGAGTCATGAATATCTATCAAACTTGAATATGGATTAAAAAAAAAAAAATTTGTGGAAGAAAATAATTTTTGGCTAGAATGTTTTAATTGGATAGCCTTGGCGGGTCCATTATAATTATAATTAACAATTGTTAGAAAGGAAATAATTTTTGGAAACAAAATAATGCATGTTTTGTCAAAGATTTTTTTTTGGTAATAATGTTTTAATTGGATGGCCCTAGCGGGCCCATTATAATTATAACAAATTATTTGGCATTAATAATAACAACTGCCAAGAAAATTGACAATTGTTAGAAAGGAAATAATGTTTGTCAAGAAAATAATTTGTGTTTTGTGAAGGAAATAATATTTTGGCATTTTGAAATATTTTAATTGGATGATCCTCGCGGGCCCATTATAATTATAACCAATCAAAATCATTTGTTAATCATTTTTGGTATTATCAAGGAAATAATTTTTGGCAAGAGTGGTTTGTCATGATGTGTATTTTATATAATATCAAGTCAATATATTTTAAAATATGGATCATATCATATAACTGGATGGGTAATATAAACGGATTTGGCAAGAATATTTTAATTGGATGGCCCTGGCGGGCCCATTATAATTATAATTGACAATTGTTAGAAAGAAAATAATTTTTGGAAACAATATAATTCGTGTTTTGTCAAGGAAATTTTTTTTGGCAAGATTGTTTTTGTCAAGGAATTTTTTTTGGCAAGATTGTTTTAATTGGATTGCCCTGGCGGACCCATTATAATTATAACCAATTATTTGGCATTAATAATAACAACTACCAAATTTTTGGTATTATCAAGGAAATAATTTTTGGCAAGAGTCGTTTGTCATGATGTGTATTTTACCAAAATTTGTTACTAATTATTTGGTATTAATAATAACAAATGCCAAGAAAAATTGTCAATTGTTAGAAAGGAAATAATTTTTGGCAAGAAAATAATTTGTGGTTTGTCATGATGTGTATTTTATATAGTATCAATTATTTGAGTAATTAAAAGTACTAAATTGGGTACCAAAATTTGTTACCAACAACGACACACATCACTAAATAAAATAATTTTTCACAAAATTAAACGAAATCATTAAAATGAATTATTTATTAAAATAAATTGTTTATTTATTTTAAATAAATTAAAATAATTTATTTAAGTAATTTGTTATCAATAAACAAAATTTTAAATAATTTAAAATTTGTGGAAGGAAATAATTTTTGGCAAGAATGTTTTAATTAGATGGCCCTGGCGGACCCATTATAATTATAATTGACAATTGTTAGAAAGGAAATAATTTTTGGAAACAAAATAATTTGTGTTTTGTCAAGGAAATTTTTTTTGGCAAGAATGTTTTAATTGGATAGTCCTAGCGGGTCCATTATAATTATAACCAATTATTTGGCATTAATAATAACAACTGCCAAGAAAAATTGACAATTGTTAGAAAGGAAATAATGTTTGGCAAGAAAATAATTTGTGTTTTGTGAAGGAAATAATTATTTGGTATTTTGGAATATTTTAATTGGATGGCCCTGGCGGGCCCATTATAATTTAACCAATCAAAATCATTTGTTAACAATTTTTGGTATTATCAAAGAAATAATTTTTGGCAAAAGTGGTTTGTCGGGTCAATATATTTTAAAATATGGATCATATCATATATCTGGATGGGTAATATAAACGGATCCCGAACCTAATCCTAAGCATATAATTTACTACTATAATGGGTCATGGATATCTATCAAACCTGAATTTGGATCCCTATAATTGACAATTGTTAGAAAGGAAATAATTTTTGGAAACAAAATAATTCGTGTTTTGTCGAGGAAATTTTTTTGGCAAGATTGTTTTAATTGGATGGCTCTGGCGGGTCCATTATAATTATAACCAATTATTTGGCATTAATAATAACAACTGCCAAGATTTGACAATTGTTAGAAAGGAAATAATTTTTGGAAACAAAATAATTCATGTTTTGTCAAGGAATTTTTTTTGGCAAGAATGTTTTAATTGGATGGCCCTGGCGGGCCCATTATAATTATAGCCAATTATTTGGCATTAATAATAACAACTGCCAAGAAAAATTGACAATTGTTAGAAAGGAAATAATGTTTGGCAAGAAAATAATTTGTGTTTTGTGAAAGAAATAATTATTTGGTATTTTGGAATATTTTAATTGGATGGCCCTGGCGGGTAAACAAAACTTAAAATAATTTAAAATTTGTGGAAGGAAATAATTTTTGGCAAGAATGTTTTAATTAGATGGCCCTGGCGGACCCATTATAATTATAATTGACAATTGTTAGAAAGGAAATAATTTTTGGAAACAAAATAATTTGTGTAATTGTTAGAAAGGAAATAATGTTTGGCAAGAAAATAATTTGTGTTTTGTGAAGGAAATAATGTTTGGCAAGAAAATAATTTGTGTTTTGGAATCTTCTTCTCTTCTTGAAGTGGTAAGACAGTTGCAGAAGCCACAGATGTAGATTTTGCTAGGTCACTACTAACAGTATTCACCCTAGACTTAGAGTCTTGTTTTGTGATGAGGTTACTGCTAGCAGTGCCTAAGGCTTGCTGTCTTCCACTCTTTCTCTCATATGTTTTACCTTGGTCATCATCATCCTTTTTATCCTTGTCTCCCTTTTTCTTCTTGTCTTCATCACCCTTATCTCTCCTGTGATGTCTTCTCCTCCCATCACCTTTGTCTTCAGAATCATCATCCTTATTTCTCCTAGGTTGAGCCATCTCTGGAATTTCACCAGTTGCAATATAGGTTCTGAGGATGTGCAGTGCCTCAGTTTTTTCAGCATTTCTGGCTCCAACCTTCTTCTGTAATTGATCAATGATAGCAATGATCAGTCTGTGATTTCTAGTGGTGAGATCATGGGGAATGACCAATTGCTTGATATCTTCAATTCTGGTGCCAGACTGATAAATGATTGTCCATGGCTTCTTGATCACTTCTGGTAGCCTTGAAGGTTGGCCATTCCTCAAATCATCAAACAGACTTTTGCTATTCTCATTCCTCTTCTCAATGAGCTCAAGTATGGCATCTATCTCTGAGTGTTTTAGGTCTTGTAGAGTCTGGTATGTTAGATGCCATATCTTTAATTTGGAAACCATCACTATCTCCTTGACCCATAGATTGTTGACTTTCTTGGGGATAACAGTGATGTAGTCAATCTGCTTCTTCACCTCCCTCAGATAAAACTGAGTGTCACCAACCTGTTCCCTTATGGCTTTCAGAAACTCCAAGAAGGCTTTATCATGATAAATATCTGAGTTGGCAACTTCTTGCAGCTTGGCCTCAGTAACAACTTTGACTTCTACAGGCTTGGCACTCTCAGATATAGAGGTTGGAGATTTGTCAGATGGCATACTCCCTGCAACCACTGTGGTAGTTATGGATTGCTTTTGTCCGCCAGGAGTAGTGATGTGCACAGTTGGTAGAGTGACAACTGGCAAGGTAGATGGAGGCTCATCCACTTTGGATTTTCCTTTGCCAGGCACATTTGGTAGAGACTTTGAAGCCCTTTGTTGACCACCCTCTTTTATTATTATGCCTTTCTCCCCCTTTGTATTTGAGTTCCTTGCCTTCTTCTCCCCCTTAGGCTTGTTGTCAGGCACAGAGGCTGTAGAAATGTCCTTTGGGATTGAAGATTCATCAGGTAGAGGGAGACCCATATGCTTCATTATTGCAGCTAACATGGATTGTTGATGCAGAAGGACATCAGCTGTGGTGGATGCTTGAGTGTCCAACTGATCATTTAGCAGTGCAACCTTTTCTGTAAGATGAGCATTGGACTTGGTAAGAGTAGCTACCTCCTGTTCAAGAGTGTTCACCTTAGTGAATAACTCATTGGCCTTGAAACCAGATAAAGATTGATCCTGCAGCCTCTTCACTTCATATTTAGACAGTTCATGCACAGGGACATCAGTCACTAGCCTATCTCCATAAAGATTCTTGAACATTGTCCTCAGCATGGCATTGGCATCTGTAGTCTGGTCAGATAGATTTTGAAATTGATGCCCCAGACCTGTGACAGTATCCTTTAGCAGAGCTAGCCCATTATCCATCTGGGTGCAGGTAGAGTTGCAGTGTTTGATGTCCTTGAACACACTGTCCAGTTGAGGAAATTTTGCATCAAAGGCCCTCTTGACTTCTGCTACTGAAGTGGCTGTCTTGTCACACGCCCTGTTGACTTCAGTTTTGACTCCCTTGCCAAGATAGTGTTCAGCCTTGAGGAAACCCTTGTAGGAATCATTTACAGCTTCATACACTTCACCAGGTGACAGGGATTTTGCATTGGAGCCCAGTGAAGTGATGTATTCCTCCCTGAGATACTGAAGTGCTTCATCGAGAGTAATATCATATTTTCCTTGCAACCAGGCATCTATGTTTCCATCTCTCTCAGCATCATCAATGATCTTTGACTTCTGCACTTCCACATCATCCCTATGGCATAACAGAATAGCCTCATAGTCTGGATTAGGCATGTCTACAGTGAGAAGGTTCTGAGCAATCTTTGTGAACTCAGGAATCTGATCCACAATTAAGCTTTGAAGTGCTTCAACCGTCAATTGTTGTGGAATAGACCCTGATCCTGAAGCACTGTCATGTTGCACAGGCTTCAGCCATTTTGACATGAAGTCAGAGCTAGAGCTAGGCAAGCTAGACTCCTCAGTTACAGATGCAACTTCTGTAACCGGATGGATTGACTCTACTACTGGTGTCACCACAGAAGTGGGATGAATTACACCAGCAGTTGACACAGGCACAGAGTCTCTAGTAAAAACTAGTGGAACCTCTGTGTTTGTGATGGTGTCATTAAGAGATGCCTCAGCATGCATTCCCTCACCATCTAAATGTGGGTTCTGAGTGGTGAACAAAGTGTCATGCACTAAGTCACTTGAAATTATTGGCTCATCAAGAGAAAAGAATTCTTGATGATCAATACCTTGCATCTCAGTTGCCTGAGTTGCAGGTTCCAAAGAAATTTCAGAGTTAGATTCTGGAAGAGAAGTGTGTTTAAGAGTAGATTTTGGCAACTCCCCCTGAGAGATAGAGGGAGTTTCAAATGTGATGTGCTCTCCACTCAGTGTTGTGCCAGCCTTATCACTCCCATGTGCTGACTCTATACAAGAAGGTGCATTGGGGAGGATGCTTGATTCTATAGGTGCACCCTGTTGAGAGGATACACCTAGTGAGCTGTGTGCGCCTGATTTTACAACTTCAGCCATTTGTGTGACTGAAGAGGTGGTCTTAGTTTTCTTCTTCTTTGTCCTGTGTAAGGGTAACTCAGGTTCCTCACTTCCTAGACCTAATTCAACAGCTAATGCTACTTCAGACAAGATATTCAATGGTGCAGACATTACTTCCTTTCTCTTCTTTTTACTAACATCACCCTTTTGAGAGGATGATGCAGTTGGCTCAGTGTGTGGTAGAGTGTTTGGTTGAGAGGTTTGGTTAGCAGGCCCTGGGTTAGCATTTTGTTCTACTTGCTTGGGCTGTGCTAACTTAGATTTTGCATCAAATGTTGGCATGTTGTGGGGATAAGTCCTAAACAAACTCTCCATATGGGGAGTTATGTTCAGTCTTACATCCACATCATTCCTAGTCTCCAAATTACCAAAAATGAGTTTGGTCATGGACTTAGGATAGCCTATTTTATTTTTATCAATCCCAGGCAATTCAATCAATGAAGCATTTTTATAATTAAGTATAGATTGAATAAAGCGAGGGAAGAAAATATCAGTACCTCTCTTGGTTGTGTTCTTACCAAGTCTCCCATATAATTCTTGGAGTATGATTTGGCCAACATCAATCTTCTTCCCATAGGCCAAAGCATATCCAATTTGCTGCACAGGTGCACTGATTTGATCAAAGCTTGATTTCCTGGCAGTGAAGACTTGGAGAAGAGTTGCAAACACATAACTCCACTCCTTTCTCAGATTCTTTCTGTTTAGCTTACCAAGGTTAATCCCATCTGAGTAGTTTATGAACTCAAAGAATTCCTCCAACTCTGCATTAGTGGCCATTCTGTCAAATGACTCTTGTTGTAGGCCTAGTGCTTGGTTCATGTCTGCAGTAGTGATAGTGATTTCCTTATCTTGAACCTTGCAGTAGATGACATATGAAGTAATTGCGTTTTCCAGGGCTACAACCTCCACAATAGCAGTACTCCAGAATTGTTCCAGAATATCTAGATATAGAGTTGGGTTGGCAGAGAGTGCATCCTTGATATACGACTCAGCCATCCATTTCACAAAGCACTTGAAATTGGCATTGGGTGCTTCAACATCACTAGTGAGAGCGATGAAGTTGGTGTTAAACTTTATTGTTGCCATTTGTGTAGAAGAGAGGAAAGAAATTGAAGGTTGAAGAAGAAATTTGGCTTTTCGTAGCTAGGGTTTCAGGGGTTTAGAGAGTGTAGATGCTTGAGAAATCGAATGAAATGAATCGAATAGATGTGAAATTGTATAAGTATGAAGTACTTGAATTGTCGATTAGCAGAAAGTTTTGTATCGACAAGTCAGGCATTCGAGAAGTAGAAAACAACTATTCGAGAAGTCAAGAATGGCTTAATCGATAACTCAAGCAGATAGAAACTCACAGCTGGCAGTTATCTAACTTAGAAATAATTCTAAATTAAATAATATGTGTTTTTATGAGTGAATTAAACTTTTAGACAAAAGTCCAAAATTGGTTAAAATTCAGCGAGAATTCAGCCTTTTCAAATGATTCGAGAACTCAAATATAGTGTTCGAGAACTCAGTCATTCGAGAACTCAGTTACTATATTCGAGAAGTCAAGAATTCCTCTATTCGATATCTCAGAAAGACTCTGTTCGAGAACTCAAGAGTACTCTAATGAGACTTATTAGAGATGTCGAATAGTGAATCATTCGAGAAGTCTGACTTATCGAACTATACTCATCACTCATAAAAATTTGATTTTCACTATCTTTTAAAATTTACCAGACATATTCATTGAAAAATATCCTATCAAATTAAATAGTGATTTTCTCAAAATTTCATAGAAATCTTAAGTTAATAGGAATATGATTTTCAACATATACAACAGATTTGAAATATTTATAAATCATATTTCAGCCAACACTTACTCCAAAAATATTGAGAATTTAGATAAAGTAAGTGTTTACTGCTGCAACAATCTAGATGATGTATTCACTTAGCCAGAATCTGAAGAATTCAGCATTCCAATCTCACTTACCAACCTTGTGAAGGTGGCTTCATCTAATGGCTTAGTGAATATATCAGCTAGTTGTTTATCTGTAGAGACATAATGCAACTCAATGGTTCCATTAGTTGCATGTTATCTTATGAAATGATATCTGATGTCAATGTGCTTTGTTCTAGAATGATTGACAGGATTGGCAACTATAGAGATTGCACTTGTGTTGTCACACATGATTGGAATTCTTTCCAACACAAGTCCATAATCTCTAAGTTGATTTCTAATCCAAAGCACTTGAGCACAGCAACTTCCAGCAGCTATGTATTCAGCCTCAGCTGTAGAAGTTGACACAGATTGTTGCTTCTTGCTATACCAAGAAACTAACCTTTGTCCAAGAAACTGGCAGCTTCCCGAGGTGCTTTTCCTATCCACTCTGCATCCAGCATAATCAGCATCAGAATAACCAACCAGATTGAACCCTGTGTCCTTAGGATACCATAATCCCAAGTTAGGAGTGCCCTTCAGATATCTAAAGATCCTTTTTATTGCAATCAAATGTGATTCCTTTGGATTTGATTGAAACCTTGCACACAAGCATGTAGCAAACATGATGTCTGGCCTACTTGCAGTGAGGTAGAGTAGAGAACTAACCATGCCTCTATAGACTGAGATATCTACTCTCTTGCCCTTAGCATCTTCATCCAGTTTAGTGGCGGTGGCCATGGGTGTCTTGGCAGGTGAACAATCTTCCAAGTCAAACTTCTTCAATAAATCCTTGATGTACTTGGTTTGACTGATAAAGATACCATCCTTCCTCTGACTGACTTGCAACCCTAGAAAGAATGTCAACTCTCCCATCATACTCATCTCATATCTGCTCTGCATGAGTTTAGAGAATTTCTCACACAGTTTCTCATTTGTAGAACCAAAAATGATATCATCCACATAGATTTGAACTAGGATCATATCATCACCATGCTTCTTGTAAAACAGTGTCTTGTCTAATGTGCCTCTAGTGAATTGATTTTCAAGAAGGAATTGTGATAAAGTATCATACCATGCTCTTGGAGCTTGCTTAAGTCCATACAATGCCTTAAGCAATCTGTAGACAAATTCTGGGAAATGTGGATCCTCAAAGCCAGGTGGTTGTTGCACATAAACCTCTTCTTCCAACTCTCCATTTAGAAATGCACTCTTGACATCCATTTGATAAACTTTAAAGTTTGAATGAGCAGCAAATGCCAAGAATATTCTAATGGCTTCCAATCTAGCAACAGGGGCAAATGTCTCATCATAATCAATGCCTTCCTGTTGAGAGTATCCTTTTGCAACCAGCCTTGCTTTGTTTCTTACTATTACACCATCTTCATCCATCTTATTCTTCAGAACCCATTTTGTTCCAACAATGGTTCTATTCTTTGGTGCAGGCACAAGTTCCCATACTTTGTTCCTTTCAAATTGATTCAGCTCCTCTTGCATGGCAATAATCCAATCTGGATCCAACAGTGCATCATCAAGTTTCTTAGGCTCAACTTGTGATAGAAAACATCCATAGAGGCACTCATTTTGAGTTGCTCTTCTAGTCCTTACTCCTGCATTAGGATCTCCAATGATTTGCTCTGCAGTGTGTGATCTATCCCATTTCCTCGAGTGTTCAGCCTGATTTCTCATTCTTGATGTTGCTTCATCATCCTCATCATGGTCATCCTCATTTCCTCCCCCTGTGAAGTTGCCATTACTCACAGGTGTGTCTTGGATGCTTGTTTCTCCACTATTGATTGGCACAAATTCTTCTCTTGTATCATTATTCAATTGAGAATGTTGAACTTGAGTTTCAACTCCAGTTTCAGTCTCTTCATCAGAATCATCTAGATTATCAAACTTCAATGGATCTTTGTCTTCATCATTGGCTTCTTCTAGTCCAGGTAGTTTGCTGTCATCAAATGTTACATCTGTGCTTTCCATAACTTTCTTTTGACTGATGACATAAACCTTGTATGCAATTCTTTCCATAGAATAGCCAAGAAAAATTCCTTCAAATGCTTTTGCATCAAACTTTCCAACATATTCAGAATTATCCTTAAGTACAAAGCATTTGCTTCCAAAAGTATGAACATAATTTAGTGTAGGCTTCTTTCCAGTCATCAAGTTGTAAGGTGTCTTTCCAGTGTTTTTGTTGATGAGGGTCCTGTTCTGAATATAGCATGCAGTGCTCACAGCCTCAGCCCAAAAACATGTAGGCATTTTTGCATCAAGTAACATTGTTCTAGCAGCCTCAATTAGAGTTCTATTCTTTCTCTCAACAACTCCATTTTGTTGTGGAGTCCTTGGAGCTGAGAATTGCTGAGAAATGCCATTCTCTTTGCAGAATGCTTCAAGTGTGGCATTTCTGAACTCTGTTCCATTATCACTCCTCAGTGCAATCACACTTGCATCGATTGCCTTTGCTTCCTTGTCAACTTTCTTTATATGCTCAATAATTACTTGTGGAGCCTCATCTTTTGATGCCAGAAATTCCACCCATGTATACCTTGAAAAATCATCAACCATTACCAGGGCATACTTCTTTCTTCCAAGTGACATTATGTTGACAGGCCCAAACAAATCCATATGAATGAGTTGTAGTGGCTTGGTTACAGATGTCACTGTCTTTGACTTGTGGCTTGATCTCTTCATTTTTCCTTTTTGACAAGCCTCACACACTCCTTCTTGACAGAATTCAAGTGTGGGCATGCCTCTCACTAACTCTCTTTTGACTAGAGAATTAATGGCCTTGAAGTTCAGGTGTGATAGTTTCTTGTGCCACAGCCAACAATCTTCATTTGATGCTTTTGAGTAAAAACAACAAATTTTGTCCTTGTTTGCAGAGTCCATATTGGCTACAAACAGGCTTCCCTTCCTTACTCCAGATAGAGCAAAATCACCAGTCTTCTTGTGGGTGATCAAACATTCATCTTTGTCAAAATTCACTTTGAATCCTCTATCAGTAAACTGACCAACACTTAACAGATTATGCTTGAGCCCCTTGACTAGTGCTACATCTTCAATGATGACATTTCCAACTTTCAGCTTGCCATATCCCAATGTGTTACCCATGCTGTCATCTCCAAAAGCAACCATTGGGCCAGCCTTTTCCTCATACTATGATAGCAGGGCCATATCACCAGTCATATGATTTGAGCATCCACTGTCCAAAATCCACATGACCTTCTTTTCACTTTCTTTGCCCTGCAAACACAAAGGTATTACTTTTCCTTTGGTACCCAAACAAGTTTGGGTCCATGTGACTTAGAGACAGTTTTATCATAAACAACATGCTTGTCAACTTTCTTAGTGTTAGTCTTCTTGTCACTGTTGGAAGTCTTAGAACCTGAGGTTTCAGACTTAGGTGACAAAGGTACCTTCCTAGCTTTAGGAGGACTTGAAGACTTTGACCTTGTGTAGTGTGTGTGAGAATTTTGACTGATACAACCATCAATGAACTGCCTTCTTAAATTAAAACAACTAGTCATAACATTCATATTGCATGGCATACAATCAAATTTATCACAGAAAGGTGCATCTCTATGACTTAGAGGCACAGAACAATCATAGAAAGGTTTAGACACACTACCAACAGGTTTCTTGCATGCATGAGTTAGATGATTGGTACTGAAACAGTTCTGACAAGTTTTCCTAGGGGCATTAGGCATATAAGCATAGTTGTTATCCTTGTTAATCCCTAACTTGCCATTTCTGTTCTGTTTCTTCTTAGTCACTTCCTTTTCTGATTCACTCTTCCCAGCTGAGACAAACTTAACAAACTTCTTAGGTCTTGGCCTATCAACTACTGGTTTCTTGGTCTTTGACTTGACACTCTCACCCTTAGAGAATGCTTGCTGTTCACTAGATTGTGCCTCATCCTCATCATTCAACATTTGCTTGATGAGTAAGGCATCCTCATCAATTTCAAATGTTGATTCCTTAAAAATTGGATTTTCAGTTTTTCTCAAAATGTGAGGCACTTTCTCATGAACAGCTGTGTCCTCTTCAATGACAGCATAGCCTTTCCTTTGCTTGAGAGAGTCATAGTCAAGTCCAATAGCTGCTTTGGGTTTAGCTTCAATTTTCTCACAGTAGGATTGCACTAAACCAGATGATTTCTTGAAAGTTTTTAGTTTGAATTCATTCTCAGCTAATTCATCCCTAAGAGCCTTCTCTACTTGACTAGCACATAAAACCTTGTTCTTCAAATATTCAACTTCTTTCTTAAGGTTTTCTACTTGCATAGTAGTTAGCTCAAGTTCCTCATTCTTTTTGGTTAATATTTCATTTCTAGTAGACAGTTTAGCAATCTCCTCATTAGCAGCAGTCATACTAGTATGAATATTAAACATTTCAACAGATAATTGTTCAATCATGCATTTGTATTCAGAAACAGACATGTCTATAGTAGTGAGAGATGGTACCTGAGAATCAGATGAAGATGAGTCATCCTTGGAGTTGGCCATCAAGGCATAGTTGCAGAATTCTTGTTCCTCTTCATCACTCTCAGAATCATCCCAACACTTCCCTTCAGCTATGTAGGCCTTACCATGTGTTTGCTTTTTCAGAAGGGCCTCATACTTAGCTTCTAGCTCAAGATAATCTCTATCATTCTTTTTAGGCTTCTTGCATTCACTGGCAAAATGCCCTAGGTCATTGCATCTATAACACCTTACAGATGACCTATCCACATAGCCGGTTTTGAACTTATTTCTGCTTGGTTTCACAGGTGCCTTGTTCTTGTTGGCTGAATGGTTTTGAGTTTTGGGTTTGAAGGGTTGATTTCTTTTAAATCTGATGTTTGGAAATTTTCTGGCCATGAAGGCATATGAGGTATTTTCCATCCCATCAAGTTCTTCCAGAGTGTAAAACTCTTCTTCTTCTTCCTCCTTTTCCTCAACAGGTTCACTCACCCCAGCTTCAGTTTCTTCATCATCTGCCACCTCCTCTATCCTTAGTTGGCTTGTAGATGCTTCTAGGTCTAGAATGGATTTGTTGACAATCAAGGCACATGATGTGTTTATCATCCTACCTTGGTTGGCTTGGATAGCCCCTTTCTGAAGCAACTCAAGTTCATGAGTCTTTAGGACTCCATAGAGCACATCATAGGTGACTTTGTTCAAATCTCTCTCTCTTAGAGAAATGACTCTTTGCTCCAGATGATTTGGTGAAGACAACAGAAATTTCATATTTAACTCCTTGGTGCTGTAAACCTTTCCATTCATCTGCAACTCAGTAACTAGCTTGTGAAACCTTTCAAACATTTCAGTGATGCTTTCCTTGGGCTGTGCCATGAAAGCTTCATACTGTGTGACCAGTATCTATTTCCTGTTTTCCTTAACCTCATCAGTCCCTTCACACAACACCTCAATGTGATCCCACATCTCTTTAGCAGACGTGCATGATGCAATGTTTGCAAACATTGACATGTCCATGGAATCAATGATAAGCAACATGAGGTGGCTATCAAGAGCAATCTTCTCCCTTTCTGACTCTGTCCACTTTGATGGATCCTTGGCCTCATAAGCTCTTGGGATAGTTATGGTTCCAACAGTCTTCTCTGGTATCTCTTGTTGTGGAACAAAAGGACCATTCTTGAGAATCTCAGGATACAAGGGATGAGAGGGTTTAATGAACAACATCATCTTTATCTTCCAGAGGTTGAAGTTTTCTTTGTCAAACTTAGGGACCTTCACCGTTCCTGTAGTCTTTGGTGTATTCGAACTCATGATCGTTTCTCTGTTTTTGAATAAACATCCCGCACTGATACCACTTGTTGAGTATTGAATACGGTAAAAGAATATAGAGGGGGGGGTGAATGGATTCTTGATCTTTTCTTTGATTGAGTCTATGTAGCAGATAAGTGCCTATGTGTGTATAAGTGAAGGTGCGGATAAATAAACAACACAAGACACAATATCACTTTAATCTAATGTATTATTAGATAAAGGTTGCTACAATCTGTGAATACAAATGGTAGTATTCTCAGCTTCGTTTTTCTCAGAGAGATATGGCTTACAGTGTATGAAAAACTTGACTCACAAAAGTTGCTAAGTTATGAAGTGAGGATGTGTCCTTATAGAACATGGATACAGCCTACTTACTGCAAATAAGGTAGCTAAATAAATTACTTTCTAGTCTGTCTATCCTTTTTGAGTAAGTGTCCAAACGGTTACAGATTTGACTTTGCAAAGCCTGTTTAGATCCACTTCTTTAGCTCCTTGTCTCTTCTATATCTCTCCAAGCTTCCTTGTAGGCTTTCCAGAGCACGTTACAGATTGTGGTCCATAAAGTGCATTGGCTTGTTGCAGGTTTCTGACTTGTACAATTTCTTCAGTATTTTGTCTCCAAGAATGTATTCGAGAAGTGACTAAGTAAGTGATTCGAGAACTAGAATTGACTTGATCGATAACTCTGAGTTCTCGAATACTGTTATAATGACATATCGAACCACTTCTCGAATAGCTCTTTTCCATCAGGATTCCTTGAGTTGTCGAATAGAACATTTGACTTATCGAATCCTCGAGTTGTCGAATAGCTTTCTGAGTCCTTGAGATATCGAATGGAACTTTGACTTGTTGACTCTTTGAGAACTCGAATACCATCTTGACTTGTTGACTTCTTGAGTTCTCGAATAGAGTAGTAGACATATCGAATCCCTGAGATATCGAATGAGATATCGAACAGTGTATTCAGAGATATCGAATAGTGTCTTGAGATATCGAATCCCTGACTTCTCGAATGCTGGACTTCTCGAATAGACAAATATACTTCTCGAATTGGTACTTAGGCAAATTCTTCATTTCTTAAAATCCCAACTGTGATTATTTGACAGTCTTTAACTCCTTGCTTGAGGCATGAACCTTGGAACTTCTTTCAAGCAATATTCTAGACTCTATTTGTACAATTACACAACTAGGATTTGATGCCTACTACAAGTACAATACAAACAGAAACTCTACAACTAGAGGTTCCCTCAGTTAAGAGGTCATGTAAGTAATGCAAAGCATTACAAACACTTATGCTTGTTATTAGATGTGTACAGGCATGCCTCTGTAACTAACAGTAGTAATAAAGATTGAATTCATCTCGGGCAATGATTTACCTTATTAAAAGCCAAGCATTACTAATATATAGTATCGTAGACTATATAACAATTAAACAATGTATCTAGTCTACTATACCAGAAAGAACTTTTGGCATTAAGAAAAGTTAAGACGAAGTTCTTTAAATTTTAGCTTTAAGAAGAGTTTAGGCGAAATTTATTAATTATCATAAAGTACATGATATAGACGAGTTCAAGTCTCATAAATTTTGTGATGATAATTGTTCATGACTCATTTTTTTTCATAAGTGATAGTCATAGTGATATAGCAAATGAAGACATATTCCAATTTGAAATCGTACACATTTCTTAGTAAACGAGTGTGATTTGCATTTTTCTAAATTATTCATGATACTCGCTAGCGGTGAAAAGTTTCACATTTTTTTAATGAAACTAGTTTAATGCCCGTGCTTTGCACACGGGATTTCATATTTTAAATAAAATTTATTTTAAATTTTAATAAATTATAGTATATGATTTTACAATATAGAAATAAAAATTGGTAGTAGTATTAAAAAGTTGCCTACTTTAATAAATTAAAATGTTAAATTCTTTAAGAACATGAGTTTGTTTTGATAATTTAAATTACAATTAATATAAGAAATTATTAATATATTAATTTATTTTAAAAAGATCAAAAAATTGAACACTATAACATTATTTTAGTGATGTCAACTATATCATGAATGTAATAGTAGTAGATATAAAGAATAAATTAAAATAATTAAATCATAATATCAAAAAAATTAAAGTTATACCGCACTATAACCTAATCCTAAGCATATAATTTACTACTATAATGAGTCATGGATATCTATCAAACTTGAATATGGATTAAAAAAAAATTAAAATTTATGGAAGAAAATAATTTTTGGCAAGAATGTTTTAATTGGATAGCCCTGGCGGGTCCATTATAATTATAATTAACAATTGTTAGAAAGGAAATAATTTTTGGAAACAAAATAATGCATGTTTTGTCAAAGATTTTTTTTGGTAATAATGTTTTAATTGGATGGCCCTAGCGGGCCCATTATAATTATAACAAATTATTTGGCATTAATAATAACAACTGCCAAGAAAATTGACAATTGTTAGAAAGGAAATAATGTTTGTCAAGAAAATAATTTGTGTTTTGTGAAGGAAATAATATTTTGGCATTTTGAAATATTTTAATTGGATGATCCTCGCGGGCCCATTATAATTATAACCAATCAAAATCATTTGTTAATCATTTTTGGTATTATCAAGGAAATAATTTTTGGCAAGAGTGATTTGTCATGATGTGTATTTTATATAATATCAAGTCAATATATTTTAAAATATGGATCATATCATATAACTGGATGGGTAATATAAACGGATTTGGCAAGAATATTTTAATTGGATGGCCCTGGCGGGCCCATTATAATTATAATTATAATTGACAATTGTTAGAAAGAAAATAATTTTTGGAAACAATATAATTCGTGCTTTGTCAAGGAAATTTTTTTTGGCAAGATTTTTTTTGTCAAGGAATTTTTTTTGGCAAGATTGTTTTAATTGGATTGCCCTGGCGGACCCATTATAATTATAACCAATTATTTGGCATTAATAATAACAACTACCAAATTTTTGGTATTATCAAGGAAATAATTTTTGGCAAGAGTCGTTTGTCATGATGTGTATTTTACCAAAATTTGTTACTAATTATTTGGTATTAATAATAACAAATGCCAAGAAAAATTGTCAATTGTTAGAAAGGAAATAATTTTTGGCAAGAAAATAATTTGTGGTTTGTCATGATGTGTATTTTATATAGTATCAATTATTTGAGTAATTAAAAGTACTAAATTGGGTACCAAAATTTGTTACCAACAACGACAAACATCACTAAATAAAATAATTTTTCACAAAATTAAACGAAATCATTAAAATGAATTATTTATTAAAATAAATTGTTTATTTATTTTAAATAAATTAAAATAATTTATTTAAGTAATTTGTTATCAATAAACAAAATTTAAAATAATTTAAAATTTGTGGAAGGAAATAATTTTTGGCAAGAATGTTTTAATTAGATGGCCCTGGCGGACCCATTATAATTATAATTGACAATTGTTAGAAAGGAAATAATTTTTGGAAACAAAATAATTTGTGTTTTGTCAAGGAAATTTTTTTTGGCAAGAATGTTTTAATTGGATAGTCCTAGCGGGTCCATTATAATTATAACCAATTATTTGGCATTAATAATAACAACTGCCAAGAAAAATTGACAATTGTTAGAAAGGAAATAATGTTTGGCAAGAAAATAATTTGTGTTTTGTGAAGGAAATAATTATTTGGTATTTTGGAATATTTTAATTGGATGGCCCTGGCGGGCCCATTATAATTTAACCAATCAAAATCATTTGTTAACAATTTTTGGTATTATCAAAGAAATAATTTTTGGCAAAAGTGGTTTGTCGGGTCAATATATTTTAAAATATGGATCATATCATATATCTGGATGGGTAATATAAACGGATCCCGAACCTAGTCCTAAGCATATAATTTACTACTATAATGGGTCATGGATATCTATCAAACCTTAATTTGGATCCCTATAATTGACAATTGTTAGAAAGGAAATAATTTTTGGAAACAAAATAATTCGTGTTTTGTCGAGGAAATGTTTTTGGCAAGATTGTTTTAATTGGATGGCCCTGGCGGGTCCATTATAATTATAACCAATTATTTGGCATTAATAATAACAACTGCCAAGATTTGACAATTGTTAGAAAGGAAATAATTTTTGGAAACAAAATAATTCGTGTTTTGTCAAGGAATTTTTTTTTGGCAAGAATGTTTTAATTGGATGGCCCTGGCGGGCCCATTACAATTATAGCCAATTATTTGGCATTAATAATAACAACTGCCAAGAAAAATTGACAATTGTTAGAAAGGAAATAATGTTTGGCAAGAAAATAATTTGTGTTTTGTGAAAGAAATAATTATTTGGTATTTTGGAATATTTTAATTGGATGGCCCTGGCGGGTAAACAAAACTTAAAATAATTTAAAATTTGTGGAAGGAAATAATTTTTGGCAAGAATGTTTTAATTAGATGGCCCTGGCGGACCCATTATAATTATAATTGACAATTGTTAGAAAGGAAATAATTTTTGGAAACAAAATAATTTGTGTAATTGTTAGAAAGGAAATAATGTTTGGCAAGAAAATAATTTGTGTTTTGTGAAGGAAATAATTATTTGGTATTTTGGAATATTTTAATTGGATGACCCTCGCGGGTAAACAAAATTTAAAATAATTTAAAATTTGTGGAAGGAAATAATTTTTGGCAAGAATGTTTTAATTAGATGGCCCTGGCGGACCCATTATAATTATAATTGACAATTGTTAGAAAGGAAATAATTTTTGGAAACAAAATAATTTGTGTTTTGTCAAAGAATTTTTTTTTGGCAAGAATGTTTTAATTGGATAGTCCTAGCGGGTGCATTATAATTATAACCAATTATTTGGCATTAATAATAACAACTGCCAAGAAAAATTGACAATTGTTAGAAAGGAAATAATGTTTGGCAAGAAAATAATTTGTGTTTTGTGAAGGAAATAATTATTTGGTATTTTGGAATATTTTAATTGGATGGCCCTGGCGGGCCCATTATAATTTAACCAATCAAAATCATTTGTTAACAATTTTTGGTATTATCAAAAAAATAAATTTTGGCAAGAGTGGTTTGTCGGGTCAATATATTTTAAAATATGGATCATATCATATATCTGGATTGGTAATATAAACGGATCCCGAACCTAATCCTAAGCATATAATTTACTACTATAATGGGTCATGGATATCTATCAAACCTGAATTTGGATCCCGAACCTGAGGAAAGAGTTATCCAGCAATTTATAATATATAGATATAAATTATTGCACCAAAATTATAAATGTATATATATGTATAGATACTTAATTATCTGTGCCACACTAATAAATTCTTCTTAGTTCCAAAAAGTGTATAACAATAGCATTTATACCCATAACTTTCGTTGCTTGATTATAAGCTCTTAACATATTAAGAGCCCGTTTGAAATATCTTAAAATAAGCTACTTACCACTTAAATATTAATAAGTAACTTATATGAAATAAGTAATTATAACTTATAACTTATATTTTCGTGTTTGGGTGTTTAAGTGTATGTTTGGGATATCTTAAAATAAGTAGCTTATGACTTATAGGCACTTATGTCATATAAGTGATGAGTAGAGCAGTCAGTAGAGTGTTTGGTAAATCAGAACTTATAATCAGTAGACTGTTTGGGTAAATCAAAACTTATAAGTTAACATTTTTTTATAATTTTCAAAATATTGTTTTTTATATATAACAATGGATATCAATGGATAAATCTCGATGAATAGGGAAATTTGATATATACATATCAATTTTCTAATGAATGGATCGAGAGATATATGGTTTTGAAGATTTGAAGGATATTATGGGCCTGTTTGGCTTTCCGTTTTTGTGACAACTTATGGCTTATAAGGCCATAAGCACTTATGGAGGCTGTTTGCCAAAATAAGTTTTAGCTCAACTTATAACTTATAAGCCCATAAGTTGAATGTTAGGAAATCCTAACATTCAACTTATGCTTATAACTTATTTTTCGATATACGTAATATATAATATCCTTCGAATCTTCAAAACCATATATCTCTCGATACATTCATTAGAAAATTGATATGTATATATCAAATTTCTCTATTCATCGAGATCTATCCATTGATATCCATTGTTATATATAAAAAACAATTTTTTTGAAAATTATAAAAAAAAGTTAACTTATAAGTTCTGATTTACCCAAACAGTCTACTGATTATAAGTTCTGATTTACCAAACACTCTACTGACTTATAATCTCTGCTCTACTTATCACTTATATGACATAAGTGCTTATAAGTCATAAGCTACTTATTTTAAGATACCCCAAACACCCACTATATATTGTGTATATCGAGAATAAGTTATAAGTTGAAAGTTAAGGATTCTTAACATTCAACTTATGAGTTTATAAGTTATAAGTTGAGCTAAAACTTATTTTGGCAAACACCCCCCATAAGTACTTATGGCCTTATAAGCCATAAGTACACAGCAAAATGAAAGCCCAAACAGGCTCTAACTTATAAATCAGTAGAGTGTTTGGTAAATCGGAACTTATAAGTTAACTTTTTATATTTTTTTCAAAATATTTGTTTTTAATATATATCAATGGATATCAATGGATAGATCTCGATGAGTAGAGAAATTTGATATATTCATATCAATTTTTTAATGAACGGATCAAAAGGTATATGATTTTGAAGATTTGAAGGATATTATATATGCGTGTATCGAGAAATAAGAATAAGTTGAAAATTGAAAGTTAGAATTTCTGACTTACAACTTATCAACTTATTTGTACAGAATAAGTCGGTTCAGCAATTTCGCCAAACACTCCATGAAAATTGAAAACGGCGATTTTGTCCAAATAAGTTCAAAACGGGCTTTTCACCCCTTTAGCC
The DNA here is from genome assembly GCA_037693485.1 of Kitagawia praeruptora. NCBI lineage: Eukaryota > Viridiplantae > Streptophyta > Magnoliopsida > Apiales > Apiaceae > Kitagawia > Kitagawia praeruptora. The sequence continues at coordinate 3,178,789 of CM075347.1, forward strand.
AAACAGGCCATAAAACAAAATCCACAACTCAAGGCACTGGAGTTGTAACCTAGAAATTTAAGAAACTTATTGAGCACGAGCATCAGTTAAGATCCCCACAAATGAGACTCTTGATATAGAAACACTTAACTAAGTTGTAATTAGGGGTGAGCAAAAAACCAAATTAAAACCGAAACCGAACCGAAACCGATCAAAACCGAACCGAAAAAACCGAAACCGAACCGGCCGTTGTGGTTTTCGATTTTTAAAAACCGAGACTTTCGGTTCCGGTTATAGTTTAAAATTGAACCGGCTAAAACCGAACCGAACCGATTATTAAAATAAATGTTAGAGGCCCAACTTCTTATTGGGCTGGACCGAAGGCCCAGTCATGGAATGAGGAGTATTGGTTTGGCGAAGGCCCATATCATTCGGTCTAGTTATTTGCAACGGTCCATTTGGTTGTAGATCCCTGGGAACGTGGGAACGTGGGATACTCTCTCCACTCGCCCCACTCTCCGGTAATTGCCAGTATAGAGGATAAGAGATTAAGAGAGGTTCAAATTCATTCAATCAATCACTTACACACAATTTACACAATACAAACACTCTACGTTCAATATTACTCACTCTCAAAAACCAGTTAACTTATTCTCACACCGGAGGTGAATCGGGGGGCAACACCCTCGCATTCTTCTTCACTTGCATGTCCGACCGAACGGATACACTGACAGAAACTGGTTGTAACATTTGGCGCCGTCTGTGGGAACGTAGAGATACGTTTGTGTTGAATTATATAGTTAATAATGGCAAATGAAACCGAGATACCAACAGCTGACGATAGCACAATGGCCGAAAATAATCGCATCACTCCTCCCATCACCCCAAGGCTTTTGATTTTTGATGAAGAGGGGGACATACCGTCTCCCGAAGAGCAACGGGAGATTCTCATGAAGTGGCGAGAGGAACAAAAGGCCAAAGGGAAACGGAAAGAGATAGAAAAAGAAAAGAGCAGCAGGGAGGCCGAACGTCTGGCCAAAAAGAGGGAGGCCAACCGTTTAAGGCTAGAGGCCCTAAAGCTCCAAAGGGAGGAGATCGAGTTACAGGAGAAGGAACTCCGCGAGGCTCTAGAAGCCGAAGACCCGGGGTTGGACGATCGAAGAGACAAGAGGCCAAGAACCAGAAATGATGAAGACGAGTCAGGGGACTCTGAATCAAACTCGAGGAGAACCCGGTCAAGGGTAGTTTATTCCTCTGATTCGGAGGAGGAGGGTCCACATACGGACGATCGTATCCGAAGGATTGAGAAGGCCATGTTTGGAGAGAGAAAGGTCAGCCACGAGCCAGTGGTGACCGAGGACGTCGAACACTTTCGACCGCCTCCCGGAAGGCAGTTCCCGAAGATGAATGAATTTAACGGAAAGGGTGACCCCGAAGATCACTGTGAGAAGTATGAATCGCTCATGACTGGGATGGGGCACTGCGATGTGATGCTCTGTAAGATGTTCAAAACCTACCTAAAGGGGAATGCATCCATGTGGTACAGGTCGCTAAGACCTAGGTCGATAGGCTCATATGAACAAGTAAAGAAAAAATTCTTGAGGCACTACTCACATTTGTGCCGAAGAGAGAAGGATACGGAAGCCCTGATCCACTGCAGGCAGGGACCGAACGAGGATTTGGGTGATTACTTAGCAAGGTTCAAAGAAGAAGCCGGTATGGTCACCAACTTGGACAAAGTCAAAGCGGCTGGATTCCTCGCAGCGGGCCTCGACCCTGTTAAAGGTAAGAAGCTTCGATCTTCTCTTTATGATATGCCTCCCAAATCTTTGAATGATATATATGTGAGAGGAGAGGCTATTAGGAGAAAATTAGAATCCATTGGGGGGTACAAGGAGAACAAGAAAAATGACAGATATGACAGAAGAGACGATCGAAGGGATGATAGAAGGGACGACCGAAGGGGTCGAGGAGACATTAAGAGCAGACTGAATGATACAAGGCCCGACAAAGGGGCCGAACGAAGAAGAGATAGGGATAGTACTGTGTTCACACCACTGAACACACCTATCTCGAAGATTCTCCATGAGATAAAGGGTAAACCTGGGTTTGTCAGACCACCCAAGTTAACGACCCCTAAAAATAGAAGAAGCAACAGCAAATATTGTGATTATCATCGGGATAAAGGTCACAATACTGATGAATGTTACCACTTGAAGAAACTGATTGAGAAAATGATAAAAGACGGAGAACTGACCAAGTTCGTGGGAGATCTGAGGGACAGGTTAGACGAAAAGGAAAAGAAGAGAGATAACAGAGATGCCGAAGGTTCGGAAAAATACCGGGGCGAAGTCAGGACTATATCCGGAGGAACCATCCTTGATCGGGACAGCAAAACAGCCCGAAAAAAGTATGTCAGGCAAATCTACAATCTCTACCAGTCAAATGCCGCCAAGCAAGCACTTCCGATATCATTTACGGAAGATGATTTTGAAGACGTGATATGGCCACACGAAGACCCTCTTGTCATAAACCCCGTAATTGGGGAAAACAAGATTTGGAGAGTGTTGGTCGATGAGGGAAGTTCGGTCAACATATTGTATCACCGAACGTATTGCAAGATGAACTTGGGTGGTGAACAGCTGGAGCCGTGCCATGAGGCACCACTGTACGGCTTCGGTAATCAACATGTACCGATTGAAGGCACGATTACGCTGAATATTTTGTTGGGAAAAGCTCCGTACACTGTGGTCAAGGAGGCAAAGTTCTACGTCGTTCGGGTAGACAGCCCATATAACGGGATCCTGGGGAGGCCAGCCTTGTCACTCTTTCAAGCTGTTTCATCCATTCCCCACCTCAAGCTGAAATTCCCGACCGAGAATGGGGTCGGAGAGATGAGGGGCGAGCAAAAAGCCGCTCGAATTATTATGCTGGAGGATCTAGAGAAAGATAAGGACACTGAAATGAATGAAGCGGGAAAAAGGAAAAGAGGAGAAAATGACACTGAGGGCAGCCACCAACTACTGAACATCGAGTTGGAAAAATTTGGTGCCGACCTGTCGAGCCCGATTGCTGAGCTGGCTGCCGAGACCGAAGAGGTAGAGCTGTACATGGGTCAGTCGGGAAAGATGATACAAATCGGAAAGAGCATGGAGCCGGAATTGAAAGAGAAAGTCATCAAGGTCATTAGGGAATTCCACGACGTATTCGCATGGAATCCCGAAGATATGCCAGGTGTGGACCCGCGGTGGCCAAACATTGCTTAAATGTAGCTCCCGAAGCCAAGCCCGTAAAACAAAAGAAGAGGAGTTTCGCCATGGAAAGGCAGAAAGTAATTCAAGTGGAAGTTGAAAAATTGCTGGAAGCAAAGTTTATCGAAGAGATAGACTATCCCGATTGGTTGGCGAATGTAGTGGTGGTGAAGAAATCAAATGGCAAGTGGAGAATGTGTGTGGACTACACCGACCTGAATAAGCATTGTCCGAAAGACCACTATCCCTTGCCGAACATTGATCAACTGATAGATGCTACTTCGGGGCATCAAATACTCAGTTTCCTGGATGCATTCTCGGGATACCACCAAATTGCCATGAATGCCGAGGACGTTCCAAAGACAGCATTCATTACACTGAATGGCACTTATGCCTACATAAAGATGCCTTTCGGCTTGAAGAACGCCGGGGCAACATTTCAAAAGATGATCAACAAAGTGTTCAAAGCCCAGATCGGTCGGAACATGGAGTGCTACGTGGACGATATGATTGTTAAGTCCCTTTTCAGGGATCATGCCGAGGATCTGAGGGAATGTTTTGAAACGCTCAGAAGAAACAACATGAGGATCAATCCGAACAAGTGTACGTTTGGAGTAAATAGTGGGAAGTTTCTGGGATACATGGTTAGTGCCAGAGGAATTGAAGCAAACCCGGAGAAGATTAAAGCAGTCATCGACATGGAAGCGCCGAAGACGATCAGGGACATTCAAAAGCTGACCGGACGGCTAGCAGCCTTGAGGAGGTTCATTTCCAGATTGGCCGAAAAGGCCTTACCATTCTTTGAAGTACTTCGGGGGTCCAAGAATTTCGAGTGGGGGCCAAATTGCCAGAAAGCATTCGAAGAGGTTAAAGAGTACTTAGTGAAAGCTCCACTCTTAATGAGACCCGACCCGAAAGAAACATTGCAGCTGTACTTGGCTGTGAACGACCGAACACTCGGAGCCGTGTTGGTCAAAGAGCACGAAGGGAACCAGCATCCGGTGTTCTATGTTTCTCATATTCTCAAAGATGCAGAAACAAGATATCCGAATGCAGAGAAGTTCGCCTACGGATTGGTAATGGCCGTAAGAAAGTTAAGGCACTATTTCCAAGGAAGGACGATCAAAGTTGTAACCGATCAACCGTTAAAGAAAATCTTGCAAAGGCCTGAGGCATCGGGCAGAGTGGTGGCTTGGGCGATCGAACTGGGGGAGCATGATTTGGAATATACACCAAGGACTTCGATCAAAGCCCAAGCACTAGCAGATTTCATGGTAGAATGCTCTTTCTCGGGGCCGAATGACTTGGCTCCTGAAGAACAAATGATTCAGACACCGGGAAAATGGAAGTTGTTTGTCGACGGGTTGGTCGCCAAGGAAAAGTACGGGGCAGGGTTAATTCTTACAAGCCCAGAAGGATTTGAGATTTGTCAAGCTATCAGGTTCACTTTCCCGTTGACGAACAATGAGGCCGAATATGAAGCACTCTTGGCAGGGCTATATTTGGCAAGAAGTCTAGAAGTTAAGCATATTAGGGCGTTCAGTGATTCCATGTTGGTGGTAAAACAGTTCTCAGGAGAGTATGGGCAAAAAGATCCCCGAACCAAGGCATACGCCCTTAAGGTACGTGAACAATCTTTGCTGTTTGAAACTTTCGAGTTAACTCAAGTAGCTAGAGAAAACAATAGTCGGGTAGACGCCCTCTCGAGGTTAGCTTCGGCAGAAATCCAGAACCTAAATGGGTCCATCTATCTGACCGAAGTAAAGACGCCTTCGATAGACAAGAAGCAGTGCATGGAAATTCATCAAGGGGTCAATTGGATGACTCCCATCAGGGCATTCTTGGAAAAAGGCACCCTACCACTTGATCGAAGGGAAGCACAGAAGGTGAAGTATCGGTCGGGGAATTATACTCTGGTCGGGGGCCGTTTGTTCAGACGATCGGCAAGCCAGCCATTACTTAGGTGTTTAGACAAAGATGAACAACAGCTTGCTTTGGAGACTGTTCACGAAGGAATTTGTGGAGAGCATTTGGCAGGAAGATCGTTAGCCTTCAAAATTCTCAGGCAAGGGTTTTTCTGGCCAAAGATGAAAGAAGATGCATCCGAATATGCCAAGAAGTGTAAACAGTGCCAACTTTTCAGCACAATACCAAAACAACCACCCGAAGAAATGTCCTCAGTCCTTAGCCCAATTCCATTTGCTATGTGGGCGGTTGATATTGTGGGGATCCTACCCACCACCACTAAGCAGGTGAAGTACTGTATTGTGGCAATCGACTATATGACTAAGTGGATAGAAGCAAAACCGCTTTCAGCCATTACCGAAGAGGCCGCAAAGAAATTCATGCTGGAGCAGGTCATATTGAGGTTTGGCATACCTATGGTGTGTGTGTCCGATAATGGTACTCAGTTCATTGGGAGCAAGTTCAGAAAATTCTTGGCTCAATTCGGGGTAAAACAGAAGTTCAGTTCGGTATGGCATCCCCAGGGAAATGGGGCGATCGAGGCGGCCAACAAAATTATTTTTGATGGAATCAAGAAAAGGCTAGGGGAAGCTAAGGGACTTTGGGCTGAAGAACTACCATGAGTCCTATGGGCTTACCGAACCACTACAAGATCTTCAATCGGAGAAACGCCTTTCAAACTGGCCTTCGGAACTGATGCCCTTCTACCTGTCGAAGTTGGTTTAGAGTCTTACCGAACAGAAGTGTTTAACGTGGAGACAAATGAGTTCGGACTCCGAGCGAATGTGGACTTACTGGAATAAGAAAGAGAGGCTGCCCACCAAAGAAACTTAAGGTACCAACTGCAGGCAGCCCAGTACTATGATTCGGGGATGAAGAAGAGATCGTTCCAAGTCGGGGATTTAGTACTTCGGGAGTTAGCCACCTCCATGCCAGCCAAAAAGGGCAAGCTTACGCCCAACTGGGAAGGCCCATATGTGGTAATCGAAGTGGTTCGACCGGGCACTTACAAATTGGCCCATCCGGACGGTAGCCCAATCAAAAACACCTGGCATGCCGCTCGCCTTCGCCGCTTCTACCAGTAAGCTTACTGGACAAATTTTATTGCTTTTACTTCAGTATTTTGTTTTATGCAACTTTATTCTGAATCCCATATAATAGCATCAATCTGTAATCGAATCTATGTAAGAGTTGCATGATTAATGAAAAGATTGTTTTGCTCCAATTTTTATCCGTTATCGTTAAGCTAAGTACATTTAAAGCCAAAAAGCTAAGTACGCAATATCAAGCTTAATAGACCCATGTTTGGGGCCGACCGTATTAAACATGCGCCCTTTAACTTATTGGTAGTGTTCAAGTACATTACGTTTTAAGCTACAAATACTTGGCAAATCCAAATTTGGGGCCGACCAAATGAAATTTGACCCCTCACAAAACTGTCTTAGTATTCAAGTTGCTTTGACATTAATTAAGGTCGGGAAGAAATATTTTTCAGCCGACCGAATGAGACCTTAATTATTTACAAAACCCCTTAAATACTGGGGGACAGCTAGGTTACGACCAAAAATGCACATAAATGCTAGGCCGAAGCCCAAGATGCACAAACATATGAATAATTATGCCAAGGCAAAATGAAGCCGAAGACGCATAAGAACAAGAAAGAATTATGCTAAGGCAAAATGAAGCCGAAGACGCATAAGAACAAGAAAGAATTATGCTAAGGCCAATTGAAGCCGAAGATGCGTAAAAGAGAAAATTATGCTAAAGCCAAATCAAAGCTAAAGATGCATGAACAAAGGCAAAAACCAATTTAAGGCCGAAGCCGACGACGCATAAAAAAGAATATTATGCTAAGGCAAATTTAAATAAACAAGCCCGAAGGCAAAGTAAAGTATTACAAGCCCGAAGGCACAAATAGAGAGCCCGAAGGCAAAGTTAAACATTACAATTTTAAAGGCATTGAAAATCTTCGTCAGCTGGAGGTTCGTCGGAGAGAGATTCATCTTCGCCCGAAGAAACCTCTAAAGGTTGATCAGACTCCTCCCGACCAACCGGATCCGTCATCCCGAGTGAAAGATCTATCAGCTGAGTATGATCGAAGCCTAGAGAATGTGCCTTCAGCACAGCGCCGGCATATCCCATCTGATAGCATCTTTCTTCGGTCAGCTCCAGAGTCTTCTTCAGCTTCCGAACATTTTTCCTTGTAAGTTTGAGCTGTTTGTTTCTCCAGTCAACCCTAGCCCTCAAGGCGTCCATCTCCTGCAGCCTTTCCTTTAAGGAATCATTCTCGGCCTTCAAGGAGTTAGCCTGGCCGGTGACCCTCTCCAAGTCAGTGGTTGCATTCCGGAGGTCTTCCTCAGCCTTGACCGCCCGAACTTCAACTTGGTTGGCCGCCTCCAGTTTGTTCTGTATCCCCTCCATCCGTTCGGCCACAACGGCTGACCAGGAGACCCCCTAGAAGCAAACAAGGGAAAAGAATTAAACATTGAAGACAAGTAGAAGAGAAAATTACCGAAGAAGAAAAAGCTTACCATGGAGAGCAGAGCCAACATCTCAGTACAAGCCTCAAGGTCGTTCGCCTTGGCAAACGTGGGCCTATCGGCGGGAAGAATAAGACCCCGGCAGAGATCGGGACCCACAATAGTGGACAGCTGTGGAGCGGGGACAATGATCTGATCAGTCTCGATGACTCCCCAAGGAGGAGAATACACCTTCGGATCGGCATTTCCCGACCGGGATCTCTTTCGGGAGTCGGTTGAGGCGACCTGGACGGCACCATCCCCCTGATCCCGAGGAGGAGAAGAAACCAATGGAGTTTCGACTCTCTTCCCTTGATCGGGAGCCGACTCCAACTCTTTGCCGGCCGATTGAGCAGCAGCATCGGCTTCGGCTGTAGCAGCTATTGAAAGTTGAGCTGCCTTCTTGCGTTTGCGCTCAATGATATGCTGAAGGGAAGACACTGCACAAAAACAACAGTGTTAAACGTGGGCAATGAGAAATAAAAATACAGTAAAGGAAACACTCGGATAGAAAGGAATAAGGTAAAGATAAATGTTACCACTACCCCAAAGGGCGACCAACCAGTCGTTATCCCGGCCGTCCGATAAGGGAACCCTATTCATATCGAGTTCACAAAGAAGACGATAATCATGTTTGTCCGCCTCCAACATTTCGGGATACTGCAACCTCGACGGGTCCAGATCCTGCCAGCGGCCATACTTCTCCATCTTCGGGCCCGAGATGAAAGCCCACCTCTCATGGGCTCCCCTATTGTTGGAGTTTGTTTGAGCCCAATCGGCCTTACCGGTTCGGTGAGCTATGGTGTAGAAGCCGTTGCTTTTGGAATTCCTTCGGAGCTCATAATGATACCAGAATAGGGTTGTCCTAGGAGTCATATTCTTAGCTAAGCATCGAGCTTGGAAGGCGTTTATATGGAAAAAGCTGTTCGGATCCAACTGCCCTACGGTGATCCCGAGTTGCTTCAGCAATTTCTTTAGTATCGGCAGCATCGGCAACCGAAAGCCGCATTTGAAAGCCATCTTGGATATGCCGGTGGCCACGCTTCCGCCGTAGAGGGGTGGAACCTCAGGATTGTGCCAGATACGGTCTTTCTTCCTAGGTGTGAAGAAATACCAGACATTCCTCTCTACAAGGTATTTGGAATGGAAGTCTTCTATTTTTTCCTCGGTCAGGTGCGACCGGAAATTCGCCGCAGGATATACCTCGACGTCGCTAAATGGTGACACCTCCGAAGGACCGGCACCTTCGGTCGACCGATCCATGTCCCTGCATTCGGAAATGAAGAGATGGTTAGCCCTGTACTCGGATAAAGAAAAAGGAATTCAAAAGGAGAGAAAGGCCGAGTACAGTAAGCCAAGATCGGTCGGGACACCTACGGCCTAGGACGAAGGGATCCGAAAGCCTAAATCTACGGGAAATTAGAAGGTTCCTAAGAGAGTTCTGAGCGATCGGAGTGGTCCGAAGAGTGTTCTCAAGGTTCGAAGATCCCGAAGGAAGTTCTTGCCCCGACCATTCTCCAGACCAGTTCCGTAATCGCAGGGAGAGACAATTAAAGGATAAAATGTTACATCAGAGCAACACAACAGAAATTAAAAGGAAAAGACATGCGCGTGTTCTACTAAAAACGATAAGAATAAACTGCACAGGTAACTTTGCATATGTGTACATATAAATACATACATGTGTGTATGGATACAAAATGCAGATATATATACAGAAGCAGGAGTGAAAATGACACAAGTGCGCGATTAATCGAAAAAGGAAGAGAAATAAGGAGAACTTACTGGTTTGTTTGAGGTTTCTGATAAGATCGAGTTCGTGGGGGTAAACTTCTCGAACGTGAACGTCGACGGGAATCGGTGATTTGGGGGTCTCCGGTGACGAAACGACGCTCCCAATTGTTGTTGAAATATCTCTGGAAGAGGTTTTTGCTTTGAATGTTAAAGAAGTGATATGTGCGTAAGAGAAGGAAAGAAAGAAACTGTGGAATTAAAGTAGAAGAGACGCGACGTTTAGACAGTGGTCGTTTCAAATTCAACGGCTGGGATTGAGGCGTATATCTCGAGGACAGACAGCTGTTAGTCATAAAGAGACACAGCTTCCCAGGAGACGCCTCAGCCTTGTCCATCGCCATCCTTATCCGAAGGACACGTACAAAGACAGAATTCCGAAGATGGGCTTGGGCTTTAGCCTTCATCCTGAGGATAATTCCGAACGAAGCCTAGGGACATGTTAGAGGCCCAACTTCTTATTGGGCTGGACCGAAGGCCCAGTCATGGAATGAGGAGTATTGGTTTGGCGAAGGCCCATATCATTCGGCCCAGTTATTTGCAACGGTCCATTCGGTTGTAGATCCCTGGGAACGTGTGAACGTGGGATACTCACTCCACTCGCCCCACTCTCCGGTAATTGCCAGTATAGAGGATAAGAGATTAAGAGAGGTTCGAATTCATTCAATCAATCACTTACACACAATTTACACAATACAAACACTCTACGTTCAATATTACTCACTCTCAAAAACCAGTTAACTTATTCTCACACCGGAGGTGAATCGGGGGGCAACACCCTCGCATTCTTCTTCACTTGCAGGTCCGACCGAACGGATACACTGACGGAAACTGGTTGTAACAATAAATAAATACTAAATAAATATATATATAATTCACAGAATGTATGAGAGTTTTGCAGTGGTGAAGAATTCACAGAATCCCCATGAAGATTTCAAGAGTTCAATGATGGAGATGATAATGGAGAAACAAATGTATGAGGCTAAGGATTTGGAGCAGCTGTTGCAGTGTTTTCTGTCTCTACCATGGAGCCATTATTCAGGCCTTTTCTGAAATTTGGCACCTCTTGTTTATGTAAATCTTTTGCCTGCAGATGGAAATACATAAGTTCTGTCTTTATTATTTTTTTTATTTTCTTATTCATTTGCTTGTCCATTAAATGTGATAAAATTATTAATCATGAATTTCTTAGTAATGATGCATAAGTTATATTTCAATCCTTACAGAAATATTCTCAGAACATGTAAATTCAAACTAGAGATACATGTTACTCATTCCTTCAACAACAAAAAATGTCATCATAACACATTTGCAGTCTAATTTTTCTTAGCTGCTATTCCATATAAGATCGTCCCCTTCCACTTTCGATTTTGTTCACAAACTTACCTTCTATTTCTACCACATTCCTTTCTTCCTGACCAAGTGGACACTATCAGGCTTTTATAACAATCCTTGAAGCAATGGTAATACTGTAATAGTTTAAAAACTTCCGAATTATACTAACTAAACAACACTAAATACATCACCGAAACCGAACCGTTAAAAACTGAACTGAGCTTGCACTTTTTCGTTCGGTTTTAAAATCGGAACCGAACCGTTAAAAACCGAACCGAGCTTTTTAAAACCGAAACCGAAACCAACGGTTCGATTGCGGTTTCGGTTTTCAATTTTTAAAACCGAAGACATGCGGTTTCGGGTTCGGGACAAAACCACCCCGAACCGTGCTCTCCCCTAGTTGTAATAGTTACATCACTTAAGAATCATATATTATGCTTAACATTTTACCATGTGGTCAAAAACACGGCTCGTACATCCATCGTCGGAGGTATGTAATCTCCACTGTATTTTCTTCTCAACAATATCCTAAATTTCCCAAAGTGCTGGAAAAGTCCAGGCCACATTGACCCTTCTAAAACTAAATTTGACGTCACTTCTTTTGAATCTTGTATGCATTCCTTTTAACATGAAAGTATCTCAACAAAAAGCATATGAGCCGAACTTAATTGGTAGTAACATATGCACTGTGACCTTTGTTTGGCAATAATTAAAACCCTTTCCTCAACCATTTCACATTAGAGCTTGATCTAATCTGCAGTGAGAGGAATAACATGTTCAATCTAACATGCCAAAGACAAATTAGCATGGAAAGTAGCCAACATAAACAATATTTTATATGTAACTATACATTAGTATATGAGCTAATAAACTTTTTGTATGGATGGAACCCTTAATTATCAAAACTTGAACAATAATGAAGCAAAACAAAATTAAAATTTTACCACCCTTTAAATTTCGAACAATCATTAAGCATTTCTGTCATTGCCTACTGACCTACTCCTTAAAATCAAACTACATTCCCGTAGTTGTTCAATTTCCAAAAAGTTAGCTTTAATCAAAAGTATCGTACCTATGATTGATATGATACAAGCAAGATCAAATATGAGCGACATAATTTTCGAAGTTGCTAGGTGACTCAATATCTAGTGGATGGATGTCTGTCTTGATTAACACAAAAGAATATACATGTCCGGAACTCACCCTCAAACATAGTCCACCCCTGATTTGTATATACCTACCAAATAAGAAGATATATCCATCTTATTCTCCTTTTTCTTATATTCTCTTATAACTTGGATAGCTTTGCAAAAGTAAATATGTCCCTTATTTTACAAAAATAAATTTAAAACCAAATTTATCCATCCTTAAATTTAAAAAGTGTTAAAAGATTGTATTCTTATACAACCTATTACTAAAACTAAAACTCAAATTCATTTTTAGATAAGAGGAAGCCATGTCCATTATGTATAATATGAGACTAACTTAATGGGTTTAGTGATTACAATAAAAATAAATTTAAAACATGCACAAAAAGTATTTGGTAGCCTCCGCAAGGAAAATTTAATACTAACAGGCAGGCACTAAGTAACAATTAAACAAAGATAACTTATGTAGAGTATAAATTACGGTGTTCACAAGATATACCGTGCAAATTTTGGCAAGAATTAATATGAAGATGCTTCAACAGTCAATTTCTTGGCACTTTTTACCATTGTGTTCCATTCCAATATGAAGTAGTAATAGATAGTAATGGACCAATTCTATTCCCTATAGAACGGAGGCTTTAACGTAACTCCAAAACCACAACAGTTTAAGTGCAAATGATATAATTTACGATGGCTAATGTGTATGTAGTTAATTACCTCTCATACTTCCTCCCCGATCTATGATATCACCTCCACAAATTTTGTTGTGGAGAGAACGCACAGGTCGGAGGCAGCATCGACGGAAACCCAAAAAAATTAATGGAACTTAGCGGAAGGAAATTGAAGCATGGCATTGGTGAGTCCAAAAAAAGAGTATTTGCATTGAATATATTTACCAGGTTTAAATGCTGATGTGCCCTCTCCCCAGGAGCCTTGAAAGTTTAGATCATCCTATAACGGGCATTATATTGATTGTCAGACAAAAATATCTTGTTAACATTTATAATTACATTATTCATACGATATACTTTGCAAGTTTTAGCGAGAAATTTACAGAGACGCTTAAATAGTCTTTGTTCCGCCTCCATGTCTTCGGTGATTAATAGTTTAGATCCCCTCTTATCTGCTCCATTAAAGAAAGGCAGGGGCATTCTGCACCTGGAGTTGCAGAGAAATGTAAAAATAACACCAGGCACAAAATAATCGACAGAGTATACATAGACAGGAATAACAACATATATGTTTTATTTAAAGTTGTTATGCCTCTTTGGTCCTGAGAATGAGTAGTTTGTAATATATCCAAGTTGGACTTTAATCAAGCTATTTCACTATGACACACATACATGATTCACATAAGCAAGACAGACTTTCACCTTCACTATGGCTGCTGAGGAAATCGTAGAAGCATCAAAAGAATGACGTTCAACTGTTCTCAGTAGTCATATACCATATGTATTTGCTAGAATTTTTATGACATTATCATTTGTAGAAACAGCTAGCAAGATGGAGAAGCCTGCAGAGATATCAATTACCAACATAATAATTAAGAGGATTCCTCGATAAAAAGGAAAATGTGTAGTCAACTGACTTAACTGCACTCTTTAAAACAATCCACCTCTTGCATCAATAGTCGTCAATAGGTTAACATTGTCCATACCACAAAATTTCACCATTTGCTCATCACCGGCAACTAAAAATCGACTTTTGGTAGTATATCAAATTGGACATCCGCCGCAGATCGCTTTACAAGCTCACTATATGTGCGCTTAATAGCTCCTTCACTTTCAATCCATTCTAGAATATATGAATCTCCTTCTTCATTAGTGCCACCCGAGAACCACCTATGAGGAGCTAATTATGTCAAATAGATACTTCTGCGAATGAAGATAAATTTAAGGTGGTGTTCAATCTAAAAATTTATGTATAACATGCCTGGGATGTCTAAATTAAGTACTTAAACAGAGTTAAATGTCATACACTTTAGATAGTAAATTTGTTCAAATCACAAAACTAAATGAGCTCGATATTCATACCTAAAATGAATTCTGAATAATTTAGACATTTTATTCTTATAAAGGATAAATCAGATAATTCATTTTGACGATATGTTAGTAAAAAGGGATTTGTAATTTAGTACTCCAACCCTCCCATTCATTTTGTCCACGGACGGACCAGAAAACATGTTTTTAGCAAATTACTACAAATTCATTATATTTTATATATCTACACTCTAACAAAACCATATTCATAAATTTTTAACAGATTTAAAGTTTGATTTACTTTCATTTTTGAATGTAGACAAACTATTTGGGGCAAATAAATTAGGAAATAAGGTCAAATAAGTGGAAGGGGGGTACTATAAAAAGCACATTAAGATATATTTAAAAGAGATCCTATCCACGCACCCCTACCCCTTTTCCCATCTTTCTCCAAAGAAACCCACTCCCTCTCTAATTGCCATTCTCGTTTATGGAGCTTCTTATCTTCTATTTAAAAAATTGCTTTAAATTTGGGGTCTAGGTAGTATGACTATTAAGGAAGGTACATAAATGGCATTAAGGTAAAATATTGTCATAAAACGACAAAATACCTCCAGATAATATAAATGGTTATGAAGACGCATCAAGATTAAAAAGGTAAGCAGACATGTTATTATGCATTATGCCATAGTCATGCCTTTATTTTTTCATGAGTTCCTAAAAATATTCAAATCTTGTAATATAATTATAAGACCTTGTTCCATCAGCACTGTAGGCCATAGCACTGGACGAATGACCTGGTGCATCATAGTCAACTCTTGTATCCACGTTGTCATACCATGTCTTTATCTTTCCATCAGTTGCCGTCCAAAATATGAACTGTAAAATATTAATGAGAATGAGTAATACATTATTAACTGATGAATGGTTAGACCAGAAATTCTCTATACACTTCAGAATTAACAAGCTTAATTCACAATCAAATCAAAGATGAGATGTAACAACAGCATACGAGGAATAACAAAGATACTTTTTTATTAATATCAATTTAGATAGATGCATCGATTATACCTGAATGTTTTCCTTGTGACATGGGCAGACAGAATATACCGAGCTTCATGACCCTCAAAGGTTTATTGCTTTGCCCCAGTGTTTTTATCCCACACCTGTAGGGAGCTTCAAAGTATAAAAACAAACTCCAATCTAGCCATGTGCATAAAAAGTGAGAGGGAGATACAAAATCAAACCTTAATCAACCGATCCTATTCACAAGTAATAATGCAATGTTGTTTATTAGGAAAACCGAATGCGAGATCATTTACACTACCAACATGAGCCTCAATCTGGACATTAAATACAATTATCAATGTGTCAGTTAGTCTATATCAAATATGACATTAGTTAGTGCGAAAAGATTTAAGGTAATGACAAACCTCTAACTTATATTGCAGGTACACAATGTGCTTGAAATATGCAACACCTGAAGAGTTTTACTGTCTTATCGATCATAAACACAACACAAACGGTACAACTTTAAATAAAATTCAATCATACCAAAAGGTGTGCCATCGGGGCTCGAAATGACACGGTTGTTAACTGAAGCATTATAGTCACTTGCAAGTTGCAATAGATGCCAGATACATTACTATAGTGGCCCTTGTAAAAACCAACATACTTTTGGATGAAATGGGACAAGGGAATATTAGGCATAATATAATCTTTAATAAAATCTGAACCAACCTGCAACTGCATCGAACATGACTTAAGTTCCCAAACCTTGACATCTTTGAGCAAATTTTTCACGGTTATATAGGATCACAGTTGATAAAATCAAACTCCCATTATTTTTCCCTTCTACCTCTATGTTCCCGACCATAATTAAACAAACACGAGCTAGGACTGTAGTCGGGCGACCATGATCAATTAAAGAGGAATCACATATTTAGGTTTAGGCATCTGGTCGGACCAATTTGGCGATTAAACTGGATAATAGACCGATTGCACGAGTAATAATAAAGTTTGGTTGGGTAATTCTGTTAATTTCACTAAAATAAGATTATATAGGTAATTTCACTTGTAATAAACCGGAACTTTTGACCCCTATATTGCACTATAATATATAGTATGAGTCCCCTTCTAGACCTCCTTATATAGAGAATATGAGAACCATATATTTTTTCTTATTCTATAGTAGAACCATTTTTTTTTTCAAAAAAATCTATTTTTCTGAAAAAAAAATTCTAAAAAAAATTCTGACCTGCCACGTCAGCACGCAGATTTTTTTATTTTTTTTTAAAAAAAAATTATTTTTTTAAAAAAAATAAAATAAATGTTTGGTTCTATCATAGAATCATCAAAATGGTCTTTTTTTTATAGAACCAAAAAAAAATGACCTTTTTTTATAGAACCAAAAATTAAAACTTTGATTCTACTATAAAATCATATAAATTAGTAGTTCTCTCATATTCTCCATATAAGGAGGTCCTCTCTAGAATAATGGCCTCTATACTATATTATAATAAGCAAAAGGGGTATAATTTGTAATTGGTTACCCTTTTTTTGTTATCCCCATTTTTGGTTATCCCTCATTTATCACCGTTAGATCAGCAACTCAAATACATCATGACCGTTAGATATAACAATACTAAAAGTTGTTATATGCAGAGGTTCGGGTTCGATTCCCGCCTATAATATATTAATTTATATTTAATACTAAAAATTATTATATATAAAGATGTAAGGTTCGAACCAATAACATATTTAAATAATATTAATTATATTATATTATAAATAAATTATAAAAAATTAAAAGTAACCCGTGCTTTGCACGGGCTATAAGCTACGAGTAGTATATAATATAAGTAAACAGGGGTATAATTTGGTTGTTCGGTTCAACTTGGTTCAACCATCTAAAAGAATAGTAACCGTTAGATATTTAGTAAATAGATTATAGCCGTTAAATCTAATAATAAGGAATATTCTATATTTAAATCCCTCTTCTAAAGATCCAAAGTTCGAATCCCGTCAACAACAAATTTATATTAAGATTTTATATTATTAGTTCTAATCAATACATATCATTTATTAAATAACTATTATTATTACTAATAATTTTATTAATTAATATTAAAAAGTTAAATTATATCTATAATAAATTATTATATTCTATTCTATTTAATCATATAATTTTAAAAGTATTTAAAAGTAATCCGTGTTTTGCACGGGATATAAGCTAGTACATATAACTAGGATTAGGCTATATACTTTATTAAATAGGTAGTAGAAAACAAAACTTAAGTAGGTAATTGGTTGTATATTAATTAATAGTAGTTAGTGTTAATTAATTATTTCTTCTGTCTTGCTTTCAAAAAAAAAAAATATTTCTTCTGTCTTAAAATACATATTTCTTTTGATTTTTTAATTGTCAAATTGTTCAATTTTTGATTAAATATTAAAAATTATTCATTTACTATTTTTAAAAATGGAAAATTACATTTTAAAATAATTTACCTACACTTTTAATAATATTTTTTTTTCAATTATATGATTCATATAAATTTCAATAGATACATATAAATTTCAATCAAATTTTGATTAAATTGATCGATAAAAAATAAAATATATATATATATATATATATAATGGGATGGAGGAATATAACTTAATATCAAGTCAACTTGACTTCATTTTATTCTGCAAACATTATTAGTTAACTTTTTCCTTTAATAATGGAGCAACACTGTTAATGAAATAATCATGCGGTTTGAAAAGTACCCTAGGTTTATTTAAATGTTTTGTTCACGAATATACTCCTATACGGTTTTACATCGAAAGCTATTATTTTAAGCTTATTATTCAAATTTTCAGGTGGTGAACTTGAGATATTTTTAATTTTATATTAATTTTTTTGTGTTTTGGTGATAATTTGAAAAATATTAAAAAAATTATCAAAGTTGTAACTGGACCAATTACCTTCGAATAAAAAAGGTACTACTTTGTCTGTGTTACATAAGATTAAATATATAATTTTTTTTGAGCAATGTTGGATAGTAGAAGTGGTTAAGGTGATCATCCCGAGAATCTTAGAATACATACTCATTTGTAAACTTATAAATACTTTATTTTCAAAAAAAAATATAAATTTTTAATCATGACAAATAACGACCTTAGGATCATGACAATAAATACTTATCTATCTATACTATACTATTATAATTAAACATGTTACAGTTTTTTGGTTAGCACCTTCTAAAAAAATCGATATCACCTTCCTAAAATAATAATATTAAAAAATAATTTTATTTTTAAAATAAATGTTACATATAAACAAAAATTAAGTATATATATATATATTTAAAACACTTCACTTGCCGGAGTTCTAAACATATTGTACTTCAATAAATTTTTTTTCTTTCATCATTCATTCAAGTTATGATATTTTTATATTTTTTTAACCGTTAGAATTCCACCTAAATTCAAATGTTACATATAAACAAAAATTAAGTATATATATATATATTTAAAACACTTCACTTGCAACATGTAATGCCATTCAATATAATGCCATTGTCTATCTCATTGTTTATTTACAATCTAGTAACATGTAGTCTTAAAACCTAGCAAAATCTTATCCTAATTATTCTTTGCAAGATATACTCTGAAAATCTAAGCTTTTAAAGTATAGCATTCTATCATATTAAAACCTAGCCATAGCTTTTGTCAGAGATAAAGTGGATTATTCTTATTCAACCTTCTTCGGTCATGAATCTCCTGTCCGTGAATTAAAATCTCTACGATCTCTACACAGGTGTATTCTTTCTACAACTATTACATACATGTTTTTAATTTATTATCACTACTTTTTTCTGGGAAATTTTCATGAATCCGTGCTTAATTGATGGCGATTTCTTTATCGTATTATATCGATCTGTTTATATTGATAACTTATACGGATTAATTGAGTTTTGGCTTGTAAATTTTTTTTTTGTCCGAATTTATAAATGATCATATATATGCTTGTAGTGTTTGCTGAGTTATTATCGAGTCTGCTTTGAATATGTTCTATTTTTTTTCCCGAGTTCGTTTCTGAGTTGCGATTGTTTGAGTTTTATGTTATGTGTTCACTGAGTTTGAGTCGAGTTGGTTTTGAGTCGAGTTGGTTATGTTGATTTTGGCTAATCATTGTTTCAAAAGAATCATGCTAGAATTTTTTACGTTTTTTCCGTAAACTAAAGGTAGTTAGTTAGCATGTTCTTACAAAAAAGCTTGTTATCATGAGTTGAAGGTATGTCATGCTTAATTATGCGAACTTGTGATGATATTCTTTTATATCATAAGGTACTGTATTATTCATGGCGATCATGTTGGATAGCTTGGTTGTGCCTTTATGAGGCAGTATATTTTCATATCTTTCAAAAAATATTCTACTATTTTGTAGATTGGTGAGGATAAGAAATTTATCAGTCACTTTGGATTAGAAGTTAGATTAGAAAGGAACAAATATAATGTCAACTTTCTTTAACGATTAATTAATGAATTGGTGAGGTGGTCAAAAGATATAATTGTAATTGCTCATGTTAAGGGATTTTATTTATTCTCATTAAATAAAATTATATCAAAATCCCAATCACTTTATTTAAAAGTCGAGAATGTTATAATTTATAAATTTAAAGTCTTCTAATATACTTATGATTTTTTCGTTCGGTTTTATAATCGAAATCGAACCGTTAAAAACCGAACCGATGTTTTTAAAACCGAAATCGACGGTTCGGTTGCGGTTACGATTTTCAACTTTTAAAATCGAAGACATGCGGTTTCGGGTTCGGTTTCGGGACAAAACCGCCCCGAACCGAACCGTGCTCTCCCCTAATTTCAGCTACCCAACTTCTGTAGACTCTTTCAATTACTTAAAAATGAAATATTTTCAAAATCATTTTAAATAAATTTAATTTCATATATTTATTAACAAATCTATACTAGGGTATAATTAGTTGATTGGTTTTGGTTAACAACTTCCAAAAAGGTTTGTTAATACCTTCCAAAAATGAAAAAATAAATTAAAATGAATATAAAAATTTTATTTTACTTAATAACAAACTCTTTTAATTACACTCTAATTAATACATGCTCTTTCAGTTACCCAACCTTTTTAGACTCTTTCAATTACTTAGAAATGAAATATTTTCAAAATCAATTTAAATAATTTTAATATCATATATTAATTAACAAATTTACAACAAATTATAAATCAACAAAGTGAAAACAAACTAAACTATATAGTAAAAAATAAAAATTTCACACAATTACAAATTAATATTAAATTCTATTTTAGACAAATATTACATTAGGAATTATTTTGGAATCATAATTTGAATATGATAATATCAACAACAAATTAAATATAAGCATACACGTCCACTTATATTTATATTATTACGACAAAATATAGTCATGATTCGAACAATATATCATATAATTATACAATAGCTATTTAATACTATATATATTATGCCAATATTATATTAAGTAATAGATATGAGATATATAATTATTAAAATATAAATAAAATATTATATAAATTTAAGAAACCCGTGTGCATGGCACGGGTATATTTAGTTAGTTGATTGATTAACATCTTCGAAAAAAAATTGTTAACACCTTTATTAAAATGACAAGTTAAAAAAATTATATTAAAAATATAATTGAAAGAGTATGTATTGAATTTCAGCTAAAGTATGATTGATTGACATCTTCGAAAAAAAATTGTTAACACCTTTATTAAAATGACAAGTTAAAAAAATTATAATAAAAATATAATTGAAAGAGTATGTATTGAATTTCAGCTAAAGTATGACTGATAGAGTATGTACTGCCTTCCAAAAAAATTGTTAAAACTTTTCAAAAAATAACAAGTTAAAACAATTATATTAAAAATTTAATTGAAAGAGTATGTGGTTGAATTTCATTTGAAGTATAACTGATAGAGTATGTATGTATGCAAAATATTTATGTAAATAGAAATATAATCGAAATAGTATGTAAAATATGTGATTTATTTTTTAATTAAAATTAAATACATTTTGATTTGTTTTTTGTATTTTGGAAGGTGTTAACAAACTTTTTGTAAATGTGTTAACCAACCAACCAAAGAACCAAGGCAAAAAAAAATAGTTTTAAACAATTAAAAAAGCGTGCTAAAATTTTCAAATTCAGTTAAATTATATATAATTTATTAAAAATAAAAAACCAACATATTTTATAGAATTATAAACGTTTTCAATTATATCCCGATTACACTTCTTGCTACAATTATTTCTTCAACGATATTAGGTTACACTAAATAAATTTTTAAAAATAACTATTAAATTATTAAGATATTTAAAAAGAAATTTAAAAATTAGGTTAAATTAATGATATTTTTTTGTCATGAAATTAATTATGGAACATGTGTAAATTTAAAATTTAAAATAAAATTTATTAAAATAAATTAAATTAAATTTATATTACATCAAATGATTAATCTATACTATACTATTATAAGCGAAATAGGGTATAATGGTTGGTTGGTTTTGGTTAACACCTTCCAAAAAAATTATAATTACTTTCCTAAAACAAAAAAAAAACCCATCTATACTATACTATTATAAGCGAAATAGGGTATAATGGTTGGTTGGTTTTGGTTAACACCTTCCAAAAAAATTATAATTACTTTCCTAAAACAAAAAAAAACTCAACAATTTTAAATACATTTAAAAACCAATAAAATAACCAAATAGAAGTAAAATACAAACACTATACTCTACACTCCTACTGATATGGGCTAAAAGTAAGCCCTAAGACACATTTAATGTGGCATTAATTAGACCTAGAATGGTCCAAACGTGGGGCCCACCAGATGGGCCCAAACCCTAACTATAATATTAATTTCGTAATTAATATTAGGGGTAATAAACAGCCCAGCAAATAAGAGTCAAACAAGAATATGATTCTTGCCTGACTTAGCCTCCAAGATACATATTCTAACATGGAAACTGATTCATACATGGAAGGAGACTGGAACCTTCTTCTAGTCGGTGACTTGCCCACCAAGTCACCAAACCCTACTACGATTTTAGGGCTTCTCAGCCTATATAAAGGGTCTGACCCCTCATCTCAGAACTACGTTTTCTTGGCTTGATTCTCTAATACAGAGATACGTAGGCATTCTGTGAGGACCGATCAGTCTCGAACGCAGAAGCAGCCATAAAAGCACGAAGCTCACGAACCCTAGCCTTAAATACACAAACCCTAGCCGCAATAATTTAAACCTAGTTTTTATTCCACAACATTTGGCGCCGTCTGTGGGAAAAAGACATCAACCATGGTTCAAACACGAAGAACTGCTCCAGGCGCTACAGAGCCAATCGCTACCGAGGCCCTACCTCTTAGCTCTGCTCCGCCCCTTACTGAACAAGTACTTCCGACATCTGAGCAAGTACCTCCGGCATCCGGAACTATCGTTTCGTACCAAGTTTCTCAACCCTTAGGGACGACTACCCATGTTGAGAGTACGCTACCTCCGATCATCCACACAGTTCCAGGGACTAACCCCCCTCGGACGGGGATTTCTTCTCTGATTGTAGGTCCCAACAACCTTACACGAGGGGTTCAGATCCATACTACGGATCTCCCCATAAGCACCAATCCAACATATGGGATGTCCAATTACGGAGCTGGACCGAGTGGGCATGCCCTGTATATTCGAGATCGAGATTATCGCGATTTTTCTGGTCCTTATTCAGATGAATCATCTTCTGACGATGATTACGAGCGTGATGAAGCCCCAAGGAGGCGACGTGCAAGTAAAGAGCCTATGGGGAGAACTCGAACTATCCATGATGGACTCACTTCAACAGTTGCTGAGAGGATCAAGGCTTATGAAGCCGAGATCTTAAAGTTAAAGGAAGATATGGCCAGGGAGCAAGCCAGATCAAATCTGACTTTGCCACCTCCCACGTCAGGACCGATCCCCTTCATAGATCTGGAGAGACCTCTAAGGAGGCAAAGAAGGACTACCGTCCCACCTGAAAGAACTACAAGGGTGGAAACCCCTAAAAGCAACCCTAAGGATCTGATGCCACTTGGGGACCCTGATGATCCCACACCTCCGTTTACTGAAGACGTGATGAATGCTCATATCTCAAAGAAGTTTAAGATGCCAACAATCAAAGCTTATGATGGAATGGGTGATCCTGCCAACCACGTTAGAACGTTCTCAAACGCACTGCTGTTGCAGCCTGCAAGCGACGCTTTGAAGTGTAGGGCTTTCCCTCAAACTTTGTCAGGCATGGCTCAAAGATGGTATAGTCGGCTTCCTGCAAACTCGATTGGTTCCTTTAAGGAGTTGAGTGCTGCCTTCATTAGTCAGTTTATCAGCGGAAGAACGCATGAGAAAAGCTCTGCATCTCTTATGTATGTGGTACAAGGGAAGAACGAAAGTCTGAGAGACTACCTTAAGAGGTTCACCAAGGAGACTCTGAACATCACTGATCTGGACAATAAGGTTGCAATGGTAGCCTTGGAGCATGGTACCACCGACTTATACTTTAAGAGATCGTTGGCAAAACATCCCCCGGAGAATATGGCTGATCTCCAACGAAGGGCTGACAAGTACATCAAGGCCGAGGATAGCACGAAGAAGGAGGTCACATTAGGCAATGGTCAGGGAAACAATGATACAAAAAAGCGTAAGCAAGGGCAGGAGTACGATGCTAGGGACAAGTATCCCCGAACCAGCAAGGACTCTGATTCGCCACCAAAAAAGAACTTGGGACCAAGGTTCTCTGACTATGCAAGGTTGAATGCCCCTAGAAGTCAAATCTTGTTGGAAATTGAGAAGGATAAAGACTTCCGATGGCCGAAGCCACTCAGGGGAGACCCCGCAAAGAGGAATAAGGATCAGTACTGTAGGTTCCACCGAGATGTAGGACATGACACGGATGATTGCAGACAGTTGAAGGACGAGATTGAATTCTTGATCCGTAAAGGAAAGCTGAACAATTTCACAAAGGGTGGAGATCATGGAACCCAAAGAGGGGATTACAACAGGAGAAACAATGACAGGAGGGATAACGATCGTGACCGCAACACGCAGCCCCGAGGGCCAGTTATCAACATGATCTGGGGAGGCCCAACAGCGGCCGGTACAACCCGCAATTCTCGAAAGGCATACGCAAGAGAAGTGATGCATATTGTGGGAGAGGCCCCGAAGCGTGCTAGAACAGAAACCGTGATTGGTTTTGATGACTCTGATCTGGAAGGGGTGAAATTCCCCCATGATGATCCATTAGTTATAACCCCTGTGATTGGGAACTCGGAGGTAAAACGAGTCTTGATAGACAATGGGGCTTCTGTTGACATTCTGTTTCATGATGCGTTTGTGAAGATGGGATATACCGATTCTCAGCTAACTCCGACTAACATGCCTATTTATGGGTTCAATGGGGTTGAGTCCAAGGTCGAGGGTACTATCCAGTTACCCGTGACAATCGGGCAGGAACCTAAGGAAGCTACTCAAATGCTAAACTTTCTGGTAATTAAGGCAGCCTCGACTTATAACGCAATCCTGGGAAGGACTGGACTTCATGCGTTCAAGGCTGTTGCCTCAACATATCACATGAAGATTAAGTTTCCAACCCGAAACGGGGTTGGAGAACAGAAAGGCGACCAGAAGATGGCAAGAAGTTGTTATGTGTCCGCCCTAAGAGCTGATGGAGTCGGGGGGCAGGTACTCCCAATTGAAGACATGGATGTCCGTAGTGATGATGAACAGCGAGGAAAGCCAGCAGAGGATTTAATACCCGTCCCTCTAGAGCTGAACGACCCGGAGAAGGTTACATACATAGGAGCATCTTTGAGGGAACCCCTGAAGGGCGAATTGATAGCGTTCTTGCAAGAGAATAGCGATGTGTTTGCTTGGACAGCAGCAGACATGCCAGGGATTGACCCCCAACTTATAACTCATAGGTTGAACGTCGATCCTGAACGGAAGAAAATAAAGCAGAAAAAGAGGAATTTTGCTCCTGAAAGGCAAGAGGCCATTAAGCAAGAAGTTGATAAGCTTTTGGAAGCTGGGTTCATTGAGGAGATTCAGTTCCCTGAATGGTTGGCTAATCCCGTCATGGTCAAGAAAGCGAATGGAAAATGGAGAATGTGCATCGACTTCACAGATTTGAACGATGCATGTCCAAAGGATTGTTTCCCTCTACCAAGGATTGATACCCTAATAGATGCTACAGCTGGACACGAGATGTTAAGTTTCATGGATGGTTTCAGCGGATACAATCAGATTAAGATGCACAAGGACGACATTCCTAAGGTATCTTTCATAACCGACTTTGGTGTTTTCTGCTATCTTGTTATGGCTTTTGGTCTAAAGAATGCAGGAGCTACCTACCAACGATTGGTGAATAAGATATTCGCCCATCTGATTGGAAAAACCATGGAGGTCTATGTTGATGACATGTTAGTCAAGAGCCTACTCAAGGCAGATCATATAAGGCACCTCAGAGAGGCATTTGAAGTGCTAAGGCACCATAAGATGATGCTAAATCCAGCAAAGTGTGCTTTTGGTGTTGGATCGGGAAAATTTTTGGGGCTGATGGTTTCCAAGAGAGGCATAGAGGCCAACCCGGACAAGATTAAGGCTATTCTGGACATGGAGTCACCCCGCTCAATACGAGATGTACAGAAATTAACTGGCCGGGTTGCGGCCTTAGGAAGGTTCATTTCCAAGTCTGGTGACAAATGCTTGCCTTTCTTTCAGGCATTAAAAAAGGTGAAAAATTTTGAGTGGACCACAGAGAGCCAGGAGGCCTTTGAACAATTGAAGAAATACATGGCTGAAGCCCCGTTGTTGGCCAAACCTAATCCTGGAGAGATTCTCTACCTATACCTGGCGGTATCCGAACAAGCATTGAGTGCTGTTCTAGTCAAAGAGGAAAAGAAAGTTCAGAAACCCATCTACTATGTGAGTAAGGTGTTGCATGGGGCGGAATTGAATTACTCTCCCATTGAGAAGTTTGCATTGGCATTAATCACTGCTTCAAGGAAATTGAGACCGTACTTTCAGGCTCACAAAATCGAAGTCTTGACAGACCAACAGTTGAGGAGCATATTGCACAGTCCGAAAGCAAGTGGAAGATTGATCAAATGGGCTATAGAACTTGGAGAGTTTGATATCAAGTATAAGCCTCGGACAGCCATCAAGGCTCAGGCATTGGCTGACTTCGTGGTTGAATGCACTATTGACAACCAAGAAGTCGGGGGGCAGGAGATGATAACCACCCCTGAGAACGAGGATAAAGGTGAAGAACTTATAACTGGTCAGAAGGAATATTGGGTGCTCTATTTTGATGGAGCATCAAAAACAAAATCTAGTGGTGCAGGTTTAGTTCTGCAGAGCCCCGATGGGTTCACAGTTGAGTACGCTTTGAAGTTGGACTTTCCAACAACCAACAATGAAGCTGAGTATGAAGCCCTGATAGCCGGATTAGGCTTGGCCAGAATCATGAGGGTCAAGAATCTCAAAGTATGTGGAGATTCGAGACTGGTGGTCTCACAAGTGAATGGCGAGTTTGAAGCCAAGGATGAGACTATGGCAAAATACCTGAGAGTCGTGAAGGCTGTTATGACTCAGTTTGAAGAATGCTATGTGGAACACATTCCGAGAGAGGAAAACGCTAAGGCCGATGCCTTATCTAAATTTGCTTCTTCTGAAATTGAGAACTATGCAGGTAGTGTTTACTTCCAGGTCTTGAAGGCCCCGACCATCAACTCTAAGTTGGTAGCACCTATCGATGTAGGAAGCTGTTGGATAGATCCTATTAAAGCTCATCTAGAAACTGGATGGCTTCCAGACAATGCCTTTGAGGCACGAAAATTGTCAGTAAGAGCATTGAGATATGCCTTGATTGAAGGCATCTTATACAAGAGATCGTTTGTCATCCCGTACTTGAAGTGCCTAAGGCCCCAAGAGGCAAGAGAAGCGTTGGAGGAAGTTCATGGAGGGATCTGTGGGCAGCACTTGGGGGGCAGAGCCCTAGCTCACAAGATTACCCGCCTGGGATTCTATTGGCCAGAGATGTTGGCGGATGCCCAGGACTATGTCAAGAAGTGTGACAGATGTCAAAAGCACGCTCCAATTGTAAGGCAGCCGCCTGAGATGTTAACTTCGATCAATTCTCCCATCCCGTTTGCAATGTGGGGAATGGACATATTAGGTCCTTTCCCTATGGCTTCGGCACAGAGGAAGTTTCTGATAGTCGCCATTGACTACTTCACCAAGTGGATTGAGGCTAAACCTTTAGCCAAGATAACCACCAAACAAGTTTCCCAGTTCTTTTGGGAGAACATAATTTGTAGATATGGAATCCCGCGAATTCTTGTGACAGATAATGGGACACAATTTAACAATGAGGAATTCAGGAAGTATTGTGAGGAAAATGCTATTGAGCTTCGTTTTACCTCTGTGGCACATCCGCAAGCGAATGGGCAGGCCGAGGTGGCCAATCGAATTATCCTGGATGGACTAAAGAAAAGGGTCGAGCGCTCAAGAAACACTTGGGTGGATGAGCTGCTACCTATACTCTGGGCTTATCGCACTACTTGTAAAGTAACTACCGGAGCAACCCCGTTTTTGCTAGCTTATGGAGCTGAGGCTGTTGTGCCGCTGGAAATCATGCAGGCATCACCTCGAGTTGAGGCATATGAACCTGAGGCTAATGAAGAAGGCATGAGGCTCGCTCTAGATCTGATTGATGAAGTTAGAGATGAGGCAAACGCCAGAAATGCGGAGCATCAAAAGAAAGCGTCTTTCTATTACAACCACAGGGTTAAGGAGAGGTTCTTTCAGCAAGGTGACTTGGTTCTCAGGAAGATTGAAGCTTCTGGAGTTGGCCAGAAAGGGAAATTAGCCCCCAACTGGGAAGGACCATATCGAGTCAGAAGGACTCTAGGACGAGGATCATACAAGTTGGAGACCTTAGATGGGAATGAAGTGCCCCGAACTTGGCATGCTCTGAACTTGAAGATTTATTATGTATAAGCCTTCCTAGTAAGGACTTGGCTTTTTGCTATTTATTAATAAAAGTAGAAATAAGGTTCGATGAAACCATTCCAGGGACTAGTACCCCGAGTAGGACCATAGTATCTATGTAAGGGTTGAACCCTCTTTCGAGATATCAATGCAAATCTGTTTTCCATTCAATGATTCTATGTTTTGTTTATGTACCAAGCACCTGTTGAGTGCAAGTCTGGAAAGATCAAGTACTGAAAGTAAATAAGCATATGAATAAAGGAAACAGATACATAAATAAAACGCCCTGAAGGGCCATGGTTTAAGTTAAGTTACAACACACGAATAAAAGTTAGGTCCCGAAGGACATTGACTGAAAGATGATAAAATAAAGCCACAAACGGCTAGATAAAGGCCGTGCAAGGCCATAGGGGAACCCATCCTACTTAGTTGGGGATTCTTCCTCGCTGCTCTCCTCGCCCGACTCCTCCTCACCTGAATCCTCTTCTTCGCCGGACTCTTCACCTGAAGTTTCTTCCTCGGCTTGATCAACAACCGCCATAGGTTGAGTAGTAGTCTCCACATCTTCGGTTTCTTCCTCCCCGGAGGATGAAGTCGAACTGTCTTCATTACGGATCACCCTCTTGCCTGGGATCGGTTGTCGAACAACTCCAACTTTCCTGGCAGGCGGGGGCTTCTTTCCACGGGATCCCGAAGAACTTGAGTCTTGGCTAGCAGCTGGAGGACGCCTCCTGGATCCCGAAGATCTACGGCTACCTTTAGAGCCTGAACCTGATGCTTGGGGAACAATTTTGGTTCCCGATCCAGAGGCAAGGTTTGCACGGTCCTCGTCACCCGCAGTCCAGAAAGGGCAAGGAAAATCAGAGGGGATAACCACTGAGGGATGTTTACTACTTACAGCACTGATTGCCTTGTCCCAGCCAACAGACATGTTGTAAGGACGTACCTCATCATCATGATCATCAAAGAACTTTAGAAACTCTTCAGATTTATGATATGCCTTAATCAATTTATTAGCATCATTCATCTTCTTTTGAGCCAAGGAGGCAAGTTGCTTTCGGGAGGATAAGGCATCCGCTTCGGCATGGGTAACTTGAGAATGCAGGTCATCAATCTCTTCCTGGAACCTAGCTGAGTCAGTCTTCAAGGATATATTCTCATCCCTGAAAGCCAGGCCTTGGGTACAGACAGCTTGGAAGAAGGCATTAGCCTACAATCAAAGTTCACAAAGCATAAGGAGTGTGAAAGAGGTAAATTATACCAGAATCGGTAGGAAAAGTATCTCACCTGATATAAGGCTTGGGAGCCCAGAAGTTGATTCTCATTCATTTTGTCCCCAGCAAGTAAGGACAGTCTATCAGGAGGAGTAACAGAAAGCTTCGACCAGTCTAGGGATAGTTCAGGACTCCCAGAAACCGAGTCTTGTTCGCATATACCCCAGGATGGCATAAAGGGGGTTCTGATACTTCCACGGGATCTCTTCCCGCCTTGAGAGCAACCTTCCAAGAAGTTGGGAATCCGAGGCTTAGCGGGATTCAAAAGCTCCTCAGCTTTTTTCTTCATTCTTTGAGTCATAGACGGCTGATTCTGAGGACGGCTGTCAATCTCCTCCGCAGCTGAAACACAAAGAGAAAACACAGATATAAGAACAAACAGAGTTCATAAGAAGCTTAAGTAAGGAAATTACCCTCAACGGAAAGAAAGCTAAGGCCAGCTTCGATAAGGTTCTTTTCATTCAGAAACATTTTATAATGGGTACTGCCATCATCGGCCAGAAGCCAATCTCGATCCTGTAACTCCGAATCATCAAGGTCGCAAATGAAGTGTTTACTATCTTGAACAACTCCGAATCTCTTGACGAAAAAGTTACCCCAATCACCGCCTTTCCATTCAAGAATTACAAACTCTCTCTCCCAGAAATGTTGGGAATCTGGTAAAGAATAAGGGTTCACCATGTGTGGAATTTTGGCCCTGTGCTTGAGACTGACCCATCCTTTCTTTTGGTCGGAAGAGTTACTGGCTATGAAGATACTTCGAAATAGTGTAGTAGTCGGGTGAATCTCCAATTGACGACATCATATTAAAAACATAGAGATATATCTCCAAGAGTTGGGATACAACTGACAGGGATGAATCTGATACTCCGCCAGCAATCTTATGATGAAGTTATCAACGGGGAATCTGAACCCAGCATCCAGAGCACCCCAGTGGACGCAAAGCCTTTCGGGGTGCCAGTTACAGGTCCTGTCTGATGGTTTTGCGAGACGAACTTTGATAGCACTCGGAAAGTGATATGAGTCCTTTATTTTCTGGACATCTTTTTCGTTTAACTTACTGGGACTGCTAAAAGCATCTAAACTAGCACAGTTCGGGAATGTGTCCCTCATAATATTAAGAAGATCTAGTAAGGATTCAAATTTACGATCAACGAATGAAGAAGGTTTGATTTCTTCCTTACCTTTAGCTGTCCTCATCTTACTCCTCTTTGCCATGGCTTCCATCATGGATACAGGAGGAGCCACTGGCCGGTTACCTTCTGACATCTTGATTACAAAGCTGGAACTTGATCTTGAAACTTGAAGGCTAGAGAGCTTAAGAATTTGAAAACCCAGAAATGAAGAAGTGAATGAAATGAAAGCTACCACACTTCTTTTATAAAAGAAGTATGACCTGCTGTAAAAGGTTGAAGTTCAGTCTGGTTCGCGTTTACAGGTCATCTATCGTTTAAAGATGAAAAAAGGACAGAAATTGCTCGTTTTATACAGAAAGGATCGTTAAAATTCAAATATGCCAAAGAAGAAATAGCTGATGTTTGAATAATATCGTCGGAAGTCACGAGTGACCAAACTGACGATCCAAGATCAAGGTCAAGTTCCTTGATCCTGAAGATAACAAAGTCATGAATGGCCAAAATGATGGTTTGAGATTCAGATCAAAGTCTTTGATCCTCAAGATCATTAATGATTTTCACGTCTGGGTTAACTAGCTAGCCAAGAAGCAATCGACCGCGACGCACAAGGGGCCTCAGCCGACCAGGTCCCGGAAGACCAGGTCCCGGCCGACCAACCTATTTTAAGGAGGGTCAGCCGACCAGGTCCCGGAAGACCAGGTCCCGGCCGACCAACCTATTTTAAGGAGGGTCAGCCGACCAGGTCCCGGAAGACCAGGTCCCGGCCGACCAACCTATTTTAAGGAGGGTCAGCCGACCAGGTCCCGGAAGACCAGGTCCCGGCCGACCAACTTACTTTGGAGGGGTTCAGCCGACCAGCTTCTGAGCCTGGATCCCCCCAGTCCAGGTTCAGTTCTTGGTCCTGGATCCCTACTTTTTCAGCAAATGATTTTGGACATGGTTCTCGACTTTTTCAGCGAATATCAGATGATTATCAATGTTAAAGAGAGGCCAAGGTTAGCCATGAAGGCCAAGATGAGTCATGAAGGCCAAAGTTAGCCATGAAGTCACAAGCGACCATACTGACGATTCGTAATCAAGGTCAAGACTATGGATCCATAGGACCATAGATGGTTTCTGATCCTAGATCCACACTCTCTATTGAAATCAAGAAGGAGTCTAAGTTCAAGTTTTTTAGGCCAATTATTGACTAGTTAGCCCTAGAAGAGGAATTTCAGCCAACCAAGTCCCGGAAGACCAGCTTCTGGCCGACCAGCTCCCCTGGAGGAGGGCCAGCCGACCAGCTTCTGGCCGACCAGGTCTCAGCCGACCAGCTTTTGGCCGACCAGCCCATTTTCAGGGGGTCCAGCCGACCAGCTTCTGAACCTGGATCCCCCCCGGTCCAGGTTCAGTTCTTGGTCCTGGATCCCTACTTTTTCAGTGAACTTTTAAACCTAAATCTCGACTTTTTCAGCAAATCTTGGATGATTGTTAATAATGAAAAGAGATTGAGATTAGCACAGTTTAGTGCCGATTAGCACCGTTTAGTGCTGTTTAAGCACTGATTAGTGCCGGTTAGCACTGTTTAGCGCCGATTAGTGCCGTTAGTGCCATATGATGCCACCTAACATTGTTTAACACTGTTTAAACATTGTTTAAGGCTGATTAGCGCTGTGTAGTGCCGTTTAACACTGATTAGTGTCGTTCAACGTCATTGTAAATGCGTCGGTCGCTCCACGCTTTACATCAATATGATATTGTTGAAAATACTCGCGTAAGAGCAATAAACCCTGACCCAAGTCTCGAATAAGGCCGTTATAACTTCAAGGAAAACCTGATCAGTTTTCCTAGAAGTTGGGGGGCAAATGATATGGGCTAAAAGTAAGCCCTAAGACACATTTAATGTGGCATTAATTAGACCTAGAATGGTCCAAACGTGGGGCCCACCAGATGGGCCCAAACCCTAACTATAATATTAATTTCGTAATTAATATTAGGGGTAATAAACAGCCCAGCAAATAAGAGTCAAACAAGAATATGATTCTTGCCTGACTTAGCCTCCAAGATACATATTCTAACATGGAAACTGATTCATACATGGAAGGAGACTGGAACCTTCTTCTAGTCGGTGACTTGCCCACCAAGTCACCAAACCCTACTACGATTTTAGGGCTTCTCAGCCTATATAAAGGGTCTGACCCCTCATCTCAGAACTACGTTTTCTTGGCTTGATTCTCTAATACAGAGATACGTAGGCATTCTGTGAGGACCGATCAGTCTCGAACGCAGAAGCAGCCATAAAAGCACGAAGCTCACGAACCCTAGCCTTAAATACACAAACCCTAGCCGCAATAATTTAAACCTAGTTTTTATTCCACAACACCTACCTACACTCTACTGTCGCTCTACAGGTACCACAACAATTTTAAAGGCATTTAAAAAATAATAAAATAACAAATAATAAATCTATACTATACTATTATAAGCGAAATAGGGTATAATGGTTGGTTGGTTTTGGTTAACACCTTCCAAAAAAATTATAATTACTTTCCTAAAACAAAAAAAAACCCAACAATTTTAAATACATTTAAAAACCAATAAAATAACCAAATAGAAGTAAAATACAAACACTATACTCTACACTCCTACCTACACTCTACTGTCGCTCTACAGGTACCACAACAATTTTAAAGGCATTTAAAAAATAATAAAATAACAAATAATAAATAACCCAATAAAAAAATATACAAAAAAACAACCCCCTCCAAAAAAAAATTGTTAACACCTTCCTAAAACTTACACGTTAAAAAATACATATTAAAAATTTTAATTTAATTATTTAATATAAATAAACATCCGGCAATAGATATTTAGGTATACACAATCGTGCCAACAAGTAACAACGATTGGGCCAAGCATCAGCATGTATTTCAATGTTATACAGCAACGTCAAGCAAACTGATACTCTCAATATTACGAAAAAATAAATTATTTTTTTAGTAATAGATTATTAAAATATAATTTATTTTCAATATAAAGTTATTAGAACATAACTTTGTATTTGTAATTAGAAAATTATCCATTTATACTATTTATACTATACTATTATAAGCAAAACAAGATATATTCAATTAGTTGGTTGATTAACGCCTTCAAAAAAAAATGTTAACATCTTTCGAAATATAATAAATTAAAAACATTATATTAAAAATATTAATTTAATTATTTATTATGAACAACTAAATTAACCAATAAGGACAAAATAAATGTAACTGTTAAAACCTTCCTAAAAATATTAATTTATTTTTTATAAACAACAAAATTTACCAATAAGACGCAAAAATATATTTTTGAAAAATGAAAAAATACGTGTTAAAAAATCAAAATTCAGTTAAATTATATACTCCCTCTGTCCCTCTCATTTCTTTACATAAAAAACTGCGTATCTAACACGCATTTTAAGGTGCATTTTAAGGATAGTTCTATAACTTATTTTTTATATTTTCTTTTTTTGTATAAAAATAGGATTGTTCTATTTTTATACAAAAAAAGAAAATATAAAAAATAAGTTATAGAACTATCCTTAAAATGCACCTTAAAATCCGTGTCGGAAACTGGTCCGCAAACGTAAACTATTGAGAGGGACGGAGGGAGTATAATTTATTCAAAATGAAAAATCACATGTTTTATAGAATTATAAATATTTTCAATTATATCTCGATTAGAATCATTGCCCGCATACGCTTATTTTTTCGATTCTTTCTTCTACGATTTTAGTTCCAAATTCAGTTAAATTATATATAATTTATTAAAAATAAAAAACCACATACTTTATAGAATTATAAACGTTTTCAATTATATCCCGATTAGAATCGACGTCGCACACACTTACTTTTACGATTATTTCTTCTACGACTTTAGTTCCAAATTCAGTTAAATTATATATAGTATATTAAAAATAAAAAACCACATGTTGTATAGAATCATAAACGTTTTCAATTATATCCCCGATTAGAATCATCACCCGCACACACTTATTTTTACGATTCTTTCTTTTACGATTGTATGTTACACTAAATAATTTTTTAAAAATATCTATTGAATTTTAAGATATTTAACAATAAATTTTAAAAAACGTTAAATTAATGATAATTATTTATTTTATGAAATTAAGTATGGAACATATGTAAAATTGAAATTAATAATTAAATTTCTTAAAATAAATTTAAATTTTAGATTAAATTGAATAATTAATATATTAATTCATCATAATAATATATGATGCTCCGTGCTTTGCACGGGTTATAGGCTAGTAATATATTAATTATTATAATTGGTTGGTTGGTTTTGGTTAACACCTTCCAAAAATGTTTGTTAATAACTTCCAAAAATGAAAAAATAAATTAAAATACATATAATTTTTTTATTTTACTTAATAAAAAACTCTTTTAATTACACTCCAATTAATATTTAATTACATACTCTTTCAGTTACCCAACTTTTTTAGACTTTTTCAATTACTTAGAATTGAAATATTTTCAAAGTCAATTTAAATAATTTTAATATCATATATTTATTAACAAATTTACAACAAATTATAAATCAACAAAGTGAAAACAAACTAAAACTATATAATAAACAATAAAAAATTCATAAAATTACAAATTAATATTAAATTCTATTTTAGACAAATATTACATTAGGGTTATTATGGAATCATAATTTGAATATGATAATATCAACATAAAATTGAATGTAAGTATATTATTATTATTATTATTATTATTTTGAAGAGCCAGTTATATTGATTAACTCCAATTATAGAGGAGAGGTTACACACAAGGAGAGGTCACACACAATCAGAAACACAAGGCACGGCTGCCAGTCAGGCCATGAGAGGCTTGAACCCAAAGCCTAAGACTGAACATAAGGACAACAGCACCTATAACAACTAACACAACTAAGACCTGCCTTCGAAAGCTGCATGACTCTGAACCTGTAAAGAGGTCAAAACTTAAAAAAGATCAAAAAGCTCTTCACCATCCTGGAATGCTGTCATGGCCCGTAGCAGGAGACCAAATTATTCAGAAGCTAAAATTCTAGTGCCTGGGAATTACACTGCAACTCTGCAAGAACTACTACAAGGAGACTTACACCCAACCTGCAACCAAATTAGCCCTTGACCTTCCTTCCTTAGCAAGTCTGTCAGCAGAGCAATTCCATTCTCTCTTGACAGAAGCCACTCTCATATTTTTGAAATTTTGACATTTGTTTTGAAAATTGACATGCGTATGAAGTGTAGCTGTTCTTCCCGCCTTTGCTCTAAGAACGAAATCTTCAACTTGTTGGGAATCTACGCAGACAAGATACTCAGTTTCTAAAATTTCCAAGGCCTCCCCAATATGAATTAAAGCCAACATTTCAGCTTCAAATGCACTGTTTGGATTGCAGGGGCCTGAGAAAATATAGAGTAACTGCATGTAGTTTTTTAGCACCACTCCTCCTATTCCACCAGTTGTTTGTCCTCCAACGATTCCATTCCATGAACCATCTGAGAATGCAACTATTTCGAATTTCGAAAAGACCTTACTTAGGAAGGCCAATTTTGTTGTCTCCAGGCATTTGGAAATCGCAGCCCCCGGATCACAAAACCACAGGTTTCTCATGTTATCTGATGAACTATATGATGCAATGCTCCATTCCAACGCCCATCTTTTTGTATTAACAATAACACTATTAGAGTTAAAAATAGCATTATTAAAAATACAATCATTTCTTTGCTTCCAAATGCTCCATAGTAAAACTGCTACTGAAGCTCTCCATGCAGCCTTATATCGTGAACGAAAGTTGATTTTCAATATAAAGTTGAGATTAAAGGCCGAGGATTGAATTTTTGAAGGACACAGGGACCACCATTGACAAAAGGTTTTCCATAATTCCTTGCTATGGCGACAGGACCAGAATAAGTGTTCGGTGGTTTCTGCTCCTTCATGGCAAAATAGGCAGTCTTGAACTTCTCTCCTCAATCTAATTGCCAGCAAGGCCCTGGTAGGGAGTATTCCATGACATAATTTCCAAATGAACACTTTAACCTTATTTGGCACTTTCAGTTTCCAAATAATTGGCCAAGGACCTTCGAAGACGCTGCCATCTTCCAGGATAGAATAGCATTTTTTAATTGTGAACTGACCAGTGTCCTTATTCCATCTTAGAGTGTCATCCGAATTAGAAAAACTGGTAAATCTTAAATCCTCCTTTAATGCCTCCCAGCATTGCAATTCCCACCCTCGCAAAATCCTTCTCCAGAAAAATAGTGGATTTGAGTCTATTACATCTAACATTGAAACTGCAAACTTTACAGAGATGTCTTTGTACTTGCTCAGATTGTATAATCTTTGGTAGGAATATCTTAACGGGTGATCTCCTAGCCAGACATCCTTCCAGAAAGAAACAGTTAGACCGTTTCCTACCTTCCACTTGAAATTATCTGACCCAATTATGTTTTTTAGCTGCGAGAAATTTTGCAAGAACAAGAGATCCTTTACAAACAGTGACACTTTGTCTGGTCTAGTTGGCGTGCTTCCATATATGAACTCATCTCCGTATTTGCTTAGTAGAAATCTGACCCAGTTCTTATTCTTGTCTTTTATAATCAACCACCACATTTTTGCCAGGAAAGCTTGGTTATTGAGTTCAATCTTCCTAATCCCTAAGCCTCCTTTGAATTTTGGAGAACAAATGTGAGCCCATCTCATTAGGTGCAGCTTACGAGAATACAGTAGACTATCATTAATCTCTCCCCATAGGAATTTCCTTCTAATCGCATCCATCTTCTCGCAAACTGTTTTAGGAATTCTGCTAATACTGAACCAATAGCTAGGAATACTATCAAGACAGTTTTGCGTTAAAATCAGTCTGCCAGCAAAATTCACCTGAGAACATTTCCACCCCGCTAGTTTAGAAGACAATTTTTTTATGACAGGATCCCAAGCAGATATGGTTTTTCTTGCCTGGCCAACCTTTTCCCCTAGATAGACAAAAGGGACTGAGCCTACTTGACAGCCCAGAATTGATGCCCATTCTTGCATCTCTGCACCTTGTCCTTGAACATCAAAGAGCTGGCTCTTGCTAAAATTTATTGATAACCTTGTAAGCACTTGAAACAGCAGTAGGACTTTCTTTATTCCTTGAACTGATTTTGTGTTGTTTTTTAGGAAAATGATCGTGTCGTCCGCGTACTGAAGTTGTGTGAACACATTAGGCTCGTAAGGAAAAGAGACCCCTTCGAAAATCCCTTTCTCACGTGCTTTCACCAATAATCTGTGAAGAATTTCTCCAATCATAATGAACATATAAGGGGCCAGAGGATCCCCTTGTCTTAAACCTCTCCTAGGTGAGAATTCCTTCGTTGGAGATCCGTTAACAATGACCGACATCCTAGTGGATTTTAAAATGGATCTAACCCACTTTATCCACTTAGAACTAAAATTCAAACCTTCCATCGTATGGAATAGACACTCCCAATTGACAGAGTCGTAAGCCTTGGAGAAGTCAATCTTAAAAATGAGTCCATCACCATCCTTTT
This sequence comes from Kitagawia praeruptora, assembly GCA_037693485.1. Taxonomy (NCBI): domain Eukaryota; kingdom Viridiplantae; phylum Streptophyta; class Magnoliopsida; order Apiales; family Apiaceae; genus Kitagawia; species Kitagawia praeruptora. Next base: position 3,216,804 of record CM075347.1, read on the forward strand.
TCCTCAAGCTGTGAATAACCTCATTCACCAGGATAATACTTTGACTGATATTTCTACCCTTGATGAAAGCAGACTGTTCTTCTGAGATTAGATTTCCAATCTCTGATTTCAACCTGAGAGTCATAACCTTAAGGAGAAGCTTAAACAGGGAATTAATCAGACTAATGGGTCGAAAATCAGAGATCTTATCCGGATTACTTTTCTTTGGGATAAGAACTACGAAAGAAGAATTTGCACCTTTTTGAATGAATCCAGTATGAAAGAAATTATCAAAAAATTCTTTTACTCGAACCGATATGCGAGGCCAAAGTGCCTTAAGCCACCCTGCATTAAATCCATCTGGGCCTGGGGCCTTTTCTGAATCGCTGTCTTCCAGTGCTAGTTCAATTTCCTCCATTGAAAATGGATTCTCTAGCTCCATGCTTGCAGATTGATTCATTCTAAATTGAAGCAAGTGGTTAAATCTGAGAATAATTTTCCCATCTCCTTTCTCAAAGAACGATTTGTAGTATTCGAAGAAGGCTGCTTTGATATTACTCGGATTCTCAAGCAATCTTCCTTGCCAAGCAATCTTCTTGATTTGATTTAATGCCATTCTACTCTTCACAACCTGGTGAAAAAATCTCGAATTTGAGTCACCCAGCTTATCCCACATTTGCCGGGATTTTTGTTTCAAATATTTCAGTTGTTTCCCATATAAAGTTCGAAGCTGGTGTGAGGCCTTTGCAGCAACCATGGGATCAACTGTGCTGTTTTCCAAGGTACCTATTGAGGCTTCTAGCTGAGCTATGTTTCTATTTAACCCTTTATTAAAACCTGCGCTCCAACTCTTTATTCTGTCCTTGAATTTTCTCAATATGGAGCACACATTGGTCTCAGGGACCAGAAGGTTCGCAATCAAAACCCTCATACTTTCTTCTTGTAGCCAAACATTGAAAGCCTTAAACGGCTTAGGGCCCCACTCAACATCACAAGTTTGTAGCGAAATTGGCTTATGGTCAGAACTCCGTCTACACCATCCTTTGATAATCCAATTGTGGTTCTGGCTCCAAAGATCATTTATTAGGACCCTATCTAACTTACTTCGCTTATTCTTCGGACCAAACCAAGTGAACTTTACCTCAGGATCTTTGACCTCAATTAGATTGTGGTTCATAATGAAATCATTTAGGATAGACGAAGCTCGCAAAGAGAATTCACAGCTCTCAACCTCTTCAATATCTCTAACACAGTTAAAATCTCCCATTAGACATAATGGTTCCATTGCAAAATACCGCATCAGATTTCCCAAGCTTTCCCAAAAAAAAAATTTTTCGCTTATTTCATGAGGGCCGTAAATGTTAACCACATTGATGACACAGGACCCGAAGACTTTCCCCCTGCACCATTGCAAATTGGCAGACTTACTAATTAACTCCAACTTTATCTTTTTACTATCCCAGCGCATAAGAAGACCCCCAGAAAGGCCATCTGCACTTTGAACACACCATTCATACTGATTTGAGCTTAATAATGACTCTGTATTGTAATCTGATCACTGCTTAGCCTTTGTTTCCTGTATCAACAAGACAGTGGGTTTGACTTCACCTACTAATTTTCTCAGATTATACTTAGCAACATCGTTCCCAATACCCCTTATATTCCAACTTAGAAATTTTAACTCTTCCATGAAAACATCATAAGTTCAACTATCAGACCGGATTTAGAGATTAGGCTTCCTCCGATAACCTCCTCCGAATTTGAGTTAAGACTTCATCTTGAGAATCTGCCATAATCAACCCAATTTGCAGCCCTACGTCCAAGATTTCCATTGCCAGATCTCCCTTGTACTCCCTATTTTTGCTTGCACCTGAAGGTGAAGACCCTTCTTTCTGAGATGATATTTTGGCCACAGGCGTTTTCCTATTTTGCTTGCATGCTTTTTTATACCCTTTCACCATTTACGTCCACTTATATTTATATTATTATGACAAAATGTAGTCATAATTCGAACAATATATCATATAATTATACAATTGTTATTTAATACTATATATATATATATGAAATGCTAGAGTTACATAAAGTTTAACAAAAACTTTCACAAAATGGTAGGTGTCTTAATTTAATTGGTTATAATACAATGGCCCCCTGCATTCACATTAGTATCAACCAATAAAAACATTTATTAGTGGAATCCACATCATTCTGTAAATAATTCTGTGCAAATTTTCTGTGCACCTAGCACTACTCTATATGTATTATGCCAATATTATATTAAGTAATAGATATGAGATATGTAATTATTAAAATATAAATAAAATATTATATAAATTTAAGAAACCCGTGCATCACAGGGGTATATTTAGTTAGTTGATTGATTAACATCTTCCAAAAATATTGTTAATATCTTTACAAAAATGACAAGTTAAAAAATTATATTAAAAATATAATTGAAAGAGTATGTAATTGAATTTCATTAAAGTATGACTGATAGAGTATTTATTGGCTTCCAAAAAAATAACAAGTTAAAAAATTATATTAAAAATTTAATTGAAGGAGTATGTGGTTGAATTTCAATTGAAGTATAATTGATAGAATATGTATCTATGTAAATTATTTATGTAAATGGAAATATAATCGAAATACTATGTAAAATATGTGATTTATATTTTAATTAAAATTAAATACATTTTGATTTGTTTTTTGTATTTTGGAAGGTGTTACAAACTTTTTGTAGAGGTGTTAACCAACCAACCAAAGAACCAAGACACAAAAAATTATTTTTAAAAAATTAGAAAAACGTGTTAAAATTTTCAAATTCAATTAAATTATATATAATTTATCAAAAATAAAAAACCAACATGTTTTTATAGAATTATAAACGTTTTCAATTATATCCCGATTACACTTCTTGCTACAATTATTTCTTCAATGATATTAGGTTACACTAATTTTTTTTTTAAAATTAACTATTGAATTATTAAGATATTTAAAAATAAATTTAAAGATAATGTTAAATTAATGATAATTTTTTTGTCATGAAATTAAGTATGGAACATATGTAAATTTAAAATTAAAAATAAAATTTATTAAAATAAATTAAAATTTATATTAAATCAAATGATTAATATATTAATTAATATGATAGTTTGCACGGGTTATAGGCTAGTACTTACTATACTATACTAGGGACTTTGCCCGCGCTACGCACGCGATCTGAAAAATTAATAAAAAAAATTAAAATGGTTACAAATTGTTTAATATGATTAAGACTTATTAATATATTTATTCCTCTAAAATTGATTAATACATATTAAAAATGTGTTACCCTTAATTAAAAATTTAAAATTATACCTATCAGCAATACATTGATGGATCCAAAATATGATTTCATTTATATTCATTTTGTCACACTTAAAATTAAGAAATAATATACATTATATATAAAAATTAATAAAAAAATTCCAAACAAAAAAAAAACTTAAAGTTTATACATAGATAGGTGTAATAAAAAATGGGGAGAGAAGACCTAATTTAACATAACCCTAAATAGCGACTTACAACTCTCTTCTTTGAGTTCTTTCAAAATGTTCAAAATGTTCAGTATATTTCTTTAAAAAATCAAAAGAAGAATTTTGATAAGAAATGGTTACGTGATAGATCATATAAAACAAAAAAAGTGGGGATCTAAGGTGTAATAAATATAATTGTTACAATTTGATAATTATTCACTCAATAAAGTCAATATTGTTATATAATATAATGTTACTCGACGTCGCCTCACGGCGCCGTCTCGCTTTTTATAATATGAAAATAATAATTATAATTGGATTACAAATAAATGATGAATAATTTAAATTATTGAGCAAAGAATTTATGAAAAAAATGATCTGGTCATATTTTTTAATCGACATAAAACTCTAAAAGCTGAGTTTTTGACATTTATCTTCAATCATATTCATTAAATTTATTAAATATAAAAATTTGTGATCCAATAATTCATTAAGTTTTGAATAAAATGTGATCCAATAAGGTGTAATAAAATATAATTATTACATTTAAAGTATAACAAAGTCAATATAGTTATTTTTTTAACAAAGTCAATATAGTTATATAGTATAACGTTGCTAGAGGTTACCTCGCGGTATCATCTCGGATTTTATAATATTTAAACTAAAACTATAATTGTACTAAAAACAAATTATAAAGAATTTTAGTTATTGAGCAATAAATTTACGAAACTTAAAAATTAACCAATATTATTCTTTTATCAACATTAAATTCTAAACAATGAGTTTTCAACATCTATATTTAATCATCTTTAATAAATTTATTAAATGTAAAAATTTGTGTATGTTTAATTTAATATTCATTAAATTTAAAATAAAATGTGATTCAATAAGGTATAGTAAAAAAAATAATTTTTACAATTTGATAATTGTTCACTCAATTTAAGTCAATGTAGTTATATAGTATAACTACATAATAAAACACTATTTGTGTATAATTATTAAAACACTATTTTTGTAAATTCACAAAAACATTATTTACAAAATTTTGTACTTGCAACAACAAATTTGTGTATTATTATTAAAACACTATTTCAAAAAAATAAATTATATGAAATACCATATTCAGAAAAAGAAATAGAAATGTGCATGGTATATAAATAAGATTTAATCTTAAATAAGCAACTGATTTTATAAAAAGACTATTATAACCGTTATATGAATCTATTAAAGTAAACCTTTCTAATTCAATTTATAATTTTTTTCATCACTTGAACGGATTTTAATTAATATATATATTGCAGAACATTAGGATCAAAGTTACCAATGCAAAATATTTAATTATTAAAAAAGATGAAAAAATAATTAGTTTCAAAATTTTATATTTGTACAAATACAATATATTTGTTTGGAAATATATCATTGATTATGTATATTTTAGATATAATAAGTTAAATTATGTATTAACAAAAGTACTAATGAATTTAATAAATTACTTATATTGGTATATGTTAGGGAAAAAACGATAATAAAAAGAATATACATTAAAAAAATGTATTGTAAAAGGACATTTTATAAAAAATCTATTAATTGTGAGAGGTTATTGGGCATCTTGCAAATTTGTACATTGTGATTTATTTGATATAACGATGGCTTGACATCATGATTATTAAAAATAAAAAATAGTTAATTGCAAAAAATTACAAAGAAATACAAAATAGGATTATACATTATAATAAATAATATATTCATATTTACACACTTGTACATGAATGCAATTAGGATATATTACATAAATTTGTATTTTATACTTAAAAATCTTGCCCTCAAATTATCAAACTTTCTATCACGAATATTTGTATTCTAAAAAAAATCAAAATTCAAATATTACATTTGAGGATTCATGGAGCACCCCAAAATTTTATTTTGATTTTAAAGCGTGAAATGTATATGTGGTATCATTAATTTAACAATGGTTTTTTTCAAATTTTAAAATTTATTAAAAAATATAGTAGTAGTTGATATAAGATTATTTAATATATAAAATTATATGGTGAAAATGCAATACGTAAATCAAAATTGTTAATATAAATTATAACACATAAATTATCTTAAAAATGGATGAGACCATTTACTTTTGTAATAATCTATAAAAAAATTAGCTTTACATTTTGTAACTAAGAAAAAAAGTGAATAAAAACAAAATAAAAACTTTTATATTTTAGCATAAAAAGTGGGTTGTTAGGATATTAATAATTAAACTGTGTAATTGTGCCATACTGTAAAATGAAAACATGGGTAAATTTTATATTAAAATATCAAATTAAAAAAAATTGTATTTTGTTTAACTTTACATTTTTACTGCTAAAATTTATGATTGATTAATATATTAAATAATTTAGTTTAATTTGAAACCAAGTAGTATAAAATATATACCTAATCCTAATTAATTGAGAATGTTATGAAATTACTTTATTCTTTTTTATGATCACATTCTTTGAAAGGATTTTTAATGATATTTTATTTATTTTAAATTTACTCTTGTGTCATACATCAAATTCCTTTCTTAGAATTAAAGAATTACGAATTTAGTTAAACAAAACATTTTTTATGATCTCCTTATTTAGCATACAAAATCAATATGGTTTACAACTTAATTATGAAAATCGAAGCCTTGCCATTAATAGACTATAGTCTTGTAATGTAAATGCGCATATTACAAAATAATCATTCATATATACTGATACCTTTATAATTTTCTAATTTTTCTAAAATATTATCTACAACATATATTTTGTTTTTTGAAAGGCTACAAAAGAAGGTAACTGCTAGTAGATGGCCAAATAGCCTAAGGTTAAAAGAATGGATGGCTAACAACTCAGATATTGATTAGATAAAACATTAAAACATATGTATGGAACACTAAAGTTCCATCCTCTTCAATCCTAGATGTGTAACTCTTCCCCAGCACATAGTAGTCTTCCATTTCCACTTCATGAATGAGCATCACCACAGGACCCTCATCTTCCACTGCAAAATAATCTTCTTGAAACATATATCCACCATGCTGGCATAAGGTGGGGCAAAATCAAAAGATTACTTAAGATTAGGTGCAACGTGCCCAAAACCAAGATCCTGCACCTACAGGACTTTTTAGGGTGAAAAGGTTTGTACATTTCTCACCACCCTTATGTTCATAGTAACCCTAAACAGTGACACAAAATCAGCTCTTGTCATTATGCCTGAATGAATCTTACTGAATAAGTATTTATATATAATATATTTAAGCCATATCATCCGTAGAACTCCTAATGGGAAAAAAAGTATAAACAACTTGAAGATGAATCAAACCTTATAGAATCTAAAATTAAGGCACAACATAATGCAAACTCTATTGGCAATATAACTACATTCATAGCAATGTCAAAGTTGATGACCTGGGGTGCATTTACATGTCCTAATCCTAGGTCATTTACTTGGTCTCAATGATTAACAACCACATCAAAATTAACTGGGTCCATACTCTTGCAGGTAAATACACATCTTGATAAGTCATGCGTCAATAGTCTAAAAAACAGATAGTCTTGATAGTATATCAATCAACATAAGTTTGATTTCTAGCCAAATATTTTCGGGGTATGACATTTCTCAAACTACTATCAAGACTAAAAAGAAACGGGAACTACTTACAGAGCCCTGCTCCACATCAGAAGACTATATGCATGTTCTGAAGATCTATATGGATTAAAACTTCATCTCCAAAGACTTTAAAAAAAATACCTACGTCCATAACAAAATCGTGCATCTCATCCATTTCCTGAGCACCACTCACCACTTGTCCATATTCTTCACCAAATCCAACAATCCTATTGCAGCAAGTCCTTCATCCATCTGCAGCAAGAGGTCATTTATAAGATTTATAATTGCCAAGGAAAAGAACGGAAAGATGTATAATATACAACAAAACAGTGCAAGATCTGTAGTTGATATACAACAAAACAGTGCAACAAAACAGGAAAAGTACTTTTGTCTTGTCAAATAGAAATCTGTAGTTGATATGAACTAATATTTAGTCAATTATGGACCCAAATAAAAGTAGCTATCCGATTTGATTTCAAAAAACTTTTAAACTACAAATATCCAAATTCTTAAAAGGATATAAATAATATATTGCGTAAAACAAAATAGCAGTGCAAGATCTAAAAAAATATATCTTCCGACTTGACACAAACTTTAAATCTATCACACTATCACTATAGCAGAAAACTATTGTGTGATTTTACTACATGTATCTAAAATAAAATAAACAATGATATGAACAACACAACAAAAGGAATAAAACTTATGTAGCTTGATAAAAAAGAGTAATTTTATTTTTTAAGGAACCAAACTTATTTAGCTTGTTAAAAAAGAGTCTCAAGTAATATTTTTCTAGGTAAGCATAATATTTCTGATAAGCCAAACATGCATTACAACCAAAAGAGAACTTAATACAGCCAAAGGAACCCTAACACAAAGGAAGGAAGAAGACCACCCAATATTAATACTTAAGACTCGCTAAGGCTTTTTACTCGTAAGGAACATAAACAACTGCCCCTGCTGCTCCACCATCTTTGACAACACACGATGCTCCGGCTCATGACACCCCGCGTACTACTCATGCTGCAATAATTTAATGAACTCAAAATTCATTAGACTACTGAATATTGATTTATATTGCAGAAAATTGGACAACATTGACTGCCATACAGAGATGTGAGAAGGACCAAGTACCCATAACACACTTGTAAACCATCCAATATTTCACTAAATATAGTATAATGTGTATTTAAAAAATTATATTTCTAAATCAATACAAAGAAAACTGCACTAATATGGTTTACTTACTGGTTTAAGATGGTAGTGATATTGTTCCTCGTGCAACTAAAGAGGTCGACGTTTTCCTGCAACTGTTCATAAACTGTGTTAGGATGACGTACATCAGCTGCAAACATAGGCTATGTGAATGTAAAACTAAGTTTAAATAAGGTATATTAAAAAAAAATCAGCCGAGTGGTCAGTGGTGGAGCTAATATGCTTGAACAGTCAGTCCAAGAAACTGACTATGTTCCTGAAAGTCAACTGTGTGAAACAGCTAATGTGGAGAAACAATCAGTCCTGGATATTGACTACATTGCTCTGAGAAATTAACTGAACTCTGCTCATGACACAGTTGAGCAATCAGCCGGGAACATTGACTATTATAATCTGGAAACTCATTCGCAGAAAATTGACTACTACGCTCCAGAAAATCTGACGTGACTTGCAGGTAATGTGGGTAACAATGAGTACCGTACATTGAATAATTCTTCTGGTACATCAACTATTATGCTCCAGAAAATCAGCTTAGTGTTGCAGCTGATGTGGCTGAGCAAACCCTGGTTTCCCATAATTAAATGTAAGTTCTTGCATAAGAGGATGAGTCCAATTGAATAAAAAGCAACATAATGACATAAAAATTATGTCTATATCATTTGATAACAATATTGTTACCTCTCAGAAAACTGAAAAAGAATCCCAACTCTTTCCGGAGATGATAATATAGGCGACTGATGTGGACTACCATAATCGTGAAATCTTTTAATGTAAATAGAACCCGATGTTGGTTTACTAAGCCCTGCAATAAGCTATACAGAAGATGTTATAAGTTTGTGATCATGAATTAGAACTAAAGATGCAAAGTCTGATAAACAACTTGCAAGAGAGTTGATTTTCCATTTCTACTCCGCCCAAATATTAAGCCAAAACTAAAGAATTACAATCAGTAATCATTTTAGTTCAAAACAATTGAATGATCCTATTAAATTACTGATCCACCGATAAAGTATAAGGAAGAGTCGCAAGAATTGGCAATAGATAAATTAATTGAACTATCATTTTTCCCTTTAATAGAAAAAGACTGATCTTTTATACATCATAAACAAAAAGGAAAAAGAGAAAACTAAAAAGGAAGATGGAGAGATTGAAAAAGCTCACCTTAAACTTTATATATGGATTATCAGCAAATCAATTAATTTTGATAAGCTTATGCATAATAAACAAATTCATTAGTGACACAATCAAAGAAATAAAAAACACAGAGATGATCAATACAAATTCATTAGTGACCAATACAAAACTCACATAAGAATTGAATTTTTAGCTAATAAACAATCAATCAATAAGAAAAAAATATAATTACATAACAGTCAAGATTAAAATCATACCTTTAGCATAATAGAGGATCCACAAACACCCATCAAGAAAGTCAAAATTGTAATTGAGAATTTTCAAAATTGAATTGAATTGTAATTGAGAATTTTCAAAATTGTAATCTATTGTCTGCAAAAAGAACATTATAAGAAGCCATTACAAATCGAAATTCAAAATTTCATATTACACATCTTGAACATATATAAACTGATATATATACATGTAATCTACATCTATCCGGTGGATAGTCCACGACCCGCCCTATCATACATTTTCCAAACAGATAGAAAGGAATGAAAAGAAATAAGTATTGTACCCTCGAGTGCCTACAAATACTCTTGCAACACAACCTGTAGAAAGTTGCTTGTACATTAATTTGTATACCAATTTATTTGTTTTTCCTAAAATAATAGAGACACGACTCTTCTCCTAATACATTTATCATGTATTGATTGTTTCCGAGTTCTACATTTACAATTATAGTGACTAACACTTTACATAATTTAAAGCTTAAACTCCTTGAATTTTTACCATACGCTAATCTGAAACATTTAAGTGATGATACAAAAAGTCAAAATGCTTACGAAGCCATCCAACAATAGGTTCTTGTCTCTAGAGTAATTCCTTCAGTTTGCACCTCAATTAATCATAACAACATCGAAACTGCAATCTTTATTTTTAATCTTCATATGGTTCCTCAATTAGAATTGGATTTATTGGAGTATCTGATGAACTACTTATATCTCAGTTTTCAGATACATCATAATCCATTTGAAAGCCTGGATCAAAGAACAAAATGAACACATACATCCACATATGTGATAAAAATATGCAACTACAAAATTCTATATCTTTTGCCCAATCTGACTACTTTTTACTATTGTTCATTCATTTTTTTTTTAAATTTTAACCAAATCACTGCAAACCAACATCGTGCGATAGTTTTTAAGAGCTACTCACACTCAAAGTGCTTTATCTTATATAAACTTGTAAGTGCAACCCAAACCAATGAACATAAATTTGTAAAAAGATGTACAACATATCTTTGTAGGATTTTCATCAAACACATTATATGCGTTACAAAGGTTAGACACGTAATCCATAAAGTTGTTACCTCTTATTGACATAATTGTTTCGTTCTTCAAACAACCCCGATTGAGCAGAAACCATTGTAATGTATCTACCTGTATAGCAAAAACATAAAATGACCATTGTCAAATAAAATAACAACCGAGAGATAAATAAATCCAAATCAAAATTCAAATTATAAACATTGAAAGAAGATGAAGAAAGCTTGAATTCAAAGCCATGAATAGATCTAAGCTTTTTAAGGATAAATGAATATGCCAAAATTGGGTTGAGAAAAACAGCGTATAACAAACAACCATAAATTCCGGGATATTTGAATTTGAATACGTTTTGTTTATGATTTGGCCGTATATCAACATCATCCGATGAATGCAATTCTGAAATTCAAATTTGAAATCACGCCATAATTTGTGGAACTCTAATTTGGGTACAATTATTTTGATTGCAAAGCACGTATAAATTATCCATACCCGGTGGATAGTCCACGACCCGATTTGTTTACCCATATTTTGCTAGTATTTTACTAAAATGCCCTGAATTTTTAAGGAGTCTAAAGGAAAGTGGGGATAGATTGGTAATATCAGGAACTCTAGCACTAGCAGGAATTTATTTATATAGATATAGATAGATAGATATAGATAGATACTAGCAGGAATTTAGTTATATAGATAGATAGATAATATAAGGGTATATTTTGTAGGTATCCTATTTTGGTTATTCTTTTAAATTTACTAATTTTAAATTTTAAATAAAAAAAATTATATAAAATTCTAAAAAACGATCCACTAGGGTAAGGTCATGTTTTCACTATCTATGATTTTGATTTGTATCCACCATAAGTAATTTGTGATATTACTATCATGATTCAGACTTTTCTCTCTATCTATATTTGTATAATTAACATCTCCCTCTCTTGCTCTTAATTAGGTCGAGGTACCAAGTTGAATTTGATTATTTGATAATTGTTATGAAGGTCGACAAAGTTGGAATTAAGTAGTAGTTAGCAAGCATCTCTCTGCATACACATGATCAGGTCCTGTTCCAAAAATTATCGTGAGACAAGGCCAAATTCGAATTTGATACCTTTGACTCCATTCTACTTTGTTTTAGGAAAAATATTTAATATTTAGCTTTTTCTGCTATAATTTTTTAATTGAATCTTCATAAAGAGTATAATTAAATGAGGCTTTGTTTAAATATTTAATGTTTTCTAAAAAATTATAGCTTTAATTATTCTCTCCCGGTTAAACATATTTGAGGAACTATGTATTTTATTATGTCGTAATTGGTTTTCCTGAAATAAGTTGCATTTTAGTGTCTTTGCATGATGGAAAGTAAGAATTCACTCTATTATTTCTTGGTGCCAACTATTTTTGGCACAAAGAGATGGCGATGTCTTTTTAACGTTTAAAGAGTTGTGAATTCAATGCCAAGTTGCTATCCGAAGTCTATTATGATTTATTCAGTTCTTACCTCACGCAATGAAATAAATTGCAGGGGGTTGAACTGCAACTCAATCGCGTTCAGGGTAAAGGAGTTTATGGCTGGAGTTGCATATGTGAAACAATATTAGGGGAGTGGTTGGAAGATTTTTCTCAAAATCAGGTTTGAGCAGTAGCTGTAAAGCTTATAGAATATCATGTTGCTACTCTTACAACCATACCAACTAATCATATTTTACAGGTTCGTAAATTGTTAAAAGGCCTTCCTCCCATTCGATCCTTGGTTGCTGTGGGTTCTGGTGCAGCAAAGCTGGTTTCCTTGCCTGTGAAGAACTACAAGAAGGATCATAGACTTATAAAGGGAATGCAAAGAGGTAAAACTATTGACTGACAATCTTTTGTTCTTTGCGAAAATTTATCGTGAATGATTTTTTTGTCTGGAAGCAAGTGCCCAAGTATTTTTTGTTTGCTATTTTACATGTCCAACAGTCATTTCTAATTTACATTTTATATAACCAACTACTCCTATAGGTACAATTGCATTTCTCAGAAGTGTTTCAGTTGAGACCATTGGATTAGGAGTACATTTGGCAGCAGGGACCCATGAGATTCTCCTGCAAGCAGAATACATAGGAGTACATTTGGCAGCATGGACCCATGAGATTCTCCTGCAAGCAGAATACATACTTGGCAACATTCCACCATCTGTACCATGGTCTTTAGAGAACAGAGTAAATAGTAATGTAAGTGTCACGATCTAGCAAACAAATGATACTACTAGTATTGGACCTGTGTCTAGTCCGAAAACAAAGCCCAATAGCTAGAGCCCAAGAGCGCAGTCTCCACTATCCATTTTAGCCTCAGTATATAAACTGATTTATGTATCTTTCCTGATTATAAAATGAATGAAATGAATGCTTAATTTATCTTTTATTTCCTTGCTTTTGTTTTCCTGCATTTTTCTTTATTTTAGTAGCTTACTTTTGAAATCAAATTGTCATGTTCATGACAAATGGTATCAGAGCTTGCAGTTCCTCGGACACTATGAACGGCGATTTTGGTACCGTTAACCCATGGTATTACCCTGTCACTTCTTCTTCGCCATACCAATTTTATAACCCTAATTTTTACCATCCTCCAGAATATACTCCGCCTCCAACACCCCCACATGTCTATCACCATATTCAACCACCAGAACCACCATATCAGTTCTATACCATCCCTCAACCACCATCATATTATACACCTCTTAAATCTTACACATCCCCTTATCTTCCAGACAGCAGCGGAATACATTGGTATTCTACTAACCAGCATGAAATTCAAGCTCGTCCAAACCCATATCACCCACCTTTGACTTGTTTTACGAGTCCATTTATCACTACAACACAGTTTCCATTTGGAGTTATTGATGAACAGCAACATAAATTGGTCGCGTCCCAGGTGTTCGATGAAAGTCCTCACTCACCGGAGCTGATTTCCAACTCCAGTAATGATAACTACCACCAGATGGATGACAAATTCACTGAAATAATTCAAAAACTGGAAGAGATTGGGAAGAACCTTGCAGATCGGTCAAGGATATCTAAGGAGATGTCCTCAAAGAAAGTAAGCCAATCTTCTCATACGCTTACTCATGTTCCGATTGTTAGTAATCTGGATAAAAGTGTTATAATTGAGAAAACAGGGAATGTTGATAGTAAGCAACAACTTGATATACTTTCTCCTCACATGTTTGATGAAAGTCCTGAGAATGAATATGTTACACTGGATAAAAATTTTCCCACCACTCCTTGTGCGGGACAAGTTTATTCTGATGTTGAATCAAGTCAATCAACCGTAGTGGAAACTTCAGTGGAAAGTTGGAACTATGACAATAGAGTGTTTGATGTGAATTCTGGCATAAATGTAAATGAAAAGAAGAGAATTATGAAATTGTTTAATGATCATGATGATACCCCTGTTAGTGATGAAGATGAATCGGAAGGGATTGCCAATGAAGTTTGGAAGGAAATTGTGGGTGAGAAAAGTGGTGACAGTACTTTCGAAGGTAGTTATGATGAAAGTGAATCCCCAATACAGATAGTTGAATTTAGTAAAGGCAAATTAGATTCTACCAGAAGAAATAGAAGTAGTGGCAGAATGCTAGCTGTGAACAGTGTTTTTGTTGGGGTTAAAACTGTTGGTTTCGAGAATGAAGAGGAATGGGGGGTCGAAGAAATCGAGCGAAAGGATATTGAAGATTGGAAGGTGTTGAAATCTAAATACACTTTAGCTTTAAGATCCGTTGATGTGAAGAGAAACCTTGATGAAGGTAAAGGCAGAAGTGGGAAAGTTTTAGAAATCAGTTCTTTGAAAGAGGTGCTAGAAGATGATGATATGAGAAAGAATGAAGAAAATAATGCCACTGAAGAAAGTAAGAATTCTGGAGATCAAAGTTGTGAGGCACAATACGTGTTACCAAAAATTAATGGTTTGGATGATCTGTCTAACATTGTATGTGACAGAATTTTAATCATCTTTGATCCTGGTGGTTATAAGAGAAATGTGGCATGTGTCGTTATAATGTTAAAGGAAATGAACAGGAGTTCAGAAGTGGGACTAGATGGCATTGCAAAAGTAATCTCAGCTTGTAGTGTTGTCAATGTTAGAGAAGATATGGGCTCAAAGGTTATGAATCGGAGGGAAAGGTTTAAGAGTAAAAATGGTATTGAAGGTGGCAGTGCTACACATGATTGTTCCCATTTTGTAACTCTGATTGGAGACTTGAAATCTATCAAAAAGATCTATGATGAAATGTATGACACATATAATGAGGACAAAAATGCAAGAATTTCAGTCATGGGCAAGCAAAGATACGTTGGTGAGTCATTTGAGGTATTTGACTACATGTATAAAAAGCACCTCTATTCCTGGAATTTAAGGATGACTCGATATAGCAAAATGAGGAATATGGAACCAGCTCGGTTATTGTTTGATGACAGTTCAGGTAAGAAAGTTGAGCCAGAAAAGAAGGTGCGTTTTGAGTCCAATAGCATAAATTTACTGAATATTCTTAGTATTGGTAGACATGGAGGCTTGATATATGAGCTTCAACCTTTCACTAAGATGGTCACTGCATGTGGTAAGGTGTCTGGTATTAAGCTCTATGGGTGCTTCATTAACATGCCAGGAAGATCTGAAAGGCTTAACGAGGTAGATAACAGGACTATCGATTTCCTGAATAAATTAGCAATTGTTGTTTATTGGAGAACTCCTCGAGTTAAGATGGGAAAGAGAGTTATGAGAAGGATCACACTTGATAAGATCACTAACTCGTGTATTTTGAGTGCTTGTGCTCGTAAAGGACCTGTGAAGGGAGTTGTGTGTAGCTTCCTAAATCCGCTGTGTAGCTTGATGATTATTATGAAGGAAGGTTGGTGTTTCTTTGTGACTTCTGGTAAAGATGATTTGCACCTTAATATAGATATATCATTCGCAAAGACTCTCCAGCGTATGTCCATCATTAGTATCCTGGTGGTAAATCAGAATGTTAAGAATCATGAGGAGATATATGTTGTCAAGGAGAATGGAAAAGAGAATGTTAATTCTCGTGATTTATGTGGAAAACTTGTCTCTGTTGCTGCGTGCTATTTTGTTATTCATTTGGATATTAGAAATGTTAAATTGAATGATGCATGTGCATGTAACTTCCTAAATCCGCTGTGTAGCAGATCAGAGCTTGAAATGTCTTCTGTTAAAATTGGTAATCTCGATTGGACACTTAAATGTGTCGAAGATGCCCTGTCCCTTGAGCCTGTTTCTGGAGTACCAATTGTAGATGGTATTTATGCACTCGTTGGCCAAGACGAATATGAAAATGTGCTCAATGAAGTTGGGTTCTCTGCAATCAATCTTCATGAATTTGTTCAGTTTTCTTCCTCTGTCTATGAGAGAAATGCAAATGCCAGCTATAGTGTTACTCCAATATGTCATGAACAAATATCATCTACTGTTGGACCTGTTCCAGTGCTGTGTTACAAAGGAATGTGCGATAGAATCTGGAACTCTGAAAAGACATTAAAGCTTATGAATGATTGTGGAACAATGGTGCTTGAAGAAGTTACATGGCAGATATGGAAGAAGTTACTACTAGCAAAAGTTACATGGAGCAGTGTCAATTTCATCCTTGAGGACAAGGATGATTTTAAGAGGGGGTATTTGTCACGATCTAGCAAACAAATGATACTACTAGTATTGGACCTATGTCTAGTCCGAAAACAAAGCCCAATAGCTAGAGCCCAAGAGCGCAGTCTCCACTATCCATCTTAGCCTCAGTATATAAACTGATTTATGTATCTTTCCTGATTATAAAATGAATGAAATGAATGCTTAATTTATCTTTTATTTCCTTGCTTTTGTTTTCCTGCATTTTTCTTTATTTTAGTAGCTTACTTTTGAAATCAAATTGTCATGTTCATGACAGTAAGGTCTAATCAGCCTAGTGATGCCCGGCAAGGAATTAAACAGGTAGGAATCTGGACTCCTTGTTTTCATATTTCACTCGAGTTCATCTTTTATGTTTTAAGGTGATTATGGGAAGCCAATAGCTATACTTTTAACCTCTGTCTTCAATTTCGCTTGAGTTCATTATCTTATTCTCTAAGTCCTACAGAAATTGGGAAAGTCTATAATCTGCATCTTTTTATAAAGTTATTTTCGTCTCACAAGGAATTATTCAGAAGTCAGAATATATTGTTTGTTCGCTTTGAGGACATAGGACCAGCGTATGAATGATTTCTCAGTTAAATGATTTAACTGAGAATTATAGTGCACCTTTCCGTATGAATGTTAGCCTAATGTTCATGTATCGCATTTCTGGAAAATAGACTCCCTTAGACCTGTATATAGTAATATAAGAACTAGGTGACATAAGAATTGGATGCATCAACATCAACCCTTTTAGCTGCTTGATCATTGTCAGGTTTTTGGAATTAGAGCCTTGGTCATATTAAATGAATGCGACTGTAGTGTCAAATGAGTTGGGTTTGCTTTGATTACAGGTTTTAACAGGTCCACATGTAGTCGTCCCTGCGAAGCCTTTGAAGAAAGGTTTGTGCTTTTTTCTCTACTTTTAGTTTTGTTAATCTATTACTATGTGCTTCAGATTGATATGGATAATGATAACTATAACAATTTTAAATACTCACACTTAAAAGTCTGTTGTTCTTTTTTGTTATTTATAAATTGAGTTAACTTGGAAATCTATTTAATTTGTTATCGTATGCCTATGCTTTCAATATATGTGGTTTTTTATAAATGTATATGAATCTTATCATAAGATATACTCCTATACATGTATTTTAATTTTCTTTATAATTAAGTGCATATTCATAATAGTTAATTCAGTTATACATTTTGGAAAGAAGAGATGTATCAAGTATGATTTATAAGGATTGAATTCCATATTTTCACAAGTTGTTTCTTATTTTTTCTGAAGTTTAGTTTTATAACTTATAAAGAATACGTATAACTGCAAAAGATTCTTAGCTTATAGCTTCCTTTAATGGTATAATTTATGTTAGACAAATCTATATACACCTGCTTTTGTGATATAAAAATACTTGATATGGCTGCCTAAGCTAAGAGTGGCCTATGAGTAGCAAATTACTTAATTTGATTTTTAAATGAGTACCTTGGCTGGTGGCTGGTAGTTTTGATATTCTTTCTGATGAATAAGTGATTTATTATCAGCAAAGTTGCATTGATGAATGTGCTGATCATCATGATCTAAATGCAACAATGTCAAATGGACTTTTAAATGCAACACAGCTAACAACTAATGCATTAGCTATTGTTTCGACAATGTCTGGAATATTTTAGTCGTTCAACATTCCTTTAAACGTGATTGCAAGTCATAAACGCCTTCTTAATGTAGCTCGTGATAATAATTATGGTTGTCCCAGGTATCTTTCATCTGTAGATAGAAAGCTGTTAGCCAATAACAATGTGGGGGTGACACCAAATGCTGTTGTAGTACAAGATGAAAGTGGACGATACAAAACTATTAGTGTTGCTTTTGCTGCATATTTGAAGGGTATAAAGAGAGGTATACTATGAAGGTAAAAGAAGGATTTTACGATGAGTGCATAACTGTTACCAAAAATCAGGTAAATGTGTTTCAACCATGCAAAGTGCATCTTTTGGAAAGTTCATTTATTTGTTTTCCTATATGTACACGTTATCATCATAAGGAAAATCAAATATACTAATTAGATGACAATTGCAGCTGCTGTTGGAACCAGATTCTTGGCCAAGGAATGAAATTCCAGAACACAGAAGGTCCTGATGGACATCAGGCAATGGCACTAATACTAATTAAGCTAACCGTCCCAGGTTTCTATGTGTGTTAATTGCAATTCTAAGAGTATCGTTCTAAAGTCTATTTTTTATTTGTTTGTTCTGATTTTTCATTCTATATTTAATTTGGTACTAAGCGTGATACTATAATATATATATATATATATATATATATATATATATATATATATATATATATACACACACACACACACATTCGTCGACAAAGTGTCTGTTAAATTTTCTCATAATCTTTTATTAATTTTTCTGTATAATAAGCATCATGAATTTTGCACTGGCAATTCAAGATTATAGGCATCTTTTGTTTTCATTCTTTTTCTCAGAGTGAGGATGTCACGACTTATGCATATGCATGTAAGCATTAAAAGTAGCCCGTGCTTTGCACGGGTTATAAGCTAATAAAAGCAAATACGTGTTTCAGCGTCAGGTTTATTTTACATATACAGGCAATGGCCCCTGAGCCTGAGCCACCAAAGTATATACCAGAAGATATCTTAAGAGCTATCCTCTCCAAACTGCCAGTTCAATATGTAGTTCGAAACATGGGATCATATTGTTGGTAGTACGTCCTTCGCTAGAACACATCTCAACTATCAAAAAGCAGCCTCCAACTCAAACAAGTATTTCCTATATCAATTTGCCCAGCTCTGCACATTACTTCCCCATTCTCATTCGATTTACGACGGAACTAATGAATAATACACCAAGATTAGCTTATAGCTAAATCAAGAACACTATATAGCATAATGAATTTCTTTTCCTAAGAAATAACAAGTGAACCAAAAGTTAAAAATTAATATGAAACCATAAAGCATATTCTTTAATTTGAATGAGCATCAGTGCATGACATTCCACAAACACAACCAGTCAGAAAAAGTTGAAGAGGAGGAAAGTTGTGTTGGATGCTGAACATCGCTAAATGTCATATTGAGTGTACAAGACGCCTCTTGTATGTCCGAGAGATGTCGTGATATAGGCAATTTCACTTTTATTTTCGTGCAGTTGATGTTTCTTGATCTCGAATCCGTGACCTACACTTGTTAATCTTATTATTTATTGAGAAGCTAACCAGACACTTTGAAAACTTATGGTTCTCAAACACCTAATCTAATCTTCATGGGTTTAACTCCCGATGCCATCTTATTTCTTGGCTTAGTTCCGGCTCTTATGTGCCAAGGTATGCTGTCTTCTCACCTCTGCACAGTTAAGTTTTGGTTTTTATTCTGCGTAAATCTATACTCTATATTAATGTGCAAAACCATGTTTTAATGGTACATAATAGTACCAAAGTACCAAAAGTACCAAATTTGGTTATCACTTAACTCGGGGTTCGATCCCTTCCAACTACATAATTATACAAGATTTATTATTTAATTTAATTTTACCCCATGTTCGATTTCTTATAAGGGATTCGATTAAGGTGTTTGACGGTTATCACTTAACTCGGGGTTCGATTATTTCCAACTACATAATTATACAAGATTTATTATCGCGTGTTCGATTTCCTATAAGGGGTTCAATTCCTGACATAATCATAAAGATTTATTTATTTTAATTTTTTTAACTTTATCTCAGATTCGATTCTTTATAACTACATAATTAAATAGTATATTAATATTAATTTTTTAATCTCGACTCGTGTTCAATCTATGCCCGTGCTTCGCACGGGTTATCAGCTAGTTATGAATAAAGAGAGATTCAAGTTCTGTTTAGGTTTTTTAAGATTAAAGAGTCCAAATTTATGATGTGATGACAAATTTAATATGCAGAGTTTATCAGTATATGCACAAAGAATTACACTGACATTGACACCGACTTACAATGGATTCCGGATACTGGAATTATTGACCATGGAAAATGAGTTGGGGTGGAGAATCCAGATGCATCTTCATTACAGTATCAAACACGAAGAGACTTTCCTAGTGATGACAAGAAGTATTGCTACACTCTGAGAACCGAAGAGAGGAGGAGGTACCTTGTCCGAGCAACATTTTTATACGGAAACTCTGCAGAGAGCACATATCCGAAGTTCTGGCTTTATTTAGATGCAACCAAACGGTCACTCGTAACTATCATGGATGCCTCAAAGGTACATGTTAAAGAAATGATCATCAGGGCTCCTTCAAGTTCCGTTGATGTCTGCCTGTGTCATGCAACAACAGGTTCTCCATTTATTTCCACTCTTGAGCTGCGTCCTTTAAATCTTTCAATGTATGCCACAGAGTTCGAGGATGATTTTTACTTAAAGGTGGCAGCAAGAGTAAATTTTGGGGCTGCAAGTATTCAAGACATACGGTAAGCTCTCACTTCTCATACAATGTCATCATGTCAATATCCGAAAGTAAATATATATACCCACCACGGGGGAAGATGAAATTTGACATGGTCAATTGAAGATATTGAACACTTATATTCATTAAATTGAACTCTACGGTAAGACTGTGCAAGCAAGACTGTCAAGAAAGCGAAGTAATTAGACAACTTAATCTGAATTTGCTTAAACAAATTCATTCTTCTGCATTAGCCACTAGCCTGCAATATATTTCAAATCGATGATTTTCCTTTCAGGTATCCTGATGATCCATATGATCGCATATGGAGTTCTGATCTTGTAAAAAGGCAAACTTTTCTCGTGGGAGTGGCACCAGGTACCAGAAGAATCAACACAACAAAGTACATAAACACAAACACAAGAGAGTTCCCACCTGTCAAAGTAATGCAAACTTCAGTTGTTGGCACCAAAGGTAGGCTTACTTATAGACTAAACCTAGAAGATTTCCCTGCCAATGCTCGAGCTTATGCATACTTCGCTGAAATTGAAGACTTGGGAACTTCTGAAAGTAGAAAATTTAGAATAGAGCAACCTTACATGCCTGACTACAACAATGCTGTCGTTAATATTGCTGAGAATGCCAACGGAAGCTACACTTTATATGAACCAAGCTTCATGAGTGCATCACTTGAATTTGTATTATCATTTGCCTTTGTGAAGACCCTGGATTCTACTCGAGGACCACTCCTAAATGCAATTGAAATAAGCAAATATGTGCTGATTGCCAAGAAGACCGATATGCAGGATGGTAAGAGTTGTGCTGCAGCACAAACCAATATTCTTTACACATAAAAATGAAAGTAGCTGTATTAACTATACCTTTATGAACTAACTAGTCTCCATTTCAAATGGTAGTGAACATTCTCAACTTACTCCGAGCCAAGTCTAAAGACAGTAATTGGGTGGATGAAGATCGTGGAGACCCTTGTGTCCCCACACCCTGGGAATGGGTGACTTGCAGCTCTGACATACCACCAAGAATTACAAAAATGTGAGTTCCTGATTCTCTTGATGTAACTTTTAGGTTGATGTGTTATTATATACCATGAATTTACCATTCATCGAATTGAGTAAGCCTTAAAGGGATTTTGTATCAAATTCAAATATGTTTATTCATGTATTTTTTTTTTTCTATTTCCAATGTTGAAAATTATGATTCTGAAAATAGCTTACATCTAATTTTTAACTTTTATGCCAAGTTACTAAACCAGATGATAAATTGGTATTAATGGTTCTGAAAACGAAACTAGAATATTAGTATTTCACTACCATTTAGTCTCTTTGTTTCCTGAAAATGCAGTCTAATTTAGTTACTTACATTTTCAATACAATTTAGCTAATTTAGCTAATTTTGGCTGATCATGTATATATAAGCATTTAGAATTTTGCAACAAAAAGAATTTACAATGTTGGCCTTTGAATGTGTTGAAGACCTATCATACAAGGGTCTAGGATACACAAATTTTCGCAGTTTATTTGGGCTACAAAATTCATAAAGGGTTCAAGTGTAAACCTGTTTAGAGCCACGATTACAACATAAAAGGCAAGAACATTCCATCTACTAGTAAACAGATTCAACAAAATGTGAAAATGGCGAAGGAATATCCACAGTGTTACTGCTGATATAGCATAAGCATCTCCTCTTACATGATAATCAAGCAGCGTGATTGAACATGAGATAATCCTCGCGTGTCATGATCAACAAGGATGTGCCGAAACATGGGGCTGATAAATGATAAGAATTCTAAATCTAAAACGCCAACACAGACCCACATGATATCATTCATTTCTTATTAGGAGAAGATATCCGATTCTTTGACCATTCGTCCAAGGCACTCCGGTGCAGAGAATTCATACGTATGTAAGGTCTTCTTTCACGGATCATCTTCTCAGCATTTTTCGAGTCTTCAGCCAATCCCAGTGCTACCAGCAAAGCACACATCACTGCCACACTTCTACCATGGCCTAGAAGAAGTAACATAAAGAAAGAATAACATATTACTATTCGCTCTTAGAGGGAATTGATATTTACAATAAATCACTAGATATGCAATGTTTTTATTAAAACAAGCTTCAACGGGTACTCGGTTTTATATCAAACTGCCCACTCATCTTACAAAAAAATATCAATTAGCTATCCAATTTCCATGACGATTCATTTAAACCAATAAAGTGATAAAATATATTATTCCATTAAATTTATTTCAAAAATTTGACAATTAACATTAAAAATGCATTGACGTGTCATGCTCGAATAGCACATAAGAGATATTTGGAGATTTGACTAATTAGATAAAGAGAAAAATGGGCCTGAGGATGTCCTCAGGTAGTTCTCCTGAGGTTATAAGACAAGTAGTCTATAGAATAAGTGGCCCCGCAGGGGCATTTTTGTAATATCAATTTTTTTTTATCAGTAGATTTACTTAAATACCATTAAAATTGTATTGGAAAACTTTTAACCTCAGGGTTCTACCTGAGGTCATCCTCAGGCACATGAATCCCTTAGATAAAACATGACGCTAATTTTTTTTATATATCATACTAGTATATTATGGTTCATCCTAAGATTTCAAAATTTTCTTTTGTTTGCATATAATTCTCCCTAGGGATGGCAACGGGTCGGGTTCGGCTCGGGTTTTGCAAAATCCAAATTCAAATCCAAATATTTTCGGGTTTCGGATTTCGGATCGTATCGGGTTTCGGATCCAAAACTCAATATCCAAATCCAAATCCATCGGGTTTCGGATCGGATCGGGTTTTTTCGGATATTCAAAATTAAAAATAGTGTAAATAAGTTGCTTAACAAAAAAATAAAAAAAAAATTGTGTAAGTAAGTTAAAAAATACCGCTACATCCATGACAATTTATTTTCTCGATCTTTCCATATCTTATGTCTCAAAGATATGTGTATGTATAATATGTATTTATAATATACATTTATATAATATATATATATATATATATATATATATATATAAGTGTATGTATAATATGTATTTATAATATACATTTATATATAATATATAATATATAAAATATATAATATAGAAAATATAAAATATAATAAATAAAATTCGGGTATTTTTCGGGTTTCGGGTTCGGCTCGGGTTTTGATCGGGTTTCGGGTTTCGGATCGGTATACATGAAATCCATATCCATATCCAAAAAATTTCGGGTATGAAATTCATATCCATATCCATATCCATATCCAAAAAGTCGGGTTTTGGATATCCAAAAAGTCGGGTTTTGGATCGGGTATCCGTTGGTTCGGATTATTTTGTCATCCCTAAATTTCTCCCTTTTGCGTGAATGTAAGGCATGTGTTTCGTCATGACAACGTATTTACTTTTTATATTTTTGATCATTAGCGGATTATTTAATTATTTCTTTATTATTTTCCTTTTTCTAGGTAGTCTGTCCAATTAGTAACTAACTGTCAGTCCAAAGTCTTAACATTGACCATCAATTTTTTAATCAAAATGATACTCCCTCTGTCTCACATTGTTTTTCTTGTTTGAAATGTCGGCCATGTTCATAACATGAGACAAATTACTAATTTACGTCTAATCTATAAGACGGAATATAGTCATGAGTGATCTTGTTGGATTCGTATTTATGAGTACTTTAATACAGTGAAGTTTTTATATTTAAAACTAATATGAAATTAAAGATATTAACGATCAAAAGTATGCGTTGGAAAACGTGTCCAGTCAAAACAGGAATGATATTTAGGGACGGAGGGAGTATATTTTAACACTTTAGTGGCCTAAATAAGTGGTCGTGGAGATTGGGTAGGTAATTGATACTCCCTCCGTCCCTTAATGTTTTTCCTATTTTGACTGGACACGTTTGCCAACGCATACTTTTGATCGTTCATATCTTGAATTTCGTATTAGTATTAATTATAAAAACTTTACTGTATTAAAGTACTCATAAATACGAATCTAACAAGATCACTCATGGCTATATTTGGTCTTATAGATTAGACGTAAATTTGTAATTTATCTCATGTTATGAACAGTCCCGACATATGAAACAAGAGTGATATTAAGAGCATCTGCAGCGGTGTTAAATTAGCTGCCCACTTCCCACATTGGGAAGAGTAAAGTGGACTTGGGCAAAAAAATTGTGGGCACACGCGTTGTACAACATCAAAAAAACAGGGCAGTGGCCACCAAAGTGGCCTTGGCCAACTGACCAAAATAATATATAAAATAATATATTTTAATTATATGTAAATGTAAATGAACTTGTGGACATAGAAAAAGTAAACATTTAAAAAGAAAGTGGCCATTCCCCGTTGGACTGCCTTGGCCAACTATTGCTGCTACCCAACCTGGCCTTGTTGTCAATTCTGTGGGGTCCAAAAACAGTAGAATCCGGGCTTCCAAACCAATCTACCGCTGCAGATGCTCTAAGGGACGGAGGGAGTATGTTTTTGTGAGATGGGTGGGTAATTTGATGTAAAATCCGGGTAATTTGATGTAAAACCCGTAAATGAATATATATAGGTCAAAATTTAATAATTTCAACTATTTAATATATACACTAAAGTACAAACAAACATCAGCGTTCAGCAGCAATGGTTGACTTGAGTCCCATTTTAATATTTCTTGCTTAGATAATAACTACATGAATTAGGTCCTACCCTAGGGATGATGGCGTGTTGAGGTGCCTTTGATAATTGTAGTGTTCTTATGACTTATTTAGATAAAAATATACTACGTAATAAAAATACATGAAACCTTAATAAATCAATTTCCGATAATTAAAATAAAATTTATAATCCTAACATAATAAAAAATATCTAAATTAGCGGTGATTTAAAAATATGTTATTTAAATCTTCAAGTCCTTAAATATGTTATTTATTTTTTAAGATGTGAAAATAAATAACATGAAGAGCGAATGAACTTGTTTAATGGAAACATGTAACACAAAATCTGTAAAATATTGAAATCTCTTGTTTAAATTGTAAAAAGTTTTGTGCATGCTACACCACCCAGCCTTGGTCTTTAGAGCTATTTTTACACATGTTGAATCTTATTAGAAGCTCTTCCACTTCTGTATCAATTCATGTACGTGGAACTATCGGACACATAGCACCCGAGTATCTATCTACAGGAAAGTCGTCAGAGAAGACTGATTGTTTTGGTTACTTGAGTTCATTTCGAAGGGCTTTTGATCTTGCTCGTCTTGCCAATGATGATGATGTGATGTTGCTTGGCTGGGTAAGCATTAACCAACCCTTTTTGTGTTATTTTAGTTTATGCACAGTATTTGGTTCTTGTACAACATCGTAGGATTATTTTTTAATAAACTCTGGTGTCGATGTTAATTTTGAACGTCTCTGCTACGCGAATGAGAGCTATTCTACATTCCAGAGTTGACTGATGAAGAATTTATTACTTCCTGTTAACTCTCCCTTAAATTTCAGGTGAAAGGACTTCTAATAAACAAGAAGCTGCAGATGTTAGTTGACACAAATTTGCAGGGTAACTATGTATATGAGCAGGTGGAAGAGTTACTTCAGGTAGCTTTGCTCTGCAGACTGCACACAAGATTCACCAACTGAACGTCCCAAGATGTCGGAAGTTGTTAAAATGCTTGAAGGTGATGGCTTGGCTGAGAGGTGGGAAAAATGGCAGGAGGAGATGTTCCGTCAAGAATCCAATAACACACACAATCCATCTACTCATTGGACCATTGCTGATTCAACTCACAACCTTCGAGCTGATGGATTATCTGCACCAAGATAATCCCTTGATGTCACATATTACATTTAGATTTTTCCCAACAAGGACCTGCTAGTAGAGAAATTCAGAAACAATACAAAATTCGAAGGTTTAGTGGAATCTAGATTAATCATGTATGTGTATGTCTGAATTCTGAACACAAAAAGCTCCATGTGCTTGAAATATATAGTTTAAATCAATAGTTTTGAATTCTTTTTCATCTGAATTGCAATTTTAAATATTATTTGTGTGAGGAACATAGTGTTATCTACAAAAGCTGAACATTTTTTTATAAACAAACTCAAAAAATGATATTAACAGTACATGCATGATGCATTGAGCATCTGAAGCAGAGGTCTGAACTTCAGATATATATTAACGAGAAATGAGAGGAGTGGTGGTTTTAAAACTGACATGAAAACAAGCCACAAGATAAAAATTGATCTTGTCCTTAAACCTACTGAGCACCAATTTCCTATCTTCTCCGCAATGAACAACTGCTAGAATCATCTTCTTTACTTTACCTCCTCTGCTCATTCGCGCACGAGTACTCTCTTTTTTATTTTCCTCATTTCTTACTTTTTCGTCGTCGCCTCCCCATTGAAGTGGATAGCTCCTTAAGAACACCCTTCGAATGTTGTAATCTTCGTTGCGAAAGCTCCTTTCTCTCGGATCTTTTTCCTCTAATAATGTTGAATCCATGTTAGATGGACAATGTACGTGTTTCATATGATACTGTCTACGGTTCTTAAATATACTTTTCAGGAATGCAGTATTAATCATTATAGTGTGTAACTGTGTTTACATTATAAGCAAGGTTGTCACGGTAAGGCTGCAGGTAAACTTACCAACGGCCAAGGCAAACTGAAAGCGATAAGTTGATATTTGATAACATAATAAAAATATGATATTGTGCAGTAAGAGATAAAACGAGTATTCTCGGCCAGCATAGTTTTAAATTAGATTTTTATTTATCCTGAAATTTATTTAAAAAAATGAATATTTTTTTTTTGAATGAATATTTTTTATTTAAAAAAATGAATATTAGTTAGCTGTTAAGTTACATTCAAAAAAATATATATACTATGAGATTTCAAATTTAAGTAAAATGAATAAATTTTCTGATATTAAAAATATGTATATATCAATATTTAACAGCAGCCATTTTGCTTCCTTAACAGCAGCCATTTCTAGATCATGGGCTTGTTGAAGTCATTGTCTATGCCGGTAACATTTTAATTGGGCCTTTAATCTCAATAGGTATAAAAATCAGAAATAAGATGTTTTAGTGGATCTTGGACTATAACATCCACTAAGAATGCTCACGGCCCAATTTCCCTTGGTCTTTCAGTCACATTTAACGTTGGCAAGTTAAGTGGATTTTAAAATGATACTACGAAGAAAAACAGCAACAAGCAGAGTTAGCTCCTCCGGCAACGAACCTCCGATTGTTCTAAACTCAAATAATAATAATAATAATAATAATAATAATAATAATAATAAATTCACTAACACAATATTAAGTAATAATCACAAAACGTAACAACTATTAAGTAATAATAGTTAAGTAATAATATTAAGTAATAATTGCAAGGCGTATTTGTTATTCTCACGTTATCATACACTTATATCTATTAAGTAATAATCGCACAGCATAACAACTAGTATTTGCTATTCTCACATTATTATTTACTTATATCTTTTTGTCGAATTTACGGTACGAGATCCGATGGAGAGACACGCCATTCCTTCTCCAAAACTCATGGATCTTCCTATGGTAACCGCATTCATAACTGCATTCATTTGTGCTTGGTCTATCTCGGTCTTCGAGCACCGTAATTTAACTGCATTTTAATATCGCGTTTCACTTAAATGAGATTTCGTTTATTAATAAAGAGTAAAACTATAAATATTTCTTGTAACTAACTTGTTTAAGTAAGTTTAACATTAGCTAACTTTAAATTTGACTGGCTTTGGTTGTGTCGGAATATATATGGACTTAACCTGAGCTGATTGTCGAGTTTTTTGTTGTTAAGCCGAGTAGTCTGCAACGAATTTTGTTTACAGGCTTCATCATCTAGTCAGATAAGATATTATTTTAGAATAAAATTTATTTTAAGCTTTTGGAATTCTATTAGATATCATGCTCCAAATTTCTACGGCCTCAAATTTTATCCTTGTAGGGGTTTCCTCTTCTATACTTGCAATCGTGCGTGTTGTCACAGGATCTTAATGTTATGGTACTGTTCTCATGATACAATACTACAGTAGTAGATTATTTATGAGTTTCGTGTCTGAACATTTTTGGCTTTGTATGAAAGAATATGGCAATATTTTCATCAACTAAACTACCCAAGAAAAGAGAGTCTGTCACTCTGTCAGCTATTATATAGTTTTAAAGAAAGAATATATTAATGTAATAATGAAGGCTTTAAAGAAAATTGATTACTTATATTGGTTTAACGTTGCAATTTTTTTTACAAAATTTGAAATTCTTAATTTAACATTGATTAAAAAAATATAATTATCTAAGGATTTATCTTTATAAAATATTATTTAAAAAATTTAAAATCATGTTATAAACTATTTAAAAATTTACTCTCAAGTGTAATGAAATAGTTTTGATGACGATATACATAAAAATAGTAATTTTCAAAATAAAATATACAAAAATAAATTTATTAAATAAAGAAAATTAAAACAAATCGGGAAAAAATGTTGAGAAAAAATAAAATAAAATTGAAAACTAGAGTCGTTTTGAAGATCAATGACAAAATATCACATATTTCTTGATAAAATACACAATTAAGGTTATATCGAAATCAAATTGTCCCGCATGTACAACCGTAAGAAAAGAAGGGAAAATATTATTTGTAGAGTTATTTTTTTAAAAATTTTCAAAATTATTTATACCATATTTCCCATGCATGCACAATTTGTAACATATATTAATACCAAATGTTTGAAAATAAAAAAATAACTTTAAAAGTAACATTTCTAAAAAAAATTATTGTCCGCATACACGTGTGTATCTGGTATATGCGTGTTCAAATTGCTCAGACTTTCCATCCGACACAAAACGATGCATATCGAGACCGGGAATCCAAGAATTCTAAACAATGTTATAGAAAAGGGAAATTGAATTTTTTAGTCATTCAACTATAAGTAAATTACATTTTGTATCTCTTATTTTTGGGGTTTTTTTCGATTTGATCTTATTTTATGAACGTTGGCACTTTGCATCCCATATTTCATGTTTTGCATTCATTTTGCACTTTATCCGTTAACAAATTTTAACACCGTTAAGTTTGAATTTTTTTTAAAATTTGATAGGGGCATTTTCGGTATTTAGAAAATTACTTTTCAGAAAAAATATAAAAAAACAGAAAATTAAATTTGTTTAGTGGGGATTCATGTCATATTTTGAAATAATAATTTATAAATGATAATATTTTATTTTTATATTATACCCACATTATAAAAATACATTTATAATAAAGTATTATATTTTAAGAATATTTAATCTTTTACCATATAGTATAAGTATATCTTGCAAAATATATTATGTAAAATTTATTATAATTTATTTTAATGTGTGTGGTCAGGATCAAGGTTTGGTAATGGGATGTCACGGTGGACCTTTTAGCCTAAGTATTACGCAGTCTGGTGACTCTGGTCTGGTTGACATTATATTATGTATGCAGATGTAATATACTCCCTCTGTCTCGAATTATGTTTCTCATTTTGACTTTTTACACTGTTCATTTTAGGCGATTGACTACTAATTTACGCATAATTTATAAGATAAAATATAGTCATGAGTGATCTTGTTAGATTCGTATTTATGAGTACTTTAATACAGTGAAGTTTTCATATTTAGTACTAATACAAAATTCAAGATATTAACGATTGAAAGTGTGCGTTGACAAACATGTTTTTACAAACAGGAAACATATTATGAGACGGAGAGAGTATGTATTAAGCGTTAAAGGGATATTTGGTCTCTTTTTTTGAGGGCCAAGAGAATTGTATTAATCAAAGAAGGGGAGCATCCATGCTTACAAAGGAGCATAGCTCACTTGGAGTGTGGTTTGCCCAACATTGTTCATTACCAAAAGGCACTATTCTAGCTAAGTGATGGGCAACACTGTTACAATCTCTTCTTACATGGGACCAAACTAAGGAATTAAAACTAGCACCTGAATAAGCAATATCATTCAGAACCGAGTCAACCTCCGAAAAACTGAATCTGTCATTCTTCATCTTGCACACCAGTGTTTGACAATCCGATTCTAGGATGATGTTGTCATAGCCGAACTGTTTCGCCTTTTTTAAGCCAAATAGAGCTGCTTTGCATTCAGCTACAAGGGGGCTCCAACGTGCTCTGCATCTTTTGACTGCGGCAAAGCATACCGTGCCACGTTCTGAACGCGCCACTGCCCCCATCCCAATCCATCCTTCGACTGCCGTGGAAGCATCTACATTAATCATGATTACTCCATCTGGGGGGGCCCTCCAAACTGAGGTATTGCCAGGATGAGTCGTTTGTTGAGGAGTCGTACTCCCGTAGATGCGTTGTGAGTAAGTCCCGAATTCTTGGACTGATCTGTTGGCCCTTTCCAGGATCAGGTCATCTGGTAAGCTACATTGTTCGAACACCAGTTGATTTCTGCGGTGCCATAACGTCCAAATCATAAAGGAACTCCATTGCCTCTGGTCTGCATTCAAGTTCTTTTTCCATACCTCTAAAACTTCACTGAAGCTGCTTGCATTCTCCACTTCTGCTGCAACACTACATGGAGAACGGTCCCATATTACACGAACACATGGGCATGTGAATAAAGCGTGGATTATGGTTTCGGACTCCGCTAAGCACAGAGGGCACCTGTCTTCCTCTAGTAAATGTCTGTGTTTGAGGACAGCACGGGTTGGAAGAGTGGTTGTACAACATCTCCACATAAAATGTCGGACTTTCGGGGTAGCATCTGTCTTCCAAATGTCCAGCCAGCATTGTTGGTAGTTACATCATGGGATTTACCGAGGGAATATGCAGATGCTACTTTGTAGAGACCATCCTTAGTCCATGCCCAGACTAATTTGTCTTCGGGAAGACGCTCGCTAATGGGAATGGAAAGCACCAGTTTCCTATCTCTGTCATTAAAGATTTGATTAACCAACTCTTCTTTCCAGCATCTGTTTTCCTCGATAATTAAGTCTGAGACCAGTTCACACTGGTGAGTTAGACTTTTGACAGAAGTCGGAAGGCACCCGTGTTCATCTTTTAACCAAGGGTCAGACCAGATTTGTATTTTGTTCCCGTTCCCAACCCTCCATAGGAGACCCTCTTTAACTAGGGCCTTTGCACTCCAGATACTACACCACGAATAGCTTGGGCACGGTCCTAACGCTGATTCCAAAACTGTATGATTTGGGTAGTACTTTGCTTTGAGAACTCTTGCCATGAGAGAGTTCTCATTTTGAATTAGACGCCATATTTGTTTGCCTAGCAGCGCATCGTTAAATGTAGCTAAATCCCGGAACCCCATTCCTCCAAGACATTTTGGTTGACATAGGAATTGCCAACTTTTCCAATGGACTTTTTTTGAGCTGCTCTTAGACCCCCACCAGAATCGAGCCATAAGAGAGTGGAGATCTTGAATTAGAGTTGTCGGAAATTTATAGACCCCCATATGATAAGTCGGAATAGCTTGTATTACAGCCTTTAATAAAACTTCTTTACCAGCTCGTGCTATAAGTTGTTCCTTCCATCCTTGGGTTTTTTTCCACATCCTATCTTTGATCATTGCAAAAATGGATTTTTTTGACCTCCCAAGAATAGTCGGCAGACCAAGGTATTTTATATGATCCTCAACAACATTCATTCCCAAAATCGAACCAATTGCGCATGAGGTGTTAGTGCAGACTCCCTTACTGAAAGAAACCTCCGACTTATCAATGTTAATTTTTTGACCGGAAGCAGCTTCGTATTTGTTAAGAATGTTAACAATGACCGTACTTTCCTGTCGGTTGGCTCTAGTGAACAAAAGGCTGTCGTCTGCAAAGAATAAGTAAGTTATTTCTGGACCTCTTCTACTTGCCCGGACTCCATGAATGGCTTTCCTATCAGATGCTAATTTCAGCATTGCAGAGAGAGCATCAGCTACCAATATAAAGAGGTAGGGGGAGATGGGATCCCCTTGGCGGAGACCCCTTGTTGGTTGCAACTCCTCTGACGGAGTTCCGTTGATTACGAAAGAATATGAAACCGTGGACACAAAAGACATCACCGTGTCCACCCATGCACCTGCAAAGCCCAGCTTAACTAGAAGCCTTCTCAAGAAGCTCCATTCTACTCTATCGTAAGCTTTACTCATGTCAAGCTTCATTGCCATCCAACATTTCTTACCTTTTGATCTCTTCTTCATGGAGTGGAACAATTCCAAGGCGATAATTGCATTATCTGTGATAAGTCTTTTGGGCACAAATGCACTCTGATTTTCAGAGACTAAATCTTGGAGTAATGGTTTGAGTCTATTAGCAATGGATTTGGAGGCAATTTTGTACAGTACGTTGCATAACGAGATGGGCCTGAATTCAGACAAATTTGTTGGGTTTTTGACCTTGGGGATGAGAGCCACTGATGTCTTATTTACCTCTGCAGGAGATGTTCTTCCGCTAATGATGTTGTTAACAAAACAGGTCACATCGTTCCCCACTATATGCCAGAATTTCTGATAAAAAATTGCATGAAGACCGTCAGGACCCGGAGCCTTGCAAGGGTCCATTTGAGAAAGTGCCACATGAACTTCTTCTCTCGAAAAGGGTCGCAGGAGCAACTGGTTTGTCTCGTCAGTTACCTTGTTAGTGATGCCTTCGAGGGCCTCATCTATATTGGAAAATGAGCTATTTGTGGAAGAAAATAGGTCACTGTAGAAGGAGATGACAATCTCCTCAAGGTCTTTCTGCTCAGATTTCCAAGAACCATTGGAATCTTGCAAGTCTTGGATATAATTTCTTCTTTTTCTCTGAGACGCCTTGTGGTGAAAATACTTTTTGTTTCTATCACCATCCTTAATGTCAGCCACTCTAGATCGTATATACCAGTAAGCTTCATTCTTCTCTAACAGGTCATCTAGATGCTTATCTAATGCCTTGCATTCCTCCAATTCTCTTGCAGAAGTAGCCTTATGGCGAAGATCACGAAGGGATCGTTCCGCTTTATCAATTTCGTCTCCCATATTCTCGAACCTATCTCTACTCCATAAGGTGAGGTTTTCCATCACCAATTTAGTTTGTTTGCAGGTGTCCATTTGGGAAGAGTGAGCCCAGGAGTTTCTCACCACCTCCTCAACCCCTTCCTCTAGCAACCAACAAGTTTCGAATTTTGTGAGTTTTTTCCTTCTTTGACTCCTAATCTTCTTTTTATGGTCTGTGTTTAGCAGAATTCCTGCATGATCAGATTGGTACTTGGTGAGGTGCTGGACCCGATAATTTGGAAATAAGGAGCACCACCCCGGCGATGCAATGAATCTATCTAGGCGCTCTTGGACTAGGGTTTCTGGAGTCAGTCCTCGCTCCCAAGTTACCCAGTGGCCTTCAAAACCCAAGTCCCTCATAGAACAAGACTCTAGGACTTCTCGGAAACTCTCCATCATTCTTTGGTCCCTGGTTGGTCCCCTTGCTTTTTCGTTGCTACTTAGAATCTCATTGAAGTCACCCCCTAGCATAACTGGGTAGGGAGACGAGGAGTGCAGATTTGCGACAAGGTCCCAAGTCCTGAATTTACTAGCAGCATCGGGCCACCCATAAATCCCAACAAATCTCCAAATATTCCCGCCCGTTTCTTTAATGTCACCACAAATATGGTGATCAGAAAGGGACACAAGACTAAAGTCGACCTCATTCTTCCAGAAGATGCATAAGCCTCCAGACCTACCTGCACTATCCACCCCAATTGCCATGTCACATTTAAACTTTGAACTAAGAACTTCTACTCTTTTTCTACTGATCATAGTCTCCGACAGGAAGATCATGTCGGGGCACAATTTGCTGCTCCAGTGACGGAGCGCTTGAACTGTCCGAAGGTTGCCAATCCCTCGGCAGTTCCAACATAAAATTTTCATTTCTGTTCACGGGACTGGTCAAAGCCATATCCCGCTACTTTTTCTGTGTTGATGTCTGAACTCTGAGAAAAGGGGGTCGTATTTCTCTTCTCCCTTTTGGTTGTATCAGAATCTGCACTTGCAGAAGGGGTGCTATTTGCAGCCCTTTTCCTAGAGATCTCATGATTTTCTCCTTTCTTTTGTTCCTTTGACTCCAGCCCAACACCCTTCCTCTCTGGGTTTCTTGTGTTCCTCTTCCATTTGTTTTTGTTTTTGCAATCGTTTTTGGGTGATATGGTTGTGTCAGAAGAGGTTGGAGACTGTGGAGATGTAGGAGAAAAAGACATCCCATGTGCTTTCCTCATAATATTCCCATGCTCTAGTTGCACTTTCTCCTGTTCCAAGATTTTATTCTTTGAACTCTCCACTGGGCCGCTAGTGAGCACGATATCAGTGCTATTACTCCTTGTTTGTCCTTCAATATAAAATTTGTGCACGCTTTCTGACTTTTTCACGTGTTCTCCGTCTCGGTGTTCTAGACTCTCTTTCTCGGTTTCAATGGCACTTTTCTCCCTTCCATGCGCACGCGAAAGACTGGTTTGTTGGCAATCCATCATGTCACCGTCTTCCAGTGCCGGCACCGCTGCTGCTGTTAGCTTTCTGTTGCTATCATGTCCCTCTCCGTCCACTAGTGCTTCCGTTCCTTCTTCAGAACCTTTGCTAGCCTTGGGATCGAAACATGATGAGACGTTGCTGTCACCTTTCAGCCATGGCCCGTAGAGGTCCACCTTATCCCCATGCATTCCTTCTATTATGACCTTGTTTGACGTACACTTTTTCGCGTTGTGACCCCAGACTCCGCATCTGTAGCATAGATATGGAAGCTTGTCAAATTTAAACTGAATCCAATGCTTCTTCCCTTCCACCAGAATATGCTTACCGACGAAAATGCTTTTGTTTAAAGGGAAGAGGATTCTGGCCATTCCCGTCCTCTGTAGGAACCACTGGTTGTTGTTTTTCCATTTGACATCTAAGACCTCACCCGCTAAACTTCCCATTCTGCGAATATTTTTCTCTGTGAATGCAGGTGCCGGAAAGCCCACCATTTTCACCCAGCAAGGAACTCCTAGGAATTTTGCGTCCTCCCACTGCCCCGATGATGGCCACTTCTGGACTAACATTAAGCCGCCTCCAAATGTCCATGGCATCCTCTCCCTCACCCAGCAAGCATCTTCCTTTCTCTCAAAAGTTAGCCCCATGAATGTCCTTTCCTTTTCAATTTTTAAGATCTTAGCATCCCATTTCCTATCAAGGTTCCAAATCCTTCCGAATATGGTGTTTGTTAGCTTAGCGTTACATCTGTTACCCGATATAATACACCCCACAACGGTTTGTTCCCCCAGCTCTAGATCCTTAGCCTTCTCGTCTCCCCATTCCTCCTCATTTTCAACTGATAGCTTGTTTGTTAGGTCAATGATTTCTTCAACACCTCTAACAGCACTTACGGAAGCCATAAGAGGAGATAAAGTTGTGGTGAAAAGATTTAAGAATCAAGAGTCAAAGGAGACTACTTCCACTGGGAAAGGGTTACTCAGAGAGAACCATCTTTTCTTAGTTGTCACCGATATTTGGTCTTTGTCATGTGGTGATGGACCCCTGTACTAAGAAAAGGTTCAGGGTTTGATATTTGTTGATAACAAAAAATGTAATATATGTGTTATTAGCATGGTTCTAAAAATCTCCGATTTAGTCGATTAATCCCCGATTAATCCTCTATAAGGTAACTCACCGATTCGATTTTTTAAATCCGATTAATCCTATGAATTTATTTAAAATGATATGTTTAATTGTAAATTAGACTAATATATTAAATATTATTATAATATCCGATTTATACTCCGATTAATCCTTCCGATTAATCCCCGATTACCCGATTAATCTTAAATCGATACCTCAACCGATTTATACCGATTACCGATTTTTACAACCATGGTTATTAGTATATGATCACCACCCTCTACTAGGAATTTACTTTATTTTCTTATTCATCTTTTGCTTCTTGATGAAGGTTTCTTGTTCTGTTAATCTATATATCATCTCGGACCTCATTTTTGCTTGCCTTGAATAGCTCAATTTTTTGAAAAATTTTCTTGCGGGTGGGTTTGTCAAGCATTTTATTAATTGATTTTATTCATTGTTTGCCTTGACCTCCTTGTTGGCTGTTCTGCTGAGATACAATGATTTAATGTTCTTACAAAAAATTACTTTCATGAAAAGAGGACAACGAAGTTCTTCATGATATTTTTGGCTTCTCACCTAAAAGAAAAGTCTTTTCTGGTACATAAAAGCTTTATCTGGCACGTAGAAGGTATGTTAATATCATGTCACTTCTACCTCTTTCACGAACATATATATTCATTGTGTTAAGTTCTGTAGATAGTATAATTCTTTACATGTACATGTGCTTGCTTGACACAAGTTGCTTACCGATTATAGTTTAATACCTTATGTTAATGTGGACACTAGTGCATTTGTCTTACATTTGTTTTGATGCAAGTTACATACGGGGAATGAAGTTTTAGCCTTTTCAAGTGCATTCTTTGATTGGAAAACAATCAGAATTAGATTGCTATTGCTTATTTATGCATATTTGACTTGGACTGTGAATCCAAGAGATATCGATAATTATACATGTGAATTCCAGAGATAGTGGTAACCATATTGCTAATTCCGTGGTAAAAATGATACTTTTTTTGGAATGGTGAAAAAATCAGTGTTGAAAATAGAAGTTATCAAAAGAGAAACTTATTGGATGTCAATTTTTTTTGAAGGGAATGCCTTGAGGATTGCAGGGAGGCTGTAGCATCTTTGATGTTTGCAGCTGCAAGATTTGCTGATTTGCCAGAGCTGCGTGAACTCAGAAGCCTATTTACCGAGAGATATTGGAAGTCAGTTGAATCTGGCATTGAGTGGAATTCAAAGGCTTTAGAGCAGAAGTTATACAAGCCACCAACAGTTGAGGAGGTAATTTTTCTGCACATCTGTTTTCTTTATAACTAAAACTCCTAAGCTTAGCATCGCGACCTTGGCATGGTAAAAATTGCAACAATATTAGGCTAAAACTGTAGGCAATTGTTCTTTTGTACCTTAAAAAGCATTCCGTTTTATTTTATTCTTAAATCGGAAGTTTGAAAATATTTAATATATTCTGGTGGCAATTTCCATCAGAGGCTTTTTGTGGCAGTTGTAATAACCCTAACTTCAGTAATGCTACAGTGGTCACATGAATAGTAAATTTTGAAGATTTAGAGAAATGGTACGTAGGTACCCTATAATGAAAACAGAAAATGAATAAACAGAAACCATATTAATATTATACACTGAAATTAAGTGACTCGAAATGACGATAGATTTCAGAAATTCCTGAATATGGATTTTGAGGATTTTGATTTCGAATAAGCTTCTATTGGATATTGAGGAGCATGGAAATATTATAAGAATGACAAATTGAGGGATTAGTGAATTTAGATTAAACCAAGGGATTATTAAGTTAAGAGAATACCAAAGGAAATTGGATTCGTAAATGATTTCGAAAACCACTGAGATAATGAGGTTTACTCGAAACGAACCACAATTAGACGAGTATGGAAACCAAGCAACCAAGATTAGTAATATAACAAGGATACATACCATATTATTTACCAATGTGATGGGCATTTTACTTAGAAAACTTAGAAAATAAGAGATTAGAAAATCCAAGTGGTATCACTTTCCATTAACTTGTTTTAAGGGGGTAAATTAGTAACTTTGCAAGCTTTTAATCACTAAATATCTTCCAAGGCTTCTAGGACAAGCTAAAGCTAACAAATATTAACAAGATTAAAGAGGGATAAGATCAAAACAAAGAACAAAACTCTCTCCCCCATCCATATTACAATTTTCGGCCAAAACAAGAACAGTCCAGTAAAATGACCATAACTTCTTCGTTTCTCAGCCAAATTTTGCGTTCTATAGCTTTTTAGAAAGCCCATGAGATAACCTACAAGTCGTATTTCACAAGAGTTTTCCAGAAAAGCAAGGTAAAGGGGTCGTTTTTCATGTTCTTTCAGCTGATGAATAGTAATTCCGAATTGTTAACTTTGTTTTCATGGTTTCTTTAGTTGATTCAAGTTAATCTAAGGTTGTTTAAGGAGTGCCCAAGGTTTATCAAGGATTTTTAAGGGTTATCAAAGCTTCAAGAAGGTATAATCATGCTTGCTCTTTTATGTTTATGATGGATATAGTTGTGTTTAGTGATTAAGTGGTATAAATGTTATGATTATGATGTTATAAGTGTTTGTAAGTGATTAAAGTTGATTTTGGAAGGAGTATGTGCTTGTAACCATGGTTGGTAAGATGACCACATGGTGTAGGTGATGGTGTATAAGGTGGATGATTGATTTGGAGGAGTTTGATTTTGGAAAGTATGAAATTACAGCAGTTATAATGTCCGATTTTCGTTAGAACGAAAACTGCCCTGTTTTGTGACCCCTGCATTCATACGGTACCTCACTGCCTAGGTTACCAATTGACCATGATATGATAGAGCTTAGTTCATAGATCGTTTTGATATAAGGTGCGTTAAAATCTGATGAACGGTTTAGGAGAAAAGTCAGTTTTAGTGAAAGACGTTCGATAACCGAGAAAACGTAATTGTATCAACTTTGAGGCTAAAGTTACCATACTTGGACATTTTTATAAGCCACGAAATTTTGGGATAAGGTAGTAGGGTGGTCAGAGGACCCTTGACAGTTGACCTTACATTAAAATTCGAAATCAATATTTTCTGAGAATTTTTACAGTTAAGTGTGGTCGTTAGGGAAAATGGTGAAAAACCACTGAAACTTCGTTTGAGCTTATAAATGGTTAAGTTCTTGAACCTTTGGGGTAATAGTGATACGTTAAGCATATATTGAAGTATCAAGGGTAATGTTATACAAGAGTGTAGTGAGTAAGAGATGTGATATTCTAATGACGGTCCTTTTGTGTTTATAGAAACTCCGGAAGAGGGACCAGCCTTACTGTCAGGATACAGGAACCGAGGCAAGATCTTTTCTATCCCTACTTGGAAATTATTTATCTTCAAAGAAACTTGATTTCATGAAATATATATATGAGATGCTATTGTTACTATATTGTTAAGAAATGGTTTTTCTCGATTATTGATGTAAAAAGGGAAGGTATATGAGTATGGTATGAATATGGATATGAGTATGAGTATGAGATGGATATGAATATACATAGAGATGATTATGCATGAAGTGAACATGCCTTATGATTAAAGGAATATGAAAGAATGGTATTAGTTGTTATCCAGGGTTATATGGTTTATAACACTATATTAAAAATATTCTTTTTGGTGTTAGTGGTATTATAAATATTATTTGATTATTAATTACTACTTTTTAAGTAGATGGAATATGTTATGGATATAAAAGCATATTTAAATTCTTGAATATAAAAGAGATGTCTGAATCATAATCAAAGTATTATGTTATGAATATATTTTATAGAAATAATGTGCGAGAATGAAAATGATATGAGTGAATGATAATTGATAATGGAAGTGATATACGGAAATGAAAATGTGAAATGGTGTTGATAAATTGAATGATGATCTTATAAAAAGGGGAATTTACAATAATAAGCGTAAGAGGCCGTGTGGAAGTTGCACAGTCCAGCACTTAATAAGCGTAAGAGGCCGTGTGGAAGTTGCACAGTCCAGCACTTAATAAGCGTAAGAGGCCGTGTGGAAGTTGCACAGTCCAGCACTTAATGTTTCATTTCGGCCCAAGAGTTGCCGAAGGAGGATGTAGTGGTAGACCTTCCTCCAGGAGGATGTTAGCAGGTGGCCTTCCTCCAGGGATGATGTTAGCAGGTGGCCTTCATTCCTTCTACTAGTAGTAAATAGAGAGCGGATACGGTCAGGCGACTGATCATCGTCCTACGTATCTGGCGCCAGTAGATATCCCCAAAACTTGAAAGAAAGAATTGAAAATAGTTTTCAGATTTCTATAACTGAAAACAGAAAAGTGATATGAAACGATGAAATTATTGTTATAGATGAAGAGAAACTGATTTTATATTAATTTATAAAATTGCTGTATAGGAAGGAAATGAGAAGATGATAGTGAGAGATTTATTCAAGTATTCATGTTATTTTAAAATATTACACTAAAAGGGTATATTGGTTGTTATATT
This sequence comes from Kitagawia praeruptora, assembly GCA_037693485.1. Classification (NCBI taxonomy): domain Eukaryota; kingdom Viridiplantae; phylum Streptophyta; class Magnoliopsida; order Apiales; family Apiaceae; genus Kitagawia; species Kitagawia praeruptora. Next base: position 3,257,825 of record CM075347.1, read on the forward strand.
ATTTAAGAAGAGAAACTGATACTGTATTATCTTAGATTTCTTTCTTATAATAGTAAGTGGATGATGTATTATTAAATAAGAGTTTTATTCTTCCTTGAAGTTTATAATTGGTTACTACTTACATATGTATACATGTATACTTGGTTACTTTTTAAATTCCAGTTTACAATATTATCTTGCTGAGCTATTATAGCTCACTCTTGCTACTTATCTATATACAGCTAGGTACGCCGATACTCCGTACTACACCCCGCAAGAGGGTACGGGAAAGACGAACTTTTGAGAGAGTGTTGGAAACGCTTTCCGAGGTAGCTAGCGGACGGTTGGGTATTGATAGATTGTGTACATTAAGTGTGTAAGTTGGTGTAATAACTTTTGATTGTTGAAATGCTTCATGTCGAAGTATTATTCAGCAATGTGTTTAAGTATGATTCTGGGTTTGTAATAACTGTTTAACTCTAAACTTTTATTATGGTGAATGTTGTTCTCTGAGCATATGACTGGTGTGTGTGTGTATTACTGTGGGGTCAACTGCATAAGTATTAAATAAAAAAAAAAACCCAAGAGATATTGATTTTGAATGGAAGTTGGTCCGTGATGGCCCAGATTCATGACCCCGGATTTGGGGCTGTCACAGCAGTGCCAGGTTTGTAATCACAAATTAATATACATCTTGTCATGCTTCCTTACGGAATGTTTTGTGATCTGTTTTAGGCGTCCATATAACTTTTCATTTATGATAATAATAGGGTTGGACATGAATATGATGTGACCTCTGTGTTTAATGATCTTTTTTAAGCTAAACTAATGCAATCAGGTAACTTTTTTTTACAGAATATGTCTAAGAACACCAGTGCTGCTGACAGAAATAAGCAAAACAATAAAAGGGCAACTTTTGGAGTAAGGGAACAGGACATTCGTTCCGACAAAAAAGATGAAGTTACATATGGGGGATGAAGTTGTTAACGAATTGTGGAGAGTACGACAGGAGTACCTAGAAGCTTCTGTAGGAGTTACAAGCAAGAAGAAGATTATGGTGCCAAAGCTTCTTCATGAGGGATATTGCAGATGACATCGAATCTCTTCTAGTAGGAAAATAAGTATTATTGCCGAGTATTACTTGTCAAAAAACTCACCAAAGTGGAGAAAACAATCAGTATTGGTACCTTAGTTTTAGGTTTGGAATGTTTGGTAATTGGTTATTGATGATGGTAACCTTGAATTGTAGCTATGAGCTATTTTGTGAATTCATCTTGAACAATGAATTTAGTAATGATCAATATATTATATTAGTTATCATGTGGTACATATTTGTTGAGTTTTTTGGTATAAATGTCTATATAGTTACTGTTTTCGTAAGCAGGGTCAATTCAAATTAAGATCACATATAACTTATAAACCGATGTGAAAAGTGTCATTCGTAAAAAATTAAATAGTGAAACCGATGTCTTTAAAGTATCTTACATCGGATATTCTAAAAATGTGATGTCTAAGAGTATCTTTAACATCGGTTCTAAAATTGAACCGATGATAACTAACCTCTTAGACATCGTTAATGTTAGTTATCGATGTTAATGTCTATTTCTAGCTTATGTGTTACATGCTTAAGTGGCTCTAACCATGATAATATAACAATATTGAAGTTGCCAATGTTACAAAATATTATAAACTGGTAGGCAAAAATATCAGAAATACACTGAAAACCGATGTGTAAATATGTATTAGATATCGGTGAAAAACCGATGTCTAAATTTCATGCTTTTAACATCACACACGAAGACATCGGTTTGTTTTCAGAATAGACATCGGTTTTTACCCGATGTCTATTGACATATTTCTAGTAGTGCTAGATGCAGCAAACATAGAACCTCGAGAAATTCGAGGCCCTGTCATAACAGGTGCAGGTTCGGGTGGAGCAGCGCTTTTCATTACAACCTGGAAATTACAAATCCACTTAAGAGCTCTAACATATGATTATAAACGACAGCTTGGCTCTTATAATTGCAATAGAAACATCATTTCTATATACCTTGAGAATACGTGACTAGGGCTGATTATTCGGTTATAACCGAACCGAAATATCGAATACCGAAATAACCGAAATACCGAATAAGCCAAAAATTATAACCGAATCAAGAACTGAAATAATTTCGGTTATTTTACCGAACCGAAATTTTTATTTCGGTTAAAACCGAATACCGAATTAAATAACCGAATTATAAAAAAAAAATTCTAAAAATTCTTAGAATATGAAACAAACCACCAACAGATTAGTATGGCCTAAAAGGCTAAAATGGATATAATATTTAATCACACAATATTCGTTCAGAACAATAATAAGAACTGTAGTTAGGCCATTGGATGGAAGGTTGAGGAAGTCCCGAAGCAAATCAGCAAAGAATATAATTGTTTAAGCAAATCAGCAAAGAACTGGGTCAGTGCTTTCTTCCATTTAATTGCATAAAACACAAAAGGTAGCAATTTGTAAAACAATGGAGTCGTCATCGGATTAGTGAAAGACTAATTTCAAATGTGTAATCATGTATGTATTATCATTTGAACTATGCATCTAGCTAATCAGTTAATTGAATCGACTTAGCAGTACCTTTTGTGTTGATTGTTGAACCCAGAAAGATGATTAATCGACTTACTGCCTGCCTTACTGTTGGGTTAATAAATTAAATATATATATATATGTATGTGATATGGGCTGAAAGTAAGCCCTAAAGACACATTTAATGTGGCATTTATTAGACCTAGAATGGTCCAAACGTGGGGCCCACCAGATGGGCCCAAACCCTAACTATAATATTAATTTCGTAATTAATATTAGGGGTAATAAACAGCTCAGCAAATAAGAGTCAAACAAGGATATTACTCTTGCCTGACTTAGCCTCCAAGATACATATTCCAACATGGAAACTGACTCCTACAAGGAAGGGGTCTAGAACCTTCCTCAAGGCGGTGGCTTGCCCACCAAGTCACCTACTCCTACCATAATTCCTAGGCTTCTCAGCCTATATAAAGGGTCTGACCCCTCATTCTCAGAACTACGTTTTCTTGGCTTGATTCTCTAATACAGAGATACGTAGGCATTCTGTGAGGACCGTTTAGTCTCGAACGCAGAAGCAGCCATTAAAGCTTGAAGCTCACAAACCCTAGCCGTCATAATCATAACCTAGTTTTTATTCCACAACATTTGGCGCCGTCTGTGGGAAAAAGACATCAACCATGGTTCAAACACGAAGAACAGCACCAAGCACTACCGAGCCAATCGCTACCGAGGCTCTACCTCTAAGCTCTGCTCCGCCTGTCACTGAACAAGTACCCCCAACCACAGGGGCGATCACTCAAACTCAGGTTTCTCAACCTCCAGGGACGAATCCCCATGTCGAGAGAACGTTACCTATGGTCGTTCACCCAGGTCAAGGAACCAGCTCCCTCCAGACGCTGGTCTCTCCTCTAGTTGATCCCAGTTACCCACCACCAGGGGTACAGATCCATACTACGGATCTCCCCGTGAGTACTAACCCGATGTATGGCCTGCCTAACTACCCTCCTGGACCCAGTGGTCATGCCTTGCAGATCCGAGATCGAGTGTATCTTGATTACTCTGGCCCCTATACTGACGATTCATCAACTGATGTTGATCGTGATGAAGCCCCAAGAAGGCGACGTGCTAGCAGAGAACCCCGGAGGAGTCATCAAACTGTCTATGATGGACCCCCGTCTACAACTGCGGAAAGAATCAAGGCTTATGAAGCCGAGATTTTAAGATTAAAGGAAGATATGGCAAGAGAACAAGCTAGGTCAAATCAGACTCAACCTCCTCCAACATCAGGACCGATTCCCTTTATAGATTTGGAAAGGCCTTCAAGAAGGCAAAGAAGGGCTGATGCCCCAACTGGAAAAACAACAAGGGTGGAAACCCCCAAGAGCAACCCCAAGGATCTGATGCCACTTGGGGATCCTGATGATCCCACACCCCCGTTTACTGAGGAGGTGATGAATGCTCGTATCTCAAAGAAGTTCAAGATGCCGACAATTAAGGCTTATGATGGAACGGGTTATCCCGCAAACCATGTTAGGACGTTCTCAAATGCACTGCTGTTGCAGCCTGCAAGCGACGCCTTGAAGTGTAGGGCGTTCCCTCAAACCCTGTCGGGCATGGCTCAAAGATGGTATAGCCGCCTACCTACGAATTCGATTGGCTCTTTTAAGGAGTTGAGCGCCGCTTTTGTCAGCCAATTCATTAGCGGGAGAGTTCATGAGAAAAGTTCTGCATCCCTTATGTATGTGGTACAAGGGAAGAACGAAAATCTGAGAGACTACCTTAAGAGGTTCACCAAGGAGACTTTGAACATCACTGATCTGGAGAATAAGGTGGCCATGGTAGCCCTGGAACACGGAACCACTGATCTATTCTTTAAAAGGTCATTGGCGAAGCATCCTCCTGAAAACATGGCTGAGCTCCAACGAAGGGCTGACAAGTACATTAAAGCTGAAGATAGCATGAGGAAAGAAGCCACAGTAAGTGAGGGAGGAGGTAACAACGACTTCAAGAAGCGAAAGCAAGACCAGGAGTATGATGACCTGGAGTATGATGCTAGGGACAAGTATCCCCGAACTAGCGAGGACTCCGACTATGCCCCTAAGAAGAACCGAAGAAGAGTTTGGGACCAAGATTCAACGACTATGCAAGATTGAATGCTCCTAGGAGTCAGATCTTGTTAGATATTGAGAAAGACAAAGATTTTCGATGGCCGAAGCCACTTAGGGGTGATCCCGCAAAGAGAAACAAGGGTCAGTACTGTAGATTCCACCGCGATGTGGGGCATGATACAGATGATTGCAAGCAACTCGAAGATGAGATCGAGTTCTTGATCCGTAGAGGGAAATTGAGCAACTTCACTAAGGGTGAAGATCGTGTTAATCGAATTAGAGATTATAACAGAAGGGATGACGATCATGCTCGTAACACACAGCCCCGAGGGCCAGTTATCAATATGATCTGGGGAGGCCCGACAGCGGCCGGTACAACTCGAAACTCTCGAAAGGCGTACGCCAGAGAAGTGATACACATCGTGGGAGAGGCCCCGAAGCGGGCTAGGACTGAAATCACACTTGGTTTTGATGATTCTGATCTTGAAGGGGTGAAGTTCCCCCATGACGACCCGTTGGTCATAACTCCTGTAATTGGAAACTCAGAACTGAAGCGAGTCTTGATAAATAATGGAGCTTCCGTTGACGTTCTATTTCATGATGCATTTGTGAAGATGGGTTACAATGATTCTCAGTTGACCCCAAATAACATGCCTATATATGGATTTAATGGCGTAGGATCTAAAGTTGAAGGGACTATTCAATTGCCTATGACTATTGGACAGGAGCCCAAGAAGGCCACTCAGATGTTGAACTTCCTGGTAATCAAGGCGGTTTCAACGTACAACGTTATCCTCGGAAGGGCTGGACTTCATGCATTCAAGGCTGTTGCCTCAACTTATCATATGAAGATCAAGTTCCCAACCCAGAATGGTGTTGGAGAACATAAAGGCAATCAAAAGATGGCACGAAGCTGTTATGTAGCCGCGTTAAGGCCTGACGGAGTCGGGGGGCAGGTCCTTCCGATTGAAGACATGGACATCCGCAGTGATAAGGAACACAAAGAAAGTCCAGAAGAGGACATCACACATAAGCCTCGAACAGCCATCAAGGCTAAGGCATCAACTGACTTCGTGGTTGAATGTAACATTGGCAACCAAGAAGTCGGGGGCAAGAGATAGTACCCCAAGAAGAAAGTGAACTTCAGAAGAAGAATGAGGAGACTAGAAGGAGTAGTAGGTGCTCTATTTTGATGGAGCATCAAAAACAAAATCAAGCCATGCAGGCCTAGTCTTGCAAAGTTGGACTTAGCTTCATATTTATCTAGTAGAAGTAGAAATAAGGTTCGATGAAACCATGCAGAGCATGTCGCTCTGAGTAGGACAGTAGTACTCTATATAAAGGTTGAACCCATTTATGTTATTAATGCAAGTTTGCTTTTCGTTCTATGATTCTATTTATGTACCAAGCACCTGATGTGTGTAAGTCAAAGATGACCAAGTACCGAAAATAAAAGAATATACAAATGGAAGCAAACAAACGCATAAATAAAACTCTGAAGGGTCGAGAGTTAGGTTACAACACAACCAAATAAGTGTTTCAATTCCTTGAAGGATCCGGGATAAAAGACATCTGGCAATCAAAGCCATGCAAGGCTGTGGAGGCTAAAGACTAGCCACTTTTTAATGTTTTCAAAAATGACTTGGATGGAGAATCTAAGGTAGAAGACCAATAGAGAACCTTAAACAATGATCAAGAAGTTCAAGCAAACTCTCGTTTTAAAGAGTTTAAAAGGCGAGAAGCCCACATGATTGTTTAATTGGAAATCTAAATCGAGGAATCAACCTTGAATCCTTGACCTAGAATCAAGAAAAACAAAAAAAATGATGGAACCAAGACAAACGTTGAAGTCCTGATGGACCACCCGTTGAAGAAACATATTGCATAGCCCGAAAGCCAATTGAAGGAACCCCTTGAAGGGCAAGTTGACAGCATTCTTACAAGAGGATAGTGATGTGTTTGCTTGGACAGCAATTGATATGCCAGGGATTGATCCCCAGCTCATAACTCACAAATTGAATGTCGATCCTAAATGAACGACATTAAAGCAGAAGAAGAGGAATTTCGCTCCAGAAAGGCAAGAGGCCATTAAACAAGAAGTTGGCATGCTCTTATAAGCTGGGTTTATTGAAGAGATTCAGTTCCTCAAGTGGTTGGCTAACCCTGTGATGGTCAAGAAGGCAAATGGGAAGTGGAGGATGTGTATAGACTTCACTGACTTGAATGATGCATGTCCTAAGGATTGTTTCCCTCTACCAAGGATAGATACGTTGATAGATGCCACAGTTGGGCACGAGATGCTGAGTTTCATGGATGGTTTCAGTGGATACAACCAGATCAAGATACATAAGGACGACATCCCTAAGGTATCTTTCATAACCGACTTTGGTGTTTTCTGTTATCTTGCTATGGCATTTGTGCTAAAGAATACAGGAGCTACTTACCAACGATTGGTGAATAAAATATTTGCCCATCTAATTGGAAAAACCATGGAGGTCTATATTGATGATATGTTAGTCAAGAGCCTATTCACGGCAGATCATATTAAACACCTCGGAGATGCATTTGAAGTGCTGAGGCACCACAAGATGATGTTGAATCCAGCCAAGTGTGCCTTTGGCATTGGATCTGGGAAGTTTTTAGGACTGATGGTTTCAAAAAGAGGCATTGAGGCCAACCATGACAAGATCAAGGAGATCTTATACATGAAGCCACCACGCTCTATAAGAGATGTGTAGAAGTTGACAGGCCGATTTGCGACCTTGGGGAGATTCATCTCCAAATCTGGTGATAAATGTTTGTCGTTCTTTCAAGCATTGAAGAAAGTGAAAAATTTTGAGTGGACACCTTAGAGCCAGGAGGTCTTTGAACAATTGAAGAAGTACATGGTCGAAGCCCCGTTGTTGGCTAAACTAGTCCCGGAGAGACTCTCTACCTATACTTGGCAGTATCTGAGCAAGCACTGAGTACCGTTCTCGTTCGAGAAGAAAGCAAGGTTCAGAAACCCATCTACTACGTAAGCAAGGTGTTGCATGGGGCTGAGTTAAATTACTCTACCATCGAGAAGTTTGCCTTGGCATTGATAACGGCCTCGAGGAAGCTACGATCGTACTTCCAGGCTCACAAAATTGAAGTCCGGACGGACCAGCAACTGAGGAACATATTGCATAGCCCTAAGGCCAGTGGAAAGCTAATCAAGTGGGCCATATAACTTGGAGAGTTTGATATCAAGTATAAGCCTCGGACAGCCGTCAAGGCTCAGGCATTGGCTGACTTCGTGGTTGAATGCACCATTAACAACCAAGAAGTCGGGGGGCAGGAGATAGTAACTACCACTGAGAGTGGAGATAAAGATGAGGAACTTGTAACTGGTCAGAAGGAATATTGGGTGCTCTATTTTGATGGAGCATCAAAAACAAAATCAAGCCATGCAGGTTTAGTTCTGCAAAGCCCCGATGGGTTCACAGTTGAGTATGCTTTGAAGTTGGATTTTCCTACTACCAACAATGAAGCTGAGTATGAGGCATTGATAGCTGGATTGGGCTTAGCTAGAGTCATGAGGGTCAAGAACCTCAAAGTGTGTGGAGATTCAAGACTGGTGGTCTCGCAAGTGAATGGCGAGTTTGAAGCCAATGATGAGACTATGGCAAAATACCTGAGAGTCGTGAAAGCTGTTATGACTCAGTTTGAGGAATGCTATGTGGAACACATTCCGAGAGAGGAGAACGCTAAGGCCGATGCCTTGTCTAAATTTGCTTCTTCTGAAATTGAGAACTATGCAGGGAGTGTTTACTTCCAAGTCTTGAAGGCCCCGACCATCAATTCTAAGTTGATAGCACCGATTGATATGGGAGGTTGCTGGATTGACCCTATCAAAGCTCACCTCGAGACAGGCTGGCTCCCTGACAATGCCTTGGAGGCACGAAAGCTGTCAGTGAGGGCATTGAGATACGCCTTGATTGAAGGCATCCTCTACAAAAGATCGTTTGTCGTCCCGTACCTGAAGTGCTTGAGGCCCCAAGGGGCAAGAGAAGCCTTGGAGGAAGTTCATGAAGGGATATGTGGGCAACACTTGGGGGGCAGAGCCCTAGCTCACAAGATCACACGACTGGGATTCTATTGGCCAGAGATGTTGGCCGATGCGCAGAATTATGTCAAGAAGTGTGACAGATGTCAAAAGCACGCTCCAATTGTAAGGCAGCCGCCTGAGATGTTAACTTCGATCAATTCTCCCATCTCGTTTGCAATGTGGGGAATGGACATACTAGGTCCTTTCCCTATGGCTTCGGCACAAAGGAAGTTTATGATAGTGGCCATCGACTACTTCACTAAGTGGATTGAGGCTAAGCCCTTAGCCAAGATAACCACCAAACAAATTTCCCAGTTCTTTTGGGAGAGCATCATCTGCAGATAGGGAATCCCCCGAATCCTTGTGACGGATAATGGGACAAAATTCAACAATGAAGAGTTTAAGAAGTACTGCAAGGAGAATGTTATTGAACTTCGCTTTTCTTCAGTAGCTCACCCTGAGGCTAATGGACAAGCTGAGGTAGCAAATTGAATTATCCTTGATGGACTGAAGAAGAGGGTCGGACGATCAAGAAACACTTAGGTGGATGAGTTGCTGCCTATACTTTGGGTATACCACACCACCTACGAAGTGATAACTGAAGCAACCCCGTTTTTGCTGGCTTATGGAGCCAAGGCAGTTGTGCCCCCTAGAGATTACACATGCATCGCCAAGAGTGGAAGCATATGATCTGATTGACGAGGTTAGGGATGAAGCGAATGCTAGAAACGCAGAGCGTCAGAAGAAAGCATCTTTCCACTGCGACCAAAGGGTTAAGGAGAAGTTCTTTCGACAAGACAACTTGACTCTGAGGAAGATAGAGGCCTCCAGAGTTGGCCAGAAGGGAAGACTATCCCCCAATTGGGAAGGGTCGTATCGAGTCAGGAAGACACCAGGACGAGGATTCTACAGGTTGGAAATCTGGGATGATGAACACATTCCAAAGATTAAGGATTGAATCCTTGAACTTCAAATCTCAACACAACATTAATTAAGCCTCGATGGCCAACAAGGCTTTCTGCCTCCAATCGAGCTTGTCGTTTGAGTTTAAGGACTCGAACCAAGAGTTGTCAATCAAGTTGAGACCTAAGAAAGGTTATATGAGCATAAGAAAATAAGGTTGGAAACCTAGAATCAAGCTAAAGGGTTGAAAACCAACAAAGGCATACCAGGCCTAAAGTCAAGTGCTAAGGAGCAAGTGAACTACCTGAATGATTAACCGAGAAGGAAGACCTCCTCCATGAGAAACAAAGATGAGGTAAGAACTAAAGAACTTCATCACAAGGATGAGAGTCAAGGGTTGATGATAACCAACAACCATGAATGAACTCAAGGTTCAAGACCAGGTCTTGGCCGACCAGCTCCTTTTAAGGGGGTCCAGCCGACCAAGACTGATTTTCAGTCCTACACGGACTGTTGACGTTGTTTGGGCCATATCTTTAGCTCCGGGTATCAGATTTGGACGATCTTACTGTCCACGCGAAGATCTCTGAGTTTTCTATAGTCTTGGAGACCCCGGCCGACCAGGTCTTGGCCGACCAGCTCCTTTTAAGGAGGTCCAGCCGACCAGCTCCTGAACCTGGATCCGACCGGTCTAGGTTCAGTACTTGGTCCTGGATCCCAACTTTTTCAGTGAACTTTGAATAGTTTTCAAACCTAAATCTCGACTTTTTCAGCAAATCTCGGATTATTGCCAATGCTAAAGGGAGGCCAAGGTTAGCCATGAAGGCCAAGATTAGCCATTAAGGCCAAGGTTAGCCATGAAGTCACGAATGACCAAACTGACGACTCGTGATCAAGATCAAGATTCTTGATCCTTAGGATCACGGACAGTTTTAGATCCTAGATCCATGATAAAAGTTTAAGATCAAGGTCAAGTTTCTTGATCCTTAAGATAACAAAGTCATGAATGACCAAAATAGTGACTTGAGATTCAGATCAAGGTTCTTGATCCGCAAGATCACGAATAATTTTCACGTCCGGGTCAACCAGCTAGCCAAGAAGCAATCGACCGCGACGCACTAGGGGTCTCAGCCGACCAGGTCCCGGAAGACCAGGTCCCGGCCGATCAGCTCTTTTTAAGGAGGATCAGCCGACCAGGTCCCGGAAGAACAGGTCCCGGCCGATCAACTCTTTTTAAGGAGGATCAGCCGACCAGGTCCCGGAAGACCAGGTCCCGGCCGACCAGGTTGTTTTGAGGGGGTTCAGCCGACCAGCTTCTGAACCTGGATCCCCCCGGTCCAGGTTCAGTTCTTGGTCCTGGATCCCAACTTTTTCAGCAAATGATTTCGGACATGGTTCTCGACTTTTTCAGCGAATATCAGATGATTATCAATGTTAAAGAGAGGCCAAGGTTAGCCATGAAGGCCAAGATGAGTCATGAAGGCCAAAGTTAGCCATGAAGTCACAAACGACCAAACTGACGATTCGTAATCAAGATCAAGATTCTGGATCCTTAGGACCATGGATGGTTTCTGATCCTGGATCCACACTCTCTATTAAAATCAAGAAGGAGTCTAAGTTCAAGTTTTTTAGGCCAACTACTGACTAGTTAGCCCTAGAAGAGGAATTTCAGCCAACCAGGTCCCGGCCGACCAGCTCCCCTGGAGGAGGGCCAGCCGACCAGCTTCTGGCCAACCAGGTCCCAGCCGACCAGCTTCTGGCCGACCAGGTCCCAGCCGACCAGCTTCCGGCCGACCAGGTCATTTTCAGGGGGTCCAGCCGACCAGCTTCTGAACCTGGATCCCCCCGGTCCAGGTTCAGTTCTTGGTCCTGGATCCCTACTTTTTCAGTGAACTTTTTAAACCTAAATCTCGACTTTTTCAGCGAATCTCGGATGATTGTTAATGATAAAAAGAGGTCGAGATTAGCACCGTTTAGTGCTGTTTAAGCACTGTTTAGTGCATGTTAGCACAGATTAGTGCCGGTTAGCACTGTTTAGCACCGATTAGTGCCGTTAGTGCCATTTTATGCCACTTAACATTGTTTAACACTGTTTAAACATTGTTTAAGGCTGATTAGCGCTGTGTAGTGCCGTTTAACACTGATTAGTGTCGTTCAACATCGTCGTAAATGCGTCGGTCGCTCCACGCTTTACATTAAGATGATATTGTTGAAAATACTCACGTAAGAGCAATAAACCCCGACCAAAGTCTCGAATAAGGCCGTTATAACTTCAAGGAAAACCTGATCAGTTTTCCTAGAAGTTGGGGGGCAAATGATATGGGCTGAAAGTAAGCCCTAAAGACACATTTAATGTGGCATTTATTAGACCTAGAATGGTCCAAACGTGGGGCCCACCAGATGGGCCCAAACCCTAACTATAATATTAATTTCGTAATTAATATTAGGGGTAATAAACAGCTCAGCAAATAAGAGTCAAACAAGGATATTACTCTTGCCTGACTTAGCCTCCAAGATACATATTCCAACATGGAAACTGACTCCTACAAGGAAGGGGTCTAGAACCTTCCTCAAGGCGGTGGCTTGCCCACCAAGTCACCTACTCCTACCATAATTCCTAGGCTTCTCAGCCTATATAAAGGGTCTAACCCCTCATTCTCAGAACTACGTTTTCTTGGCTTGATTCTCTAATACAGAGATACGTAGGCATTCTGTGAGGACCGTTTAGTCTCGAACGCAGAAGCAGCCATTAAAGCTTGAAGCTCACAAACCCTAGCCGTCATAATCATAACCTAGTTTTTATTCCACAACAATATGTATATATATATATATATAATATTATATTTTATATATTTCGGTAATTTCGGTAATTTCGGTAAAAAAATCGAAATAACCGAAATACCGAATAATACAAAAAACCATATCCGAATTAAAACCGAATTATTTCGGTTCGGTTAACCGAACCGAATTATTTCGGTTATTTCGGTTCGGTATTCGGTTAACCGAACCGAATGCTCAGCCCTATACGTGACATGAATGACTAATGAGGTTCCATTAAGTGACAATGCATGTTCAGCCGCGCGATTCTCTACTAGTAAATTCAACATAAGCTGACCTGGTCACCTGGTCAAGCACAACAATTTAGTATGAACTTCTATATGCATCCAAACTCCAGAATGCATCAAATTTGTAAAAAAAAAATCCATTTATTCAATAAATATAAAATCTCACACCCTTTTGGTTGGCCGGTCACTGCGTCTGTTACGATAATTACTTTTAAAACATCCCCAAACTTGTTCAAGTGTCGAGAAAGACTATCCTTGTTAGCAGCAAAATGAACCTAAATAAATAGGCAACTACGTACGTCAGAATGAATGGAGAATAATATATATACTGAAGGCCAAGTTAAAGATCGCGAAAAGAAGTCACTACAATATTGGTAATGAATATCGTCCGTGAATCTGCATCTTCAGCGGGAAGACCAGCAGCATATGAACCTGCACCAAACCATTCAAAAATATATTATCATCAGATAAAATGAAATAATAAGATTTTTTTTAAATGTGTCAACTAACAAACTAACCCAAAGGGGAACAACAGAGATGATATATTCCGTTTCTGTTTTCATTATTATTTTTTGCTTTTTGTAGTGAAGATCCTGCCATGCATCAAAATGTTTTATGGCTTATGTGGATTCAGATGGCTTATTTGGATTCCGAATTATAGGAGCATAATTAAGTCTAAAATTTCAATTCAATTTATGTGGTAAATAATCATTATTTTTAGTACAAGCAGTAACTCTAGTATAACCAGTCCATCAACAGAGTAATACCAATGGATTTGGGTGGGAAGATTTGGACTCTTCATGTATAGCCAGACTTTGCACTAGAACCTTGTGCGGCTTCGGGGAGATTTTGTTAATTTATGAATACATGCCCAAGACGCAACAAGGTTTAGATTCCAATATTTACTTTCAAGGTCAGTTTAAGGGTTGGGAAACCCTCTTTTATGCATATATTCCACCTGTTATAAGAATATCTGATTAGTTTTTCAAAAATAATTTGATCAGAATTTAGCAATCAGGCAGGTTACTTGTTGATTTTATAGTGACATGTAAATAATTTTGGAAGCCACAGAATTTTAGTTACTCAGAAATATGGAGGAGAAGCTTACCAATAGACAACTTTATTAAGTAGTACAACAAGCTGTAAAAAGAATACGGAGAATGTCAAGTAAATACATGAAGAAGACATTAGACACCCGTACGTGTTCATACACACCAATCAGGAGCATAAATACAGTACTCCCTCCGTACCTTATTAAGTTTCCCATTTTGACTTTTGTTATTATTCATTATAAGCGATTGACTACTAATTTACGCATAATTTATAAGACAAAATATAGTCATGAGTGATCTTGTTGAATTCGTATTTATGAGTACTTTAATACAGTGAAATTTTTATATTTAGTACTAATACGAAATTCAAGATATTAACGATCAAAAGTGTGCGTTGGTAAACGTGTTTTTAAAAAGAGGAAACTTATTATGAAACAGAGGGAGTAACATTGTTGCTGCCATGTGATGTGGCAGTCTTAAATTTTTTATTAACATTTTCTTTCCAACCCCTCGACTGCTAGGTAATCAACGTATAAATAGCATGGTCGTAAAAATCGGTAATCGGTATAAATCGGTTGAGGTATTGATTTAAGATTAATCGAGTAATCGAAGATTAATCGGAAGGATTAATCGGAGTATTAATCGGATATTATAATAATATTTAATATATTTGTCTAATTTACAATTAAACATATCATTTTAAATAAATTCAAAGGATTAATCGGATTTCAAAAATCGAATCGATTGGTTACCTTACAGAGGATTAATCGGGGATTAATCGACTAAATCGGGAATTTTTAGAACCATGATAAATAGTCACAACATTCCCCTGGTTGGAGCTCATTGAATTGTTCCACGAGGCAGACTCATCAAAAGGGTATGACTAGACCTGGCAAAATGGGTCTGGATCCGAAAAATCAAACCGAAATATGTGGAACCGAATCCGAAATTGGATCCGAAATAGATTATCCGAAATTGTATCCGAAATCGAAACAATCCGAATCCGAACCGAAACCGGTTCAATTTAATCAAATCCGATAACTATCCGAAAACCGATTTGACCTGATTCGAAAATTAACCGAACCGGAAATTTAACAAAAAATTATCCGAAATACTGTATCCAATGATGATCATGTATCCGATTATAATCAGAACCGATCAAATCCGAATAAAAATTTACCCGAACCGAATATGACTTGAATCCGATGTAAATCCGAAACTAAAAATAACTGAATCGAAAAATATCCGATAAAATAATTTTATATAGATTAATATTTTCTTGACCTTTGTTTGTTTAGTTTTGTCAATTTTTATATTTTCTGATTTACTATATATTTATTATTGTCATTGAATATTGCTTACGATATTTTGTATATAATAATATTTTAATACAATTTACAAATATAAATTAATAAATTCTGCACATAATTAGCAAAAAAAAAAATAAATAAATAAATTCTGAATATTCTGGGCAGAAATTAAAGTGCATTCACTTATGTTTGGGGGAACTTTTTTCCAGAATAAGTCAACTTATTTTAAGACAAAGTTAGAGATTCCTAACTTTCCAACTTATTTTCCAACTTATTTTTGCAACTTATTGAATCTCAAGCATACATTAAATACTTGTATAATTTATCAAAATATAAAATTTTTACCCGAAAATAAGTCCATAAGTCCATCTTATAAGGTGAGCCAAACAGGCCATATATAATATAGCGCTTGTTGAAGCGCTGTTTAAGTGAGTGCATTCACTTCCGTAGCGCATATGGAAGCGTTACATAAGTGATGTATCTAATTTTGACATATTCGGTCTTATTTAATAAATTTTGACATATGTATTTTTTTAAAAAATATTTTTTATTTTTTGAAAATTTGGAAATATCACTAAATTAGATATATCTTGACATCCGTACGGTTGGATCGTCGAGAAATAATTTAAAAAAAATAAAATCAACAATCCGTGACAAAACAATAGTTACGAGTATTAGCCAATTTGGTAGTTGACTACTAAGATCTCCAACCAAATTAATATTTTATTTTTTGAAAATTTGGGAATATCACTATATTAGATATATCTTGAGATCCGTACGGTTGGATCGTCGAAAAATAATTTTTAAAAAATAGAATCAACAATCCGTGACAAAGCACTTGTTACGAGTGACAAAGCACTTGTTACGAGTACTAGTCAATTCGGTAGTTGACTACTATGTTCTCCAACCAAATTAATTTTTTATTTTTTGAAAATTTGGGAATATCACTAGATTAGATATATCTTGAGATCTGTACGACCGTACGGTTGGATCGTCGAGAAATAATTTTTAAAAAATAGAATCAACAATCCGTGACAAAACACTAGTTACGAGTACTAGTCAATTCGATGGTTGACTACTAAGATTTTAAACCAAATTAATTTTTTAATTTTTTAAAAAATTTGAGAATATCATTAAATTAGATATATCTTGAAATCCGTACGGTTGGATCGTCGAGATATATTTTTTAAAAAATAGAATCAACAATCCGTGATAAAACACTAGTTATGAGTACTAGTCAATTCAGTAGTTGACTACTAAGATCTTCAACCAAATTAATTTTTTCTTTTTTGAAAATTTGGGAATATCACTAGATTAGATATATCTTGAGATCCGTACGGTTGGATCGTCGAGAAATAATTTTTAAAAAATAAAATAATAATCCGTGACAAAACACTAGTTACGAGTACTAGTCAATTCGGTAGTTGACTACTAAGATTTCCAACCAAATTAATTTATTTATTTTTGAAAATTTGAGAATATTACTAAATTAGATATATTTTGACATCCGACAGTTGGATCGTCGAGAAATATTTTTTTTAAAACGAAACAAAAAGCCGTAACAAAGCACTAGTTACTAGTACTAGTCAATTTAGTTGTTCATTGCTAAGATCTCAAGCCAAAATAATTTTTTGGTTTTTGGAAAATTTGGGTACATCAAAAAATTAGATATATCTCGACAATCCGATCCGAACCGAATGTTCCTACATCCAAACAAAATCCGATCCGAACAGTAAAAATCCGAAAGAGAACCGAATCCAATTTGATCCAATCTTAATCCAAAATTTATCCAATTTTAATCCGAATTTTACCCGAACCGAATCAGATCCGATCCGAACCGAATAGGCTCTAAATAGTACCTTAACCGAAAGTGGATCCGAACCGAATCAGATCCGATCCGAACCGAACAAGCTCTAAAGAGTACCTTAACCGAAAGTGGATCCGATCCGAAGCAGATCTGATCCGAAACCGATCCGTTTACCCGATTTGCCAGGTCTAGGTATGACTCTGCTAATTTTTTTTGTTCATGTGTTGCTAATTTTTAGCTCCTGCCTCTTTGTAACTTCATTGCAGTGTGGATCCCTGACGGTGCAAATTTGTTGCCCATGGATTCCTCTTTGTAACATGGCAACCAATATAATACAACTAATGTTTCCGGAACATGTCATGTATAAATAGTTAATTTGTACTTATATTATCGCCAAAATTTATATTACCTAGCAGTAACAATAAAATTTACATGATATCTATCTATATTTCTATACTATTATATTAAAATTGAAAGTTTTGGTTTTCGGTTTGGTTATCCTATTTATTAAAATAAATAATAACATAATATAATTAATGTTAATTAGTTGATTGTCATTTCCACCATATCTTTTAATCATTAATATTTCTATCTAATTAAAACATGTTACCCCTATTTAATTAAAACACGTTACCTTTTACTTTAAAACAAATCTTGCAATCAATAATAACATAATATAATTAATGATAATTAGCTGATTGTCTTTTTCATGTTTACTTTTAGTTTAAATATTACCCTCTATAAATAACTAAAAACATAAATCATACCATATCCTTTAATCAATTATATTTCTATCTAATTTAAACATGTTACCTTTTACTTTAAAATTAATCTTGCAATCATTAATATATATCCAAAAATATTGCACCATATCTTTCAACCATTAATAAACACCTAAAAACATGAACCATACCAGATCTTTCAATCATTAATATTTATTTTCTAATTAAAACACATTATCTTTTAATTTAAAACTAATCTAGCAATCATTAATATGTATCCAAAAATATCACACCATATTTTTCAATTATTAATAAAAAATATTAAAAATCAATATACATTTTTCAATAAAATATATAACATATTAAAATAAACCCGTGCATCGCACAAGTACTTTGTAGTTTGGTTTTGGTTATTATAACGCCTTAGAAATTTTTAATATTTATAATTATTTATTTTATATAAGAATGTGATTTATATGAAGTGAATATTGTTGAGAAGGTATAATATGTATGATATACAAATTGTGAGATTATTTGATGATTTATATATGTCGGATAAGTTACTTATTTTTATTTTATTTTTGGTGATTAAAGCCTATTAAATCATATCTTATTTATCTTTTGAGAATTTTATAAAATTATCGGGATTAGTAAAAATCATGAAATCTTTTGCATTATTTACTATATTAGTTTATTTGACTTTTAAAAATATTAGATGGATTTATTTTGGTATTTAAGGATTTTAAAATGATTTAATTAATTGATTTGTGTTTTATTGATTAAATCTTGTAAAATCCATATTTAATTCATATTTAATCCTAAAAATATTTTAGAAATATGGGGAGATAGATAATTTCATTTTCTACATTTTAAAAATAATATTGAGATTTTACTTGGACTATATTCATTTATTTTGAAATTTACACAGCCAAGTTAAATTGTTTTAGTTAGAAAAGAATCCTTGTAAAATTCCCAAACTTTCCCCTTTTATTCTCTTAAATCCCTAATTTCCCCTAATTAGGAAACACAGTTGCTGTACTAGTCTCTCGATTCTTCTATCAATCTCTCGAGCTCTCCAGCCCTCACTCTCTCCCAAAATCTCTCTCAAATTAGTTTCTCTCTCTCTCTCTCTATCGATTTATTTCTTCCTTTGATTTCCGTTTTCCACCCGTTCTGGTAAGCTATGGTTGCGATAAGCATTAGCAGTATGGTCTTTGTTTGAGTCTCTACTCCGTTTTTCTGCATCGAGATGGGTGTGTGCAGGTGTTACAATGTGTGTGTATATGTCAGATTATGCGAGTTTGCGTAGGCTGTACTGGTAGTTTATTTCCCCTGTTCGGTCATCAGTGTGGTCATGTGTTAATGTGTGTCAACCCAGCTGCGTGTGGGTGTGGATTCTGTGTTCTTGATGAACTGTGTGGTCACTCCAGTCCTCTTTTTATCACCCCGACTGTGCTTCTGCGTGTGTGAGTGTACATGTACAGTAGTGGTAGTACCGAGTATTGGTGTTCATAATTCTGTTTGAAGTTCAATTTCTTCCCTGTTAGTTGACTCATTGCTGTGATGTTCGTTCTTGTTTGGTGAGGTTGATGTTAACCTCAATTTCTCTCCCTTCTTTATCTTGTGATTTTGTGATATATGTATAAATACGTAGTGTGTTAGTGGGTTGCTGCGTCTTGTGCTCTAAAACCCCTGTCCTCCCCTCTTCGTTGTCCCTTCTTTTCCAGGCCATTCTACCTGCGTATGTATGATATCTGTGTTGCTGTAACTGCGTGTGTGTGTCCTGTATTTGCTCTGTGTGTGCGTGTGTTAAATTAAATTTTTGTGTGTGTGTCGAGTGTTGTGAGTACTGGTGTGAAGGTTTTGCTGATTACAAATGGGTTCCGGGTTCTTGCAGGTTAAAATGGTTGTGCACAGTTTTGTGATGTTCGAGTAGTAGCTTGTTAATCCCTGTTAGAAATCCTATGGCGCTAACTTTGTGCAGTGTTGTATTGCAAAGGTTTTCTAAATTTTTTTGGATGAAATTCCGAATTTACATAATTGGTTAGTATTACTTTTAAGATGGATTGTTGGTAGGAAATTGTATTTCAAATGATGATTATTGGTTGGTTGTGTCGGTTATGTTCCGATTGGCAGTTACCCGTATAAAGGGGATGCCGTCAAAATTTTCTAAAAACTTTAATTGTACATTCTCGAGCATATATGTATTTACTTTTAATTTTGACGTGGTATTTGAATTATATGTTATTTTGTGATTACTTGCTAAATGCTTATTAGTTATAATTATATGTTTATGTTAGTGGTCTATAATTGATATTATATGATTAAAGTGAATAAATTTAGGGGTTATCGCAAGGGTAGAATAAGATTATACGTTGTAGAGAAAGGTCGAGCATTGTATAGAATTCTGAAATAGTGCTTTTATATGTGTAGATTCGAAGGACGTAGATCCAAGGAAAAGGAAAGGCAGAGGTTGATTTTTTTAGCTAAGTGACTAGCGTGAAAGTACTTGGTTAAGGCAAGTGACTCGAACCTTCTGTTGAAGTTCAGAATTCATGAACTGCTTATGAATTGAGATTAAATTTCTGTACCTTGCTGTTTATTCCTTATAAATTGTTACTTACCTCTTGTACCCTGTTATTTATCTTTGTGAATTAATTGCTTAAACCTTTGTACCTTATTGTTGATGCCATGCATAATTGTTTAAACCCTCGAACCTTCTTGCTTGTACCTCTGAATAATTAATTAAACCTTTGTACCCTATTGTTGCACTAATTTTAATCGAACCCTAAACCTTAATTTATAATTTATTTATACCTTGCTCCAATTTAAACCATTCCTTATGCCTATTTCCTTAAACCATGCAAATAAAACACTAGTTATAATCCCTGGAACCCTAATTCTAAAACCTTAACCCTTACTTGATTCCTTATTAGCTCATGACCCTTTTTATTTGATTTAAATCTTATTTTTCTGAAACCCACCAGAGTTAACTAAATATTTCTTTCACATCACATCCTTATATGATTATTTTCTTGACAAAACCTTATTCGTAAATACTTTTAAATCATACTTGAATTCCCTGCCTTGTGTACTTGCTGCAATTATATTTAAATGCTTCCCTGACCTTTATTCTCTTATAAATGCAAATCAAAATGGTTTAGTTATGTTTTAAAATTTCCTTATACTGGGCTGGTCTTTTGCCAGTGAGTTTAAGGACTGAAAAATGTTTTAAAATGTTTTTAAAAGTTTTATAGATTGGAGAAGCGTAAGAGGCTAGGGGTGGTTCCCCTAGTCCAGCACTTTTATTTAGCGTAAGAGGCTAGGGGTGGTTCTCCTAGTCCAGCATTAAAGGCCAATGTGTTGCCTAATTGGGAACCTAATTTCAAAGGAATGGAGACTTTACGTGGCTGATCACCCGTATAGTCTGTTGTCGTGGAAAACCTCCAATCAAAATTTAATGTTTTATAAATGAAAAATTTCTTTAAAAAGAGAAATGACTGCTCTCCCTCTTTACTTATGAAATGGAATACAAATTGACATATTCGGACAAGTTCAAAGGATGAACCCTATATTGTTGCACTCAGATTTCAGTTGTGAATTCTTATATCTATATTGTCACTTGCTGAGCATTTGGCTCACTTCTTGCTATTGTTTCTAACTTTTTTCAGTTAGAGAAGAGGATGCTACTTAGAAGTTATATCCGAGAAGAACTTGTTGTGGACCTTAAGGCAGCCTAGTTGCACTCTACTAGAAGGTTGGACTTTTGGGTATCAGTAAAATTTGTGTAATAGTTCTAGTCCGTTGTATTTATAATTGTGGAGTGTATGTATCTTTTAACTAAGGATTTAGTATTGTAATGTAATAACTTAGTTAGTAGTTGCTTGTTTCATACCACTACCTGTTGAGATCCGGGTTAGTAGTGGGGTTGTATTTATTTATTATTATTTTGTTATCAAGGTTTATGTTTTTAGTTGGTATTGTGATGCCCCGATCTTTGCTCTGATCGGGAGGGCATTTTGGTATGGTTCACCTGATCAGTTAGGACAGGTTGAACATGTGTTTGTATTATTTCTTTAGTAGTTGAAATTGTTGTTGGTGTTGGAATGAATTGGTTTGGATTCAAATTACAGGTGGATAGTCCGAAATACGAATACTTCATGTCGAAATTTTTAAAAATTCCCCTGTATTAAAGTTTATTTTATCTAAACAAATTCCAATAATTGAGTATTTTATTATAAAAAGTATATTTTCAGTATTGGGAAGTCGGGGCGTTACAGGTTGGTATCAGAGCTGTCAGGTTTTGGTCACTGAAACAAGCCAGGATTAGGTATAGGTTAGGTGTAGGATAGGATCTGAACCCTTATAGACATAGGATAGGAGCGATAGGTGTAGGTTATCATTAGGATAGTAGGTGATAGGTTTAGGATATTCTTTTATCGCTTTAGTACTTTCTTTTTGCGCTTTATCGTCATCACAGGTTATGGATGACAAGGATTATTCTCGGCATTTACTTTTAGTAGATGGATTGTTAACGGTGTACCTTGAACTCTAAAACTGTTGTGTTATATTATTAACCTTGTTGGTACCATGATATTTATTCTCTTGTTATTTATGCATCTTTCATTATATTTTCGAGTTGTCTGGATAATCTTGTTAGAATTACTTGTTCAAGATAATACCTATGCTTCTCTATTTCTTTACACCGTTATAACTTTGGTGATCACAGACAACTCAAATTCAGGATTTGTAAACCTTATCTCTGTACATATTTGCCTGTTGTTTAATAAACTACTTGTTTCTTATCAGAATCATGCCTCCAAAGAAGAAAACACCTACTGCAAATCCCGAAAACCAGAATACTGGAAATCAAAATCCAGTTGAACCGACTATGACTCAAATTCTCCAACTTCTTCAATAACAGACAGCCGCACTAGCTCAACAACCACCAGCTCAACCACTCGTGACAATAAAATCTTTTCAAATCATACATCCTCCAGAGTTTAAAGGTGCCGTGAACCCAATAGAAGCTAGGGCGTGGCCGAATGAGAAGGAGAAGGCAAGAAAGAAAAGGAAGATAGAAAGTACTGAGGGAAGTCGGAATACAAGAGGTAAAAATAATAATAAAAAGTTCAAGCCAAGGAATAAGGGCCAGTTTGGCAGAAATCAAGGTTTTCAAATGCCAAGGAGTGGAAATGATGGTCAAGGTAGACGTCTTCCGAACACCAATCAGCAATCTTCAACCAGACCAACCCTACCTGAATGTACAACGTGTGGGAAGAAGCACTTGGGAGTTTGCCGCAGACTAAGTATCACATGTTTTAAGTGCGGCAAGAAGGGACATTATGCGGGAAATTGCACGACTTCAAAACCGGGGATAATATGCTACAACTGCGGGAAACTTGGTCATATTGCTAGAGATTGTAAGCAGCCAGTTCAATCAACTAATGTTCTGAGGATAGCTGAACCTCCATCCCAGACCCAGATGTTTCAACCTAGAGCCAGAACTTTCAACATGACTATGCAGGACGCTGTTCAGGAAATGGATGTTGTCGCAGGTATGCTTCCTGTGAACTCAGTAGAGGCTAAGTTTTAATTGATTCTGGAGCTACCAAGTCTTTCATTTCCAACAAGTTTGTTAATAAATTGCAATGTGAAATTCGACCTTTAGAGCAAGCTTTAGTGATAGAAGTGGCAAATCAAGATAGAGTTTCCATTAATCAGGTGTGTCCAGAGTGTAATATTGAGATAGGTGGTTACCTTTTTTATGCCAATTTGATACCCTTTGAAATGGGAGAATTTGGTGTAATCTTAGGAATGGATTGGTTGGCTGATTATGATGCACAAATTGAGTATAGAAAGAAGCAGGTAAGGTTAAGGATTGAGGATGATTAGGTGTACGCATCTAGGTTGGATGTTAGATAGAAAAATCTAGGATAAGATCGTTTTAGGTTATTAGGACGATTATTGCGACATTTTTTGATGTTCCGACATGCGAGCAGGAGTTCGATGCATCCAAAGATTCGATTTTGGATGAGGCAGTTAATTCAGAGCTGCCTAAGCTAATTAGACGAACGGACCTACCAGTTGGAGGACGCCATCTCGATATCCATACGTACCTTCTAGGGTTCCTTTTATGAATAAGCTATTTAGTGAACGTTATGGGAATACGGAATGACTATAAATAAGATGTGAAATACAATTTCTGGCAGGTGTTGGAGTAAGGGTGTAGCCATTCAATTACTAGCCGTTGATTTCGCTTGATTTATTGTCCGAAAAGATTTAATTTTCCTTCCCTGTTTTGTTGGTACCATGTCTTGTTCAATAATTAACTGTAGATTGATTGATGTTGAACCCTGTCTATCAGATTCCCTTAAACACATCTTTATTCATTCATTGACATCTTCATTTTCCAAGGGTTACTTTATTCAACGTTTTACTAATAAACTTTTGAAACTTTTAAAATATTTTCTATTTTTCCTGAATACTGACCTTCTTTATTCAGACCGGGATGAACAACCCTATGTATATAGGGGATTCAGGGACATCCTATCTATGTGATAGAAGTCCAGTGGGACGCCACTGATTGTGTTTGTCAGGGAAGTACTAAAGACTGGCCATCTTTATGTACTGTGGTGATTGACCAAGTGACAAATGCAACCTGAAGATAGTTCAAAGATCATATTGATCTCTCGGTTGAACTCCCTCATAAAAGTTTTATCAAATAAATTCAGTCTATATTCATACTTGATGCCCATTCATTTGATTGACCTCCTTTGTCAGAGATTCGAGGATTTCAAAATTTGCTAATGATAAAGAAATGCGAAGATAAGCATGACGATGTCTTAAAAGTATGAAACTGCAAATGCACTGACGAGGAATCGGTTGCGTAAGTTTAAGAAATTGGTGATGAATACAGATATGACATGACGAATTGGAATAATTACATATTCGAGAAATCATGGACAAGATTTGAGGCTAATGAGAATTTAATAAAGGAAAAAAAAAGCAGTAAATAAGAGCCCATGATTACAAGTATGGTTAAAAGGCGAAATGAGAATAGTGATGGAGATATTTGGCATAAAATGTTTAATGCTGGAGGAAGAAGACGATTAAATCAAAGCATATTTCAGTGAATAAGGTTTCAAACCGCATTCGGACGGAGAATTTAAAATGATCATAGATCACATATCAAGAGGTTCGAAGATTTGTGAGTGTATGCAATTCAATCGAAAATGACCTTAAAAGGTTCCAAGAAAAAGGAAAGAAATTTTTGCACGAGAATCCCAACGTGAGCGGTGTTAAATGATGAAGATGTAGCGTGTAGGGCTAAGTTTGAAAACTCGTCAAGTATTCAAAGTTGTGATTTGAAGGTTGATTTCCGGAGACGTGGAATAGTGTGTTGCGAACAAGATATAAATATGATGGTCATCAGTTCGGAATGGATACTCAGTAAAACAATGAGATTAAGGATGGATAGAAGTTTCTCAGTTATTCCCACCTCGAGTAACATTGTACGTGAAAGGGGAGTAAGAATGTTTGGGGGATTTCTTGATATTCTTTTTCTCAAAGTTTTATCTGGGGCAACCTGAATTATGAGTAGGAGTGTGGAAGTGGTATCAATTGTTTTAGTCGCGTGGATTTTGTTATAAAGATTTAATTATTTATATATTTGCTACAAATCAAGGCGGGTTTTGTTTTAGTATTGTATATGAATGAGTTGTTCATGGACGATTGGGATTAGTACTTGAGGCGTTGTGTACGAGGCGTAGTTCATTATACGAATAGGTCATGTCCGATCTTCGGTAGAAAAGGATGGTCACGTGCGAGTGATAAGTATTTAGAATTAACGAGATATGCAAACAAAAGTTTTAAGTTTATGTTAGAAATTCGAAGGCCTACAGGATGAGTCTGTCGATATGTGAAATGATATAAAGGAATTCTAAAATGAAAGAAATGACTTAGAAATTGAAAGAGAAATGATTGAGTATTACTGGCATTACATTTTCTTAGGTAAGATTCTGGGGACAGAATCCTGTTAAGGGGGGAAGGATATAACGCCTTAGAAATTTTTAATATTTATAATTATTTATTTTATATAAGAATGTGATTTATATGAAGTGAATATTGTTGAGAAGGTATAATATGTATGATATACAAATTGTGAGATTATTTGATGATTTATATATGTCGGATAAGTTACTTATTTTTATTTTATTTTTGGTGATTAAAGCCTATTAAATCATATCTTATTTATCTTTTGAGAATTTTATAAAATTATCGGGATTAGTAAAAATCATGAAATCTTTTGCATTATTTACTATATTAGTTTATTTGACTTTTAAAAATATTAGATGGATTTATTTTGGTATTTAAGGATTTTAAAATGATTTAATTAATTGATTTGTGTTTTATTGATTAAATCTTGTAAAATCCATATTTAATTCATATTTAATCCTAAAAATATTTTAGAAATATGGGGAGATAGATAATTTCATTTTCTACATTTTAAAAATAATATTGAGATTTTACTTGGACTATATTCATTTATTTTGAAATTTACACAGCCAAGTTAAATTGTTTTAGTTAGAAAAGAATCCTTGTAAAATTCCCAAACTTTCCCCTTTTATTCTCTTAAACCCCTAATTTCCCCTAATTAGGAAACACAGTTGCTGTACTAGTCTCTCGATTCTTCAATCAATCTCTCGAGCTCTCCAGCCCTCACTCTCTCCCAAAATCTCTCTCAAATTAGTTTCTCTCTCTCTCTATCGATTTATTTCTTCCTTTGATTTCCGTTTTCCACCCGTTCTGGTAAGCTATGGTTGCGATAAGCATTAGCAGTATGGTCTTTGTTTGAGTCTCTACTCCGTTTTTCTGCATCGAGATGGGTGTGTGCAGGTGTTACAATGTGTGTGTATATGTCAGATTATGCGAGTTTGCGTAGGCTGTACTGGTAGTTTATTTCCCCTGTTCCGTCATCAGTGTGGTCATGTGTTAATGTGTGTCAACCCAGCTGCGTGTGGGTGTGGATTCTGTGTTCTTGATGAACTGTGTGGTCACTCCAGTCCTCTTTTTATCACCCCGACTGTGCTTCTGCGTGTGTGAGTGTACATGTACAGTAGTGGTAGTACCGAGTATTGGTGTTCATAATTCTGTTTGAAGTTCAATTTCTTCCCTGTTAGTTGACTCATTGCTGTGATGTTCGTTCTTGTTTGGTGAGGTTGATGTTAACCTCAATTTCTCTCCCTTCTTTATCTTGTGATTTTGTGATATATGTATAAATACGTAGTGTGTTAGTGGGTTGCTGCGTCTTGTGCTCTAAAACCCCTGTCCTCCCCTCTTCGTTGTCCCTTCTTTTCCAGGCCATTCTACCTGCGTATGTATGATATCTGTGTTGCTGTAACTGCGTGTGTGTGTCCTGTATTTGCTGTGTTTGTGCGTGTGTTAAATTAAATTTTTGTGTGTGTGTCGAGTGTTGTGAGTACTGGTGTGAAGGTTTTGCTGATTACAAATGGGTTCCGGGTTCTTGCAGGTTAAAATGGTTGTGCACAGTTTTGTGATGTTCGAGTAGTAGCTTGTTAATCCCTGTTAGAAATCCTATGGCGCTAACTTTGTGCAGTGTTGTATTGCAAAGGTTTTCTAAATTTTTTTGGATGAAATTCCGAATTTACATAATTGGTTAGTATTACTTTTAAGATGGATTGTTGGTAGGAAATTGTATTTCAAATGATGATTATTGGTTGGTTGTGTCGGTTATGTTCCGATTGGCAGTTACCCGTATAAAGGGGATGCCGTCAAAATTTTCTAAAAACTTTAATTGTACATTCTCGAGCATATATGTATTTACTTTTAATTTTGACGTGGTATTTGAATTATATGTTATTTTGTGATTACTTGCTAAATGCTTATTAGTTATAATTATATGTTTATGTTAGTGGTCTATAATTGATATTATATGATTAAAGTGAATAAATTTAGGGGTTATCGCAAGGGTAGAATAAGATTATACGTTGTAGAGAAAGGTCGAGCATTGTATAGAATTCTGAAATAGTGCTTTTATATGTGTAGATTCGAAGGACGTAGATCCAAGGAAAAGGAAAGGCAGAGGTTGATTTTTTTAGCTAAGTGACTAGCGTGAAAGTACTTGGTTAAGGCAAGTGACTCGAACCTTCTGTTGAAGTTCAGAATTCATGAACTGCTTATGAATTGAGATTAAATTTCTGTACCTTGCTGTTTATTCCTTATAAATTGTTACTTACCTCTTGTACCCTGTTATTTATCTTTGTGAATTAATTGCTTAAACCTTTGTACCTTATTGTTGATGCCATGCATAATTGTTTAAACCCTCGAACCTTCTTGCTTGTACCTCTGAATAATTAATTAAACCTTTGTACCCTATTGTTGCACTAATTTTAATCGAACCCTAAACCTTAATTTATAATTTATTTATACCTTGCTCCAATTTAAACCATTCCTTATGCCTATTTCCTTAAACCATGCAAATAAAACACTAGTTATAATCCCTGGAACCCTAATTCTAAAACCTTAACCCTTACTTGATTCCTTATTAGCTCATGACCCTTTTTATTTGATTTAAATCTTATTTTTCTGAAACCCACCAGAGTTAACTAAATATTTCTTTCACATCACATCCTTATATGATTATTTGCTTGACAAAACCTTATTCGTAAATACTTTTAAATCATACTTGAATTCCCTGCCTTGTGTACTTGCTGCAATTATATTTAAATGCTTCCCTGACCTTTATTCTCTTATAAATGCAAATCAAAATGGTTTAGTTATGTTTTAAAATTTCCTTATACTGGGCTGGTCTTTTGCCAGTGAGTTTAAGGACTGAAAAATGTTTTAAAATGTTTTTAAAAGTTTTATAGATTGGAGAAGCGTAAGAGGCTAGGGGTGGTTCCCCTAGTCCAGCACTTTTATTTAGCGTAAGAGGCTAGGGGTGGTTCTCCTAGTCCAGCATTAAAGGCCAATGTGTTGCCTAATTGGGAACCCAATTTCAAAGGAATGGAGACTTTACGTGGCTGATCACCCGTATAGTCTGTTGTCGTGGAAAACCTCCAATCAAAATTTAATGTTTTATAAATGAAAAATTTCTTTAAAAAGAGAAATGACTGCTCTCCCTCTTTACTTATGAAATGGAATACAAATTGACATATTCGGACAAGTTCAAAGGATGAACCCTATATTGTTGCACTCAGATTTCAGTTGTGAATTCTTATATCTATATTGTCACTTGCTGAGCATTTGGCTCACTTCTTGCTATTGTTTCTAACTTTTTTCAGTTAGAGAAGAGGATGCTACTTAGAAGCTATATCCGAGAAGAACTTGTTGTGGACCTTAAGGCAGCCTAGTTGCACTCTACTAGAAGGTTGGACTTTTGGGTATCAGTAAAATTTGTGTAATAGTTCTAGTCCGTTGTATTTATAATTGTGGAGTGTATGTATCTTTTAACTAAGGATTTAGTATTGTAATGTAATAACTTAGTTAGTAGTTGCTTGTTTCATACCACTACCTGTTGAGATCCGGGTTAGTAGTGGGGTTGTATTTATTTATTATTATTTTGTTATCAAGGTTTATGTTTTTAGTTGGTATTGTGATGCCCCGATCTTTGCTCTGATCGAGAGGGCATTTTGGTATGGTTCACCTGATCAGTTAGGACAGGTTGAACATGTGTTTTAGTAGTTGAAATTGTTGTTGGTGTTGGAATGAATTGGTTTGGATTCAAATTACAGGTGGATAGTCCGAAATACGAATACTTCATGTCGAAATTTTTAAAAATTCCCCTGTATTAAAGTTTATTTTATCTAAACAAATTCCAATAATTGAGTATTTTATTATAAAAAGTATATTTTCAGTATTGGGAAGTCGGGGCGTTACAGTTATCCCTTTCATTTATAATCGTTAGATCGATAACTCAAATAGATGATAATTGTTGAATACAATACTAAATAAAAAAGTTGTTATAAAAGTTATTATATATAGAGGTCTAAGGTTCGAATCTCGTTAACAACATTTAATTTAAAATTAATACTAAAAATGTTACACAGAAAGGTTGAAGGTTCGATTTTCGCCAACAACATATTAGTTCAGATTTAATACTAAAAATTGTAATTTATAAAATTGAAATATTTATAATATTATGTAACTACATTATAATAAGTAAATTAAAAAAAGTTAAAAACAACCCGTGCTTTGCACGGATTATAAGCTAGTACTATTATATTAAAATTGAAACATTGAAAGTTTTGGTTTTCGGTTTGGTTATCCTATTTATTAAAATAAAAGTTTTGGTTTTGGTTTAGATATTATAATTATTAAAATAAATAATAACATAATATAATTAATGGTAATTAACTATGGCTGTAATTCGAGACGAGCCGGGCGAGTTCGAGCCAAGCTTTAAATCGAGTCGGGTTTTTTTAAACGAGTCGAGCCGGGCTTGTTTATTAAACGAGCCGAAAATCCCCACCGAACCCGGCTCATTTATTATACGAGTCGGGTCGATTTTTTTCGCGAGCCTAGTCGGGTAGCAGTTAAACGAGCCGAGCCGGGTAGCTCATTTAGTCATTGATTTTTTTTTTAATTCCGGAAATTGCTTTTTTTTAAAAAAAAAAACTGAAAATTACTTATAATTATATAAACATCTTTATACATAATAAAAAAGTAGACAAACAAGATGTTAGAAATTATTTAATTTACAAATTATCAAAAAAATTAAATATAATAAAAAATTATGTAATTTACATATATTTAACCAAATATAATAATAATAGTAGTGTTTTATTAAGATCTCCAACCAAATTAATGTTTTATTTTTTGAAAATTTGGGAATATCATTTAATTGGATATATCTTGACATCCGTACGGTTGGATCGTCAAGAAATATTTAAAAAAAATAGAAACAATAATTTGGAATGAAGCATTAGTTACGAATACTAGACAATACAGTAGTGTTCTATTAAGATCTCCAACCAAATTAATTTTTTATTTTTTAAAAATTTGGAAATATCATTTAATTAGATATATCTTAACATCCGTACGGTTGGATCGTCGAGAAATATGTTTAAAAAAATAGAAACAATAATTTGGGACGAAGCACTAGTTACAAGTATTAGACAATATAGTAGTGTTATATTAAGTTCTCCAACCAAATTAATTTTTTATTTTTTGAAAATTTAGGAATATCATTTAATTAGATATATCTTGACATCCGTACAGTTGGATCATTGAAAATATTTTTTAAAAAATAGAAACAATAATTTGGGATGAAGCACTAGTTACAAGTACTTGACAATATAGTAGTGTTCTATTAAGATCTCCAACCATATTAATTTTTTATTTTTTGAAAATTTAGGAATATCATTTAATTAGATATATCTTGACATCCTTACGGTTCGATCGTTGAGAAATATCTTTAAAAAATAGAAACAATAATTTTGGATGAAGCACTAATTACGAGTACTAGACAATATAGTAATGTTCTATTAAGATCTCTAACCAAATTAATTTTTTATTTATTGAAAATTTTGGAATATCATTTAATTAGATATATCTTGACATCCATACGGTTGGATCGTCGAGAAATATTTTTTAAAAAATAGAAACAATATTTTGAAAAACAATAGAAAATTTTGTAAATGAGCTCGAGCCTGGTCGAGTTCAAGTTTTCGAGCCGGGTTTCATTCGAGCTCGGCACATACCTAGACCGACTCGTTTATATAAACGAGCCTAAAATCGCTGCCGAGCTCGACTCGTTTACGAGCTCGAGTGGAGCCGGGTTCAATTAAACGAGTTCGAGCCGGGTAGGTTCGCGAGCCACCCGACTCGAATTACAGGCTTATAATTAACTGATTGCCCTTTTCACATTTACTTTTAGTTGAATATATTGTCATTTATAAACATCTAAAAAATCAATCGTATCATATCTTTCAATCATTAATATTTTCTTTCTAATTAAAACATGTTACCATTTTTATTTAAAACTAATCTTATAATCATTAATAAATACAAAAAATATCACAACATATTTTTTAGTTATTAATAAAATATATTAAAAATCCGTATACATTGTTTATAATAGGGAACATTAGTATAATCCGTAAATTAAAATTAAAAAATATTAAAAATAATGATTATATAAAAACATGATTGTAATATTAAATAAAATTTACAACATAAAAAAAGAAACCCGTGCGATGTGGGCATTAAAGTTTGTCGGTTCGATTTTCAGCACGGTCATCCTATTTATTAAAATAAATAGTAAAATAATATAATTAGTGATAATTAGCTGATTGCCTTTTTTTAATTAAAAGATGTTTACTTTTAATTGATCGATGATATTACGTTTTATAAACATCTAAAATATTGTATCTTCCAATCAATAATATTTCTTTCTAAATAAAAAACGTTAACTTTTAATTTAAAATATAATCTTACAATAATTAATATATACCCAAAAATATAACAATATATCGTCTAATAAAAAATATAATAGAAATCTGTATACAATGAATACTGACTGTTAGATTTTTGGTAAAAAATCAGAACTGTTAGATCTAATGATTAGATATATTATATGTTTAAATTAATTTTCAAAAACTTCAAAGTTCGAATTCTGCCAACAATATTTTTTTTAATTTTATGATATAAGTTTTAAACCACATAATTTTGCAATAATTAATATATACCCAAAAATATTACACCATTTTGCTGTTAGATTTTTAGTAATTAACAAGAACCGTTAGATGTAAATATAAGGTATATTTTATGATTAAAGTACTGATATGGGTTAAAAGTAAGCCCTAAAGACACATTTAATGTGGCATTAATTAGACCTAATATGGTCCAAATGTGGGGCCCACCATATGGCCCAAAAACCCTAATTAAATATTAATTTCGTAATTAATATTCAGGATTAATTAACAGCTAAGAAATACAAGTCAGATAAGGATGTTATCTCTTTAAAGAGTAGCCTCCAAGGCACATAGTCATACAAGGAAACAGACTCCGACAAGGTAGGAGCCTAGAACCTTCCTCAAGGCTGACTTACCCACCAATTCACCTAATTCTACCCTAATTCTGAGGCTTCTCAGCCTATATAAAGGGTCAGACCCCTCACCTCAGAACTACGTTTTTGGCTTGATATTTGATATACATCAAAGTACGTAGGCATCTTGTGAAGGCAGATTCAGCCACGAGCACGAGAGCAGCCATTAAAGCACGAAACTCACACACCCTAGCATTAAGTACAGCAAACCCTAGCCGCAATCTAATAACCTAGTTTTTATTCCACAACATTTGGCGCCGTCTGTGGGACGAAGACATCAACCATGGTTCAAACACGAAGAACAACACCGCCCTCAACCGAGCCCTTGCCTCTAAACTCTGCTCCGCCTGTCACTGAGCAAGTACCCCCAATCACAGGGGCGATCACTCAAACTCAGGGTTCTCAACCTCCAGGGACGAATCCCCATGCTGAGGGGACGTTGCCTATGGTCATCCATCCGGGTCAAGAAACCAGCTCTCTTCAGACGCTGGTTGATCCCAATCGCCCGCCACCAGGAATACAGATCCATACTACGGATCTCCCCAGGAATACCAATCCGATGTATGGTCTGCCTAATGACCCTCCAATTGTTCACAATCTTGGACCGAGTGGCCACGCCTTGCATATCCGAGACCGAGAGTATTATGATTACTCTGGCCCCTACACTGATGATTCATCTACTGATGATGATGATCATGATGAAGCCCCGAGGAGGCGACGTGCTATCAGAGAGCTAAGAAGGAGAACGCAAACCATCCACGATGGACCTCCCTTGACAGCTGCTGAGAGAATCAAGGCTCATGAAGCCGAGATTCTAAGGATAAAGGAAGATATTGTAAGGGAACAAGCTAGGTTGAACCAAACTCAGCCTCCTCCAACCTCAGGACCGACGATTCCCACCATAGATTTAGAAAGGTCTTCCAGAAGGCAGAGAAGGGCTGATGCCCCAACCGGAAGAACAACAAGGGTTGAAACCCCTAAGAGCAATCCCAAGGATCTGATGCCACTCGGGGATCCTGATGATCCCACACCCCCGTTTACTGATGAGGTGATGAATGCTCGCATCTCAAAGAAATTTAAGATGCCAACAATTATGGCTTATGATGGAACGGGTGACCTCGCAAATCATGTCAGGACGTTTTCGAACGCACTGTTGCTACAGCCCGCAAGTGATGCCTTAAAGTGTAGGGCGTTCCCTCAAACCCTATTGGGTATGGCTCAAAGATGGTACAGTCGGTTGCATTCAAACTCAATTGGCTCTTTCAAGGAGTTAAGTGCTGCCTTTGTTAGCCAGTTTATCAGCGAAAAGGTGCATGAGAAAAGCTCTGCGTCTCTTATGTATGTGGTGCAAGGGAAGAATGAGAATCTGAGAGACTACCTTAAGAGGTTCACAAATGAGACGTCGAACATCACTGATTTGGAGAATAAAGTGGCCATGGTAGCCCTAGAGCATGGCACCACTGACTTATACTTAAAAAGATCATTGGCTAAACATCCTTGGCTAAACATCCTCCCGAAAATATGGCTGAGCTCCAGCGTAGGGCTGATAAGTACATCAAGGTTGAGGATAGTATAAAGAAGGAGGTCACGATAGGCAATGGTCGGGGTAACAACGACCCGAAGAAGCGAAAGCAAGAACAAGAGTACGATGCTAGGGACAAGTATCCCCGAACTAGCAAGGACTCTGATTCACCACCGAAAAAGAGTTTGGGACCAAGGTTTTCTGACTATGCAAGGTTGAATGCCCCAAGGAGCCAGATCTTATTGGATATCGAGAAGGATAAGGACTTTCGATGGTCGAAACCACTTAGGGGAGATCCCGAGAAGAGAGACAAGGATCTGTACTATAGATTTCACAAGGATGTAGGACATGATACGGATGATTGTAGACAATTGAAGGATGAGATTGAGTTCTTAATCTGTAAAGGAAAGTTGAATAAATTCACTAAGGATGAAGATCGTGGAGCCCAAAGAAGGGATTATGACAGAAGGGACGATGATAGAAGAGATAATAATCGTGATCGTAACACACAGCCCCGAGGGCCAGTTATCAACATGATCTGGGGAGGTCCAACGGCGGCCGGTACAACTCAAAATTCACGGAAGGCCTATGCTCGAGAAGTGATGCACATTGTAGGAGAGGCCCCAAAGCGTGCTAAGATAGAAGTGGCAATTGGCTTTGACGACTCAGACCTTGAAGGGGTGAAGTTCCCCCATGATGACCCGTTGGTCATAACCCCTGTGATTGGAAACTCGGAAGTGAAGCGAGTCTTGATAGACAATGGAGCCTCTGTTGATATTTTGTTTCATGATTTTGTGAAGATGGGATACATTGATTCTCAGCTGACCCTGACCAACATGCCCATCTACGGATTCAATGGGGTTGAGTCCAAGGTTGAGGGTACTATTCAGTTGCCCATGACAATTGGGCAAGAATCTAGGGAGGCTACCCAGATGCTGAACTTTCTAGTAATCAAGCCAACCCCAACTTATAATGCAATCCTTGGAAGGACTGGACTTCATGCGTTCAAGGCTGTTGCCTCCACTTATCACATGAAGATTAAGTTTCCGACCAGGAATGGTGTTGGAGAACAGAAAGGCGACCAGAAGATGGCAAGAAGTTGCTATGTGTCTGCATTGAGAGCTGATGGGGTCGGGGGGCAGGTACTCCTAATTGAAGACATGGATGTCCGTGGAGACGATGAACATCGTGGGAAGCCAACAGAGTGAAAGCCTATTTGATTTTGATGGTTAATTGTTTACATATATTTTGCTATACTAACATGCTGTAACAGGACATTCAGCAAACTGTTTC
This sequence comes from Kitagawia praeruptora, assembly GCA_037693485.1. Classification (NCBI taxonomy): domain Eukaryota; kingdom Viridiplantae; phylum Streptophyta; class Magnoliopsida; order Apiales; family Apiaceae; genus Kitagawia; species Kitagawia praeruptora. The sequence goes on from CM075347.1 coordinate 3,293,300, forward strand.
TGGAAATAATGACACAGGAGCTATATGAAATCAGCAAGCTGATTTGACATTCAGCAAGCTGTTTCTGGGAATACAGAAACTTTCAAGAAAGGTCCAGAAATACAAAGAGCTGTTAATTATGTTTATTTGACATTCAGCAAGACGTTTCAGGAAAGTATCAACACAGGAGTTATACGAAATCAGCAAGCTGATTTCAACTTTCAGCAAGCCGTTTCTGGGAATGCAGAAACTATCAAGAACAGTCCAGATATTCACGTGAGCTGCTAGATAGATTAAAATGTAAGGAATCTTACATATATATATTACGTGTCTAATATATACTAAAGAGCTCAGATACATCTCAAAACACTCAAGCATGGAGATACACTAAACAATGTAATTTGACATGTCTCCATCACATTGACTTCACAAAACCCCCCCCACGTTTCTCAGCACCCAACTTAGACTTCTCTGCATGGGAATCATTCTTGAAACACAATCCCACGATTTCAGCTCACCTACTCAGATTTCTTTGAATGAGAATTTCTTCACAGTTGAAAATCAACCAACGGCTCCTTCTTTGAATATCCTAACGTTGGACCTTGATATATATATATACACATCTCCTGTATAAACAATATACACACTGAAAAAACGTATACACACTCTCTTGAATATTCATCAAATCGTTTTATACTTCCAATCACCTCAAAACAGTTGTTTAAACATTGCCATATTCACAAACAACACACACACAAGCTCTAAGATATATTACACGTTATATATATATATATAAGAGTCTATATCTTTGAGTTGTAATTTCAATCCTTCTCATTTGTATTGTTCTTATTGTAAAAGCATAGTTGCTGGGCAGTGGCTTGTGGAACAAGGGTTTGGTAAACACGAAGCTAGAAAAGATTGTACTACGGGGAGTGGTATAGTTCTTAGAGAGCAGGTTTAGAAACGGGGATTTCAGCAAGCCATTTTGACAGTAGCTAGGGAAAAAGGGAGATATATTATTGAATCTTGTAATCGGGTTTATAGTGATTAATAATATATTCTCTTACCGTGTTTGGTAAGGGACTAGGACGTAGACCATAGAGATTAGGGGTCGAACCTAGCTAAAATCTTGTGTGTCAAGTTTTTCTATTCTGTTCAGTTTATTTCTGCATTGCATTAGTTAATATCAGCAAGCTGAAACATTCTGGTATAATTATTTCAGCAAGCTGATATTTTTCTGGAAGAATTTCGTAAAAATAAAAATAGACTATAGTTAACCTAATACACCTATTCACCCCCCCTCTAGGTGCATACTTTCATTTGGTATCAGAGCCTTGCTATACTAATCATTTCTGTAACAGGAAAAGTATCGATCTAAATGGCTGACCATTATCCGCTTGGAAACTCAGACTCTAGGGCACCTCTTCTTCTAGGTACTGAAAACTACAACTGGTGGAAAAGTCGAATGGAGAATCATCTGGCCAGAGAACCACTGGAATGGAGAGTTGTAAGCAAAGGACCATACGACTTCAAAGATGACAAAGGCATTTCAAAGGATATTGATGATCTCACTGATGCTGAAATAAAGAAAATAAGCTACAACAACCGTGCAAAGAATACTATCTTAAATGGCCTTTGTCCAGCTGAAAGTGACAAAGTTTCATCATGCAAAACGGCTAAAGAAATGTGGGACACCTTGGAATCGTATCATGAAGGCTCTAAGGGAGTGAAGAAAGTGAAGCTTGGTACTCTAGTAAGAGAACTAAACGGTTTCACAATCAATGAGAATGAAACCATTAAAGAAGCTCAAGCTAGGTTTCAAACAACTTTAAACAGTCTTCAAGTGCTTGGCAAAAAGATACCCCAAGAAGAAATCAATATGATCATCTTAGGATCCGTCCCATGGAGCTTCGCCCCTAAAGTTACGGCGTTGGAATCTCATCCCCAAATTGACACTATGGATAGCTTGGCTCTATTCTCTGAGTTAGAGCAGTTTGAGTCAAAAATCAGGGCTAACACATCAAGGATGACTCAAGTTCCAGCAGCCAAAATGAAGAATCTAGCTTTACATTCGGATAACAGCAAGCTGGAAAATAACAGCAAGCTGAAAGATGAAGAAGATTCAGATTCTGATGAAGAAATTGCACTCCTCACAAGAAAACTCCAGAAGATAATTCAAAAGAGAAACTTCAAGAAGAGAGGCATGTATTCAGAAGCTAAGAAGGAAACAAATGATGAAGGCTGTTTTGAATGCGGAAAGAAAGGCCACTTTAAAAGAGATTGCTTCAAACTCAAAAATAAAACAAAACAGCAAGATGACTTCAAAAACAGGAAGAAAGGGAAAGCATTCCTAACATGGAGTGATGATGATGAGGAATCCAATGACGACGATGAGATAGTGAATCTTGCTCTCGTAGGTCTTGATGAAGAAAATAGTGAGGTAAACTCGTCTAACTCTTCTTTTGATTCCCCTATAGAATATGTAGTAGATAGCATAACCATGCAGGATACAAATAGCAATTCTATGGATGATACCGTGGAACTAAGAGAAGAAATCAGCAAGCTGAAAAAGAAGATTGGCTACCTAAGAGAGATCATTTCTGACTTGACGGATGAAGGAGATCACGTTAAGAATCATAATGAAGTTACTGATCTAAAAGCTAAGCTTGTTCAAGTCGAAGAGTTCAATAAAGTATTGCTGAAGAGAAATGACACCATGCTGAAAGAATTCAGCGTGCTGAATGCTAAACTCACAGCAAAAGATATACAAATTGAGTCACTACAAAAGCATTCAACCTCCAAAGAAGAAGAGGCTAAGCAGACACAACAATCTGACAAGATACAGAAATTAGAAGAAGAATTAAAGGGTTGTCAAGAAGGAATGGGAAAATTTGTCCAAGGCGAAGAAATCCTAAAAACAATTATGAAGCAAACAAGATCATCATTGAGTAAAGAAGGACTTGGATTTATTTCAACACAGAAGAAAAAGAAGTTGAAATACGAAGGCAAAGATGGAGCTCCATATGAATATGCCATGCCTTGGAAAATCTGCCCAAACTGTGGAAAGAAGGGACACCTACCAAAGTACTGCAAAACAGAATCAGCTTGCCGATATCATTCTGGCAGAACTAAGGAAACCAGAAAAACAGCATCAAAAATGATCCAAATGTGGATCAAGAAAACTGACTTGAATGTTTTATATATTCCTAATGCTAACCATGTTGGACCCAACATAACATGGGTACCAAAAGGTTGAGTTTTGTTTTTATGTTTGTTTTGTAGATGTGTCTTACCGCCAAATTAAAGTCTAGACAATGGATCTTGGATAGTGGTTGCACTAGACACATGAGTGGAGATAAAACTCTATTCAAAAGTCTCAAGTTGAAAAAGGGTGGGAGAGTAACAATTGGAAATAGCAAAACCCTTCAGATTCTTGGCAAAGGCTCAATTGGTAACGATTTTATATCAATTGATAAGGTACAATATGTTCAAGGTCTTTCATATAACTTACTTAGTATTAGTCAGTTGTATGATGATGGTCATTTAGTTAACTTTGGTCTTGATAAATGTATTGTTACTATTGGCACTAACAAAGTCCCCCTAGTTGCTAGAAGGGAAGGAAATATATATATATTAGATTTTGATTCTCAGAAAACAGCATGCTGTTTAGCTGTTATGGACTCAACCCCCGAGATTTGGCATAGAAGGCTTGGTCACGTTAACATGGAACAAATCAGCAAGCTGTCTTCGCAAAAGCTTGTTAGAGGATTGCCGAAACTCAAGTATATCAAGATGGAAACTTGTGGAGCATGTCAACTAGGCAAGCAAATTAGAACTCCACATAAGTCAAAAACTATGGTATCAACTTCTAAACCCCTAGAACTTTTGCATTTAGATTTATTTGGTCCGGAAGCATACAAAAGTTTGGGAGGTAAACAATATTGTTTTGTTATAGTAGATGATTATTCTAGATATACATGGACTTTATTTCTGCAAACTAAAGATTGTGCTTTCAGAGAATTTGAGTCTTTGATAAAACGTCTTGAGAAAAAGCTCAATACAAATCTTATAAGAATAAGAAGTGATCGAGGTGGAGAATTCCAAAAGGATTTTGTTTCGTATTGTGAAGAAAGAGGTATCACTCATGAATTCTCAGCTCCAAGAACTCCTCAACAAAATGGAGTAGTTGAAAGAAAGAATCGATCTCTGCAAGAAACAGCAAGAACTTTATTGCAAGAGAGCAAGCTACCAAGAAGTTTCTGGGCAGAAGCAGTAAATTCAGCAAGCTATATTCTCAATAGAGTCTTGATAAGGCCTATTCTCAACAAGACTCCATACGAACTGTTAAGGAATAAAACTCCAAACATTGGCTACTTCAAGGTCTTTGGATCAAGGTGTTTTGTACTTAAAACAATCGACAAGGATGGTAAATTCGATGCTAAATCCTACGAGGCAATATTTCTTGGTTATTCATTAACTAGTAGAGCTTATAGAGTTTATAATTTATCTAAATTAACTGTTGAAGAATCTATTGATGTTTCATTTCGAGAATCTAAGCTTGATCTACCAGAAAATGAGGAAGATTTTGCAGGAACAAGAGATAATGACGAGCTGATATCTCCAGAAACTCAACAGACTGCAAATCAGCAAGCTGAACCTTCAAAACAGCAAGCTGAAACCTCTACTGCAGTTAAAGAAATGCAGGAATATGAAGAGATAATACCACATTCATTGCCTACAGCACCAAGGACAGTCAAGGATCATCCTCCAGAGCTAATCATTGGCAACAAAACTGATGGAATCAAGACAAGAAGGGCTCAAGCAAATATATGTGGATATGCGGCTTTCGTAGCTCAAGAAGAACCAAAGAACATAACCGAAGCACTTCAAGATGAAAATTGGATTGTGGAAATGCAAGAAGAACTCAACCAATTTGAAAGATGTGATGTTTGGGAACTTGTAGAACCACCAAAGGATGTATCAATCATTGGCACTAAATGGGTTTTTAAGAACAAAGTTGATGAGTTTGGTACAATCATTCGAAATAAGGCAAGACTTGTAGCTCAAGGTTACAACCAACAAGAAGGGATTGACTTCGATGAAACCTATGCTCCTGTAGCAAGGTTGGAATCAATTAGAATGTTGTTATCATTTGCATGCTTCAAGAAAATAAAGCTTTATCAAATGGACGTCAAGAGCGCATTCCTAAATGGGGTGCTAAAAGAAGAAGTATACGTCAAACAACCTCCTGGATTCGAAAGTCAGGAGTTTCCAAACCATGTTTACAAGCTGAAAAAGGCCTTGTATGGACTACGGCAAGCTCCTAGATCATGGTATGAAAGATTAAGTGAATTCTTAATCGAACATGGCTTCACTCGAGGTAATATTGATCCTACTTTGTTTACCATGCATAAAGGTAAAGATTTATTAGTTATTCAAGTCTATGTAGATGATATTATCTTTGGATCAACTAATAATTCTATGTGCAAGTGGTTTTCGAAATGCATGCATAATGAATTTGACATGAGCATGATGGGTGAGCTAAATTACTTCTTGGGTCTTCAAATCAAACAAACCTCTGCTGGAATTTATGTTCATCAGACCAAATATGTCAAGAATCTACTCACTAAATTTGGTTTTGAGAACTTAAAGGCAAAATCAACACCAATGACTCCAATCAGCAAGCTGAATTCTGATGAAACAGGTATTAGTGTTGATATTCGAAAATACAGAGGTATGATTGGTAGTTTACTATACCTTACTGCATCTAGACCTGATATTATGTATAGTGTATGTGTGTGTGCTCGTTTTCAAGCTAATCCCAAAGAATCTCACTTAAATGCTATTAAACGAATATTCAAATATTTAAGTGGTACTCAAAATCTTGGATTATTTTATCCTATTACAAATACATTTGATCTTGTGGGATATAGTGATGCAGATTATGCAGGTAGTCAAACTGATCGTAAAAGCACAAGTGGTGTCGGAACTTTTTTAGGTCAAAGCTTAGTCTCTTGGCAAAGCAAGAAGCAAACCTCTGTTGCTCTCTCTACTGCAGAAGGAGAATATTTGGCTGCGGGTAGTTGTTGCACTCAACTACTTTGGATGAGGCAAACATTAAGAGATTATGGAATCAAATGTGGCAAAACTCCAATTCGTTGTGATAGTACAAGTGCCATTAACATATCAAAGAATCCAGTAAATCACTCGAGAACAAAGCACATCGATGTCCGTCATCATTTCCTAAGAGATAATGTTGCTAAGGGAAATGTTGAACTTATCTTTGTGCCAACCGAATATCAGCTCGCTGATATATTCACTAAGCCTCTTGCAGAAGAAAGATTTATTGTTCTAAGAAGAGAATTAGGCATGTGTGAAGTGGAAACAGCAAGCTGAATTGGAAAACGGCAAGCTGAAATGGGTAACATCGATTTTTGTTGCTCTAATATGTTTCGTGCCTTCCAGTTAAATGCAACCTATTTGTTTATTTGCTGTATTCTACCAATGTGATTATGTGTTCACCACTTTGTTTTTATTGCACTTATGCCATTATTTACTCCTTTTTAATGATTAAGGGGGAGAAAACTTTTGGGAACTTTTGGGGTTAAGTTAATTTCTGGGTTAAAATGTTGTTGATTAAGTGAAGTGTTGTTGGATTGCTCAAATATGCCATGTCTATATGAATGTTTTTAGATGCATGAACTTAGGGGGAGAAAACTATTTTCTCTTATTTATAATGTCTATACAGGGAAGCATATGTTGAGGGGGAGAAATTCCCTCCCAAAAATATATGTTGTTAATCATCAAAAAGGGGGAGATTGAAAGCCTATTTGATTTTGATGGTTAATTGTTTACATATATTTTGCTATACTAACATGCTGTAACAGGACATTCAGCAAGCTGTTTCTGGAAATAATGACACAGGAGCTATATGAAATCAGCAAGCTGATTTGACATTCAGCAAGCTGTTTCTGGGAATACAGAAACTTTCAAGAAAGGTCCAGAAATACAAAGAGCTGTTAATTATGTTTATTTGACATTCAGCAAGACGTTTCAGGAAAGTATCAACACAGGAGTTATACGAAATCAGCAAGCTGATTTCAACTTTCAGCAAGCCGTTTCTGGGAATGCAGAAACTATCAAGAACAGTCCAGATATTCACGTGAGCTGCTAGATAGATTAAAATGTAAGGAATCTTACATATATATATTACGTGTCTAATATATACTAAAGAGCTCAGATACATCTCAAAACACTCAAGCATGGAGATACACTAAACAATGTAATTTGACATGTCTCCATCACATTGACTTCACAAAACCCCCCCACGTTTCTCAGCACCCAACTTAGACTTCTCTGCATGGGAATCATTCTTGAAACACAATCCCACGATTTCAGCTCACCTACTCAGATTTCTTTGAATGAGAATTTCTTCACAGTTGAAAATCAACCAACGGCTCCTTCTTTGAATATCCTAACGTTGGACCTTGATATATATATATACACATCTCCTGTATAAACAATATACACACTGAAAAAACGTATACACACTCTCTTGAATATTCATCAAATCGTTTTATACTTCCAATCACCTCAAAACAGTTGTTTAAACATTGCCATATTCACAAACAACACACACACAAGCTCTAAGATATATTACACGTTATATATATATATATATAAGAGTCTATATCTTTGAGTTGTAATTTCAATCCTTCTCATTTGTATTGTTCTTATTGTAAAAGCATAGTTGCTGGGCAGTGGCTTGTGGAACAAGGGTTTGGTAAACACGAAGCTAGAAAAGATTGTACTACGGGGAGTGGTATAGTTCTTAGAGAGCAGGTTTAGAAACGGGGATTTCAGCAAGCCATTTTGACAGTAGCTAGGGAAAAAGGGAGATATATTATTGAATCTTGTAATCGGGTTTATAGTGATTAATAATATATTCTCTTACCGTGTTTGGTAAGGGACTAGGACGTAGACCATAGAGATTAGGGGTCGAACCTAGCTAAAATCTTGTGTGTCAAGTTTTTCTATTCTGTTCAGTTTATTTCTGCATTGCATTAGTTAATATCAGCAAGCTGAAACATTCTGGTATAATTATTTCAGCAAGCTGATATTTTTCTGGAAGAATTTCATAAAAATAAAAATAGACTATAGTTAACCTAATACACCTATTCACCCCCCCTCTAGGTGCATACTTTCACAGAGGACTTGATTCCCATACCTTTGGAGCTAGGCGGCCCTGAGAAAGTTACCTATATAGGAGCTTTTCTGAAGGAACCTTTAAAAGGAAAGTTGATAGCATTCTTACAGGAAAATAGTGATATGTTTGCTTGGATAGCTGCTGACATGCCATGGATTGATCCCCAACTCATAACTCATAAGTTGAATGTTGATCCTGACCGGAAGAAGATAAAACAGAAGAAGAGGAATTTTGCTCCTGAAAGGCAAGAGGCCATTAAGCAAGAGGTTGATAAGCTCTTAGAAGCTGGGTTCATTGAAGAAATTCAATTTCCCGAATGGTTAGCTAACCCTGTGATGGTCAAGAAAGCGAATGGGAATTGGAGAATGTGTATAGACTTTACTGATCTGAATGACGCCTGTCCAAATGATTGTTTTCCCCTGCCAAGGATAGACACGTTGATAGATGCCACAGCTGGACATGAGATGTTGAGCTTCATGGATGGGTTCAGCGGCTACAATCAGATTAAGATGCATAAGGATGATATCCCAAAGGTATCTTTCATAACTGACTTTGGTGTTTTCTGTTATCTTGTTATGGCTTTTGGACTAAAGAATGCAGGAGCTACATTCCAACGATTGGTGAATAAGATATTCGTTCATCTGATTGGGAAAACCATGGAGGTCTATGTTGATGACATGTTAGTCAAGAGCCTGTGTAAGGCAGACCATATTAAGCACCTCAGAAAGGCATTTGAAGTGCTGAGGCACCACAAGATGATGTTGAATCCAGCCAAGTGTGCCTTTGGAGTTGGATCAGGAAAATTTTTGGGATTAATGGTTTCGAAGAGAGGCATAGAGGCCAATCCTGACAAGATCAAGGCAATTCTAGACATGGAACCACCCCGTTCTATACGAGATGTACAGAAGTTAACAGGCCGAGTTGCTGCCCTGGGGAGATTCATCTCCAAATCTAGTGATAAGTGTTTGCCTTTCTTTCAGGCATTGAAGAAGGTGAAAAATTTTGAATGGACCTCTGAGAACCAAGAGGCTTTCGAACAGCTGAAGAAGTACATGGCTGAAGCCCCACTGTTGGCTAAGCCTAGTCCCAGAGAGACTCTTTACCTATACCTGGCGGTATCCGAACAAGCATTGAGTTTTGTCCTTATCCGAGAAGAAAAGAAGATTCAGAAACCTATTTACTATGTGAGCAAGGTGTTGCATGGGGCTGAGTTGAATTACTCACCCATTGAGAAGTTTGCTTTGGCATTAGTAACAGCCTCGAGGAAGTTGCGACCTTACTTTCAGGCACATAAGATTCAAGTCTTGACAAACCAGCAGTTGAGGAACATATTGCACAGCCCTAAAGCCAGTGGAAGGCTAATCAAGTGGGCAATTGAATTAGGAGAGTTTGATATCACATACAAGCCTCGGACGGCCATTAAGGTTTAGGCATTGGCTGACTTCGTGGTTGAATGCACCATTAACAACCAAGAAGTCGGGGGGCAAGAGATGGTAACCACCCCTGAGAAAGAAGATAAGGATGAGGAACCTGTACCTGATCTGAAAAAGTATTGGGTGCTCTATTTTGGTGGAGCATCAAAAACAAAATCCAGTGGTGCAGGCATGGTCTTACAAAGCCCCGATGGGTTTACGGTTGAATATGCTTTGAAGTTAGACTTCCCAACGACCAATAATGAAGCTGAGTATGAAGCCTTGATAGCCAGATTGGGCTTGGCCAGAATCATGAGGGTCAAGAATCTCAAGGTTTGTGGAGATTCAAGGCTTGTGGTATCGCAAGTGAATGGTGAGTTTGAAGCTAAGGATGAAACTATGGCGAAGTACCTGAGAGTCGTGAAGGCTGTTATGACTCAGTTTGAAGAGTGCTATGTTGAGCACATCCCAAGAGAAGAGAACGTTAAGGCCAATGCCCTGTCCAAGTTTGCTTCTTTTGAGATAGAAAATTATGCAAGGAGTGTTTACTTCCAGGTCTTGAAGGCCCCGACTATCAACTCGAAGTTAGTGGCACCAATTGATATAGGAGGCTGTTGGATAGATCCTATCAAAGCTCACCTTGAGACTGGATGGCTCCCGGACAATGCCTTTGAAGCACGGAAACTGTTAGTGAGAGCATTGAGATATGCCTTAATTGAAGGCATCCTTTATAAGAGATTGTTTGTCATCCCATACTTAAAACGTTTAAGGCCCCAAGAGGCAAAGGAAGCATTAGAGGAAGTTCATGGAGGGATCTGTGGGCAGCACTTGGGGGGCAGAGCCCTAGCCCACAAGATTACTCATTTAGGATTTTACTGGCCAGAGATGTTGGCTGATGCTCAGGATTATGTTAAAAGGTGTGATAGATGCCAAAAGCATGCTCCAATTGTAAAGCAACCGCCTGAGAGGTTAACATCAATTAACTCTCCTATTTCGTTTGCAATGTGGGGAATGGACATACTCGACCCTTTCCCTGTAGCTTCAGCACAAAGGAAATTCCTGATAGTGGCCATTGACTACTTTACTAAGTGGATTGAGGCTAAACCTTTATCCAAGATAACCACCAAACAAGTTGCCCAGTTCTTTTGGGAGAACGTAATTTGCAGGTATGGAATCCCCTGAATCCTTGTGATGGATAATGGGACACAATTCAACAATGAAGAGTTTAAGAAGTACTGTGAGGAAAATGCTATCGAGCTTCGTTTTACTTCAGTATAGGGCTGGAAAAAAAATCCGGAAAATCCGATATCCGTTCGAAATATCCGTGTTCGTATCCGAAAAAAAGCGGATATTATCCGTATCCGGAGTCAACCGGATATTATCCGTATCTGAATCCGGGAGTTTAGGATGCGGATATGGATATAGGCGCATCCGTATCCGAAAATATCCGTATCCGAAATTAATTATATATAATATATATTTTTAATATATAATTAATTAATTATATATATCATATATACTGATATACATACTATTATTTCTTTGGGCCCAGCCCACTAACACTGTTTTTCGGTGAGGTGAAAGTCAAAATGCCCTTTCTTTTTTTATCCTTAAATCTCTAAATCATGGGGTATTGTTTTTAGAGTATATAATATATTAACTTCGCTTTATCCTATTCTAATTCCTATCTACCCGTGACAACCTCCAAACCAAACCCCTCCCAATTATTTTGTTTCACGCACAGACCCCCACCCATGCCTCTCATCTCACGTCTCTCTCTTCTCTCTCTAATCTCTCCCAAGTTCATCACAATCAATCTCTCTTTTATATATGTTATGGAGCTCCAAATTATGAGTTCGAGTAATCAAAATTCATATCTTTCAATCCTCTATCCACCCATGCTTTCAAAGCTCGGATTTGGTAATTTTTATTTTCGGCCAAAATTCAAAGTTGAATTTTAGTTGCTTGTTGGTTGTTTTTGATTACGTATATGGATAGATCCTTAAAAATCTATATACATCTATACTATATATACTAATATATAATAAATAAACAGGGATAAAATTTGGTTGTTTGGTTCAACCATTTAGAATAATAGTGACCGTTAGATATTTAGTAGATAGATGATAACCGTTAGATCTAATATTAAGGAATATTCTATATTTAAATTCCGATTCGAATCCCGTCAACAACAAATTTACATTAAGATTTTATATTATTAGTTCTAAACAATACATGTGATTTATTAAATAATTTTAAAATGTTAAATTAATTGCATAATAAATTACAAAACTCAATTTTGTTTAATCATATAATTTTAAAAATATTTAAAAGTAACAAATGCTTTGCACGGGTTATAAGCTAGTATGATATAATTGGAAAATAGAGGTTTTAGTGAGAGAAAAGAACAAAGATAACGTGTTTTGGCTAAATAAGGTAACCGTCCATGATACAATTGGAAAAAGAGAGATTTTAGTTAGAGAAAAAAGAAAAGATAACGTGACTGAAAAAAGTAATTGATCAGTTAATAGTAATCATAATATAATTATATTATTTTATTAAACAAAATTTCATATAGTGTTTTTAAAAAAAAGAAATTTTAGTTAGATAAAATGTAAAAGATATTGTATTTTACCAGGAAAAAGGAAATTATTTAGTTATTGAAAAATAGAAAAGGTAATATGTTTAACCTGAAAAAAAAACTAATTAATAAAGGAGAAATTTTAGTTAGATAAAATATAAAAATTATTTTTAAAAAATGAGAAATTTATGTTGCCCGTGATATTTATAGAAAAAATGGGAATTTAATTAGAAAATATAGAAAAGATGATACGTTTTAGCTGAAAAGGTAATCGGTTAATTATTAGTATTTTAATATTATTATTTAACATTTTTATTAAATATTATAATATTAGTATTTTATTTTAATTATAATACGATATAATCGGAAAAAGAGAGGTTTTAATAAGACAAAAGAAAAAAGGTAATGTGTTTTGGCTGAAAAAGGTAATTGTCCATGATATAATTGGAAAAAGTGAGATTTTAGTTAGAGAAAAAAGAAAAGATAACGTAAAAATTTTAGTTTAAATAAAATGTAAAAGATATTGTATTTTACCTAAAAAAATAAATTTTTTTAGTTATAGAAAAGGTAATATGTTTGACGTGAAAAAGAAAATTGATTAATAAAAGAGAAATTTTAGTTAGATAAAATATAAAGGATATTGTATTTTACTTGAAAAATGAATTTATTTAGTTATTGAAAAATAGAAAAGATAATATGTTTGTCCCGAAAAATGAAATAGATTAGTTAGTAGGATGAATTTTATCTGTAATTGAGTAAGGGTAAATAAGTAAAATCAACAGGTACCATACCTACCGACCGACCAACCAACCAAACTTTTAATGTTTCGGCTTTTATATAATAGTATAGATTTGTAATTGTGTGAAATTTTTATTTTTTACTATATAGTTTTAGTTTGTTTTCACTTTGTTGATTTATAATTTGTTGTAAATTTGTTAATAAATATATGATATTAAAATTATTTAAATTGATTTTGAAAATATTTCATTTCTAAGTAATTGAAAGAGTCTAAAAAAGTTGGGTAACTGAAAGAGCATGTATTAATTAGAGTGTAATTAAAAGAGTTTGTTATTAAGTAAAATAAAATTTTTATATTCATTTTAATTTATTTTTTCATTTTTGGAAGGTATTAACAAACCTTTTTGGAAGTTGTTAACCAAAACCAATCAACCAATTATACCCTAGTATAGATTTGTTAATAAATATATGAAATTAAATTTATTTAAAATGATTTTGAAAATATTTCATTTTTAAGTAATTGAAATAGTCTACAGAAGTTGGGTAGCTGAAAGAGTATGTAATTAAATATTAATTAGAGTGTAATTAAAAGAATTTGTTATTAAGTAAAATAAAAAATTTATATGCATTTTAATTTATTTTTTTTTATTTACAAACTCTTTTGGAAGGTGTTAACCAAAATCAACCAACCAATTATACCCTATTTCGCTTATAATAGTATAATAAAGTCGTTCTTGGAAATTAAAACTCAAGCATAATATGGAAAATTTAATATTTGTCTAAATAGAATTTAATATTAATTTATAATTGTGTGAAAATTTTATTGTTTATTATATAGTTTTAGTTTGTTTTCACTTTGTTGATTTATAATTTTTTGTAAATTTGTTAATAAATATGTGATATTAAAATTATTTAATTAATTTTGAAATTTTCAAGTAATTGAAAGAGTCTAAAAAGGTTGGGTGCATGTGAAGAATTTTAATACAAATATAATTGAGAAGAGTATGTAATTGAATATTAATTAGAGTGTAATTAAAAAGGTTTGTTATTTAGTAAAATATGTGGTTTATTTATTGAAAAATAAAATTTTTTATGTATTTAATTTATTTTTTACCTTTTGGAAGGGGTTTACAAACTTTTTAGGAAGGTGTTAACCATCGATCAACCAACTAATTATACTCTGTTTCGCTTAATATAATATCATAATTTGAATGAAAAATCGAAGAATTTGAATAAATTGTGCTTGAATTTAGGTGGAATTCTAACGGTTAAAAAAATATAAAAATATCATAACTTGAATGAATGATGAAAGATAAAAAATTGATTGAAGTACAATATGTTAACTCCGGCAAGTGAAGTGTTTTATATATATATATATATATATATATATATATATACTTAATTTTTGTTTATATGTAACATTTATTTATAAAATAATATTATTTTAGGAAGGTGCACTACACCATAAACAGCCTGTGGTAACCCAAAAATTCTGTAACCTTAGGGTGCTAAAATGTTACTATACACCCATTTTTGGGCTAAGGTAACATAAATTATAAGTTACATATTTTGATGTTGCCTTAGGGTACCTAAGGTAACTTATTTCACCCCTAGGGTAACAAGCCCTTTATGGTTACCTTAGAGGTCTACTGTAACATAAAAATGGCATATTGCGACATAAATATTCGGTTACCTTAGAGTGCTTCAATTTTTTTAAAAAAGTGGGCCCCACCAGTGGGTCCCACCATTAGGGGTGTGCATTCGGTTAACCGAAACCGAAACCAAATTTTATTTCGGTTAACCGAAACCGAATTGTAGGGAAAAGTTCTACCGTAAACCGAACAAAAATTATTTCGGTTTTTAACCGAACCGAACTTTTTTTTTCGGTTTTAACCGAAAACCGAATTTTAATAAATGTTAAAGAAAATTGCAGAAAATAGAAATTATAGTACACAACCACAATTCATAATGTTTATCACAGCTCCACAAGTTACTGAATACAAGTTACTGAATTTTAGTTTACATTAAGAATTAAGAATTACAAAACAATGAAACAGAGAAGGTGGTAAATTAAAATTTAGTCTCCATTCTCCTGTTGCTCTGCTCCTGTCCTGTCTCCTGCTTGCTGTTGTGCTGCTTGCTGGTGCTAGGGCCTGGGCACTTTTTCAGCCTTCATCTTCAACGATTCTGCAAGTTAACATATAATAATCAGTAGTAGTGTTTTACTACTAAATAGAGATAGTATTTAGTAATTAGTAGCAACTTCTTTCTGCAACAATTCAGAGATCAGACCCCTTTTCTCTATACTGACTACTGAGTACTGAGCAGGAGCACTACAAATTTTACCATATGTCCATTCCATTTAGTAATACATTCTAAACCACAAACTAAAAAGTGTATCAAGTTTCCATAGACCGAGGTCAGCTCTTTGAACAAAATGTGACATAAACATTGGCAAAATCATAAAAATGATCACATGATCAACCTAACAAGCCCCTTTACTGAGCTATGTTGCTAGACTTCTAACAATGAAGTGAACGAACCTTACTGCTTAAAGAACAAATGCCAGACCTGTTAATCTCCTATTTCACATGTAAAACACCTTTTTTTCACCACAATATTGTACAAATTTTCCTCAAAATACAGAATATTAGTATCATTTATAACACACAAAATAAGAAAGGCAATCGTAAATCGTAATGCCTAAAAATCATTTATGTAGATATAAGAACTTAAGCAAGAAATCTCACATATGGAGTGTTCACTTTTTAGATTTTGAATTATAATGCTCACTGTTTGCAATAACTGAAGTGAAATAACCACAGTTCTACTCATTCTCAGCAAAAGCACAAACTCCCCCATGACTTGCTTCTCCATAAAAACCTGCCAATAAACCAGAATGCCATTGGATCATTTAACACATTTAAGTAAATGAATTACAGATATACCAAAGGGAATTAAGGATTCCTACTCGAAGAAGTTGGAGTCATGATGGTCGCCATATGTTATCAACTCCGAAATTGATCTCAGTGCCTCAATTACAAAATCCTTTGACAAAATAGAAGTGAGAACAATCCAGCGATGAACAAAATAACCACATGGACCTTACAGAGCAATATAAAGCATTGTTAAAAGGTTAAACCACAGCTACATTAAAAGTATGACAAAAGCCCATTGCAATTTAGGATGCAGTAGGCAAAAAATAAAAGAAGAACAATCAAATTGAGCAGACAGAATCATTGTGAAAAGAGCTCAAAATGAAAAAACAAAAAAATTACAGTGACAATTGTATAAGAATAAAAAATGCATAGACAATCTGCCAAGCCCAAGATATGTAATTAAATTGACCTTATATAGGTGTATATTTATAGAACTGCGGCAGCTGGCTCAAAATTATTTCAAACAATGTATATGATGCTAATAAATAACTGTTCTTGTCTAAATACTCAAATGAACTTAAAATAAATATTAATATAACTGTACAATCCCAACTCTTCTAGGGATTTCATCTTGTTACATCCAAGTAAAGCTACTACAGTGTAAAATTCGGACCCGACATCAAATCTTATAGAAGTCTAGGATTGTTCTCAAAACTGAAAATTTTGGTATAAATTACAATCAAAGATATAGACTATAAGGATAGAATAAAGGCGAGCCAATGAGGACAAGCAATGAACGAAACTAATAAACCCCTTCTCCCACATTTATACATTGACGTCTTCCTACTGTCTACCACTGGAACAATACAAGGCTTTGAGATATTGATTCTGATTTTTGGCATAGCCCCTGCTTCCAGTGCCAAGTACAGGCAAACTTGCCTTTGTCATATGACTCATGCCTCAAACTGACCCATTAAAATTGTTAACGTTTAAATTAAAAAGCATTGTTGACGTTTCAATTAAAAAGCGTTGTTAACGTTTCAATTTAAAAGCGTTGTTAACGTTTCAATTAAAAAGTGTTCACCATTTCTCTGTACGTCTTTTATGTTTAATAACAACTTATTTCGTAACAAAAAGGTGAAGTACCTAAAGCTAAAAACAGAAAATGAAACAAATGCTAGAGTAAAAAATATAAGGACTACATACTTATTCAGTGGAATGTGTTCAAAAGGACCTGTAGTACGGATCGGTCCACATAGATTGTTGCTTGATACATCCCTGGAAATACATACATGCATGGTTAATCTTATAGCAGAGTTAGTTGAAAAATAAAAGAAGGTGCCAACAAACATATTCTTTGAAACACTTACTCAACTTTTAGGCTGGAGATACTGGCAAGTTCCCTTGGGATCCTCCCAACCAAATGATTGTCATTTAGACGCCTGCCAATATATTTTTAAATATGACTTTGTAACAATTACTAGAAGTGAAATATATGCCTATACGCATATCCATAAGAAAATAAGAAACATGACTTTACTGCAAAACCAACGTACATGAATACTAATGATTTTAACTTCCCCAGTGTAGCAGGAATTTTCCCTGTAATGTTGTTGTTGTACAAGTCCAAGCTAATGAGATTTTTCAAGTTACCAAGCTCAGCAGGACAATGTTATTTTTGTAAAGCTCTCTGCGTCAACAACTAAATGTTAATATTTTTCAAGTCTGTTGAAGGATCAGTACCACCAAAGACCACTATCTCTGGTAGCAGTACTTCACAAAAAAAAAAACAAAATTTGTCAACCATTGCATTCATTACTATCCGTATACAACACTTACAGATACTGCAGATGTTCAAGTTTCCCAAGATCGGGCACTAAATGACCAGACAAATTTGAGTTGCCCAGGTCCCTGCATAATATAATCAAGACATGTTATACTTAAAAAATTCACAAAGTAATAGATGAAATAATTTACAATTGAGATAAATACATACGTTGGATAACTATACTTTCCAATGTACAGCAAATCCAACCAACCACTAAATTTGACAACTTCTAATCTAATAGGTTACTACAAGTCGACAATAAATTAAAACAATGTTGCTTTGGTGGAAACAATACTTGCTTCCTCCAAGACAATCTTTTTGTCCCACTTTTGATTTAGAATTTCAACCCAACCATCATCTGGCACCATATAATAAACATTTACGATACGAAAAAGTTAATAATACAACAAAAAAAATCATCATAACAAAAAACAGAGGCTTACACACACAAAACACACAGAGGCTTACAAATAGAACAAAAAGCACAAAATCAACATCAAAATGAAAAACATAAAGTAAAAACATAAACATAAAGCACAAACAAAAAATACCTAATTGGAGGAAGCCCTAATTGCTGGGTGGAGAAGAAGGTAGGCTGAGATTTCTCGTCTTGCAATCTAACCTCTCTCTTCTCTCTCCAAAACCAACACTGCCTCCCTCTGCTCTTTCCTCCGGCGGTGGCTCCTCCACCGGCCGGAGGCTCCCGTTTGTCTTTTTCGTGTGATTTTCCTCTTTTCTTTCAATAATAGTCCCATTTATTGGGTAGTTAGTCCTATGTATTGGGTTTGGTGTGTGAGTTTAGTTTTAGTTTGTTTTTTAGTGTGTTTTATGTCCGGGATCGCAGATCTGCGGGATGTTTTGTATTTTGGTTCGTTTGGTTCTTTGAAGAAGAGTTATATGGGCTTGCAATTATGGTTGGCTTGTCGAACACATCAAGTTCATCTCTACATCAAATCGTTAGATAGTCCCTTGAAATTGGCTGTATTTACCAGCGAGGTTAATAAGGGGCCGCACCACAGAGAAGATCTGCTCAACGGTTGTAGTTTCGATGAAGAAAACTTAGATTTTATCTTTGTTAAGTGTTTGTTAAAGTTCGATTATTTTTGTAGATGTCGTATGACTTTTAATCAATGAACTTTTATTTCCCCTCAAAAAAAAAAAAAGGTAATATCCCGCTCAGCCAAAAAAATACCCCAAAAAGTCCCGCTCAGCCCACAAAAAATTCCCCGAAAATAGCGTATAGGGATTTTCATTTTTTTTATAAAATTTTTGATATTTTTTTTATAAAAATTTATTTTTTTTTAATAAAAATTTTGATATTTTTTTCATAAAAATTGTTTTATTCGTTTTTTTTAAAAAAATGGAGAATAAATATTAACAATTTTAAAAAAAATCTGTACAAAAAAATCTAAAAAATATTACAATTTCTAAAAAAAAATATTTTTTGAAAATAAATTGATTTTAAAAAATAAAATAATTTTCTAACTCATTTTATAAAAAAAGTTAACAAATTTTAAAAACTAAATTTATTTAAAATTTTTTTAAAAAAATTAAATTAGATGAAAAGAGTTGCCAAGCCGAACTCTAATGTAACACGTACATATTTATGTTACATTCTTCAACACTTTCTAACTACTGTAACATCATATTTTTGGCTAAGGTAACATAAAAAACACAATATTACCTCAAGATGTAAGTAGTATAGCTAAGGTAACATATTGGGGTAACATTTCTCCGGTAGGGGTTAGGGTAGGCCATATATGGTGTAGTGGTGGTATCGATTTTTTTAGAAGGTGTTAACCAAAAAACTATATATATATATATATATATATATATATATATATATATATATATATATATATAACATATCATAATTTGAATGAAAAATCGAAGAATTTGATTAAATTGTGTTTGAATTTAGGTGGAATTCTAACGGTTAAAAAAATATAAAAATATCATAACTTGAATGAATGATGAATGATCACTAGTAGAAAACTGGCCTTTTACGTCGGTTAAATAGGTCTTATACGTCGGTTAAATGGCGACGTATGGGCTGGCGACGTATAAGGTCAGGGTCTTATACGTCGGTTAAAAAGGCGACGTATATTGTACCCTTTTACGTCGGTTCTTCTAAACAACCGACGTATATTGTACCATTTTACGTCGGTTCTTCTAAACAACCGACGTATATTGTTACCCTTTTACGTCGGTTCTTCTAAACAACCGACGTATATTGTTACCCTTTTACGTCGGTTCTTCTAAACAACCGACGTATAAGATCCAAAAAATTAAAAAAAAATTAATTTGTTTATTCATTAATAACCGACGTATAATCAATTGCTAGTTTTTTTTTTCCTCCCCTGTTTTAGTCCCCTGTTTCTTTATCGGCATCTGATGGAAACAATACAAGTGAGACTTATTTATACAAGCTTATAAACCAATAAAAAGCATCCAAATAGTATGACATTTTCTTTGGTGTCTTAAATGTTACAGTCGAAATGGAATATAAAAGAATGAGCAGCAGATCTGGTGCTCCGTCTGTTGCCCGGCTAGATATTTTCTGAATGCTTTAAACCACTCAACGCTGTCAATTAGTTGAGATACCACTCATTCGATATAGCCCAAGCTACCTCCTTTTTCACATCAATGGACTCGTAATTTTCAATAAGGTCCTTGAGAATCTTGTCGTAACTGAGTTCTTTCTGCAGGCCTTGCATCGTTGTCAAGCTTTTCCTTCCATTCCTTTGCTGAATACGGATATGCACATACTCTTTAGTGGATCCAGCAGTAGCGTCTGTTAACTCAGCCTCAGCGAATGGATCGAAAGCAGTTGGGAGCTGGACTTCGATATCAACCATGTACCTTCTTTGTTGTAGAGAAGAACAAACAGATATTCGCAAAAGTAAGCCTGAATCAATCAAAGAAACAACACCACTCAGAATTAAATTGTCCAACCGCTATACCTATTCAAAGCTGAATCTTATGAATTATCGATAAATCGACTGCGTAAGGAACCTAAAGACCAAACCCAATACAGGAATCAAGTAGAATTTGAAACCCTAAAAACCCTAAAATTTCAAGGGGGTATGAACAAATAGAATCAACAATGGCCTGGAATTAAATATACAAACACACCCACATATATAGAGCAATTATAAGAAGAACATGAACATGACAAGATCGAAACATAAACAAATAATCAAGATTTTTGTGTCAAAACACATAAAAAAGAACAATCAAGAATAGAAGATACATACAAACAGAGAGAGGGAGAGAGGGGGGAGAGAGGGAGAGAGAGAGAGATTGGGGTGGGAGAGAGTCGAGGGCGGAGAAAGAGAGGCGGTGGTAGAGAGATTGAGAGAGGAAGATGAAGGAGATAGGGAGAGATTTGAGAATGACGAGAGTCAGATTGGAGAAATCATATAATTGTGTTAAAATGAATGGTCGAGATTAATTGCATCCAATGGCTCTAAGTAACGATCCATGTGCTCAAGTATTACCCAATAATAATATGACACGTGGCATATCACCCACTTTTATACGTCGGTTGTATTAAGAGCGACGTATATAATAGTATCATATACGTCGCCTTTTCCTCAACCGACGTATATAATAGTATCATATACGTCGCCTTTTACCCAACCGACGTATATAATAGTATCATATACGTCGCCTTTTACCCAACCGACGTATATAATAGTATCATATACGTCGCCTTTTCCACAACCGACGTATAAAACACTCATATACGTCGGTCAAATAAAAAACCGACGTAAAAAGTCATCAGATTAATCCTTTTACGTCGGTTAAAACAACAACCGACGTATAAAAGTAGTATATACGTCGCCTTTATGGTTAACCGACGTAAAAGGGGCGACGTATAAAGTCAGTTTTGTACTAGCTAGTGGATAAAAAATTGATTGAAGTACAATATGTTTAGAACTCCGGCAAGTGAAGTGTTTTATATATATATGAATATATATATAGGCTAGCGTTCAAATAGAAACCAAACTTAGAATAGAAACTAGAAACCTACACTAAATAAATTATATTTCATTTATTTTAATGGCCCCGCTAGGGGCACCTTCACAAAAAACTTATAAAATTCTTGGCTCTATTCAACAAAAATATAAAAAAAAATTAAAAAAAATTAAAAAAAAAAGTTACTGTTCACGTGCCACGTCATCACGTGAACAGTAACTTTTTTTTATTTTTTTTTTATATTTTTGTGGAATAGAGCCAATAATTTTAAACGTTTTTTGTATTGGAGTACCCCTAATTTGGTCATTAGATTAGCTTGAAATATTTAATTTATGTTTAGTTTCTAGTTTCTATTCTAATTTAGTTTCTATTAGAACAAATAGGGTCTTGTTCTAATAGAAACTAAATTAGAATAGAAACTAGAAACTAAACATAAATTAAATATTTCAAGATAATCTAATGACCAAATTAGGGGTACCCCAATACAAAAAGTTCATAATATTCTTGGCTCCATCCAGCAAAAAAAAAAAAAAAATTTACTGTTCACTGCTGACGTGGCAGTGACGTCAGCGTGAACAATAATTTTTTTTTTTTTTTGCTGGATGGAGCCAATAATTTTAAATACTTTTTGTGAAGGTGCCCCTGGCGGGGCCATTAGAATAAATGAAATATAATTTATTTAGTGTTGGTTTCTAGTTTCTATTCTAAGATTGGTTTCTATTTGACCACTAGCCCTATATATATATATATATATATACTTAATTTTTGTTTATATGTAACGTTTATTCAAAAAATTGTACCGACCAACCAATTATACATGTGTATAATATTGATAGATAAGTTTAATTAGGGTTTGAGGATGATCCTAAGGTCGTTATTTGTCATGATTAAATAATTTGTTGTAAAAAAAATTTATATTTTTTTTTGAAAATAAAGTATTTATAAGCTTACAGAGTATCTATTCTAAAGATTCTCGGGATAACCACCATTAACCACTTGAACTATACAACATTGCTAAAAAAATTTATATATTTAATCTTATGTAACACAAATAAAGTAGTACCTTTTTTATTCGAAGGTAATTGGTCCAGTTACAACTTTGATATTTTTTTTAATATTTTTCAAATTATCACCAAAACACAAAAAATTTAATATAAAATTAAAAATATCTCAAGTTCACCACCTGAAAATTTGAATAATAAGCTTAAAATAATAGCTTTCGATGTAAAACCGTATAGGAGTATATTCGTGAACAAAACATTTAAATAAACCTAGGGTACTTTTCAAACCGCATGATTATTTCATTAACAGTGTTGCTCCAATATTAAAGGAAAAAGTTAACTAATAATGTTTGCAGAATAAAATGAAGTCAAGTTGACTTGATATTAAGTTATATTCCTCCATCCCATTATATATATATGTTTTTTCTTTATTTTTTATCGGTTAATTTATTCAAAATTTGATTAAAATTTATATGTATCTATTGAAATGTAGGTAAATTATTTTAAAATGTAATTTTCCATTTTTAAAAATAATAAATGAATAATTTTTAATATTTAGTCAAAAATTGATCAATTTGATAATTAAAAAATCAAAAGAAATATGTAATTTAAGACGGAAGAAATAATTAATTAACACTAACTACTACTAATTAATATATAACCAATTACCTACTTAAGTTTTGTTTTCTACTACCTATTTAATAAAGTATATAGCCTAATCCTAGTTATATGTACTAGCGTGCAAAGCACATATTACTTTTAAAATTATATGATTAAATAGAATATAATATAATAATTTATTATAAATATAATTTAACTTTTTAATATTAATTAATAAAATTATTAGTAATAATAATAGTTATTTAATAAATGATATGTATTAATTAGAACTAATAATATAAAATCTTAATATAAATTTGTTGTTGACGGGAGAGGGATTTAAATATAGAATATTCCTTATTATTAGATTTAATGGTTGTAATCTGTTTACTAAATATCTAACGGTTACTGGTTGAACCAAGTTGAACCAAACAACTAAATTGCTTATCTATACTATATTATAATAAGCAAAAGGGAGTATAATTTGTAGTTGGTTACCCCCTATTTTTGTTTATCCCTCGCTTATCACCGTTAGATTAGCAACTCAAATAGATCATGACCGTTAGATTTAACAATACTAAAATACTAAAAGTTCTTATATGCAAAAGGTCCAAGGTTCGATTCCCGCCAACAACATATTAATTTATATTTAATACTAAAAATTATTATATACAAATATGTAAGGTTTGAATTATATACAAATATGTAAGGTTTGAATTCTTTTAATAACATATTAAAATCAATATTTATAATATTATGTTATGTTATAAATAAATTATAAAATATTAAAAATAACCCGTGCTTTGCACGGGCTATAAGCTAGTATTATATAATAGTATAGATCGGGCTTCCAGGAGGTTACTGATACTAAAAAGTCCAGCAAAATTCGTTACCGTAACTCATACGTATATATGTTACGAAACATGCATATTCAGTTTACGACTAAAATTTCTTGCCTTACCAATGGGCCCCAGGTGGCCCAGAGATGCTGAGATTAGGGTGATGCCTATACTTGTTGATGTTTCTGGATCTGGCCAGCATGGTTTCCTTATTGTCAATTGGAAGGAGTGTCTTTCTGCGCTGGTGTTTAAGTTTTTTTATTGGGACAACGGGGTGGATGTGTATTGTTTTGATGAGAAATGTGGTCTTTGGAGTAAGATGCACAACATCGGGCCAAACATTGGTCATATAATTTGCATAGGTTGTTTTAAGTATGGCGGTGAGATTAATGTTCGACGATATTTGTGGAAATTATGTGTTATGATGACGAAACTAAAAAATTAAGGATCTTGGCCAGCGGAAGGGTCGAACACTAACGTGCTATAGTTAAATGGCTACTTGGCTAGCCTCCTCTTTCTTGAAGGAATATATGAAAAAGTTGCATGATCCATCACCATTTTTTCTCAAGTAAAGACGGTAGAACTCATACCCCTGTTTTATATTTAACTTTTCGTCTCTTTGTATCTTTAAGATTTATGATTTTTATTTTTCATAAATTATGCCTGTGGACGCTGTAGCTAGATCCTGACGCTCTGCATTTTACATTTTCGCATATTACATGATGTTTGTCCGAAACTTGGATTTAAAAGAAAAAAAAAAAAAACATATACTTGATCGTGTATGCACACCAAAAGGTATGCATGGAACCTCATTGATGCAAATAATCTACATATATATATGAATAATTGATGGAAGTTGTTCTACAGATTGTTTACAAGATCTACTCGATCGATCTCAGCCATTTTAATTTATGTACGGAATAAAAATTCATTGTTTCGAGTTTTTCTAGCTACTTCCTTCCTTGTATTGTGTTCTCTTGTTCCTTGTTATATTAACATCCTAATGAATGGACAAACTGACATGAATTGGCAGGTAGGTAATGGTGAAGGCAGAGCAATATGAAGGAGGGGAAGGGAAGGCCAGCAGTGAATCATATACGAGTATAACAGATCTTTGGCTATTAAATAAATGCACTCGTTAATCCACATGTGAACTTGTGAAGTGTAATGAATCTTCGATTGAGGTTTTTTACATTTATTTTTAATTTAAGTGAGGGGATTGATGTCTTATAAAGGGCTTTAAGATTAAACTTTATTAAGATAATGTTTACAAAACATCATACTTTAAGATAATTACTAGGCAACGCGCCTTAAAAATTTTATTTTCAAATATTGAAAATTGATAAATTAATTTTTATGGGTTTTTAAGATTTTTCTAAAAAAATTGATTCAAAACAATTTACATGAATTATAAGTTTGAAAATATTCTCATTATATATCTAAAATTTTGATTATCTTTAAAAATATCATAAACATAAAAAGTAGCAATTATAATACAACGTAATCTTTACGATCAAAAGTTAAAATATTAAATATAATAATACTTTTTAAAGCCGACACCCCTCTTAAAACATACATGTTGAGTAGTGGTTTAAGAATTTATTTAATTACAAAATTAATTTATTTCGACACAATATAATGAACAGCGGGTACATAACCTTTTTATAGATTTAATCTACCGATAATATTGGGTTTTTTCAATCTAATTGATTTGGTCATAACACATATGTAATTTATTCATGTGTAAAAACAAAAAACTATTTGTATTACCTTTATTAAAGGTGTTAAGCGGAGATTTAAATATTTTCATAATTTATTACGATTTTCATAATCATTAATAATACAGATTACTTGAGAAGTTAATGATTGTCTATACTATAATTGTCCTAAAAGAAATTGCAGTGGTATTCGATACGCAATGTAAACAATTTTAGGTCATCATTTTACCTAATGATAAACTTAATTATATATGTAATTAATAATTAATATTGAAATAATAATTATAATGTCGAAAGGTTTTTTAACTTATTAAATAAATAAAAAAATAATATATATTTATTATGTATAATTAATGACTAATTAATATGTCATTAAGAGCTATTTATTGCAAAAAAACAATTTTAATAAAAAATTCAAAAGTACAAAAATTCAAGAAAAATATCTTGAACGATTCTGGTAGCTTTCCGATCTCCTGACATTATAATATATATAGATATGAAATAAAATTCCATCACAAAACACAATATATAAATGAATTACTCGTACTTTGAATGATAAAAACACATACATAACAAAACTGCTTCTGCATTAAAAATGGAAGACTTCTACAAAGGGCAAAAGGGACTCTAAGTTAATAATTTTCAGATAATTAAATCAATATATATATATAGGGTCTTAGTCAAATAGAAACCAAATTAAAATAGAAACTAGAAACTAAACCCTAATCTAATATTTAAACCTAATCTAATAACCAAACTAGGGAGACCCCAATACAAAAAATTTATAATATTCTAGGCTCCATCTTGCAAAAAAAAAAAAAAAAATTTAATGTTCACTGCTGACGTGTCAGTGATGTCAGCATGAACAATATTTTTTTTCCCTGGATGGAGCCAATAATTTTAAACACTTTTTGTGAAGGTGCCTCTGGCGGGGTCATTAAAATAAATGAAATATAATTTATTTAGTTTTGGTTTCTAGTTTCTATTTTAAGGGAGGTTTCTATTTGATCACTAGCCTATATATATAGGGTCTTACTCAAATAGAAACCAAATTAAAATAGAAACTAGAAACTAAACCCTAATCTAATATTTAAAGCTAATCTAATGACCAAACTAGGGGGACCCCAATACAAAAAGTTTATAATATTCTAGGCTCCATCCAGCAAAAAAAAAAAGTTAATGTTCACTGCTGACGTGGCAGTGACGTCAGCATGAACAGTTTTTTTTTTTTTACTGGATGGAGCCAATAATTTTAAACACTTTTTGTGAAGGTGCCCCTGGCGGGGCCATTAAAATAAATAAAATATAATTTATTTAGTTTTGGTTTCTAGTTTCTATTTTAAGGGAGGTTTCTATTTGATCACTAGCCTATATATATATATATATATATATATATATATATATATATATATATATATATATATATATATATTAAATCAAATTTATAAAGAATTAAGAATTTGAATTCATAAAAAAAATTATAACAATTATCAATTATCTTTAAATCGCTTGATTGCCTTTAGAAAGGATTCAACAGCAATCCTCTTAAGCGTCTGTTCTTGCGATTGTTTTTGTAGATGCCGTATGGCTTTTCATTAATGGATTGATTTTTTTTTTGTTCAAAAAAAAAACAAAAGGTCATTTAACATATTCGGAAATACTAGAATACATGTCGAATATACGAATATATAGGCAAGGTTTATAGAGAGCTCTTCGAGCTTGAAACAACGAAAAGTGGCAATACAATCTTGCAAGTTACTCCATTCCTATTAATTATCATGCCTATGATTTTGTTCTTTATTATTTTATACATATACATTTTGTGAAAAATCCAAGTACATATATAGTTGGTTTGGCCCTGTCGTTGGCTCAACTTTTTTTCAAATTTATTTACTGATTGACTTTACCATTCAGGATCATACTTTTCTGGTAATTGATTTTTCTACATACACAAATAAAAAATGGCAACGTTTTTTTTAAGAGGCAAATATCATTAAAAAAACACCTTCAAAGATGGAGCCGGAGGCAGCAGGATACAGATATAACATGCAAATATGCTATTAATTATCTTGAAAAATGGTAACATTAAGTGCTGTTTGGCAATTCTGACAAAGAACTTATAAGTTACTTATTTCAGAAATTTTTTTGTATTTATATAATTTTTTTTAGAAAAAAATGTGTATCGGGAGTTTAATATTCGTTATCTTGCAAAAATAAGTTACTTATTTCAGAAAAAAGTACATATTTCCTAACTTTTTTCCAGAATAAGTAACTTATTTCTGAAAAATAAGATTTCCCAAATGGGCAAATATGTTTTTCAATGTTGCCGGGTTTAGAGTTTAGACCATTATTTGTGCAAAATTATACTAAATAAATTATTTTTTATTGTTTTATTTTCTTAATTTATTAATTTACAAACGTGATTTTCTTGTCGAATTTTTACAAAAATTTAAGTTTGCAGGGCAATGTGAAATTGTATGCTAAAAGAGTAACACACCAGATCGAGGAGGACTTTGTTCGATTGTTCAGGGCCAAATTATCCTAACTTGCCTCTCAATTTCATTATAATCACAAAAAATTTATATTTACTTGAAAGTTTTTTATGTTTACCCCATCAATCATCAATAAAAAGAATGATATGCAGAAGTTGGGAAGGTACCTTGATCATTGTTTCAATCAAATTTTTTATTTTTTTAGAATATTAAAATTTAAATACTAATAAAAAATAAAAATCCCTAAACATATTACAAGTAGAATAGGTGTTCGAATTTATTGAATACAAGAGTTCGAATTTACAAGAAAAAAATAGAATTGAAAGTTTTATTAGAAGTAGAATAGGTGTTCGAATTAATAAAGGAGAATAGTACGAATTTATAGCAAAAACCATCCCGCAAAGGATAAGTTGTAAAACCTAATCTCTGTCTTTTCTTTTCCCTCTTCTAAGCGGTCGCCTCCCTTTTTTCTTTTCTTCTTCTTCTTGTTCAGCCGGGGCTTCCACCGGCTTTTCACCGGTGGAAAGCCCCACCCCACTATTTTATTTCGTTTTTCTTGTTTAAAGTTGGGATTTCCCTAAAAAATCTTCCTTTTCAGGAAAGATTTGGCTTGTTTTTTCGGATTAAAGCCTTCGGATTTGCCTACAAGTTCTTAGATCTAAATCTCAAGGAGCTCCGATTTCTCGTTCTTCCCAATTATTTATTCTCGAAAGAGGTCCGAGTTATCTTATTTTTGTGGATTTGTTCCCCAGATCTAAAAATTTGTCTTGGTTCAACGAGCTTTAATTTTCGTAGCTGCAATTTTTCCGGTTTGATTGTATTTGTTTGGTAATTTTAAGGCTTAATTGTTTTATTTGCTTCGGGTTGTAATTTCATGTTGGTTGTAATGGCAAGTTGTGGTAGTTTCTCTTTAATGAGAGTTTTGGTTTTTCTCTCCAACGATTGTGAGAGTATAGTTTTTAATTTAGTGATATAAGTTGTTAGGTGTTCGCAATTATGATCGATAGCTCAAATGAGTTTGATTTCATCCAGCAGTGGTGAAGGTGATGAAGGTGGTACTTGTAAATACTTCTTCAGCAATTCGTGTGAATGCTCCTCCAAGATGAAAGGGCTCAACGATTGTTTCTGTTTTATGTTTGTTCGACGCGAATATTCTTGTAGATGCAGTATGACTTTTTATTATCAATTGAAATACTATTACTCAAAAAAAAAAAGTTCTACTATGAATAGGTGTTCAAATCTATAAAAAAGAAGAATTCTAATTTTTAGAAAAGATGTATAATTAAAAGTAGTTATTTATAAGACATATAATCAAAAAATTTATTGGAAATAGAATAGGTTTCTAAGTTATATAGAATAAGAGTTTAAATCTAAAGAAAAAACATATAATTAAAAATTATATTGAAAATAAAATAGATGTCTAAATATATAGAAGAGAAGAGTTTGAATTTATAATTAAGAAATATAATTAAAATATTTAGTGAAAATGGAATATAAGCGGCTGGTGAGCATCTTTTACGATCTTCTAGAATTACTTATTTTTTCTCTTAAAAATTTGTACTCTAAAACTTTTATACAAATTAATTATACTTGTATCAGGATCATAAGTCCAATTTTGTTCCCATGCCAAAAAATCTTCCTATTTAGAAAGAAAAAGAGTTCATAATTAGGACATTCTCACGCGAAAATCATAATTTTTTGTTCTTTTGGATTTTTATGTACCTACTATAGTCTTTAACACTTCATCAACTTAACATGTATGATTCATATATTATTCAGTGTTATAAAAAATGGAAATCGAACTTAATCGGTAAAAGCACCGAACAGCGATTAATCGGTGATTAATATATATCGATTAATCTCGATTAATCCCGATTAATCGGCGATTAATCCCGAATAATCGGCGATTAATCCCGAATAATCGGCGATTAATCCCGAATAATCGGCGATTAATCTCGATTAATCACCGCTTTTTAGAACAAAGATATTATTTAATGAATAAAAAAATATTTTTTAATATAATAGAAATAAAATAGGTGCTTGAATTTAGAGGAGCATAGTTTGAATTTATAGGAAAGACGTGTAAAGAAAATTTTATCGGAAGTAGAGTAGATATTCGACATTTAAAAAAATAGAAGAGTTTATAAAATTTTTATCAGAAATAGAATAAATTTTGAAGGTTTTTGTTGATGGATAGTTTAAGTTGCTTTTAGTTATAAGATTTTTTTTTTATAAGATTTTAAGTTGGCTGATTGTGATGGTTCACAAAGTTTAGTTAAACATTTGTTCAGTCTAACGCTTAACGAGAGAGACAATGGGAGTGTTTGGCTCATCTTAATTTTTTGAAGTCACTTATTTTTGGGTAAAATTTTATATTTTAATAATTTTTTATATAAATATTTAATATATATTTGAGATTTTATAAATTGTAAAAAAAATTAACCTTTTTCAGAAAAAAGTTAGCAATCTCTATTTTTTTGTCGTAAAATAAATTGACTTATTTTGGAAAAAGTTCCCCCACACACCCCAATAATTCATGGAGAAGGCGGCTATCAGATGAGAATGATATTATTAATTAAAAATTTTAAAGTTTTTCATAACTTATTAAAATAGAATATTAGATGATAAAATTTATTGAGTAGGTTATCGACATAAAATTCGAGAAATTACAAGATAGCGATTTATTAGGAAAAAATGTATTTAATAAGAGAAAAGTTCACTATAGATATTAAAATTTACATGTTATAATCTCAATACATTAAAAAAATCTTCATTGATATATTTATAAATATATATCCTTTATTATCATACCTGAGTCTACCACACGTCAGTTAATCAATAAGAATCGAGGATTTATTTTAGGACCAATCAAAGCTAATTCCTAAAATTTAGACATTTCCTTATTTTACAATTTCACCCTACCTCTTAAGCAAAACTAAACGATAAATTCATAACTCCTAGCGCAAAAGAGTAGCGCTGCGATGCCTATGCTATTTGATTTCCTATATAGCTTGGGGGGGCCGCGCGCAAGCTCCTATCGCAAAGTAAGTAGCCTTTTTGTTTCCATAGCTTCAAAGCCGCCCCCTACCCTATGATAAAGAAAAAGAACTCAAGGGTTTGCGGGTACTCAATTTCGGCTTATAGAGCTTCTTTTTCACCTTATGCTAAAGCAAAGCCCTATCCCGCATATGCCTATGCCTCTAAAGAATAATATCTTCAATTAAAAGTAAACTTCTTTTAAATTTGATTGATTTAAAATCAAACAAAATTATATTATTATATATAGACATATTTGTTCTTTGTGCGTCATTTTCCAAAATTGCGTATTTTTCAATTGATTTTAATACAAATACATTATTTTTATACAAGAATCTATTTTTATCAATATTCTATAATATAAAATTTTAATATGTCATACTCAAGATCTACAAATATAACATGCAATCAAATTTGAATAAATCTACTATTACTGAATTAAAAATTTTTAAAATCAAAAAAAAAATATCACACTATTCTAAATACACATTCAAAATTAAGGTTATATAAATTTTTTAATTAATCTATTGTATTTAAAAAGGTAGATTCAAGAAATTAAAATATTAAAATGAATTTTAAACTAATTATCTTTAACATTTTACTTATCGGCAATTTTTAGTTATGCAATATTTAACGGGACAAACAAATTGATTTAACGACATATTTGAGTTATTCAAAATACTAAATATATTCTTAAACATTAATAGACATTATTTGATGTATAAATTATCAATCAAAAAAATAAATTCATTATAAAGTCAATGAAAATATTATTGGTGAATATTTTCATATCAAATTGGTCAACTCAACATAATTTTTTTTATAAATTACTATCTTTTATAGATAATTAATTCATCAATAAAATGGCATACGATATCTACAAAAATATACACATTTTCAATTTTCTTATAAATAACTATTTTTTATAGGTAATTAATTCATCATTAAAAGGTCATACAACATCTACAAAAATAATCAAGATTAAACAAACACATTAAAATATATCATATCAAGGTTTCTTTCATCCAAATTACGATCATTGATCAAATCTTAAATTATGGTACATTCTTCGCTTATATCACTAAAATATATAACCTTTTTGGCGAGATTATCATACAATTTATTATAATCGTGAGTAAATATTTATCCAATTTGTCAAAACGCGTTCGAACAACCGACCATAACTTTGATTCTATACTATCTAAATCAATGAACCAATATACGAAAATTCTGTATATCTAAGAACCCAAATGTCGAAATAAAAGAATCTACTCTCATAAAGAGAAAGGACGAAACCCAATATATGAGTAGACAAAATCCACTAAAGGGTGTACTAGACTTTCAAGAAAGAGATAAATTTATTGAAAACCAAAGTAAAATCGAGGAAAAGAAACGGAAATTATCATTCATAAGGAGAAAGTACAAAATTCAATATATTAGGGGGCATATCATTACCCAAAACACTGATGGGAACCCTAAACTTTAGTTTAGTATTTTTTAGAAGAGGAGGAGGGAGAGAAATGGCAAAACCCTACGTTATAAAATCGCTATTATTGATAATTAGTGGTTCTATATATATACTATTATATGTTTCTAATAAAAGGTACCCTTTTTTATTTTGCATTCTTAAATGAAAGTAATAATAATTAATTCCCCAATCCTAATCTAAGAACAAACATATCGTATTTGATTGGTTGGTTGATTATATTTATTTTTTAATATCAACAAAACCTTAAATATAGGTAAAAAAAAAAACTTAATAACTTGGTAGATAGATTTTAAACAAACAAATATATTTATTAACAATAAACAAAATTAAAAAAAAGAGTGTTACCTTTTATGTACTCTAATCTTTTTTTGAAAAAAAATGTATTCTAATCTTAGTTTTGGTTTGTAGCATCTCAATTTTGTGCTAAATTTTATAGTAACATACTTAGATAACTTAGGTTGAGAGTAATATTACATGCATGTAAATGTCATAATTTTTTTTTGTGTATCATTTTCGTTTCGTGTACGAATAAAAATCGTGTACTTTAATATCGTTTTGTGTTCAAATTTTGGATACACAAAAAAATTAATGTCAATTTCATGTAAGATCCTGTAGATTCAAATCCAATTTTGTAGTGTTGGTTTATCTGCATTTATTAATTAATTTTATTAACAAATTATGAATAAATATATTTTTGAGCTTGTAAAAAAATCAAATTTTTGAAGGTATGAATTTTATCCAAGTTATTTAAAATATATAATGATATATCGTGATTGATTTCAAATTAAAATTGTGATTTTCTAATAAATATTTTTTAATTTAAAAAATATGTATTAATGGATATGTTTAATAAAATCATTATTGTATTTAAATTAGAAGTTTTAACTAACCATGGTTAAAGAGGTAGGGTGAGATTGTAAATAAGGAAAGGTCTAATATCGTTTTGTGTTCAAATTTTGGATACACAAAAAAATTAATGTCAATTTCATGAAAGATCCTGTAGATTCAAATCCAATTTTGTAGTGTTGGTTTATATGCATTTATTAATTAATTTTATTAACAAATTATGAATAAATATATTTTTGAGCTTGTAAAAAAATCAAATTTTTGAAGGTATGGATTTTATCCAAGTTATTTAAAATATATAATGATATATCGTAATTGATTTCAAATTAAAATTGTGATTTTCTAATAAATATTTTTTGATTTAAAAAATAGGTATTTATGGATATGTTTAATAAAATCATTATTGTATTTAAATTAGAAGTTTTAACTAACCATGGTTAAAGAGGTAGGGTGAGATTGTAAATAAGGAAAGGTCTAAATTTTAGGAATTGGCTCTGATTGGTCCTAAAATGTAATAACCGCGAATTTTTCGAATAAATTTTTCCTACTCGGTATTTAAATTTTAATTAAGAGTGATGCACTAGTATATTTTAACTAGCGCGTTTTTGATAAAATTTTTATATTTTATATATTCATTTGTGCGTAAATATTATATTATAATTATTTATTTATATTTATTTGGTACTTATTAAAATTAGGAAATTTAGGAAAATAAAATTTTAGTTTTGGATCGAATTTATTTTAGGAAACGAAATTAGAGTTTCGTTTTAATTAGCCAGCAGGGGAGAAGCGGGATTATTGATGAGACAACAAAAATCTAAATTGGAGCATTTCATTTTGTCTCCAATATTTTAATTTTTAATCCATCTATCTATTATATCTATTATAGCTGAACATGGCTTTTGAACCTATTTAGTAATTTACACTTATACCCTTATAGTTATATTAATGTTAAAAAAAAATTTGTTTTTGATGGGAATTGAACCCAAGACTTCATTGTGTAGAAAATTTAATAATCATGTCTATAACCATTGAACCAACACAACTTTGCATGCATTAATATTCAAATCATTCACCACATGCATAAATAGCCTCCTTATTATATCTATTTTAAAATTTATTTCGGATAAATTATAGGAACATTCTTTCTTTTAATAATTAAAAATGTATATCATATAAATGATCAGAATACATAATGATTATGATTTATGTATACGAAGAAAATAAATAAAGTGAATAGATTTAGTTAATATTTATATAACGTTTTATATTTGATTTATAGATTTAGTTAGAATTTGAAATAATTAGATAAAATATATAATTGAAAGAAAATCAGAAATAGTTCAAATTTAAGATTTCAAATCTACATCATTATCGAATTAATTTATTAAATAAAAAAAAATAACTGAATTATATTACAATATTAAAAATATGATTGTAAAGACTATAAAAAATTTATAGGGACTTTATTTAACAAATAAGATACTAGCTTTTGCATAATTACAAAAGTTATAATATCCAATTAATCAAATCTTGAGACTATTAAAATAATTATATTTACAAAAAAAATATCATTTTTACAAAAGTACCTTTTAGTGTATGTAAAAATTAATTCAAATTGCAATCCAAATCACAATAATTTAAATATTCATGCAAACATATATTCCTTTTATAAAAGTGTAATATCAAATTATCAATACCACCACTATCATGAATCACAAAAATTATACCATAATCAGTAAAAATTAAGATGTTGCCATCATCATAGTATAGCTAACCACTGATTTGCCGAAGTTCATATATAATATCCAAATTTTTAATGCAAATTACGAATATTTTTACACAAATACCAAATTTTCTGAACCCAAAATTCAAAGAAATAGTCAAATATGAATAGGTTGTGTTGTCATAAATTTGAGTGTCGACAATCTCATAAATCGCTAATGTATAAAATTATTAGCACACCCTTCCATCTATATTGTCTCGTATTCACCATTATTGTCATAATCACAACTCTACAAAAGCAATCAAATCTAAGAAATTTTGGAAATGTAAGTCGAATAGAGGTTACATCAAATATGAATAATAGATGATCAGAGGAAGGAATGATAAGCAAATTTAAAATCATCAAAGATGAAACAGAGGTGGTCAGGAAGAAGATGAATGCACATATATGATGTGGTCGGAGGGAAGAGAATGAAGTAAAGATGGACAAATTTAAGATCGTCGAAGATGAAAAAGAGGTGGTTAGGGGAAAGATGAATGCACATATATCATGTCGTCGGAGGGATAGGCAGATCTGAAAGGTAGTCAGATGGCCAGAGAGTGGTCAAAAAGAGCTCGAAGTGATGAGGTCAGAGACCGATAATTAGTTGGAATAAATATG
Organism: Kitagawia praeruptora; assembly: GCA_037693485.1. Lineage (NCBI taxonomy): Eukaryota > Viridiplantae > Streptophyta > Magnoliopsida > Apiales > Apiaceae > Kitagawia > Kitagawia praeruptora. The sequence goes on from CM075347.1 coordinate 3,329,311, forward strand.
AGCATATGAGGTGGTAAGATTAGTAAAAATGATAATAGATCTATTAAAAATGTTATGTCTAAAATTCAAAATAGTTAAAAATGTGGGGCTAAGATGTAAAAAAGTTTAAGTTCATTGTACTTATTAACGGTTTATCTTAAATTCGTCTTTAACATAATAGTATAGATAATATAGATATATGATATTGTGTTCGAATATAAATTTCTTAAATGACAAACTCTATAAGTTTAATATAATGCAAACTATCTTAGTATAATTTATAAATTAGAGGATAATTAATTTCTAAAGCAACGTAACGTCAATTACAAAGAAAGCACCTATTTAGTTATATATTGTTTAAGATGAGTTATTTATTCAATAATTTTAAAATCGTTCTTGTACTTATATAATCGAATTACAGTTAGTCTCTATTTTTGCCTTCAAGTAGGCACAAAAAAAAAATTGTTACATTTCAAATCATACTTATAAGTGAAAATTAAGACTAAATTAATATGTAACATCACAGTCCCATATCAAGGAGAGTGGAGACTTTGATTCAGTATATAAGGTAAAATACTACAACCAATTGAACCAATAAATCATGTTCTTTTGGGGGTCTGTCATGGACTTGAACACTACACAAATTTTTGCATTTGGGATAGAGTATTTTGACTTATTTCGGAATCGAAACCGGGAGTTGAATCGTGTAGATCGTAATATTGCAATGAGAAACAAACTATATGACATACTATTATCGTGGTAGTTTTTTTTTGGATACATCATACATGTTGAAAATAAACGATGCACATACTATTGTTATGGTAATAAGTGAAATTTAACGATTAACTCCTATCTACCATTTTTATCTGTCATCATTCACGCATTGAACAAGCATCGCTATAAATATGCTTCTTAGAATTTAGAGCATGCCAATATTTTAAAATTAAAACACGACCAATCGCTGATCTTAGATAGATCGAGACACGTGAAGCTGACAGGAAATGACGGATTCTATCGCAATGATTTGAAAATAATTATACTCCCTCCGTCCCAATGGATTCTTTACAGATACTAATTTGGGACGTCCCACTGGATTTTTTACATTACCCAAAATAGTAACTTTCAACAATAAAATACATTATTACATCCACTACTTCACTCCACTTTTTCAACACTTTACACTATTACACCCACTACTTCATTTATTTTAACAATAAAATCACTATTACACCCACTAATTCATTTATTTTAACAATACTACACTCACTATCCTTGGTCTCCGTACCCGGCCCCCATGTAAAGAATCCAGCAGGACGAAAGGAGTATGAAATAACATGTGGCCCGTGTATTGCACGGGCTATCATGCTAGTTATATCTATTATACTTTAACAAGGGTTTTTCCCCTCTTTAGTAAAAGACAAGCAGGTCCTTAATTTTTTTTTTAAAATGTCGGTAGTACCCATCCTTTGTAATGACCTCCCGACTCCCTCCCGTTACAAAATGCTCATTATTTGTTGGGCCAGTGTATGATGTTTTCGTCAGCATTATAGCAAGCCTTGAAATGCTTGAATGAATAGATCAGTTGTTCGCCTGAAGAGATCTCTCGAAGGAATAAAGTAAACCTCTTCTTACTCCATGCTTGATTTCATACAATATATGTGCATTATATATTTTTGTTTGTATCTTGATTATTATTTTTTTGTCCTGTTTTAGAGGACCTGTTGTTCACTTGTCACAGGACGTGCCACTACTTTTATGTGATCAGATATTTCCAAAGATGGAATAAGGTTTGGCAATGATAAATTCAACTCCAAATTTTAACATAATTTTTTCCATTTTCGTCTGAAAAATGAGCAATTTAAAAAACTAATTCTTTCCTTTTATTTTCTTTTCGCCCATGTTTGTTTCTTCACCTAAGGCAATATTAAAAAAGAAGATGAAATAGCTAAAAATGATTAGTGCTCATGTGCATGAACAGGCTACTAGAATAAGGATCTCAAGCCTGCGGTAACCAATCATCCCCAAGTGAAAAACTTGGCACTGTAAGATTTCCTTTATCCGTTGCATTGATCGCACGGTATCTAGACCATGTAACCCTGCTTGTAGTACTCGAGGCAGGCCCTTTGTTACTAAATTCAGCATAACACGGCATGCTTGGTGCAATTTAATCATGTTTATTAGTGCAAATCTCATCTGTTTGTTTTTTTTATAAATCAGCCATGCCATGTACTGTGTTGCATTTGCTGCTAAAACCTCACACCCCACCAAGCCCTTAGAAAGTAAATATGAGTTATGGTAGGTGAAGCAGGCATAGTTGGATTTCTAACTAATGCTTTCAATCCACTTATTGAAAGGCAAGTCAGGAACAAAGCTTATGCCGGTTGTTACTTTGTCTGGTTCAAATCTAAATACGCACTTTAACTCTTTTAGATATTTAGCTTCGGTTTAACAACGATCAAATAGCTGGTACAATATTTTCAAGGGAAATATTATTTATTACTCCCTCCGTCTCATAATAATCTTCTCGTTTCATGTGTCGGAATTGTTCATGACAATCCCATGCTTGATTTCATACAATATATGTGCATTATATATTTTTGTTTGTATCTTAATTATTATTTTTTTGTCCTGTTTTAGAGGAGCTGTTGTTCACTTGTCACAAGACGTGCCACTACTTTTCTGTGATCAGATATTTCCAAAGATGGAATAAGGTTTGGCAATGATAAATTCAACTCCAAATTTTAACATAATTTTTCCCGTTTTCGTCTGAAAAATGAGCAATTTAAAACATTACTAATTTACGTCTAATCTATATGACCAAATATAGTCATGAGCTATCTTATTGGATTCGTGTTTGTTAGTACTTTAATACAGGGAAGTTTTTATATTTAAACCTAATACGAAATTAAAGTATTAACGATTAAAAGTGTGCATTTACAAACGTGTCCAAGTGAAATGAGAAGAATTTTTTGAGACAGAGGGACTACTATATGTCTCTCATTTAGCATTTGTGTAATAGATTTAATAAAAGTTTTAGGTTGACCTTGTTTCTTTTCCCTTTTTTTATTATGACAATGGGGGCAACTCTCTTGTACCAGGTTAGACTTTCTTGGGTCCATAATAAAAAGCGCCCTAGCATGGCACCACCTTGGAAGCAAAGAGGACGACCACGCCTCGCAGTCCCCAGCTTTGTGACAGCGCAGACGCAGAACCAACAGCCCCATATGTCTCACCCGACCTCAACTTCTTCTGCCACAGCTTCTACCGCAACAGCCAACGTATCCCCCAGCGCAGGTATAACATTGCGTCCATAAAAAAATCACATGTATATTCCACCAGGCTAAATTTCAATCCCTACCATGCTGCCATGGATGCTTCCCCTGAATTTATAACATTGTATCTTCATACTTCTTGCTACAGGTGACGTTGCTCATGCCCCAAGTTCCTCACGCAAAAGGCCCAACCAGGCAGGAGGTACACTACTATTATGACATAATAAAAACCAGAATGTTATGTGGCTTGGCACATATAAACTTTCACGTGTTGTGTAGCCAATTTTTGGCCCCAACCATAGTAATAACAGTTTAAATTTAATCTCATTTAATTAAAAATCTCGTTAAATTACTTAGCAAAAAAAAAAAAAAATCTCGTTAAATTAATAAAATTTATGGCTAAAAAATTAAAACCATATAAATTCATAAAGTTTTTACTGCACAGTACATTCCTTCCTTCAAAAAAAAAATACACTACATTACTTATCACTCTTTTCCTGAAAGAGCTGTACCGTTTGGCTTTGCTTTCTTCACCCACCGACACTCCCCGGCGTTGACCAGGCATTCCGACATCTCTTTCTCTTATTTTTATCTAATCTTTTCATGCTTTTCTGCTATACAATATCACTGATATGAACTCTAAATTAACTTTGTAAGCCATTTTAAATATTTTTTTGGTTTTAAATGTGCTGGGTTAACTTATCATTGAAGCTGTTAAATCTTATGTTTAATTTCCCTGATTTTTACATCTTAGTTGTATGTATAAGTCATTCATCATTATGCGTGTTAGCTGTATGGAATATTTGTCTTTGCTTTACTTGGATTGTATATTTTGTGCAGGTCATGTGTTTGTAAAAATGTCAACTTTCTTGGGTTTATTAGAGATATTGTCTTGGTCTTTAATGCAGTTGGTTATTGTTAGTTTTCAACACTCGGAAATGTGAGAGTGAACAAGAGGGTAAGGAAATCAAATCTCAGGGAAGACTTTTTCGGTTACACCATGTGCCAAGTAATTGTAGGGTCATCAAGTTTGTTGTCTTTTTTTTGTGTGGGGGGGGGGGCGGGGGGAATTGCTATATGAAGTAGTATGACATGGGTTGATGGGTCGGATTAAATTTCGAAGCTTTATTGCAGATTAGATATGCAATGGAGAACTTTAAATACCTTCTCTTTTAGGCATGCATGTGGTTTTTAATGACCTTGAAATGCTGTATAGTATTTTTTTACTGATTTTGATAGAGTTGTAGATGAACCATTTTAATTAATCCTCCTCTGAGTTTCTAAAAGAATTTGAGCCTAACTTCGTTGTACGATGTAGCATTAGCATATACTTGCAAGTTTTAGAACACTAATTAAGTCTTTGTTATGGCCAAAGTGTTTGTCGGTGTGATTGGTATTAGTTGCACAGTCCTGAAGTTGTCCTGTGATGTCGATACAAGCAGGTCAAACTATTTCTAGCAAATCCCTCCGAAACATTATATTTGGAGCAGGGACGAGGCTACATAGGAGCTAGAAGGTGCCGTGACCCCCTAGGGTTGTCATAATACTAATAATACATGCTAAAATTTTATATAAATTTATTTTTTTTTTACTTATATGCTTATGCAAATAATAACTTTTAGCCCCTACTGAATATAAATTTTGCCTCTTACCAAAGTAATTTTTTTGGCCATCAAACTTCCACTATTAGTATTTATTAAATTCCTTTCAAATAAATATTTATTAGATTAAATCCAAAAGTTTTGTTAACACCAATTTTAGGTAAAGACATCAAACCCCAACAATCACATATTAAATAAATTTAATAAAAGATAATATAAAATAGGATATAAACCAAAACTAAAAAGGACAAAGTTTATTCGGTAGTTATGAATTTAACTCCATTTGTATTTAGCGGTCATAAATTTAGTTCCCTTGAGAAAACCAAAAAATAATATCGTGTTTCCGTATATTCTATATCGTATGCCTTAATTCGATGGTAAAAAAGACTCACGTTGTCTTGTGTACCATATGAATGCATATCTTTCTTTCATAGCATTACACCACGTCAAATGTTTTGTATTTTTTAAAAAATCATCAACCACATGTACATAAAACCCGCTTCCTCTAATTTTTTAATATTTTTTTCAGATTTACTTAGATTGAATTGAACTCATGCCCTTAAAGATACAAGTGACTTTTTCAAAATCGTACTACTATGACCTAATAAAAGCCAAAATGTTATTTGGCTTGGCACATATAAACTTTCACGTGTCGTGTAGCCACTGAATGCCAATTTTGTTATTGTGTAGGTTCCAGCACATGATCAACGGTAAAGCGTAGAAACATTAACAAGAGGAAGGCGGCTTTCGGTGAGTGTTATTGGATGCCTGCCCTCTTGCGGGTTCATATTTCCATCACTAACACGCACACATTTTTGCAGCTGCCTCTACCACAGCCTTAAACATTGGGAATTCTAATGAAACTTGCGGATACTGCCATGCTAAGGTATGGCCACAAGAATTCACTGGCAGGTATACAGGTGGGGGACCAAAGGGGTACTCAATCTGTTGTGGAAAGGGCAAGATTCAACTGCCTCTGCTAAAAGAGACTCCTCCAGAATTAAGCAGCCTTCTTCAAGCTGGTGATGCACGAAGCAGGATGTTTGAGAACAAGAAGCTTATCTACAACAACATATTTTCCTTTACATCGTTCGGGGGGAAAATTGACCACTCTCTGAACAATGGTTCGGGCCCATTTGTGTTTCGCGTTCGAGGACATACATGTCATAACATAGGCTCACTTAAACCTCCAGATGGATGCGAACCTAAATTTGCACAGTTATATATGTACGATGGCCAGGAAGAAATTGATAAGCGTTTACAATTCCCTAGAGAAAATGAGATAGATGCTTCCATTGTGCAAGAACTCTCAAATATGCTTGAACGTGAGAATGCTTTGGTGAAAATATACAGGCAAGTACGGGAACGTTTTCGTGGCGTTCAGCAGACTGATGTTTGCCTAAGGCTGTTAGAGAGGCGAATGACAGATGGCCGATACGTTAACATTCCAACCAGGAATGACTACGAATTTGCAGCCATCGTGGTGGATGATGACTTTGTAAATCGCAGGGACATCCTTGTAAGACATAAGAAATTCGGCTTGCAAAGAGTTAATGAGCTGCATCCTTGTTTCATGTCACTTCAATACCCATTGTTGTTCCCCCGCGGGGAAGATGGATACCGGATAAACATAATGCATCATGGTGTTGATCCTTCAGACAAACGCCCTCACAACACTGTTAGCATGCGTGCATTCAATGCATTTCGGCTGCAGTACCGCGCCTCAGAAGGGCACACCCTCATACATGGAGGTAGACTGTTCTTGCAGTATGTGGTTGATTCCTGGTGTAATGTCGAGCGTGTCAGACTAAATTGGGTTCATACACACCAATCTGAAATCCGTTCAGATCTGTACAATAATGTTGTCGACAGTCTTCGTCGTGGAGATGTCTCAGCTGCTGATATTGGTCAGCGGGTAATCTTACCATCAAGCTTTACAGGTGGATACCGATACATGCAGCAAAACTTCCAAGATTCATTGGCAGTTTGCAAAGAGTATGGCCATCCTGATCTATTCATAACATTCACGTGCAATCCAAAATGGGAAGAAATCCAAAATGCAGTTAGATCCTCCGGTTCACAAGATGCTTCTGTTCGTCCAGATATTATCGCAAGGGTCTTCAAAATAAAACTAGACATGATGCTTTCAGATTTGACCAAGAAAGATGCCTTGGGCCGTGTCCGTGCAGGTACTGTCCTCCCACTATCATCATCCACATGTATATGGCATCTGCCCATTCTTATAGGACTGGTCATAACCATCCCAAATTAGCAATAGTCGAACACTCCTCTCTTGATTTGTTTAGACCTGATGAGAATCTTACTATTCGCATTGATAAAAATGCGTAAACAATTACTTACTGTGCACTCAGCAAAAAAAAAGAGAGGGTTCTAATGGCCAAGTTTTAGCAATCAATTACTGTATAGTTAAAACAATTCATGGAATCTATAAAAATTAAAAACAAAATGTTAAGAGCCTTTCTTAAAAAACATTGTTCATATTAAAAGTAATTTCATCCTATTATTTATGGTGTAGCCTGTTATTGCAAGCTTTTAACTTGCATATTGTACAGTGGTTTACACAGTGGAATTCCAGAAACGCGGGCTTCCTCATGCTCATATTGTGCTGTGGTTGGCTGATGGTGATAAATTAACAACGCCTGAAGACATTGATGCCGTGGTGTGCGCTGAGATCCCCGACAAAGAAACTGATGTAGCTGCCTATAATGCAGTATCTCAATTTATGATGCATGGGCCATGTGGAGAAGCAAATCCCCGGTGCCCTTGTATGCAAAATAATATGTGTACAAAGTATTATCCAAAACACTTTACCGATTCCACCCATGTTGACACTGATGGGTATGTTGCCTATCGTAGAAGGGACACTGGGCGAACCGTTGAGGTAAAGAACGTTCTTCTTGATAACAGGTCTGTCCTTGAATCTTTACATTACTTATTACAAATCTATATACTTCTCCCATCTACACTCATTGGTTAGCCATTTTAGCAAAACCTCGTCTTCTTTTTGCTTACTTTTTCCCCTCATCGTGTCTGTAGTAGGCATGCATTTTATTAATTTAATTTCTGCAACGTTCATAGTACATAAAATTTATCGTGCATCAACATAAATTATCTCCGAAGCCAACGAGGCTAATAACGACAGTACAATAAGCACCCAGGATTATCGAAAAACCAATGTAATCTTGATTAAAAAGTCCTAGGCGGTATGTAATCTTTTCTGGATGCAAAAACTATATTGTGGCATCTTCACCTTTTTTTACAGCCCAACCAACACCAAGAACATAACCCATTTTGTGATTGCTTTCACTAAGAGCATTTGTAGGACATTGTAAAAGCTTGGAACTTCTAAACTCTTCCAGGGATCTTATATAGTGGATTGCAATTATTTCATAGTTTGGTATTGTATATGAGCGGACCTCAGCTTAATAGTTAATATGAAAAACTAAAGTCCCCCGCGGCAACAACAAAGCGTTTATACATGTAAATGTAACTTTAAATAAACTAAATCTCTTCTAATAACTGTACCAGAAACTTTATCTATGCAATCAGTTGTTAACTTTTTATGCTTGGAAAGAATACAACAAGCAGATTTTACGCCTACAATACAGTAACTAAATCACCAAACATATTTAAACACCGGAAATAATGGGACTCAGAATGTGTAAATCTAATACTAAATTCAGTTGCTTAAGAAATAAATGAGCCAATATAGAGGGGTGTGGTCAGGGGTGCAAAAGTAAGCATTTGGGCGTTGGAGGATAACTTGAATACATAGTAAATGCATTTTAAAAAAATAAAAAAGTATTGTGCTACATACTCTCATCCACTAATCATACTTGACCATGCATCTTTCCATATAACAAACTCCAAGACTTACTTTAATGTTTGTATGCTATTTTGTGCCACCTTGTGTTTTTTTATATCAATTTAGGCAAACTACAACTTTCAGTTACAATTAAGCAACAGCATGTGGTTTGAGCGGTACTTATGCTTGGAGCTAGCCCACTTTTTCCATTCATCTGGCATTCTGACTGCCCCTTATTTCAGTTATATCTAATCAACCTTATGATGTAGTTCCCTATTACCAATCTTAAAACCAAGTGTTATTTTATCAATCAGCCGCCACAAATATAGTACAACTATACCCCATAATTCACGCGCAAAACCAAATCAAACCAAGGCAACTAGCCAAGCATGTCGAAGCCTTTGACTGTAGTGCGGATTACTAGCAACATTATAGCATATAACATCAAACTTAGCCCATATATCTTTCAACTCCCACAAACTACAAGTTTAGCGCATAACATCTATAAATTTTTTTATACTCAGCCAGGACATGGCAGAGTTTAGATTAGTATATACTACTAATTAAACTAAAAGCATTAGGTAGACTCAATCCCCCACTTCTTATTAGGTCCACCATGGATATGCACATTCAAAATTAGTGTTGGAATTAAAAAGAGAGACACATGGACGGCCAGGACAGAAAAATCATACCCAATAGAAAGTGTGTTCAACATCATGGTAATTAGCAGTTGAGCTCATTAGGTAATACACATACACTAACATCTCAAAAGATTGATACTCCTAAATTTCGAGATCATTAAATTTATCGAGATTTAAAATACTAACTCGCAAAACAGAATAGAAATAGGGAATACACAAAAATTGACATGCTATAAACAATACTTGCTAATGAGTAATAGCAAAAAAAAAAAAAACTTGATAATCAGTACTTTTTATTAACTTTAACAATTGGGTTTATTGTACTTCTGGAATACTTCTTCAACTAGCTAGGTTGCTACTATCATGAGCTGACTACTTCAGTTAGTTATAAAAAATTTAAATGGTCGCTGCCCTCTACCCACCAGATCTGCTGCAGTCTTCACATTTCCGCATGTTCAAATGTTCAAAACATCGCTTCTCAATACTCATATGCTATTGTACTGCATTGTTGATTTTTTTTAACAAAATGAAAGGCAAGCCAGTAACAAACTTTGTTGCTGTTGATATTGCAGGCATGTTGTGAAAGGTTTTGTCCTAAATCCAATCATGTATGATGAGTTAGGAAGAACTTTCATGTAATCTTATTTGATTTTGTTTATATTAATAAAAGACTTGTTTGTTTTTATTACGGGCTTTATCTATTTAAAGTGTATTAAATAAGATGTTCCATAGTTTAGAGTAAAGCTTCTAGAATTATAATGAGATTATAATAGTGAGATCTAGAAGATGATAACACTAAACTTAAACTGTTCCTGATCATAGGATAACTAATTGGGAGTTAGTCAATCCGTAAAGATCGGTACATACTATACTTGCTTCCTACGAAGGATGTCTGTTCTCATAGGCATTTGTGTGGTGACACTATAGTTAGTATGTAGGTGCTCATTGGAGAATGAGTTCACTGAACATGACTCGATCACTTGAACAATTAATAGAGTTTACTCACGTGTCAGTAATTGTTCATATAGTGATGGTTGTACAAGTATCCTTAGACTTGAGATTGTTAGAGTCATCTTGTATATAATAAACAATGCTTTGGTTTAGTCCTTAGTCTCAAGGGCAATTAATAAGTTCTATTCTGGGCATTGGAATTTATATATATGGAGATAGTTAACGATCAATAAAGGATCTGCCCCTTCCAGTAAAGGAAGAGAATATCCTATGCTATTCTTAATATGATAGTTCAGGAATCTCTGGCCAGAGTGAATGAAATTAGAAATTAGTTTCTAATTTGCATTAACATGAACTATACATAAGGAATAAGAAATCATATGATTAAATTAGAAAGGCTTGACACGAGATCTATGCCTTGTATTTAATCGGGATATTGTTAGGGTAGAAGGAATTTATTGTACGGTAACCAGTCACTGAATAGGTTCTATATTCCTAGCGATGAATTCATGTTATTCGGATAGTCGCGATATACCTTCAAAAGTATCACTCACGATGTAGAATGAATTTAATTATAACGATAATTAATTTTAACGAATTAATTGTAATTCGTATAAATAATAATAAATAGTTTATTATTATTTATTTCTACTACCGACATAATTATGAACCTAAAGGGTCACACCATAAAAGGAAATATTGTTGAAGATGAAGAAAAATTATTTTGGCTAATAATTATTTATTTTAGAAATAAATAATTAAATAATTAATTAAATATGATTTAATTAATTATAAATATTAAGAAATGTTCTTAATATAATAATTATATATTTAATCTGAGATATTAAATATATAGAGAGAATTGTTTTAAATGAAATCAATGATGAACATGTTTTAATTATTAAAAGAGTTTTAATGATTAATGGATTAATTAATAAAGATTAATTAAACCAAACAATGTTCATAGTCAAGAATGATGAGCTGAAATTTCTCTATAAATAGCATGCTCATCAGATTTCAAAAATACACCAGCAACAACACAAAACCATTTGCAAAAGAGTTTTTGCATTTAATCAATATTAGCCAAATTATTCTCTCTTTTCTTCCTTTATCAAATTTCTTGGTGGATACCATTAGAGCACTCCACATACTGAGGGGTGATTGCAAGGAGAAGAAAAAGGGCTAATTTTGAAGTTCATAGTTGTTGCCGGAAAGCATTCAAGGTAATTCTCTTATTTTTCTTGAAATATATGCATGATTAATTAGGATTTCTATGCAAATAAATGTTATAAATACTTCCGCATGTGTAGAAATTCCTTCATGTTGTTCCTTATAATCGTGGTTTGTTAGTCAAGTACCAAGCTCACATAAACACTGAGTGGTGCAATCATTCGCAATCTATCAAGTACTTGTTTAAATACATTGGTAAGGGACCTGATACAGCTACAGCAACTGTGGAACCAGTTGGGGAGGTACATAACTCTGCAAACGGACATGCTACATCTTCTCATAATGAAGAAATTGATGAGGTGAAAAGTTATGTCACGGGCCGTTATGTCTCAGCATCCGAAGCGAGTTGGAGATTATTTGAGTTTCCTATACATCATAGGGAACCCTTTGTCCAGCGTTTATATTTTCACCTTGAAGATGAACAGGAAGTTAGATTTCGCGATAATGAAACCTTGCCAGAGATCGTGCGCAGGACTAATCGGGATGGGACAATGTTAATACAGTGGTTCTTGAATAATAAGTATGACCCGCGTGGCCTCCACTTAACATTTGCCAAGTATCCAACGCTCTATCGATGGGAAGGTTCTGAGAAACGCTGGTATCATCGAAAACAGAAAGTTGATGTTGTCGGGCGTATGGTTGCTGCGCACCCTTCGTCTGGAGAATGCTTCTATATGCGTATGTTATTAAACATAGTAGTTGGGGCTATGGATTTTGAAGATGTTAGAACTGTGGATGGAATAGTTTACAGTACATACAAAGAAGCCTGTTTTCACAGGGGGCTTTTAGAGTCGGATAATGAGTGGAATATAGCTCTTGATGAAGCTTCCGCGTTTGCTAATGCTCCACAACTGCGAGACCTGTTTGTCACATTATTGATCTTTTGTGAGGTTTCATACCCTGTTCAACTTTGGGAGAGACATTGGCAAAATCTGTCAGACGATATAGAATACAAGCGTAGAAAAGTATTGAAATTACCAAATATGAAAATTAGCGATACAGACAAACAAATGCTTTCGCTCATTGAAATCAACAATTTGTTAAAGCAACACGGCAAGAGTATTACAGATTACCCCGGCTTCCCTGCATTAGACCCTACTCGGATGTCTGCTTATGCAAATCATCTGTTATTGGAGGAAATGATGTATGATTGTAACAAATTGAAGTTGGACGCAATCCAACGCATTGGTAACCTTAATCATTTACAGCGTGTCATTTTCGAAAAAGTTGTGCAGGATGTAGCGACAAACAATGGTGGATTATATTTTGTGTATGGCCATGGGGGGACTGGCAAAACATTCTTATGGTCAACTATTATATCACAATTGAGAAGCGAGGGTAAAATTGTGTTGGCTGTCGCATCATCAGGTATAGCTTCGCTACTGGTGGAAGGCGGGAGAACCGCTCATTCGCGCTTCAAAATTCCAATTGATCTCGATGAATTTAGTTGTTGCACAATCAAGAAGAACACACATTTAGCTGAGTTAATATGTAAAACTAGCCTTGTCCTTTGGGATGAGGCACCCATGAACCACCGTTACGTATTTGAAGCGGTAGATCGTACCTTTCGCGATATCCTCTCCAAACAGAAACCGCAAGCTGCTTCATTACCGTTTGGCGGCATGACAATGCTACTTGGCGGCGATTTTAGACAGACGCTCCCCGTAGTGTCAAAGATGGGTCGTGAAGCAACGGTTGCTGCAAGTGTTACTAAATCTCGTCTGTGGAAATCCTTCAAGCTATACCCATTACTCGAAAACATGAGAGTTGAAAAGGATGTTCCCCCTGTTACAGTGGCCGGCATGAACCTGCCATTTCGAGATTGGGTGTTGAGCGTGGGTGATGGTAGAGAGAGAACTTTTGATTTGAGCCATGATGGGGACGACTCATGGATCCGCATTCCAGAGGAGGTTTGTACTACTGAAACTGTAACTCTAAAACTTTCCCACAAATTAAATTTCACATGAAAATGGGTCACAAATGGGAACTTGACATAAACAAGAGTATTCCTTACTGTACCAGAAATGTAACCTTCTAAAATGTGATAACTGTGTTACCTGTTAAAATTAATTATCCCCTTGCTTTATATTTCTTGTCTGTTGCATATCCATCATAATGCATATTTATGTACGGTAATAAAAACCATTCCATGCTACAGCTGCAGGTTGCATATGACGGTGATCCAGTGCATGCCATAGTCAACGAAATCTATGGAGAGTTGGATGCAAAACATGGAGACACTACATATTTGCGTGATAGAGCCATCCTGACCCCTTTAAACGAGTATGTTGAAGTAATTAATCAAGAAGTTTTGAGGAGATTGCCTGGAAAATCCAGGAGGTACACAAGTTGTGATACCATCTGCAAAGGATCTACAACAAGTGATGTCGCAGAGGCCCTATATCCCACAGAATACCTGAATTCTTTGAGATTTAGTGGTATGCCAAATCATGAAATTGAACTTAAGATTGGTGCACCTATAATGCTTCTACGGAACATAAATCCAAAGAAAGGCCTATGCAATGGGACCCGGTTAATTGTTACTCGCTGTCATCCATTTCTTATAGAAGCTGTCATCATAACGGGTAATAAAATCGGTGAAATGGCTTACATACCCCGGATAACTATGACTCCAGCTGATAAGACGTACCCATTTGTCTTGAAACGGAAACAATTCCCAGTGGCTCTCTGTTATGCGATGACTATCAATAAGAGCCAGGGACAAACAATGAAAAATGTGGGCTTATATTTACCAAATCCAGTTTTTAGCCACGGCCAACTATATGTAGCTATTTCCCGCGTTACAACGCCAAGTGGCTTAAAAATTGTTTGTGCAAACGAGGACCATGCAACTAATGGACACACCAAAAATGTTGTTTACCGGGAAATTTTCAGCGATATAGCATCCCTCTAGCTCGATGAAGCCATGTACCACTTATATCTTGTATTACCAGAGTGGTCACACCTCAGGTTTCTCCCCTTGCTGGAGTTGACACTGGACATTAATTCCCCCCCCCCTTCGTTCGATTTCAGTGTAGACTCTTATTATGCTGTATGACACTTTTCGTCTCGTGCATTCTATGATGCTCGCACCCCAGCCTCTATGCATTTGGTCAGTAGTTTGTGCAGACAATATTCATATATACCTATGCTAACAAAATGGAAAGACCCAAACAATTTACATATGCCGCGTTGTGTTAATGAATAATGGGAAGAATTCTGTACTAAAATTTTATAAGGTTCTTCTCTTAAGTCATAGTATAACTCAAGCCTATATTTCTAACTTTTTACGCAATATACCTATCCAAATATACAATGCACAGCTTATTTTATCATTATTTTATTTGAATTATTCTTCCCAAAAACCTTATACGATAATGTTAGGTCGAATACACAATAAGCAATCAAATACTGTATGAGTAACTTAACAAGAACACACTGTTTAACAATTAAAAACTGTTTGGAATTAATAATTCCTCTCTCGGTGATGTAAATATCACAGAGAGCTGCTTAGGTTACAATGGATGAATATCTCAAATGTTCGACTACCCTTCTAGGGTTAACCTAACTGTATTTATAGAACATACAGCTTCGTACAATCAGTAACTGATACTCCTAAAATCAAGCTATACAATTGATATCAATCACGATTGCTCCAGTCTTCCAAGTCAACTCAATCTCTTTGATAGCTTTCCAATCTTCAAAGATATTGCTTCCATATTTATCAATCTTCAAACACTGTTGACTCTTCAGACAATACCGCTACAGAGTTTAACAAACTCTGTTTGCGCTTCCAGTCAGTGTTTAATCAAACTCTGACTGCTTCCAGCTAAACTCTGTTTTCTGACTTTAGCTTCCAAACACTGTTTTCATCAATCATTTCTAACAATCTCCCCCAACTTGTCCATTAGCAAGAATGTACAAGTTTTACAGTAAATGATGATGTCAAAACAAATACAAAGTTTACAGTGTTTAACATACAAACAGAGTTTAAGCTATTACTTAACAAATTCTACATGAAATAAGAAAATTCTTACAGACTTTAATCTCTAATCTCTTGAAGATCAGGCACTGTTCTGAGATAGTCTATAAGCAACCTTCTTTCAGCATTTTCAAGCTCTATCTGCATAGCTTCTTTGATTTCTCTCAACTGAGAATCATTCTCATCAGTTTGATAGATAGCAGCTCTAAGATCGTAGATTTTGTTTCTTCTCATCTCATTTCCCAGCCTGATGTATTTCACCTCTTCAGATTTTACATTGAAATCCAGAACAGTAATTCCAAGATCAGTCTTCAGTTTTGTAGTTCCCTTCTCCATTTCAATCAGATTGCCATTCCAATCTCTGTATTTAGGAACATACTTGCTATTGAATTTCATTTGCCTTCTTGCAAGGTTTTGAATCATTCTTTGTTGAAGCACATTTGCAACTGACTGAGCTCTTTGATTTCTAACTCTGAAAATATACAGGACATATTCAAGTTCTTCAGCATATTTTAATTCGATATCCTTTTCAGAGACTTTAAATACTGTTCCATCAGCCATGAAATATAACAAGAAATCCTTTTCTAGACTCTTTTGATGTACAAGCTGTACTGACTCCAGTTTGTCTAAACTCTCTTGAGTGACACCACCTCCTGGAACAGACAGTGAAGAAGGATCTCTAGGACCAACATATTGTCTTTTATCTCTGTGTGAGCCTATGCCTTCTTTGTTGTATCCAACTTTACCAGATAAAGCTCTACCATCAGAAAAATCCATTTGAATTGTAGCTTCTAGTCTTGGATCATGAGGAGCACCTCTTTTAAATGTTGATTTCAACTGAGAAGACAATAATGGTGTGGTCACAACTTGTGCAGCAACAGAGGTTGTGTTTTCATTCTTCTGTACAACATGTGTATCAACAGAGGTTGTAACTATACTTTTCAGTTTTTGCTTAGCTTCTGCATCTGTTGGTTTTCTAAATACTTGCATTCTTTGATCTGTACCAACTGGTTCTTTGATTTGAATACCTTTAAGAACAGGCTTTGCAGCTTTAGCAACTTTCACATTCTTCTTTCCTTTTTCAGACTTTAAAGCTTTCAGATGTTTTTCTTGTAAACTCTTCTCTTCAGCTTTAGCATCTTCTATGGTCACTCCTTCTGCATTCTCTTCCATGAAAAGCTTAACAGCTAACTCCTCATCAGTCTTTGGGTTTGATGTTAATTCCAAACTCTTGGTCTTTGAGGTACCTTGAGTTTCAGTGTTTGTTCCAACAGACTGTGATTTAAAAGATTTGCCAGATCTCAGAGTTTGCCTTTCAGAGTTTAAAACCTTGCTTTTATCACTTGCCCCTCCATCTCCAGCATCATCCTTTTTAGTCAGAGTTTGAGAAACTTTGCATTTAGACTTAGTCACTCTCTCCCCCTTTTTGACATCATCAGGAATTAGTATTGATGTAATGAGCTCTAAAGAGTTTGCAATTGAATCCACTTTAACAGATAAAGCAGTCTGATTTTCTTCAACCTTTCCTAGCCTGGCAAAGAGAGTGTCTTGAACTTTGGACAGCTGAACAGCTTTTATTTTGGACTCTCTTTCCATCTTCAACTCTCTTGACTGAATCTCAGTCTTCAAGGAAGCAATTTCGTGTTTAGTGTCAGCAAAATTTCCTTCCAGAGTCTTGACTTGTACCACAGTTGCCTTTAAACAGGATAAGATTTCTGGATTTGAAATTTGCTTTGCAGTTTGCTTAACAAACTCAGATGCTCTCCCTTTTGGAAAAATGCAATCTTGTTTATACCAATTTTCAGCAGATTTAGCAAGATGCTCTACTTCAATAGCATGTGATGGACAAGGCTGAGCAAAAGGTGTATGTTTACTATCTGTCTGTGCAGGTGCACTCACAAAAGAGTCAGAGTTTGCACTACTGTCAGATTCATCTTCAGCACTTGCATCTTGAGCTTGACCATCTTTGAAAGAACCACTGTGCTGAGCAGTGTCAGCCACAGTTTCTGCAATAACTTCTGCAACCTTTTCAATAATCACCTCATGTTGCACAGGCTCTGCAACAGAGTTTGCCTTAGTAGCTTCATCACCTTTGTCATGAATTTGAGAAGATACCAACTCTGTGTGTGATGCCACAGCTTCAGGAACATGTACTGCAGGCTCATCAGCTACATCAGGAGCTTCAACATGAATAACAGGTGAGACAGGATCAAGAATTGATTCAGGAACATCATGTACTGGTGACAAACCATCTCTTTGATCTTCTTCTACAGGCATTTTATCCTCTGTAGGTATTTCAACTTTGTCATCCACAATATTCTCTGCAGGCATGTCAACTTTTGCAGGTACTTCAACATTCACTGTATCCTCAACAGTAGGTGTTTGCTGTGAAACCACCTCTGGAGCTTTAACAACATTCTCTTCATCTGAATCAGAAAGAATTAGTCTCCTTTTCTTGATTGGCACAACAATCTCCTCTTCAGCTTCACTTGAGCTTTCTTTTGGTGGTGAAAGTGAAGGTCTGTTTGCATGTTGCTTCATTCTTCTAGTATAAACAGCTCCAGGTAATGTCTGTTTAGCCTTTGAATGTTTAGTGTTTTGGGCAGTGTGTTTCTTTCTCTTTGGCTTGGTTTTGGCTGGTTCAATAGGTGCTGGCTCAGAGTGTAAGGTATCAGTGTTTAAAGCTTCAGTGTTTAAAGCTTCAGTGTTTAATGGTTCAGTGTTTGAGGGTGGAGAGTTTATTGGTGGAGAGTTTAAAGTTTCTGGTTGTGGTTGTTGAGATGTAGTAGGTGCAGTAGTTGTGGGTGTTGGAGGTGTTGGTTCAGAGTTTATGGTTTCTGGTGGTTCAGGCATTTGTTGTGGTGATTGAGGGTCTTGTGGTTGGTTCACATAGTTTTGTAAGGCTAGAGGCATAAACAACTCAGGTATTTGCTGTTTAGTGACATCTTTGTTTGTCAAATCAGTGAACATTCTCTTAGCAACTTGAAAAGGCTGAATTACATCAGCTTCATCAATTGGAATGTTAGGCACACATGCAGTAAATAGCAATTGACAAAAACGAGCAAAATAAACAGTAGTAGACTCAGACAATCGCTCTCCCAAGTTCATTAGTACTAGTCTACCAAAATCGAAGTTACCTCCATATAGTAGAGCATGACCAATTTGGAGAGTATCCAGAGGTAGTGCATCCCAGTTTGTTGTCTTCTTTCCAAAAGCCCTTGTTATACAATCAAAGAAGAAACTCCATTCCTTTCTTAAACTTGGCCGTCTCAAAGACCCTATCTTGTTCAAGTTTCCTGCACATCCAATTTGTTCCAACATTGTCCTCAATCTATCATGACCAACAACACTGTAAGAAGTGTGTGTCTCAAAGTCCAAAGCATCCCTGACAGTGGTTGGAGTAATGATATACTCTGATTCTTCATGAGTGAAAATGATTGTTGGAGTGCCAGCCTCTCCTCCATCATCATATTCAGAGTTTGTCCAGAAAGTAGCAATCTGTGAAGCAGATAATGTTGGTGGTGCAGTTAGAGCCGTCCCTATCTCAGAATCGTTCAAGAAGTTTTGGAACAAGTGAAACGCCTGTGGAGCATTTTCATTATCCAATGGTGCTGCATAGTTACTAGGGAGAAAAACTAACCCTGCTGCATCAAACGCTTTAGTTGCCATTAGTAACAAGATACGAAGATATTCAGAGAAAAGATGTTTATGCACTGTAAGTGTTTATCAAAAAGTGAAGGAGAGAATAAGAGAAGTGTGAAAATGAATAAGTATGTAAGTAACTGTGAGTGGGTGAATGTGAATCGATATGGAGTGAGAGACTAAAGACGATTAGAGTAAAATTAAAACTCAATCGTTTATTTAGTAAAAGCGCGCAACTGTTATAGAGTAGTATGTGAGTGGGACACAATCATGGGACACGTGTCAAACAGCCAATGGATCACTTAATAATTACCGCTGTTATTCCTATAATCACGACATTTAGACACATTAACACTAATTAACAGTTGTCAACGACCCCAATTACTCCAAAATAGTCAAATCATCTCAATAAGACTTTACCTCAGAGTACTTAACACAACTCAACAGTGTTTATCAATTTTCCAACTTTATCACTAAAACCCTTTCAAAAATTGCACAGTTGTGAATATGAGTGTGTGTGAAGCAGAGTTTACTGAAATCAATTTTTAGAGCATCTAATATTTCATAAAATCCATAACAAACAGTTAATAAACACTGAATGCACAAACTCTCATATTAAACACTGATTGTTTGATGAATGCTAAACTCTGTAGTTACTGTAATACAGAAATCTGAAAACTTCTATTCCCTTTGATGTCCATGATTATCCAAGTAAGCACACAGTCTTTAAAGACAAAAATATCAAGAGATAGAAATCAGAGCATCATTCAGTGAATAACAGTTATGAACTGTATAACCTCACAAACTCTCAAAGCACACAAGTGTTTAGGTGATGTGTTTACACTCACATTCAATCAGAAATAGCAGAGTCTACCATATGCTTGAATGTCCACCAATTCTACACTACTTTGAGTACATGTATCCACAAATCAAAAGGACTTTATTCAGGGTTTAAATGAAGTAAGATCAAACAGATGAAAAGAGATGTTTTATTCAAGAGTGACTTCAAGCTGAGCATCTTAATAGAACAAAGTGTTCAGTCAAGTATATATTTGTACAAGATCAGTATATATGTTCTTTTTTTTTTATTTTATTTATTTAGCATATATACTGAGTATACTTTTTCTTTTCTTGAGAAACACTCATCTGTTTGAGAGAAAAAAAAAATATTTAACTGCTCTTAATACTTCAGAGTATAGAAAAAATGAGCAGTTAATAAGGCTCAAAGGGGTTTACTAAGGATGGAATTTATGAACAGTGTTTATACAGTGTTTGTACAATGTTCAAAAGAATTTCGAACAGTGTTTGAAAGAATGGTAAATCCTATTGCCTTTATCATTTTCATGCACACACATATCCTGTAGTCTCAAAATGGTTTAATACAAGTTCTAGAGAAACATACTACCTGATGAATATCACACAACAATAAATACTGATTGATAGAAAGTGTATCAATCACTGATTTGGCTCAAACTCTCACAGGGTGTAAACATGAGTCTGAACTCACCAAACTAATCACTGACACATCTCAAGTTTTATGATTTTCACAAGTACAAACAAGGAATCATCATGAACCATACCTTTGGAAACAGAATGTCACTTATCAGAGTTTAGAGTTCATCAATAACCAAAATTATTTATGAGTGGCCATGCACACAATATTCATAGACTCAGAGTTTAGGACTAAATAAACTAAGAGATGCTATAAATATGAAACAGTATCATGCTGTGTTAATTTTCTGCACAAAGTCTGATTAGATAGCAGTGACTCAGAAAGAATCATGATTTAATTACTGTGAATCATGCTTCATACATATTTCTTCATTGGTATTTTCATTCAGACAATAATCAATTCTGAATTCACTGAGTGTATCTAACATGTTAACAGTATTTAACAGACAGACATGCTGACAGAGTTTAAAAAGATTTAAACATTAGCATGCAGAACAGAGTTTAATACTAAGGTTCACATAGCACTTAACAATTTACAGAAAACATGAGCAATAAGTTTTTGAGTCTAACCAACATCTCTAGTCAAAACTAGAGACCATTCCTAGTTCATTGACCAGTCTTGTAAATGTAGCTTCACTCAATGGCTTGGTGAAGATATCTGCAAGTTGTTGTTCTGTAGACACAAAGTGAAGCTCAATGTTGCCTTCCTCTACATGCTCTCTGATGAAGTGATACCTTATGCTGATGTGCTTTGTCATTGAATGTTGCACTGGATTACCTGTCATTGCAATAGCACTTTGATTATCACAGTAAATAGGTATCTTGGAATACCTTAATCCATAATCCAGCAGTTGATTCTTCATCCATAAAATCTGTGCACAACAGCTACCAGCAGCAATATACTCTGCTTCAGCTGTAGATGTAGATATTGACTTCTGTTTCTTGCTATACCAGGAAACAAGTCTGTCACCCAGAAATTGACAACTTCCACTGGTGCTTTTTCTGTCTATCTTACATCCAGCAAAGTCTGCATCAGAGTAACCAAGAAGTTTAAACTCTGATTCCCTTGGATACCACAGCCCCAAAGTTATAGTGCCCTTCAGGTACTTGAATATCCTCTTTACTGCTGTTAAATGTGATTCTCTTGGATCTGCCTGGAACCTTGCACACAAACAAGTTGCATACATGATATCAGGTCTGCTAGCTGTCAAATAGAGCAAAGAACCAATCATTCCTCTGTAGCTTGTCATATCTACTGATGACCCTGCATCTTTGTCCAGTTTTGTTGCAGTTGCCATGGGAGTTGTTGCAGATGAACAGTCAAGCATACCAAATTTCTTGAGAAGGTTTCTGGTATATTTTGCTTGATTTATAAAAATTCCATCATCTGTTTGCTTCACCTGTAGGCCTAGAAAATAACTAAGCTCTCCCATCATACTCATTTGATATCTTGACTGCATGAGTTTGGCAAACTTCTTACAGAGTTTATCATTAGTAGACCCAAAAATGATGTCATCCACATATATCTGAACTAAAAGCAAGTCACTACCATTTTGGAAATAAAACAGAGTTTTGTCAATAGTACCTCTGTGAAATCCACTTTCTAGTAGAAATTTGGCAAGGGTTTCATACCATGCCCTTGGTGCCTGCTTAAGTCCATAGAGTGCCTTGTCTAACCTGTAGACATAATCTGGATATTTTGGATCAACAAACCCTGGTGGTTGTTCCACAAACACTTCTTCTTCAAGTTTTCCATTCAAAAATGCACTTTTTACATCCATCTGAAACACTTTGAATTTCATGTGGGAGGCATATGCTAGAAAAATCCTGATTGCTTCCAATCTAGCCACTGGTGCAAATGTTTCATCATAGTCAATTCCTTCCTGTTGTGAATAGCCTTTTGCAACCAGTCTTGCCTTGTTCCTTGTGATAACACCCTCACTGTCAGTTTTATTCCTGAAAACCCATTTAGTACCAACAATGGATCTATTCTTGGGCCTTGGTACAAGTGTCCACACTTCATTTCTTTCAAATTCATTTAGCTCTTCTTGCATTGCTGTTATCCAGTCAGCATCTTTAAGAGCTTCTTCCACTTTCTTTGGCTCAGATTGTGACAAAAATGCATGAAATAAACATTCATTTGTTGTTGCACTTCTTGTCCTTACTTTTGCATCTGGATCACCAATAATCAAATCAGGTGTGTGAGATTTAGTCCATTTTCTTGCAGAAGGCAGATTGCTTCTGTCATCATGTGATCCTCCCCCTTGATCCATGCTCTCCTGATTTTCCTGGTGTCTTTCCTCATTTTCAGATGCTCCCCCTGAATGTGACTGCTCAGAATTTGAATGATCAAAGTTTGAATCAACAGTGTTTGATTCAGAGTTATCATTTGAGTCACTATCAGTGTTTGAATTTTCACTTTGATGTGATTCTTCATGCTCCCCCTCAACTGGTTCTTCCCTTGTTTCTGATTGAAGAGTTTCTTCAGTATTTACCAGTAGAGGTTCAGAGTTTAGATCAACAGAGTTTGACACATCAGTCTGATCAGAGTTTACTTTTTCAGAGAATAAATCTTCATTTTCAAAATGCAGTTGATCATGTTCATCTACATCTTCAAGTCTAGTTATCTTCTTGTCATCAAATGACACATGAATTGATTCCATGATCACTCTGGTTCTCAGATTATAAACTCTGAATGCCTTAGTTGACAGTGGATAGCCAACAAAAATACCTTCATCTGCCTTTAGGTCAAACTTGGTCAACTGTTCAGGATGAGTCTTCAACACAAAGCACTTGCATCCAAAAATATGAAAATATTTTAGATTTGGCTTTTTCTTCTTCACCATTTCATATGGTGTTTTACCATGCTTGTTGATCAGTGTTGCATTTTGAGTAAAACAAGCAGTTTGAACTGCTTCTGCCCAGAAATATGTTGGCAATTTTGCTTCATCTAGCATGGTTCTGGCAGCTTCTATCAAGGTTCTGTTCTTTCTCTCCACTACACCATTTTGTTGTGGAGTACCAGGTGCAGAAAACTCTTGTTTTATCCCTTTACTCTTGCAAAATTCTTCCATAGATGAATTCCTGAATTCAGTTCCATTGTCACTTCTGATTATCTTCACTTGATGCTCTGACCCTTTTTCCAGTTGAATTACATGTTCTGTCAGTGTTAATGTAGTTTCATCCTTCTTTGCAAGAAAATATACCCATGTGAATCTGGTATATTCATCAACAATGACTAATGCATATTTCTTCTTTCCAAGAGACATCACATTCACTGGACCAAAAAGATCAACATGTAGTAGATGATAAGGATCAGCAATTGAAGACTCAGATTTACTTTTGAAAGATGTTTTTCTCTGTTTGGCCTTTTGACAATAATCACACAGTCCTTCTACATTCAACAAGGACTTTGGTAGACCTCTTACAAGATCATTCTTGATTAGCTCATTGATGTTGTTCAGATTCAAATGAGAGAGTTTCTTGTGCCATTTCCAACTCTCTTCACTGGACATCCTTGTAGACAAACACACTGCTTTGCCATCAGTGTTTGTTGACAATTTGATTTCATAGATGTTATTGTGTCTGTTTCCAACTAGAGCAACTTTCCCTGTAGATTTACTGATCACTTGACAATATTCAGGCTGAAAATCTACATGATATCCTCTGTCACAGATTTGACTCACAGATAGCAAATCATGCTTGAGTCCTGGAACAAGAGCTATATTTGTGATGATGACATTTCCAAGATTAATATTGCCATATCCCAGTGTATGTCCTATGTTGCCATCTCCATAGGAAACTTCTGGGCCAGCCTTCTCCTCAAACTCTGATAGCAGGGCTTTATTTCCTGTCATGTGTCCTGAACATCCACTGTCCACGACTAGGGTACTGACCCTTGTGCCCTGCAATCACAAACAATCACTGATTATTAGTTTTAAGGATCCAGACTTGCTTGGATCCTTTGGCTTTCTTAAATCTGTTAGCTTTTGCAGCAGAATTCATATTAACAGAGTTTAAGCTAACTTTTTCAGAGTTTACATTTGCAGAGTTTACTTTAACCCATTTCAAATTTGGTTTGAGTTCATAGTAATTATAATAAATAGCATGATAATCTCTGCAAGTGTAAATAGAATGCCAAGTACTTCCACAGTGTTTGCATAAAGTCTGTGGTCTAGTTCTCACATAATCACTCTTTACTGCAGTTTTAGAAGGCAAAGAATTAATGTTCTTATTCTTATTGCAGAAACTAGCAAGATGATTAGTGCTACCACAATTAAAGCATGTTTTTCTAGGGGCTAATGAAGCAAGCATTGGCTTAATTCCTGATGTGATGCCTACTTTTCCATTTTTGTTTTTCTTAGGCAATCTCTGTTTGTTGACAGATTTTATCTCCTTAAGCTTATGCTTGAGTTGTTTATCTGTCATTAAACCAATGTTAGCCTCTTTAACAAAAGTTTTAGCATATGACTCCTTAACAGCCTTTTTCTGTGCTTCAGTCTTAGGTCCACCTGTTCCCATGACATTACCCTCAGATGAACAATATGGTCTAACTTTTACCTTATTTTCAAATCTAAGTTCATCTCCAACAGAGTAACCTAGACCTACTGTATCTGACTGAAACAATTCTTGAGTGTCTTTGCCAGAGTGTGTCCAAGTTTTAATGATGTGTTTACTATCCTCCAATTCAGATTCTAGTTGCTTATACTTACCTAGCAACTCCTGTTCAATAAACACTGCATCATCTCTCTCTTTTTGAATTTTATTCATGTTCTCTAACTGTTCCTCAACAAGTTTATTTCTTTCTTTGAGTTGAGAACACTCAGACTTTATCCTCTCATTTTCTAAGGTCTGATCTCTATAACTGATATGCAATGCTTTAAGATAAATTCTTAATTCAGTTATATTATCAGTGTTATAAGCATAAGTGGTTGGAGGTACCTTGAGATCATCATTTTCAGTCTGAGTAGTAGCCATGAGAGCATAGTTGACTTCCTCATCTGAATCTGAAGTGTCTGCCCAATCTCTGCCTTTGGTGTAGAGTGCCTTTTCAGTTTTACCCTTCTTGCACTCTGGAGCATAGTGTCCCATCTCCTTACACTTGTAGCATTGAATCTCAGACTTATCTTTCTTTCCAGATTTGAAGTCCTTTCCTTCAGCTTTCTTGAAATTCTTCTTGTCAGACTTTGAGTAGTCCCTTGAGAATCTCTTTCCCTTCTTGAAGTTCTTGTAACCCATCTTCTTGAAGGTCTTTACCATCAATGCAGCCATTTGCATCATCTCTTCATCATCTTCAGAATCAGATGAACCATCTGTGTTTGAGTCAACATCAGTGTTTGATGACTCATTCTCTGAATGGATGACTAAGGCTTTCCCTTTTGCCTTTCTCCTTGATGCCTCCTTCTTTGATGGTTTCTCCTCAACCTTGAGTGCAACAGATTTTGACTTTCTACTTGTTCTTTTGTTTCTCTGCTCCAATTCCAATTCATGGGTTTTGAGCAGCCCATAAATTTCATCAATCTCTGTTTCACCAAGTTCATAATTATCTCTAATAGTGGTTGTTTTCACATCCCACTTTTCAGGTAGAGAAAGAAGAAACTTGAGATTTGAGTCTTCTAAATCATATTCTTTGTTAACCAATGACAAATCATTGAGCAGTTTACAGAATCTGTCAAATGTTTCTGTCATGGTTTCATCAGACTTTGCCTCAAAGTGCTCATACTCCTGAGTGAGTATGTTTCTTCTGTTTTTCTTGATTGCAGGAGTTCCTTGACACCTAACCTCAAGTGCATCCCATATTTCCTTTGCAGTTGTGCAATTAATCACTTTATTTGACATAACATTGTCTAATGCACTGTGAAGTAAATGTCTCACTTTTGCATCCTTTGCAATAGATGAAAGATCCTCAGCAGTTAGATCTTTCTTTTCCTTTGGAATGACCTTTGCCTCCTCACCAGCAGCAGCAGCAGATAATTTTGTTGGTTTGTGAGGACCTTCATATATTCTATCAAGGTATTCTGGATCTGTAGCCTCCAGAAACATGGTCATTTTCACCTTCCAAATTGCATACTCTGATGGCCTAAGTATAGGAACCCTTATTGTTTCATACCTACTAACAGTAGTAGGAGCTTTCTCATTTGGTGGAGGTATCTCTGCCATTGATTACTATTGTGTTTGGATCTTTAACTGTAATAAAATAACAGATTAGGCTCTGATACCACTTGTTAGGTCGAATACACAATAAGCAATCAAATACTGTATGAGTAACTTAACAAGAACACACTGTTTAACAATTAAAAACTGTTTGGAATTAATAATTCCTCTCTCGGTGATGTAAATATCACAGAGAGCTGCTTAGGTTACAATGGATGAATATCTCAATGTTCGACTCCCCTTCTAGGGTTAACCTAACTGTATTTATAGAACATACAGCTTCGTACAATCAGTAACTGATACTCCTAAAATCAAGTTATACAATTGATATCAATCACGATTGCTCCAGTCTTCCAAGTCAACTCAATCTCTTTGACAGCTTTCCAATCTTCAAAGATATTGCTTCCATATTTATCAATCTTCAAACACTGTTGACTCTTCAGACAATACCGCTACAGAGTTTAACAAACTCTGTTTGCGCTTCCAGTCAGTGTTTAATCAAACTCTGACTGCTTCCAGCTAAACTCTGTTTTCTGACTTTAGCTTCCAAACACTGTTTTCATCAATCATTTCTAACAGATAAAACTTTATCAAATCAATATTTAATTCATATCTTGACTGCAAATTAATATGCTTGTAACATATTTTCACATGACATATTTAAAACATGTTTTTTGCATAACCATGTTTTTACCCTATGCAACTTTAAAAATCAAAATTCAACACTATTAAAAAAATTTCCTAAGTACATTATAAGACCTCTCACGCTTTGCCTTCAAATAAACAGCCAAGCCATAAAAAAAAATTATATAGAATGTGATTTTCATAATTTGACCACTCACAATTTTATGTTTCGAATGCATTTCAACTGGCATCTATATGGCACATTTTAAATATTAGGTAAAAAATCAATACTTCAACCATTACCCCTCAGCAAAAAAAATAGATAACTAAAATTGGGCTAGCTACATTTGTAAAACCTCTAAATCTATTAGGTACACTTTTAGATAATATAAATATACATAATACCATTAGAGCATCTCCAAGGATAGAAAACTGTTAGCTGAAATATCTATGTGTCATCCCATGTGTCATCTAGGTGGCCCTTTTAGATGATATGTAAAAAAATGTTCTAGAAGCCATCTAGAACAGATAAATGAATTGATATTGGAGTATAATTCTAGGGCGCAGATGATCCTAGAATTATCTCTAATCAATAAGAGAATTATAGTAGGGAAACTCTGACTTACCCTACTACATAGTTAGAAGGATTTGTTAGATATTATTATTATTTGATAGGCATGTATTTTGGGACGGAGGTGCTAATATTCAAATACTCTTTTGAGTGTAAGTATATTTTAAATTCAGGTCTTGCTTTTTATTTTAAATAAATATTTCAAATAATTTTACAAACTAATAAATAATTAAAAAATTTTAAATTCAGGTCTTGTTAACTAGTGCTTTGTCCCGGATTGTTGTTTCTATTTTTTGAAAAATATTTTTCGACGATTCAACCACACGTCTGCTTTTTTCGTCATAAAACCAAATATATCGACAAGTGAAATCAATCACACCTCTCATCACATTTACATTCTAATTCTTTTCATCGTACAATCAATTTTACTAACAAATAATTTAATAATAAATTAAGCAATCACGTCTTTTATGATGTCATCGACAATAGAAAAGATTCACAAATGTTATTTTTACTTATTCAATGTCAAACTTTGCAAATGTTTGTCAATATTGGATTTTAAAAGCATTTTTTATGCGAACCCTTGGAGATGCTCTGACACCGATTATATATAGCTTTAGTTTTTGTAAATGAACCATTTACGATTACATATGCCACAATAATAGTCTTTTTGAGAAAAAAAAATTTCCACATACGCATTTTCAGTTTTCAATGTGAATTTGTGATCGGTATTTGTAAACTACTCTTCTTCAATATTTTATATAACAATTAATAAAGAATGACCAACAATATAAAATGGTTGCCAATACATTTATAATAATACATATAGGGGAGAATAGTACATGGAGTAATATTTTATGATATTAAAAAAATATGCTTGGAAAAATAAATAGGTCTTTCATGCACATTGGTAATATTCAACTTACGAATTAAAACCAATTGGTATAACACGTTTGATAACAAGTTAGAACAACAGTTATGAAAAACCCCTGCTCTCCCCAAACGTATTAAGCCTAATAAATATATACATATAAATCCACCCTTCCATGTACCTCCAGTAAAAAAGAAAAACAGACTAAAAGCTTATAATACAATAGATGATATATTACTCCCTCACCACATGGACACAATGGATCTCAAAAAACCAGGTCATCCTCCACCAGGCACCATGATGTTTTCGCAGCTCCAACCGGGAATAAATGAAACAACAATCGTGGTACGCGTTACACGGGCTTGGAAAAGTGCGTCCACCTACGACTCCACTCAAATAGTAGCTAATTTCGTCCTGCTAGATGAAGAGGTAACGATCATATTGGCTTACATAGTGAACGCATGCTGAATCCTAACTAGACTATAACCTAACTAACAACTTCTAAGCTTGCACTTACTTATCAACAGGATAACCAAGTTCACGCAATCGCAGGAGGAGAGGAAATGGACCGTATCTGGCCCAAATTATATGAAGACCTACTTTATTATATTACTAACTTCAGGTTTGTTACCTCACCCATAAGATGGAAGCCGGTGCAATCAAAGAGGGCTGTGCTTTTCTGCCGGGAAACAAAAATTACCAACTGCTGCAAGGAGGTCAACATTTCGCCCTTAAAGTTTGAACTGCAGAAGTTGTCAACGCTCAAGACGCATCAGCCAAACATGGATACTTTGCTTGGTAAAGAACTGAACCTTGATGCTTTTTTGTTTTCCTCCTGCCAACCTCTAGGCAAATGCTATGTTTTGCTCCATTAAAATTGCATATATGAACTCCGTAAGAAATTGTTATCAAACATTTGACAGATGTGTGTGGGGTACTATTGAAAGTTGAAGATATGGGATCTACTGATAATGACATCGCTAAACTACGTATCACAATTATGGACAGGAGGTACAACTCCTACCAAATATTGGAAACAACTCATAGCACTTTGTCCTAAGATCAAACAAATTTTCCCAATTCATTCAATTCATGATTCTCCTATTATTCGTTCCTTTCAGTTGTGCATCTGTTCCAATTATCCTATGGGGTGACCAGGCAACACTATTTGGGGTGCAATTTAATCTCCAAAGGCGAACAAATACAGTCCTCATAGTGCCAGGCTTACGCATCAAAAAAAGAAAAGGCAAGTTTCACCATAACAAAAAATATTATGTACCAATTTGTATCTTAACTTCTACACATTGTGTAGGCCAACCCTACTTATCTTCGACACCAGCAACGCAAATACAGTTCAACCCGGTTGACGGCCAGTGTCAGAATCTACGCGAGGTGGTGGAGAAAACCTACGGCAACGTTATATGTCGAAGGCCAGCATTGCTTGTCAATGACAATCTAAATATCCAAACAAAAACCATCAATTTTATGACATTGTATGACCGCCAGGCAGCCCAGCATAAGCTCCAAGAAAAGGTAAGTATGGTTTGTATCCTATTATTTCAGAATACTATCATTTCTCATTGTACATGTCATTTCAAAATAAATCCATATCGCAAGCTCACACATTTTTCTGCATTCCTGTCTCTTATGCAAGTGTTTGTTGAACAACGCAACTATCATAAATTTACTCCCAACAACAAACTGGTCCTCAGATTCGTGTGTATATTGCTCACATGATGTTAACCTGCAAGCCGGCGCTTACTACTGTAACAGATGCAAGAAACAATTCAAACCTTATATAACAAGGTACACTATTTCCCCCATTTGGAACTGCCAATACAACTATATCCCTTATAACCCAAATAATCAACTAAGCATTATACTTTGCCAGATCCATGCGAACTATCTTGGCTGACGCAGCCGGCTCCAAACGTGAATTTATTTTGCAACCGCGGGAAATAGCACAGCTCATCGGCATGTCACCAATACAACTTGTCTGCACACCGATAGGCCAGGTAGCCTCTTCACATCCAAACCCCTATTTTTAAGATTCAAAAGTCTGTGCTTAACTTCTAAGTTCATTAAACACAGCTGCCTCAAACTGTAAATGGCACACCAGCTCAAAAGGTAATGGATAACATCAAAGGAACCAAAGTTTCAGTGGAAGTAGAATATTACCACACGGGAAACACTGGAAACTATGTTATCAAAACAATCATTGAAGCATCAAAGCTTGTACAAACTCGGAAGCGCAAAACTGGTAATTTTTGCTACCACTTCTCCTTCTAAATACGTGCCCGCTCCAGCAAACAACGTTTATGGAAACATTACATAGAATATACTCATATTAAAGTACTAAATTCTTCATAACCCTGACCACTCCATGCAAATACAGAGGATCCTGCAGAGAGCAGAATAACCAGAAGCAACAAATTTTAAAAAAACTAAATGGAAGCTTGGAATGTCCCTATGTGGTACTTTTGGACTGGTACCCAAAATGTTTATCACAAAAAACAGAGCGGCTAAAGGGATCTTTTCTCTCAGTAAATGTCATGGTTTCTTCTTTTCTGTGAAAAGTATGGCTTAATCGTTAAACTCCTTGCTGGGCATATGGGTACTGTGAATAAGTGATGGCTGTTCTTAACAAGACGGTAGGGTCAACGGTTTTAAAGTGCAGCACGTAATTTGAATACTTATCTTTACCCTATCCAAGATAAGGAAAATGGGACGCTTGTAATTTGACTCTATAGAGTAACAAAGTTATAACCCAGAAGTAAATATCTTGAGTTTCAATGTGATATGCATTACACTTGAAGGTTTAATTAAAGCATATGAGGCAATTAACCTAATAATTTATTATGGTTTTGGATTGCCTGGTTTCATATAGTATCTGGACATCGGGCATTTTGCATTTAACACTGAAGGATAGGTCTCAGTAGATTTTCATATGGAATACCCTTTATACCACCAGAAACTGATCTTATTTATAATTTAACAGTGCATACCAAACTTAACGTTAAAAAAATAGCAAAGAAAATACTTGTGCACCATTTCTTTATACTCCGTATAATATATGAAAGAATTTAAGAAAACGTCAAATTCAATCAGTTGATAAAAGTGTCGTTGTTGATTTAATACTCAACTTCTCTTAGCAGCATCAAATAAACAACTTTTTCTTTCTTCTACAAACATACTACATATGCACATATATAGGAGCGTCTATAGCATCAAAAAATCTATCAATATCGCCTTTCTTTTTAGCAATGTACACAAGCTTCGTGGAATGTGGATCAGAACCATATTTAAGAAGACCAACAGTCTTTTCAACCTTACTTGTCTTCTTCCCCGGTGCTCACAAGGTCTTACATATCTCTTCCATTTGCACCTCTGATTGTTTTATTATTGCCTTCCTTATTTTCTCTGTAATCTTTCGTAATATTTCAGGGTTTTAAGATTGACATTGCTACATGTTAAAAACAACATTAACATGAAATTACTATAATAAGTAGTCAACTTTAAGAAAACATTGGCAAGTCTAGGCAAAGAACTAAAAAAGCCATGATGACGGTATTCAAAATGGCGATCACAAACACGACAAAAAACTTCATCTGAAGGCCTGCAACCTACCTACACATAGCGATCTTTACGAAAACCCGAGCTAGGCTTAGTGATGTTACGGCAAACGACTATCAACACGGATGCTGAAATTATGAACAAAGAGCCTTCTACCATATTTTTTACCATCTCCCACCCACACATTATGCACATCCAGTTACTTCAAGTGATGCTCAATCACACTCTGCTAACCTCAATCAAAAACGAACTTTTAGTCCACATGCACAATAATATCATATACTTATCTTCTACTTTCAAAAAAAAATATCCGCAATAGAATTAGACTTTTAACATTTTTCGGCTAGGCTTAATGATACTACGTCGGACAACAATCAACAAGGATGATAAAATTATGAATAAATAGTCCTCTATCATATTTTTTACCATCTCTCACCCACACATTGTGCACATCCAATTACTTAAAGTAATGCTCAAACACACTCTGCTGAATTCAATGCAAAACAAACTTTTAGTTAATATCATATGGTTATCTTCTACTTTCAAAAAAAATTATTCGCGACAAAATTAAATTTTTTACATTTTCCCCCGTTCGCTCATTTTAACAACTAACAAAAGAGCAAAATACCAATCATGTTGCCCCTCCATACTTTGGACCCACATCAAAATTACACTATTTCATATTACACTAATTATATTTTAAATATGGAATAATTAGGCCCAGGTTCGTTATTAACACTAACAACCAAAATATGAAACCGACTATATAAAACCGAGAGCAAACCAAAAGATTATTTTATTTATTAATATAACTTGCAATAAAATCAAACGTCCAAAGTAAAAGATCTAAAATGCGCGTTAATTAAACATTAATCATGGACAAAGTAACTGAACAAACTTTTCGACTTTCTCTCATCAGGTCATTCACTCAACAACCACTTTAAAACCACAGACTTCCACACATGGAACACCAGTCCTGCAAGAAAACATTAAACAAACAATGGCTGGCCCCTGCACAATGATTTCGGCTTTGGTGAATGACACACAGACGGCTTCTATCCATGTGCGCGTAACCCGAATCTGGAAATCTTTCAATCCAAATGACAAAAAACTCTTGCACACTAATGTTATTTTGCTCGACCAAGAGGTAAAGTATTTTGACACCATACCACCAACATACTATACACTCTCCTTGCAACCAGATTATTATTTATTATTTGCTTCTAATGAACAAACAATTTACAGGGCAATCACATCTGGGCTATGATTAGGAACACCCAAAGGAACTACTTCATGAAAACCCTAGAAGAAGATGGAGTGTACACCATTTCCAAGGTGATCGTGGTCAGCGCCCCTAAAAAGTATCGCAGTGTTAACAGAGATCTCTCCCTCAATTTCTATCATAAAACGAGCATCGAAAAATGTGATGACACTGGTATAATACCAAAGTATAAATTTGAACTACAAGAATTTCAAACCATTGGAGGCCTAATTGGAGATGTCACATCTTTTATTGGTCAGCCCAATACTTTCACCCCTTGGTCCACCGTTTATTTCTTTCTTTATTATTATAACTCCGAATTTATACAGATGTCATCGGGTGGGTGGTAAGCTATGGAGATTTTGAGACAACACAGAGAGGTGCTAAGAAAATGGATATCGAACTCCAAAATAACAGGTTGTAGCTTTCTTCCTTTAACAAATCATAAACTTAATCATGTATACCTCCAACTGTTTCCATAAGTATGATAAATAACAATTATATGAGCACAGGCAAGAAACAATGACTGTCAGCTTGTGGGGAGACAAAGGACCAGAATTCCTAGCAGAACTCGCCAAGACAAAGCATGTTGCTGTTTTTGCGGTTATAACAGGGCTTTTAGCAAAAACTTATTTTGGTACTACACACATAACTTCTTCTTACACTTCACCTGAACCTTACTATATTTCTACAATCAATACAAATAACCTCCCATGACTTAAACTATATCATGTTTAATGAAAAATAATTAATATCTAAAGCCCTAGCTTTGTATGTATATCAGTGATAGTCTGCCCTTTTTTCCTACTGTGGTGTGGTACGGTCTTCATAATTTTTTAGATTTAGATTTTGAAACAATTAATAAAACATAATCCTGCTGAAAAATCTCATGTTGCATTTACAAAATACTCTTACTAGAAACTACAAATAAATTAAGAACCTGAGTACACATTAATTTTTGAATGTGCAACTATGCCAGGAGGGTTCTCATTGTCAACTGGAGATGGAACAAAGTATTATTTAAACATCGATTACGCACCTCTCAACGGCCTTAAGTCTGCAATACTGGATGCAACAGGTACAACTCTCGATGCGCTATCCGCGCCAAAGCACAAACCACTATCCAGGACTACTAGGCCGGATATCATCCAGGCTACACTAGATAACATCCTGGAAATGCAACTCCCCCCCCGGAAAAGAGGTCATTGTCAGAAAAATATATTTCTTTTGCTTCAACCCAGCTCCTGAAACCCTTATTCACTAATATTTAATGAATTTATTTGCAGTTTGTTCGCTGTGCGTGTAAGGCGAAGATAATAGATATTGTGCGTGATGAGAATTGGTTTTATAACTGTTGCCCCAACTGCAACCGCGGCCTATACTCGGTAGATGGGAATTACCGCTGCCGCGCATGTACAGACCCACCATCCACTATCAAACAAGGGTAAGACCACGGCCTATTCAACGTATCTATGCACCCACACACGATCACCGGTACCCATTCTCGCCTGCTTCAACTTCGAAATCTTTATATAGACTTGTTCCTTTCCTTAAAAATTCTTAAGCCTAGGCCTCCAATTGTCATAACAATGTGAGCATGTAAAGACTAAATTAGAAGACTCATTTAATTTTATATGGATGTGTGTATTTATGAAGAATCTTAAGCTTTCTTGTACATTAGAAAATGGGGACTCGGGGTAGGAAATATCATAATACTCTGTAAAAATGAGCCATTATGTTGTTGGAGAGTGCAAGCAAGCGAGTTGCCAAAACAAAGTTCGAAAATAAGAAAATGGATGAATAGAACAAAGGAAAAGAAAGTGGGCTGCTTAAGATCCGGACTAATGCTTGATTATTTACCTTGTAATGTAAAACAAAGCCTGATACTGGGAACCTTCTTTACACCTTTTAAACCTGTCTTTTGACTGTGTTTCATGGTACTAAATCAATATCTGAAACAGGTATTATTTTGATCATGTTTTAACACTAACACT
Source organism: Kitagawia praeruptora (assembly GCA_037693485.1). NCBI lineage: Eukaryota > Viridiplantae > Streptophyta > Magnoliopsida > Apiales > Apiaceae > Kitagawia > Kitagawia praeruptora. The sequence continues at coordinate 3,364,934 of CM075347.1, forward strand.
TTTACTTACTAAGACTTCATTTTCGGCCAGAATATTTCTCATTTCTAGAAATTTTAGAATACGCAAATAAGTAATCAAACAGGATGTCAACCCGATTTCACTTTGTGACAGCCTTAAGAACAATCATTCATTATCCACTTTCATTTCAAATTGTGTTAGCATGTTTAGCATTTTCATTCTTACTTATTCAATATTCTGACTGCATGTCGTACCCTCTACTTAAACTAATACATTCTTATGCCTATGCACTTCAGATATAGGGTGAGCGTCACTGTGGAGGACAACTCAGGAACTACAACCTTCACTCTTTTTAACAAAGATGTAGAACTCCTCATTGGCATACCCATAGAGAAAGTGATTAGTGAAATGACTGAGGTATTTGCATTCGTGATTACCATCTGCCACTTACTATTGATGATTGTTTCTTTAATTCTTTTAAAAAAAATTAATTCAGCTTGCCTATACAACCACATTTAGGATTAACATTCATAAATCATTTGAAACATTCCACACCATCTAACACAACCTCTAAACAGGCACAACAAATGGACAATATCCCAGCAGTGGTGGACAACATGATAGGCAAAGTTTGCGATTTTGAAATCAAGATCACTTCATACAACATTAAACACCATCTTGAGGACTACGTTGTGTCTAAAGTCACCGAATGCAACCACGCTCCTGCCGCAACTGAACAAGCTGCAAATAAGGAAGAGACACAGGCGAGCACATCATCTTCCAAGAGACAAAAGACCACATGAGGCCACCACAAGTCAAGAATGACAAACAACACATAGTCATTTCTCATTTTCTTTTTCTTACCACTTTGCAATCTGCTTTATCACTTTACGCATCAGAACACTACAAAAAAAAGACTTTTCATGCTTGAATATGCGATCTTTAAATTGTTATGGTAATTTAAGCTTTATTATCATTGCATACATTCCCCCTTATAACCTTCGCATGGTTTACCCTCCTTGGTATCAATTTATATTTACATACTCAGAGTTCACAACTGTTTTGGTGAGTTAAGCTTATTACCATTGCATACATCCCCCTCATAACCTTGGAATGATTTAGCCTACGACCATATGCTTTAGTAAATTTAGATTTAAAAACTTAACTTACACGCCATAGGTTCCTGTTACCATCTCCTATACTTTATCCTCCAACCCATATGCTTTAGCATCCGGCCCGTGCTTTGCACGGGCTTTTATGCTAGTTTAATAATTATCCACCTACAAAACATGATTATGTTTTTATGGAGCACTAAATATTCCATAATACTTTGTCCCCCACGTTGTCAATTTAAATGATTAAACAGAATAACCCGATCTTTTATTTATACAAACAGAGAACAAAACTCGGACCATCTATAACTATACGAACAAGAGTAAAAACCCAGCTACTTACTACTTCTCTTTTAATCAAAAACTCGACCAAACCATACATACATACACACAAAAACAGAGTAAAATCCATCAGGTAGTTTATATATTTTTTTCTTTAAATTGTTTTGCTTTGATTTCGTTCTTTTTCCCTCCTTTTCCGTGTGTGTGCGATTCGTGTATATACACGGTGCGTGGGTGGTTCAGCGTGGGTTGCGATTTGATTCTCTGAATTTTCGATGATGAGTAACGGCTTCTTGATGTTTGCTTGTGGCTGTTTATGTGTTCAATTAAGTCTGGGTCTGTTTGGCTTAAGAATTTAGGAACTCAGATTGTTGCTATTGCTTGTATTCGGTGGTGGTGCCGTGGGTATATGTTTCAGGGGATTCCGGGCTGTAGTGGTTAAGGGAGAGCAGGGGAGGAGGAATCTGGAAGCTAAAAGAGAAAGAAGAAAGAATGAGTGTGGGGGCGTTTGTGGTGTGTGCGGGTGTTGTGTGTGTGTGTCAAGGTCCGATGTATGTGTGAGTTATGTGGTGTTTGAGTAGTGAGAGGGAGGAGAGGATGGACTGTACGTGTAGTTGTGTATCTGCAGGTGTGAGTGTTGTGGGCGTTAAGGCAGAGAGGATGGAGGGAGATATAAGGGGGTAAGAAACTGGGGAAATAGAGGGAGAGGGAGAGGGTGTGCAAGAGAGTAAAGAAGAGGGGGTGTAGCCGTGTAGAGAGTAAGAGTTGTATCGGTATGGTATTATGTATGTGTTGTGTTGCTGAATGGAAGAGTAAGAGAGGCAGCCGATAGGAGTTGCAGTGGAGTATGTATGAGTTGCATTGATGTGTGAATGTGTGGGTGATATGTCTGTATCTGTGAATATGTTCACGTGTGCGTAAATGTGGGGCAACTGAGTGTGTGTGAGTCATAATATTTGATATTGAGAGGGAGAAAAAGGGAAGCAGGAAGGGCTGAAGTATGGAGTTCAAAAAGGAATGAAAAAGAGCCGGGAGAGATAGCTATAGTAAAAGGGAGAGGAAGCTACCACTTTGTGTAAGACTATATTTTATTTAATATTTGTATATTTAGAGTGAACTTTTGGAAATTTTAGTTGATAATTGGTGAAGAGTTTGTGTTTGAGAATTTGTGAATAAATTGAGAAAATGACGTAGTATTTGATTAATTTATTAGGTGATGAAATGGATTTTGGGATGTTAGTTTAAAAAAATTGGTAAAATGAATAAAAGATAGGACTTGGAATGATTTTATAAAATAGTGGAAAAGTTGGACTTTGGAAATTATAATTTTATTTGGCTAGAGGATTTTATGAGCAGCATTATGATAATTTTTGGATAATTTTATGAGAAGTGGAAATGGAGATATGAATTTTATTTTTAAGAATAGAACAAAATTATTTATTGAGTTACTTTTAGAATTTGGAGACTTGGTTGAATTATATTAAATAATGGATATTGTGAAAAATTCTGAAATTTTGTTATTAAATCAAGGAGGAAATATAGTAATTTCTAAGATATTTGGGAGTGGTAGGAGTAATCGGATGAATTAGTTATTAAATTCGGAAAATGATTAAAATGGAGACTTTGAGGAATTCTTATAAATGGTGGGAGGTTTGATTTTCGGAGGAAGTAATTTTATTGGGCTTTGGGATAATATTAGAAGTTTTATGGGGATTTTTATTTTGATTTAACGATGAAGATCAATGGAGTTATAGATTTTACTAAAAAATAGATTATTAAATGGTCATTTTTAAGGAGCCAAAAGTATTTTAATTAATTAAAATACTTACGGAACTCGGAAATTTACGTATAATATATGGACATGATCGTATCGAGATGTACTATTTAATCAGATGGGTTTCATTCAGAGATTTTGAAAAGAATACCCTATTGTAAAGGAGAGAACAAATTAAAAGGTTAGGTATTGATGACAATAATTTTGTTTGGATAATCATTGTGTTATTTGTTTATATTACATAGATATTAATTTGAGAGTTCTTAATTGAAGCATGGGTAATACGTTCGAGTTGAGTTTATAAACGTTTATAGAATATTAGACTTGTCGTTTGGAGACTGAATTGCCGAATTATGTTTGACTATAGAAGTCACGAGCGGGCCGATATCGGCGAATCAGACTAGTGGCAATCGCAAGAGCGTCTTACCAACGAAGGATTGAAATAGGAGACTGTAATGCCGTAAGACAGAAGAAAGCAGAATTACTGTAACGAAGCATGATAGCTAAGAATTCGAGGCAAGTGTTTTCTTTCACTTCTTGTTCAAGTGAAATTATTTTTAATTATGCTAATTATGGTATTATTCCATTTATTGTCAATCTTGTCGACAGTTATAGTTATTCTTGTTTATTCAATTTACACCCCATTTACTGTATCGAACTCGTCGATACCCTTTGAGATTATTATTCCTTAATTATGCTTCCTTGTTAGGAGTACAACTAAACCAATTGTTTAGGTAGTCGGGATCCCACTAGTAGAGCACTGAACCTATCACGTGTGAATACCCATTTCATACTTTATTTTTAATCCATTCTGTGTGGATAGATTCTTAATTCAAAATACTTTTCTTGTGATTTGAGTTTTATAGAAGATATCTATTTTCATTATCAATGATTTATTAATATTACTATTGTACTATACACTTGCTGAGCATTTCTTCCGCTCATACTTGTTTCGAAACCCTAACTTTTCAGTAAGGTAGTTTGGCGAGACATATTCGCACAGTTCGAAGAGAGAAGAAGCAGACGCTATCTTGAAGATAACTTGACGCGGGATGTCCTGATTCAGTGTAAGGTCTATTTTATTTAGTTTAACTCTGATAGTTATTATTATGTATTAGATTAGTTAACCTGGTATACTTCTTATCAAATTCATACCAGTGATTTAAGTTTTGATCTAAAATAATGTGGTAAAGAAGGAAGTTACTATTTTATGGAACTTGGATTTTTGTTTCTAGCACTATAACCTAAAAGATCTTGGATTGTTTGGGTCAAAGAGATTAAATTTCAATTTTGGGCAATTACAAGGAATAGTGTTTTATTAAAGTGGTGATGTTATTTTGAGGATTCTCAGGTAACGACCAAATCTCCTGACCCCGGATTTGGGGGCGTTACATAAAATAATTCCTTGATTCTTATTGGTTAACTGACGTGTGGTAGACTCAGGTATGATAATAAAGGATATGTATTCAAATTGTGGGTTTATTATTAATGGCTTTCGATTTGGCTTTATATTTTTCCTAATTGTAAAATTTATTAAAATAGAGTAATTTAAGGATATTACGTTTTATGTTGAAAGTTTGTAACGGAAGGTTTTAATTTCTATCCATTTTTAACTATAGTATTTATTTTTCAGTTTCAAAAAATTGAATTCCAATTAATTATCATTTAATGCTTTAATGATATCATTTATTTCTTTCATTTGTTAGTTTTAACTGATTTTATTTTTATATTCTTAAATTAGTAATTAATTTCCCTAATTTTAGTTTTAACATTTGAAATTTGAATTTTCCTAGAATAAATGTTTTAAATTTTGAATTAATGTTAATTGATGCTTTCTTAATTTGGTACCAATTTTATGGACCTTATTTGATGACTAAAATCTGGACATTAAGTGGTTTTTCAAGTTTTTTGTACCATTTTTGGTGATCATGATTGATGGCGTTTATTATGGGCATTAAAGAGGTTATTAGATTTATTGTACCATTTATGAGCGGTTATGATTGATGGCTTATAATTTGGACGTTTTAAATTTTAATCAGTTTTGATGTATCTAATCAAAGGGATCTCCTTTAATTAGGATACTATTGTTAAAATAGATGATCATAATAGAAAATGTTTAATCAGAATATATAACTTAATGCACTTGTTTTTAATTCTCAGGTTACGTCACTTTTTGACATAGATACAAGGCGTTAAAAGGGAGAGGCAACAAAGAGTAAGAGAAAAAGTAATGTAGCAACCAAGAGGAAAAGCAAAAAGCAAGTATGCGGCAACAATTGATGGCAATGGGCATTCACAAAAGCAACAATTAGTTCGGTTTATTTTAATAATTTGTAAAACGTTGTATTTTTTTGGAGGGTATTCTTTTCCCCCTTGAGTTTTTTCTGTGTTTATTTTTAGTGGCTTTCGATTTGGCTTTATATTTTTCCTAATTGTAAAATTTATTAAAATACAGTAATTTAAGGATATGACGTTTTATGTTGAAAGTTTGTAACGGAAGGTTTTAATTTCTATCCATTTTTAAATATAGTATTTATTTTTCAGTTTCAAAAAATTGAATTCCAATTAATTATCATTTAATGCTTTAATGATATCATTTATTTCTTTCATTTGTTAGTTTTAACTGATTTTATTTTTATATTCTTAAATTAGTAATTAATTTCCCTAATTTTAGTTTTAACATTTGAAATTTGAATTTTCCTAGAATAAATGTTTTAAATTTTGAATTAATGCTAATTGATGCTTTCTTAACTTGGTACCAATTTTATGGACCTTATTTGATGACTAAAATCTTGGGCATTAAGTGGTTTTTCAAGTTTTTTGTACCATTTTTGGTGATCATGATTGATGGCTTTATTATGGGCATTAAAGAGGTTATTAGATTTATTGTACCATTTATGAGCGATTATGATTGATGGCTTATAATTTGGACGTTTTAAATTTTAATCAGTTTTGATGTATCTAATCAAAGGGATCTCCTTTAATTAGGATACTATTGTTAAAATAGATGATCATAATAGAAAATTGTTAGGTCCAAATGTGTTGTAGAGGGGGGGTGAATACAACTTTTCGATTTTGAGAAGCAATAAATACGATGCAATAAATGAACACACAGATTCAAGGAATATATTTCTTTATATATAACTTGAAAAGGTTGCTACAACATTCATTACAAAGTATAACAGAAGTTCAGAGAGAAGTGAATGATTCTAAGCTCTGTGAATACTCTCTCTCTTTTTCTTGTGTTTTTCTTAATATTGATCACTAACTAAAACATTACACAAGTGCTTCTATTTATACTACATGTAATCTATGACCTGTAGTCTTCAAAGACTAAGATGTACGTGGCCCAATGATGTCCACATAAATCTTGCCTTATCTTGAAAGCTTGGAAATCTGCCAAACAGAAGATGCCATGTGTCATGTCGAAGCTGCACTCTAAGTAGAACTTCTACTTGAGAATTTCTACTTAGCCATCTCGAAATTCTAAGTAGAACTTCTACTTGAGAATTTCGACTTAGCCATCTCGAAATTTCTAAGTAGAACTTCTACTTAGAAATATTCTACTTGGCCATCCAGAACATTTAGTACTTAGAAAATATTCTGGTCTTCAACTTGAAACTTCAATTGCACATCTTGAGCTTGTGATATCTTCATATCTTCTTTGTTCTTCTACAAGCTCTTGAACATGGATCTTTATTACTGACATAAACTTGCTATCAATGTCCTGACACTTGATGCACTGGTCTGGTTCATAAGTGACTAGTCTTGATAGTGTTTCTGCTTCTTGAATAAATTACCATATTCACTTAGTAACTTGGCTTTCCAATATTTGCTTTCCTTCTTGTTCACTTGAAATCAATTGGTCTTGTTGATACTGATAGTTATGATCTTGAATCTCGAATTCTCAAATCACTGAGGCCTGAACAACTTTGACTTGAACTTCTCTCAATGATTTCTTCTTGGCTTGATCGTAGTTAACATGTTCAATTGTATCAATTACCTTGTCTTCATTTAGCGTTGATTTCTTGTGACTTCTTGTTCTTGATTGTCTTCTGGTTAAGTATCTTTTCTTTTAATTGAGTTACATTAGTTATAGTGTTACAAGTTAATACACTCTGCCTTTCAATCTCCCCCAATTTGATTGTCTAACAATGACATTCAAATTAATGAAGGATAACTCAACTAAACAATGAGACGAGAAAAGATAATTAACATTACAGTCTTGAAAAATATACAATTTACAAGTACATGAAAACAATACAAAGAACTTAAACTAGAAACAGAATTCGAACCTCGAATTAAAGATCATTTGAATGATTCCTATCACCTGGATTATTTCATATCTTTTAGTCAAACTTATATCACCTTATTGGATTCATTCTAAGATGAATTTTCCTCAAGTGAGTTAAAGCAACCGAAAGACATGAAGTTTTTCCAACTTCAAGTTCACACCACTCTGACCTTTAACCCTAATTCCGTTTCCTCTTCCTAGCTTCAGCAGCTTGGTCCTTTTCTTCTTTTTGCCTTCTGCGTTTCTCCTCCTGCTGCTTTTGTTTCTTATATACTGGATTATGAAGTTGCGTCCACCTAGTATTCAACAAACTTACTGCTTCCATCTCTAGAGGGTTCCTGGGTTCTGGGTAAGGATGTTTAAAAAGCCTTCTGAGTTTGTCCACCTCCTGAGTAGTTCTGATCTCTGGAATGTCCTCAAATTTCTTCATTATAAGCCGAGGTTTCCTATGAGTTTTATCAGATTTAAACTGACAGTAGATCATTTTGGGATAGCCTATGACACGGTTAGTATTGTGGACACTAGCCGCATCTCGCTCCAATCGCTTCATTTCCACTACTACATCAGATAGGTAACTCACGAGTCTCTGCTTTTCATTTACATACTTAACATCCACATCTTCCCATTTGAACACATATAACACTTTCTCCAGAAATGCAGCATCTTGAGTCTGCTTCAGCCATTCTCTACTCATATGCAAGAGTGTTTGCTTCTGGTCTGCATCTATGAATACTAAGGCATCAGCTGTATTATCAGCAAAAGAATGTATCCAGTATACGCTGTCTCTTCCTGGAACACCAACTGCCTCCCTTATCTCTCCTTGTTCAAGTGCTCCAGAAGGAAGATTCAGAGCTTCATCAACATTCTTCATTGCTTGAAGAATATTCCAATTCCTCTCTATCAGCTCTGGTTCAATCTTCACATTATCAAGAGGGTTCGGAGCAATGACATCACACTTCCACACCTCATTGCTCTTCTTTAGTATGACACTTTCAATGGTCTTCACTGATTTATCTTTAAGCACAGAAGCGAATCCCTTACCCATCATCTGCCTACAGACGGCCTTAAGAGATTCCACTGAAAGTTCCATTAAGTCATTTTCCTCCAGGCTCACCCTCTTCAATTTACTGTCAACCACCATCCGGACAACATTTGGATATGCTGAGAATTCTGGACCCTTGTCCTCTGCTAGCCGCATTAACTGATCCCTATACAGAATGCTTAGATTCTCAGAATGAGAGTATTGAATTTTTGTTGCTAGCAAGAACAACTCTGATGCAGATCTTCTCGTCATGAATTGATCATCCACATACATGAAAGACATCGGAACTCCTTCTGTGAAAGACAAAACAACCTGCCACTCCTTTTGCGTTGAATTGTATCCAACCCTGACTTTAGAAATTAATCTCTTTAAAGCATTTATGTAGTCAGCAGCCATTGGATTCTGCAAATTTAGGTTGTAGAACAGGTCATCTGCTTCCTTGTTATGATCTCCTTTTGTACATGGTCCCATCAATATCTTTCTTGCGTCATCCCACTTCTTCCCTATCCTTCTATTGTCCAGATCAATTTGAGGATCAGCTAGCCTTGCAAGCTCATAATCGTACTGCTTCCCTTGTAGCTCCGCTTTCTTTTCCTGAAACGCAGCACGATCTTGCATTGCCTTCATTTTATAGAACTCAGCTTGATCTAAGGCTAACTGTTGAGCTTCAAGGGTTTCTTCATCAACAGTAATTTCTTCAGGCTTTCCGACAGACATCCCAGCACTGCCACCTTGATCTTTCAATGATCTCTTTATAGCATGTTTCAAAGGTGCGTCTTCCATATCAGAATCTGAATCAATTACCTCCTGTACTTTTTCTTGATGACTTAGGTCAATGAATGGTTCATCTTGCTCAACCATTATTGCCTTACCCTTTTTCCTCCTTAGAGCCTCTTCTTCAACAGACGGCTCAACTTCCATTTCTTTTACAAGATCAGCATGTTCTTGAATTTCTTCGATTTGAACTCCCTGCTGTCTCGTCTCCTTTATACTCTCCCCCTTAGGTGAGTTATCCTGAACTCCACCCTGGTCTCCAGATCCACCAGCTGCATCAAAATCTTCAAACCCGGAACCATAGGCTCCTGCTCCACTAGCACCACCTGTACCAGCATCGGGGGGAGGTTGTTGCGGCGCGAAACATTCCTGGGGCACAAAACTTCTGATTGCGAACATAACTCTGCTTATCTCCACAGCCAGAGTATCCATTGTAAGCTCCATTGCTCCCATCCTGTCATTCAGGGTGTTTCCCAAGACACCAGCAGCATGGCCCATGTCATTTACCTGATTTTTCAAATCAGTAAAAGCTGAAGCTTGAAGTGCCATTCGTGCTGCGTAGTCGTCAAGTGCCCTTTGATTATCTCCAACATTCATCCCTAACTGCCCCATTGACTGCCCAAACTGCTTCATTTGATTTTCCATAGAAGACAACCGAGATTCAAGATTTTCAGCATTAAGGGACGGTGTTTGGTTTAGGTGACCTCGCTCTAATTCTAGTTCTGTTGGTATTTGGCGCTCGGTTTTGGGCCTTAAAAATGAAGGTCCCTCTCTCCCTAACCTCTCACACACACTCCCTGTCTCACGCTCGTGTATGTCTTCAATAATTGATCCAAAACATGAAGCAGTACCTGCAGAAACTTGATAAGAAATATAATTTGCAGTTACGGGATCAATTGCTGTTTGTTCCTGAGTTGGAATCTCAGGCTGAGAGGCTACAAAGTGTTCTTGTACAACATCAGAACCGATCCTCTTTGTAGCATCAGTACGTACCGGTGAAGGTACGGCTGAAGTTTTTAAAGCTTCATGTCCTTTTGAAATAACAGCATCTTCAAGAGGTACATAATTATCATCAAAATCAAAATCCCTATGTGCAGATTGTTCAAGGGGTGAACCACTCTCGTGAGGTGGAGTGGTTGCGTGTGACACTCTAGGGTTTGACTGACGTTTAGAAGTAGCAGCATGAGAAGTTTTGGCTTTCTTTCGAATAAGTTGCTGCTCTTCGGGTTCACTCTCCTCATCATTTCCTACATCTATATGTGCTGGCTGTTTGGATTCCGGTGACTTGGATGACAAGGAATTAGAAATATGGCTCTTACCCTGGGATAGATTCTGCGGGCTAGCAGTCTCTTGGGTCATGGAATCAGAAACATAGGAAGAGGAATGAGTAGAATGTGGAGAGAGATTACCTGATTCATTACCTTGTTCATCACCGCTTTGCTCATCAGGAATCGCTTCAAATGCCTCAGCATGAGCAGACCGATTCTGAGCATGTGATGAAGCTTGCGAGAATTCCATCAAAGTAGTAACTCCCTCATCATATGTAAGCCACTTTTGTAAAGTTTCAGGAATAGACATCGGTTTTCCATGATGTTTATCCTGATTTTCAACTGTTGAAAGTGACTTAGTGCCCATCCCTAGCGGTGCAGATGATGAACCACTGGCAAAACTCCGTCTAACTGCAAGAGCATCCTTCGGTACTAAACCATTTATCAGCATCTGTAGGAACCGAGGAAACCAGCAAACAACATCTGTGGTGTTGAGGTCTCTGCTTGCAGGAGATCCCATCACAGCCACTATCTCAGAGAGAACTATTCGTCCATAATTTATATCCAGCTCTCTTGCTAGGGCAATTCCAAGGTTTTGCATGGGAATGGAAATTTGATGGTAATCGCTTTCTCGTGCCCGAAAACATCTTGTTATGGCCTCGAAAAAGTAATTCCATTCCACATGAAGAAATTGTTTTTGGATGTTTCCAGTGATCCGGCCAGTCGGAGGATAACACCCTATTTCTTCAAAGAATTTGAGGCGATCTGCAGCTGTAGGTTCTGGATCATAAGCATCTTTAACAGGGAATCCAAGAACCTTGTTGACAATTTGTTCAGTCACCACATATTCCTGACCCGCTAAGGTAAACCTGAAACCAAAGGGGGTTGATTTGCTCCCAAAAGAAACCGCACTAGTCCATAATTGCTGTAAAGCATCATGCACTAGTGTAGGTTTAGCAGAAAAAGCATCGCTAGCTTTGGAATACAAATTTAGAAATCGTATCCAAGACTTAAAGCGCGGGAGTTGATCACCAATTTCCGTAGAAATATTATAAAAATTGTTTTTGGCAAGTGAAAATTGGTGAGCCATTTTAATTAAAAGTTTTTCTTTAAAAAGATGTGAATTTTAAATTTTAATTTTGGAAAAACAATTAATTAAACAATTAACCGTGAGAACCCTTTTAATTTATCAAGAACACAAAAGTTCCTTTTTGAAAAATCAAACTACGGGCTCCAACAAACAGTTAATGGAAGGCAAATTTCGAACCACTAATTAAATCTGCTTTAACAGTGAAGTGTTTGTGTGTAAAATCGTTTTTGAACAGATCTGGTAACTTTTGTGTGTATATACGTGTGTATATATATATATCAAGAACGATGAACCGTTACACAAACACACAAAAACAGTGATTAATGATGACACACAGAAGATATCAGTCAAAAAATGGGCATCAATTCGTTGTCCGTAAGAGATTTGTCACAAAAATCACGAATCAGTGATTGAGAATATGAAATCGCCTGTATGTATATGTGCGGCTGTAAAACTGAACTAGGTAAAAGTGAAAGAAAATATCGAGTTAAAGATGTATATATAGACATTACTGTGAAATGACTAAAATGTCCCTGTTAAAAAATGTGAAAAACATCAAGTACATACAGGGAACACTCAAGTCGAAATTCTATCTCGAAGTCTATCTCGAAGTCTATCTCGAACTTTCTAAGTCGAACTTCGAGATAGAGTTCGAGATAGCTGTTAACTCGAAAACCTTTACCATTTATCTTGTAAATAACCATGTAAACAGCACACAACAGCCTTACTAGGAAAACCTATCTCGAAATTCAAGTAGAAATTCGAGATAGACTTCGAGTTAGGAGTTAACTCGAAAATTCCCTTTAAAACCAACTGAGAGCTCTATCTCGAACATCAAGTCGAAATTCGAGTTGAGTTTCGAGATAGAGTCAACTCGGAATTATTCAATAACTCGAAGTTATTCTCAGTTTATTTCAAAATATCCCCAATAATGGAAACCACATCTCAATTTCGAGATGAAGTTCGAGATAGACTTTATCTCGAATATTTTGAAAAATAAATAAATAGGCACACTGGTAACTCTAAGTCGAAATCGAAGTCGAATTTCGAGTTGAATTTCGAGATAGAGGCTAACTCGAAATTCTTCCCAGACTTAGAATTTTCAAAACTTCACTCTGGAAGCTCAATTCGAAATTCAAGTCGAATTTCTAGATGAGTTTCGAGATAGAAACTAACTCGAAATTTTGAAGATACTTAGATTAATTTGACAATTTTTCTTTGAAAAACACAACAGTTAATTTTGTCAAATTAATATAAATATCAATTCAAGGATTTTAATATATGACATAATTAAAACATTCCTTGATAATTCTAAGGCCTCTAATTACATGAAAAACACAGGTAAATTCATCTAAAAATCATGCAAAATTTAGAATATTATGAATTTAACTCCCCCTATGTTCATGCAATCTAACAAGCATAAATTCACAGATTTGTGCTATAAAAGACACTTAAAACACACTGAATTCATGCAAAATCACACTATATGCATCCTATAATAATCATTAATTAGGCATTTTAAAGTCTAAACACATAATGATTAAATATCTTGCATATACCAACATAACCATGGATTTTACAGATAGAAGGCTTTACTAACTTGTGTTAAGCATTCCCAATTCACCAACCAACCTATTGAATGTTACTTCATCAAGAGGTTTGGTGAATATATCTGCAATTTGTTGCATTGTGGGCACAAAATGTAGCTCCACAGTCCCCTCCTCGACATGTTCTCTTATGAAGTGATACCTGATGTCGATGTGCTTGGTTCTTGAGTGATCTACAGGATTGTTGGTTATGGCAATGGCACTTGTGTTGTCACACATAATTGGAATTTTCTTGTGCTCCATGCCATAATCCTTCAATTGGTTCCTCATTCACAGTATTTGAGCTACACAGCTTCCAGCAGCAATGTACTCAGCTTCAGCAGTAGAAGTAGATACTGTATGTTGCTTTTTACTTTGCCAGGACACCAATCTTCTGCCAAGAAATTGACAAGCACCAGATGTGCTTTTCCTATCAATCCTGCAACCTGCATAATCTGAATCCGTATAGCCAATTAGATTAAAACCTGTATCTCTTGGGTACCAAATTCCTAGATTTGGTGTGCCCTTGAGATACCTAAAAATTCTTTTGACGGCTATGAGATGTGATTCTCTAGGATCCGCTTGGAACCTTGCACATAAACAAGTCGCGAACATTATATCGGGTCTACTTGCAGTTAAATAGAGAAGTGAGCCAATCATACCTCGATAGCTTGTGATGTCAACTGATTTACCTGATTTGTCTTCATCAAGCTTCGTGGCTGTTGCCATGGGAGTCTTGGCTGCTGATGCATCTTCTAGATTATACTTCTTGAGTAAATCTCTGACGTACTTGGATTGACAGATAAAGATACCATCTTTTCTCTGACTGATCTGTAATCCAAGGAAGAAGGACAGCTCTCCCATCATGCTCATCTCGTATTTGTCTTGCATTAGCTTAGCAAATTTCTCGCACAAGCGCTCATTCGATGACCCAAAGATAATATCGTCCACATATACTTGAACAAGTATTAGATCATTCTTCACATTCTTATAGAACAATGTTTTGTCAATTACTCCCCTAGTAAAACCACTTTCAATTAAGAATACAGATAGGGTTTCATACCAACATCTTGGGGATTGCCTGAGGCCATAGACAGATTTGAAGAGAAGATACACAAAATCTACAAGTTCTGGATCAATGAAGCCAGGCGGCTGTTCCAGATACACTTCTTCTTCTAACTCTCCGTTCAGGAAGGCACTTTTCACATCCATCTGGAAAACCTTGAAGTTCTTATGTGCTGCAAATGCCAAAAACATCCTGACTGCCTCAAGTCTTGCAACTGGTGCATAGGTCTCATCATAATCAATTCCTTCTCGCTGAGAATAACCTTTTGCAACCAAACGAGCCTTGTTTCGTGTTACAAGTCCGTTTTCATCCATTTTATTTCTGAATACCCACCTTGCTCCAATTACTGATTTGTTCTTTGGTCGGGGTACCAGCTTCCAAACTTTCTGCCTTTCAAACTGATTGAGTTCCTCTTGCATTGCAATCACCCAATCAGCATCACCAAGAGCTTCTTCTATTTCTTTAGGTTCAAGCTTGGATAAGAACCCAGAAAATAAGCAAATATTAGCCAGGTCAGCTCTTGTATTTCTTCTAGTAGACACACCAGCATCTGGATCACCAATAATTAATTCAAACGGATGGTCTCTATTCCATACCCGTTCTCTTGGAAATTGTCTTGATGATTCAGCATGACTTTCTGAATTGTGGTGCTGACTACTTTGATTACTTTCACTAACTCCCCCTGAGTTAGTGCCAGCTCCTACAGAACTAGAGTCAACTCGATTTGAGCCTTGAACAGTAGTCCTTGAGCTGCTATTTACTCCCCCTGAGTTGTTGCCGGTTCGTACTGAAGAAGTCTCTCCTGATCTTGTAGAATTAGCTTGTTCACTAGACTCAGGTTCTTCACGTACACTTGGAACATTTAATGGGACAACCAACTCAGGTTCATCTTCAAGATCTTCTAAGTCCAGATTCTGAAATTTTAGGGACTCAGGTTCACTAGAATCTCTTGAAATTGATGAGAGTTTGGTATCGTCGAATCTGACGTTGTAGCTTTCAGTCACTTTTCGATCATTCACTAAGAACACCCTATAAGCTGCTACCACATCTGTGGAGTAACCAACAAAGATTCCTTCACGAGCTTTTGCTGCAAACTTACCTAGATTTTCATCATCTATAAGTACATAGCATTTTGCTCCAAATACATGAAAATATTTGATTGTTGGTCTTCTGCCGTTCATTAGCTCACATGGTGTCTTTTCTTTATCTTTTATAATCAAGGATCGATTTTGAGTGTAACACACGGTACTCACTGCTTCTGCCCAGAAATACAGAGGAAGTTTCGAATCACACAACAAAGTTCTTGCTGCTTCAACCAATGTTCTATTCTTCCTTTCAACCACTCCATTTTGTTGTGGAGTTCTCGGGGCTGAGTACTGACGACGTATTCCTTTAGATACACAGAAGTCATTTAGCACTGCGTTTTTGAATTCAGTGCCATTGTCTGATCTAATCGTCTTCACAGTAAGTGTTGAAACATTCTCAATTTGAGTGATGTGATCAATGATTAGGAAAGGTACTTCGTCTTTCGTCATTGCGAACAATACCCATGTATACTTAGAGAAATCATCCACGATTACCAAAGCATATCTTTTCCTAGACAAAGATAGGACATTCACTGGGCCAAACAAATCCATATGAAGAAGTTGCAGAGGCTCAGTGATACTAGAAATTTCTTTGCTTTTATGCGAGGCTCGCTTCGACTTTCCCATTTCACAGGCTTCACAGAGTCCTTTCGGAGCGAACTCCATTTGAGGTAGATCTCTCACCAATTCTCGCCTCGCGAGAGCATTCATCGTTTTGAAGTTTAAGTGAGATAACTTTTTGTGCCATAACCAGCTTTCATCATCCGAAGCTTTGCTGTAGAAACAGGTGACTTCATTCTGATTTGCTGAATCCATGTCTGCAACAAAAAGATCTGCCTTTCGAACTCCTCTCAAAGCCAGTGAACCTTCCTTGATGTGAGTGATTGATACACCTTTCTTGTTGAAGACAATTTCGTAACCTTTGTCACAGAATTGACTGATACTCAACAAATTATGCTTTAATCCCTCAACATAGGAAATATCTTCAATGATGACATTGCCAGTTTTCAGTTTGCCATATCCCTTTGTCACACCTATGCTGTCATCTCCAAAGGTAACATAAGGGCCAGCTTTCATAACCAACTCTGTAAGCAGGGACTTGTCTCCAGTCATATGCCTCGATGCTCCACTGTCTAGCACCCATATAACTTTATTTCTCTTTTGCTTAATGCCCTGCAATAACAGATTGATTAGACTTTCTTCGGAACCCAACTTTGATTGGGCCCGGCTTTTCGATAAGATTTAGAATCAACAGATTTAACAACAGGAGATGCACTTTTCTTAACATAACTAGAGCTTTCGACTTCCTCCTTTCCTTTCTCAGACTTGACATATTTATCAGTCCTAGGAGAAGGTTTGTCACTCCTAACTTTAGGAGGACTGACAGTCTTGGCTCTCCCAAACTTCTTTTTGTTGTTTGAACTAGCAGCAGTATTTGAGCATGACTGGCTAGATGCATTCATTAAATTCACAAAAGTTTGCATGACATTAAAAGTGCATGGCATACAATTAGGTTGACCACACTGTGCATGATTCTGATGCAGATTATTCATTGTATGTGTGACAGGCATGGCATGTGCAGCAGGAACATTTATGTTAGCTTTGCATGCATAAGAAAGATGTTCAGTAGATTTGCAGTGATAACATGCTTTCTTTATTCGTTCAGCCTTAACCTCTTTTATGCCTTTCTTCCCTTGTTGTTTAACAGCCTTAGCTCCTATTCCTAGTCTAGATTCATCACTAGGAAAATTGATTTTAACTTGTTTAATAGGAGTTATAGGTTGTGCGTTCTGACGATCTTCCATCTCAATCTCATATCTAGCTATCAATTCAGTCTCTTCTTCTTCTATTCTAGGAACAAGGTGTTTGTAGATGGGTTTGACAGAAGGTTTAAAAATGCTAGGAATTTCATTTTTAATGTCACTGGAACTAGAGTCAATAGGTCTCTTCCCATCTTTCTTAGAAAGATTAGAATAATCAAGTCCTACACCTACTCCAGTTATCTTCTTAAATACGTCATTATCTACATACACTTTACTAGCAGCTAGTTTGTAAGCTTCACATTTAGTTTCTAACTCAGCTAGTTTGTTCCTTAAACATGATTCTATTTCTTCCTTAAGGACGAGCTTGTGTTCCAAAGATTTAATAAAATCTCTTAGGGAAGTATCTACAGTGCAAGCAGCCTCTAACTCTTCCACTTTTGCCTCAAGCATTCTGCTTTTGGCGACAAGTGTTTTCTGTTCCTTTTGAGAAGTGTCTAGGCTTTTGCACAACATGTAGATCTCTTCGCTAAGAGCCCCGTTCTGTTCCTTATAATCATCAATAGACATTTCTACTTTAAGAGTTAGAACTGGTACCTCTGGTTCCTCTGATGTCTCAGCCATGAGCGCAAAGTTTGCTACATGAGTAACATCTTCATCATCTGAATCATCCCAAGCTCTTCCTTCTGTTACTACTAAAGCTCTTTTACCATGTTTTTCTTTCACCAGCGATTCATACTTGCTTTTGAGGGCTTCAAATGTCTCTTTTGGATAAGTCTGTTTAGGCTTTTTGCAGTCCGAGGCAAAGTGTCCAGGTTCTCCACAGTTATAGCATTTGAACTTCATTTTGAAATCCAAAGGAGATTTGTAGCTGGTACTCTTGCCTTTACCTTGGTAGCCTGACGAACTACCACCACCCTTAGCAGCCCGATAATAAGATGAAGAATTTCTTTGTGGTCGGTTGCTCTTTCTGAATCTCATGTTGCTGAACTTCCTTGCCATGTATGCCACGACACTATCATCCATGTTGTCCAGCTCTTCTTGGGTGAAGTAGTCATCATCACTGTTGGATGCGCACTCGTCATCATTATCAACTTGATGTGGTGCAGGTGATGATTTAGGCTTTGCTGCAACCATTGCCTTCTTAGACTCTTCCTCATCAGCAACTAATCCTGATGCAGTTTCTTTTCCTTTTGAATCGTTGTCCCATGCTTGATCTTGAAGTGTTTCCAGCTCATAGGTCTTCAGAATTCCATAATATTCTTCCAGAGAAGTTGTATGCAAATCTCTGGTTTCTCTGATTGCGTAGACTCTATGTTCAATGCTCTTTGGCTGGTTCCTCAAATATCTTGTATTGGTTTCAACCATGGGGAGAGTAACACCTCTCAGATTCAAATCCAATACCAACTGACTGAATCGTAGGTAGACATCTGTTATGCTTTCTCCTTTTCGTATTCTAAAGGTGTCATACTCCATCTTGAGTATAAGTGTCTTGTTGCTTCTGACCTCTGCAGATCCTTCCATGACAACTTCTATTTTGTCCCAAATCTTCTTTGCTGTATTCAAACCCTTGACTATGTTGAACATTTCATGATCAAGAGATTCCATCAAGGTTTGTCTTACAGAAGTATCATAAGCTATTTGCTCCTTGTCAGCATCCGTAAAGTCCGCTGCCTTTTTAGGCTCAGACCGAGCAGGTATAACCTCCTCTCCTTCCGTACGCTCAGGAATAGCTTTCATTGGAACAAATTTACCCTTTTCAAGGACTTCCAGATACTCAGGGTTAATAGTCTCTAAGTAGAGTCTCATTCTGAAAACCCATTCTTCATAGTGATCTCGGTTGAACATTGGGATCTTGAAAGAATTTTTAGGAGCCATTTCAAATCTTGTCACTAAAAAATTCTAAGTACCCAAGACTAGGCTATGTAGAATATCTATGTAGAACTTCTGCCAAGTCGAAATTTCTCTAAGTAGAAATTTTGCTCAAGTCGAAATTTCTCTTAAATAGAAATTGTCCAAGTCGAAATTCACCAAGTAGAAATTGTCCAAGTCGAAATTCTATGTAGAAAATCTCAAGTAGAAATTCTATGTAGAACTTTTGTCCTTAGAATAATTTTCTGCAGATTAATTCAATATTGAATAAACAATATCACCTTTTTGACTTTTGATTACTTTACACACCGAAAGTGACTAACCCACTTGCTAAGCACTGAGTACACTTTCTTTTGCTTTCGGCCAAGGAATAATAATCAAATCAAAAATACAAAAACACCTTTTTGACTATCTTTGTTTGTTTGAAAAAGGAGATCAAAAAGTTGTTGGGTTATCTTCTTTGACAAGAACAGATGATGAACACTCAAGAACACCAAATATCAATGAACCCAGATTAATTCACAAAAATTAATTAAAATACACCCAAGCCAAATAATCACACCTGGAGTATTTAAATAATTTTTCCCGGATGAGTTTTCACTGGAAACGAATTAAAGCACACTTTTCGAAAAAATGAAAAGTAGATCTAGAAAATGAAAACTCACGATTCTTCTACCAAACACAAGGATCTATGTTTTGTATGTTAAACATCCGCTCTGATACCAATTGTTAGGTCCAAATGTGTTGTAGAGGGGGGGTGAATACAACTTTTCGATTTTGAGAAGCAATAAATACGATGCAATAAATGAACACACAGATTCAAGGAATATATTTCTTTATATATAACTTGAAAAGGTTGCTACAACATTCATTACAAAGTATAACAGAAGTTCAGAGAGAAGTGAATGATTCTAAGCTCTGTGAATACTCTCTCTCTTTTTCTTGTGTTTTTCTTAATATTGCTCACTAACTAAAACATTACACAAGTGCTTCTATTTATACTACATGTAATCTATGACCTGTAGTCTTCAAAGACTAAGATGTACGTGGCCCAATGATGTCCACATAAATCTTGCCTTATCTTGAAAGCTTGGAAATCTGCCAAACAGAAGATGCCATGTGTCATGTTGAAGCTGCACTCTAAGTAGAACTTCTACTTGAGAATTTCTACTTAGCCATCTCGAAATTCTAAGTAGAACTTCTACTTGAGAATTTCGACTTAGCCATCTAGAACATTTAGTACTTAGAAAATATTCTGGTCTTCAACTTGAAACTTCAATTGCACATCTTGAGCTTGTGATATCTTCATATCTTCTTTGTTCTTCTACAAGCTCTTGAACATGGATCTTTATTACTGACATAAACTTGCTATCAATGTCCTGACACTTGATGCACTGGTCTGGTTCATAAGTGACTAGTCTTGATAGTGTTTCTGCTTCTTGAATAAATTACCATATTCACTTAGTAACTTGGCTTTCCAATATTTGCTTTCCTTCTTGTTCACTTGAAATCAATTGGTCTTGTTGATACTGATAGTTATGATCTTGAATCTCGAATTCTCAAATCACTGAGGCCTGAACAACTTTGACTTGAACTTCTCTCAATGATTTCTTCTTGGCTTGATCATAGTTAACATGTTCAATTGTATCAATTACCTTGTCTTCATTTAGCGTTGATTTCTTGTGACTTCTTGTTCTTGATTGTCTTCTGGTTAAGTATCTTTTCTTTTAATTGAGTTACATTAGTTATAGTGTTACAAGTTAATACACTCTGCCTTTCAAAAATGTTTAATCAGAATATATATCTTAATGCACTTGTTTTTAATTCTCAGGTTACGTCACTTTTTGACATAGATACAAGACGTTAAAAGGGAGAGGCAACAAAGAGTAAGAGAAAAAGTAATGTAGCAACCAAGAGGAAAAGAAAAAAGCAAGTATACGGCAACAATTGATGGCAATGGGCATTCACAAAAGCAACAATTAGTTCGGTTTATTTTAATAATTTGTAAAACGTTGTATTTTTTTGGAGGGTACTCTTTTTCCCCTTGAGTTTTTTCCCATAGGGTTTTGCACTTGTGGGATTTTAACGAGGCCTTTCTTCTGTGGGGTTCTTCCTTTCAATCTTGAAGGTTTTATTGTCTAAATGTCCGGGGGCAACATGCGTGCTTTTCGGTTAGATGATGAATTTTCTTGAATGAAAAAGTCCCCTATGTACATTTATTGTATTTCGGTACAATTCGTGAATGAAAAATTTCATTTTTTGACAAAAAAAATAATAATTAGAGTAAAGGGATTATTGTGGTATGACATGACATGATCGTACAATACCTAAAAAAGATGGAAAAAATAGAGATGAAAGAGAAAATTTATATAATAATTGTCTCAGATTCTATAACAGTATATATTGGAGTAAAAATTTGGGAAATTTGTACTCTTTGTAAAAAAGAGTACAAATTTCCCAAATTTGTACATAATATAATATAATATAATTTGAGAAACTTATTATAACATAAGTTGTTGATTTTAATATTGTTGGTGCAACCACTTCTTTAGGATATATAATATAATATATATATATATATATATATATATATATATATATATATATATATATATATATATATATATATGTCATTGCTCCATAAAGAACACTCTTATATAAAGAACAATAAAGAACACTATAAAATCATTTATTCCAATATATCCATTGGCCCCGCCAGGGGCACCCAATACAAAAAGTTCTTATTTTTTTATCTTCTATCCATTCAGCAAAAAAAAATTGAAAAAAATCACTGTTCATGATGACGTCACTGCTGATGTCATCATGAACAGTGATTTTTTTAAAAAAAATTTCATTTTTTTTGCTGAATGGATAGAGGGTAAAAAAATAACAACTATTTGTATTAGGTGTCATGTCAGAACTCTTATATTGGATTAAATATGAGGTACTCTTTATTGTTCTTTATATAAGGTGTTCTTCATGGATATATACATACATATATATATATATATATATATATATATATATATAATAATTTATAAGGTCGCGCTTCGCGGCGGCCTTATAAATTTTTTTTAAAATATTTTAAATAAAGATTATTATAGAAAAAATTGACAAAAATATATGTATAATATCAATATAAATTGGTGAACAAAATATTTTATAAATTAAATATACATAGATAATAAGATGTATTATTCATATATTTTTCTATACCGATTTTGTCTCACGATTCTTTAGGTCGACACCCGTTGTATAAATTATAAATGTTTACACACTAATAAAATTTAAATACTAAAATTCTCTTTGAATTTAATTTCAATTGGATGTCGGTGAAATTTTCTTATGATTTGTTTTTCTAAAAATTAGAGTCTAAAAAAGGAAATTTTAATTTTTATATTTAAAATAGAGGATGTAGCATCCCAAAATCCGGGGTACAGATCTGGGGCTACTAACCACAAACAACTACAAACAATCCTGGATATGTACAACATATAATAATAAAACCCCTTAACCAAGATCGAATACAGGTTATGGTATGAAACAAACTACCAAATTTTATTATTACAATCCAACCTCAGAATAAAAATGTTATACAATTTTATAACTACATGAGATTTTTGTTTATCTAAATGTCCAACCTTGACCAATTCCCAATCACTATCCGACGAGATTCCATAACCCGATCGTCTCCTCTCACTGCTGGAAAGTAACACCACTGACCATTACTAGGTCCACTAATCCTTTCTATTAACTGGAGAAAACAAACAAGCAAAAGTGAGCCAACAATGCTCAGCAAGTGCAATAGTGATAACAATTTCAATAACGACGACAAATCTGATAAACAAAGGGGGTTTCATTTCATTTTATGAAGGAATCAGATATATCGACTTTTAGATTGCCAAAAGGGCCAACAATTCACCATTAATAAGGTGCATCAAAATTTAGAACTGATAAGAGTTTCGATATCAAAATATTATTAAAAGAGACTTCCAAGGAGTCAAAAACTGAACATCTCAATCTCAGAGTATAGATTAGAATTGGAATTTTTTATTTATTAAAAAAACTTCAAGGTTAGGCTGCTGATCAGTCACGCACTAACCCCGGACAAACGCACACAGCAATGTCCATAATTGGATACATGGCACACATTGGCCTTAACTTCTGACCATTAATCTGGTCTCCCCGAAGGGAAATCTGTTGACCATAATATGGTCTCCCCGAAGGGACATCTGTTTTAAAAACATTTCCAATTCTAAGTCACACGCATTAGGTGTCGGGACAATCGACAACCTTTGATCTCCATACAACTGGAAACTCACGTCCAAAATAATAACTCAAGATTAAGAGTTAATAAGAAACAGCAACATCGTCTAGTATCGACAAGTTCGATACACTACAGGGAGCAAACGAACAATCACGATTCTTAACTGATATCGACAAGTTCGATATCACATAGGGTGGGGATTATAAAGAATGTCACTTCGAATGGATATCAACAAGACTGATATGAATAATTAGAATTATAACATCAGCAGCTTACGCAAAGAGAAATTTCATTTGAACAAGAATAAAGATGTAAAATGCAATAATATTTTCAACAACTGAAATTCTAGACTAAAGCAAGGATATGGTCAAGTATTGGGCATTCAATAAGACTTATACACAATGAAGAGTTTGAGCTTCCATAAGCGGATAAAATAACTTAGAACAAATATTTGCAAAACAGTTTCAATATGAAAAGGTTCAGATCAATTTGAATGAAAACATTTTTCTAAATGGGGTCCATTGGTGAAAATATGCTAGAATCAAGAGTTTTGCTAGCAAGCTCTCATAAGAGTTAAAAATCTTGGGTTTCCTTTATTTATGGAATTCTTAAACCATTTTGACGAAAATAGAAGAAATAGCATTTCAGGGATAGGATAGTGAGCGAGAAAGTTATTTGTAAAATTCTTTGCAAATCGGATATTTGAATTACGAGTAGGGGAGATAAACAACATCACACTTATTTGAAAAGTATATGTGTCATCTGCCATCCATACTTGACCAAATCATCACGTACTACAAATAAACTAAGTTCCTGATTTTCACCTCGATCCACAACTTAGTTTCAAGACAGCCTTCAGTTGCTAGCCTTTCATTTGGACCTACCTCCCTTTCCTACTTTGTAACTCACCAGCTCTCACGTCAATTTACCCATCGGCTTTAATACTTGTCCTTCTATTCGTCCTTCAAATTACCCGCGCACTGTCCTTGCCCAGGTCTCCCATTCGAACCTTTACAAGGTCAATCACCATTTCAGTACTAATTCAAGCAAAACCTTATCGTTTGCTCTATTCTACCCATGCGCATCCTATAACGCTTACATATACTATACATATAGACATATTCATTCATATTCACATAATAGTCTTACTATAATCAACTAAGTCACATAAACATATCACATAACCATTTCAAAACAACACGGCCACTTAATATTTAAAACCACGACATATTCTCGAAATAATCCACTGATACATATACTTAACCCTTAGTAATCATAACACACCTTCAAGCATTGAAATTAAATAAGTTAAATAGGTTTTAAATATATTTGCAGGGGATTTTTAGAAAATTTCGGCATGTAGTATTCGTTTATCGGACTATGGGCACAGCCCCTCAATATCAATCATAAATAATTCAACCCTGTTTTTACAAAAAATAAAGCTGCCTCAACTTGCAGCAACAACATAAAGTAACAAATAATGAAAAGTACCCGCCCGAACATGCGACAACTAAACACATAAGAAAAGTATTCGCCCAAACATGCGGCAATTAAAACATGAAAAGAAAAAGTATCCGCCCAGACATGCGGCAACTAAACATGTAAAGAAAATAAACTAACAGTTAATCTTTGCTATAAACCACATTTGAAAACTATACAACCAATAAATGAATTCATATATATAAAAATTTAGAAATAACCTTTTTGTAATTTGAAATATCCCGGAGTCACCGCTCAATTTCAATCAAAACCATCTTTCCACACATATAACTTACCACCAAGTATCTGACAATTACAACATTCAACAATTATTAGGACTCGACTACGATATTTAACCCATATAAGCCATTTACAATTAATAAGGTCATGTAAACTCCAATATTATACAACATATAATAGTTAGTAACTAACAGTCATTTAATCACACATTATTCTACCCCCAGGTACTTGACCACTACTACGACAATTATTTATCCATATATAGACCAACACCAACCAATGACAATTATGGCCTCCAATAATTAATACGACCCCACTTATAACATTTAACACATAGACATTTATCACTTAGTAACTCGAACAAACTCTTAGCACATTATATACGGCAACAACTAGCAATTAACAAATTAATAATTACTAATCCGAACATATTATCGGATTCATAATTAATCCTGCAACCATAATTTATTAATATGCTCTCCGAATAAATAACGGAAATTACAACAATATATTAGAAATTAAAATCTAATTAAATCACAACAATTAAATAATTTTATCTAAAACGAGAATTAAACAATTACATCGAAAATGAAAATAAATAAATAAATGAATAAAATTATTATACCTTTCCAATTCCAATCTCCCCAAAAATCAATCTCTCTGTCTCTCTCTCTCACCACCACCACCACTCAGCCACACCTTCTTCTCTTTTCTTTTACTCACCATCTGTGAGCCATACCCTTACCAACCATCACTCCCCTGTATCACAGCCTCCTCCCCTGCCTTCTTTGAGCAATACAGCACCCCAAGCACACAAAACACGCATGTTACACACACCACACCAGTCCTGAACATAGACGTACACATACTGAAGCTTTTACCCACCCAAAACTATACACATACTTGACATACACCCGATTAATACTCACACGCACACCTTCAATTCACAGCTCCTGTCCATTTCGAACCATAACCCAGCAGCCTCTACACGTCTCAAACATACCCACACATCACAATATACAAACTAATTAAACCTCGCGCACACACACACACAGTTCGTTCTTCAACTGGGCACCACAGAACACACACTTACGCTGCATATACATACACTCGCAAATCATATATACACACACACCAGTTTTGTATCGAAGAGGAAATGAGGACGGAGAGGGGAGAGTGAGAGATTGATCGGGAGAGAGAGATTAGAGAGCTAAAAGAGAGAGTTGAAAGCTCGAGAAATTAAAGCAACAAGAATGCCCGAGAACAATCTGGAGGCTGGGTTTTGTAATTAAGAAATGTAGGGATGAAAATAAAAATAAAAAAAATTACAATGCTGAAAACTATTTAAAATCCACTTAATAAGCTTTTAAAAAAAATTCGAGAGTAGACAGAAAATTACCAGAAAAATAAATTTAAAAATTCTAAAATAAAGTTTATGAAATTACAAACATCCCCATTTTTTAAAAATATTTTTAGGATAAAAAATGAATAAAATATGAATTTTTCAAGTTTTAATCCTTTAAATACAATTGAACCTCTTAAAATCATTTTAAAATACTAAAACACCCAAATTAATTCACCCAACGATTTTAAAATCTCTACAAATATATAAAGATAACACTACAAGAGATTTCACAATTTTTAATAATTCCTATAATTTTATAAAATTCCAGAGGATCAAAAATGCATGATTTAAACATATTTAAATCCTCAAAATACAAATGAAAACACAGAGACTTTCACAGCACACATAAATCATCACGTAACCACATAAACCCTACTCCACATATATTCCACCTTTACAACAATATTCACATAATATAGTTCATAATTTTATATTAAATAAATAATTCAAAATTCAAAATTTTCTAGGTCGTTATATTCTTCCCCCCTTACTAGGATTCTGTCCTCAGAATCAATCCTAAGGACCCAAATAATAGTTCTGATCTTCTCAACATCTTACTTTCACCTTCCAGGTTGTATCTTTCAACTCTAAGATTTCGTCTTTACCAACTTATACCTTTATAAGCTCATTCCATAAGCCCTCAAATTCTGAAATAACCTTAAACTTTGGTTTCCGAGTCTTATTAACTCTAAACGTTTATCACACGTGAACGGATATCTTTTCCCCGAAAATCAATATGACCTTTTTCACATAATGAACTATACCCTGCGTCAAAACTATGTTACCACGCTAGTCCTTCGCAATAATACGACCGTGCAATTTGCCTTAATTTACAACGACCTACACTTGGTATAACTCCCACGCCTTACGTATAGCCACATGATTACAAATAGAACTTCGAGAAAAGAATCTCAAGAAATCCTCCGATCGCTTCCACACCACTTTTCAAGTACTATGTTGATCAAGAAGGGAATAATTAAGAAGTTTTTTTCTTTAATCCTATACTTTTACCGAGTTCCCAATTTGGAAACTTAACATCATTTCGTCCATTCTCAGCCGCATCCTTGCAATCGAATACTATAGCCAAACACATACATCCTTAGATGCACATCAAACATAATTCAATTAACAACTCGATTCTCACTCTTATAAAATATTCTGGTTTGCTAATTCTTTTGAAACATAGCCTCGATTATTTGCAGCTTTTGATAGCTAATATACTTGTTACCTTGACTGTGACTTCACTCAATACAAGAACAAAATTGAGTTAACCAATCTGTAACATTAATTCTCCTGAGGTCAAAACCTCACTTGATACTAACCATGAAACAATTCTTGCTCCAACAGTTCCCAACAAGCTCCCGCTTTTATCAACATGAATTTTTCCACTTAACATGCATCACCACTTATTTACATCTCCTAATACGAACCTTCCTTAGATAAAATTTTGAGATAAAGAATATCAAGAAATTCTCAATCATTCTTACTCCTCTTTCACGTACAATGTTACTTGAGAAGGGAATAATCAGAAACTTCTATCCATCCTTCATGTCATTGTTTTACCATGTAACCATTCCAAACTGATGACCATTTTCCTTAAATCTTATATATATCTTATTCGCGGCACACTATTCCGCGTTTCCTGAAATCAACTTTCGAATCACAGCTTTGAATACTTGACGAGTTCTCGAATTTTGACTCTACACATTACAACTTCAATATTTAACACTACTCACATTAATCACAAACTCACGACATCCAAAATTTCACATTAAAATCCTTTCGCAAAAATTTTCTTCCTTTTCTTGGAACCTTTTAAAGTCATTCTCGATCGATTTGTATATGCTTCATGAGTCTTCGATCATCTTGATATGTGATCTACGATCATATTAAATTCTTCATTCAAATGCTATTTAAAATTTTATTCATTGGAATATGCCTTGACTTAATTGTCTCATTTCCGATATCTCCTTATACAAAACAATTCCATTCTCTTGGTATAACAATTTCTTGATTTGCTTAATCGTTAAGACCTCAATGTCTGCTTTCGACCTCAAAACACTGCCTTTATCTTTCTCAAAGTCAAAATCTCCCTTTTTATAGTCCTCACAATTTGCTCGCATTTCGTTGTTAGGAAATAAATCTAATCCTGAGTTATATTTAACTCTTTTTTTCTTTTTTTTTTTCTTTTATATATATATTCATCACAATCCACTTCTTATTAACCTCCTTCATAACCATTTTGAATTTCTAGCTTCTTAATAGTCATAAAAGCAGTCCTGCTACTCTCTTCATAAATTCCCCAAGATTGATATGATATTATTCTTGACAAAAACTCCGATCTTTCCAAGCTCATAACATATAGCTTTAACTTCTAACTCAACTTCTTGTTACCACACTACCCTTCTGGTTACAGCCACAACTTCCCACATTTATCTTAATAAAATCTCTAGGGATTCTACTCCCGAAATCTTATTTTCTGATCATGGGCTCTCGTTAATTTCTGCTAATTCTCTTTCTTAAATAAATTTTGTATGTCTTCTATTTAGTCACTTCTGGAAACATTTTGGTTTCTCTGCCTTCCACCTTATTAAAATTTTATTTGCATCTTGGTCAACTTTCCACCATCCTTGATAATCTTGACTTTCTACACTGGCTTGCATAAGTTATTTATTCCACATTTTCACCTTACTCCTCATTCAGTCTTGGCTCTTCTTGTTAATTCTTACAAACCTTTCCGCTATGCTTTACTCAAGTCAACCTTCCTTGATTGTAAAATCTTATATCCGACGATGGATTTGAAACATTCAAAACCTTGTGATATTTCATTTACTATCTCTGCCCTTTAATAGGCATCCAAAACAATCTTTCTTCGGCATTGAACATCTTATATCCATATCCCCATTACCATTCTCTTTTCGCCCTTGACAGTATCTGCAATCACGCGCTCTTGTTAGCCTCAATTCTTGTTCATGATTTCTCGGACCAGTACTTTTTCCAATTTGACAGGACATATCTATCTTAACCACCAAATTCTTAAACTTACATAACCACTTCTTCGTCTATGTAGTTGTAGTTTTATCATTTAAGACGTCGTCACGCCCATCTTCGCTTTCCTTCATCATTAGGAATTTTTGAAAACATCGAATTTCTGACAAAGGAGATCAATAAAATGAATGGGGCATCAAGTTTGAATATATATTGAGTTTGCTTGATAAAGCTTTTATAAAGGAGTTTACCCGAGAGATCAATATGATCTTTGAACTATTTTTAGGATGCATTTGTCACTTGGTCAACCACCACAGTACATAAAGATGGCCAGTCTTTAGTACTTCCATGACAAACACAATCAGTGGCGTCCCACTGGACTCCTACCATAGAGATAAGACGTCCCTGAATCCCTATTTACATAGGTTGTTCATCTCAGCAGGAATAGAGAATATCAAGCATTCATGATAATGGAAGAGATTCAAGAGTTTCAAAAAAATCTTCATGTAAAATTGATTCATGCATTCTCTGGAAAATATAGATATTTCTGAAAGAAATGGGATTGAATTCGAATAAATCTGACATACAAAGCTCGTCATCAATTGATGCATAGAAGACTTTGCAATAGATGCTTCAATGATTGCTCAAGCAAATATTCAAGAAATTCCCAATTATTCATAACCTCACTCTTGTCGACTAAGCACTAATACACTTAGCTGCCAAAATCGGCCTGACAATAATGAGTTGAATAAATAAGAAGATCTCAATTCATTCTCGATTTTGAACCGTCACTGCGCAACGAATGCCTCAGCAACGATGCCAACCGGGAATTAATTTACGACAATTCAAAGAAAGAATAGGAAATTTCTTCAAATAATGACTTTGAACGAATCAATAATTAGGGGTGCACGGCTACGCTTAACTTCCTGTTCTTGCTAATAATCGCTTCTCACTTCGCATTCTTAACATCCTCAAACCATCTCCGAAACGTTCATATCGAAACTAATATAGTAGAATGTCCTAAATCCTACGCCAAAAATCTCGAGATAACGTCCCCCGGATTGATAGCTCTAGCTGCCCACTTAGCTTATGCCGCTTCGGGTTCGCTGTATTGCTAATAGCCCAATCCTTAAACGATTCGAACTTCTACTCGCGCGATACGCCGAAAGACCGATTAACGTCGCAACGCTTGCCAAAGTATCCTAACGCAATCCTAATCCTAAACCGTTCTACCCGACGTCTATCTTATACACGTATGCAAACCCTCCTATTCTGTTTCAGTGACCATAACCTGTCTCTGATACCAAATTGTAGCATCCCAAAATCCGGGGTACAGATCTGGGGCTACTAACCACAAACAATCCTGGATATGTACAACATATAATAATAAAACCCCTTAACCAAGATCGAATACAGGTTATAGTATGAAACAAACTACCAAATTTTATTATTACAATCCAACCTCAGAATAAAAATGTTATACAATTTTATAACTACATGAGATTTTTGTCTATCTAAATGTCCAACCTTGACCAATTCCCAATCACTATCCGACGAGATTCCATAACCCGATCGTCTCCTCTCACTGCTGGAAAGTAACACCACTGACCATTACTAGGTCCACTAATCCTTTCTATTAACTGGAGAAAACAAACAAGCAAGAGTGAGCCAACAATGCTCAGCAAGTGCAATAGTGATAACAATTTCAATAACGACGACAAATCTGATAAACAAAGGGGGTTTCATTTCATTTTATGAAGGAATCAGATATATCGACTTTTAGATTGCCACAAGGGCCAACAATTCACCATTAATAAGGCGCATCAAAATTTAGAACTGATAAGAGTTTCGATATCAAAATATTATTAAAAGAGACTTCCAAGGAGTCAAAAACTGAACATCTCAATCTCAGAGTATAGATTAGAATTGGAATTTTTATTTATTAAAAAAAACATCAAGGTTAGGCTGCTGATCAGTCACGCACTAACCCCGGACAAACGCACATAACAATGTCCTTAATTGGATCCATGGCACACATTGGCCTTAACTTCTGACCATTAATCTGGTCTCCCCGAAGGGAAATCTGTTGACCATAATATGGTCTCCCCGAAGGGACATCTGTTTTAAAAACATTTCCAATTCTAAGTCACATGCATTAGGTGTCGGGACAATCGACAACCTTTGATCTCCATAAAACTGGAAACTCACGTCCAAAATAATAACTCAAGATTAAGAGTTAATAAGAAACAACAACATCGTCTAGTATCGACAAGTTCGATACACTACAGGGAGCAAACGAACAATCACGATTCTTAACTGATATCGACAAGTTCGATATCACATAGGGTGGGGATTATAAAGAATGTCACTTCGAATGGATATCAACAAGACTGATATGAATAATTAGAATTATAACATCAGCAGCTTACGCAAAGAGAAATTTCATTTGAACAAGAATAAAGATGTAAAATGCAATAATATTTTCAACAACTGAAATTCTAGACTAAAGCAAGGATATGGTCAAGTATTGGGCATTCAATAAGACTTATACACAATGAAGAGTTTGAGCTTCCATAAGCGGATAAAATAACTTAGAACAAATATTTGCAAAACAGTTTCAATATGAAAAGGTTCAGATCAATTTGAATGAAAACATTTTTCTAAATGGGGTCCATTGGTGAAAATATGCTAGAATCAAGAGTTTTGCTAGCAAGCTCTCATAAGAGTTTAAAATCTTGGGTTTCCTTTATTTATGGAATTCTTAAACCATTTTGACGAAAATAGAAGAAATAACATTTCAGGGATAGGATAGTGAGCGAGAAAGTTATTTGTAAAATTCTTTGCAAATCGGATATTTGAATTACGAGTAGGGGAGATAAACAGCATCACACTTATTTGAAAAGTATATGTGTCATCTGCCATCCATACTTGACCAAATCATCACGTACTACAAATAAACTAAATTGCATCACTTGAATGATAAGTGAAGAGCAAGACACTTGCCTCAATTTACGGAGTTCCTGATTTTCACCTCGATCCACAACTTAGTTTCAAGATAGCCTTCAGTTGCTAGCCTTTCATTTGGCCCTACCTCCCTTTCCTACTTTGTAACTCACCATCTCTCACGTCAATTTACCCGTCGGCTTTAATACTTGTCCTTCTATTCGTCCTTCAAATTACCCGCGCACTGTCCTTGGCCAGGTCTCCCATTCGAACCTTTACAAGGTCAATCACCATTTCAGTACTAATTTAAACAAAACCTTATCGTTTGCTATATTCTACCCATGCGCGTCCTATAACGCTTACATATACTATACATATAGACATATTCATTCATATTCACATAATAGTCTTACTATAATCAACTAAGTCACATAAACATATCACATAACCATTTCAAAACAACACGGCCACTTAATATTTAAAACCACGACATATTCTCGAAATAATCCACTGATACATATACTTAACCCTTAGTAATCATAACACACCTTCAAGCATTGAAATTAAATAAGTTAAATAGGTTTTAAATATATTTGTAGGGGATTTTTAGAAAATTTCGGCATGTAGTATTCGTTTATCGGACTATGGGCACATCCCCTCAATATCAATCATAAATAATTCAACCCTGTTTTTACAAAAAATAAAGCTGCCTCAACTTGCAGCAACAACATAAAGTAACAAATAATGAAAAGTACCCGCCCGAACATGCGGCAACTAAACACATAAGAAAAGTATCCGCCCAAACATGCGGCAATTAAAACATGAAAAGAAAAAGTATCCGCCCAGACATGCGGCAACTAAACATGTAAAGAAAATAAACTAACAGTTAATCCTTGCTATAAACCACATTTGAAAACTATACAACCAATAAATGAATTCATATATATAAAAATTTAGAAATAACCTTTTTGTAATTTGAACTATCCCGGAGTCACCGCTCAATTTCAATCAAAACCATCTTTCCACACATATAACTCACCACCAAGTATCTGACAATTACAACATTCAACAATTATTAGGACTCGACTACGATATTTAACCCATATAAGCCATTTACAATTAATAAGGTCATGTAATTAAACTCCAATATTATACAACATATAATAGTTAGTAACTAACAGTCATTTAATCACACATTATTCTACCCCCAGGTACTTGACCACTACTACGACAATTATTTATCCATATATAGACCAACACCAACCAATGACAATTATGGCCTCCAATAATTAATACGACCCCACTTATAACATTTAACACATAGACATTTATCACTTAGTAACTCAAACAAACTATTAGCACATTATATACGGCAACAACTAGCAATTAACAAATTAATAATTACTAATCCGAACATATTATCGGATTCATAATTAATCCCGCAACCATAATTTATTAATATGCTCTCCGAATAAATAACGGAAATTACAACAATATATTAGCAATTAAAATCTAATTAAATCACAACAATTAAATAATTTTATCTAAAACAAGAATTAAACAATTACATCGAAAATGAAAATAAATAAATAAATGAATAAAATTATTATACCTTTCCAATTCCAATCTCCCCAAAAATCAATCTCTCTCTCTCTCTCTCTCACCACCACCATCACTCAGCCACACCTTCTTCTCTTTTCTTTTACTCACCATCTGTGAGCCATACCCTTACCAACCATCACTCCCCTGTATCACAGCCTCCTCCCCTGCCTTCTTTGAGCAATACAGCACCCCAAGCACACAAAACACTCATGTTACACACACCACACCAGTCCTGAACATAGACGTACACATACTGAAGCTTTTACCCACTCAAAACTACACACATACTTGACATACACCCGATTAATACTCACACGCACACCTTCAATTCACAGCTCCTGTCCATTTCGAACCATAACCCAGCAGCAGCCTCTACACGTCTAAAACATACCCACACATCACAATATACACACTAATTAAACCTCGCACACACACACACACACACACACACACAGTTCGTTCTTCAACTGGGCACCACAGAACACACACTTACGCTGCATATACATACATTCGCAAATCATATATACACACACCAGTTTTGTATCGAAGAGGAAATGAGGACGGAGAGGAGAGAGTGGGAGATTAATCGGGAGAGAGAGATTAGAGAGCTAAAAGAGAGAGTTGAAAGCTCGAGAAATTAAAGCAACAAGAATGCCCGAGAACAATCTGGAGGCTGGGTTTTGTAATTAAGAAATGTAGGGATGAAAATAAAAATAAAAAAAAAAATTACAATGCTGAAAACTATTTAAAATCCACTTAATAAGCTTTTAAAAAAAATTCGAGAGTAGACAGAAAATTACCAGAAAAATAAATTTAAAAATTCTAAAATAAAGTTTATGAAATTACAAACATCCCCATTTTTTAAAAATATTTTTAGGATAAAAAATGAATTAAATATGAATTTTTCAAGTTTTGATCTTTTAAATACAATTGAACCTCTTAAAATCATTTTAAAATACTAAAACACCCAAATTAATTCACCCAACGATTTTAAAATCTCTATAAATATATAAATATAATACTACAAGAGATTTCACAATTTTTAATAATTCCTATAATTTTATAAAATTCCAGAGGATCAAAAATGCATGATTTAAACATATTTAAATCCTCAAAATACAAATGAAAACACAGAGACTTTCACAGCACAAATAAATCATCACGTAACCACATAAACCCTACTCCACATATATTCCACATTTATAACAATATTCACATAATATAGTTCATAATTTTATATTAAATAAATAATTCGAAATTCGAAATTTTCTAGGTCGTTATAGAGGAGCTCTAGAAAAATAGATAAATCTGATTCGAACAATTTTAATAAAATTCAACAGAGAAGCAATAAAAAGGATTACAAACATGTTGATAAAATTTGATCGTTAAAAGCAATGATTGTATATATACAAGAATGTAAAATTTCTTCTATCTCGAATATGTAAATTTGAATTATTCGTCCATACAAATTCAAAAACCTTTAATATTTCGAAGATGTTAATGTTAAAAAGGAAGTTCGAAATATAAAAAATCTTTTCGATTTCAAATTATAAATTTGACTTCATCTTCCTTACAAATTCGAAACCCTTTTCTATTTCGAAAATTTTAATGTTAATGTTAAAAAAGGAAGTTTAGGTTTCTTCTCCAAGAAATAGGGTCTAAAGAAGTAAGTTTTATTATATTTATTTAAAATTAAAAAGCTCAAAAAAATAGATAAATAGGATCCGAGCGATTATAGAGGATTAGGAAAATCTTTTATCATGTTTGAAAAATGTTTAATTTTATTTTTAAAAAATAGGACCTAAAAATGGACATTTTAATTTTCATATTTAAATAAAAAAATTCTATAAAAATAGATAAATATAATTCAAACAATTTAATAAAATTCAATAGAGAAGAAAGAAACTAGCGGTCGGATTGCAATGGTGCTACCCGAAGTCAGGAATCTATTTTATAAAATAGTTAACTATGCCACGCTTCGCGACGACCATATAATATTTTTTAAAAAAATTTAAAATATATATTTAATAAAGAAATTGAAAAGTAAATATTTATAAATAAATTAATGAATACAGTATTGTACAAAATTTAATATATATAGACAACTAAATAGATTATATAATTATTTTTTATGTCGATTTTGTATCACGTTTTCTAAGGCCGACACCCGTTATTATAAATACATATAAGACACGTTTCTTGGCGGCCTTGTAATATTTTTTAAAATTTTATAAAATATAGAATATTTAAAAAAGAAATCAAAAAGAAAAAATATCTATAAATAAATTAGTAAACACAATATTGTACAAATATTAATATATACATAGACAACAAAATAAAGCATATACTTATTTTTTACATCGATTTTGTGTCACATTTTATTAGGCCAACACCCGTTATAATAAATACATATAGATAAAAAAGCTGATTTGACTGAATTAATTAAAAGACGACATTTGAATATTATGATCAAGAATAATGAGAAGATAATAACGACAAATTAACAATTAATAATAAATAAATAAATAAATAAATAAATGAAGAATGATAAAAATTTAAATCTTTTGTACCAAATTTCTCAAATACTTCTACTTTTTAGACAAAGAACGTCAAAAATATAATATTTGTACTCCATTGTATTGTGCTCCACTCCTTGGGTCTCCGGAGAATGTCTCCTAAGGATCATGGATCATGAAAATATTAAATCAAGAAACAACGTACACATATAGAGAAAAAAGAGATGCAATCAAGTCTATTATTAGTATAGATTATAGTGCAACATAGGGGTAAAAAGTTCCGGTTTATTACAAGTGAAATTACCTATATAACCTTATTTTAGTGAAATTAACAGAATTACCCAACCAAACTTTATTATTACTCGTGCAATCGGTCTATTATCCAGTTTAATCGCCAAATTGGTCCGACCAGATGCCTAAACCTAAATATGCGATTCCTCTTTAATTGATCATGCACGTTTGCTTGGCCGCCCGACTACAGTCCTCGCTTGTGTTGGTTTAATTGTGGTCGGGAACATAGAGGTAGAAGGGAAAAATAATGGGAGTTTGATTATATCAACTGTGATCCTATATAACCGTGAAAAATTTGCTCAAAGATGTCAAGGTTTGGGAACTTAAGTCATGTTCGATGCAGTTGCAGGTTGGTTCAGATTTTATTAAAGATTATATTATGCCTAATATTCCCTGGTCCCATTTCATCCAAAAGTATGTTGGTTTTTACAAGGGCCACTATAGTAATGTATCAGGCATCTATTGCAACTTGCAAGTCATTTCGAGCCCCGATGGCACACCTTTTGGTATGATTGAATTTTATTTAAAGTTGTACAGTTTGTGTTATGTTTATGATCGATAAGACAGTAAAACTCTTAGTAAGTTGGTCAAATCACTTCAGGTGTTGCATATTTCAAGCACATTGTGTACCTGCAATATAAGTTAGAGGTTTGTCATTACTCTAAATCTTTTCGCACTAACTAATGTCATATTTGATATAGACTAACTGACACATTGATAATTGTATTTAATGTCCAGATTGAGGCTCATGTTGGTAGTGTAAATGATCTCGCTTTTGGTTTTCCTAATAAACAACATTGCATTATTACTTGTGAAGAGGATCGGTTGATTAAGGTTTGCTTTTGTATCTCCCTCTCACTTTTTATGCACATGGCTAGATTGGAGTTTGTTTTTATACTTTGAAGCTCCCTACAGGTGTGGGATAAAAACACTGGGGCCAAGCAATAAACCTTTGAGGGTCATGAAGCTCGGTATATTCTGTCTGCCCATGTCACAAGGAAAACATTCAGGTATAACCGATG
Source organism: Kitagawia praeruptora (assembly GCA_037693485.1). Classification (NCBI taxonomy): domain Eukaryota; kingdom Viridiplantae; phylum Streptophyta; class Magnoliopsida; order Apiales; family Apiaceae; genus Kitagawia; species Kitagawia praeruptora. Next base: position 3,402,650 of record CM075347.1, read on the forward strand.
CATCTATCTAAATTGATATTAATAAAAAAGTATCTTTGTTATTCCTCGTATGCTGTTGTTACATCTCATCTTTGATTTGATTGTGAATTAAGCTTGTTAATTCTGAAGTATATAGAGAATTTCTGGTCTAACCATTCATCAGTTAATATTGTATTACTCATTCTCATTAATATTTTACAGTTCATATTTTGGACGGCAACTGATGGAAAGATAAAGACATGGTTGTATGACAACGTGGATACAAGAGTTGACTATGATGCACCAGGTCATTCGTCCAGTGCTATGGCCTACAGTGCTGATGGAACAAGGTCTTATAATTATATTACAAGATTTGAATATTTTTAGGAACTCATGAAAAAATAAAGGCATGACTATGGCATAATGCATAATAACATGTCTGCTTACCTTTTTAATCTTGATGCGTCTTCATAACCATTTATATTATCTGGAGGTATTTTGTTGTTTTATGACAATCTTTTACCTTAATGCCATTTATGTACCTTCTTTAATAGTCATACTACCTAGACGCCAAATTTAAAGCAATTTTTTTAAATAGAAGATAAGAAGCTCCATAAACGAGAATGGCAATTAGAGAGTGAGTGGGTTTCTTTGGAGAAAGATGGAAAAAGGGGTAGGGGTGCGTCGATAGGATCTCTTTTAAATATATCTTAATGTGCTTTTTATATTACCCCCTTCCGCTTATTTGACCTTATTTCCTAATTTATTTGCCCCAAAAAGTTTGTCTACGTTCAAAAATGAAAGTAAATCAAACTTTAAATCTGTTAAAAATTTATGAATATGGTTTTGTTTGAGTGTAGATATATAAAATATAATGAATTTGTAGTAATTTGCTAAAAACTTGTTTTCTGGTCCGTTCGTGGACAAAATGAATGGGAGGGATGGAGTACTAAATTACAAATCCCTTTTTACTAACATATTGTCAAAATGAATTATCTGATTTATCCTTTATAAGAATGAAATGTCTAAATTATTCAGAATTCATTTTAGGTATGAATATCGAGATCATTTAGTTTTGTGATTTGAACAAATTTACTATCTAAAGTGTCTGACATTTAACTCTATTTAAGTACTTAATTTAGAAATCCCAAGCATGTGATACATAAATTTTTAGATTGAACACCACCTTCAAGTTATCTTCATTCGCAGAAGTATCTATTTGACATAATTAGCTCCTCATAGGTTGTTCTCGGGCGGCACTAATGAAGAAGGAGATTCATATATTCTAGAATGGATTGAAAGTGAAGGAGCTGTTAAGCGCACATATATTGAGCTTGTAAAGCGATCTGCGGCGGTTGTCCAATTTGATACTACCAAAAGTCGATTTTTAGATGCCGGTGATGAGCAAATGGTGAAAGTATGGACAATGTTAACCTATTGACGACTGCTGATGCAGGGGGTGGATTGTTTTAAAGAGTGCAGTTGAGTCAGTTGACTACACATTTTCCTTTTTATCTGGGAATCCTCTTAATTATTATGTTGGTAATTGATATCTCTGCAGGCTTCTCCATCTTGCTAGCTGTTTCTACAAATGATAATGGCATAAAAATTTTAGCAAATACAGATGGTATATGACTACGGAGAACAGTTGAACGTCATTCTTTTGATGCTTCTAGGATTTCCTCAGCAGCCATAGTGAAGGTGAAAGTTTGTCTTGCTTATGTGAATCATGTATGTGTGTCATAGTGAAATAGCTTGATTAAAGTCCAACTTGGATATATTACAAACTACTCATTCTCAGGACCAAAGAGGCATAACAACTTTAAATAAAACATATATGTTGCTATTCCTGTCTATGTATACTCTGTCGATTATTTTGTGCCTGGTGTTATTTTTACATTTCTCTGCAACTCCAGGTGTAGAATGGCCTTTCTTTAATGGGGCAGATAAGAGGGGATCTAAACTATTAATCACCGAAGACATGTAGGCGGAGCAAAGACTATTTAAGCGTCTTTGTAAATTTCTCGCTAAAACTTGCAAAGTATATCGTATGAATAATGTAATTATAAATGTTTACAAGATATTTTTGTCTGACAATCAATATAATGCCCGTTATAGGATGATCTAAACTTTCAAGGCTCCTGGGGAGAGGGCACATCAACATTTAAACCTGGTAAATATATTCAATGCAAATACTCTTTTTTTGGACTCACCAATGCCATGCTTCAATTTCCTTCCGCTAAGTTCCATTAATTTTTTTGGGTTTCTGTCGATGCTGCCTCCGATCTGTGCGCTCTGTCCACAACAAAATTTGTGGAGGTGATATCATAGATCGGGGAGGAAGTATGAGAGGTAATTAACTACATACACATTAGCCATCGTAAATTATATCATTTGCACTTACACTGCTGTGGTTTTGGAGTTACGTTAAAGCCTCCGTTCTATAGGGAATAGAATTGGTCCATTACTATCTATTACTACTTCATATTGGAATGGAATAGAAGGGTAAAAAGTGCCAAGAAATTGACTGTTGAAGCATCTTCATATTAATTCTTGCCAAAATTTGCACGGTATATCTTGTGAACACCGTAATTTATACTTTACATAAGTTATCTTTGTTTAATTGTTACTTAGTGTCTGCCTGTTAGTATTAAATTTTCCTTGCGGAGGCTACCAAATACTTTTTGTGCATGTTTTAAATTTATTTTTATTGTAATCACTAAACCCATTAAGTTAGTCTCATATTATAAGAATACAATCTTTTAACACTTTTTAAATTTAAGGATGGGATAAATTTGGTTTTAAATTTATTTTTGTAAAACAAGGGACATATTTACTTTTGCAAAGCTATCCAAGTTATAAGAGAATATAAGAAAAAGGAGAATAAGATGGATATATCTTCTTATTTGGTAGGTATATACAAATCACGGGTGAACTATGTTTGAGGGTGAGTTCCGGACAAGTATATTCTTTTGTGTTAATCAAGACAGACATCCATCCACTAGATATTGAGTCACCTAGCAACTTCGAAAATTATGTCGCTCATATTTGATCTTGCTTGTATCATATCAATCATAGGTACAATACTTTTGATTAAAGCTAACTTTTTGGAAATTGAACAACTACGGGATTGTAGTTTGATTTTAAGGAGTAGGTCAGTAGGCAATGACAGAACTGCTTAATGATTGTTCGAAATTTAAAGGGTGGTAAAATTTTCATTTTGTTTTGCTTCATTATTGTTCAAGTTTTGATAATTAAGGGTTCCATCTATACAAAAAGTTTATTAGCTCATATACTAATGTATAGTTACATATAAAATATTGTTTATGTTGGCTACTTTCCATGTTAATTTGTCTTTGGCATGTCAGATTGAACATGTTATTCCTCTCACTGCAGATTAGATCAAGCTCTAATGTGAAATGGTTGAGGAAAGGGTTTTAATTATTGCCAAACAAAGGTCACGCTGCATATGTTACTACCAATTAAGTTCGGCTCATATGCTTTTTGTTGAGATACTTTCATGTTAAAAGGAATGCATACAAGATTCAAACGAAGTGACGTCAAATTTAGTTTTAGAAGGGTCATGTGGCCTGGACTTTTCCAGCACTTTTGGAAATTTAGGATATTGTTAAGAAGAAAATACAGTGGAGATTACATACCTCCGACGATGGATGTACGAGCCGTGTTTTTGACCACATGGTAAAATGTTAAGCATAATATATGATTCTTAAGTGATGTAACTATTACAACCAGGGGAGAGTACGGTTCGGTTCGAGGCAGTTTTGTCCCGAAACCGAACCCGAAATCGCATGTCTTCGGTTTTAAAAATTGAAAACCGCAACCGCAATCGAACCGTCGGTTTCGGTTTCGGTTTTAAAAAGCTCGGTTCGGTTTTTAACGGTTTGGTTTCGATTTTAAAACCGAACGAAAAAGTACAAGCTCAGTTCAGTTTTTAACGGTTCGGTTTCGGTGATGTATTCGTTGTTTAGTTAGTATAATTCGGAAGTTTTTAAACTATTACAGTATTACCATTGCTTCAAGGATTGTTATAAAACCCTGATAGTGTCCATTTGGTCAGGAAGAAAGGAATGTGGTAGAAATAGAAGGTAAGTTTGTGAACAAAATCGAAAGTGGAAGGGGACGATCTTACATGGAATAGCAGCTAAGAAAAATGAGACTGCAAATGTGTTATGATGACATTTTTTTTTGTTGAATGAATGAGTAACATTTATCTCTAGTTTGAATTTACATGTTCTGAGAATATTTCTGTAAGGATTGAAATATAACTTATGCATCATTACTAAGAAATTCATGATCATAAATGCTAAGTTGTGGTTACAACTCCGGTGCCTTAAGTTGTGGATTTTGTTTATATATGTTAAGAGCTTATAATCAAGCAACGAAAGTTATGGGCATAAATGCTACTGTTACACACTTTTTGGAACTAAGAATAAGAATTTATTAGTGTGGCACAGATAATTAAGTATCTATACATATATATACATTTATAATTTTGGTGCAATAATTTATGTTTCATTAAAAAAATGTGATACTTTTCACCGCTAGCGAGTATATGAATAATTTAGAAAAATGCAAATCACACTCGTTTACTAAGAAATGTGTACGATTTCAAATTGGTATATGTCTTCATTTGCTATATCACTATGACTATCACTTATGAAAAAAATGAGTCATGAACAATTATCATCACAAAATTTATGAGACTTGAACTCGTCTATATCATGTACTTTATGATAATTAATAAATTTCGCCCAAACTCTTCTTAAAGCTAAAATTTAAAGAACTTCGTCTTAACTTTTCTTAATGCCAAAAATTCTTTCTGGTATAGTAGACTAGATACATTGTTTAATTGTTATATAGTCTACGATGCTATATATTAGTAATGCTTGGCTTTTAGTAAGGTAAATCATTGCTCAAGATGAATTCAATCTTTATTACTACTAGCTGATAACCCGTGCGAAACACGTGCACAGATTGAACACGTGTCGAGATTAAAATATTAATATTAACACATTATTTAATTATGTAGTTATAAGGAATCGAATTCGAAATAAAGTTAAAAAAATTAAAGTAAATAAATTTTTATAATTAGGTAAGTAATCGAACCTAAGGTGAAGCTAAAAAAATTAAAGTAAATAAATCTTGTATAATTATGTAGTTTTAAGGAATCGAACCCCGAATTTAATGATAATCAAATTTGGTATTTTGGTACTTTAGTACTATTATGTACCATTAAAACAGTATTTTTCAACACAAAACAACCGCAAAACAAACATACACTAGCAAATTACTAAAAACAAAAAATAATTACGTTTTTGTACAGGTCCGTGCCTTGCACGGACTGTTACGCTAATTTTACATAAATCAAAGACAATACATAAAGAAGCGGGTGCAGTAAACTGCAAAAACAAAGATAGAGTAACAAAAATAAAGATAAAAGACTTACATGTTAAATCAGTATACGTAACATCAATATATATTGATTTTGTATGTAAATCTTAATAACATGATAAATTGGATTTTTTATATATAATTGCTACCTTTTCCCGTAAATTTGAAAGTAAAAAAACGGAATTTTTATTTTTATAATATTTTTTTCTCATAAATTCGAAAACCTTTTCTATTTCGAGTATGTTAAAAGTGAAAATTTGTTTTTAATAATTAAAATTGAGGAATTTTGGAAGAAAAGATAAATATGATTAGGACGATTTCGGAGCTCCTCGGGATTCTCCTTCACTTCTTGAAAGTCTTTTTTATTTCGAAAATATTAATGTTTAAAAAGGAAGTTCAGATTTCTTTTCTAAAAAATAGGCCTAAAAAAGAAAGTTTTAATTTTAATTATTTAAAATAGAGGATCTCTAGAAAAATAGATGAATAGGATTCGAGCGATTCTAAAATTACTGGAGGATTTCCTTTATATAATGGATGGATAGATTGATAGATAGATTTGATCAAAAGCAATGATTGTATATATATAAGAATGGGGTTAAATATAAAGCAAGTCACTGTTTGGGTTAAAATATATCAATATAGTCTTTAATTGCCATTTTGACTCAATGTAGTCACTGATTTCTTATTTTTATATCAATCAAACTGATTTCTTATTTTTATATTACAAACCTATAATCAAACTGATTTTTCAACATGATTTTGGTATCAAAACCATAGCTTCCATACACTTAAATTACTCTACTCGATGAGCTCTACCTATATACATAATCATAAATAAATTTCGAGAACTTTCATTTCAAGAACAATAAATCACCCGAAAATGAAAGTTCTCGAAATCGATTTATGATTACGTATACAGGTAGAGCTCGTCGAGTAGAGTGATTTAAGTGTATGAAAACTATGGTTTTGATACCAAAATCATGTTGAAAAATTAGTTTGATTATAGGTTTGTGATATGAAAATAAGAAATCAATTTGATTGATACAAAAATAAGAAAACAGTGACTACATTGAGTCAAAATGACAATTAAGGACCATATTGATATATTTTAAGTCAACAAGTGACTTGCTTGATATTTGATCCTATAAGAATGTAAAATTTCTTCTATTTGGAATATGTAAAATTGAATTATTCTTTTATACAAATTCAAAAACCTTTACTATTAAAAAAAAACACAATCTTCTTTCCCCCTGTAAAATAAAAATAAAACACAATCATAATAGATAATGGTCAAAGTGGGCATTAGACTAGACTATTTATAATGATTCCCAACTCATCGGAGTACTCTAATTTGGGTAATCGAAAAATTGAAATTGCAGGAGGGATGGACGGCGTTAAAGTGTTTGGCTTGTTGACACTCGCAATTCCTTTGTTTGTCATGCTTACTCGTTGTTATTATTCCAAGCAGCAGCAGCACTTTGAAGAACAAGAAGAAGAAGAAGAGCAAGAACAAGAACAAGAAAAAGAACAAGAACAAGTGAAAGCAGCCACGTCTGTGTATTGGGCTGAACTTGGGCGGGATGTATTGGGGGAAATACTTGGCAGACTCAGTCTCACTGATCAGGCCCGTTTTGGTGCTGTTTGCACCGACTGGTTAGTTGCGTTCCATTCCCATTCCAATTCCGCTTTAAAAACCAAATCTTTACCATGGCAAGGTTGTAAATATCCATATAAATCTGAATTCCAAATTTATGACCCATTATCATCTCCAAACCATCTAGCTTCACGACAGATTATTAAGTGGTCTGATTTTGGTATTCAATCTCCAGATTATGTAAATGTGATTGGTATTAAGCACAATTGGTTGTTTCTTTCCCTTAGAAAATCAAACTGGTTCGCTTGGGAGGGTAGATTTGTGTTATTGTTCTCTCCCTTGACTAAAAGAATCATCACCCTCCCTAAATTCGACTATCCCAATCGATTTCAATTTGCTGCAACGTTTTCCACCCATCCCGATTCACAAGATTGTGTCTTTTGTTTGGTAGAAAACCATCAAGTTGACGAAATTCATGTTTTAACATATCGCTATGGTGATAAAGAATGGACTGCTACACAATTCGAAAGGCATCCTAATTCTCTCCCTTGTGTTTTCACTCCTCACATTATTAATGGAATACTCTATATTATTTCTCCTTTTGGAGGACAAGTTTCATCCTATAATATCCTTAACGGAGAATTCAACTTTGACCGTTTGCTTGTAGACGAGTTTGTTGTTCAGAATTCTTGTGGTAGGATAATCAGATCGTTTGAGTTGAATGGGGAGTTGATGATATTATGTTACGACGAGGATGTCAAAAAGGTTCAGTTCCTACTAAGAAGGTATGATGTTGCTATTCGAGGACAACAATTTATAAGAAGGTATGATCGGTTATCCAAGGTTTGGATTCCCGTAACAACCTTGGCGGATTACGCTTTATTTTTCAGCACAAGCTTCATCAACATTTTACTAATCAATACAAAGGATGATACGACATGCAACGGAGTATTGCCAAACAAGGTATACCGTTTTTTCAATGGTGGGTGCCTTGTTTACTCCTTAGAGGACGGTCGATTAGTACAGTTTAAGTCTATAAATTCAAAATTGTTGGAGGATGGTGGGGACAATCTACCTGAATACAAGTATAATTATGCTTTTCCAGATACAAGTAATGCTTATTGGTTAGAAGCACCTCGCGTCCAGAATTTGTCTGATGGCTTAGCTGCCGAATCTGTCACCAGTACAGGCGTTGTCAAGAATAATACAAATGAGGTTGACTCAAAAACTTCAGAGATACCAGTATGTTTGATTTTAATATATCTGTATATTTTTTTATTATTCTTTTTTTTTTACACAAAATCAATTTAACTGACAACACCTGTGGTAATATATCTGTTTTTGTATTTTCAAAAATAGTATGTGAATGAAAAACTTTTTAACATCTGTTGGCATGTGGTCAGTGAAATCTTCATCTTCATCTTCATAGTTACAGCAGCTCTAGCTTTTCTTAGCTGCTGTTAAAATATATATTAACTAGTACTTTTACTGTAGCAAGCTTGGTGACCAAGTTCGGTACTGTAGCAACAATGTAGCAGTCCTTAGTTACTGTAGCACTGTAGCACTGTAGCATTCGTAGGCTCCAAGTTTGTATGTTCTATTTATAGTTTTCATTACCTTTGTAATAGCCAAGCTGAATACTGCATAGCAATCCAAGAGCCTTTTTTATAGCTGGTTTTCAAAATTTATATGGATCTTATAATATATGTTAACACTCCCCCTCACTCGAAAGCCCATTTTTCGTTCAAAATCTTATAATATATGTTAACACTCCCCCTCACTCGAAAGCCCATTTTTCGTTCAAAATTGGATCACGGGCGCTCATCTTTAGAGCATAAATTGCCTCCGTGTCCATAATAAATATTGAGAATATTGGGGGTCGCAGAGAGTCGAACCTGGGTCGCAGAGAGTCGAACCTGGGAACTCTGCGTATAAATTGCCTCCGTGTCCATAATAAATATTGAGAATATTGGGGGTCGCAGAGAGTCGAACCTGCGTTCCTGAGCTCTGATACTATGTTAAGTAACCAACTCATCTAAAACCTTAAGGTGTAGGGAGATCTTATATGGATCTTATAATATATGTTAACACTTACCACCTGCTCATAGCATACAAGAAACTGTTGGGTTTCTTTTTAATTTTGAATATCAATGGATATCAAGCCACTGCTGATGTGACCAATTGTGAACTCTTATGTCATCATTACTGTAGGCGGGAGGGGGGGTAAGTGGATCCTTAACAGAGGCTAGACAACTGGGTAGGGACATTGATCTGTCTCCTGGGCAACCTCTATAATCCAGTCAGTCGTCTGGCAGCCTTGGTGTTATTGGGTGAAGAAGTGTTTCTAACCTTGGTGGACAGCCTGTGATTTCTGCAGGAATGCATGATCAGTTATAAAATCTTCAGATGCTTGAATCTGTATACTACAAACTTCCTCAGCCAAACGATTCTCAACGTGCTAAGAGTTACATCCCTGTAATGTACGATATGATAAAACTATATATTCATTTGGAATTTACAGAAGCACCACCCTGCCGTTACTCCTTCCAACTATCCTCAAGTACATGCCCCTATTGTGAACAATACTGGCTTTTGGGAACAACTTGGAGCTGATAATTACGGCAATGATACCCTTTTTTTTGCCTTTAACTATCAACAGGGATAGGAGATGAAACTCTAGTTTAGCATGCCAAGTTTTCTTTCTTCTCCTTGGAACACTCTCGATTCTAATTTCTCAGCACAGCTGACTCGAGGGAAATTGTGTAATTTTACAAATGAAAAAATCCATCACAAATTTCCCGATTCCTTACAGTTTCTTAGTCCAGTTTGTGGATGCTAAATATCTTCAAATATCTTTCTACAAGGGAAAAAGGAACAACCTTGCTAAGTATAATATTGGAATGTGGATTGTTGTTTTTACACTACACCATATATGGTCTTTACCAACACCTAAAACCAGTGTTGTCATGTAAAATGTAGCCTTAGATGCCTTAATTTTAATGTAAACCAACATTTTATTGTGATGTTGCAATACATGTCAATTTATGTTGCCTTAAATATTTTTGATTAACAAAGCCAACACTTATAAAGATGTTACCATACACAGTAGCAAAAGTGTTAAAATTATATTTGGGGGAAAGTGATATATTTGGGGGGAAGTAAAATATTTGGGGGGAAAATGAATTTTTTGGGGAAAAATCGGCCGGCTAATAATTTTTGAGGAAAAAAATAGTTAAGTCCCTCTCTCATACACTCTCTCATCTCTCTCATATACACTCTCTCATCTCTCTCATATACTCTCGCTCTCTCTCGAACAGGTACCTCTCTCTCACACTCTCTCTCTTGTTCTCAATCTTTTACCTTGCTCCCGAGTTTTTTATGGAGGAAAAGCAAGGTAATGTAAGTGAAAGTAAAGTAATGCAAGTGAAATATATTTCATCAACTTGCTCCCGAGTTAGATGGAGCGTAAATAAAAAATGAGTGAAACTACTTTCATTCACGTGCTCCCGAGTAGGAAGGAAAACATGTAAATGATTGTCAAATTAAAATTATATCCTTAGATATAAAATGTTTCATTTAAATGATAAAGGGTATATATGTAATATCAAATGTTTTTAATTAAGTTACTTTCACTTGCTTTCACTTTCATCCCAATTTTGGGATGAAAGTTTTGGAATGAAAGTTTACAAAACTTGCTTTACCTTTCACTCGCTTTCGCTCCTAAAAAAAACTCGGGAGCACAAACATAGAGGTAAAGTATGTTACTTTACTTCCTTTTCACTTGCTTTCCTTCCTCAAAAATACTCGGGAGCAATCGTTTACTAATTAATCTATATATCTATATCTATATCTCCCTCATTATCTCCAATTGATTTTTTGTAGTTGCTAATCTGAAGCACGTTCTCAAACAGGTAACAAAACCTTCCTCTTTCTCTCAATTTGTATTTGATAATTTAGTAGCTCCATTCGATTTGTAGCTCTTTATTTAAGATTTGTAAACCCTAAAATTTGGGGGTTTTTACTTTTTTTTTTGTAGTTTAAAAATCCTAATTGTTCGTAGGTGTTTGTTTAATGTTTATTTGGGGACTTTCAAGTTTTGTGTTTGTTTGATGTTAATTTGGCGATTTTTAAGATTTGTGTTTGTATTTTTATGTTAATAAATGTGCACTTTGTTCACTTGGAGTATGCATATTTTTATGTAGTTGGATGTTATACTGCTCTGTTTTGCTAATGTACAGTTTTGGCATAGTGTATACCGGGAGGTGAGTGAGGATTTTAACCCCTGACCTTGTCATACTGGGAAAGGGGTGGGGATTGAACATCTGCTTCTTGGCTGTAACTGATTCCTCAGGGATCCTTCTTTCTCTCTAACAAATCAAAATATAATACTCTATAAAGTATAATGTTTATGTACATTATGGATATGGTTGGGGTAATTTGTGTTGATTCTAAAGGAAACATTGCATCTGGAGCGTAAGTGGTGGTGTTGCACTGAAGGTAACATATTTGTCATTTAACCGTTTGGATCATTTATGCACTGACTACATTGTCTATTGTGCATCTATTTTCCTTTAATACGTGTTTAATGGCCCGACAGTCTCCTAATCTTGAAGTTGGCACCATAATTTTGTTATTGCTTCAATATAGAATGCAATATACGGAATGGATAGATGACACCATAGCAAGACATTGAAATCACTACACAAAAGAAAAGAAGTTACCATGATTAGTAGGTCTGGTGTATTCTTCTTAACGATGCTGCTCACTTCAGAATGCATTGGCCAAAACGTAGTCAACTGGAAATCAACGGTATGTAGACATGTAATTTTTCATTGCTCAGTTTTTTGATTCCTAATATCTCTACATTCCCTTGATAGTAAGCGTTGCAATAGTTACTAACCATGAAAAATGGAGTGCCAAACCATTTATATGCATGTATGTTTAGTGGTCATATTTTCGTTTGTGACTTCTGCAATGCTGTGATGTACACCAAAAGGATCCACAAATTTCTGCTTTTTAAAGTCATTTGTAGATACCGTGTAAGAGGTTTATTAAAAATGCTTGCTTGTGGCACACGGTTAGTACGTCATGCAAAATTTTTCAAATTTAAGTAGCTATTAAATGAACAATTTATATACATGAACATTTGTGATTATATGTGTATAAAAAACTTTAATCAATTGAATACTGACCTTTAAACAAAAAGTGAATCTGAAGCCAGCTAGCTAGCATTGGTAGCTATCCAAAAGATCTTTCCTGCTCAGATAGCTACAAGTCTTTCCAAACAATTTAGATATTCCTATATGTTCAAAATTCATTGTTTTAAAGTTAAGAAATTGGAGTTTCAGTGTTCCGTAATGAAATTATTGTGACTTAAACTTGGTATTATGAAGGCTGTTTCATGAATTTTGTGAAACATGTATTTTAGACTTCAAAGCTTGCGCTTACTATTCCATTCTAATTCTCAGGCAAAAAGATAAAAGCTGTTGATAGAGAAGGTGATCAGCTGTTAGGCACAAATGGTCGCGATAGTGGCGCATTTGTAAGTCCTCCTCCCTTATGTGACCACAGACCAACTTTACTTTGCAACACCTCTTTTTCTTACACCATGTACCCTTCAGAAAGATTTCATTTTCACCTACATCGCTGAGCTAAATGTTATGTTTATCTAATCTCACATTGGTCATAGGTTCTTTATAAATTTGAGTGACTAATTAGTTTATGCTAACTTGTGGGGTTTTGGTTGCTTCTTGCAGATTTTAAGGTACCTAAAAGAGGGATCGAATAAGATCTATTTTTCAGCAGAAGAACATCGGATTTTTGTCTAAGCGTTAGACTTGTAAAACCGCGCACCGTTAAAGAGGTATTTAACCCTATTGTACAAGTTAATTTATTTATATTATGAAAAGTTTTTATACTATAGATTTATGCAGCTCTCAACAGTCATAGCTAATAAGTAGTTCTGCAAGAAAGGGGAATACCATTGTTAAGAAGATCAGACCTTATAATTCAGATAACCGATTGTCTATTATACATACTTTAACTCAGCTACCTGTAGAAGTTGTAAAACTTGGATGAGGGGAAAAAACACTAGGAACTAATGCTCATTAATTGTAATTCCATAATTTTCATATTACAGTGGTTTGATATGCCCTACTTAATAAGACATGATTTCTTAAGGGAAAAGTGTTCTTTCAAGATTCTAAGTTGGATCTCTCCCCCTCTCTGTGTGTGTGTAAATTAGAAGAATGCTGATAACAGTAATCTATCTAATGCCAGGAATTTCTTCTACAAGAAAATGTTTGTAATTTTAAGAAATATTTTATAGAGAAACGTGTTGAAGTAGAAATCTATTGTGAGTATATTGAGAAAATTCCAAAATCAGATCAAACAGTTTGTGCATAAGTATTTGTTCTGCAGTCTGCACGACCATGTCGATACTACGTGCACGTTTGTTGATGCAGGCTGCTCCCTGTCACATGTCATCTTGACCTGATTTCCACAAAATCTTTGCATTTGCTTTGTTCTTTTTACTTTTAACTATATATCCAACTACAAATGTTTCATTCCATGCTTCTTTCCGTTTCTGAATACTAGACAAAAAATCAACGTTTTTGTCATGCCTTGACAAGTAAATTTCTAGGTTTTGTAGTGTTTTTGTGATTTTCTGTGTTTATAACTGAGAATTAACAGTAAAGCTAGGTAGATAACTAGAGAATTAGACTAGATTAGAGAGATCAGAGAGATCAGAGACAGAATTAGAACAGAAAGGTAGAAGAAAGCTAGGGTTTCCAGCTAACTTGCACAGGAAGATAGAGTTTAGAGAGAGAGAATAACAGAATAGAGAGAGAGAGAGAAGACTGGTGGAAAATACATTTCCATTTTCTGAATATCAAATCATACATGCTTTAACTACAGAACTGCTGGGTCTATTTATAGACCTGGACAATCTATTACTAACTCATATGAAAGGACAAAACTACCCTTCCCACTTAATACTACTAACCCAGCAATACTACACAAGTAATACTAATACTGCAAGTACTACTACAGGACACTGATCCTGACAATCCTTCCCCCTTAAAATTAACCACCATGTCCTCATGGTGGATCTTGCACTTCTTCACTCCCTCCACCTGTCCTTGCATCTTGGATAATGATTCAAGTAACATGTCTCGCTTCCAACATAAACAGCTAGTTGAACACCATGAAGAGAACTTAAATCTCCTCCTGGATCAAATATGTATATTGCAACACTTTTCCTTAAGGCTTCATGAGATTCAGGTCCCTTTGACTTATTCATTTCAGGTATGCCTTGCCTCAGCACCATGTATTGGTACTGGTAGGGTAGTGCAATCATCCCTGAAATTTTAGTTTCAATGATAAACACCTTTCTCTGCAATTGAGAAGGTTCCTTCAAAATCTGCTTCTCTATTGCCAGAAAATCAAAATCCTGCCAGTGCCTAAGTTTGCTACCAAAAGAGTCTTTCATGACAGCTTCTTTTAGTTGCATCTCACTCCTAGTCATGTATTTGAAGTTATGATTCACAGCTTTTGAATAATCTTTTGGCACAAGACCACCTGGATCAAAGACAATCATGCTCTTCTTAGCAAGACTAGACTTCTTTTCCAACCCAAAAGAATTTGCAGGTGTTAGAATTTCTTTGCAAGGGTCATTCCCAATCACTTCTCTCATGTTGACAGGGACAACTGAAGACTCTTCTTTAACAACACCTTCTGTCTCTTCACCTTTGCACTCCCTAAACTTGGCCACCTCAATAGGATCCACATAATTTTTAGCATTCTGGTTAGCCTCCTCAACAGTTGTAAGGACTAGAATCTCCTCTGGAATTAGAAATTCCTTTTGAATCTGAATCTTGAGACCCTCATTTTTGGAACCTTCGTGTACTTGTCCCTCATTGGCTATGGTAACCTTTGTACTAGAAGGTTGAGCTTCTGTTGTCATCATGAATTGACTAACTTGTTTGTAACAATGATGTGGCCTCTCCTTTGTGCAAAGTTCATAATGTGAAGGATCAGATGACTTTGATTTATCTCCTCTTAATGCTGCTAAGATGAACTCATGCTCAGGCCAACTCTCCTGGCCCTCTCCTGGTTCTTCATCATAGATAGGTTCCCCTGTATAAGCTTCCCAAGAAGCATATGCATTTTCTTCTTCTGTAAGGTTTGGCCAACCCTGTGTACTATTTCCTATGCCAAAACCTGCCAACTGGTGCTCACAATCTTGTAAACATTCAGAGATTTGTGCTTCTTTAAACTCACAATCCTGTAAACATTCAGAGATTTCTGGTCCTTCAAACTCAAGGAGTCTTAACTCAAGCTGACACACTGAATCTGGTATAACACCTGGTTGCTGCTTAATACTATCTAGCCTGACCTTATCCTCCCATCCAAAAGAATCAGCAAAACCTTCCTCTTGCTGTTTAGCTTCAATATCAATTAGTATACTCAACTTTTGTGCAGCCAGCTCAATCAATTCCTCCAGTTTTTGAAACTTATGACTAGTTCTCTCCTTCCACAATACAACTTGTTGCTGCACCTCAAGTACTGCCTCATTGAAGGCTTTGTCTTCCTCCATTGTCTAAACAAACCTTAGAACTTCAAGAACTGTAAGCAGCTTTTCATTACCAGTTTCAACTCACAACAATAATATCACTACCAATTGAACTAAGTACCACCAGATCTACAACCACAGCTCAATAGCAACACCTTCTCACAAACAATTTATCAAACATATTGTCTACAGTCTACACTACAGAATTCACTTCAAACAAACAAACAAGACACACAGCAGTTCTCCAGCTCTTAGAACAGAACAACAGTGTACTGTACTTCACTAAGCTCAGAGTTTCACCTTATACTAACAATGCCTTCCTGTAATTCAAGTAATACTCAACAGATTCCCTCTCAAGCAATTTATCAAACACCTTAAGCACACAAGGCACTTCTACCTTCAGATTTACCTTAACTCCTCACAGTCAATCTATCAAACACCTTGTAGACAATACTCAACTCCGTACAAATTTCTTAAACAACTTCACAATCACCTCAGTTTCCCAGTCTACAACTCCTTCCAACAAATCTCAACACAGTTTATCCACCAATTCACAACAAGCAACTACTTCCAATCACAGATCAACAGAATTCAACAACTAATATACCAGAACAAAACAAAGATTCTATTTACCACACTAACAGTACTAACACTACTATTTTTGTAGTTTTCTCTAACAATAACAACTGGAATCAACTTACTAGCTGGAAACGAACTCAATCAACAGAAACATCTTCAATTCTAACTAATAACAGCAGAAATTCAACAGATCTAAGAGATAAAGCTAAGAACAGAACACCTTAACAGTTTTGGAGAAATTTCTGAACTTGCAACTGCGATTACTCCACCAGTTAGCTCGTTCTGCTCGGATTAAGATGTGAACACAGTAGAAGCAGTAGGAGATCAAATCTAGAGCTCTGATACCAATTTGTCATGCCTTGACAAGTAATTTTCTAGGTTTTGTAGTGTTTTTGTGATTTTCTGTGTTTATAACTGAGAATTAACAGTAAAGCTAGGTAGATAACTAGAGAATTAGACTAGATTAGAGAGATCAGAGAGATCAGAGACAGAATTAGAACAGAAAGGTAGAAGAAAGCTAGGGTTTCCAGCTAACTTGCACAGGAAGATAGAGTTTAGAGAGAGAGAATAACAGAATAGAGAGAGAGAGAGAAGACTGGTGGAAAATACATTTCCATTTTCTGAATATCAAATCATACATGCTTTAACTACAGAACTGCTGGGTCTATTTATAGACCTGGACAATCTATTACTAACTCATATGAAAGGACAAAACTACCCTTCCCACTTAATACTACTAACCCAGCAATACTACACAAGTAATACTAATACTGTAAGTACTACTACAGGACACTGATCCTGACAGTTTTGAATAAAGAAATATTATAATTTATTTTTACCTAAAATTGTGATTTTAAGAATATAAAAACTTACCAATTAAGAACACACGATGGAGATTGTCACAGAACAGGTACACATAGAACTAGTGTTTAACACCCAAAAATTACCCTTAGAGTTAAGAGCAGTGTATTATGGTTTGCTATCTGCTGTCATCTGTTTGGCTACTTACAAACCTTTAGAAGGTTCAATTCCTTATATTCTTTTTTTTTTTTGCGAACTTTATATCTTAACTATTCATTTACCTATTTTTGTTGGATGTCTTTTTTCTTACTAGAAATGCGAGTTACTTCTTAAAGAACAGGATGGGGAGCCGTTAAATGACGCTAAAGCATGCGTCAGTCGCTGCATAAGAGGTGGGACATCATCACATGATAATGCTGACAGAGACTTGACTTAACAGTTCTTTCTGAGTTAACGGTTGATCTCCATTGCCCAGTGTTAGCACAAAATTACGCAAGCGCACGTAGTCACAAGTAATACAATTAAAGTTCGTTCCGCAGAGATCTGGTTAAGTTTTACTCAGAAAATATGCCTATGCAACAATGTATGGTTTTAATTCACTGCTAAGAAAAATAACAAATTTGATTTTGATTATCTAAATTAACTAAGATGCAAATTATAAATTTAAGAATTAACTAATTGACAAGAATTGAAATCTAATTACTTATATGAGAATAAACATGGGATCCTAACTTCATTAAATACTTCACTTAGAGTCGATGCCTTTAATCAATACACATGTGGGATTTGATATCTGATTGGACAACACGAAAAAAGTAAAAGTTACCTCTCGGTATACTAGTACCAAACTATACATGCATCCACAAAAAAGATAGAAGATGGGTAGACACCAATTATGTTTAGACCCTATATCTCTATAGAATTTGAAAACATAAAGGTTTAAGCACAAGTTATCCACATAGATCACATAGGGCAGCATAATATCTCTATTCATGCCACAAATCATGATGTTAAAACATCAACCTATCCTATGCTAGCATGACAAGTTCTAAATCTCAAGATCCACTCTCGTTTCGCAAGAGATTAACAAGTTAGATGTTCGCGACGCATCTAAATACATGAAACACAACCATACAAGGATATCAAGAATTCACCACACATAATCTTTAAAGCAATCAAACTACTAAGCTACATAAATAACTCCGTTAGAATCCCATGACAACGATTTGCCCATAATTGAACCGTTCATCGTCATCGGATTTGATGAAAACATGATAATAAGCAAGATATGGAAGAAAGAAACAATAATATTAATAAAATAAAGAGTTGAGAAAACAAATCTAAAATCCAGAATAACACAAAAGATGAAGTAGATCTAGATCCGTTGCTTGTCACGAGCGTTGAATCCTTCTCTCCTTTTCTCCCTTGCAGATCTAAGCTATGTTACAATAATAAAAACTATGATACAAATTACAATACTAAGATGTGTTTAAATAGGCTCTAGATTTCTTGCCCAGCAAGAAATTACCTTCTATTACAATTAGAATTCAATTAAGGTTCTAAAAACTGCCCGAAATATAATTAGAAGTTGAAAAAGGGCAAAACAGTAATTTCCCAGCAATGCTTCATAAAGAACACGTGCGCGAATTTATTCTCTAAGTTCTCTGCACCTGCTATCTATCCCAGGTTGTAGAAAATCTCTCAAGCTTCGCGTGAGCTGTAAGATCGCCGAAAACGGACTTACAGAACTCCAGATATGGCCAAAACAGTGTAAGTTGCGCAGTCTTCCCGGAAAATCCAAATTTTAATCAATTAATCCTCCAAAAACAATAGAAGCATCAACCTTAATCAATATTCTCGTAAATCTGCACAACTAAGCAAAACACATCAAAACTACAAGAAACTTGAGTCCAAGACAATCAATTTAAGCCGATTTAGAATGCTCCAAGTGGATATAAAATCCACTTATCACCCAGTAAGTTATGTTAATGTAATTGTTTAATTCTATAAAGTGCAGATGTATGCTGAAGTTGCAGATATAAATGTCCCCTCTGGCACCCTTCTTGCAATACTTGACTTAGTAAGAGATTGGTAATGCGACTAAAAAAGCTCACTTTAAAGCTCCGCTGGTCTGACAAAAGTTCTAAACTGAAAAAAAATACTTAAAACACAAACCTTAATTTAAAATTGTAAAATTTTTAGGATTTCGATTATTTTTTTTTTGATGGCTTGGTAGTTCGTATACCAAATTTCAGATTTACATGTCTGCATATTTTTTCTTTTCTTGAATTAGCATAATGGCTTAAGTTGTTTCTTGTATAGCGATAATGATCTTTGGAGTAAATAAAACTAATAGAAAGCTACATTTATGGCAAGTTCTTTGTTACAATAATATACACCTTTACTAAAAGGGCGAGCTTGTTTGTGGCTGTATTTTATGTGTTTTTACTCCTTGATTGTGGGCTGTTTTTTTTAATGTTCGCGTCAGGCTGCTGATGATTGTGCGATTTCCTTGACGAACATTATTCGTCATCATGAGACAGAGTACCTTACTTCTCTTCAGGTTGAGGCATATGTTAAATTTTTTTAGTAGTTAAAGTTTATTCTTCCAGTGACCTGTTACTGACAATTACACTTGGCGAATACAGGCATTCTATTCGAACTTACCAGATACTACTTTTAAGGTTTGTCTCTGAAATTCCTCAAATACATGCATCTCTAATATCGATAGATTTAGTATTTATATCAGATAGGCATACAGCAATACATTTTAGATAATTACCTTGCCTTGAGGCCCTTGACCAACGAAAGATAGAATTATAAATAATATAATAAGTTGGCCTCCTTTATGTGGACATATATTCTAGAGCCTATATAGATCCGACTTATTTTATTTGCATATACAGAACTTTCAGTAGGAATGCACTAGTGACCTTTAATCTTTTGCTACCAAAATGCAGGATCTTCGAAGGAAAATACCAGTTACTCGTACATTATTTCCATGGCATAACACTGCTCAGTTTGCCCTGACCAAAGATATTAACAAAGAGCTTTGAATCGGCAAGTAGATCAATCAGCAATGCCAATTTTCTCTTGAGATTTATTTTAGGATTGTTGTATTTTTATGTTTCATGTGTGTAGTCATGCTTGAATCGGATGTTTTTAAAAAAATGTTGACAATAAATAAGTGTTTTTCTAATATATATGTGTTGTAGATAAATTGAAATTATTGGTTTCTAAAATATGAAAAAGTGTCTAATAAAAAAATGTTGGAATAAGTGAAAAAATATTGCAAAAATTTTAAAAGTGTTCAATAAACAAGATGTTGCAATAAAGTTGAAAAGGATCTTTCATATTCCTAGTTCCTTTTACAGTTGAGTACTGCTAGAGGAGAACAAAATTTACATGTTCTCTTTTATCATCTATCACAATTCAAAAACAATTCAATCTCAGCCCATGCGCTTCGATTTCATGCATAAGTCATAAAGCTATCAGCATTATACTCCATGTACTCAATAAATTCAACACACGGTTTTAGCTTAGACGTTATTCAATATCGCATGTACAAAATTTAAAGTTCCAGTAGAAATAAGTGTGCGTGAATAAGGGAGTACGTATCTTATCTCGGAAGAAAAAAGTAGCGAGAAAGAAGAAGAATGACCTGCTGAGAGTTTTGGAAAATACAGCTTTAAAATTGTGTTGCCTGGGAATATTCAGTTTGAGAATATTAGAGCTGAAGTGAAAGATGGAGTTTTGTATATTAACATTCCAAAAGCTAGTGTTCTCCAAGATTTTGGATATTAATGTAGAATAAGATTCATTGTTTAGGGATAATGTAACAATGATTTAGGTGTTGAAAATGAATTTGTATTTGTAACAATGATTTTAGTCTTGAAAATGAACTTGTGTTTGTCAGTATTGTGCAATTTGATAATTTATCAAGGCGAAATTTCCAGATGCCACAGCTTATTTATGTTAATATGTACAATGACAATACTATGATGTATACATTCATTTTTCATAAACAGAGTATTTACAGGTAAAACAAGGATGTTTTGAACTTGCCATTTCAATTCTAACACTCAGGTTCCAAAAATATCTGAGCTGATTGGCATAGGCATCTCCTCTGCTAGTACATTACAAATCTCTGACATGTATAAATTAAAGGTCTTTATACCAGCAGCACTCTGGAGGTTCAGCTGGACAAGTCCTTGAGAAATCTTTGACATGTATAAGGTCTCTATACCGACAGGAACCGAAGGTTCACCCGGACAAGTTCTGAGAACTTCTTAGGCTTCATGCTTTATCAAATCAGTATGTTTCAAGTCTGATTGCTTTCTATCAGTTACTATACTTATGGGATGGGGATTTGAAATGATTAGTGAGAGTATCATGTTTTAGCACTATATACGGTTGACTAATGCATGTCTTTTAATCTGTTGTTTCCATGAAAGCTACTCCCTCTGTCCCATCAGATTCTATACAGTTTTTTTCACTACTTGACACGCATTTTAAGGCTCCTATAAAGTATAGTTCCATAACTTATTTTTAAAATTTTCTTTTTTTGTATAAAAATTTAACATACCTATTTTTATACAAAAAAAGAAAATTGAAAAAATAAGTTATAGAACTATCCTTAAAATGCACCTTAAAATGCGTGCCACACCCCCGTCCCCCAATGTATACTATCTGGTGGGACGGAGGGAGTATGTCAGATCAAATATTCGTATAGTAATGAATGGGAATCCGGTACCATAAGTGGCAAGTTCTCAATGTAAAGGTAAAAATTTCGTACGTTCTCCTTTGCAAGAGTGATCATATCCAACACATCATTTTTGTTCATAAGAAACCAAAGATCTCCAGATCCAACCTTCTTTAGGTTGCCACGACAGAAAGGGCATGATTGAGATCGTGCATTCCTATATAATGACATTAACAATTAATAGGGTACCAAGGTAGAAGCTGAAGATAATGCTATGAATTTTGTTAGTACCAGTCCTGGAAACAGGTTATGCACATAGAGTGGCCACAATCAGGTAATACAGCATCCGTACAAGCTTCCATGCAAATTCCACATTCCTCATTTTCCATAGGATCATTACCAGAAATCTTCCTCTGCTCATCCATGATCGAAACTTCAGCTGATTGAGTATCATTCTTGTTTTCTTTTAACAAGCTCATGTCGTCCTCAAGTTGCTTAAGGGTAGGGTATATAATAGCTGCAATAGATATCAAATAAGACAAGTACAAGCAAAGAAAAGGAAAGTGTAAGAGTCAAGACATCAATTATGTGTCAATTAAGAATCATATGATAAAGAAAGAGACCATAGAATTCCCTTAAAGTAGCTATTATATTTTGTGAGGACGCTGTTGGCTCCCCATCAACAAATACCTGCAAAATAAAAAATGCATTCCAGCATATGAATACACACACAATAATTTTGAAAGTTAAAATGTCACGAATTATGATCAAACTACTGAGGATTTTAGATAACTATATAGTGATTGATTCCTGAGAAACCAAGCAAACTGATATATAAACATATCTCACCTGGTAAACTAGTATTTGAAGAAGCCCAAGATAACTTATAACACTATCTGTACAACTATAGTCCATCCATTCGATGAGATATAGCAAGATCGAGCGGAGCAAAAGAGCCATAATGTGATTTCATGTAGAGACTATCCCCTCCATAGTCTTGTTGGAGAGCGAAAGCCCTGTAAAACCAACATAGAAACTGTATTAAAGATGATTCGAGTACCATCACTCTGGAGTTGAAGGCTTGAAGCAAAAACATTTACACGAAATAACGACGAAAAAAAGGACTGACAGGTTGTTGGCATGTTGTATGTGAGATTCAAGTGCTTTAACAGAATCTTTGAAAGAAGATTTGTGGGGATTTTCTTTTTGCCACATTTAAATCAGTTGAACTTCTCTTTTTCTTCTTTGTGCAAGGGAATTCTTGGAGGTGGCAATTTGTAAATGGTACAGGTTTTGTTATATGAAGTACAAAAGTAATAATAGATGGATAAGTAAAGGACTTAGCTTCATGTTGTAAACTTTTAAAACTAGTACAGGTAAAGAAAGGGATGTGAATGTATAATGTATCCATCTGTTGCTTATTTCCTTCCTAATTCTTTCTTCACCGCTACTAATTCCAGTTGCCTTCTACATTGTACATTTGTACATCCCGAGACTCTCTCTTATAATAAGTCCTCATCATATTTCTTGTATTCTAGAGGGTTCCGCCAAGGGCTTCCCATACGAAAAAATATTATAATTCTACCCTCTATCCATTTATGAAAAGAAAAAAAATAAAATAAAAATAATGTTTTTTTGAAAAAAATGATGATGTGGCCTTATAAATGGACATTTTCACAGTAGTACTAATTATGTTATTCAATATCGCATGTACAAAATTTAAAGTTCCAGTAGAAATAAGTGTGCGTGAATAAGGGAGTACGTATCTTATCTCGGAAGAAAAAAGTAGCGAGAAAGAAGAAGAATGGCCTGCTGAGAGTTTTGGAAAATACAGCTTTAGAATTGTGTTGCCTGCGAATATTCAGTATGAGAATATTAGAGCTGAAGTGAAAGGTGGAGTTTTGTATATTAACATTCCAAAAGCTAGTGTTCTCCAAGATTTTGGATATTAATGTAGAATAAGATTCATTGTTTAGGGATAATGTAACAATGATTTAGGTCTTGAAAATGAATTTGTATTTGTAACAATGATTTTAGTCTTGAAAATGAACTTGTGTTTGTCAGTATTGTGCAATTTGATAATTTATCAAGGCGAAATTTCCAGATGCCACAGCTTATTTATGTTAATATGTACAATGACAACAATACTATGATGTATACATTTATTTTTCATAAACAGAGTATTTACAGGTAAAACAAGGATGTTTTGAACTTGCCATTTCAATTCTAACACTCAGGTTCCAAAAATATCTGAGCTGATTGGCATAGGCATCTCCTCTGCTAGTACATTACAAATCTCTGACATGTATAAAGGTCTTTATACCAGCAACACACTGGAGGTTCAACTGGACAAGTCTTTGAGAAATCTTTGACATGTACAAAGGTCTTTATTATACCGGCAGGAACACACATTTAGGGACAAATTAGTACTCCCTCCGTCACTAGCTAATTAGTAGCCCATTTTGAAAAAAACACATATCTTAAGAAATATTTAATGTCATATTTTGTTTCCATAGTTGCCCTTAATTATTGCATTAAATAATATCTTTTGAATGTATAATTAATTATAAAGTCAAACATTGGAAATAGAAGTGTAGGGGTCATTTTGGAAAAACTTGAAAAACATGCATTGAAATACTCCCTCCGTCCCACAATACAAGTCTCTTTTGAAAAAATTACGCATCTTAAGAAAACATTAATTAAATGATACATTTCCTCTTATGCCCATTATAAATGCATTGATTTTTAAGAATATGAGTTATTTTATACTCTTAGTCATTCTTCATTAATTGCTATACAATTTTCAAAAAGGGTAATTTAGGAAAAATGATCATAAATTTACATTGAAAATTGGAAATGGACATATATTATGGGAAAAAAAATTCTCTCAAAAGAGACTACTATTGTGGGACGGAGGGAGTATGAAAAGAGACAACTATTTAGGGATAATTTTTTTTCTTAAAATGGAATACTAAATAGGGACGGAGGGAGTAATAAATAATATTATTAATGAAATCTCCACCAATCAAAATTTGACAACTAAGCTAACACGGATTCTTAGCATTGCCCTTGGACACACACCATAAAATTCGTTAGTATATACACATTTATATTAATTTGGATATTACTAGACCTTAGTCTGTGTACACTGCATGCATGTACGAGTAGTTGGATATTAGATTGCTTCTAGTCTTCTATCTTTATTCCTGGGCAGTGCACTCATCCATTTCGATCTTATACATATGTCGACTCGATTTTTTCTAGAAAAATTCTGCCTTTTTTTTTTTTGGGCCAAGAGAATACTTTTTATACATGCATAATTGGAGCAACTGTTATGATTTTCCAAACAAATATGCTGAATTGGATTTCCTAGTCAATTGGACCCAGACATAGATCGATTTAAGGATATCCTAAAAAGGACCCTAAAAAGGGCTTGATAAAGTGGAATGCACTGTTCAAATATATTCTATGCTACAGCTTAATCATACCACTTAACAGAATCATCACAATTTCTACCATTAAACAAATGAAATTTGATCTTTCATTGTGCCTATCTAATAAACTAAGCCATTATATTAATATATAAGGTAACCATCATTGATAAGATTTCATTCCACTATTAGCAAAAAATGCATAAGAACCACTCCATTCCATTAAAGAGACAGCAGATCGTTGCACTTTCGCTGCATTCTTCCAATTTTATTGGGTGGACTATTGTTATAATAGACAAGTATACGCCATAAGTAAATTACACTAGCAAAACTTGGATTTAGCTTACGCACAGCAAATTAAAAATCCTCTCAGGGACCACATTGAAACATGCAAGGAATTAATCACAACAGTAAGAACAGCAATGTACAAGTATAACCAACATTATCATGCATGTACTGTAATAATGAAAGCAATGTTCTGAAATCTCTTCTCATATTAGTAACTTTTCAGACATCATAGATCATCTACCATCCCGATTCTTCTTACAGGCATAGGTCGTCTATCTCGTCAATAATTCTCCACTTACGCTCTAGATGGCCACTCCACATGAATGCACCGATTAATATTTACCGTAATTATTCAGCAGAGATACTCTTGATGTTTAATAAAGCGCGTAAAACTTAAAACTTAAAACCCGAAAGTTCTATACTGAGTAACTGAATATAATTAACCCTATACGTTATTCACAAATAGACTGTACAGAGTTCTGAAATTCTTCTAAAAGGCAAGGAGTAAAAAAAATTTAAGTATTTATAAGGAATTCTACTGAAGACAGATCAGACATTATACTTGAGAAATGACTAAGCAAGAAAGCAAGATCAATCATATATCAGTACCGACTTAGACTCGTTAATTTAAAAGCACAAACTCGACACGTGTGACTGCTAAAAAGATAAAACTAGCCTAGATGCCTATGATATAAGAATCCACCGGACTAATAGACTGGCCACAATTGCAGAAAAGTAAAGCAACTAATATGCTAAAATGTCCACTGCTGTAGTAGAAAAGGGATTTTTTTTTTGCTGCAAACACTTTAGCCTACCAACGTTTTAGTTGCTCAATAAGCAAACCGCAAACACAAAGTCACTGCTTCCCTTAATTTCTGACCATTGAGCAAATAAATATCGATAGAAGTATTCGGAAAAGAAACAAGTGAAACCCCAACGAGCTTCAAAAGGAATACTGATAAGGGTGGTGTTTGGTTTTTGCTAATTTTCCGCACATTATATCCACTTATTTATAAGCGTAATATCAACCAAACCAAACACCAAGTATTACAAATTTAAAACAGAAATATGAGTGGTATATGACTAAGGAAATGAGGATTAATAATGTATTAATGTTAGTCGTGAGACCTAAATTAGTAAACTTAAAACAAGCATGCCAAAACATAGTATATAAATCCTGGGAACGGGTACGTAGTTATTCATTGTTAGGCTGGCATAAAAATAAGTACTAAATATAATGGCAGAAATTAAAAAATCTAAAATATTGATATATCTACTGCAGGTCTTGTAGCTGCAACACTGGTACTGAACCAAGCAAAACACAGGTTCCACTTCAAAAACAGAAGACTTCTTTTATCTTGGATGAGGTGGGGGGACATTTGATTTGGCCATTGCAACCCATGAAAAAATTCCAACACCAAGGATAATCCATCCACATAAATCATAAATCCAATCACTATTTGATTTCTCCGAGCCCTGAGATACAATAATCATTACATATATCAACTTTAGAAATCAAACACAAGTTCGGAGTGATGAAAACAAGTTGGCATACGGCAAAAATATGTAAGACTGACAGAACTCCCAACCACAAGTTAGCATGAAAGGACACAATATAAACCATCATAGAAACTACTGGCCCGTATGAACAAGTAAACATAATACTGATTAAACATGCTTACATAGATAGCAAACAATAAAGAAGCAAAAGATAATGCCACAACCAGAGAAACTAATATGTTCAAAAAAACTCACTCCAAGCACGAATAACCCGTCACGAGCTAGCTAATTATTAGGAAGGCAATTAGAAAAGAAAATATCAAACCTTTTCAATAGCAGGGCCTTCAGCAGGGCCTCCAGCAGTCACCTGCATCTGAATTTGCCTGTGAAATTCTGGTGCCTAAGAGATATTATGGTATAGAAATTAGGCAATCATTACAGTAAATTTATACTAATATACAAAACAGTGCCGCCAAAGAAACAAACACGAGATGTAACTGTTATTGGCAAGCTATATAATTTACTTAGAAGAAGTAACTGGACTACAATTCTGAAGTCAAAGGACGTCTTAACTGCAAGAAGACTGCTTAAAACTAGATAACAAATTGATATACACTAACCTTGTCAGTTGCTGCCAAGGACTTTAGATAGAGCTCATTATCTGGACTCTGAAAAACTTAAGTAAGAAGCATGTCAAGCTCTAGTAGATCAAAACCGGCAGGGCCATAACAGAACATTATAAACATAAATAAAAGGAGTACCTCCATCACAGCTTTCTCGAAACAATCACGTGCCTGCTCAAAATAAATCCCAGCCTCACGGATGCCAGGAGTCAATAAGCCTAGGTTAGTAAACGCATTCCCCAAACACCAAAGGGTATCATGCTTTCTAGGATTAATAAGTAACGCCTCTTCAAATTTCAAAACAGCCTCTGTATAATTTGCCCACAATGCACAAAACATTACTCAACCATAAAAACAAAACAAGCACTAAATTACGAAATAAGTAAGTCATCCCTACAAATCCAAGTAATTTAAAAAAAGATTACCTCCAAGCATTCTCTTTGATGATTCAACATTTACAAATTGAGAAATTTCGAGTAGTGCTCCTCCCCATTTAGTCAAATTCTACAGAAGTAGAAAACATAAAAAAGAAACATTCACCTCCCAAACTCAAAACCCAACTCTAATGGGTCAAAAAAAGATAATGAATACACATAATGGGTAGAAAAGAACAAGTAATAAATAAATAAATAAACAAGAGAGAAGGGGGACTAACAGCAGCGTCGTTGGGGTTCTTGATGTAATCCTGCTCATATATCAGGTCATATACCAGGAGGCCAGCCTCAGTGGGTTGTTCCATCGTCTTACAGGGATTGTTTCGATGATAAACCCCACAAAATAAGGGTTTTAGGATGAGCCAAGGACAGCTACGATATAAAAGGGTATAATTTGTATTTCGATTAGACCATTACTTCTTTTTTGATTATTTTTCATTAGATAGAAAAGATGATCTGTCCCGACCATTTCTTTCCACTTTCATTTTTGGATCGTTCCACCCATTTCTTTACATTTCTAAATTTTTTCAAAATAGTAAAGTTTTAAAACTCATTTTATACATTATATAGTAATGGTCCCATCACTTTATTCATTTTTCCTCCTTCTCCCCTTTTTATTTATACTAGCTTAAAACCCGTGCGATGCACGGATTTTTTTAATATTATATGAATTTTTTCATTAATTTGAATTAATATTTTTAAACCATGAATTTTGTAAGCTTAAATTTTAAATGAAATGATGATCATAATTATTTAAATGTTATCCGTGATATTTTTAGAAAATGAGTGATTTTAGTTAGAAAATATAGCAAATGTGATACGGAGTAGATTTTAGTTGAAAAGTTAATATGTTAATTATCAGTAATTATAAAATTATTATTTCATTTTTATTAAATAGAATGCTCGTGATATAATTGGAAAAAGAGAGGACTTGGTTAGAGACAATTAAAAATGTAACGTGTTTTAAATGAAAAGGTAATTGATTAGTTTATAGTAATTATAATTTAACTATGTTATTTTACTTAATAAAATTGCTCGTAATGTTTTTAGAAAAGTAGAAATTAATGTTGCCTGTGATATTTCTAGAAAAAGAGGGATTTTAGTTTGAAGATATAGATTATATGATACATTTTAACTGAAAAAGGTAACCGGTTAATTATTAGTATTATAATATAATTATTTTATTTTATTAAATAATATCATCCGTGATATAATTGGAAAAAGAGATATTTTAGTTTGAAAGATAGAAAAGTTTTAGTTTGAAAAAATGTAAAAGGTAACGTGAAAATTAAATGGTAATTGATTAGTTTATAGTAATTATAATTTAATTGTTAATAAAATTGCTCATGATGTTTTTAGAAACTGAGAAATTAATGTTACCAAACATTTTAGTTAGAGAAATGAGAAAAGGTAACGTGTTTTGGCTGACAAAGTTAATTGATTAGTTAATAGTAATTATAATATACTTTTCAGTTATATAAAACAGAAGATTTATATTTTACCTAAAAAGGAAGTTACTTAGTATTGAAAAATAGAAAAGGTAATATGTTTAACCTGAAAAAGGAAATTGATTAGTAAAGGAGAAATTTTAGTTTGATAAAATATAAAAGATATAAATTGATTAGATTGTAGGATAAATATAAATTGATAAGTAAGGGTAAATAAGTAAAATCAACAGGTACCATACCGACCAACCAAACTTTTAGTTTTTTGGCTTTTATATAATGATGCACAGATTTTTTTTATTTTAATATTATATGAATTTTTTCATTTATTTAAAAACATGAATTTTGAAGGCTTACATTTTTATATGAGATAATTTGATAATAATTATATAAATGTTATCCGTGATATTTCTAGAATTGGAGGGATTTTAGTTAAAAAATATAAAAAAGATGATAGGTTTTAATTGAAAAAAGGTAATCGGTTAATTATTTGTAATTACAAAATTATGCTTGTACTATTTAAAAAAAAGGGAAATTTTAGTTAAATAAAATGTGAAAGATATTCTATTTTACTTGAAAAAGGAAATTATTTAGTTATTGAAAAATAGAAAAGGTAATATGTTTAACCTGAAAAAGGAAATTGATTAAAAAAGGATAAATTTTAGTTAGATAAAATATATAAGGATATTGTATTTTACCTGAAAAAGGAAATTATTTAGTTATTGAAATATAGAAAAGATAATATGTTTAACCTCAGGAAGGAAATTGATTAGTTAGTAGATCTTTAATTGAGTAAGGGTAAATAAGTAAAATCAATAGGTACCGTACCGATCGACCGACCGACCAACCAACCAAACTTTTAATGTTTCGGCTTTTATATAATAGTATAGATTTTTCCTTGGTCTCCGTGTCCAACCCAAATGTAAACATTTGGGTGGGACGACCAACCCAAATGTAAACATTTGGGTGGGACGACCAACCCAAATGTAAACATTTGGGTGGGACGGAGGGAGTAAGATTTAGCTAAAAAAGGCAATCGATTAATTATTATTAATTATAATATGAGTCCCACTCTAGAAAGATCCCTCTTGCGTGGAGATCCGTGGAGACCCCTATGGTTCTATAGTAGAACCAAATAATTTTTTTTTTTAATTTCCAAAAAAAAAATTCAAAAAAAAAAGTGTCACGTCATCACTGCTGACGTGGCATGCTGACGTGGCATTGCCACGTTAGCAGTGATGACGTGGAACTTTTTTTAAAATTTTTTAAAAAAAATTGAAAAGAATTCGAACATTTTTTTATAAATTTTTTGTGGACCCCACTGCTACGTCAGCATAGAACCAGAAAATAAAAATTTGGTTCTACAACAGAATCAGAAAAATTGTACTTTATTCCTCTTATAGAATCAAAATTAGACTTTGGTTCTACCATAGAATCAGAATATGGGGGATCTCCACGGATCTCCACGTAACAGGGGTCTCCATGGAACAATGGTCATTATAATATTACTATTTTATTTTATTAAAAGAACCGCACATGATGTAATTGAAAAAAGAAAGGTTTTGGTCATAGAAAATATAAAAGGTAACGTGTTTTTGCTGAAAAGTTAATTGATCAGTTCATAGTATTTATAATATAAATATATTATTTTATTAAATAAAATTGTAATGTGTCTTAACTGAAAAGGTAATTTCTATTAAAAAAAGAAATTTTAGTTAGATAAAATATAAAAAATATTATGTTTTACCTAAAAAGGTAAATTAAGGAGTTATTAACCATTATATAATAGAAAAAGTAATATGTTTAACCTGAAAAATGAAATTGCTTAGCTATTAGGATGAATTTTATCCACAATTAAGTAAGGGTAATTAAGTAAAAGAACATATATTGTGCCAATCGATCGACCAAACTTTTAATATTTCGGCTATTATAATATAATAATACCTTAAAATTCGTGAGATGCACATATGTTCTTTTATATAATGAAAACTTTTTTTAAATTTGAATTAAATATTTTAAGACATGAATTTTGTAGATTTTAAATTTTAAATGTTATGATCGAGTAATAATTAAATATAGGTTGTTCGTGATATTTTTAGAAAATGATGGATTTTAAATTGAAAATACTGTAAAAATGAAATATTTTAGTCGAAAAATGTAATCGGTTAGTTATTAATTATTATAATTTTATCATTTTATTTTACTTAAATAAAGTTATCTGGATAGGTTTTACTGGAAAAAATTTAAAAAAATAGAAAAGTTAACGTATTTTAGCTGAAAAAGTTAATTGGTTAATTATTAGTAATTAAAATATTTTAATTTATTAAATTGAATTGCTAATAGTGTTTTTAGGAAAGGGAAAAAAAATTAGCTAGAAAATATTAAAGATACTGTATTTTATGTGAAAAAAGAAATTGATTATTTATTAAAAAATAGAAAATGTAACATGTTCTTTTACCTGAAAAAAGAAATTTATTAGTTATTTGTAACTATAAATAATTAAGTAAGGATAATTAAATAAATAACACATATCATTAAGTAAAGATAAATAAGTAAAATCAACAGGTATCATACCGACCAACCAAACTTTTAATGTTTCGACTTTTATATAATAGTATAGATATATCATGATAGCTAGATATAACAATATTAAAAGTTCTAAGGTTTGATTCCCGCTAATAATATATTAAATGATATTTAATATTAAAATGTAGTATATACAAAAATGTAATGTTCAAATTCTTTCAATAACATATAAAATTAATATTTATAATATTATTGTTGTGGAACGAAAAGTAATATAACGCCCTAGAAATTTCGAATTTAAAATTATTTATTTATTATAAATTATATTATGTGAATATGGTTGTAAAGGTGAAAAATATGTGAAGTTGTGTTTATGTGTTTATATGATGATTTGTGTGAGCTATGAAGGCCGATGTATTTTATTTGTATTTATGAACATTTAAAAATATTTAAATCATGCATTTTGATCCTCTGTAAATTTTATAAAATTATCGGAGGAATTAAAAATCATGAAATCTTTTGTAATATTCTCTTTATAATATTATTTAGTTTTTAAAATGGTTGGGTGAATTAATTTGGATGTTTCGGTATTTTAAAATGATTTTGAGAGTTTTATTGTATTTAAAGGATCAAAACTTTGAAAATTCATAATTAATTCATTTTTGATCCGAAAAATATTTTAAAAATATGTGAGTGTTCGTAATTTTATATTCTTTATTTTAAAAATGAAAAGTTTATTTTTTTTCGAATATTTTATTTAATTATGATTTATAGAAGTCAATTATTAAAATTTTATTTGGGCCCGGGATGAGTGGATAGTAGTACTAAGGGTATTGGGCCTAAGCCCATTAGTTGGAAAATAGAGACAGTCGAGAGAGTTCTGGATAATCGGGGAGAGAGAAACAATTGGGGGGAGAAAGAAAAGAAAAAGAGGGGAGGAAGAGATTAATATTGGGGCGGGAATACATATATGTCTATGTGTATGTATATTAATCGTGTGTGTGCGTGTGTGTATAAACTGGTGTATGTGTGATGTGATGAAGAAATGGGGGAAGTTGAGACTGGAGAGTCGGGTTGTGGCAGCAGGAGGGGGGCGACACTACCGTGGCTGGCCGCCGCCGGCGGTGTGACCGTGGCTTCGTGGTGGCCGGACAATATGGTAACATGTGGGGCGTAACTGTGGGTGCAGAGAGAGAGGGAGAGAGGGAGAGAGAGAGAGAGAGAGAGGGGGGGGGGATTTTGATTCTCGGAAAGATGGGGAATCGGAAATCGGAGAAGGTATAAATTTTTATATTTTATTTTATTTATTTACTTATTTTATTTTTGATGTAAATTGTTTAATTTGCATATTAGTATAAGTTGTGTCGATTGTTGTATTTAAATTACATTTAATTATGAGACAATTGATTTAATTTTCGTAGTTTAATTTAGAAAGTTTATATTTAATTGAAATTGTGTTGCTGTGGTAATGTTGATTTGAATGGTTTCTTAAGTTGATTGTATACAAACAGATTGTATGTGTGATATGTGATTATTAGTTGAACTTTTTGATTGTTAATTATGAAGATTATGTTAATCCGAATTTTATGAATTGATAAATGATAATTAGTTGATTTTGAGGATTATTAGTTGATAGTGAACAAGGTACTGAAGTGGTTATGATTTATATGAATTGTGAGAAGGGCTTAGTAGTTAGGATGATATGATTTTGAAAAGATACGACTTGTTAGTTGTTAACGGATACATTTGAATGATTGTTGATTATAATTAGTAGCATATCAACCTACATGTTTTATTATGAGTGAGAATTGTAATTGTTAGACTATTATCAAGTGTATTATGTACACAACATATGAAGTGGTATACGCATAGGTTGTCAAAAATCTGCAAATAGTGTAAACTAGTATGATTTGTGATAAATGTGAGTTATTAATTAGTAATGGTGGGATGATATATTGAGTTATATGGTTTATTAAGTTATAAATGTTAAGTGCTAGTCGAGATGGTTGGAATTATATTGTGGTTTTGTTAATATTTGGATTTAATGATTATTGGTGGTTAATGGTGATGTTAGAATTACGTGTGGAGTTTATGTGAGTTGGCTAAACTGTGAATGCTATGTGCTAAATGTTATAAATCGAGTCATAGTATTCGTTGAATATATAATTGTCAACTGCTTGGTGTTGATTTGTAAGTGGTTGGTTAATAGTCAGTAATTAGTAACAAGTACTTGGTGGTGAAGTATATATGGATAAATGGTTTATGTGGAATAATTGTAGTAGTCGAGTATATATTGGTAAATGCTAATGTGCTAAGAGTTTGTGGAGTTGCTAAGTAATGTCTATGTGTTAAATGTTGGAATTTTATAAATAATTAGAATTGTGCTAGGGGTTATGAGAAGATCACAAGTTTTTAAATGTCAATATTTAAAGGACTTGTGTAATTCTTTTTGACTAATCCCTAGGGCTTACGAATATCCATGATTAACTATCACGAGTATAATTAATATACTTGAGTGATGTGATCATCGATATAGCGTAAGTAATAGTTAGTGCTAGGGGTTGTTCCCTAGGGCTTACGAACATCAATGATTGGTTGTCACGTGTATCAGTAAAATGCGTGAGAAATACGATCATTGGTGTAGCGTAAGTAGTAGTGTAAATTATTATGTGCTAGGTGCCGCATGTCTGGGCGGGTACTTTTCATTATTTGTTTATTTTTATGTTGCTGCAATTGAGGCAGCTTTTATTTTATCAAAAACAGGGTTATAAATTGTTTTGTTTGGCATGGAGAGGCTGAGCCCATAGTCCGATAAACGAATACTTCATGCCGAAATTTTCTAAAAATCCCCTGCAAATTTATTTAAAAGTCTGTTTGAGTTATTTAATTTCAATACTTGAAGGTGTGTTATGATTACTAATGGTTTAAGCATATATGTCAATGGATTATTTTGAGTATATAAAGTGGTTTTGATGATTAGGTGGTGTGCTGTTTTTAAGTGGTTATGTGACGTGTATATGTGACTTAGTAATTATACTAAGACTACTATATGAATATGATTGGATATGTCTATGTGTAGTGGTATGTGTTTGTATATGTTATTTATGATATATGTAAGCGTTATAGGACGCGCATGGGTAGAATAGAGCAAACGATATGGTTTTGCTTGAGTTCATACTGAAATAGTATTTAACCTTGATAATGGTTCGAATAGGAAACATGGCCAAGGACAAGTATGAGAGTTGACAGATGTTTGAACGTAGAGTTGGTGAAGCATGAAGGAAATTGAAGTAGAGCCGAGTAAGAGAGCAGTATGTAAGAAAGTAAAGAATGACGAGAAGCTGAGTTGAGGATCCATGTTAGGATCGGGAACTTCGTATATCGAGGCAAGTGTTCTTGCTAATCACTTATTGTTCAAGTGATGCAATTTAGTTTATTTATAGTATGTGATAATTTGGCCAAGTATAGATGGCAGATGACACATATATTTTTCTAAATAAGCGTGATGCTGTTTATCTCTCCTACCCGTAATTCGAACATCCGATTTGCAAAGAATTTTACAAATAATCTTTCTCGCTCAGTATCCTATTCCTGGAATGCCTCTTCTTCTATTTTCGTCGAAATTGTTTAAGAATTCCATAAATAAAGGAAATCCAAGTTTTAAAATCCTTATAAATACCTGTTAGCGAAATTCCTGATTTTAACATATTATCACCAATGGACCCTCTTTAGGGGATGTTTCCGTCAAACTGATCTGAAATTTACTATAGTGAAATTATTTGGCAAATAATCGTTTTATACTATTTCATTCACTTATGCTGAGTCAAACCTTGCATTGTGTAGATAAATTTTATTAAATGCTTAGTACTTGACCATATCTTTGCTCTGACTTAGAATTTCAATTGTTGAAAATCTTGTTGTGATTTATATCTTTTATTCTCGCTCAAGTGAATTCTCTCTTTAGACAAGTTAATGATGTTATGACCCCAATTACTCATATCTATCGTGTTGATACGTATTCAAATATTATTCTTTATATTCTCCACCCCATTTATTATCGAACTCGTCGGTATTTATTGAAGATCTTGATTATTCGGTTATCACCCTGTTTTGTATCGAACTTGTCGATACCCTTTGAGATTGTTTTTTTTATTCATCACCCCTTTTATCGTGTCGAACTTGTCGACACCTATTGATATTATTATTCCTTATTTACCCCGTTGTTGGTTTGACCTGATTGATACCAGTTGATGTTGATATTTATCAGCGATTCTTAATTATGAATTAATTGTTATTCTGGAACGTGAGTTTTCCAGTTGGTTGTTGTGGTAAGGCTGTCGATTGTTCCGACGCCTAGTGGGTTTGATGTAGAATTGGAATATTTTTGACCAAAAGGTCGGACCCTATTGTGGTCGTGGTAAAATGTTTTGACCGAAAGGTCGGACCCTATTGTGGTCGTGATAAAAATGTTTTTGGACCGTAAGGTCGGACCAGATTCGTGGTCGGAAGTAATAAGGCCAATGTGTGCCGTGGATCCATTCTAGGACATTGCTGTGTGCGTTTGTCCGGGGTTAGTGCTGACTGATCAGCAGCCTAACCTTAATGATTTTTTTTTTAAATAAATAAAAATTCCAATTCTAATCTATATTTTGAGATTGAGATGTTCAGTTCTTGACTTCCTGAAAGTCTGTTTGAATAATATTTTTGATATCAGAATTCTTTTCAATTCTAGTTTCTGATGCACCTGATGAATGGTAAATTGTTGGCCCTCGTGGCAATCTAAAAGTTGATGTCATTGATTCTTTCAAATGATGAAAGGAAATTCTTTTGCTTATCAAAATTGTCGTTATTGAAATTGTTATCACTATTTACACTTGCTGAGCATTGTTGGCTCACTCTTGCTTTTGCTTGTTTTTCTCCAGTTAATAGTGAAGCGTAGTAGACCTAGTAGGGACCATGAGTATTGATCTCCGGGCAGCGAGAAGAGACAGTCGAGTTATGGATCACGCCAGATAGTGGATTGAGAATGGCCGAGGTTGGAAATAGAGTTAGATATTGATTTCATTTATTCACAGAAATGTATAATATGTTATTATTCTGGGATTGAGTTGTAATAATATAATTCGATAGTTTGTTTCATACCATAACCTGTATGCGATCTTGGTTAAGGGGTTTTAATGTTTTATCAGTTTATATGATGTTTATATTCAGAGTTTATATTATTGTTTATGGTTAGTGGCCCCATATCTGTACCCCGGATTTTGGGATGCTACAAGTTGGTATCAGAGCTACAGGTTATGGTCACTGAAACAGATTAGGAGGGTTAGGGTACGAGTATGAGATAGGAGTTGGGTAGAACGGTTTAGGGTAAGGATCGCGTTAGGATACTTCGGCAAGCGTCGCGATGTTAATCGGCCCTTCGGCATATCGCGCGAGTAGAAGTTCGAATCGTTTAAGGATTGAGCTATTAACAAAGCAGCGAACCTGAAGTGGCATAAGCTAGTGAGCAGCTGGAGCTATCAGTCCGGGGAATGTTATCTCGAGATTTTCGCGTAGAATTTAGGACATCCTACGAGATTAGTTTCGATGTGAACGTTTTGGAAATGGTACGAGAAGGTTAAGAATGCAAAGTGAGAAGCGATTATTAGCAAGAATTGGAAGTTAAGCGTAGCCGTGCGTCCCTAATTATTGATTCGTTCAAAGTCATTAATTGAAGAAATTTCATATTCTTCCTTTGAATTGTTGTAAATTAATTCCCGGTTGGTATCGTGGCTGAGGCATTCGTTGCGCAGTGACGGTCCAAAAATCGAGAATGAATTGAGATCTTCTTAGTTATTCAACTCATTATTGTCAGGCCGGTTTTGGCAGCTAAGCATATTAGTGCTTAGTCGACGAGAGTGAGATTATGAATAATTAGGAATTTCTTGAATGTTTTCTTGACTAATCAATGAAGAATTTATTGAAAAGTCTTCTATACATCCATTGATGATGAGTCTTCTATATCAGATTTATTCGAATTTACTCCCATTCTTTTGGAAATAAATATATATTTTCAGATGGTATTTGATCCAGTTTTACATGAAGATTTTTGAAACTCTTGAATCACATCCATTTTCATGAATGCTTGATTTTCTTCATTCTAGCTGAGATGAACAACCTATGCAGATAGGGGATTCAGGGACATCTTATCTTCGTGATTGAAGTCTAGTGGGACGCCACTGATTGTGTTTGTCACGAAAGTACTAAGGACTGGCCATCCTTATGTACTATGGTGGTTAACCAAGTGACAAATGTAACCTGATAATAGTTCAAAAGATCATATTGATCTCTCGGTTAAACTCCTTTATAAAAGTTTTATTAAACAAACTCAGTGTATACTCGTGCTTGATGCCCATTCATTCTATTGACTCCTTTTATCAGAAATCCTATTGATTTCAAAATTCCTAATGATGAAGAAATGTGAAGATAGATATGGCGATGTCTTAAATGATAGAAACTACAACTGCATGGACAAAGGAGTGGTTATGCAAGTTTAAGAATTTGGTGGTTAAGACAGATATGTCATGTCAAATTGGAATAAGTACTGATTCGAGAAGTCATGGATAAGAATTGAGGCTAATGAGAATTGAATAAAGGAAAAAGGGCAGTAAATAAGAGCCCATGATTGTAAATGTTGTTGAAGGGCGAAAAGAAAATGGAAATAGAAATGTTGGATATGAGATGTTCAATGTTGAAGAAAGATTGTTTTGGACATTTATTGAAGGGCAAAGACAGTAGGCAAAATATCATAAGATTTTGAATGTTTGAGCCGTTGTGGACATGAGATGTTAGAAACAAGAAGGATGACTTGGATGGAGCAGAGTGAAGTGAAAAAGAATGGTTTGTAAGAATTAATAAGAAGGACCAAGACTGAATGAGGGGTAAGGTGAATGTGGAGTAAATAACTTATACAAGCTAGTGTAGAAAGTCATGATTATCAAGGATGGTGGAAGGTTGACCAAGATGGAATAAAATGTCAATAAGAAGGAAGGCAATGGAAGAATTTCTTTCCAAGAAAGAAAGCGATTAAACCGAAGATATAAATTAGCTAAGGGAAGAATTGGAGTTAGAAGAGTAATGGCACCGTAGTTGCCTATAGGATGAGAATTAGGAGGGATTAACAAGACCCCATGATCAGAAAATAAGATTTCGGGAGAGAATCCCTAGAGATTTTATTAAGATAAGCGTGGAAAATTGTGGCTGTAGCCAGAAGGGTAGAGTGATAACAAGTAATAAAGTCAGAAGTTAAAGCTACGAGTTATAAGCTTCGAAAGATGGGAATTTTGCCGAAAATAGTATTATATTGACTTTGGTCGAAGTTTGAAAAGAGTGACAAGACTGCTTTTATGATTATTAAGAATATGAAAATTTAATACGATCATGAATGAAGATAGCAAGAAATGGATTGTGATAACGGTAAGAAGAGTTGAGCATTTCTCAGGATTGGAATCATGTCCTAACGAAATGCGAGCATATTGTGAGGAAGAAAATAAGATCATGAGTTGCGAGGAAGATGAAGGCGGCGTTTTGAGGTGGAAGCAGACATAGAGGTCTTAACGATTAAGCAAATCAAGAAGTTATACCAAGGGAATGAAATTGTTTCATATAAGAAGCATATTCCAATGAATAAGATTGCAAATGATGTTCGGACGAAGAATTTAATATGATCGTAGATCACATAACAAGATGATCGAAGATTCAGGAAGCGTATGCAATCAATCGAGAGTGATTTTAAGAGTTTACAAGAAAAGGAAGAAAGTTATGCATAAGAGTTTTAGTGTGAATTTCGAATGGCATGATTTTGTAGATAATGAGGGTGGTGTTAAATGTTGGAGTCGCAAGATGTTGAGTCAAAATTGAGGACTCGTCAAGTATAAAAATTGTGATCCGAAAGTGATTTCGGAGGATACGGGACAGTGAAGTCACAAAACAAATTTTGTTATTGGAAGAAGTTATGTCAAAGCTAAGGTTATGGAGTTTATTAGTTTTCAAAACTGTAAATGTCAAGGGTAAAATGTTTTCAAAGATATTTTGTTTCAAAAGCTTTTTATTTAAAACTTCATTACTTTAAATGTTTTAAAATGATTTTCAAAAATTTTTGTTTTCAAAAAGGATTTTTAGTGGGCAAAAATGATTTTTATTTGTTTTAAACCAACAAAATATTCGAGATTTCTTGCAAATGTTTTAACAGACCAATATTTTGAGAAAGTGTAGAATGAGTCGTAAATCAAGTTGTGGTTGACGTGCATGCCAGGTTGTGAGAATGGATCGTGGTGTTCGATTTCAAAATGCTACTGAAAAGAAGTGATATGAGGTTAGTTTTCCAGAATAGGTACTCAGTGAAACAAGGAGATGAAGGATTGATAGAAGTTTCCGATTATTCCTTTCTCAAGTAACATTGCTCGTGAAAGAGGAGTAAGAATGATCGGGGAATTTTTTGACATTCCTTTTCTCAAAGTTTTAATTGAGGAAGATTTAGTTTTAAGATATAGGGTTAAGTATCAAAGTAGTCACTGAAATGAAGACCATGTATCAAAAGTTCCATTCTAGTTATCAGGATATCATTTGTACCACTTAAGTAATCGATAATGACAAGCCGTTAGTCAACATCAGTTGACCATGACGGAAAACGTTACAATAGAGTTGTGGAAGGGATTAAGTATCAAAGCGGCCACTGAAGTGAACGTTATATATCAAAATCTTCACTCTAGTTATCAGGATCTCTATTTCATCACTTAAAAAATAAAAAATAAAAAATAAAAAATAAAAAAAGATAAAAAATTATTATAAAGATTTATTTAATTATATTTGAATTTAATTTAAACTAATTTATGAGCATTATATGTGTTGTATAAAATAATGTAAATAATTAATGAATTCGAATCTACCTTTTCTTATAAATGAACATTCGAATTATTAAAAAAATTTGATAAAATATAAAAGTGATATCTTATTTTGTTTGAATAAATGAATCTGAATGAAATTCAACTTCCTTTGATGACTATTAGTGTTAGAGACCCCAAATTGGATCCCAAAAAAATTCTCGAATTATGTGGCATGGATAAAATTTTTCATTCATTAATAAACAATTGTATTTAATGGGTATCCAGTTAGTTTTCTAAGAATCGCGTTTTAAAATTTCTCGATGACACGAATATTAAAATTCTCTGAAAATGAATAGTAACATGCATATAGGAGAACTAAAAACTACTTGCATGGAGTCCATTTTATTTAATTATGATATAATCAATCAGAAGGTGACACGTGTAATTTGGAAAATATTTTGCGATCCAAATTAGGATCTCTAGCATTTTTCTTATTTTTTTAGAAATCCAATTGTTTTCAGCTATATTTTAACAGTCTACATATTTAACTAAAATTATGAACAAGCCTCTGAAATTTAAGTAATTCTTCCATATATTAAAAAAAAACATTAATGATGAAATAGAGACCCCGATAACTAGAGTGAAGATTTTGATATATGGCTTTCACTTTAGTGACCACTTTGATATTTAATTCTAACATTTTCCGTTGGTCAACGGGTCAACACTAACGGAGTGTCATTATCGGTTACTTAAGTGGTACAAATGATACCCCGATAACTAGAGTGAAACTTTTGATACATGGCCTTCACTTCAGTGACCACTTTGATACTTAACCCTTAAGATATATCAATAAGCGATGATGCGTATTAAGTTGTATATGCGTGTTGACAAAGCGGGAGCTTGTTGAGAATTGTTAAAGAATTGTATCATGATTAGTATCAAGTGAAGTTGTGACCTCAGGAATTGTTCTTGTACAGAGTGAAGTTACAATCAAGATGACGGGTATAATATCTTTCAAAGGCTGCAAATAATTGAGGCTATGTTTCAAAAGATTTAGCAAATCAGACTATTTTGTAAGATTGAGAATCAAGTCGTTAATTAAATTATGTTTGATGTGCATCTAAAGATGTATGTGTTTGGTTATAGTATTCGATTGCGAGAAAGCGACTAAGAATGGACAAAATGATGTTAAGTTTCCCGATTGGGTATATCAGTGTTGACGCGGGGTATAGTTCGTTATACGAAAGGTCATGTTGATTTCGGAATTAGATATTCGTTCACGTATGATAGACGTTTGGAGCTAATGAGATTCGGAAACCAAAGTTTAAGGTTATTTCGGAATTTGAGTGCTCGCAAATGAGCTTAGTAATGAATGAGTTGGTATGATGGAATCCTAGAGGTTGAAAGATACAACCTGGGAAGTGGAAGCAAAATATTTGGGAGGTATTGTAATTTGGGCCCTTAGGATTGATTCTGAGGACAGAATCCTGTTAAGGGGGAAGGATATAACGCCCTAGAAATTTCGAATTTAAAATTATTTATTTATTATAAATTATATTATGTGAATATGGTTGTAAAGGTGAAAAATATGTGAAGTTGTGTTTATGTGTTTATATGATGATTTGTGTGAGCTGTGAAGGCCGATGTATTTTATTTGTATTTATGAAGATTTAAAAATATTTAAATCATGCATTTTGATCCTCTGTAAATTTTATAAAATTATCGGAGGAATTAAAAATCATGAAATCTTTTGTAATATTCTCTTTATAATATTATTTAGTTTTTAAAATGGTTGGGTGAATTAATTTGGATGTTTCGGTATTTTAAAATGATTTTGAGAGTTTTATTGTATTTAAAGGATCAAAACTTTGAAAATTCATAATTAATTCATTTTTTATCCGAAAAATATTTTAAAAATATGTGAGTGTTCGTAATTTTATATTCTTTATTTTAAAAATGAAAAGTTTATTTTTTTCGAATATTTTATTTAATTATGATTTATAGAAGTCAATTATTAATATTTTATTTGGGCCCGGGATGAGTGGATAGTAGTACTAAGGGTATTGGGCCTAAGCCCATTAGTTGGAAAATAGAGACAGTCGAGAGAGTTCTGGATAATCGGGGAGAGAGAAACAATTGGGGGGAGAAAGAAAAGAA
The DNA here is from genome assembly GCA_037693485.1 of Kitagawia praeruptora. Lineage (NCBI taxonomy): Eukaryota > Viridiplantae > Streptophyta > Magnoliopsida > Apiales > Apiaceae > Kitagawia > Kitagawia praeruptora. The sequence goes on from CM075347.1 coordinate 3,445,539, forward strand.
AAAGAGGGGAGGAAGAGATTAATATTGGGGCGGGAATACATATATGTCTATGTGTATGTATATTAATCGTGTGTGTGTGTGTGTGTGTGTGTATAAACTGGTGTATGTGTGATGTGATGAAGAAATGGGGGAAGTTGAGACTGGAGAGTCGGGTTGTGGCAGCAGGAGGGGGGCGGCACTACCGTGGCTGGCCGCCGCCGGCGGTGTGACCGTGGCTTCGTGGTGGCCGGACAATATGGTAACATGTGGGGCGTAACTGTGGGTGCAGAGAGAGAGGGAGAGAGGGAGAGAGAGAGAGAGAGAGAGAGAGAGAGAGAGAGAGAGAGAGAGGATTTTGATTCTCGGAAAGATGGGGAATCGGAAATCGGAGAAGGTATAAATTTTTATATTTTATTTTATTTATTTACTTATTTTATTTTTGATGTAAATTGTTTAATTTGCATATTAGTATAAGTTGTGTCGATTGTTGTATTTAAATTACATTTAATTATGAGACAATTGATTTAATTTTCGTAGTTTAATTTAGAAAGTTTATATTTAATTGAAATTGTGTTGCTGTGGTAATGTTGATTTGAATGGTTTCTTAAGTTGATTGTATACAAACAGATTGTATGTGTGATATGTGATTATTAGTTGAACTTTTTGATTGTTAATTATGAAGATTATGTTAATCCGAATTTTATGAATTGATAAATGATAATTAGTTGATTTTGAGGATTATTAGTTGATAGTGAACAAGGTACTGAAGTGGTTATGATTTATATGAATTGTGAGAAGGGCTTAGTAGTTAGGATGATATGATTTTGAAAAGATACGACTTGTTAGTTGTTAACGGATACATTTGAATGATTGTTGATTATAATTAGTAGCATATCAACCTACATGTTTTATTATGAGTGAGAATTGTAATTGTTAGACTATTATCAAGTGTATTATGTACACAACATATGAAGTGGTATACGCATAGGTTGTCAAAAATCTGCAAATAGTGTAAACTAGTATGATTTGTGATAAATGTGAGTTATTAATTAGTAATGGTGGGATGATATATTGAGTTATATGGTTTATTAAGTTATAAATGTTAAGTGCTAGTCGAGATGGTTGGAATTATATTGTGGTTTTGTTAATATTTGGATTTAATGATTATTGGTGGTTAATGGTGATGTTAGAATTACGTGTGGAGTTTATGTGAGTTGGCTAAACTGTGAATGCTATGTGCTAAATGTTATAAATCGAGTCATAGTATTCGTTGAATATATAATTGTCAACTGCTTGGTGTTGATTTGTAAGTGGTTGGTTAATAGTCAGTAATTAGTAACAAGTACTTGGTGGTGAAGTATATATGGATAAATGGTTTATGTGGAATAATTGTAGTAGTCGAGTATATATTGGTAAATGCTAATGTGCTAAGAGTTTGTGGAGTTGCTAAGTAATGTCTATGTGTTAAATGTTGGAATTTTATAAATAATTAGAATTGTGCTAGGGGTTATGAGAAGATCACAAGTTTTTAAATGTCAATATTTAAAGGACTTGTGTAATTCTTTTCGACTAATCCCTAGGGCTTACGAATATCCATGATTAACTATCACGAGTATAATTAATATACTTGAGTGATGTGATCATCGATATAGCGTAAGTAATAGTTAGTGCTAGGGGTTGTTCCCTAGGGCTTACGAACATCAATGATTGGTTGTCACGTGTATCAGTAAAATGCGTGAGAAATACGATCATTGGTGTAGCGTAAGTAGTAGTGTAAATTATTATGTGCTAGGTGCCGCATGTCTGGGCGGGTACTTTTCATTATTTGTTTATTTTTATGTTGCTGCAATTGAGGCAGCTTTTATTTTATCAAAAACAGGGTTATAAATTGTTTTGTTTGGCATGGAGGGGCTGAGCCCATAGTCCGATAAACGAATACTTCATGCCGAAATTTTCTAAAAATCCCCTGCAAATTTATTTAAAAGTCTGTTTGAGTTATTTAATTTCAATACTTGAAGGTGTGTTATGATTACTAATGGTTTAAGCATATATGTCAATGGATTATTTTGAGTATATAAAGTGGTTTTGATGATTAGGTGGTGTGCTGTTTTTAAGTGGTTATGTGACGTGTATATGTGACTTAGTAATTATACTAAGACTACTATATGAATATGATTGGATATGTCTATGTGTAGTGGTATGTGTTTGTATATGTTATTTATGATATATGTAAGCGTTATAGGACGCGCATGGGTAGAATAGAGCAAACGATATGGTTTTGCTTGAGTTCATACTGAAATAGTATTTAACCTTGATAATGGTTCGAATAGGAAACATGGCCAAGGACAAGTATGAGAGTTGACAGATGTTTGAACGTAGAGTTGGTGAAGCATGAAGGAAATTGAAGTAGAGCCGAGTAAGAGAGCAGTATGTAAGAAAGTAAAGAATGACGAGAAGCTGAGTTGAGGATCCATGTTAGGATCGGGAACTTCATATATCGAGGCAAGTGTTCTTGCTAATCACTTATTGTTCAAGTGATGCAATTTAGTTTATTTATAGTATGTGATAATTTGGCCAAGTATAGATGGCAGATGACACATATATTTTTCTAAATAAGCGTGATGCTGTTTATCTCTCCTACCCGTAATTCGAACATCCGATTTGCAAAGAATTTTACAAATAATCTTTCTCGCTCAGTATCCTATTCCTGGAATGCCTCTTCTTCTATTTTCGTCGAAATTGTTTAAGAATTCCATAAATAAAGGAAATCCAAGTTTTAAAATCCTTATAAATACCTGTTAGCGAAATTCCTGATTTTAACATATTATCACCAATGGACCCTCTTTAGGGGATGTTTCTGTCAAACTGATCTGAAATTTACTATAGTGAAATTATTTGGCAAATAATCGTTTTATACTATTTCATTCACTTATGCTGAGTCAAACCTTGCATTGTGTAGATAAATTTTATTAAATGCTTAGTACTTGACCATATCTTTGCTCTGACTTAGAATTTCAATTGTTGAAAATCTTGTTGTGATTTATATCTTTTATTCTCGCTCAAGTGAATTCTCTCTTTAGACAAGTTAATGATGTTATGACCCCAATTACTCATATCTATCGTGTTGATACGTATTCAAATATTATTCTTTATATTCTCCACCCCATTTATTATCGAACTCGTCGGTATTTATTGAAGATCTTGATTATTCGGTTATCACCCTGTTTTGTATCGAACTTGTCGATACCCTTTGAGATTGTTTTTTTATTCATCACCCCTTTTATCGTGTCGAACTTGTCGACACCTATTGATATTATTATTCCTTATTTACCCCGTTGTTGGTTTGACCTGATTGATACCAGTTGATGTTGATATTTATCAGCGATTCTTAATTATGAATTAATTGTTATTCTGGAACGTGAGTTTTCCAGTTGGTTGTTGTGGTAAGGCTGTCGATTGTTCCGACGCCTAGTGGGTTTGATGTAGAATTGGAATATTTTTGACCGAAAGGTCGGACCCTATTGTGGTCGTGGTAAAATGTTTTGACCGAAAGGTCGGACCCTATTGTGGTCGTGATAAAAATGTTTTTGGACCGTAAGGTCGGACCAGATTCGTGGTCGGAAGTAATAAGGCCAATGTGTGTCGTGGATCCATTCTAGGACATTGCTGTGTGCGTTTGTCCGGGGTTAGTGCTGACTGATCAGCAGCCTAACCTTAATGATTTTTTTTTAAAATAAATAAAAATTCCAATTCTAATCTATATTTTGAGATTGAGATGTTCAGTTCTTGACTTCCTGAAAGTCTGTTTGAATAATATTTTTGATATCAGAATTCTTTTCAATTCTAGTTTCTGATGCACCTGATGAATGGTAAATTGTTGGCCCTCGTGGCAATCTAAAAGTTGATGTCATTGATTCTTTCAAATGATGAAAGGAAATTCTTTTGCTTATCAAAATTGTCGTTATTGAAATTGTTATCACTATTTACACTTGCTGAGCATTGTTGGCTCACTCTTGCTTTTGCTTGTTTTTCTCCAGTTAATAGTGAAGCGTTGTAGACCTAGTAGGGACCATGAGTATTGATCTCCGGGCAGCGAGAAGAGACAGTCGAGTTATGGATCACGCCAGATAGTGGATTGAGAATGGCCGAGGTTGGAAATAGAGTTAGATAGTGATTTCATTTATTCACAGAAATGTATAATATGTTATTATTCTGGGATTGAGTTGTAATAATATAATTCGATAGTTTGTTTCATACCATAACCTGTATGCGATCTTGGTTAAGGGGTTTTAATGTTTTATCAGTTTATATGATGTTTATATTCAGAGTTTATATTATTGTTTATGGTTAGTGGCCCCATATCTGTACCCCGGATTTTGGGATGCTACAAGTAAGGTGTATTTATTGCGTGTTTAATGCTATGGTTTGTGAAAGCTTCGAGCTTTAATGGCTGCGCTTATGTTTCGTGACTAGAATCGTGTCCTCACAAGATGCCTACGTATCTCAGAGATGAGAATCAAGCCAAAAACGTAGTTCTGTTTGTGGAGGAGCAGGTCCTTATATAGGTGGGGAAAACCCTATAATTATGGTAGAATTAGGATACTTGGTGGGCAAGTTACAGCTTGGGCCCAATTCTAGAGCCTTCCAATTGATAAGAAATAAGTATTAGAGGTGTATGCCTTGAAGGCTACTCCTGATATGATTTAGTTTTCCTTTAAGACTCAATCTTGAAGTCTGAAACTGGATGATTTATTAATTACGAATTTATTATCATAAATAAGGTTTTGGGCCTCATAATTGGGCTTTGACCTTAAACCAACTTAGATTTATTCAACGTATCATTAAATACGTTTATAGGGCTTACTTTCAGCCCATATCATTTGCCCCCAACTTTTAGGAAAACTGATCAGGTTTTCATTGAAGTTAAAAGGTTTATGTACACTAGTGTTTCACAGGTATCGTCTTGAGTGCAAAGTGTGGAGCGACCTACACATTTGCGACGATTTGCCTTATTCGAGGCTAAACAACAATTTTTATGTCTTACAGAGAATTATTAATAATTTTCTTTGCATTTTTGGGAATCTTCGTTGTGCTAACGGGCACTTTCCTTTATTTTTTGATTAACTTCAAAAAATATTTTGGGCATGCTACCTTCGGAAATAATCTTGTAAATTATCTTCCATTTTTTCTTAGAAAATATTATTTCAAATCTACTTTTCTGTTTTCTGCTCAGGTTGAAAGATTCTAAAAAATGAGAGAAATCAAATGAAAAATAAAATTATAAAAAACAATAAAGAGGGGTTAGAATGCTTGAGCGGGGATGTGAATGTTATGATAATTGTTTGATAATAATGATATTAATGCATTTGGTATAAATTGACGATAATTTTATACTTAAATTTTAATGAAATTATCTTCTTCTTTTTATATAAATAATGATTAAAATAATATGTTTATATTAATTAATTAATTAATTAATTTTATCATTCGGTGCGTAGCACGGGTAGAACGCAAACCAATCAAAATATGACAACTCACTCTTTGGGATTTTTTTGGACCTCTAGAATTGCTCATTTCCTAATTTATTTGCATTTATAGAATGAAAAATATGTATTTGATTTATTTTTCTATTAATAATTATGTTTTCATTGTTTTCTATGCAGGATCCTCAAAACATGATTATATTGAACCAAACATTCTGTAAAAATAGCATAAAATGTCGTTAATTTACTTGGATAAAAAATAAAGAGAATAAGAAAATTGATATGTATCTCACATAAATTTTATCATATATCAAATGAATAAAAAACTTAGCTTACTCAGTTATAATACCACTCAAAGTGGTGTCTGAGGAGGGTAAATGTACGCAGACCATGCCCCTATACAATAGGGAGGCTGTTTCCGAAGGACCCCCGGCCAATTACAAATACAAATACAAATACAAAGAAAGGAAACTAATACAATCTAAACTCACACACACCCAGGGGTCGAACCCTTGACCTCCTACAAAGGAGACAAGGGTTCAACCCACTGCACCAACATGTTGTGATATTAATCTTTTTTTATATACACAATTTTCCAAAATCGTTTAACACGCGTCCATACAATTACACATAATTTGAGGAAAGTTACTTGAGATGCACATCGGATTCGTTACTCTCAAAACAAAATATAAAAAAATTATTTATTTTTTGATACACTATATATTTTTTTTAACTATTTTGAAATTTTAAAATTGTTCTTTCGGTGCGTAGCACGGATAAAATGCTAGTGAGTATAAAATTAATCCAACCACCCCAATACAAATTACTCCCTCTGTGTCTTAATAACTTTCCCCTATTGATTTTTGTTACTATTCATTATAAACGATTGACTACTAATTTAGGCATAATTTATAAGACAAAATATAATCATGAGTGATCTTGTTGGATTCGTATTTATGAGTACTTTAATACAGTGAAGTTTTTATATTTAGTACTAATACGAAATTCAAGATATTAAGGATCAAAAGTGTGCGTTGGCAAACGTATTTTTAAAAAAAGGAAACTTATTATGAAACGGAGGGAGTACCATTTAGCACTAACATTTACGATTATCATTACAACAATTTTTAGTTTTCACCCGCATTTCTTTCTGCTCCCCCTTTCCGTTCTAGAGAGAGAAAACAAACTCATCTGGATTACTTTTCTTCTTCAAAATATAAACACACAAGAAATAAAAATTTACACACAATTGGGAAAAAATGAATTTTGGCGACAATGGAATCACAAACACCCTAGGGTTTATGTAATCTGAATCACTTATACACAATCTCTCTCTATCTCTCTCCCTCCCTCTCTCTCCCTCTCTCTCTCTCTCCCCTGCGTATACATATATAATTGAGGATAAATAGCGATATGGCGACGCCATTGTCAGGGATTCAACACGGAGGAGGCGTAGCAGTAATGGCAGGTGCGACGAGGCAGCTCGAATTGTCGAACAAGCGGAGCTGTTCGAAGAGCTCGGCGTCGCCAAATTAGGATATTTTTGTTCTTTCATAAAGCTATCAGGTCTGAGCTAGATGCGCTGCACCGAGCTGCTATGGCGTTCGCTAGTGATCCAAATAGTGATTTTAAGCCTTTGTTAGAGAGATATCACTTTCTTCGATCCAGTTATAAGCATCACTGCAATGCCGAGGATGAGGTTCGTGTTCAAACTGTTTCGCTTTTGTCTATTTGATTTGTTTGTGACATCACTAGACTGTAAATTGTGGATTTTATAATCTTTGCCTCACCATGTATCGTCCTTGACTTTTCTTCTTAAATGAAGATTATTTTCACTTGGATGGATGGGGAAAAGATTAATAAGAAGCGTAAAAGTTGTATAGATCATCCCGAGCTCAAAAGTCCTACAGATTCCGAGGCTAGCACCTCAATATGTTCGATTGATAAAGGCCAGTGTGCTTGTGAATCTTCAAACACCGGAAAAAGAGAGGTTCTGTTGCCAGACTGCTGCCCGCCTGCCCTGCAAATTCCACTCTGGACCGACCAGTAGATGAAATATTGCATTGGCACAAGGCAATAAAAAGGGAATTGAATGATATAGCTGAAGCAGCTAGAATAAGAGGCTGCAATGCATTGCTGAAGTTTGTATTTTCCACAGGTATGCCTAAGTATCTTCCTTTTTAGTATCTTTTATACTATCTTGTGAGTAATTTTTATTTTGAAAAATGGATAAGGAATCATAATCGGAACCAAATGCTGTTGGAGCTGACTGTTGTTTATTTGTTTTTTTGAACATCCTTGTGCTCTAATAAAGTTTTCGTGCTTGGATGCTAGTTGGTACTGTAGACAGCTAGCTTAACGATGTTCCACTTGTAGTACATTCTTTACAAGATGCTATCCCTATATGACTGTATGCAACTTGCTGACTGTATGCCATGTCTCGGTCAGCATGTACTGCTATGTAGTGGTCAGTCGTGTTTCGTGCCTGGACTAGGAGTCAGTAGTAATAATTCACTTGTCACAGCTAAATCCCTACGTTCGTTATCATTTAGTCCCAGTGCTCCTTCCCTTAATTCCAGTCTCTTTAATTGGGAGACAGACGTGAGCTTGACAACCACTGGGCATGTGACAAGACCCATTGACAACATATTTAAGTTTCATAAGGCCATTAGCAAAGATCTAGAATTTCTGGATGTTGAATCTGGTTCACTTAATGATTGTAGTAAGGCTATTCTCAGGGAGTTCAATGGTAGGTTTCGTTTGTTGGGGGGCTTATATAGAGCTCACAGTAACGCAGAAGATGATATTGTGTTCCCTGCACTAGAATCAAGAGAGACCCTTCACAATGTTAGTCACTCTTATACGTTAGACCACAAACAGGAAGAGGAACTGTTTGAGAATATTTCTTCTACACTTGCGGAGCTTTCAGAACTTCATCGAAACATAGTGAGTGTAGGTTTAAGTAGACGTAACTCTGTTTCTTCTGATCACAACAATAATTTGCAAAGATACAACGAACTGGTGACAAGGGTTCAGGGAATGTGCAAGTCCATCAAAGTTACTCTAGATCAGCATATTTTGCGTGAAGAACTCGAACTTTGGCCTTTATTTGACATACATGTTTCTTTGGAGGAGCAAGATAAACTTGTTGGTCGTATAATTGGTACTACAGGTGCAGAAGTGCTACAGTCTATGTTGCCATGGGTAACTTCTGCTCTTACTCAGGAGGAGCAAAATAAAATGATGGACACATGGGAGCAAGCGACGAAGAACACTATGTTTAGTGAATGGCTTGACGAATGGTGGGAAGGAAATCCTTCCGCAGCTTCACAGGCATCAGCTTCAACATCAAATGATGCTATTTCAGAAGGTTCCTTTGCACTACTTTTTACATGAGTGCATCCTTGTTTTGTTTACTGTATAATCTTTTTGATTCTTGCATCTGTACTTGCGAAGGTCTTCCACCTTGATGGACAACTGGGTCAACTGCACATGACATGAACTTATTATTATTATTTTTTTAATTTTCAGGTACTGATGTCCATGAAGCCGTGGACCAAAGTGATAATACCTTTAAGCCTGGGTGGAAAGATATATTTCGGATGAATCAAAATGAACTTGAGTCAGAGATAAGAAAGGTTTCTCGGGATATAACTCTTGACCCGAGAAGGAAGGACTATTTCATCCAAAATCTTATGACTAGGTCTGCCTTTGTTATATACATGATAAGTTTCTAGTTGTATTTAAAAGTTTGTCTTGCAGCCTCATATTTGTTTTTGTTATGGTTCAGTCGCTGGATAGCCGCTCAACAAAAGTTACCTCAGGCAAGAACCGGTGAAGGTGAGGATTTACTTGGATGCTCTCCATCATATCGTGATCCGGAGAGAGAAATTTTCGGGTGCGAGCATTACAAACAAAACTGCAAGGTTCGTGCTGCTTGTTGCGGCAAATTATATACATGCAGATTCTGCCATGACAAAGTCAGCGACCACTCTATGGATAGGTATTTTTTTTTGGTACCATTTCTTTTAACTTCCTTTTACCCTTCCCAGAAAAAGTATATTACATGTGTAGTTTCTGTTTCATTTACAGGAAGGCTACTTCAGAGATGATGTGCATGAGGTGCTTAGAAATTCAGCCGGTTGGGCCAGTTTGTGTAACACCATCTTGCAATGGACTCTCGATGGCAAAGTACTATTGTAGCTACTGCAAATTTTTTGATGATGAAAGGTTATAGATTTATCCCATTAAAATCTTATTTTCTTGGTCATAAGTTAATTAAATGCTCTAAATGATGCAGCAAATAATAGATCTAAACTTTTTAAATCTGTTTTTTATGTGTTTAATTGTTGTTTTAAGTTTTAGTAACTCATTAATTATGGTTGCACTGTTAATGATATCTTGCCATAAAGGTGTTTCTCTGACCACACTTTCTTGAGTAACAATTGAGATGACGATCTATTTGTATATTTGTCTTTCCATAAGATAAAATCAATTCAGTTCTGAAGAGAATGAAGGGGATCCCATCCTAGCACGACACTTGTGTTAGACGATGTACAAAATTATAGATTTCAAAATTTTACAAATTGTTGACTCATTATGATAAAGGTCAACTCTGCAAAGAAAAGGATAGTTGTCTGAATTACAAATTTTGGAAAGCTTAGAGATCTGCGGTGAAACAATGTTGTTGATGACACTGATGCTTAACACAGATAACAATATAAAGAGTAGCTTGTGGCACCTTGGAAAGGAACCATGTGGTTTATGGGTGTTTATATACAATCTTTCTGTTTAGTAAATTACTTTATAAGATGAACATGGTAGCACCTGGATTAAAACTGCTCTTGTGACTATTATTAGTGTTGTAAAAATGTAAAATCCAACACATTGGAGATACCCGTCATTTCTGTTTAGCATGACTGAAGGAAGGGCATGATCTGATCTTTGTCCCAGTAATTTGTTAGCAAAGCTTTCACTGACCTTATAAAACAAACAACTAGTAATTGTCAATTTGAATATTTGGAAATGATGGACAATGTCATCATAGGGAAGGGTTATAAAATTGAATATGTTACATGAAATTTTTTATTGAATCGGATTTGTGACTTCTCCCTTTTTATCTTCTTTCTTCAGGACAGTTTATCACTACCGGTTTTGCAATTTGTGCCGGCTGGGAAAAGGGCTTGGCGTCGACTTCTTTCATTGTATGACATGCAATTGTTGTCTGGGAAAATGATAGCATCAATAACACTCTTCTATCTGTTTCTGATACTGCTAAATAGCATCAATAAACAAGGGACAGTTATGTCAATAAAAAAATATGGGACGGTTGCCCCTCGCTCAAGTAAATTTCGTGGATCAAGAAAAATCTGATGGAGGTTTTAAGTTGGTTTAGAAAAGCCTTTTCAGATTAACTTAACTACATACAGAGTTTGTTTGTGGATGGAAATCACTTAAAAGTTAAGAATATGATCTCTTTGAATAGTCATTATTTTTAACAAAAAAAATTCTCTGTATTAAAGTTCGTTTTCCTTCCCACTTGCTAGGTCTACTTTGGCATGCTTGATGCTTTAATGGCTTCTGAAGTGCTGCCAGAGGAATACCGAGACCGCTGCCAGGTACAGTATCTTTAGTATAATTCGTATAATGCAGTCTTGGAAGTGACAGAATTTACACTATACTTCTGAATATCCAGGATATATTGTGCAATGACTGTGACAAAAAAGGAAGTGCCGCTTTTCACCGGCTATATCACAAGTGTGGGTTCTGTGGATCATACAATACCAGAGTCATCAAGGTTGACAGAAACCCAGATTGTGTGAACTAAGTAGGTAATATAGGGAACTTGCTCACAGTAGTGTTCGAGGCTTGTATCGTGATATTGCAGAAGTTAAGTAGCCTTGTAAAAAGCTTTATGGCCCGTCAGTTTAATTTTTAGTCATTATGATACAGAAGTCTAAGCAAGCACAGGTACTTAAAAGTTGGGGGTTATGTCCGTGCTTATTTGGTCTTTGTTTCATCTGATATAGTGCTTAATGAGAGCTGTGAAGACAGGTTAAGAGTTGGGAAAGAAGCCACTAAGGCAGGCAATTGCATGGTTGCACCCTAATAAGATTGTTTTTTTTCTCGTTAATATCTTAGATTTTTCTTCTAACAGAGCAAGGTATCTTATAAATTCTTACGGCAAAATATTACGCAGGAATGCAGGATTACACTGACCATCACACTTGGTCACTTACACGTTTGGTACCCTTTTTTTCTAATTCTATTCTTTCGTTTATATTCTGTACCAAGTCTCTTCTTTGTAAAAGAATATGCCAAATTTCTTCCATATTCTTTGAAATTTATGCTGGATGTATGTATTTCTTTTGTACTGAATCTAGGTAAGCTCGTAAATCTTCTCTCTCATGTTAAAGAGTGCAATAGTTTTGCCTTACTGGAAATGGATTTAAAGGTGTCCTGCACTTTCAAGTTTCAATATATGCTAGTTTCTTCCAAATTGCAATCTTATTTGGAGACTACATACACGTTTAAATATTGCCATTCAAGATGATGCAATCCTTGGAAACGTTCTACGTCAAAAGTTATTTTGACTTCTGAGTGATATTTTCAGTTTGAGAATTCATGTTTACTTCTGAAAATGGACAGAATAATTTACTAAGATAGATTCGGTGGTAGTAGCAATGATATTTAGATTTGTAAATATTGTAGTTAGGGCTATATTTTGAGTCAAATTTTACTTATGAAATGGAATTAATTGATTTGAGCTAAACTGGAATTCTAAGTTTTTTTTTTTTTTTTTGAATTCTAAGTTGATTTTTGGATTAAGTCTCAACTCAATTCATTTGGCTAGTATACGGTTCATGATTCGTTATGACTGAAAAGAAATTGATGGTAGATTCCAATGTAGGGTGATGGTTAAAAATAACCATTTTTTAAAACTTAATCATGAAAATACCCATTTTAAAAGTGGATGGTTATTTATAACAAATGGGATACCCATTTCTAAGTTGGGTATCTCATTTTATATAGGATACCCGTTTATAAGTTGGGTATCACAAATTTTTTTATACTTTTAATTTTTTGGGATACCCATTTACGGGTTGGGTATCTTATAGGGATACCCATTTTTGAATTGGGTATCTTATACAAAATGTGATACACTGATACCCAATTACGAGTTGGGTATCCCATCGAGTAAAATTAACCATACACTTTGGAAATTGTTATTTTTGTCATTCTTAACTAAAAAATGGGTATTTTTAACATTTTTTCATGTATACCACGCAGATTTTAACATATAACATTTAAATTTATATCCTATATATAATAAGCATAAGGTGGATAATTGGTTGTCGATCATTAAATTTAAATTTTAATTTATGATCCAGATTATGTCCTATTTTTTTAATACTTAAATACAAATAATCGAAAGAATGTCACAAATACACATATTTTTATAATAGCCAACCAAAATATCCATATTCAAGAGAGATATCAATTTTACCCATTCGATTACCCCTCCATCAGATGCGTATTATATTTCTTCTTTTCTTCGACTCCTTCAACCGCCATACAAGCAATTCAACAAACCTTATCCTTTTTTTTTTGCAATACATACAATCATAAATATTCAAGTCCAGTATGATTTATTGGCAAATCTAATTGCTTAGGTAAGAAAAAAATTGGACAAAAAATGTAAATATGTGTGTATATGTTTCTATTTCTAAGCTACATATATACATATAATGGGGAAGATGATGAGAATCACAATACACATTTTGTATTTGGATATATTGCAAGATACCCCGACCACAATTGCGTATGACATAAAGTTTTTACTAATGTTACCCAACATTCAATTGCGTTTGCGTATCAAGTTTTTGAAATAAAATTAGCAAACAATACCCCAATTATTTATGTGTATCATAAGTATCCCAATATTAAAGAGCTATCTGCCAACAAACCCATTCAACTTCTCTCGATTTTGCATAATAACCATTATGGTTTTTTGTCACCATTTTAACCATCTACCTTTCCAAAATTATATCCTATATATAATTAGCGTAGGGAGGTTTATATGATCGTCCTCAGGACTAAACAAGTAATTTTATTAGAAATTAGAAAAGGGTCAGAGAACAAGTTCTAGGCTAGAGTATTGGTTTAAAAGACCAACTAAAACTATGCTACCAAGTAACTAATTTATGTTATTTTTAATTTAACAAACAAGCAGATCAAAAGAGGATGTACTAAAATAACATATGATAAAAAAAATAAAGTTTAGAAAATTATTGTTAACTAAAATTAATACAAAGATACTTTAGACTAAAGTTTGAAATATAATTTAAAAAAAAACCTTACCACATAAAATAGTTTCAAGAAAACTTAATATTTAAAAAAAGTCATTAAAAAAATCTTCTTTTAGATTTTATAACAAGCATATTTTTAAAATTTATACTAAGAAAAGTCAACAAAAAATAAATTAACAATTTATTATTTTGCAAAGATTTTAGATTCGGTAATAAAATTGTAAATAAATTAAAAACAATCCGAAAATTCAAAATAAAATCATTTATAAAGAATCTAAATATAATAACCACAAAAAATCCTATAATAATTTATTAATTTAAAAGTTGCAAAAATATTAAATTTCATCAAGAATAAAATTTAAAGTAATTTAATAAAAAATAAAACTAATAAAATATTCATCATCAACTTAATTAATTATTATTATAAGTTAACATATTTCCGTAATAGTTTTAATATATATACAAGTCCAAAATACTTGCATATTATTAATTTATTATCATTAAAAATAAAAAACAATTCAAAATGTTATAAAAACTACTATTGACAAAAATAATCATAATAAAAAATTTATTATAAAATATTAATAAAGCAACCTGTGCACTGCACGGATATAAAGCTAGTATTGCATAATTTGCCTTAATAACCATTATGATAATTTGTTTAAATAACCATAATGGTGACAAAAAATAATCAAAATAATCCATTGTATTTTATCGATTTTGTGAAATTTTAGAACTGTAGATGGTTAAAATTGTGAAAAAAAAACTATAATAGTTATTATGCAAAATTGAGAAAAATTCAATGAATTTTTTGGCAAATAGCTCAATATTAAATGCATATTATATTTGTTAGTTTAACCAACAGCATCAACAATCGTTACTTTTTCCCTTTTATGGTTGAAATTTCAGATCACTGACATTTATTGAAGAATCGATTCTACACGTTTCTGTCATTCTTCACAAAGAGTAAAAAAACAGAGGTCTAAGGAATTCAACTACAGACAGATTAAATGATATACTTGAGGATGACTATTGCAATCCACTGGACTAATAGCCAGGCCACGATGGAATAAAAGTAAAGCAACTTAGATGCTAAAATGCCCACTTCTATAATAGAATAAGGATTTTTTTTTTTTTTTTTTTTGGCACACACTTTAGCCTAACACAAGACATCTCCCCTTTTTGTATTTAGCAAAAAAAAAAAAAAAAAGACCTCTCCCTTTTTTTATAGAATGGAACAAGTCAGGGAATAAATACAAGTGCCCTAGGTCCTCCAGTATGATATATCATGATCAAAAAGGTATTGTTAAACATGGATATACTATCCTTAACACTTACAAGGTTGGCAACTGATCCCTCAATTAGAGATTAGAGATTAGAAATATCTCGTCAGGGACAGTAGAACTATTTATGGAGGGAGTTACCGGTAGTACTAAAACTCCTTAATATTCTCTGCCAAATGAGCTTTTTTCAGAGTTCTGAATGGAGAGAAGAGAGGAGAGTAATCTTGTTTCCCTAAAGTGAAACTCAATCTTGCCATTATAGCACTTAGCACATAGTGAATAAAATAATAAAAATAAACAGAGTAGTTAGAAGTTAAGGATGAAGGGGGAAGTCTAAAAAGTGAGAATCATATTCTAAACAAATTCGATATTCCTTGCACGAGCACAGAAGTCATAGCATTATTCTCAATCTAACCCAAGCAAAATAACAAGATGAGAACCCTCAAGAGAATTTTCTAAATACACCGAAGAAATATTTGAATCAGAATAAAGGGGAGAAAAACATTCGAAAATTGGCGGCTGAAAAATTCTGATCTCATTGGTTGGACTATTATTAAAAAATACAAGTTTGCAGCATTATATATCTACTTCATTAACAAAATTCGGTTGTATGTAATACTAACCGAGTTCACACCCACATTAAGACAACTGCAAATTTTCTCTAGCACTAGCATGAATAGTAAAAACGAGAATATATCACGGATGCAAAGATAAAAATACAGATCTGATGTTCTGAAATTGCTTCTTACATCTAAGTAATTAGTGATCAGGCATTAAAGATCTTCTACCACTCCTATTTTTCTACCGACTATATAGGCGTAGGGAACTGATTTCATCAGATATACTCTTGATACCTAATGAAGCTTAAAATTTGAACTAAAACATGTGAATTCTATTCAGAGAATCAGATCACTGATAAGTGATAATCAATAACCCTACTTTATTGACAAATAGATTGTACACAATTTTGTCACTCTTCCCAAAGAGTAACAAATCATAGTTTCAGAGAAATAAAAAACAGACAGATTAAACGTTATACTTGAGGAATTTCTAACAAGATCATATATAGATCACTATTGATTTAAACTCGTATATAAGCACAATTGCAACACGTCTGACTGCTAAAAAGATATATCTAGCCCAGCTGCTTATGATATAGGAATCCACTGGACTAATAGACAGGCCACGATGGAATAAAAGTACTAAAAATGTCCACTGCTATGATTAAATAAGGGCCATTTTTTTTGAAACAAAAACACCTTACAATTTGCAAGTATTCCAAACTCCAAGTAAACTGGTTCAAAACTAATCGTAGCATCGTAGCAAATAAGTAGGTGAACTTAATACGTGAAAAATGACATAATACCAATTACAATGGTTTTTCAAAAGATTTCAATCAGCAAACACCTTCAATCAGCTTCTAATATATGCATTCTCCGATCAATCAGCATCTAATATATGCATTCTCCGATGAATCAGTAGAGTTAAAGCTAAAGCTAAATCAGCAAATAAAACCTGCAACGCAAGTCACCGAGAGTAATTACAGCAAATTACACGAATTATTAAGGTGAAATGAGCATAGAATATATTTCTACACAATTCTCGGTATCGATAGGGAAAAACATATTAGGTATAAAATGCATCTCAGAAGGGCACTATTAAACAAAACATCAAAAGCAACACAATAAGACAAATTTCGAGACAAATTTAAGAATGTAAATTGATTCTAAAGAAGAACTAACCTGGGTTGGCACAACTACGATCTAAGCACCAAGAATCGAGTCTTTAATACTTACTCCTTGAAAATTATTGCCTCTAATCATATAATCCAAATACTGAACATGAATAGCATACATTGAGCGACCATTGGGCACTTCAACGTTCAACAAATTCCCCCTTTTATATTCAATTCTCGAATGGTCAAGTCGCACGGTAACTTTGGAGAGATCTTCCTCCAACTTTCTAAGATCAGTTTCTTCTTTCTTCAAGAACTTACGCCTCCGGTACTCCCTTTTGATATTTTCTTCTTCAACTTGGATAGCTTCAAGAACGGGAACCGCACTCAATACCTCAAACTTTTTACTTCGACAACCATCAATACCTCAAACTTTTTATCTTCTTCAAAATTCTAACGATCGCTCACGATTTGTACCGATTTGGAAATACTAGTATTCATTGGCCTAGTATTCATTGGCCAATGAATCCGGTCCAAGCTGACTATAATACTAATCCTTTCCACCAATCCTCAGTCCCTCTTGAATGATAGACACTGGTAACCACTTTCCAAATCGGTAGAAATCGTGAGCGATCGTTAGAATTGCGACTCGATCATCCTTGGAACCGATTATGAATCCGGTCCAAGCTGAATTTTCATAAATGACCCTGACTACAGCATTTCGAATCCGTAATCCAAAATCGGTCGTGTCGGCGAACGGCGATACCGCCATGGGTTTTGACTATTGAGTGAGGCGGAAGAGAGAAGAAGAGAGGTAGGGTTTTATATAGACGGTATGGATTAGAAGCGATCTAATCGGATGGCTAGTATCTCGCTGTTACTTTGTTGACATTATTTACTTATAATTATAATATAATATTTGATTAAATTAGTAGAACCAAAACTAATCACTTATAATACCAGCCAAAGTGGTGTCTGAGGAGGATAGACGTATGCAGACCATGCCCCTATACAATAGGCAGACTGTTTCCGAAGAACCCCGACCAAATACAGAATTACAAAACATAAAGGAAACCTAATACAAACTAGGAAACTCACACGCAGGAGTCGAACCACTGACCACCTTCAAAGGAGGCCAGTGGCTCAACCACTGCACCAACATGTTATTGGCATTTGATTAAATTAGTAGCAAAATTATTAATCTTTAGTTTGACAAAAAACAATACAGATAATTTAACTTGTCTAAAGCCAAAATAAAAATTGCATAAATAATTCGCAGTTTCTAATTAGGGAAACGGTCTGTGGCAAACGGTTGCCACTGATCCTTTAACCAACATACCGTACCGCATAAACTTTCTACGGTACGGGAAAATTACCAAAATATCCCTACTGTTCACGTACCGCAGAAACTTTCTGCGGTACGGTGAACATGAGATTTTTTATGTGAAAATAGGGGGCATTTTGGTAATTACTCTGTACCGCAGAAAGTTTATGCGGTACGGTGTTGTTTTTTTAAATCACAACCGTTGGATGGTCGATCCAACGGCTCAGAAACCGTTTGTTAAATAAGACGTCCCTGACATGCATTTACCAGGGACCGGTTACCTTCTAATTAATCTAGGATAAGTGGATAACAGATGTTTAATTCGGAAAAAAATGAATTTTTTTATTTAAATAAATATGTAGTTTAATCTACATGTCTTAAATTGTTCAAACCACAAATAGAAATGTTAAACATAGCAGGCATGGATCTAAACACACAAAACATGTCTCCTTTAAGGCTCCCGGTCATTACCATACGTTTGGTAAGTACTATTTACGGAACATACGATTCCAGAGCCGTTGGATCGTTGATCCAACGACTCTGATTTAAAAAAAATTGTATCGTACAGCAGAAACTTTTCGCGGTACGGAGAAATTACCAAAATACCACCTGTTTTCACATAAAAAATCTACTGTTAACCGTAACGCAGAAAGTTTCTGCGGTGCATGAACAGTAGGGGCATTTTGGTAATTTCTCCGTACCGCGGAAAGTTTCTGCGGTACGGTACAAATTATTTTTAAATCAGAGCCGTTGGATCAACGATCTAACGACTCTGGAACCGTATGTTCCGTAAATAGTCTGGTGCAACCGGTTGCACCAGACCGGAACCCCTCCTTTAATTGCCATGTCCATCATACTTTTGCCTAGTAACAGCTCAAAATTTATATTAGCACCGTGATTTCTTAATACTTAAAACCAAAACAGAAATGTAGTAATGTAATATATACATGATTATAAACACAAAAATAGGTCTCCTTTAATTTCCATTTTCATCATACTTTTGCCTAGTTTCATGTTTGTCGATTTCCCATCAAAATTTGGTGAGTGTTATCAGAAGCCAGAACTGTTAACATAATAAGAAATACACATCTATTACATATCTAGTCTCATTAGTCATATGAATAAACAGGTGCAACAAAGAAAGGAAGAAAGCTGATTCAAGTCATATATGCAGTGGACGAGTCTTTGTGTCTCATGACATAGGACCAAGTGGAAAATAACTCTGGGATCTATTAGTTGCACTTCAATTCTTTTAAGGCAACTTGAGCCTTTTGGCACTTACTGTACTGAAGGATAAGCTCCTTAACCTGTCACCAAAGAAATGGCATATTCTTAACAGAGTCATCTAAGACTATTTTTGTCCCAGATCTCAGGTTGAGTTCTCATTAATCGTTATTGTACCATAAAACGACATGAAGTCCTCAGATCAAGATTTTGATTTCAATGTTAAGCATGAGGATTTATTTAGCAAATGATACTTTTCTGAGTGTGTGGATGCATGGAGTATCAGTCTAAGTGATAGATGCCTATTAACTAGATATAAAAATACAGCCATGGTTACATCGCTTACTTTTCGGGCCCGCTTGCTGTGAGATGATGACTTGCTACACATGACTGCATCAAACTCACCGCAGTTGTCACCATTCTCATTGGTTCTGCCACTTTCCATTACTTGCGCAAAACTCTCTCTTGAAGCTGCTGGCTGCATGATTCAGAAAAGTGAGATTATAGGATTTGGGTCTGGACATGTAAAATCAGAAAGCAAAACATTTGTTACTTGATAAATTTAAGGAAGTTGCTAACCAGAAAAACCTGAGCTCTGCTTGTGGGTGTCCCAGGATCTTTCATCTTTACAACAGTATGGTCACTCCTAATAGATCTGTTCTGATATGCGTCAGATTTGCCTATCATGCGAGTAAGATCTGATCCGATGGAGTGAAAGCCGCCACAAGTAGACAAGTCCTTTTGTTTGCTTCCTAATTGTCAATACAATGTGAAAATATTGGATCTTTTAGTCAAAATAGAGGGAAAACCATTTTTTTATCAGTAACGTACCTATCGTATGAGCTTCTGATTAGGTCAGCTTCCTTTGGGGTTCATCCAACTCCTATCAATGTAATTGACTTATTAAAGATCCGTTTACAAGGAAATTTTAAATAAAATGTCCATAATGTGACTAAAGAACTTGCAAATTCTACCATCTCATCAAGGTTCAAGTCTTTCTTTCTTCATGCAATTTTTTCTCTGTTAAAGCAGAATGGATCACAAGCTTGCCTGCAGAAGTAGAAGTAATACGTAAACAACCATCAAATCTGCTTTAAGCACTGAATTAATTTTAAAGCTCAATTCATATACCGAATCTTTTATTGCTTTGTGATTCAACAAACCCTTCTTTTGTCATTTTATCAATTAGCTTGCGCACAGTGGTCTAGTTGACTTCTCCTTCGAGCTTGTTGTGAAGCTTGGAAACAGTAATGTAGTTCATTGGAAGAGCATGGTATAGTGCCTGCAAACAATTGCAAGAGACTTGAGCAACATTTACATTCTAAAAACTTAAGAATTAGGTGACATCTCATTATGTTCATTATATTATAAATCAACTCCCAGATAAATTTTTGATTGAACACATAATTACTAGTCTTATAGGGAAACCATTACTACAGATGGGAGATTCAAATTATATATTAAAAAAACAACCAAGATTGAAATTAAACATTCTACTCAATCTTATATTCTATCTTAACTTGCAATTGTAGGCATAACTGAAAAACTTGCAAAAACTACAAAAACTATAAACCAGGACTTATGAGAGCTTAAAAATCAAACGTACATCAGTGCTTTTTAGTAGAGAAAACACTAAGCTGAACTATAAATAAACAAGAATAGAAGGTAATAGGTGTTAGGAATCTGCCCGATTCCCTGCGAATGCGGAAGCGATTTGGTAAATATGTGTGCTTAGATCCCACAAATATATGTGATAGTAATGAAGCAACAAACCAACAATACAGTAAAAGAGACAAGAGATTTAACGTGGTTCGGCCCAGCCTACATCCACAAGAGTAACAACTTCACACTAGATAAAAGAGATTACAATATCCGGGTATCCGGCCCCTTGAATTTCATACAAAAATTCAGCCCTACAATACCTATTATGTATATCCCCAACTCACTGAAGTGTTTATCTCAAAACCTCCCCCTATCACTGTTTCCCGACAACCTTTCCTTCTCTCCCTCTCCCAACCCGGACAGTGCCACACAACCTGATAGAAAGACCCCCTGCAGCGGGACCACCTCCGATGGCTGCAGTCAGACCCAAGTACCCTAAGGAATAGTTTAGGCACGAGGGCCTTCTATCCCGACACTTCCTGAAAGCGGGCTAAACCGGCTCTCCTACTAGACGGACTATCTAGCAGCTATAGAGAGAAGAGAGAATTATGGTGTAAATATTATGAATGAGGATAGGGGTATTTATAGGATGAAATGGGGGGGTTGGTGAGGAAAAGGTGGGGGGGGGGGGGGTTGGTGGAAGTTTGAAAAGATAAAGGCCGGTGCCTAACAATCTCCCCCTCTTTTCAAACTCATAGTTAATCATTTGCACTCCATACCTGCGCCCTGTTGGCACAACTCCAACTTTTCCTCGATCCGTATCATTCCTTTCGACAAAACTCCCCCGAGTCCAAGACTTCAAACTATACCATAGTTTGCAAATTCATTCTCGAATGCCCACTTGTTATACGCACAAGTGTACCATTGACCTCTATTTGTCCAACTACATACATGTGAAGCAATCTGTTGTATACACACATACTCACTTGATTCACGTCGGCCAATCCCATATGTAGTCCATCACACACGCAAGTGTGACCATCACACACACAAGTGTGACCATCGATCTTTCATTTACTCCTCAACTGCATATCAAACAAATCAATCTGTTGCATGGTTCACTGCTCACTTGATTCGTGTTGATCGATGCCCATATGCAGCTGCAACACACCAACTACTCGTTGATGTCGTGGAAGCCCTTCGACCAAGCATCCATCCCAGCAGTCTTTGCACCATCGTCTAGACTGGAAGGCAATACAATCGCAGCAGTATCCTTCAAGTCACTCTTCCCTCGTGCACGAGATAACCAGATTTTCGAAGTTCCAGTACGTTCTGGCCACGTACTAATCAGACGATATATTCCCCCAAGTAGCGCTCCCTTCATCCGAACCACACGGCCTCTTTTGATATTCATAGCTCCCCCTACTACAGAGCATCTGTAGCCTTCTGAAGCTAACCGACCAATAGATATTAGATTCTTCCTCAGCTTAGGCACATATCTTACCTCGTTCAACCTGCAAACTATTCCATCGAACATTTTGATTTTCACAATTCCAATCCCCTTGATCTCACAAGTAGATCCATCAGCCAAAGAAACTGTTTCATTCTTTGTATCTTGGAATCTGTCAAAATGCCCCCTCTCGGAACATACATGGTAAGATGACCCTGAGTCTAATATCCATTCTCCTGGAGAACTAGTGCCTCGATTGAAGATGGTGCAAACATCTTCACAATCGAGAGTAACCACAGCCAATGATGCATCTGGATCCTTCTTATTAAGCGGACAATTCGGCCTAATATGACCCCACTCCTTGCAACCAAAGCACTGCATGCCCTTTTCACTGTATTTGGATTTACCCCTGCTATTGGTAGATCCTCTCACAGCACCCCTTCCTCTGTTATTTTGACTACGCTAAGCCAAAACTGTCATTCCGTCCTTGTCACCATCCTGGTTCTTCCTTCCAGCATTTGACAAAAGTGCTGACTGAACCTCCTCCATTTTTAACGCGTTCTTTCCGTACAAAATGGTTGTGACCAAATGATCGAATGACTCCGGAAGCGAAGTAAGAAGAATAAGGGCCTTATCTTCTTCCTCCAATTTTACATCAACCTTTTCAAGTTGATCAACAATACCATTAAACACATTCATGTGCTCAATAACATTGCCTTGAGCTGCCATCTTCAGCTTGTATAACTCGCGCTTCAGATTTAACTTTGTAGTCAAGTTCTTCCCGAGATACAATGTCTCCAACTTTGACCATAATTCCTTTGGCGTGCTTTCGTCAACAACATTATTGATAATGTTATCAGCAATGCATAGCCTGATGGTACTCATGCATTGCGACTCAGCATCCTCCCAATCTTCATCGCTCATCTTTGTTGGTTTTCCCTCCTTCCCCTTCAAAGCCCTTGCTAGCTTCTGTTGGGTTAGGATATCCTTTACCCTTCTCTGCCAAAGAGTAAAACTTCCTTTACCATCATATGAACTCACCTTGAATCCTCCAATACTTGCCATGATCTCCGTTTGCACACACAAACCAATCCAAACAACTAAATCAATTGGCCAGGTAAGTGTAAGAAACAATGGGAGCACTTCCGTCAAAATGGCGCCAAATTAGACAACCACTTTTCTTAACGACTTTCCTTCGGCACCAATAATTTAAACACAACTAGCTCTGATGCCAACTGTTAGGAATCTGCCTGATTCCCTGCGAATGCGGAAGCGATTTGTTAATATGTGTGCTTAGATCCCACAAATATATGTGATAGTAATGAAGCAACAAACCAACAATACAGTAAAAGAAACAAGAGATTTAACGTGGTTCGGCCCAGCCTACATCCACAAGAGTAACAACTTCACACTAGATAAAATAGATTACAATATCCGGGTATCCGGCCCCTTGAATTTCATACAAAAATTCAGCCCTACAATACCTATTATGTATATCCCCAACTCACTGAAGTGTTTATCTCAAAACCTCCCCCTATCACTGTTTCCCGACAACCTTTCCTTCTCTCCCTCTCCCAACCCGGACAGTGCCACACAACCTGATAGAAAGACCCCCTGTAGCGGGACCACCTCCGATGGCTGCAGTCAGACCCAAGTACCCTAAGGAATAATTTAGGCACGAGGACCTTCTATCCCGACACTCCCTGAAAGCGGGCTAAACCGGCTCTCCTACTAGACGGACTATCTAGCAGCTATAGAGAGAAGAGAGAATTATGGTGTAAATATTATGAATGAGGAGAGGGGTATTTATAGGATGAAATGGGGGGGTTGGTGAGGAAAAGGTGGGTGGGGGTTGGTGGAAGTTTAAAAAGATAAAGGCCGGTGCCTAACAATAGGTTACTGGATCCAGTAGCCTGGTTAGCAGAATGCACAGAACTTTGCGTTTTGAAAAAGAAAAGACATATGAGCTAAATAAACCTGAATTGTACATTTTTTTTGACGAAAACATGGATTATATTAATCAAATAGATCAGCCATACAGGACTCTTTCACTCCGATAGGAACAGATCTCCCATCGAAAACTCGACCTGGAAAAGAATATGACTCTCTCGCTAAGCAGTGAGCAGCCATATTAGCAGATCGTTTAATAAAAAACACTGCAATGTTTAACTCCAACATCAAACTACGACAATCCATAATAATGTTACCAAAAGGAGAGATCATGTACCCAGTAGCCTGCTTAGCAGAATTCACGGAACTTTGCCTTTTGAAAAAGAAAGATATATGAGCTAAAAAAACATGAATTGTACATTAACAAGAATAGTAGCGAATAAGTTACTGGATCCAGTAGCCTGGTTAGCAGAAGACATGCAACTTTTCCATTGGAGAAAGAAAAGATATACGTGTCGAAAACTGTTGGTCCATATTTACCTTCATATACATATGATCCTCATCCATGTCTGGCTGAAGTTTATTGCCATTTCGAAATATCAGGCCATCATTTTCTTCTACTACAGCTTCAAATTAATAGTCAGACTTCTGGAACCGTAATTTCTCTAACAATGAGGATCAGGGAAGAAAATCAAAATTAGGAGATACAGAGATTATATATTTTTAGAGAAAACACCTTCAGCTTATTGGTAATCCTTTCTCTAAAATAATCCATTCGTATAGCACCCAAGGAAGTTCCAACCTGGTAATTCCACCTGGTTGAAAATTTCGTATCCACCATTGAAAATTTCTCTAAAATATTTCCACCTCGCAAAAGTAATCCTTTCGTAGCACCCAAGGAAGTTCCAACCTGGTAATTCCATTAGAAACCAACAAGCATAAATATCTAGCTTACGAACCATGTCTGTTAATAATGAGGAACTTCTGTTAACAAATTTTACCAGAACAGCTGTAGGTGTTGCTAAACCAAGAGCACATGGACAGGCAACAACCTGTACAGATATAAGGTAGTCAAAAACTTGTGTATGTATAGATACAGGGTAGTCAAACACTTCACCAAAAATAGAAATGGGTAGGATCAACACAAACACACATACTCAAAACCATGCGAACCATGAAAACACTTTCAGTCAATGTAAACTGATGATTAGACATCACATAATTTCAGGAAAGGTATATAAAATTTCAAAGTTCGCTACCTGCAGATATTTTGTATTATTTAGAAGAATGCCAAGAAACTAAATATGTATTGATCCTTTAGAGAATAAAAGCTCTACATTATTGGACAGAGATTAATTAATAACTTTTATCCTATAGATGAATTTTGCAATTCCTATGAAAACCTGTGACTGACATAACTTGATTGATTGCATGGGCAGCAGGATTCATTTTAAAAGATATCACAAGTTGCATCATAATCTGAATTTTCCGCTTATCATTCCAAAACAGTACAAGAGAGCTGCAGTGCCAAAGAAACTGTGCTTCCATGGTTTAGAGTGGCTGGTAAGATTCGTGCACCAAAAAGATTCCAGAACATAAATGTGGTAGCAGAACAGATAGGGTTTCTCATGAGTAAAAATTTGACTCTTAGAACAATGGTAAATATAGTGAGAGTACATTTTATGATCCATGTGCTTGCAGCAAGCAATGCCTTTTTTAATTAAATCTTGCAAATTGAGACCACCGTTTAATTATCCATACAATATTCAACAATAACACATTTGTATTCATTAGGAAAATCCACTTTGTTAACGCAAGAGTATTGCCTAAGTCTACCTTTACATGTATGGATCTATTTTATTCAGAAGTGCTTGGATTTAAATCAATGTTCTGATTTCATTCTGCTTGTGCGGGATGTTTCTATTTTATTTAATCGTTTTAGTACGTATGACAAATGCCACCCAAATATTTTGGTCATCCCGTATTTGCTACTCTATATATGTTACTGTCCTTTATACCTCCCAATGGATCTTTTGATCTCATGACATATAGACTTAGTACCCAGGTAAACGTTGCAGATATTATTTTTCTTTATTGTTCATTACTTATATTTACCTAGTAGCATGTTCTAATGACGAGTTGTATTTTGTTTTCAGGTTAAGCCCCTGATATGGGTGGAAGCTCAAGTGGAAAGGCATTTTAGAAGTCGTATGGAAATCATGGTGTAATGGACTGGCCCAAGTAAGAATCAGGCCCAATGATAGGCCCAAGAGGAATTAGAATGGCAGACTAAAAGAGGGGAAAATGAGAGAATTAGGGTATCGATTATGAATATTGTGTAAACACCAGCTAGCTTTGGGAGAGTACGGGCCTCTCGAATGTCCGATATCTTTATGTTTTCTGTAATCAATTCCTGTGAGGAGTCAGTTCATTGCAATTGGTATAAGAGCTGTTCGAGAATGGGGGATATTCAAAGGTCAGAGATATCGGAGGAGATGCTAGGGTTCAAAGAGGAGATGAAAGAGTTGATTACGAAAGGGGTGGAGGAGATGAAAGAGTTGATTACGAAAGGGGTGGAGGAGGCAATTGAAAAAGCAAAGGAGGCGGTGCGTCAATCACTAGCAGAGTGGGCTAGGGAGAGTCAAACCACGACGAAGAGGAGGATGGGAAAGAACTATGCAGGTCCAGAGAACGACGAGGGGGGAAGAGAAATTGTAGTTGGTGGAGATATAACACAAGCAAAGGAGATGTCTTCAAATCTGAGCCAGTCGATTCTTGGTGGTCCAGAACAAGGAGGGATGACTAAGTACAAGTTTATTCATACTGGTACGGAGTTGAAGGTCGTAGACACCTCTGATGTGTCAAAACTACTACATGAGATGTCCGCATTCCAAGTGTTTGATGAAAAGTCTGAGAGAGTATTTGTTCAAAAAGCTCCACTGTCGATATCCAAAGGTACAAATTCTCTCATCTGCTCTCCCAAAACTTATTGTAATGCTTTGAAAACACATTGTAAAATGGTTATGGTTTATAAGCTTCATGAAAATGAGTATGGAAAATTTTCTGGGATGAGTGATGTTGGTGGAGGTTATGATGACTTGGGAAATGGGATTGGTTTGGGGGGATCCTGTCAAATAGGTATGGGTTTTGGGGTTGGTTATAGGGCTAGTGGGTCCGGCGGAGGTCCGGGAGGTAGTTATGGGGGTCATGGTGGTATTGAGGATGATGAAGGGGTGGGTGCAATTGAGAGCTTTGTTGAAGATGAGTTTGGGAAAAGTACTTCAGGGTCGGGGTGTTTGGCATCAGTGAATGAAGAAATTGTTGTAGACTATGACTATGTAGTAGTTGCCATGGGAGCTCGTGCAAACACATTCAATACTCCAGGGGTAGAGGAAAACTGTTTGTTTTTAAAGGAAGTAGAAGATGCTCAAAAAAATCGTAGGACAGTTATTGATTGCTTTGAAAGGGCCAGCCTACCTAAACTGACTGATGCGGAGAGGCAAGAAATTCTTCAATTGGTTGTTGTTGAGGGTGGTCCAACTGGTGTGGAGTTTGCAGCTGAGCTTCATGATTTTGTATTTGAAGAGTTAGTTAAGCTATATCCGAAGCTGAAAGATTATGTTAAGATAACACTTCTCGAGGCTGGAGATCACATATTGAACATGTTTGACAAAAGGATCACAGTATTTGCTGAAGAAAAATTTCAGAGGGATGATATTGATCTAAAAATTTCCGTTGGAGGACTGAACACTATGGTAGGTGAGCAGGGAACTCAACTTTCTGGTGGACAAAAGCAGAGAGTGGCCATAGTCAGAGCGATACTTAAGGACCCTCGGGAACATGTTCTTGCATTTTTTGAAACTATGGGTTTCAAATGTCCTGAAAGAAAAGGTGTTGCTGACTTTTTACAAGAAGTGACATCGAAAAAGGACCAGAAACAGTACTGGCTACACAAAGACATGCCTTACAGATTTGTTACAGCTAGGGGTGTTCAAACAATCCGTTAAACCGTGAATCCGGACCGGACCACAACAATCCGAACCAACAAAAACCGAAACCGTAAAAACCGTTGTTAGTGGTTCGGTTAACCGGACCGTTTATACATAAATGGTTTGGTTATGGTTTTCAATATTTTAAAACCGGTTAAACCAAACCGGACCGTTATATAATAATACGATAAAAAATTTAGTAGATAGTTATAAGTTAAGATTATAACTTATAGTATGTAATGTATGTACGTATATATAATAAAGGGATTAAATTAATTAATAAATATAATATTGAGTTAATTGTCAATATGTTGTAGTTCTACACTAAATTAATTTGTTTACTATTTATATAAATTCAATTGAATTATATAAAGGTAATACGTAAATAGTAGAATAAACACTGATAAACAAATATTGTAATACATATATGTAGTGTATAATATTAATGTGTATTAAATTTTACTTTATATTTATTCAAATTAGAATTTCATTTTTATGTTTAACAAAAATTAAAAAAATAATATGCTATAAAGTCAAACCGTGGTTGAAAACCGAACCAATCCGTTCTTCTATGGTCTGGTTTGGTTTGGTCTTGGCATCTAACTGGTCTGGTTTGGTTTTGATTTTTGAAAAACCGTTTATATTGGTTTGGTTCGAAAAGAACAAGAATCCGGACCAAACCAATCCGTGAACACCCCTAGTTACAGCCAAAGAATTTTCTGAGGCTTTCCAGTCGTTCCATGTTGGAATCCAAATGGGAGATGCTCTTGCAACCCCGTTTGACAAAAGCAAAAACCATCCAGCTGCATTGACTACCGAAAAGTATGGTGTTGACAAGAAGGAGCTCGTGAAAGCTTTAACTGCAAGAGAGATTTTGCTAATTAAGAGAAACGCATTTGTTTACTTGTTTAGATGGTGCCAACTTAGCGCAATGGCTATGATTTACATGACAGTGTTCTTAAGAACTGAGTTAGACCATGATACAGATATTGATGGAGGATTATACATGGGTGCTCTATTTTTTGCTGTTATGATGATAGTTCTAAATGGAATGGCTGAGCTAACCGTGGTAATAGGCAAGCTTCCGGTCTTTTACAAGCAAAGGGACCTTCTATTTTTTCCTTCGTGGTCATATGCTCTTCCATCATGGATTGTCAAGATACCCATAACATTGCTAGAAGTAGGATTCTGGGTAGCCATCAGTTACTATGTTATCGGATTTGATCCAAATGTTGGAAGATTCATTAAACACTTCGTAGTACTCGTACTCATGGGTCAGGTAGCTTCTGCATTGTTCCAGACTACAGGAGCAGTTGGTAGAAATATGGTTCTTGCCAACACATTCGGGGGATTTGTGTTTCTTATAATTTTGGTTTTAGGTGGATTTATGCTAGTACGAGAGTGTTAGTGTAGGTGCCCTAGAGGCAATACATTGTTTCTCGAATAAACCTTATGTCATTTGATTATTAAATAAATGTATTTATTATGACTCTAATTACTGCGATATTTGTTAGCATAATAAATGTCCTTAGAATAATGATACACATTATATAGTTTAAGTTTACAACTTGAATTTGAGATTATATAATATATCATATTCTTAAAGGTCCCTAGTCGAGTATTATTATACAGGACAATAATAATACATAAATAGACTAGTATGTTTTTGACTGATAACCACATCTCATTGGTTATAAGTATGGAGATACTAAAGTCAATACATAGGTACATGTAGGGGTACATGGTACTGGACAGACCCACCGTGAGATTCTTCATGTTAATTAAGTCATAAGAAAGACTCACAGTGATAATGGTGTAATGATCCTTTGACTTGAGATCATTATATTTCTATACGAGGATAATATACTTTGACTACATTAAAAGTTACCTTTGACCGGGTAATGATAAAAGTGGACATCGGGTATATTGTGAATCGTATGAGAAATATGAATGATAGATAAAGGATTTAACCCTCCTATCAGATAGGAGAGATATTATTGGCCTCTTGATTGAGTGAGACTATAAAATGCATGGCCGTGCTCAAATAATGATTTGTTATTAATAGTCTACTCATGGATCAAGTAAACCCGGATTAAATTATGAAGAGGATGACAATAAACATGCCTCGAGTTTAATCTATAATATTTGGTTAAAGGGATTATATTACACGGGAACATTAATCACAAAAGGTTTATCGAATCACGATTTAATTATTATTTAATTGGGTAGCAATGATGTATTACTAGATACCGCTCATTGTTTATAATTTTATTGGAGAATAAAATTATTGCCAAAATAAATAATAACCTATAGGGTCACACACATAGAACATTTTAAAGGAAGAATTAATTTAAATTATGAATTTAAATTAATTAATGATAAGTTGGATTTTATTATATTAATTAAGTGTGACTTAATTAAGATATAATAAAATACAAAGATATATGAGATATGATTTTAATAATTAAGTTTGACTTAATTATTTATTTGAATAATAGAATTAGATTTTATTATTTAATTAAATCATATTTGGGCTAGGTTTTGACATGGGCTTTTTGGCTTTATATTATCCTATATATAAAGATATGGGGTGAAGATTATGGTACGTGGAAAAAACAGAAGAGCCGCAGTCAAGAAACACTAAACCTAATAATCATATTTTCATTAGAGGCTAGTACCTCTCTTCCGGACAAGATCGAGAGGCGTTCTTGTAGGTGTTCGTGTGGATACCGTAGAGGGGGCTTCATAGAGGAGTGCTCAGTAATCGTGGGAGGCTTTCATCATCATTATTCTACAATCATAAAGCTATAATAAGGTAAACATTCTTACTACCATGATTATCGGTAATATTATACATGGATCCGGGCTTGGTTTCGATTTTATTTTTACCGTTCTTTCGCTGCGTTTTGTGCGATCGGAACCAACAATGGTATCAGAGCTACTTGTATAATGGGGTAATCTGGTTTTAACTGATGTATACGATACATACGTGTTTAATTTTGTTTACCAGTTTATGGTTTTTGAACCTTCTGCTAAATTCTGGCGATTTACATGTTTATAAGCATGGTTGCGTTTATCTTTTGCTGAAATCTGTTCGTCTGGGGTTTAGTGTCTGCTATGTTTTCTGGAATCATATGATTTTCTGTGAGTCTTGTATACAGTACACGATCTGTTATTTGACTTACCAGAACTGAATTTTTTTTTCTTAAGAACCCTACGTACTGCTGAACATAAGCGAAATGCATGTTTCGTTTTTCAACTGTTTTGTTGCGTCCAGATTATCGGTTATGTTTTAATAAGATTGAATCGTGGGCTGAACGTCTGAGATACCAGTAAAACGAATTCATGATTTGTAGTCAGACAATCACCAGTTATGGATGAACCCTACGTACTATGAACTCTACGTAATGCATGTATACAAACGAATTGTATGATTCTGTTTATTCTGTTTCGTTGTGTTCATCTGCTCAGCTATGTTCTAATAAGATTAAAGAGTAATCTGGAAGTTTAACAAACCAGTTTAAGTCGATTTTGATGATTAGATTTTCAGAATTTTAAGTTCATGCGTAAAAATATACATACATGTTTATATCGTCTAGGTTTGTTTTTTAAATCGTTTAAAAAAAAAACATGATATATGATTGTGTTATACTGTTAAGGTAATCATAAGTCTGTAATAACGATTTGGAATAAAAAACAGAGCTTAGTTTATGCATAAGGAACGAACTGGGTTATAAACTGAAGAACAGCTGCGGTAGGTTTAACACCTGTGATACGCATACGAAAGATGCGTATCAGCCAAATACGCATTCACAAGATGCGTATCTACTGATGCGCATTCGTATAATGCGTATCTGCCTTGTTTATTTGTTTTCTGATTATACGTGACATATGCATGCGTAACAGTTTACAGTTCAGGTTCTGTTAGTATCCTGCTAGGGTTATGAATTCTAGGTTAAATTTTATTCGATAATGCTTAACCTGGAATTTGTGAAATTTTATTAATTAGTAATTTTGATTACTATATTAATATTTAATTAAAATGTGTTAATTAATTTTTTATGATGTGATCATATTTAATTTATGTTGTATAAAATTGTGATTATACAATATGTGATTCTTTTAATTGCTATGTGAGCATGATGCATGGTTATGGCCCCAAGACCTAGTTTTCAATTTATTTTATCAATTTTAATTTATGGTTTGTAATAATTAAATACGACTTGCATGTCGTTTTTCTTTTGTAATTATTTTATCTCGAATGCAACTCGAGTTCTTTTGTAAAATGTTTCAAGAGGAGCTTGGAGGCAATCAAAGCAGCTTTGGAAGCGAAGCAAGAGATTTTGTAATAATTAGTTATTACCACCATAGATTGACCTTGATTTTTCCATTAGCTTGGAAAAATCGCATAGAATTGGGCCATAACCATAGCATATTAATTTTGGTGATGCACTTTACATATGATGCATGTGTAGAGTAACAAATGTATGCATGTTTTAATTAGATTAATGATGTATGCATGTATTAGATACGTCACCCATGCCATGCTTGCCATGCTAAACAAGATAAAATCTGTAACGATTCGAGATTTTAAAATGAACAAACGATCATGAGATTTCCGTGTTTATGAAACACGGAATTAAATATGAATTTTCAAATTATTTAGATATGGGGAGATTTTGTCAAAAACAGGTTTTACCTGTACGTAAGGAAGTTTGGTATTAAGTGAGGCCACTTGTGACTCCTCCAACAACCTGGAAATCAAACTATTGATAAATATTGATTTGAAGTATTTTAATTCAAGGAAAAATTGGGAATCTCTTTATGATGGGATCATGGTCGTTTTAATTTTGAAACCCCTTAACAAATTATTAAGTTTTAATCGGATGCTTTCCAATGAATGAACACTCATTGAATCCTAGATCGATAAGGGGAATGACTGCCAGTGGCAGGGGACTCCTGTCTATCGTGGTGAGATGTGACGAATATAAGCGGTTATATTCGACCGTTGTATCATTGGGTTTAACTTAACTAAGTCGTCATAATAAGGTGAAAAATAAACGGTTATATTCAATTATTATGAACTTAGAAGCATAGAGTTTGGTTTAAAAATCTATTAGATAGACAAGAACAATTGTTGTTCACCAAACTATCCAAGAATTATATATGATATAATTGACAACTGTTGTCTACCTAAATAATCATGTTTTAAGGACTACCAGTGGTTGACTTAGGATATGACGAAATATGGATCTTGGCTCACTAGAAAGATTTATGGGATATTCTTTCCGATTTAATAGTAAGGGCTATTAATTTGATAAAAATAGTGGGAGATATATTATGAATATATCATAATCATTTGAACATAATAATGATAACTCAGACAATCTAATGTTTATTTTGTGCTTTTAACATTGTAGATACTGAATAATGACAAACAACACAAACTCTCTATCCGTTCGATCAATCCTTAAGAAGGATAGATTGAAGGAGGATCTGAAGAAGAAGAAGGCTCAACAAGCTTCTACTTCAGGAATATATGTTATAGAAGTCAATCTGTCTACTTCTACATCTTGGGTATTGGATACTGGATGTGCTTCTCACATTTGTATAAATGTGCAGGAACTGCAGAGAAGTAGGACTTTGGCTAAGGGAGAAGTGGACCTACGAGTAGGCAATGGAGCAAGAGTTGCTGCTTTAGCCGTAGGAACTTATTATTTATCTTTGCCCTCTGGGCTTGTTTTAGAACTTGAAGACTATTATTACGTGCCTGCGATTCGCAGAAACATTATTTCTGTTTCTTGTTTGGACAAGAAAGGTTTTTCGTTTATAATAAAGAACAATAGTTGCTCTTTTGCTTTAAATGATTTAACCTATGGTGTTGCGCGTTTATTTAATGGTTTATATGTTCTTGATTTAGATAATCCTGTCTGTAACATAGAAAACAAACGACTTAAAGTTAATGACTCAAATCAAACATACCTCTGGCATTGTCGTCTAGGCCATATAAATGAGAAACGCATATCCAAATTACATAAGGATGGATACTTGGATAAGTTTGATTTTGAATCATACGAAAAATGCGAATCTTGTTTGCTTGGTAAGATGACTAAAGCCCCTTTTACTGGTAAGGGTCAAAGGGCCACTGAACGTTTAGAGCTAATACATAGTGATGTATGTGGCCCAATGCGTGTGATGGCTAGAGGAGGCTACTACTACTTCATAACATTTACTGATGACTTCAGTAGATAAGGATATGTGTATCTTATGAAGAATAAATCCGATTCTTTTGAAAAATTCAAAGAATACAAGGCTGAAGTAGAGAAGCAAATAGGCGGAGGTGCAAGTATTAAAATCTTACGATCCGATCGTGGGGGTGAATACTTAAGCACCGAATTTAAAGAGTATTTAAAAGAGTGTGGCATTGTATCACAACTCACTCCGCCAGGTACACCTCAATGGAATGGAGTTTCAGAGAGGAGAAATCGTACTCTGTTGGACATGGTACGATCGATGATGAGTCATGCAGATCTTCCAATAAGTTTCTGGGGTTATGCCCTAGAAACAGCGGCTTTCACACTTAACCGTGTTCCAACCAAGAAGGTTCAAAAGACTCCATATGAGATATGGGAGGAGAAATGGTCAAGCATGAACTTTATGAAAGTTTGGGGATGCAAGGCGTTTGTAAAACGTCAAGTATCTGACAAGCTTGGACCTAAATCCGAAGAGTGCAATTTTGTGGGATACCCTAAAGAAACAAAGGCGTGTTATTTTTATAGTCCTTCTGAGCAGAAAGTGTTCATTGCTCGAGATGCTGTCTTCATGGAAAGAGATTTTGTTTCCAAAAGAGACAGTGGGAGAACTATAGATCTCGATGAAGATCGAGAACCACAAAATAGCATTGAACCTGAGGTGGAACAAGAGCAGAATAATGATAATGCTCAAGAAACACAGGTTGTTCGTAGATCTGGTAGAATTCGCCATAAGCCAGAGAGATATGGATTTCTTTTGACTCAATGTGGGGATTTGATGCTCATAGATGAGGATGAGCCTCTCACATACCAAGTTGCTATGAACAGTCCAGACTCTAAGAGATGGCTTGAAGCCATGAAATCCGAGATGGATTCCATGTACGAAAACCAAGTTTGGGATTTGGTTGATCCACCTGAAGGGGTAAAACCCGTAGGGTGCAAGTGGGTTTTCAAGAAGAAAACTGACATGGAAGGAAATGTTCAGACCTATAAAGCAAGACTGGTTACGAAAGGGTTCAAACAAATTCATGGTATTGACTATGATGAAACTTTCTCACCAGTTGCCATGGTCAAGTCCATACGGATTTTGCTTGCGATTGCAGCATTCCATGATTACGAAATCTGGCAAATGGATGTCAAAACAGCTTTCCTTAATGGGAGCCTTGAAGAGGATGTGTACATGACACAACCTGAAGGTTTTGTCGATCCAAGGAATGTTGGCAAGGTATGTAAATTACGACGATCCATTTATGGATTGAAGCAAGCCTCTAGGAGATGGAATATTCGTTTTGATGAAACAGTCAAGGAGTATGGCTTTATTCAAAACGAGGATGAACCTTGTGTTTACAAGAAGGTTAGTGGGAGCCATGTGGCATTCATAGTACTGTATGTTGATGACATACTACTAATGGGGAATGACATACCTTCTCTAAAGGCTGTTAAGACTTGGTTAGGGAGCAATTTCTCTATGAAAGACTTGGGAGAGGCAACCTACATTCTAGGAATGAGGATCTATAGAGATAGATCTAAAAGGATGATCGGTCTAAGTCAGAGTACATACATTGATAAGGTTTTGCATCGTTTTGGTATGCAAAATGCTAAAAGGGGATATGTCCCTGTGTCTCAAAGGATAACGATTTCTAAAGACCAGTGTCCGAAATCATTAGATGAGAAGGACCACATGAATAAAGTTCCATATGCATCAGCAATTGGATCTATCATGTATGCGATGGTATGTACTCGCCCCGATGTTTCGTATGCTTTGAGCATGACGAGCAGATACCAGTCTAATCCAGGTGAAGGTCACTGGATGGCAGTCAAGAATATTCTAAAGTACTTGAAAAGGACTAAAGATTCATTCTTGGTGTATGGAGGAGAGGAGAAACTGGTTGTAAAGGGTTACACCGATGCAAGTTTCAAAACAGACAGGGATGATACTGTATCACAGTCTGGTTTTGTGTTTTGTCTATATGTAAAGTGCATACAAATGATAACATTGCTGACCCACTGACCAAAGGCCTGTCGCAGCAGAAGCACGACGGTCACACTAGTTCCATGGGTATTAGATACATGGGTGATTGGCTCTAGTGCAAGTGGGAGATTGTTAGTGTAGGTGCCCTAGAGGCAATACATTGTTTCTCGAATAAACCTTATGTCATTTGATTATTAAATAAATGTATTTATTATGACTCTAATTACTGCGATATTTGTTAGCATAATAAATGTCCTTAGAATAATGATACACATTATATAGTTTAAGTTTACAACTTGAATTTGAGATTATATAATATATCATATTCTTAAAGGTCCCTAGTCGAGTATTATTATACAGGACAATAATAATACATAAATAGACTAGTATGTTTTTGACTGATAACCACATCTCATTGGTTATAAGTATGGAGATACTAAAGTCAATACATAGGTACATGTAGGGGTACATGGTACTGGACAGACCCACCGTGAGATTCTTCATGTTAATTAAGTCATAAGAAAGACTCACAGTGATAATGGTGTAATGATCCTTTGACTTGAGATCATTATATTTCTATACGAGGATAATATACTTTGACTACATTAAAAGTTACCTTTGACCGGGTAATGATAAAAGTGGACATCGGGTATATTGTGAATCGTATGAGAAATATGAATGATAGATAAAGGATTTAACCCTCCTATCAGATAGGAGAGATATTATTGGCCTCTTGATTGAGTGAGACTATAAAATGCATGGCCGTGCTCAAATAATGATTTGTTATTAATAGTCTACTCATGGATCAAGTAAACCCGGATTAAATTATGAAGAGGATGACAATAAACATGCCTCGAGTTTAATCTATAATATTTGGTTAAAGGGATTATATTACACGGGAACATTAATCACAAAAGGTTTATCGAATCACGATTTAATTATTATTTAATTGGGTAGCAATGATGTATTACTAGATACCGCTCATTGTTTATAATTTTATTGGAGAATAAAATTATTGCCAAAATAAATAATAACCTACAGGGTCACACACATAGAACATTTTAAAGGAAGAATTAATTTAAATTATGAATTTAAATTAATTAATGATAAGTTGGATTTTATTATATTAATTAAGTGTGACTTAATTAAGATATAATAAAATACAAAGATATATGAGATATGATTTTAATAATTAAGTTTGACTTAATTATTTATTTGAATAATAGAATTAGATTTTATTATTTAATTAAATCATATTTGGGCTAGGTTTTGACATGGGCTTTTTGGCTTTATATTATCCTATATATAAAGATATGGGGTGAAGATTATGGTACGTGGAAAAAACAGAAGAGCCGCAGTCAAGAAACACTAAACCTAATAATCATATTTTCATTAGAGGCTAGTACCTCTCTTCCGGACAAGATCGAGAGGCGTTCTTGTAGGTGTTCGTGTGGATACCGTAGAGGGGGCTTCATAGAGGAGTGCTCAGTAATCGTGGGAGGCTTTCATCATCATTATTCTACAATCATAAAGCTATAATAAGGTAAACATTCTTACTACCATGATTATCGGTAATATTATACATGGATCCGGGCTTGGTTTCGATTTTATTTTTACCGTTCTTTCGCTGCGTTTTGTGCGATCGGAACCAACAGAGAGGACATAAGAGACTGGTGGATATGGGCTTACTATTTGTCACCAGTCATGTATGCAATGAATGCAATCGCAGTAAATGAATTTCTGGGGCATCAGTGGAGCCATTTGACTGTCAATAGTACTGAGACGCTAGGAGTTAGAGTTTTGAAGTCTAAAGGGCTCTTCCCGCATACACGCTGGTACTGGATAGGGATTGGAGCATTGGTTATAAGCATTCTTTTACTCAATCTAACCTACACACTTGCACTTGATAATCTTAACCTGCTGGGAAAACTCCGTGCTATAGTTCCGGAGGCGGAAAACACTGAGCAAACTGGAGAAGGTACTGAGTTATCAGAACCGGCCAATCAGAACAAGAAAAAAGGAATGATTCTTCCATTTGAACCACATTCCCTTACTTTTGATGATATCAAATATTCCGTTGACATGCCAAAGGAAATGAAAGAGCAAGGGGTTGGTGCAAGACTTTCTACAGATGCAGCCACCATACGGGCTTTAGTTGGTGATAAACTCGGACAACTGGTTCACGATGGAGCTTCAGTAGTTTCTGGTTTAATTATTGCTTTTGTAGCATGTTGGCAGTTGGCATTTATCATCCTTGCTTGGATACCCTTGGAAGCAGCTAATGGATATGTTCAGACAAGGTTCTTATCAGGGTTCAGTTCAGATGCAAAGGCAATGTGTGAGGATGCAAGCAAAGTTGCAACTGATGCAGTTGGGAGTATAAGAACAGTTGCTTCTTTCTGTGCAGAAGAGAAAATCATCGAATTGTATAGGAAGAAATGTGAAGGTCCAAAGAAGACTGGGATAAGACAAGGACTGGTTAGTGGAACAGGGTTCGACATATCTTCAGGCGTACTAATTTTTGTTTATGCAGTTAGCTTTTACGCTGGAGCACTTTTCGTTGCACAGGGGATAACAACATTTGAAAATGTTTATTGTGTTTTCTTTGCGCTGACTATGGCAGCTATCAGCATTTCTCAATCAAGTTCTGTGGCATCAGATTCTTACAAAGCTAGAACAGCTGTTGCATCTATTTTTGCAATCCTATACAGAAAGCCGGAAATAGATTCTGATTATATATCTATGTCTCTGGCTGCCTTCCTAGATGAACGTGGTGTCACCTTCGACCTTGAGGACAAGGTCGTTCTTTGGGAGCGGGGTATTGTAATGGACTGGCCCAAGTAAGAATCAGGCCCAATGATAGGCCCAAGAGGAATTAGAATGGCAGACTAAAAGAGGGGAAAATGAGAGAATTAGGGTATCGATTATGAATATTGTGTAAACACCAGCTAGCTTTGGGAGAGTACGGGCCTCTCGAATGTCCGATATCTTTATGTTTTCTGTAATCAATTCCTGTGAGGAGTCAGTTCATTGCACATGGTAAAAGCCAGGAGCCAGTCTAAGGAACGGAGGTATTTTCTGGCACACAACTATCTGTGAAGTTCTAATTTCCTAGGTCTACTGTATGAGCAAGTTTGTCATTGCAGCACTGCAACAAATGTTGAAATTGAGTTAATTGCATGTGCCCTCTAATGCCATATATCCAAATTTACGAACATCAATGGGATCTGCTTCTTATGCACCTGAAAATGATGTATTGCTTTGGAGCATCAAATCATTTCCAGGTGGTAAGGTAAATTTTAGATAGAGAACATATATCCTGCTGCGAGCAAATCAGATGACGCAGATTTATGCAACTCAAATTAACGTCAACCTTCAAATTAATAAATCCTATGTTGTCAACATTAAACCCTAAGAAGATGAGTAGATGACAATATTAATTTCAATTAGTAGCGCCTCATGATTGGGTGATTTGTACTAGCTACCAAACAGCTAAGCTTGTGAAGAGTCTAGACACAAGCTAGTTATCTTTAAAGTTGACAATTACACTGACTGCATCATAAGATTGAACATGCAGACGGCTTTCCTAGAAGGGGTCCGTTCCTAGCAAACATTTGTTAGGAAACTGTTTCCCAACATATGGCTCCAGGATCGTTGGATCGTTGATCCAACAGTCCTAATTTAAAAAAAAAATTACACCGTACCGCAAAAACTTTCCGTGGTACGGAGTAATTACAAAAATGCCCTCACTGTTCACGTACCGCAGAAAGTTTCTGCGGTACAGTAGATTTTTGATGTGAAAACAGGGGCATTTTTGTAAATACCCCGTACCGCGGAAAGTTTCTGCGGTACGGTATAATTTTTTTTTAAACCCCAGCTAGGACACCATATGTTGTGTAACGGTTCACTGGCAAATGTTGCCAGTGAACGGGAACCTTCCTAGAAAACCTTAACAAGCAACTATTCCAACCTGGTTTACAGAGCTTATAATAGTTGGTGTTTCTTTGTATATTTGAGGTATAGGGCTAAGTGAGGTTAGAAAGAGATGTACTGTCCGGCCCTTTAGCGCTAGACTTGCACAAGCTTTAGTAAGATAAAAACCTAAGTAAAAGATACTATAATATACAGCTGCACCAGATTCCAATTGCTCAATTTTTAACATGCGCTCTATATCAAGCTTTTTTTTTTTTTTTTTTGAAACTCGCTCTATATCAAGCTCTTTTTCAAGTTTCACAATACCTAACAAACCAAGATAAGTTTACCATTGCTACCAATAACAGAGAACATTATAAACATTATTCTTAACAACAACATGCAACACTTGACAATACAATGCTTAGTTTTTCATCTAACATTATTCTTAACAACAACATGCAACACTTGACAGTCAGTGTTGTAAAAAGCGGGAATCGGACTTAATCGATAAAGGCACTGTCCAGGAATTAATCGGGTATTTAGGGATTAATCGGAATGATTAATTGGATAATGAAATTATTAATCAGTGCGATAACCCATGGAACAGGGATTAATCGATGATTAATTAATCACCGATTTTTAGAACATAATTGACATTAATCACCGATTTTTAGAACATAGTTAACAGTTTAATGCTTAGTTTTTCATCTAAGACTAGTTACAGGATTGCACAGGTTGTTGATTGTTTTAATAGAAAGCTTGCGCGAATTACAAAAAATTACTAACTTTTACTATCAATGCTCATAATATAAATAGTATTATATACCCATCAAGCTACATAGAACACAAACCTCTTGCATCAAAGAACTAGCAACAGAAGGCTTCAAGAACTTTTTAAAAATTACATCATTGAACCAGTAGTTTATTTAAAAATGTATTAATTTGTATCAATTTCAACATTGGACCAGTAGTTTATTCAATTTGAAAATTAGGGTTCTTGGATATGAAATTTGGGGCTTTTTGATTTCGTGATTGCTCAGTGATTTTGAAGGTTCCAATAGCTTCATAAGGTTATATAGAGTCGATTTATGTAGTCAATTGTGATGTTGTATTCATATATATGCTAGATCGATTGTTGAAGTTTTAACCGAAGCTTTGAATCAATTTTCCATCTTATTTGTTGATTGGTTGTAAGATTAGTTGACATGGGTAGTTTCTATATGTTCTTAGCTTTGTTTTGATACCAAGAAGGTTGAGTTTCGTTCCCGATTATTAAGGAAAAAACGAATTTGGCCGGAAAATTTTTTAAGCTCGCCGGATTTTCGAATATTTTGTTTCGTTTTGATCGTTATTTGATCGTGTTTCTGCTTTGTGGTTGATGCCCAGTTGAGGGCCAGTTGTTGGTGTCGAGTTCTGGGCGGAAGAAGCATCACCGGGGGCAGTTATGAATTCGCCGGATTCTGCAAATCCCGCCGGAATATGCAGAAATACGGTGATCTTCATAATTTCCGGTGATGTTCTAATTTCTACAGAATTTTTTCTTAATTCAGAAGCTTGTTGATCTATCTTAGCTGGGTGGGTAAAAACTGAGGTGTTTTTAACCTTTCACTGATTTACCTTTATAAATAAACTAGTTGATAAAGCCGCCGCGAAAAAATATTTTAATATATCTATATTATACTATACTATTATAAGCAAAATAGGGTATATTTGGTTTGGTACTCTTTTTTTTGTCACTCTTTTTTAGTACTCTTTTTTTGGTCACTCTTTGGTTTGATTAAATCTCTATTATTAATAAAATTAAAAAAAAACACACACGCACACGACAAAGCCCACGAGAGTCCTTTCTACAGCAAACAAGTCGTCAAGATGTCAAGTACTTTGTCTGTGCACAATTTTTGTAATCAGCATTAAAATTAATTTTGTCACAAAAAAAGTTAAAAAATAATTAATTAATAGAAAAGATCGTTTCGAAATTTTGGAGTTTTGAAAGATATAATGGTCTGTTTTATATTAAAAACAAGACTATGAGTTATATCAAAAACCAATAATCATATTTTATTATCTTTTATAATTTATTTTATTACTAATTAATTAGCAAATATTAAAATTATAAACAATCAAATAAAAATATTAAGATAAAAATATTTAAAATGTTAAAAAAACTACTTTTATATAATATTTTTATATGTACATATGTATTTGAAAGTAATAATTAAAATACGTAATTAGAATAACATTTATTTTCGTGAAATTTATAAAATTTAAAAAATATTTTAATAATAAAAACATATATACAACTTAAAATTTTAATGAAATATAATTAAACAGTTTACAAGCAACCGTGCATCGCACGGTTATAGACTAGTATTTGTTTTATAGAGAAAACTGGGTCTGAGGACAACCTCAGGGATCTCCCCTAAAGTTATAAGAAATATTACCTATAAAGTAAGGGGCACCACATGAGCATTTTTGTAAATGTAAAATTTCTATCAGATATTAAATTTTAACAGGTAACATGGTCTTTTTTATTGAGCCGCTCTCTCCTTAAATACGATTCTTCCTATAGCTCTCTCGTTAAAATCAAAACTCAACTTTAACATATATTATGAATATTTATATTATAATTTTAATCTATAAAAAGGTGAAACTTAAAAATAAAATAAAATTTATTTTCTCACACCTATTTTAGTCGATAAAACTGCGTTTCGCGACGGCATTATAAGTTTTTTTTAAAAAAAATCAATATATAATTAACTTATATTATATCATCAAGTATTAAATTTTTGGGTTAAGTATCAAACTGGCCACCACGATATCAAATTTATCGCCGATTAATTTGGGGTCTCAAATTGGCCACTTTTCAAATAAAATTGTTGATTTTTTGTGGTAAATTTGAAATTGTTGATACGAGATATAAGTCCAATCCCTTATGGGTATCGGTCCATATTAAATAAGCCCAATTGGGAATATAATAAACAGGAAATATTATAACTAGGTGACTTGCTCCTAAAGAATAGGAGTATGGGCCTAAAAGAACTAGTGGGCTTGATTCCTTATAAAAGGCAACTTGAGAAGGGACCCGAAATTCTATTATCTCTTAGAATTAACTCTCTCAAGCTCAGTCCAAAATTACATAAACCCTAATTCTTCCCCTAAATCGCCATGTATATCCAATCTTTAATTTTATAGCTCTATACGAATACCCGATTATATATCTAATCTTGAAGCTTAGTCCGTGATGAAAATTGGCTTCAACATTTGGCGCCGTCTGTGGGAATCGTATAGAGAAAATAATTAAAATAAATCATGGATGCGATGAACGGATGCCGGGAAAAGAATCTTCGACAATTTTCGACAAAGCACATGAATATCAATTCACATGATCAGCTAAGTTTTCCATGCACGAGCGTTAGCCTATTTTATTACCTAATTTTTATATCTTGTTCTTATTATAATATGTATTCATGCATACAATACAAGGATATTCAATACTTGATCGAAGCAGCCGTCATGAATTTAAGAACAGTATATCATGAAGAGGACAACGTTTAAGTCATATCACATGAAAGTGATGTAATTTAATATCATATTCATTCATGTACACGTATATGTGTAATGTGATTAACATGGCTACTTGTATGGTATAATTATTTTACATGCATGTGTATTTAAAGTTTTTGACCAATAAAGCACCATTAAGTACGTATAATATATTATTGATGTAATTAATACCATGATTTGATATTAACAAATTTGTGTTTATTTGGCTCGTAAAAATTTTATCTGGTACTGATCCTTCGACTAGAACAAGTTAAGAATTGGAATGATTGTTATGGCTCCAACAATTAAATTACTCCGTGTAGCAAATTTATCGTGATTCGTGATGTCCTGTTCGTGAGAGACAACAGCTTGTCAGCCACCGAGATGAGAAGCTAACTTCAATGCTCTAATTGTCAGAAATCACGACTTCTTAAGTACATAAAAATGTACATCTGAAACTAAATTAACCTGTGTACGTCGACGAAAGGCAACAAAACTCGCACAAATCAACTAGCTTTGACTCAGTGATCTAACCAACTTGGGGCTTCATTCTGCACAAGTCATTGTTAACCGATATGCACTTGGAACCCTATAGATCGACCAACAACATACAGATCAGGATTGATACATGGTGCTGAGTAAATAGGCGCATGCTAGCTACTCTAAGAAAACAATCG
This sequence comes from Kitagawia praeruptora, assembly GCA_037693485.1. NCBI lineage: Eukaryota > Viridiplantae > Streptophyta > Magnoliopsida > Apiales > Apiaceae > Kitagawia > Kitagawia praeruptora. Next base: position 3,490,105 of record CM075347.1, read on the forward strand.
TAAAGCTGGAGAATTCCTTAAGAATAGAAAAAGGATTTGCGAGAAGATTTATAACAAGAATGCAGAAAACTCATTACAAACAAGTTAAGTTGGAGGCAGATATAAAGTCAGGAAGAAACTAATATGGTGGTGAAAAGGAAAAGAAAAAAGAAAAAAGTATGCAGCAGCACGAGAGCTAAGGGAGCAACTAGATCGAGAGTCATTGCACAAGGGAACCAAAGCTCCTAAAAAGTAAAAACACAGCAGCAGAATGCTATGCACCAGCGGGAGAGCTAAAGTACCAAGCCCAACCAAGATCAAAACAAGCACTGGGCTATTAGTGAAAAATTAAACTGTGATGCAGAGCATAAAAGCAGTGTTCGAGGCGATTGCCATGCAAAAAAAAAAAGTGAAAAGTTCTTTTCCTAACTTTTGCCGGCCAAATAGTATGTGTGCTGATATCTAAAGCAGTGCAGAGGCCGGCAAAGTAAAAAGAAAAAAAACAGGGCTATTACAATTAAGTGACAGTCAACAAAAGTGCAATACATAAAAATTTTCAGCTCAAATTACAAGACATAATTTAGAGAAAGAAGCAGCTACAAGAAGGAAGCTAACAAACACAAATGGGATCAACTATGAAAACGCAGCTAAGCCATCATTCCATTCTCCCTTTATAATTAATACAATGCTCTCCTCATAATAATATTTGATGTGCAATTAGTTAGGCTTATCTAAAATATAGCTCATGCAGTATGATAATATGAATGCTTGTTGTTACATGCCGAGCTAGATTGGAATTTCTTTAACATATCTTCGCAATCTTTGTTATGCACTATGTAACTAGTGTTAAAGGTCATGCTCTGTCCAAATAATGTAATTAATTTAGAATAATTTCGATAGATAATAATAAGGCGTACACGATTTGTATGTTCAACCAGTTTTAGTATGAATTACTTGTAGAAACTGGAATCAGTTAGCCACTAAAATTAAAATTATGCTTTGCCGTGTTGCTGCAAATGTATCTTATTTTATCCATATCATGTGGTGTACAAAGCATAGAAATATTTATTTGAATTTCAAAACCAAACATCCTGCATCTTACGTCTAACTCAGTTGCAGGGGGAATGATTGAAATCAACCAGCAGCTCGTGTAATGAGAAGAAAATGGCCAAAATTCAGATTTATGTCGAGAACCATAACTAAAAGTAATTGTATTGAGCATTGACAGATGCAAAAGGAAAGAGTTTATACAAACAGCACTAGAATCACATGGAGGGAGCCCAATAACTAGATTTTACTTGATACATGACTACCATGAACAGTGACGGAGGCAGGGGGTCCAGAGGGGTCCCTGGCCCCCCCTAGAATTCCAAATATCAACAGAGTAGTATACATTTTAAACACATTGTGCTAGTAGTTCAGGTGGTAGAAGGTGATGTGTTCTCCTTAAAGACCCGGGTTCGACTCCCTAATGTTGCATTTTCTGCATTTTTTTTATTTTTTTGTTATCACCTTCTACAATTTTAGCATGTTCTTAAAAATTATAAAGACACCGGCCCCCCCAAAAATCTCTTTCTGGCTCCGTCACTGACCATGAAGAAAGTTTTTGCAGATTGTTACAATGAATAAGAGTCTGGTCATGAAGCTATATCAGAAATTTAGCAAATTAAAAATAGTGTTGCTGCCGCTGGTCTCCAAATAAGCATACACTAAACCAACCAGGCTGTCGACTTGACATGTTTGTGCAAAATGATTTAAAAAAAATGGGACGTGCATGGAATGGAAAAAGATCTGGAACACCTTGTGGCGGTGCAACTTCAGCAACATCGACAACTTCAGACCTTCAGCTTCAACAGCATCACTAGTTGGCAACATTTTATACAACATCGAATTTGCTGAAAACCATGCAACCAACAAAAATCAACCACCAGAAAAGAAAAGAAAGCTGTTGGAGAACCAGCAAAACCAGCAGGAAAATTTTTGATAAGGAAAGGGACTTCCGCTAAAAGCAATTACCAAGAATCTAGGAAAAAAAACGAAGGAAGAAGGAATAAAAAGAAGGCATCTTGCAAGAATTAAGAGTAAAAACGTGGCCTGCTAGAAAAGTTGCAATAAATTTAGTAGTTTAAACATGCTAAGGAAGTGATGAGCAAAATCAGTACAAAGGAAAATAAAGTAGCAGAAGTCTTGAACAAGACATAAGGTGGTGTAACTGCTTCAACCTCCGGTTTGCAGTATTCCATGCACTGCAATATGAATCTGCTGGATAAAAGCAAGATAAGTTTTTCTTTTTCTTGCACTTTTAAATTTATGTCATGCGTAAAAGTTATTTATTAAATTATGCTGACATATTCTCTAAGAATATTTCATGTCTTCTGAGCTGAAATTCTTCAACTGGTAGCAAATATAAATAATATTTCTCGTGAAGTTATCGTTTGAGAAGATGAAACAGAAACGACGATCACTCGGGGACAAAAAATAAAATTAAAATTGATTAGTTGTAACCCTAAGTACCCTAACTTCCTGATCAATTGATAAGGTACTTGGGTGACCAATTTGATCAAGAACGATCCAACCTAGACCAGTGATATCTTCTTACGAACCGTATGAATAAATCACCGCGGGGCCATGATAATGCCAATATATATGAACCGAAAAATCGCTTTTGATCTATGATGGTACATAAAAAGCCGGGTACTGGCAACCGGAAGATGAGTGATTGGTAAGTAGAGTCTTTGGAAAATTTTTTTTGACTTACGGACGACCTCTCATCCGTGTGCGAGCAGAGTTAATATTTCACATTTATATTTAACATTTTGTGGCTCGGAAGCACAGGCTTGAAACTTACTCATGCCATAAGGCGGTATGACTAGTAGAGAGCTCTCGCTAATAATGTTAGCCCAAACTTGGTGCATGGGATTGACGAATCCGACTTCATCCAGGTTAACCTTAAGTTGATACAAGTGACTCTTGTTATCAATGATTTATAAGGGAAAAACATGCTATGGATGATAAAAAATGTGACAAGATTAGAAATATTATCTAATAAACATATGCATGAATAGTCAAAATTTGAGAATTTCGAAAATGCACTTGTCGAAAAAAAAAAAAAATACGCTAATTGAGTATTCATCGAAGGAAACCTCCAATAAATACTGGGGACATGTTGATACGAGATATAAGTCCAATCCCTTATGGGTATCGGTCCATATTAAATAAGTCCAATTGGGAATATAATAAACAGGAAATATTATAACTAGGTGACTTGCTCCTAAAGAATAGGAGTATGGGCCTAAAAGAACTACGTGGGCTTGATTCCTTATAAAAGGATACGTAGGCAACTTGAGAAAGGACCCGAAATTCTATTATCTCTTAGAATTAACTCTCTCAAGCTCAGTCCAAAATTACATAAACCCTAATTCTTCCCCTAAATCGCCATGTATATCCAATCTTTAATTTTATAGCTCTATACGAATACCCGATTATATATCTAATCTTGAAGCTTAGTCCGTGATGAAAATTGGCTTCAACAGAAATTTTGTTAGATTACCCAACTTAAAAGTGACCATTTGAGACCCCGTCAATTTAATGGTGGTTAACTTGATTCCCGAATTTATCGATGATAAATGTGAGACTTTGCTACTTATTTAGTGGTCAATTTGATAATTCACCCTTAAATTTTAACAATTAACATAGTATTCTCGTTAAACACGATTCTTTCTATGAACTCACCCTCTCGTTAAAACGAAATTCATTCACGGTCCTCGTATTCTATTTACAATAAAACATTTTATTATATGTATTCTTTATATATTCAAACATCTTTTCTACCTCCAATAGTTTTTTTTAATTTATACATATTTTCTATAAATTTAAACTCTTCTTATCTATAAATCAGAACTCTTATTTTACTCAAAACTCTTAATTATATGTTTTACAAACGCATGTTCTACTTCTAATAGGACTTTTAATTATATGTATTCCCTATAAATTCAGATTCTTATATTCTCTATAAATTTGAACACCTACACGTCTTCTAGTAGTTTTTTAGTTATTAATATTTAAAATTTTAAAATTCTAAAATTTTGAATATATGTATTTTCTAATATATCATCATTATTAAATTTTAATATTCAACACAGTTTTCTTTAATGAGCAGCTTTCTCATTAAACACGATTAATCCTATTGAACCACTCTCGTTAATATCAAAACCATAACTTTACATATATATTACTTGTATGACAATGTTTATTCATAAAAATCGAATGCTAAAATGAAATAAAATTTGTAACATCAATATCAAATTCTAATAACTAATACAATCTTTTATAGTGAGCCGTCTTCCTGTTAAACACGTTTCAAGCCGCTCTCGTTTGGATCGAAATTCCAAATTCATTACATATTGTTGATGATATTTATCTTATACAACAATTTTTTGCCTTAAATCAAAACCAAAAATAGAGTGAATTCCAATTTTTATTTTCTCTAAGCTTTCTAAAATTTATGGAGTTTTAAAAAATATAAAAAATATCTTATTTTCTCTTTATATTATAGATACTCCAATATTTATTTAGGTTTTCCGCATGAAAATGTTTTTTATTATGTTAACATATCAATTCTTTTATTTTTTTAAACACTAAGACATGTTTTTTTATAGATTTGTATTGGATTATGAAAAATTTCCTAATAGAAGTATAATTAACTTATATAAAAAACTACATAATTTTAGAATATTGTAAAAGATGTCACCACCGTACTTGTATTTTTCTTCTAATAAAATATTTAATTATATGTCTCCTCTATATATTCAAACACCTATTCTACTAACTTATAATTATATGTTTTTTTATAAATTCGAACTCTTATTCTCTACAAATTCGAACTCCTATTCTACTTCTAATAAAACTTTTAGATATGAACTCCTTTTAGGAACTCTTATTCTACTTCTAATATGTTAAAAGATACTTTTATATTTATTAACTAGTAAATAAAGCCGCGTTTCGCGACGGCGTTATATTTATTTTTTAAAAAATCAAATATATGTTTAGCTTATATTATTTCATCAATATTAAATTTATCAATTTAATATGATACTTTGCAATAAGCCCCTCTCTCTCTCTCTCTCTCTCTCTCTCGTTAAACACGACTTTTCCTGCTCTCTCATTAAAATTGAAGCTTAACTTTAACATATATTATGAATACCTGTATTATAATTTTAGTCCATACAAATTGAAACCTAAAAAATTAAATAAATTTGTAACATCAATATAAAATTCTATAAAATTCTAGCAATTAATACGATCTTTTCTAATGAGCCGTATACTCCTTAAATACGTTTCGATTTGTTCTCGTTTGAGATCGAAAACCTAAATTCATTATATATTATTGATACTTATCTTATATAATAACTTTTTTCCTTAAAATTAAAACCTAAGAAAAGATTTTCTTTAAATTTTCTCCTACATATGAAATTTTGAAACATGAAAATACATCATATCTTCATTATTATAAATGATCTTGTATTCATTTTCCTACCGAAAATTTAGAACATGCAATAGAGAAAATTACATATTTTATTTATAAGTTTGATATAAAAAAATTAATATATTATATATTTTAGAGGACATATAGCCTAAAGATTTTATTACATAAAAACACACTGATATGTATAATATGATATAAATATATATGAAAAATATTGGTATCATTTTCAATAAATTTGAATTCCTCTTCTAACTTGAATATGTTAAAATAAATTTTAGTTATGCGTTTGCACTACAAATTTTCACTATAAATTTGAATTTCTCTTTTTCTGTAATTTTATGTGGCTTTCAAATTCTCATATTTCTATAAATTAAAATGTATACGAAAAGAGAATTGTTCTTATATTAGGATTTTAGAATATTTTTTTCTTTGTAAATACGAAGATTATTCAGTAAGGGAATGTAAGAACCCAGATTTTTGGGTAGAATTAAAACTTTTATTATGCATTGATGTAAGAGTGAACAGTGGTTACAACTACATTGTAATACTGGCTTTAAAGAATGAATAATGACAGGATATATATATTCCAAGGTTATATGGCCTGAAGGATGCTATTGGGTGATAACTTAGATTAGAATAATCTATCTCCTAGAAAGTTAAGATAAGATTCCCTAGAGAGAAATAGATACCCTCATGTCGTCCAAATCAATATCTATTATAAGCCCAGCGGTTCCGTAAAAAGGTTAAGGAACACTCGAAGGTGAACCAGGTTCATTTTCCTAATTATAGGAATTAAATAAAAATAAGTGATGAATAGTGATTTTGGTGGAATTTGGAATATTATTATAATAATGTTATACCCGGTATTCGGAACGGATTTCTGAGTTCGTATTAGTGATCCAGGAGGAAAATAAGTGTATGTAAAAGCTGTCGGATTCAGAAAAAGAGCACTTTTATTTTCTCCGAGATTTCCCTGGACACTGCAAGACTTAAGGATTTATAAAAGGAAATTAAGGAATTTAAATTCGAGAAGTATTAAGAATGATGAAGAATAGTATTAGGAATATTAAGAAGGTTTTCGGTAAAACCCTAGTTAGAAACGAATGAGTTATTCCCTCGAACGATCAACGAATTGAGCAATAACCGGACAAAAGAATCAAGCAGAGGGCCAAGGGGCAACCATGTGCTAGTAGATAAGAGATTTATTATGTCAAGGAATTAAGGATTTTATTTAATTATGATTTGAGAAATTAGAATGAAAATCCTCGAGTTAGAATGATAAGCGTTTTAGAAATCGCTAGAACTTTATAACGAGATTAAGCGATAAAGCGAACGCGAAACGAATTACGGATTAAATATATAACGAGATGAGAAACACCACATGATCATCTAGGGTTTACTAATATTAGATTGGTGGAAAAGAAATGAGAAAAGAAAAGAAAAAGGAAAGGATGAGGTGTGTGATTTAGAATGAAACAACAAGGCTACATGTCACCACTCTTTTCTAACACACCATCAAGTCTTGACACTTGTAATTAGAGTGTATTAGCAGCCATAACACCCCACAAATATCACAAAATCATTTCACCAACAAGTCAAAAGAGAAAAAGGAGAGAAAGATAAAAAAACAACACCACCACCACCAAAATAACCATTCGGCTTCTTCCTTAATTCAAGGGAAGAAATCATCCTTCCCACCATTGTTTGGTCCCCAAATTTTTATCCTAGATCCTATATTTCATAAAAATGATACCCTAGAAATCTTAGCCTCAAAATCCATTGTTTCCATTTTCAATAAAATCATTAAAGTCTAGGGTGAATAGTAACTTCAAGAACAAATCTTGGTTTTTCTTGATTTCTTGGATGATCTAAGCTCGGTTATGGATGGTTATGGACTATACAAGGCTTAGCAAGGTCCTTACACACTCCAAGGAAGGTATAAATCTTAAGAACCTTAGATCTTACTTTGAGTTTTTTTGCATGTTCTTGATGATCTTAGTGTAGTTATGATTATAGTGATGTTATAAGCATGATTAGTTAGTGGTTTAAGTTGATCTAAGTATGATGATGATTATGATGTCAAAGTCAGTGGTTCTTGGTCTTGTAAGATGGATAATATGATTAAGAGATGTATGGTATGCCCGGTGTGGCTTGGTTTTAGTGTTACGATTAGTAGAACGTTCGATTTATAGCCGTCATAATGCCCGATTTTCGTTTAACCTTGAAATTTGAACTTGACAGTAGATAAAACTCACTGCATAGCTTCGACTTATGCCATGATTAGCTAGATTATGTTATGAGCTTCGTTTTGATATAAAGATCGCATGAAACGGACTTACGGTTTAGGAGTTATGATTGAATTCGTAAAAGTGGTTCGAAATCGTAAACGAAAGTTCGTAATTGAAATTGATTCCCTTAAATGTCGTTTAATCAGTGGCGAATCTTATTAATTAAATATTAGAGGTAAAAAGGAAGGTGTGGGAGAAAACCACATGTCGAATGGATCGTTTTTTGATTTTATAAAAATGTTCGAATCGAGATTAAACGCGAACGAACCCCTTAAAGGTATGACTTTGGTTATAACTTAGAAAACGGGCGATAACACTCGAGGTATAATCTTGATTCGTAAACGACCAACCTTAGAACTTATAAGACGTAAGTATATACCAAGTATAAGCATGATGACATGTCTTGATAACGAACGAATGTCGGATAGTATCGGTGACAAAAAGAGTTACACTAAAAGAGACGTAACGAGATAACTCGAAAACATGTTTCGATTTAAGTGGAGTTTATACTTAGCCTTTTAATAAGCGTTAAGTGGTTAATCTTAAATATTCTGATTGTTTATAGATTGTCGAGCTGACCCGGGACACATTACCCCTACCCGCACTCGATTCTCAGGCAAGTTTCCAATACTTGGAACTGTTGTTGTGATAATATATATGATGATTGTTTTATACATATGCCATAGCACGCATGCCTACTTTCAAGTTAATATTGAATTACTTGTTCCCTGAATCGATATCGGCTTATAGACTATATATGAAGTATCAGTTATAAGCCGGATTGTTTGGTTAAGACCCTTAGCGAAGGGCGTATGATATTCATACCTCAATATAGACCGGGAGTCGATATTTTGTAATATATAAATAGTCGTGGAAACCCGGAGGGATCCCAGCGACAAATTTATTACTTCGAGGATTTTTATTCGATTACGAATCCTTCGAGGAACGTTATTTGAGTATTACCTCAGTGAAGGAATATTTAATGAATATTATTTTAATATTCATTTAGAATGTCATTTATTTAATGAATATTATTTTGATCATCCATTGGAGTTATTTAGTTAATGAATATTATTTTGAATATTCATTAGAGTTATTTGGTTGACAAATACCATTCCCAAATATTCATTTGGCTTACTTATTATTATTTGGAATATTCATTTGATCTTTATTTATTTAATGAATATTACTTTCGAATATTCATTTAAGGTTTGATTTACTTAATGAATATTATTTTAAAATATTCATTGGAAGTTCTATTTACTCAAGGAATATTACTTCGAATATTCCTTTAAAGTTTTGATTACTAAATGAATATTATTCGGATATTCATTTAGAATATTATTTGTTAAACGAATATTATTTTGGATATTCATTTAGAATATTATTTGTTAAATAAATATTATTTTGGGATATTTATTTAGAATATTATTTGTTTAATGAATATTATTTGGATATTCATTTGGAATGTAAATTGTTAAATGAATATTATTTTCAAATATTCATTTAAGGGTTGATTTATTCAGTAAATATTATATTAAATATTTATTTAAGTTTATTTATTCAATGAATATTATTTTAAATATTCATTTAAGAAGAGATTTATTTAATAAATAATTCTATATATTCATTCGAGGATTACTTACGAGCTATATTATGATTTAATAGTATTCCGTAATTATTATTGAATTAATAAATATTCTTGGAATGTTTAATAAAATTCTTTTGAATTCTTTTTATAATGATTTATATTATTCAAAGGTTATCCTTCACCTTCAGATATTATGTAAAATATTTCGGAGTCTTTTATGACTATTTTATCAAGGGGAGGTTCCCAAAACTTTAATTTCATTTAAATCTATCTTAAAGAAGATTTAAATACTCGCTCAACTTCCAAACGTATATAAGGGGACCTCACTTGAGCGATGTTATTTATTGGACTGCCCGGTCCTATACTTGCTAAAACTATCTTGTCACTCACATCTTGATTCTTTCAAGCATCGATATGAGTCTTTTGGTTACCTCCTCAACGCTCGAGGGGTATGATTGATGTAACAAGTTTATATCCATTAACAAGCATCAGCTTGGGAAATATTGGTGAATTTTCCTTTCCAATTAGATACGACTACTTTGTGGAGTCCTATCAACAAGTGTTACACTTGGGGAAAAAGGGGAACGAACTTTACGTTTCAGAGTCATGGATGATATTCGAACTAGGAGACGCGTAAGTGGCCGAGTGGCGCCGGTCCAGCAATAGCCCAACCGTTGGCTGAGGAGTTCCAGAGGGCGGTAGATAAGTAATTCCGTCGGAGCTACCTTCTACATGTAGAGAACGACTGATGAGATGCATGACATACGACTGATCATCGTAAACGTCAGGGCATCTGGCGCGGCAATGCTCCCATATTAGTTCATCTTCTAAAAGTGAGAAATTTCTGCAACACTGTTGGTGTTGGCAAGGTGAAAAAGTGTTGAAACCGGAATTGCAATATTTTTCCTGCAAGTTCCTCTTTTATGATAATTGAGAATATCTTGCTTATCTTTTGCATAGCAGATATTTATTCAAAACAAATATATTTTGAGTTACCTTGTAACTTCATCTCATACCTTATATTGGTACTACATCGTTAATGCATGGCATATGGTTTCAAAGATATTTTGAACTGTCATATATTATTGTCGTTCAATTATATTTTCGGTGGGCTTTTGCTCACCCTTGCTTTATTTATTTATATTACAACAATAGCTAGATCAGATGGCCGCGCAAGGCGCACACAGCGTAAGCAGGTGTCAACCGTCAGAGGTTTACCGCTAAGGTCTTGGCTACCTTTGTTGAGGATGCAACTACTGGTAGGCTAGTTGTTAGCAATTGAGCCTCAAATGTATTTATATTATGGTATCTATTAATGGATGGCAAAGAGTATGTAATTGTACAATTATAATTCTTTGGGTTGTAAGAACTCAAACTTGTGATTAATAATACTGTTGGTTACTCTGATTTCATCTCTGGGACTATAACGGGTGTGTTTTATGTTGTTGTTTTGGGTCACAAGGTTGTAATTTAAATTATGTTGAATTTATGGTTGGATATTGAGACCGTAACGACCAGATCCCTGACCCTGGATCTGGGGGTGTTACAGAAATGGTATCAGAGAGAGCGTTATATATCCCAGAGATGACGCGACGTTAAAACAATAAATTCATTAAGATAATAAGAACTCTTGCCAAGTTCATGGTCGGACTACTTAATGTAGTACTGACGTATAAAACCCTTATGGGAACCCTAAAGTATCATGATAGTAACTTAGCTCGTTCTTGTATCGACTAGTAAGGTGACAGACCTTGGGGATTACGAGCAGTAACATAATGATGCTTGTTTTGATATTGAAAATCGGATGGTGGATTCGATAGAGCACCCTACTGAGGACCCGGTTGAGGTCCCAGCAGAGGAAGGAGATATTGATAAGTATAAGGAGTTTACCTTGAGGAGATGAGGGCTGCAGCCAGAGAGACTGCAAGAATCTAGATATAGTGCTCAGAGAAATGAGCTTAAAGAATTGAGATATTATTAAGAGAATTAAAGAGGCATATTGGATTCATAGCCGGACTACCGGATGAAGTGCCAACAAGTAAGATGGATTTGAGGAATTACTCAAGATCTTATGTAAGGATAGATAAGAATCCTTGGAGACTTTCAGATTAATGAGAAAGGAATTAGAATGATGCATGATTATCAAAGACATTGATATAGGACGGGGAGCAGAGTCCCTAGGAACAGTTAAGACATAAGTGGCAAGTGCCATATCTACAGATAAATGGATTAGTGTGAATCTTATTAATGATAATTCGCCATGAGAAGGCAGATTTCATGAGTGATAATTTGTAAAGTCAAACTTAGATTGATGAGGTGGTTGGGTTCAAGGAAATGTCCATTTTATGAATGGATCAACTTAGAAAATAAAGACATTGAAAGGTGATGGCATGATTGAATAAAGTATATAAGGAAATAGTAAGCAAGACAATGATCTCAGAACCTACAAGACTAAAAGACCAGTGAGTCTATGATAAACTAGTAATGAGGCTATCGTCAAGAAACCAAGTATAAGTTCAGTTCAATTCAGTGAAATGATGAACCAGAAACATTAGTTGCATGTGATTCAGAAGAATATTAAATTCTTTCTTTTCCTTGAATGGATTATGGTAGTTACCTTAAGTTTATTCTGACACTGAATCATAAATGGATTAGGCAAGGCGAGCAGTGGTCGAGATGTAATTGAGAATGCTTCTAGATGCAACCTGAAAGAACAGGCGTAGGACATGTTCTCGAAATAAGAGTTTTGGCAAAATGAAGTCCAGCAATAGGACACATGATCAATAAGAGTAGTGTTGGTCGGCCCTACCAAGTTAAAGACAGTTTCAAATAGAGATTGGCCAACCACACTGGCAAAGGTGAGAAATTTCATAAAATCCACAAGGTATTACCAAAGATTTGCTCAGGACTTTACAGAAAGTGTAGTCCCGTAACCCGACTTATTATAAGAATAAAAGTTTGAATGGACAAGATAAACGTGAGAAGATCTTCCTGGAGCTAAAGGTAAAGTTGGTGATGACCAGGGTTGGCGTTGCCTAATGGAAGAAGGAAACTTTGGGAGATATTATGATGCAACTCATACAAGTATAGGTCTGCGCTTATGCAGCACGACATCGTACTTTCGAATACATTTAGACAGCGCAGTTCATCGGATTCGGATGGCCTTGGTAGTGCCAATGTTAAGGAACGACTAACCCGACGGTAGTGTTCCTTCTGAGACTAGTTGTTAAGAAGACTGGTATTTGGTAGTATCGACTAATAGGACGAATATGTATCGGGAAGATGTGGCATGTTACTAGTGGGTGAATAGATTAACTGAAATTTTCCCAAATTCTGGAAAGGAATTCAACGAATTTTGGCAAACCTTGTCTTTCTGATTATCAAAAGACGTCATTGAAGAGAGTGGAAACTGGAGCGAACCCTATGGATTGGGTAAAGTAGCCGCTATACAGGTGGGTAGACATACCCCGATTATTACAGTTGAATGTAGGGATAAAATTATGAAGATGAATGTAATTAAGAAACAAGCCGGACTGAGAAATTCTGGGATTGACTTAAATGAAAAGGTTGTTATGCCAGAAATGTTAAGCTTTTGTGGTACGTGGAATTGATAAGAGTAACTAGAAGAATAAAAGAAAAGGAAAGGTGACCGGAGATGGCACCGAGAAGTCGATTGAGACTTATATGGAGTGAAGTTTTGAAAAGATCAAAAGGTATCAAAGTAGGAGGCACTATGCCAGCAATTGCTAGAAAAGTAATGCTATTAGCCGACCCCTAACTCACATGTTTTAGTATGGCAAGTTGAGGCCAAGTCACAAAGGATTAACAATTAACTAGACCAGCAATGAAAGGATATATCGGGGTGGCTTCTAATCAAGCGCCAACCGCAAGGACTTTTGATATAAAATGAATTGAGATACATGATAATGGATTTTATAAATACCAAGGATGTGTTGGGAATGAGGATGGTGACCAGTAAAGGTTATGAGGATTGTCAGAGATGGTGCAGTATGATGTATAAATGTTATCTGAAGCTTAGCGTCCTCAAAAAGAGCATTAGACACTAAGAGATTCACGTTGAACACGACCAATATCTTCCAGAGCATCATTGCTACCATTACCAAGTTCTGTAAGAAAGACAGATAGACATATGTTGTCTTTTGGAAGGTCATATAGACTAACATTCGTTTGAAAGAAGAGGTTAGCATTAGTCTACCTATAGACTATCAAGATGAGAATGATTAAAAGAGACCCTTATTATGGATATATGATTAAATTGCCAAGTACAGGATGTAAGTATTCCTTGAAAATGGAATTGAGGATAGAATGTCCATAGATTAATACGAACCCTGGGGGATGCACAAAGGATAGCATTACCCCTAAAATAGGCACTGTGAAATCAGACGATATAAGTTGAATCAACCAAGGTATCAATAACCTATAAGGATTTGTGGAAAGGAGTCTCGAAAAGTATATAGACAGAATTGTTATAGAATTGATTGATGATGTTTGATATACCCTGTAACCAGGAGATACAGGAGGAATGTTGAGGATGGCCTAAGAAACCTTACAAGGGAAGAGGTAATATTCTGAACTTCAAAAGGGAAGTTTGGTAAGGAATGTATGACATAGTAACAATAAGGCCAGAGGAAGCATGTGTGAAATCATGAAAAAGTATGGATTGAACCAATAAGGTTGAGATTATCCAAAAAAAAAACAAGAAGAGATTTAAGTAAGGAAATATCCTAGGTATGATTGGGAGTACCGATAGTAAAGTTCACACTAGAAAGGTGGAAGCAATGACTTTTGGAAAAGACTGATAGATGTTTTCTCTCATTCAGCAGAATTTAAGGGAGAATGCTTCCACCCTGAGTTGGAATAGGTCCAGAAAACATGGATCTCAAGAAATTATTATAATCAGGAAAGGCCAACGAGGTGGCCGACACTTTAAGTATAGGGGAGTAAGTATAAATGCTCATACCAAGGAAATAGAATGATAATGTAAGGACCTCGATGGTCATAATGTGGTAGAGGAAGTTACATTCCGTCTGATGATTGTGCGAGGATCAATTATAAGGATAGTTTAAGTAAAGATTCGATTCCTGATGTTCTCGGTAGCACATTACCGACATTAGGAGGTTCTACGACAGACCAGACCAAATTCCCCAAGAGACTCGCCTTTTCTTTGGAAAGAGAGAGGGGAGGTTAAGTAACAATGAATTGGTAGTAAATGACCAGAAATAGAGAGGGTACAAATACTGATAAGCCAAATGGCACGATGATGAATGACAAGCAAGTTTATGTTGGTGTATTTCTGTGCAAACAAGATAGAGAATTATGAGGTTGGCAAGCGATTAAGCAAACCGATAAGCTTTTAGTCTTCTACCGGAGATATATGATTAATAATCTCACCAGCCTGTTCCAGCTGCGATGCTAGAAGCTTTCCTACAATTTTATCTGCTTCATGTAATATCTACGTCAAGTTCAGGAAGCGTTCCTTATGGATAGGAAATAGTGATTATTTTGTTTTCCTAGAGGATCTTGAATTGATAATTATGATGCTTAGTTATTAAAGCACTGCGTAAACGATAAGCGATGGTGATCCTTCTGAGAAATTAGGTGGTAACGACTGTGGAAATGTCGAATTGAATCTAAGTTAGAGAAATCATCCAGGTTTATTTCGGATGGTGTAATTTCGGGAACAACGGGATATTTGAAATGAAGAATTAGGTTATGATGGTTCATAAAATGATTATAGTAGAAATAAAGACAAGAGACTGATAGAGATGGAAATAGAACTGGGAATTAATAAGAGAGTCAGATAGGCAGACTCATGAGAAGCTCCAGTAATGAAGCGAGAAGAGTATGGAATTGGCAAGGTAAGGGTATTGGCCAAAACGGAAAGTTGGAATTAGGAGCATGAATAACATACAAATTGACTCCTTTTAAGATTGGAAAATCCGAGGAAATATGGAATAGTTTGATTGAGTAATAAAAGAGACTCATGGAATGAGAAAGTGAAATCTAGATGGTTGAACAAAGGAAAGTTTGACCACAAACGTGCCACGTATATTGAATAAAGGTAACACGCGTTCCCCTAATAAGGTGACGGTGGAGTTCAATAACAGAAGTGAATGAGAACTAGATGATAAGATGGATGTGATTGATAAAGAAAAGAATGGGAAATAATTGTGGATTGTGAAGCAAGAAATGTTATGAATGGATTGATGAATGGGTTTTTCCTAACGAGCACTCGGAATGACAACCTGATAGTGTTAGAATTATGAGTATGAAAGAGCCGGTGTCGGGGCATGAAATGTGAGTAATAATAATGTCAAGCGGGAAATCCAAGATTTAACCTGAGAGGTTGAAGGATTTTCCAAAAAGTAAGTGGTGCTAATATCAAGCAAGAGTATAGGTCCATAGAATGATGGACAGAATAGCAGGGACATGTGATATGTGAGATTACGAAAAAGTGGAATTTGATACGAATATGATTATTTCTCTTCTCTAATAAACCTCTATAGTTCAGAGGTAAATTCTAAGTATGATATTTTGACAATCATGAAAACTTTCATATATGATTCTTTGAAATTCGTTCTTTTCTTCTCCCTTATTCATCTTCTTCTAAATTGAGAAGAACAACCCTTTAAGGAGGGGAGGTAATGCTACGTGACTCTCTGTCTGTGTGATAGGAGTCTAAGTGGAATGCCATTAATTGTTTGATTGCTTGTCAAGTACTAAAGGCTGGCCCCCTTCTGTACTAGCTATGCAATATAACAAATGTTCATTGATCACAGTGATCTCTCGATAAAATTTTTTTTCACCTAAATATATATACATCGAGATTGCGAAGATTAAAGCGATTAGGAATTGCAAAATTACGAGTGAGGTTATCTCCGGACTTCGTAGCGCGTTAGTGATACCGAAGTCACTGCACGTACCAATAAAGTTAATAGTATAAGAACGGACAAGAGCGTATACCGGATGATGTGTTATGCGAAAGTATCAAAGAACTGGTAGAACGGATAAAGGGTGTGTGTAACACCAGTATGATGTGCTTTAGAAAGATTGGAATGTGTAAGGATCGACCAGAGAATTGGAAAGCGAAATGACCAACAAGTACCCCATTTGTCTTCTACCTGATTCCGGGACGGAATCCTTTTAAGGAGGGGAGACTGTAAGAACCCAGATTTTTGGGTAGAATTAAAACTTTTATTATGCATTGATGTAAGAGTGAACAGTGGTTACAACTACATTGTAATACTGGCTTTAAAGAATGAATAATGACAGGATATATATATTCCAAGGTTATATGGCCTGAAGGATGCTATTGGGTGATAACTTAGATTAGAATAATCTATCTCCTAGAAAGTTAAGATAAGATTCCCTAGAGAGAAATAGATACCCTCATGTCGTCCAAATCAATATCTATTATAAGCCCAGCGGTTCCGTAAAAAGGTTAAGGAACACTCGAAGGTGAACCAGGTTCATTTTCCTAATTATAGGAATTAAATAAAAATAAGTGATGAATAGTGATTTTGGTGGAATTTGGAATATTATTATAATAATGTTATACCCGGTATTCGGAACGGATTTCTGAGTTCGTATTAGTGATCCAGGAGGAAAATAAGTGTATGTAAAAGCTGTCGGATTCAGAAAAAGAGCACTTTTATTTTCTCCGAGATTTCCCTGGACACTGCAAGACTTAAGGATTTATAAAAGGAAATTAAGGAATTTAAATTCGAGAAGTATTAAGAATGATGAAGAATAGTATTAGGAATATTAAGAAGGTTTTCGGTAAAACCCTAGTTAGAAACGAATGAGTTATTCCCTCGAACGATCAACGAATTGAGCAATAACCGGACAAAAGAATCAAGCAGAGGGCCAAGGGGCAACCATGTGCTAGTAGATAAGAGATTTATTATGTCAAGGAATTAAGGATTTTATTTAATTATGATTTGAGAAATTAGAATGAAAATCCTCGAGTTAGAATGATAAGCGTTTTAGAAATCGCTAGAACTTTATAACGAGATTAAGCGATAAAGCGAACGCGAAACGAATTACGGATTAAATATATAACGAGATGAGAAACACCACATGATCATCTAGGGTTTACTAATATTAGATTGGTGGAAAAGAAATGAGAAAAGAAAAGAAAAAGGAAAGGATGAGGTGTGTGATTTAGAATGAAACAACAAGGCTACATGTCACCACTCTTTTCTAACACACCATCAAGTCTTGACACTTGTAATTAGAGTGTATTAGCAGCCATAACACCCCACAAATATCACAAAATCATTTCACCAACAAGTCAAAAGAGAAAAAGGAGAGAAAGATAAAAAAACAACACCACCACCACCAAAATAACCATTCGGCTTCTTCCTTAATTCAAGGGAAGAAATCATCCTTCCCACCATTGTTTGGTCCCCAAATTTTTATCCTAGATCCTATATTTCATAAAAATGATACCCTAGAAATCTTAGCCTCAAAATCCATTGTTTCCATTTTCAATAAAATCATTAAAGTCTAGGGTGAATAGTAACTTCAAGAACAAATCTTGGTTTTTCTTGATTTCTTGGATGATCTAAGCTCGGTTATGGATGGTTATGGACTATACAAGGCTTAGCAAGGTCCTTACACACTCCAAGGAAGGTATAAATCTTAAGAACCTTAGATCTTACTTTGAGTTTTTTTGCATGTTCTTGATGATCTTAGTGTAGTTATGATTATAGTGATGTTATAAGCATGATTAGTTAGTGGTTTAAGTTGATCTAAGTATGATGATGATTATGATGTCAAAGTCAGTGGTTCTTGGTCTTGTAAGATGGATAATATGATTAAGAGATGTATGGTATGCCCGGTGTGGCTTGGTTTTAGTGTTACGATTAGTAGAACGTTCGATTTATAGCCGTCATAATGCCCGATTTTCGTTTAACCTTGAAATTTGAACTTGACAGTAGATAAAACTCACTGCATAGCTTCGACTTATGCCATGATTAGCTAGATTATGTTATGAGCTTCGTTTTGATATAAAGATCGCATGAAACGGACTTACGGTTTAGGAGTTATGATTGAATTCGTAAAAGTGGTTCGAAATCGTAAACGAAAGTTCGTAATTGAAATTGATTCCCTTAAATGTCGTTTAATCAGTGGCGAATCTTATTAATTAAATATTAGAGGTAAAAAGGAAGGTGTGGGAGAAAACCACATGTCGAATGGATCGTTTTTTGATTTTATAAAAATGTTCGAATCGAGATTAAACGCGAACGAACCCCTTAAAGGTATGACTTTGGTTATAACTTAGAAAACGGGCGATAACACTCGAGGTATAATCTTGATTCGTAAACGACCAACCTTAGAACTTATAAGACGTAAGTATATACCAAGTATAAGCATGATGACATGTCTTGATAACGAACGAATGTCGGATAGTATCGGTGACAAAAAGAGTTACACTAAAAGAGACGTAACGAGATAACTCGAAAACATGTTTCGATTTAAGTGGAGTTTATACTTAGCCTTTTAATAAGCGTTAAGTGGTTAATCTTAAATATTCTGATTGTTTATAGATTGTCGAGCTGACCCGGGACACATTACCCCTACCCGCACTCGATTCTCAGGCAAGTTTCCAATACTTGGAACCGTTGTTGTGATAATATATATGATGATTGTTTTATACATATGCCATAGCACGCATGCCTACTTTCAAGTTAATATTGAATTACTTGTTCCCTGAATCGATATCGGCTTATAGACTATATATGAAGTATCAGTTATAAGCCGGATTGTTTGGTTAAGACCCTTAGCGAAGGGCGTATGATATTCATACCTCAATATAGACCGGGAGTCGATATTTTGTAATATATAAATAGTCGTGGAAACCCGGAGGGATCCCAGCGACAAATTTATTACTTCGAGGATTTTTATTCGATTACGAATCCTTCGAGGAACGTTATTTGAGTATTACCTCAGTGAAGGAATATTTAATGAATATTATTTTAATATTCATTTAGAATGTCATTTATTTAATGAATATTATTTTGATCATCCATTGGAGTTATTTAGTTAATGAATATTATTTTGAATATTCATTAGAGTTATTTGGTTGACAAATACCATTCCCAAATATTCATTTGGCTTACTTATTATTATTTGGAATATTCATTTGATCTTTATTTATTTAATGAATATTACTTTCGAATATTCATTTAAGGTTTGATTTACTTAATGAATATTATTTTAAAATATTCATTGGAAGTTCTATTTACTCAAGGAATATTACTTCGAATATTCCTTTAAAGTTTTGATTACTAAATGAATATTATTCGGATATTCATTTAGAATATTATTTGTTAAACGAATATTATTTTGGATATTCATTTAGAATATTATTTGTTAAATGAATATTATTTTGGGATATTTATTTAGAATATTATTTGTTTAATGAATATTATTTGGATATTCATTTGGAATGTAAATTGTTAAATGAATATTATTTTCAAATATTCATTTAAGGGTTGATTTATTCAGTAAATATTATATTAAATATTTATTTAAGTTTATTTATTCAATGAATATTATTTTAAATATTCATTTAAGAAGAGATTTATTTAATAAATAATTCTATATATTCATTCGAGGATTACTTACGAGCTATATTATGATTTAATAGTATTCCGTAATTATTATTGAATTAATAAATATTCTTGGAATGTTTAATAAAATTCTTTTGAATTCTTTTTATAATGATTTATATTATTCAAAGGTTATCCTTCACCTTCAGATATTATGTAAAATATTTCGGAGTCTTTTATGACTATTTTATCAAGGGGAGGTTCCCAAAACTTTAATTTCATTTAAATCTATCTTAAAGAAGATTTAAATACTCGCTCAACTTCCAAACGTATATAAGGGGACCTCACTTGAGCGATGTTATTTATTGGACTGCCCGGTCCTATACTTGCTAAAACTATCTTGTCACTCACATCTTGATTCTTTCAAGCATCGATATGAGTCTTTTGGTTACCTCCTCAACGCTCGAGGGGTATGATTGATGTAACAAGTTTATATCCATTAACAAGCATCAGCTTGGGAAATATTGGTGAATTTTCCTTTCCAATTAGATACGACTACTTTGTGGAGTCCTATCAACAAGTGTTACACTTGGGGAAAAAGGGGAACGAACTTTACGTTTCAGAGTCATGGATGATATTCGAACTAGGAGACGCGTAAGTGGCCGAGTGGCGCCGGTCCAGCAATAGCCCAACCGTTGGCTGAGGAGTTCCAGAGGGCGGTAGATAAGTAATTCCGTCGGAGCTACCTTCTACATGTAGAGAACGACTGATGAGATGCATGACATACGACTGATCATCGTAAACGTCAGGGCATCTGGCGCGGCAATGCTCCCATATTAGTTCATCTTCTAAAAGTGAGAAATTTCTGCAACACTGTTGGTGTTGGCAAGGTGAAAAAGTGTTGAAACCGGAATTGCAATATTTTTCCTGCAAGTTCCTCTTTTATGATAATTGAGAATATCTTGCTTATCTTTTGCATAGCAGATATTTATTCAAAACAAATATATTTTGAGTTACCTTGTAACTTCATCTCATACCTTATATTGGTACTACATCGTTAATGCATGGCATATGGTTTCAAAGATATTTTGAACTGTCATATATTATTGTCGTTCAATTATATTTTCGGTGGGCTTTTGCTCACCCTTGCTTTATTTATTTATATTACAACAACAGCTAGATCAGATGGCCGCGCAAGGCGCACACAGCGTAAGCAGGTGTCAACCGTCAGAGGTTTACCGCTAAGGTCTTGGCTACCTTTGTTGAGGATGCAACTACTGGTAGGCTAGTTGTTAGCAATTGAGCCTCAAATGTATTTATATTATGGTATCTATTAATGGATGGCAAAGAGTATGTAATTGTACAATTATAATTCTTTGGGTTGTAAGAACTCAAACTTGTGATTAATAATACTGTTGGTTACTCTGATTTCATCTCTGGGACTATAACGGGTGTGTTTTATGTTGTTGTTTTGGGTCACAAGGTTGTAATTTAAATTATGTTGAATTTATGGTTGGATATTGAGACCGTAACGACCAGATCCCTGACCCTGGATCTGGGGGTGTTACAGGGAATATTAATGGATTTTTGGATAGATTTTCCTAATGTTAGTCTATTTAATTGTATACAAATTATTTAGCAAAAAAAAGTTGTATAAAAAATTAAAATAAATGATTTGTAAGAAAAAAATAAATAAGTTTAGAAGATAGTCTACTTCCAATATAACTTTTAATTACATGTCTTCTCTATAAATTTTAACTATGCTCCTCTATAAATTTAAACACTTGTTCTACTTTCAATAGAATTTTTAATTATACATTTTTATAAATTTGAATTCTTCTTCTCTATAAAATCAAACACATATTCTACTTCCAATATTACTTTTAATTATATGTCTTACAAATACCTATTCTACTCTCAATAGAATTTTTCCTTGTATTTTACTTTCAATGGAACTTTTTTTTATACATGCTCTATAAATTTGAACACTTCTCCGCTATATATTCAAACACTTATTTTACTTTCAATAGAATTTTTAACTATATGTCTTTTCTGTAAATTCTAACTCTTCTCCTCTATAAATTCAAACATCAATTCTACTTCTTATAGAACTTTTAATTATATGTTTTACCAACATCTATTCTACTTCTAATAAAATATTAATTTTCATGCATTTCATAAAAATTTGAACTCTTATCCTCTATAAATTTGAACACCTATACTACTTACATTAGAACTTTTTATTATATGTATTACTTATAAATTCAAATTATTCTCCTTTAAAAATTTAAACACATATTATATTCTCAATTAACTTTTTAATTATACGTTTTACCTATATATTCGAACTATTCTACTCTTTAAATTCTTTTAAAATATTTTAAAATATATCTTTTTATTTAATAGCATTTAAAATTCTAAAATTCTTAAAAAGTAGAAAAATAGATTGAGATAATCTAAGAGTTGACAAAGCCGCGATTTGGAATAACTTTATAATACTTTTCTAAAATTTTAAAACTATAAATTATATCATCGATATAAAATTCTTGCATTAACACATTCTTTACTAATGAGTCGTCTATTCCTCAAACATGTTTCCTTTTAATGAAATACTTTTTCCTTGAGCCCGAAATTCGAACTTTAACATATTACGAGCATAATAATTTTCAATTCTAAAAGTCGAAAACTATTTTTTTTTTTTAATGAGTCGTCTTTTCATCAAACATGTTTTCTTTTAATGAAGGCCCTGTTTGCCAAATCTTAAATCGAGCTTATAAATTACTTATTTCGGAAAAAAAATCGTATTTAAATACTTTTTTAAGAGAAAAATGTGTATGGGGAGTTTAATATTCGTTATCTTGCAAAAATAAGTTACTTATTTTAGAAAAAAGTACATATTTCCTAACTTTTTTCCATAATAATTAAGTAACTTATTTCTGAAAAATAAGATTTTCCAAACGGACTCGAAATACTTTTTCCTTGAGCCCAATATCCGAACTTTAACATATTACGAACATAATAATTTTCAATTCTAAAAGTCAAAAACTGATAAATATGAAATTAAAAAGTTAAATTTCCAAAACTTAGTCAAATAAATATTTAAAAATATTTAATTATTTATATAACAATTAGAAGTGAGTTATGAGACTTTTGAAAATGCTCTAAGGTTAAAAAACATGGAAAGAATTATTAAACAATAATAAATATTAATATCAAAGATTATAATATAAATATTAACATTAAAGGACACAATGATTTGCAAAGAAAAGCTATGAAAAACATTTAAAAGAAATAGTGAAATAATAAATTTATAATAGCGTACCATAAGTCCATAACCATGCCTACCAACAACAATTCTGACTTTCAATCCCTTATTCCAATCCCGTATATACACGCTGGGCGCTAACCTTCAGCTTTTGGTTAATTATGGCCACAAACGAAAATCACAAAATCTGCTTGGAAGTTGTTTGAAAACCTAACTTATGTAAACTTTTGTAGAGTTTATATACATATGAGAAAAATTCAAACTCTGTTTCATTATAAATTTAAACATATATTCTACTTTTAATAGAACTTTATTCGCAATATTTTAAATGTTCATTTACTTAAATGTCTTTCATATAAATTCAAATTCTTCTCTTTTATAAATTTAAACATCTATTCTACTTTCAATATGACTTTTAATTATACGTCTTCCCTATAAATGCAAACACCTATTCTAATTCTATTATGTTAAAAAAAATATTTTTTAGTAATTACTATTTAAAATTATAAAGCTCTAAGAAAATTATAAAAATAGATTGAGACGATTTTAGAGGCGCCACCTAAACTCCCGCGTATCCTCCTTTATATATATATATTGATGTTTAAAATGCTACAATTCTAAAAAATTAGAAAAATTGATTGAGAACATCTAAGAGGCGCCACCAAATTAAAAAATTAAAGCGGGGGCATGGTCTGCGTACATCTTACCCTCCCCAGACCCTGCTCTGAGCGGGATATACTGGGTATGTTTGGTTTGGTTTGGTTTTTATTGAGCCTCCACAATGATTTGTAGAATTTTTTTTATTCAAATCGAAAAACATAAAATTTATGCTTACTTCAAAACGATGATAGAAAGTAGGGGAACACAAAACCGAATTGAAACCGAAACCGTACCGAAATCGGCGAAAACCGAACCGAAACCAAATCGACGGTTGCGGTTTTTGATTTTTAAAAACCGAGACTTTCGGTTCCAGTTCCGGTTATAGGTTAAAACCGAACCAACTAAAATCGAACCTATTATTAAAATTGTTATGCCTGAATTTGGCATAAGTCCTAAACAGGCCTAATGGGCTAGAATATTAGCACATCTCACATAATGGGCCTAGGAATGAAGAATGGGTCATTGAAGTTCGCCATCATAAGAGGATTCAT
This sequence comes from Kitagawia praeruptora, assembly GCA_037693485.1. Taxonomy (NCBI): domain Eukaryota; kingdom Viridiplantae; phylum Streptophyta; class Magnoliopsida; order Apiales; family Apiaceae; genus Kitagawia; species Kitagawia praeruptora. The sequence continues at coordinate 3,514,441 of CM075347.1, forward strand.
TATGTTATTTCTGTACAGGGGGATCGCCAGCGTGCCCTAGTGTCGGGATCGCACATCATGAGGTCTAGCGAGGCCTAGAGGTCCAGTGTGGCCTAGCATGTTACTACGAAGGCTTATGGTCAGGCCCAGCGAGGTCGCATAAGTAGGTTATCTCCATGCATTGGGGATCGCCTCGCATGGCCAGACCCAGCGAGGTCGCATGCGAGGCCATCTAGTCAGTATTCGCCAGTAAAGATAATTATAGCATTACACAAGCAGCAGGTTCCCCTTCATGGGACATGGACCGAGTAAATGGGTAGAAAAATAACCCAAGGAGATGACTAGTGGATTTGGGCCAAGCCGAGCCCATAAAAACCCTAGCCCATCTAGATAACTTCTTCTCCAAGAGAACTACGTATGGCTTGATCCCTATAAATAGGATACGTAGGCATCTTGTAAAGCATGAGAAACAGTTCACCACTGATTATCAATATACAAGAGCAGCCACATCAAAACACATAAACCCTAAATCCCCATTCTTCTTATAGTAAAATATCCGTATTTTACTCCGTAAATCCAGCAACCTCCATAAATATTGTTATACAATATTCTCCCTATAACATTTGGCGCTAGAAGGAGGGGCTAGTCATTGATTGGGAGAACGATGACTAAATCTCACAAAAAGAGGAACGGAGATTGGGAGACCCCGGGGTCGCACAAGAAGGACATAAACGACCCCCGGAGGAATAATCAACCAGAGAGCGAGGCGCGTATAGATGGGATCGAGGACGAATCTGAGAAGGAGAAAACCCCCCCTGTTGTCCAACAGACAGCCTTGCCTGGCGAAGTCATGACGTTCTTGAAAGGCCTTGGTGATCAAATGATCGAGGTGAGGGCCTCGGTGGCCAATATGGAGAAGCGACATAATTCTAGAGGCTTCAAGAGGAATACAAGGACAGGGGATCGAACTCACCAAGCAGAAAGTAGCAAGGGTCCCACCAAGAAGCTAATTGGAGACTTTGATGATGTAGTGACGGATCGGACGAACCCTGATTGGGAAGAGGAGGTAGCTACTATGGATAAGGAGGGATCGAAATCGAAGCCCGCCTCGTCGGAAGGACGGTCCGTTAGTGTCTTTGACCGAGTTGGAAAGAAACTCAGCGAGCACGATCTTCGTCTCAAGTTGGTAAAGCTCAAATCTGACAAAGATGGAGGACCCAAAGATAAGAGCAAGGGTTCTCATCAACCCGCATCTCCTCGAAAAGATCGTGAGCGGTCATATCGTCGCAATGACAGACCCCCCTCTCCTCGCAGAGAGCGTGAGCAGTCCCATCATCGCGAGGACAGACCCCCTGTCAATCAAGAGCGTGAGCGATCCCAACATCGCAATGAAGACCCTAAAAATAAGGATCGCAGGAATGATCAGGAAGAGTCTAGCGCCCCAAAAAAGACTCAATCTCATCATGCAAGCACTGGAGGAAAAAAGGATGGTGACAAAGAGGCAAGAATTGGGGATTACAAGTTAGAAGATTTAAAAAAGGCACTGGACGCGATGAATAACGAGAAGGGGATTTTCAGCAATATGGGTTCCTCCTCGCCCTTCACTCATGAAATTCGCACTGCCCCATTGCCTGCAGTATTTCGAGGTCATCATTCTGACATGACTTATAACGGGGAGACTGATCCAGCCGAGTTCGTTATTCGATTCAACAATGAGATGGACGTATATCAAGTATCATTGCTAGCGAGATGTAGGCTATTTGCGGCCTCGCTAAGGGGGAGTGCTCAACAATGGTTCTCAAAGCTAGGGTCCCTAGTTGTCATAGATTCTTGGGAACAGCTCGTGGATATCTTCATTAAACAGTTCCAATCTTCAATGCTTTATGCACCTCCTGTGTCCACGCTGGCAAATATAAAACAGAAAGAAGGAGAGACTCTGCATGATTATTTCAAAAGGTTCAATGCTGAAGTGCCTCGGGTTCGAGGTGCAAATGACGAGGCCGTGAAAAATTTTCTTATCGCAAGGGTAAGGGAAGGAACCAAATTTTGGGAGAAATTACAGGAGCAAACCCCTGTTACACTTTCGGAGTTGCATCGGGTCGCTGAGCCTTTTAAGCGTGTTGAGAAATCATTGGCAGATCTTAAGAAGAATGTTGGGACCAGTAGCAATGGAAGTAAAGGCAAAGGGATAAAGAGAAGGGATTCTAGAATCCCCAGGCGAAGACAGGATCGTAGCCCGAGCCCAAAAAGAAGGGATCGCGATTTCTCTAGGCGATCCCCACCTCGTGCTCGTCCTGCTAGAGACGAAGACAAGTTCGTTCCCTTAGTGGCTTCAGTCGATCATATCTATGCTGTCAACGCTAATAAAGGAATGTTTACAAAGCCTCGTGCTATGGGCCCACAAGGAACATGGAACAATACAAAGTATTGTGATTTTCATGAGCAGAAGGGGCATGATACAGCGGATTGTTGGCAACTTAAAGAACAAATTGATCGTTTGATTCGAGAAGGGAAGTTAACAGAATGGGCGGTCCGCGAAGTGAAAAAGCATCAAGAGAGCTTGGGAAAATCAGGCATAGGATATCATGCTGTGCCTCATGAGGGCCAAAATATAGAGCCTCGCAAGGAGAGAGAAGAGCGAGGCAATAGCATCCATGTGATTATTGGTGGGCCACATATTGGTGGAGAGAGCAACAAAGCAAGAGAAAGATATGCTCGCGAGGCCAGGGAGCGACCCCTCACTAATGTGCATCATTTGCAGGAACGGCCCCCAAAGCTTTTCAAGGGGGAAGATACGAATATAATGTTCACTGAAGAGGATGCGAAGTGGGTACATCATCCTCACTCTGATGCTTTAGTGGTTCGAGTTCGCATTGGTTCCCAGAACATCTACAGAGTATTGGTGGACAATGGAAGCGCCGTGAATGTCTTAATGTATGATGTCTACAAGAAAATGGGATACGTAGACAAAGATCTAATTCCTACAGTGGGCCACCTCTATGGATTCACTGGAGCATCTGTTAGTGTAAAAGGACTTATCAGGCTCCCCATCACCCTGGGGGACGAGCCCTGCATTACTACACAGGTCGCTGATTTCATGGTTGTGGATCAACCATCTGCTTACAATGCTATTGTGGGGCGACCCATCTTAAAAGAAATGAGGGTGGTGACTTCTATCTATCACCTCTCGATGAAGTTCCCTACCCCGCAAGGGGTGGGATGTGTTAGAGGAATTCAGCATGAGTCTCGAGAATGCTATAATCAGGCCCTTAGGTCAGCAGAAAAGGGAAGGAATTTTATGGAAAGCGACGAGGATGAAAGGGTTCGCGCGTCGGCATCGCGACCCTCAGTTGGTTGTAACATAATTTCTATTGAGGAGTTGCCTGATGATTATTTCGATAGTTTGGGCATACAAGTAGAACCAGTACCAGGGGTCATTATGATGGAGGCCTCGCAACCTATGTTGGTTTTACAAGAAGGAATTGTTGAAGAAACAAGCGATGAAGAGGAAAGTCCAGAGCAGGCCGCTGTGCGAGCCCGAAAGGGGAAATGGGTTCGCAGGGAAACATCAACAATGGTAGACCTGCCTAATGGTATCACAAGAGAAACAACAATTGTGAATGAGTACGGACATGTTGGAGCGACCCCTAACCCCGAGGCGGGAGTCATGAGGCAAGATGAAGCAGAATCTAGTCGGGCTCGAAATGTTGAAATTGATCTAGACCCTCGCATCCCTGAGCATGTGGAGCGAGCCGGGGCCGCAGAGGATACCATATCTGTTCTTGTTGATCCCAAGGATTCTACGAAAGTATTGAAGATTGGATCACAGTTGGATCCAGATCTTAGGGGAAGGCTCGTGAAGTTTCTTAAGGCTAATTTGGACATATTTGCATGGTCTCATGAAGATATGGTAGGGATCGATCCCAATGTAATGTGCCATAGACTTAATCTTGATCCAAGCAAGAAGGGAGTGAGGCAGAAAAGAAGACCAATAAGTGGAGAGCGTGCCGAGGCTCTAAAAGAAGAAGTTGACAGGTTACTCGAGGTCGGGCTCGTTAGGGAATCATTTTACCCTGACTGGCTCGCAAACCCTGTCCTAGTCAAGAAGCCAAATGGCAAGTGGAGGACATGTGTGGATTTTACTGATCTGAATAAGCATTGCCCGAAGGATAGTTTCCCTCTTCCAAGAATTGATCAATTGGTAGACGCAACAGCGGGCCATGCACTCTTAAGTTTCATGGATGCCTATTCCGGGTACAATCAGATACCCATGTATGGCCCCGACCAGGAGCACACTTCGTTTATCACAGACAGGGGTCTCTATTGCTATATTGGGATGCCCTTTGGTCTCCTCAATGCAGGTGCTACTTATCAACGGCTCGTTAACATGATGTTTGAGAAGCAAATTGGAAAGACAATGGAGGTCTATGTAGATGACATGCTTGTGAAGTCCAAGGAAGCTGGGGATCATATAGCCCACATCGCAGAAATGTTTGATATATTGAGGAAATTCAGAATGAAGCTCAACCCCCAGAAGTGTGTTTTTGGGGTCGAATCTGGAAAGTTTTTGGGGTTCATTGTTAATCACAGAGGCATTGAGGCTAATCCAGCTAAAATAAAGCCATTGATGGAAATGAGGTCGCCAAGAAGTGTCAAGGAGGTACAAAGTCTAACTGGAAGGATCGCAACATTGAGTCGATTTGTTTCTAAATCATCAGACAAGTGCCACGAATTCTTTAAAGCAATCAAGAAGGTGGGAAGGAGTTTTGAATGGACTCCTGAGTGCGAGGAAGCTTTTCAGAGGATAAAAGAACATCTGGGCTCGCCTCCATTACTCTCTAAGCCCAAGGAAGGTGAAGTTCTTATTGTTTACTTGGCAGTTTCAGAATATGCCATCAGTGCTGTCCTCGTTCGCGAGGAGGAAAAGCTTCAGCTCCCCGTGTATTATGTCAGTAAAAGACTGTTAGATGCTGAGACTCGCTACACCAACATGGAGAAGCTCGCCTATGCTATGGTTTTGGCTTCGCGAAAACTGAGGCCATATTTTCAGGCTCATAGTATCCAAGTTCGCACTGCGTACCCACTCAGGCAAGTGATGCATAAACCCGAGGCCTCGGGTAGACTTTTAAAGTGGACAATAGAGCTGAGTCAGTTTGACATTGAGTACAAGCCACGAGGTGCAATAAAGGGGCAAGCTTTAGCAGATTTCATATTGGAGTTTCCTTCCCACTCTGGGGAAGATGCCTGGGCTCTCATAGCGATCCCAGAAACCGTTGACCCCGAGCTAAAAAATGAAAATTCAGCCTCGTGGTGGGAGTTATATGTTGATGGGGCATCTAACAAAGAAGGGGCCGGAGCAGGGATCGAGCTTGTTACACCTGAAGGTCGCAAGCTGAGTAGCGCTGTTCACTTCGCCTTTGAGGCTTCTAATAATGCAGCTGAATACGAGGCCCTTATAATTGGCCTCAAGCTCGCAATAGAGATGAAAGTGGAAAATCTTACAGTATACAGTGATTCTATGTTGGTAGCATATCAACTTTATTGCGGTTGGCAAGCTAGAGGCGAACAGATTGAATTGTACCTGCGATGTGCGCAGAAGTTGATAAAGAAGTTTAACGAGGTCAAGGTGGTTCACATAAGAAGAGAAAAGAACCAAGGTGCTGATGCCCTCGCCAAATTGGGTTCGCGCCGCGAGGCGACCCTACTTGGGATTATTCCTTTGGAGATCCAAAATAAACCAAGTGTACCAGAAGAATTTGTTATGGAAATAGCGAGCCAAGAATCAACATGGATGACCCCCATATGGGAGTATGTGAAGAATGGGATGCTACCTCAGGATAAAAAAGAAGCGAGGAGAGTCAAATATCAGGCGGCTCGCTATGTTATTTATGACGAGGTCTTGTATCGAAGAGGGTTCAACACTCCACTCCTGAGGTGTGTAGATGGTGAAGAATGCAACTATATTTTGAGAGAAGTCCATGAAGGAATATGTGGCAATCACTCGGGGGGTAGTTCCCTGGCTCAAAAAATTCTGCGACAAGGGTATTTTTGGCCCACATTGAAAAGGGATGCTTTTGAGTTCGCTAGGCGATGTGACAAGTGTCAGAGATATGCTAATTTCAGTAATGCTCCAGTTGCTCACCTCACCTCGTTGATGAGCCCTTGGCCCTTTGCTATGTGGGGAATAGATCTTATTGGTGAACTCCCTAAAGCTAAATGAGGAGTTAAATATGCAGTAGTGGCCGTGGACTATTTCACTAAGTGGGCCGAGGCCGAGCCTCTTGCTACCATCACAGCTAAAAAATTGAAGGACTTCGTGTACAGAGCAATTGTTTGTCGCTATGGGATCCCATATCAGCTCATTTCAGATAATGGGAAGCAATTCGATAGCAAGGAGATGAAAGAATTTTGTGAGAGTTTGGGAATCAAGAAAAGTTTCTCTGCTGTGAGTCACCCTCAGACAAATGGACAAACCGAGGCCATCAACAAGATAATCAAGCATACCCTAAAAGCCAAGTTGGAGGAGAGTAAGGGTAATTGGCCCGAGGAGCTACCAAAGGTCTTGTGGTCATACAACACGACCCCAAGGTCCACCACAGGCGAGACTCCATTTTCTTTGACATATGGGTGCGAGGCCATGGTGCCCGTGGAAGTAGGGTCAGACTCGTTCAGAAGGGAACATTACGACCCCAAGTCAAACGAGGTCAATCACAGGCTCTACTTAGACATGATTCAAGAGTCAAGAGAAGAGGCTCAGTTAAGGCTCGCGACTTATCAAAGGCGAGCCGCAAGGTATTATAATGGAAAGGTTCGCGTGCCATACCTTCGCATGGGGGACTTGGTGCTTAGGAGAGTTATGCCTAACACTAAGGTCTCATCTCATGGGGTCTTTGGAGCCAATTGGGAAGGGCCTTATAAAGTTTATGGTGTCATCAATGAAGGAACTTATTATCTAACTGATATGGATGATAAGGTCATGCCACGAGCCTGGAATGTAGAACATTTGAGAAAATACTACCAGTAGAAGCTTCGCTCCTGGTAGTCTCCATCTACTACTACTTAGCATGAATAAATTCATACAAAGTACTCGGGGGGTAGTGATCATATAGACACCTCCTCGTTATGATGTAATGAAAATTGGGCTTTGTCCCTAGTATTTTTATTTATGAAATTTGTTCTCCAAAAAAGTTGTGCAATTTTATTCTTTTGTCAGTGTTAAATCTTTTTAGGACTAGGCCAGCACAGTGCATGCGAGGCCGAACACCCCTCAGGTCAACGAGGTCACGAGCGTGCACTTATTGCAACCTGAGGGAATGTCTTCAAAGTTTAGTTAAAAAGTATCTCCTCAAAGAAAAAGAAGTCAAGGGACGACCTTAATCTCCGGATCGTATCTGCGACCTCGCAAGGAAGGCATCGCAAGTTTTGATCCTAAGGAGACAAGGTTCACCTTGAAGATTAAGTAAAAGAAAAAGCTACAAATTCTACAAGGGAAGCTTCGCAGATGCGAGGCCAATCTAAAGAAGGCAAATTATCTATAAAGCAAATACAAGACATGAAGAAATGAAGACAGTTATATAAACAGTTTCTGGGTCGCTATGCGATCCCAACAGAGTTATCAGAAAGTTACCAACAAAATATTACAACTCGCGAGACATTCAAGGGGTGTCCGCATCCCCAGTTCAGAAGATCAAAATAATTATGCAACAGGTTCTGAGGGTTTGTCTTCACTTGGTTTCTCCTGGTTGTCAGCATCAGTCTTAGCAGCCTCGCTAGCTAGCTTGGCTGCCTCGATCGCATCCTCTTCTGCAATTTCCTTGCAAAGGTCAGATGCGTACTCAGCGTTACCAGGGCCAAGCTGCGACCAGTCAAAATTAGGAACCTTCCTTATGAAGCTCTTCATGAAATCAGCCTGGGCAGCTTCCTCAATCTCCTCGCGATTGGCTTCAGCAGCAGCGAGCTCTTTCTTCAGATTGGACAATTCCTCCTCATGCTTTTTCCTCACCTCCTCCTCGAGTTGCTCCGCATCGGTCAAAGCCTTATGGAGGGCTGTCTTTTCATCACCAACTTTTTTAAGCTCGGAGCGAAGGGTCGCTGTATCAGCCTGCAAGGCTCGCTTGTAGTTCTCCATCATAAGCTTCTTCTCCTCCTCAGCTTTATCCTTCAAGGACTTTAACTCCTTTTCCAGCCTGTCATTGGCGAAGACAACTTGTTTGAGCTCGCGAAAATGCGAGGCTTGACGGATGAAACCCTCAGCCAGACATTTGGAGACCGCTTCGGAGTTCTCTATTAGCTCGGCTCCTACCCACTCAGTACATTCTGCTTCAGTAGCATGGGTATACCCATGCTTTGCATATAAATGATGCACTGGCGTCGAGTCCGCAGGTTTTGTGACTTGGGGCAGGGGACCGCTTTTGTGTTTTTTAGAGATGTGTTCTTCAGGAATGGCCTTGGCCTGTGAAGGTTGAGGAGCGACCCTGGCAGTTGCTGATGGAGGAGGGAGATCGCTTTTCTTCTTTGGAGGGGTGACAGTTGAAGGCCCGGTAGGGATCTCTTTGCTCCTTGTACAAAAAGGAGGTCTGCGGCTACTTTTGCCTGACATGTCTACAAAAAGGAGAAAGGAAAGCAGTTAGACATTATTGAGAAAAGTAAAAAATGCGAAGACAGTAAAAGACAATTACTATGAAGAAGTTATTGAACTACAGTATAAAGTACTCTTACTCTCTTCCACTGCCACTTTAGAGGACGAGGCCTCCTCTCGCATTTTTCTCTTTAGCGAGGCCTTCCTCACACTTGAAGGCCCCACCTCAGAAGGAAGCACAATCCCCTCCTTTAGGAATCTGCACTCAATCAGGTTTTCTAAGGAAAGGAGGGTTCGTACGTTCCTGTCTTCGCGAGGCATCTTTAGTACATCATCAGCTCGTGTTTTCTCTTCGCCCTTCAGGACGGTTCGCACTTGGCCTACTGGGAGATAGTTAAAAGAAGTCTTTATTCTGGGCACTTCGTGAACGTAAAGATAAGGCCCCTTCCATGAGCCTGCGTTACTTGGAGCGCTGTGGTAAAGATTTTTCTTATTAAATTCTGGCCAGACGGAGAAGTAGACATAGCCGAAGTCAGATGGCCCGCACCTCTTCAATTGCAAAAAGTAGCCCATGGTCCTTGCATCAAGGGGGGGATATCTCAACTTATGATAGATGATGTAGAGGGCTATCATTGCTCTATACCCATTGGGATTGATTTGGATGGGAGCGAGGTGGTAGGTCTCGCACACGTCTCTGATGAATGGGTGGAGAGGCGAGGAGACACCGATTTTCATCATGGCAGATGACAACACCATACGAGGCACTCTTCCTCCGTTTTCTGTGTAATTGAAGCGGTAGCATCGCATTGAAGCCTTTGGCAGAATGATTTTGCCCTCAGGTCTGTATGTGTCGACCGCCTTTTTCAAGGACTCAGCATTAAGAAGTGTGGACAAGTCCCTGCATCCCAAGATGCGAGGTTGACCAGGCTTCACCTTCGAGCCCTCTTCGATGTCCTCGGGACGAGGTCCCCCAACGTAAATAACACCCTCTAGCTCCGGTTGAGGGGTCGGTATGTAAGGTTGTGGGGAAGCTTCAGGAACGTAGTTGTAATCTTCAAAGTTTACTACTCTAGCTACTTCATCGAGGCCGCCATCGTCAGAGCTAGGTTCTTCGTAATCCGAGTCATCAGAGTTCGCCTCGTTGTCACCTCCACCCTCAATCTCGTAGTAAGCATGGCCAAGGGAGTCTATTGATGAGGTGCTGGTCAGTACTATGGGGCTCATGTTGAGAAGGTTCTTGTTGAGAGGAGAAAGAGGCTTGGGGACGCTGGAAAAGAATTCCTGCCCTCTCTTCAGTAGTTTATCAACCTCATCCTGAACTGTCGAGGCTTGAACAGCTAAGGGAATATTGACGGATTGACTTTGCGAGCTGGAGGGTCGTCTGGTTCTCCATGTGTTTAGTGGGGTCTCTCTGGTGAAATCTTCTTGTGACCATTGGGGGTCCATGTATAGTTTGAAGGAGTTGGTGCTCGCACTTGCGGCCTTAGCAATGTTCGCGGCCGCTTGTTCGCTAATGGAAATGTGAGGGAGAGGTGAAGGAGTCCTTGAGCTATCGCTGGACATCTGAAAAGATTGTGAAGTATTAGTGTGTGCACTTACAGAATATCAAAAGAAAGGAAGGAAGAAAAAATTCAATAGAAAGCTCTAAGTGTCCTCACTTCACTCACGAAGGTTGGGGTGTGTCGTGCATTTTTGATTGTATGTCCACCTATTAATGGGGTCGCGTTCTTTAGTCTAGCGAGTCAGGGCTCGCAGCGTAAAATTAAGTATGAGGGGTCGCAATTAATCAGGCTCGCATCGCATGCAATTATTAACAAAAATTTGCGGAATTATAAACTACGCATGCATTCAAATGAAGAACAAAAGAGAGAAACTTACTTTTTGATGAAGAAAGGTTGAAGATCTTGAGAAAGATTGGCCTCGTTTTTTATTGATAGCGAGCTGGGTCTCTGTTTGATCCGGGAGCAAATTGGCAGCACTTCGGTATGTTGTTAATAAGGAAAGTGACAAATGATTTGAAATTTGGGGTTTATATAGTAGTGAGGAGAGAGACGGACACACTACACGTGTCATCATCTCAGCAAGTATGAACAGATCTAGAGACGCGCCAGCTGTTAGCAACTATTCAAATTGATTGGGCCTGCGATGAGAGCCCATAAAGGAGTAATCAGTAATGGGCCTTGGCCTCGCATTCAATTTTCTAGAAGACATTCTTTGAGTCCACATCGCATTTCTAATGGCAATATGGACTCGGGGGTACTTGTTATGCCTGAATTTGGCATAAGTCCTAAACAGGCCTAATGGGCTAGAATATTAGCACATCTCACATAATGGGCCTAGGAATGAAGAATGGGTCATTGAAGTTCGCCATCATAAGAGGATTCATTATGTTATTTCTGTACAGGGGGATCGCCAGCGAGCCCTAGTGTCGGGATCGCACATCATGAGGTCTAGCGAGGCCTAGAGGTCCAGTGTGGCCTAGCATGTTACTACGAAGGCTTATGGTCAGGCCCAGCGAGGTCGCATAAGTAGGTTATCTCTATGCATTGGGGATCGCCTCGCATGGCCAGACCCAGCGAGGTCGCATGCGAGGCCATCTAGTCAGTATTCGCCAGTAAAGATAATTATAGCATTACACAAGCAGCAGGTTCCCCTTCATGGGACATGGACCGAGTAAATGGGTAGAAAAATAACCCAAGGAGATGACTAGTGGATTTGGGCCAAGCCGAGCCCATAAAAACCCTAGCCCATCTAGATAACTTCTTCTCCAAGAGAACTACGTATGGCTTGATCCCTATAAATAGGGTACGTAGGCATCTTGTAAAGCATGAGAAACAGTTCACCACTGATTATCAATATACAAGAGCAGCCACATCAAAACACATAAACCCTAAATCCCCATTCTTCTTATAGTAAAATATCCGTATTTTACTCCGTAAATCCAGCAACCTCCATAAATATTGTTATACAATATTCTCCCTATAACAAAAATAAATAAATATTATATATTATTTGTATTAATTTTTTTAAATTTAAATACACGTTTAGATTAAGCAGTAAACTATAACCATATTAGATGGTTCGTTTAAGCAAGTTAATTTGCAAATTTTCAAGACAGGGATTGGTGGGGTTATTAAAAATAAAGAGGGTGTGCTACAATATCTCTTTTCAGGACATTCTACTGGATGCTTTATCTATGAAAATATTAGATGGTTCGTTTAGGCAAGTAAATTTGCAAATTTTCAAGACAGGGATTGGTGGGGTTATTAAAAATAAAGAGGGTGTGCTACAATATCTCTTTTCAGGACATTCTACTGGATGCTTTATCTATGAAAATAATTGCCATAGATTTCATTATAGAATTATTGAAAGTTGCTGCGGTTTACAATAAAAGATTTGTATCTGTTCTGATTCTTTGAATGCAAATATGCAATTGAGAGAATGAAGCAATCCTTTATATATTATTCGGTTTTAAAATCAAAACCGAACCAATAAAAATCAAACCGGGGTTTTAAAACCGAAACCGATAGTTCTGTTATGATTTTGATTTTCAATTTTTAAAATCGAGGACTTCCAATTTCGATTCCGGTTTTACCCAAAAACCCAATCGAATCGGGGTTTGTTCTACCCTAATAGAAAGTGTGTTTATTTGACTGTTGATGCATCTTACAGCCCAAATTCACCAATCCAGCTGGCAAAAAAATGTATAGGACAGTCGCTGTAAATTAGCTTGCTATAGATTAATAATTAATTCAAGAAAAATTTATTCACAAACATATTGGTAACAACTTACGGAAAACTAATTTTATAAATACAGTCTTTCTCGATATCCAAATTTACAGAGAACCTGGCATGCAAAGATGAAAAAAAATATTAATATTAATTATTTGACCAAAAGCCATAACATATATACCAGCCGAAGCCTATCAATTCATTAGCTAGAGATAAAAAAAATTATCATGTTTTTTCTTGTGAATTGTGAATTCGGATTCTTCTTTTTTATAAATTCGAACATTTATATTATACTTTTAATTATACTTTTAATAGAACTTTTAATTGCATGTCCTACTTTCAATAGAAATTCTAATCATATCCTTTATAAATACCCTCTTCTACTTCCGATAGAACTCATATGTCTTCCCTATAAATTCGAACTCTTCTCCACTATAAATACCTCTTCTACTTCCGATAGAAATCATATGTCTTCCCTATATATTCGAACTCTTCTCCACTATGAATTCGAACACTTATTCTAATTCTAATATGTTAAATGATATTTTTATATTTATTAGTGTTTAAAATCATAAAATTCTAAAAAATTAGAAAAATAGATTGAGACGATTTTAGAACGCCACCTAAACTCCCGCGTATCCTCCTTTATATATATATATATATACTAGTCGATAAAGCCGCGCTTCACGGCGGCGTTATAATATTTTTTTTAAAAATTAATACATTTACGTTATATTATAATATTAATATTAAATTTTAATAATTAAATATCATTTTCTAATGAATCGATTTCTTGTTTAACACTATTCTTTCGATTGAGCCGCTCTCTCGTCAAAATCGAAATCTCAACTTTAACATATATTATAAGGACTTATATAATATTTTTTATCCATAAAATCGAACAATAAAAATAAAAAAAATATGACATCAATATCAAATTCTAATAGCTAATACAATCTTTTCTAGTGAGGCGTCTTCCCGTTAAATACGTTTCAAATCGCTCTTATTTGGAACTGAAATTCTAACTAATTATATAAAAAAATTGAATTCCAATTTTTATATTCTTTAAACTTTCTAATATTTATAGAGTTAAAAAAAATGAAAATACATCTTATATTTTCTGTATATTATAAATACTCATGTACTTATTTACAACTTCCGCATGGGAATGTCTTTATATTATGTTAACATATAAAAAAATTAATTTCGAAGACTTTTCGTTATGGAAATGATATTAAATTTATGGATATATTTTTCTAATGCAAGTATAATTAACTTGTATAAAAAAGATAAAATAAAGGATTTCTAGGAGAAAAGATATATAGTTTTAAAAATCGTGTAAGACGTCTCCACCGTCGTCGTATTCTACTTCTAATAAAACATTTTATTTTATGTATTCCTTATATATTCAAACATCTTTATACGGTCTTCTCTAATGAATCGCTTTCGCGTTAAACACGGTTCTTACTATTTATCCGCTCCCTCGTTAAGACCAAAAGCCTAACTTTTACATATATAATTTGTATGATAATGTTTATCCAAAAAATCAAATCCTAAAAATAAAATAAAATTTATAACATCAAAAGATATTTTAATAGCTAATACAATCTTTTATAGTGAACCGTCTTCCCGTTAAACACGTTTCGAGCCGCTCTCGTTTAGGTCGAAATTCCAAATTCATTACATATTATTAATGATACTTATCTTACACGTACAACAACTGTTTTCCTTAAAATTAAAACCTAAAAAATAGAGTGAATTCCAATTTATACTTTATCTAGACTTTCTAAAATTTATGGAGTTTTAGAAAATGAAAACACTTCTTATTTTCTATTTATATTATAGATACTCCTATTTTTATTTAGAATTCCTACATGAGAATGTTCTTTTATAATGTTAACACATAAATTCTTTTCTTTTTAAATACAATGACTTTTTTTATGATAATAGTATTGGATTATGAATAAATTTTCCTAATAGAAGTATAATTAACTTATATAAAAAATATATAATTTAAGAAGATCATACTTTTTATAAAATATTTAGTTATATGGATGCTCTATATATTCAAACACCTATTCTACTTTTTTTTTTTTTGAAAGGCATAAGATAAATAAAAACTAGTACATAGTTCAGAAATGAGGAGGCCAAGATTGCTACTACAATAGACACTACCCTTCCCCTACAGCAAAGAATTCAAAGTAACTATTATACCCGGAACCCTTCAAAAACCTCCAACGACTTGGCCAACCACTGCAATAACTAGAATTTGAAGCTAATACGTAAAATGACTACAAATATGATAGAAAACCGAAACCGAGACTTCCAACTAATCCTCCCAGTTAGGAAAATAATCATCTCAGCAACTCATGTTACTCCATAGGCTCAGCATCATTCACTGCATCTTCAAAGGCACCATCCATTTCATTTTCCTCGAAACTGATGCTGGTCCTAAAATCATATGTGCCCACTACAAAGAAATTTACCCAGAGATATTTTGACTACTACATATTAACACCAGGCAAATAACATTTTACCTCTCTGCGTTCCTTGACGAGCTAGATAATTCGCTGCATTAATGAATTCTCGTCTAACCTTAATGAGATCGAATTTAGAACTTGTATTAATTCAATGAAAGTTCTGTCAACAAACCAAGGAGTATGCAGTGTAAACTTGATGTAGTTAACTGACTCTACGAGCTCTTGACAATCCGTGAAGACTGTGAGAGTTTCATGCTTCAAGGAGCTTTCAAAGAATCTTTCCAACAGAAAGGCTAATGCTTTATATTCACAAACCAGTGGGCATGATGCGGTGGAAGGACCTGAGAACACGAATATTAAATTCTCATTACTATCATGAATGTATCCTCCAATTCCTCCCGATTGAGTTTGCCTGTTAGAGTTAATCCAGGCCCCGTCAATAAAACCAAACAAGCATTTAAGATCTCCATAGAAAGCCTTTTTTGCGATTTTGTTGTTCCTCAGAATCGTTCCAACTGGGTTTCTAACCCAAATTATGCTGTCTTTATTGGAAATTAAGTTTAGAGACTCACACCATCTTTGGGTTCTCAGAATGAGAGTAGATTCTATAGCTTTCCTCGAAATTTTAAACCCTTCAAATACAAAATGATTTCTTGCCAGCCAGATAGTCCACATAGATGCAGCGATGGATAATGCCCAAGCATCTTTAACCGTGGGACTTTTGAAGGAATTTAGAGAACTCCAGACTGAGTGTTTTGAGATTTTAAAACCCCACCACCTTAAAACAAAATCCCATATCCATGAGGCGATTTCACATTCCCAAAAAATGTGGTCTGAAGATTCCTCCACCAAATTGCACCGCTTACAGGTTCCTGAAGGAAAATTGTCACCAATTCTTTCCTTCAATAATTGAGCAGTGGGTAAGGATCTTGTCAAAAGATTCCACATAAAGAATTTAACTTTTGACGGAATTTTCAGCTTTATTAGGAGAAGAAACCACAAAAACAACATTAAAAAGCTCTGGTGGAATGAAGACTGGTTACACTCTCCTCAAGCAATTAAAAACGCTGTTTTTGATCATTTCCAAGACTTTTTCTCGCCAAAAGATAATCATAGGCTCATCAGTTTGGGTAGTTTGGTGACATCTAAGTTGTCTGAAGAGGAGAAATTATGGCTAGAAAGGGATGTATCTCTGGAAGAAATTGAATGGGCCTTGAAACAATTGCCATCTGATAAAGCTCCCGGTCCGGACAGTTTCAATGTTGGTTTCAATAAAGAATTCTGGCCTCGTATAAAATTCAAAGTGCTGGAATGTTTCAAGGATTTCATGAACGGCAAGCCTCTCCCCCCAGGTTTTAATTCTTCCTTCATCACCTTGATTCCTAAGGTAAATTTCTCTATGGTGGTCCAAGATTTTAGACCAATAAGCTTAATAAACTCTACTTCCAAGCTACTAACGAAAATACTAGCAAGTAGGCTGATTAATGTTTTGAAAAAGTTGATTGACATCACTCAGTTTGCTTTCACAAATGGTAGACTTGCAGCGGACAGTATATTAATAGCAAATGAGGTTTTTCATGCTATGAAATCTAAAAATCAAAGGGATTTCATCCTAAAATTGGATTTCGAGAAGGCGTTTGATACAATTAATTGGGATTTCTTGTTGGAAATGCTCATTGAGTTAGGTTTTGGTGGAAGATGGATTAGGTGGATCAAAGATTTTTTTCCACTCAATCAGAATTTCGGTGCTTCTAAATGGATCTCCCACTTCAGAATTTTCCCCGAGTAGAGGCCTCAGACAAGGGGATCCTCTCTCTCCCCTTCTTTACAACATTGCTGCTGAAGCTCTAAATCTAATGCTTCTTAAAGCAAATGCATTGGGAATGTTTAAAGGTATAACTGTCTCTAATTTTGGAGATCAAATCACTCATCTACAGTATGCGGATGACACTATTCTTTTCCTAGAAGGGAATTTAAATTCTTAACCGTTATCAAAAGAGTGCTACAATGTTTTCAACTCGTCTCAGGACTGAAAATAAACTACAATAAAAGTAGCTTATTTTCTCTTTCAAAAGACACTCAAATGGTAGAACAGGGAGCAAGAATCCTGGGTTGTAGAGTAGGTTCATGGCCACTAATCTATTTGGGAGCTCCTATAGGCATTTCTCATAAGAGGAAAATCTTCTGGGAACCATTTCTTAAGAAAATATCTGATCAACTAGCAAAGTGGAAATCTAATTCTCTTAACAAAGCAGGGAAGGCAGTGTTGATTAAAGCATCTCTTGACAGTATTCCTACCTACTGGTTGAGCCTTTTTAAAATTCCAATAGGAGTTTGCAAGAAACTAGAGAGAATTAGAAGAGATTTCTTCTAGGGTTCGGTGAATGATCAAGGCAAGAAATCTAGGAAAATGCATTTATAAGCTGGAAGAAAGTTGGGCTACCAAAAGAGAAAGGTGGGATTGGAATTGCAAATATTCATTTGAGGAATTTCTCTCTCATCAGTAAATGGGTTCCGAGATTGTATAGTGAGAGAAATTCAAAATGGAATAAATTTTTAAGAGTCAAATACAATTGTGAGGATGGTACTCCTCTGGAAGAAGGTTTTATAGGTAAAAAGCTATCACCTTTGATGTAAAACATCCATGAAGTAACTTGCAATGATAATTTTGGGATACGCTTTCTTCACTCTGATTTTATTTATATGTTTTTCTATAAATTCGAACTCTTATTCTCTATAAATTCGAACTCCAATTCTACTTCCAAAAGAGCTTTTAATCTTATGCTTTATAAATACTTATTCTACTTCCAGCAGAAACTTTTATTTACATGTTTTTTCTATAAATTTGAACTCTTGTTCTCTATAAATTCGAACTCCTATTCAACTTTCAAAAGAACTTTTAATCATATGCTTTATAAATACTTATTCTACTTCCAATAGAACTTCTAATCATATGTCTTCCTATAAATTCGAATTCTTCTCCTCTATAAATTGGAACACCTATTCAACTTCTAATATGTTAAATGATATTTTTATATTTAAAATTCTAAAATTCTAGAAAATTAGAAAAATAGATTGAGACGATCTTAGAGCGCCACCTAAACTCCCGCGTATCCTCCTTTATATATATATATATATATATATATATATATATATTGATTTACTTTTTCAAAGTAAATTCAATTTATCTATCTATTTTCTAAATTGTTTTTACCTTGAAAATTTATTATAAATCTGAATTTTATTTCTTAAAAATTCAGAATTAGTTTAAAAATATAGTATCTTAAATTCAGATTATTTCAGAATTATTTAATTATTTATTAAGTTTAAAAATCATGTGTTTATTTACTTATAATTTAAAATGATTAAGAGTTAATTACTTTAATTAATTTCAAATAATAATTTAATTAATTGATAAATGTAATCATTTATTGAATAATTTTATTAATTAGTTATTAGTTGATTTTAATTAATTTAATTAGAGTTATTTAATTCTTAATTAGTTTGTTTTTTGTTTTAAATGTTTTAAAATTCCAAAAATTGTTTTAAAATGTTTTGAGCCAAGTGTTATCCTGTAGCAAGGATTAAATATTTTCTAAATATATTTCTTAAGTTCGTTTAGTTGTAATGTGAGTTAAATGAGTCATAAATGTGATTTAAATGATTACGTGCTATGTGAATGACGTGCATTACGTGTTAGTGAGTCATAAAAGTGATTAATTGTTTAACTAATTGTTTAAATGCTCTTTTGGGGTCCAATGTGTTTATGGGAGGTGTTTAAAGTCGGATAATGATTTATCTCTAGGATTAATTATTGTCTTGAGAATTAATGACTTATCTCGAGGATTAATGATGTAGCTCGAGGATTAATGAATTATTTCAAGGATAGTTGTTGTCTCGAGGTTTATTTACTTAATTTGAGGATTAATTGTTATCTCGAGATTTTGTTTATTTAATTCGAGGATTAAGTGCCTTTTGAGGATTATCTATAGATTGAGTTGGATTAAGTTGTATGCATAATTGTTTATCTGGTTTGTATTATAAGATGTCGTTAGGGGTAGACGGTGTCTTCTTTGAATTACTAACTAGAATTGTGAGATTACTTTTATTTTTACGGGGATTGAGAGGTGGATATTAACTTAGGTTTGTCAATGGAGAAATGTGGATGTAAAATGAAGAGGAGAGTATTGGTTGCGGTTATTGGTTTAACTGTGAGGCGTTCTAACACCGGGAAAACGTCTATGTTCAAATGAGATATTTCCAATTATTTTCTTCCTATTCCGATAGAGATATTGTAGACGCGCGAGCTCGATGTCATCATATCAGACTCGTGGCAACCGCTAAAGCGTAAACCAACGCATGATTAAAACACAGGACATTATGACTTGAGATAGAAGAAAAAGATAGTTGTATTACTAAACATTTCAGTTGATTTTATGCCCCACTTATCCCCGTTTTATAACAAAAAATTTATACGCTTGCTGAAAATTTCTTTCGCTCATACTTGCTGTTTTAAATTCTAACATTTCAGTAAGGTAGTTTGGCGAGACTTATCTGCATAGTTCAGAAATAGAAGAAGCGTGATGCTATTTCAAAGATGACTTGGCTCCTTATGGCTAGATTTAGTGTAAGATCTATTTTATATAATTGAGTTCTAATATTTATTATTATTATTATGTAATGGTCTAGTTGGTCTGGCGTACTTCTTATCGAAGTTACACCAGTGGTTTAAGATTTGATCGAAGAGAACGTTGTAAAGAAGGAATACTTTTTATTTGATGGAATTTGGATTCTTATTTCTAGCCCTATAACCTTAAAGATCTTGGTATGTTTGGGGTCACAGATATTATATTTCTAGTGTTGGACAATTAAAAGTGAATGATTATTATTAAATAAATGTTTTATTTTGAGGATTTTTGCGTGACGACCAAATCTCCTGATCCCGGATTTGGGGACGTTACATTAAAAGAACTACAAGGGAATTTCACCAAGGTGATTGGGTTTATTTGAAGCTACATCCTTCTAGGTAGGTTTCTGTGGCTATCAGAAAGTATTTAAAGCTAGCTGCAAAGTACTTTGGACCCTATGAAGTAATAGAGAAGATTGAACCTCTGACATATGGCCTCTAAGCTGGCTCTGCCTAGTACATCAAGGGTACATCATGTGTCTCAATTGAAGAAGGCTATTGATCAGCAGAAGATTCAGAAGCAATTACCCCAACTCAATAAGCAAGGCACTTTTGAATTTAAGCCATTGAGACAACTGGATAGCAGAAGCATCGTTAGGGATCACAAGGTGGTCTATCGATCAGAAGCTCATCCAATTGATAGGGTGTAGTGTTGATAAGGCTACTTAGGAGGATGAGGAGTTACTTCAATGTTCTTTTCCTGAATTCTGCAATCCATGGCTGTATTCTAAGGGGAGGGGATTTTCAGGATTACTGCTATTAGTATAACAGTATAAGCAAGTATTGCTGTAGTAGTTCATTAAGGGTATTTGTGTCTTTGTACTTGTTAGCCTGTGTGCTAGTATGTGTGTGCTGAACTATAAATACCTGATGCAGTGTTACATTTCAGTTATGATATGAAATTGGTTTTTGCCTCCAAAACTCTCTTTCTCTCTCCTAGGGTTTCTAATTCTCTTCTCATCTAATCTGATTCTGATCTGTTTCCCATCTTATTTCTTCTATTTTCTCATCCAATTCTTCTCTAATAACTGTTATCCTATCCTTTATTATCAAACATGAGTCTACCACACCATCAAGTTAATTAATCACGTACCCAGTTAACCAATCAGAAAACTATGAATTATTTTAGAACCAATCATAGATCACTTCTAAATCATGGACCAATCAAATTAAAACAAATTTGTTTCCTTATATAATTTAACTTGCTATCTTTTAACCAAGGTTAAACCCATCAATCATTCTAAATATATTTAAAATTTAAATCATGGACCAATCAAATTAAAACAAATCTGTTTCCTTATATAATTTAACTTACTATCTTTTAACCAAGGTTAACCCATAAATCATTCTAAATATATTTAAAATTGAATTATAATCCTAAATAGAATTAGAAATAGAATCATAATATTATTAAAATTATTAAAATAGAAATCAAACCTGAGTCTACCACACCAATAATATTATATTAAAAAATTTCCTTATTTACCATTCTCATTCTATTATACTAACTATGGTTAGTTAACAATTCTAATTTAAATAGAGTAACTTAACATATCCATATATTTTATTTTTTTTAATGTCAAAAAATAATTATAATAAATTAATATTTTAAATCAAAATCAATCAGGATTATACAAATATAAAATATGCAAAACTTTGAATAATTTTAGTACCAATCAAAGGTCATTCCTAAATTTTAGACCAATCATATTATATTAAATTCTTTCTTTGTTTACCATTCTCATTCTATTATACTAACTATGGTTAGTTAACAATTCAAATTTAAATAGAGTAACTTACTTAATTTAACATATCCGTATATTTTATTTTTTTAATATAAAAAAATAATTATAATAAATTAATATTTTAAATCAAAACCAATCAGGATTATATAAATATATAATATGAAGCAATTTTCGCAATATTAATTTTTCACACTTTGATTTATAGTTAATCATAATAACATTATTATATATTACAGATTAATTTTCATAAATATATATATGAGCCAGTCAAAATTAACCACTAAATTTAAATTAATCATAGCATTCTCATCCTAATTTACTTATCGTGGTTACTTAACCTTCAAAATTTAAGTTATATAAACTTTTAAATTAATCAATAATTAAAAAACGGCTAAATTCAACCAATTAAAATATTAAAAAAGAAATTTAAACCAGTTATCATTAAAATTTTACTTATCGTTATTTTTCAAGAATTAATGGGACAAATAAATTGACTTGACGATATTTTTGAATTTTTCAAGATACTAAATATACTCTCAAATAGTATTAGACATTATTTGGTGTATAAATTATCAATCCAAAAAAAAAAATCATTACAGAATCAATAAAAATATTGTTAGTGAATATTTATATAGCAAATTGGTTAACTGAGCGCAAAAATTCTAAAAAATCATTTTTTTTATTTCATAGCAAATTGGTCAACTCAGCGCAAAAATTCTAATAAATCACTATATTTGCTATGGTTAATTATTTATCAACAAAAGGGCATATATTATAATCCACACAAATAATCATTCAAATTTTCTTTTAAATCACTAATTTTTTTAGGTAAATGATTTATCAATAAAATGTCATACATCTACAAAAATAATCAAGATTGGACAACACATATTAAAATAAAATAGATCATATCAAGGTAACAAGGTTTCCTTAATCCAAACTACAATCGTTGATCAGATCTTAAATTGTGGTACATCACTCGCTTGAATTATATATACTCTTTGGCGAAATAATCCAACAATTTATTCTAATCGTGAGGGAAATACATATGTGATATCTGAGAATGTATTCGAACAACTGACCAAAACTGCGATTCTATACTATCCAAATCAAAGAATCAATATAACAAAATCCTGTAAATCTAAGATTCCAGATGCCAAAATAAAGTAACCTACTCTCAAAATATAAAGAACAAAACCCAATATATTGATAGACAAAATCCACTAACGGGATACTAGACTCTCAATAAAGAGATATATTTATTGAAAAACGAAATAAAATCAAGGAAAATAAACAGGAGTTATCATTCACAAGGAGAAGATGCAAAATCCAATATATCAGTTAATAAAACCCACCAACGTGGTAATAGACTCTCAATAAAGAGAGATATTTATTGAAAAACAAAGCAAAATCATGGAAAACAATAAAAATGGGCTTAACATCAACCAAGATGCAGATATCAACCCATAAACTTTGGGTTTACTATTTTTTAGGAGAGGATGAGATAGAATGACGGCTACAACAATCGTTTAAAAATCAATATTATTGATAGCTATATAGGTCGATACATATAAAATTATATATTATTTCTAATAAAAGGTGCTCATTTTAATTTTGTATTCTTCAATTCAAGTAATAATATTTAATTCTCATATCCTAATCTAAGAACAGACATATCGAATTTTGCTTGGTTGGTTAATAATATTTATTTTTAATATCAACAAAATCTTAAAAATAGGTAAAAAAAAATAAGAACTTGGTAGATAGATTCTAATCAAACAGAGGTATTTATTAACAATAAACAAAATTAAAGAAAAGGGCTTCATTTTTATGTACTCTACTTTTAGTTTTATTTTGTAGTAATTCAATGTTGTTTTCAATTATATAGTAACATGATGTGCTAAAAACATGATAATTAAAATCGCAAGCGCACGATCATCGTTTTAATATTTTAAGATTCGATCCACGGAGACTATATATTTTTCGCAAACCTTAACTTCTAATTTAGGCGAATTAGAACAATATTTTTGAGAAGATATTTTAATTTAGCCAAATTAATGAAATAGCGAAAAGAAATTTACGAGAACTTTAAAACATTAAAGTAGAAACATTGTACTCCATACGAACTATGTATAAACAGGACAGTAAGATGAGAATTTAACTACCGACATAATCAATAATGCTAAAATGAAACAGGTGAAATAAGAGGAATGGAATATGAATTATGTATATATATATTTGATAATAAGACAAAAGATATATCGATACTTTCAATCCCGTGTGGTTAGCGTCGCTACTTTATCCACCCGAGAATTTACGAAAATAACGAAAAAAAGAACAAGGAAAATGCGAGGCGAACTTAAATCTACTATCTAGTGATAGTTTTTAAACTCTGTTCAAGTTCTCCTAAGAGTTTTGTCAGTGTTGTATCTAGTTTAATCCGGGGAATCCGTTGATAATGCACATAAAGTAATACAGCAAACACTCCGATTAGCAGGAGATCTTTTAGATAAGCGCACAAAGTCACATTTCGGCTCGCTCACGGCTCACCGGAGGCTAGAAGGATGGTGACGTAAACCTCAACCACACACACAACTCTTATAGGCCTTTTCTGTTGGCTTTTTCTTGTCCAGTTTTTCTTTCCAACTCTTCATCGTCTTGTTATCACGGTATATTAGGATACAAGCACCCATCTTCTTTCCATTAGAGCTTCATTCTGCTTGATCAAATGTACGATCCCAGTTACTAAATCTGGCAGTCAAAAGGGTTTCAAGGAAAGTGTCAAAGTTGGAGGACCAAGGAAGTTTTACACTCAGAAACCAAGAAAAAGAAAGTGGAGGAGCTCATGCTTCATTGTTTATGGTGAAAGGCTGCTAGAATATATGAAAAAGTGAAAGACCGACAAGACGTGTTCTAGTTTTGTTGCTCCAAGAAAAGGTCACGTGCCAACTTTAGTTTTTCTCTCCTTTATGTGAGAGTATTAGTTTTTTCTCTCCTTTTTCCAATCTTTCTGTTTTGAAAATTTGTGAGAGTTGTTTTGGGGAATATGGCGAACACTGCTGACATTGGTAGGCGGTTGGAAAATCTTGACATTGAAAATGAGGAAAATGAAGAACTGGTGTTCGATGAGGGTGTGGAGGAGACAAACAAGTACGATCTGTGTTTGGTGGGAAGGTTTTTAACTGAGAAAACGATCAATGACAGAGCCATGAAGAGCAAACTAGCAGACGTATGGAAGCCGGCTATGGGGATAACCATTAAGGAGTTGGAATCTGGCATTTATCTTTTTCAGTTTTATCATCCAGAGGATCTCAATTGGGTGATGAATGGGGGACCATGGTCTTTCGACAATATAATGTTAGCATTGGCTGTTATACCTCCAGGAGAAAACCCAGTTAAGGTACCTCTTGTCTCTATTAATATATGGATTCAAATCCATGACTTGCCATCAGGACTAATGACTGAGGCTGTGGGAAAGCAATTAGGTAATTTTTTCGGAGATTATATTACGTACGATCATAAGAATGACAGCAGTTTGTGGAGAGATTGCATGAGGATTAAGATAAAGCTAGACATCAGGAAACCACTTAAGAGGAAGAAAAAGATTACGAACAGTAAAGGGAAGGAATTCATAGTGCAATGTTAGTATGAGCGTCTGGGTGAATTTTGCTTCATTTGTGGGATGGTATCACATACTGATAGGTTCTGTAGGAAGTTCCTGGAGAGTGGGGGTGTAACCTTGATAAAAGAATGGGGTGCCTGGTTACGCGCGCCTCCGAGGAGATTGGCCGGACAGGCCAAAAGCAAGTGGCTGAGAGACGACGGAGATAGCGAGTGGGAATTCAAAATGGGAAAAAGTAACGATACCCCGAAATCAGGGGCGGCTGTTGATACAAATGATACAGGGGAGAATACCCAGGGGCGAGATTTGAGGGAGGTAATCTTAAGAGGAAAAGATAAGGCTACCGTTCCAGCAAATCATGTTCAAGTTTCAAGTTCTGGGTTGTCAAGCGCGAAAAATTTGAAAGTTAATGGGCCGGGTATTGAGGAGCTAGATGGGCTTGCTTTTTTAGAAAGGAAAAGACGTAGAGAAGGAACAGTAGTCCATGAAGTAATATATTCTGAGGACGGGGCTCAAGTAAGTGTCTACAACAACAATGAGTTATATAACACAGGGGCAACTCTTTCTGCAATGGATTGTACTGCTTCTTCTCCTTCTGATTTGGCTACGCTTGCTATGCAAGCTAGCCATCCTCAATGAATCACTTAAGCTGGAACTGCCGAGGACTGGGGAATCCTCGGGCAGTTCGTGTTCTCAGGGATCTTGTTAAGACCCGTAAACCTGACCTGCTTTTTCTTTCAGAAACATTTTCTTGTAGTAATAAAATTAATGAGTTGTGTACTAGTCTTGGTTTTGCTTGTAGTTTTACTGTTGATCGAATTGGGAGAGGGGGAGGCCTGGCAGTGTTTTGGAAAAATACTATCGCCTGCACTATAGACAGTTCATCATCGAATCATATAGACGTCGTCATTCTTAGAGATTTGACTCCTCACTGGCGTCTAACTTGCTTTTATGGTTATCCGGAAAGGGAACGTAGAAGAGAATCCTGGGGCTTAATTAGACATTTGTCTTCTATTTCGTCTCTTCCTTGGTGTATTATAGGCGATTTCAACGACCTCTTGTTTCGAAGCGACAAAGAAGGAGGATGTAACCATCCTCAGTACCTGATGGATGGGTTTAGAGAGACTATTGAAGACTGTGGGTTGATGGAGATTGGGCTAAGTGGAGGGAACTTTACTTGGGAGAAAGGAAAAGGTACATCTAATTGGGTGCGTGAACGTTTAGATCGAGCATTTGCAACTTGTTCTTGGTGGCAGCTATATCCTCTTTGCAACCTCTCTGTGCATCATACAGTGTACTCAGACCATGATCCAATCAATCTGGAGTTATATAGTGTTTCTTTTACTAAGAAACAATTCCGTTTCAAATTCGAGAATACTTGGCTCAGGGAACCAAATTTCCATTGCGAAGTTAAGAATTATTGGGACAGTCTTCCTCGCACTCATCTATTGCCCAAGCTTATATCTATCTCATCTTTTATGGCAAAATGGGGAAGAAATTTCTTCCATAAATTCAGGGATAAACTGGGTAAACAGAAATTGATAGTAAGCAGTCTTGCAGATAAGTCAGATGAGGAGAGTATAAAGAAGTATTTTTTAGAGAAAGATAAGCTACACGAACTTCTTTTACACGAGGAAAGCTATTGGAAACAACGTGCAAAAACTTTCTGGTTAGCTGAAGGGGACACGAACTCAAAAGTGTTTCATGCATATGCTTCTGCTAGAAAGAAGGCAAATCTCGTGTCAAGGTTACGAACAGATGATGGTGAAGTTGTTACGGAGAAAGAGGACATGAATAAAGTGGTTGTTGAGTATTTCCATAGAGTTTTTAGCGAGCAACGTCAAGGCACCATGGGGGACTACGATAGTGTGGAACAAGTGGTGACAAACGAGCAGAATGATAGGTTGATAGCAGAAATATCTTTTGAGGAGTTTACGCGGGCTGTGAAGCAGATGCACCCCGACAAAGCGTCGGGTCCTGATGGCTTAAATCCTGCCTTCTATCAAAATTTTTGGGCGAGTCTGGGTAGAGATATCTTTGACAGCTGTAAGGGTTGGCTCAATCAATGTATGTTTCCAGCAGAACTGAATGACACTAATGTAGTTCTTATACCAAAAAAGGAGAATGCAGAACGTATGTCAGATCTGAGACCTATTGCTCTATGCAACGTTCTTTACAAGATCCTTGCAAAGGTTTTGGCTAACAGGTTAAAAGTAATCCTTCCTGGTATCATTTCGGAGCATCAGTCAGCCTTTGTTCCCGGGAGAAATATCTCAGATAATGTTCTGGTGGCATTCGAGATCATTCATCATATGAAACAAAAACGAACGGGTAATATTGGGGAGGTTGCTTTAAAGCTAGATATAAGCAAGGCCTATGATAGAGTTGATTGGAGGTTTTTGCGTTCAAGAATGGAGCAGATGGGCTTTTGTGCGAAATGGGTAAGGTGGATTATGATGTGTGTTAATACAGTGCAGTACTCGATTTGTTTCAATGGCTCTCAGCTTGGTCCAGTGATCCCAAAGAGGGGATTGAGGCAGGGGGATCCTCTATCCCCATACTTGTTCTTGCTTTGCGTGGAAGGTCTGTCACGTGCCATTGAAAGAGCTGATTCTGATAATAGCATTCATGGTTGTAAAGTAAGTCGTACAGGCCCGTCTGTAACACACTTACTTTTCGCCGACGATAGTTTCTTGTTTTTTCGAGCAGACTCCAATGAAGCACACAAGATAAAGGATATTCTTAATACTTATGAATTGTTGTCTGGCCAGGCTGTTAATTTCCAGAAATCGGGGATTTTTTTCAGCTCCAATGTTCGGAGAGATAAACAACAGGAAGTCTCAGATATTCTGGGGGTACATACTGATCTTTCGAGAAGCAATTAACTTGGCTTACCTTCTTTGGTTGGGAGGTCGAAGAAATCAGTTTTCAAGTTTTTAAAAGATAGAATATGGAAGAGAATTCAGGGATGGAATGTAAAGCAGCTATCTAAGGCAGGCAAGGCTGTGTTGATAAAAAATGTTGCATCTGCAATCCCATCTTACTGCATGTCATGTTTTCTCATTCCCAAAACTCTTTGTCAGGAAATTGAGCGTATGCTTAATGGGTTTTGGTGGAGTTCAAGTTCAACGACCACTAAAGGAATTCGCTGGCTTTCTTGGGATAGAATGAGCATGACCAAGTCCAAAGGGGGGTTGGGTTTTCGGAATTTATATGGTTTCAATATAGCCATGTTGGGAAAGCACGTTTGGAATTTTGCTCATAAACCATCCACGCTAGCTGCAAAAGTTTTCCAAGCTAGATATTATCCTAAATCTCATGTACTAGCAGCAAAACGAAGTGGTGGCTCTAGCTTCATTTGGTCTGGTATATATGCAGCTAAAGAAGAACTAAAGAAGGGTTTCAAGTGGGTATTAGGGGATGGCAATGATATATGTGTGGGCACGGACCAGTGGATTAGAGGGAATGATAATTTCAGGCTTGAAAGGGATTATGAGTTTGCCAGGGACATGAAAGTGGCACAACTTTTTGCTCAGAATGCTCGTGCCTGGGACGAGGAGAAGGTTACTAATATGTTTAATGCGAGCGATGCTAGGGCTATTCTAAATATAAGAATTCCCCAACACCACACAAGAGACAGAATAGCATGGGTTAACAGTAAGGATGGGCACTATACGGTTAAAACTGGGTATCAAGTCTGGCAGGAGGGCAGCACTATTCAACAGCCTGAGAGCTCTATTGGGTGGAAAAAATTATGGAAGTTACAAATCCCTTCTAAGGTAAAGTTCTTCTTGTGGCGTTTCTGTAGAAATAATGTCCCAGTCCGAGCTGTCTTGCAAAGTAGAAGTACTGCAATCCCATCTATTTGTCCTATGTGTAACACTGATGTTGAACATCTCCTACACGTTTTTTTTGACTGTGAATTTGCTTCTCAATGTTGGCAGCAGATGGGCTTAACGTTCAATACGAGGGAGATTGAGGATGGTCCAAAGTGGATGTTAGACAGGTTAGCTCTGGATGGAGCTGATCAGCTTGTCACAGTAGCTATGGTTTTATGGGGTATCTGGTTTTTTCGAAATAAAAGGGTGTGGGAAAATAGAGTGGTTACGCCTGAATTTGCTGTTGTTTGGAGTTGCAAGCAGTTACAGGATTGGAGGGCTGCAGTCTCTAAGCTCACGAGTATTGTTTTGAAACCTGCTAGGAATGATCAGAACATAAATACGAGGTGGGTTAAACCAGAGCACGGAAAGTTCAAAGTCAATGTTGATGCATCAATTGTTCAAGGCTCTTCCAGTTTTGCTGTAGGTATGGTACTCAGAAATCATGAGGGGGAGTTTCTTGAGGGAAGATCTATGAAGTTTAGTCGGGAAGTGACTGTGATGGAAGCAGAAGCAGTAGGTATTGAGGAGGCTCTGTCGTGGATCATGTCGAGGGGGGTGCAAGATGTAGTTGTCGAGTCTGATTCGCTCCTAGCAGTTCAAGCTATCAATGGTAATGCCGATTACCAGCTGGAAGTTGGCCATGTTGTTGAAGCTTGCAGGTTAAAACTAACCTCCAGGAACGATATTAGAGTTAGACATATTAGAAGATTAGCTAATAGGGTAGCCCATTCTATGGCTCGAATCCCTTGTCAGCTAAATTGCTATGTGAACTTTTTGAGTCCTCCACATTCGGTGTTGGATTCGTTGGTGTATGATGCGAATGATTAAGGAATGAAATCTCATTTTCTTCAAAAAAAAAAAAGAACAAGGAAAATAAAATGAAAGAGAGATGCAAGAATTAAAATGAAGCTTGAAATTGCATAAAAATAAAGAGTGTTTATAAGAGAAAAAATATTACAACTAAAATTTGGGAGTGAACTAGAACTAACCTAATTCTAAGATGATTTTAACAAGTGAAGAATGAGGCTATTTATAGAAAATTTTTAGGGATTAGGGTTGGTGTGGGTTAATCATAGCCCTCCATTTTGGTTGGTGTGGGTTAATCCTAGCCCTCCATTTTGGTTGGTGTGGGTTAATCCTAGCCCTCCATTTTGGTTGGCTACAATAATGCACCACCACCCCTTGCTTTTCCTTTTCTTCTTGTTTTGGTCCTTCTTTTTTATCTTTTGTCATTTATTTCTTTATTTTGCCATTTCTTCATTTTTTCTTGAATTTCCTGAAATGCAACAAAATAATTTATTAAAATACGAATTCAAGCAACAAATAGGCAATAAAAATATGCAAAATTATGCACTAATCAAATGCCCCCATACCTATCTTTTGCTCGTCCTCGAGTAAAACAAAAAGAAAAATGCAGAATAAAAAAAACCTATACTCACTGTCGTAGGAATCACGGGTAATTTTAGGTTTACCAACCCGTTAAACCCATAGACGATCTCTACAGGAGAAGTGCTGTCTCCTAAGGGTTTATAGAAGATATACCCATAAAATCTTTGAGATAAGTCAGCAAGTATCCAACTTTCCTCTTTCAATCTAGCTTTCATTGGTGTCAACAAAATAATTTTGTAGGAAAATACATACCTTAGATTATTCTAATAATAGCTAAGTTATAGATTCCCACAATCCACTTGAATAGACTCAAAAATTTTACAAAAAATCCCAAGGTGTGTAGTGAATTTAAGGCCTTCGATGGATAAAGTGCATGCGAACATTTTCTCTTTTTCAACCAATATTGAACTGACCCAATCTCATCAAAACAAGGTTCTAGCCAAACTTCACGTTCTTAGTAGTTAGACCGACCGTGCAATGGTTGAGGTCCCAAAAGACTTTTGCATCAATACCCATTTAGTGAGTTTTAGGTCAACAATCCCAGACCACAAGGGGCCTTAGGTTGCTAGGCACAAAGTCCCCTCGGACTTACTTACTCGGGTTATCAATGAGCCCAACCTAGCCGATTTCCTTACTAAGAATTTATTATTTATAAAATTACACTAGCACTCTACAACTACAAACATTTATTGACTCTTTTTTTTTCTTTTTTTTTTTACAAGACACTATTGGAACAATTTTCGCAAAGATTTGATTCGACATTGTTTTAACATGTGGGTTCTCTCTCAGGTATCGAATAACATCCCTATACAATTTTTCCATCAAAAGTCTTGTGCAAATGTGCCGACTTGGACTTTTAAGCAAAAATTTGTTCGACACAAGTTTCATGAGTAAAATCTTACTTGACTACGTTCAAATCATCTAAAGGCATTATACATATAATTTTTGAAAAATAACACCAACTAGTTCTAAAGTTCAAGAGTGGGAAGGACAACTAAGCTAAAATATCTCTATTTTTGGATTTTTAATTTTTTTTATTTTTTTTGGATTTTTCAAATTTCATGCATTTACACTAAAAACCCTCCCCCATACCTAAATCATGCATTGTCCTCAATGTATGCAAATAAAAATGAGGTATGAACAAAAGTGAACGAAAACTCCCCTGAAAATAAGCAAGACAATTGTTCCTCTAGACTGAACATATCTTCAAGTTTTCCTTGCTTAATTTTTTCCACATAGCACGAATACTCCCCTTAGCTTTTCCTTCCCCAAAATAAATTTAAATCCGTGTCACCAACCTTTTCCTTGCCTTTATTACGCCTATTAGCTTCTTGCGCCTCCACCTTCTCCCCCTCAGTTGGGTTATCCTCCAGAATAGTTGAATGTGGAGTTGGGAAATTAGACGAAGCTGTCTTCACCAAGGAATTAATTGCATGACTAAACTGGGCTGCCATGGAACTTAATTGAACCTGGAATGCATCCTTTTGAATAATTTTCAAATATTTGATTTCTGCAATGGACTCACGGATATGTGGCAACTCGTTCTCCAGTGTTTGGACTCGTGCAAGGAGTCTGTTGTATTCTGTTCTGGTTACAGGTGCATGTGGTTGAGTATGTTGCCCACTCTCATGTCTTGCTCGTGCTTCTCTCAACTCTTGTCCAAAACTTCCACCGAGATGCGTATCTGCAAATGAAATCATCATAGGCCCTTTGTCGGATGGTGCAATGAAAGTTCGTGAGCTTCCATCCTCTCGTGAAGCAAGTTGCCGACCACTGGTAAAGAGTGGTAAATCTGGAAAAAGATCCAGGGATTTTCTCTCTGGGAGGTTAAACTTGAATGGATTAAATGGCACAAGACCCAAGTTTCCCTCGAATGTCTCGGGTTCGCTAGGCTTACTCCGTTTAGGATGAGGTAGAGTGGCTGATGTAGCAAACTCCTCATGTGGTGTTGCTCTTACTGGTCTTGGTAACAACGGAAGTGGAACAGTCTTTAGATATTCAGTTAGGACTGTAGGCACATCCGTATAGCTCTTATTGCTTATGTAATTAATTACATTCACCTTCATGGAAGAACATTCCACATCTCTACCATTGTCCAAGCGTATCCTGTCTGCATCACTCAAAAAATCATTTAATATTAGCTGCAGAAATCTTGGATATAGACATTTGACCCTTTGAGTTTGGACATCCCTTGTTCCTAGTTGCTTCATCTTCAAAATGAT
Organism: Kitagawia praeruptora; assembly: GCA_037693485.1. Lineage (NCBI taxonomy): Eukaryota > Viridiplantae > Streptophyta > Magnoliopsida > Apiales > Apiaceae > Kitagawia > Kitagawia praeruptora. The sequence continues at coordinate 3,546,756 of CM075347.1, forward strand.
TTGACCAAGCACTATCTTACCAAAATTAATCCTCAAATTATTGGCGACCGCATACCCTATTGTTTGAATAAATTCAGATATTCTATCTAGATTTGTTCTTTCTGAGGAAAAAACCTGGTTAAGAATGTGGAAGAAAAAATTCCAGTACTGGGTAAGATATGTTCTAGAGAGATTACCAGTATTGAAATTGTCATCTTGGTACCTTATAAGACGAAAGAACCTTTTAATCTGGTCAGGTGTAGGATCAGAAACGAGATTTTCCATAGGAAAATGAAGAATTCGATTAACATCTCGTTCAGTGACCCTAATCGACCTACCAAACAGTTGATAGGTGATTGCACACCCGTCCTTTCCAGAAGTGTTAACCGCACTGCAATATAATTCACGCAAGGCATCATGGTTAAGCAGCACTGGTGTAACTAAAGCATAGCGAATTACTGAATGTTCATTCAGAAATTGTGCCCAAGCTCCAAACTACTCATCCCGGATGGTGTTGATTTCCTGAATGGAAGTAGGATTAACTCTAGCAATCGAGAAGCTTCCCTGCAATGCCATTTTCAAGACAGCTAGATTGTGAGATCTTTTCCCTGGGAGGTTGAAGTTTTCAGCAATTGTGTGTATATGCTCTGAATATCTGAAATGATGATATTTAACACAGATAAAAGCTCATTGTTTATAAGGTTTCAAAGATTAGCGGGTTAGGTGTGATATAGTACAAGCTATGTACAATCTATCCGCTTTCTTTTCTTCTTTTAGCTCCTGCCCTACTCTCTTTTGCCTCCAAAGTCCTCTTCGAGCCACACAATGCTCCTTCTTTTTCAACAACAAAATATTTGCATGGCCCTCTTCTAAATCAATTCAGTGAAGGCGGAATATCCACTTTCTCGATTATAAACATGCCATCACGAAAAGTATCAAGAGTATTTTTCCTAGCTTTTATCCTACAAAAACAAAGAATCCTAAAAAAATACAGAAAAATAAGAAAAGGTAGAAAAACATCCCCTAATGCATATGCATGAAATGGCGAAGCATGAAGTGACACTCCAAAAAGACCAAAAAATCTGTTGCGTGGGACCACCATGAATAGCATAACAATTGTTTTAATTCTGCACAAAGTTTCCAAACAAGCATTAGCAAATTCAGCTACTACATCAATAAATAATAATTGATCAAGAAAATATGTAGTTTTGGAAAAGTTTGTGATAAAGCAACGATAAAATTCACAGCCTCGAAAATGCCGAACTCCCTTAATATTCATGTAAGGTGGAGGCTCGGGTGGTGGTTCTTCTCCCTTCCTTACTTTCTCTAGAGCTATTTGATTCTCTTGGCTTTTTAAATCAATGAATGAGGAGTAATTATCACTATCTCCTTCTTCCGAGAATTGAAGGGTAAGAGCTGTTTGGAATGGATTATCAAGCAAAATTGGAGAAAAATCTTCTCGGACAATTTTTGGCATCATGTCAACCTTGAAGCACAAATTCTCGTCCATACTCACAACATCCTCAACAATAACAACATCATTGATCTTAACATCGGTGGAAAGCTCCTCTTTTATTTCAATAAGTACATCATCAACACACACCGAGAAACTACTTTCCTCTTGATCACTCGAATCCATTTCATCTTCTGGTGGTATAGATGGCGGCGGTGTAGAGTCAGGTTGCCATGCAGTAGAAAAGCTAGCCAATTTTGAAATTTCAGCTTCCATCATCTTGTTACGAGTGTTTATCTCATTCATATTTTACAAGGACTCCTCTTGATCCTTTTGAGTTTGCATTAGAAGTTTCAACGACTCGCTCAATAATCGATCAGATAGCGCATTTGCATTGGTTTGATGAACCTGTAAATTTTGCGGTGGAGGATATTCATATTGCTGCCATGTTGTTGATCATGATATGAGAAACTCTGAAAATTGTTGTCTGTGTATGAAAAATTTGGTTGACCCGTCCAATCTTGATTATACGCATCAAAGTATGGATTGGACTCGTATCTTTCTTGATAATCATTCACTTGTCCGAATTGAGCATTGTAAGTATTGTAAGAGCATTCATAACCAAAGTGACCATAGATACCACAAACTTCACAACATGTGTATGTTTCGGGGGCCATCCATGACATCTCATTATTACTCATTGGACATGTGGTGTACAAATAAATTCAAACACACAAAGAAATGGTGAAAAATCAAAAGAAAAATCTAACCTAGGTTCCCTAAATAAAATAACTAGACATTGCTCATAATGTTAAGACACACTAAAAATTCCGTAAATTAAGAATTATTCAGATCGATTCGGCCAGATTAGAGCAGGCATTGCCAAGAGGCCAAACTCGTCACTTAGACACTGAATCTTAACAGCCAGGCGAACCTTAGACAGTGAAGGTCGTGAATAAGTCTTAATTACGTTTATTTTTAGCCACATTTCTAATTGAGCGCGAAATCCTAGGGGCAAATGGCTAATTAATTTTATTAAAAGTTTATTAAAATAAATGTAACAAACAATGATATATATACAAAAGTGGTAAACAATTATGGATGCTTACACTACGTGTACTAATCTAAAAGAAAGAAGAATTTAACGTACCTTTGGATCCTCCAGCAATCACCACAATTATAAGGTACGAAAAATTAAAAACAAGAAAATAAAAATCTAGATGATGTGCCCCCTAAGTGATTAAATGCATGATGCAGCAATTATGTATTTACAATAAATTTTTTTGGATTTTTTTTAATTTTCAATTTTTTTGTGATTTTTGATTTTTTTGATTTTTTTCATTGTTTTTGTGATTTTCTAAAAAAAAATAAAAAGGCGAAAAGAGTGAGATACGGGTTACCGAAGCACGCTTCCAAAAATTACAATTTGTTCCAAGCTCCGCGAAAAGATTCCCGAAATTTCACACTTTCTGAAAAAAAAACGAAATAAAAAAAATCAGGCAAGAAATAAAAACTAATCCGAAAAATTAAAAATTAAGGCGCGAAAAATAATTAGTCCCCGGCAGCGGCGCCAAAAACTTGATGTGCTAAAAACATGATAATTAAAATCGCAAGCGCACGATCATCGTTTTAATATTTTAAGATTCGATCCACAGAGACTATATATTTTTCGCAAACCTTAACTTCTAATTTAGGCGAATTAGAAAAATATTTTTGAGAAGCTATTTTAATTTAGCCAAATTAATGAAATAGCGAAAAGAAATTTACGAGAACATTAAAACATTAAAGTAGAAACATTGTACTCCATACGAACTATGTATAAACAGGACAGTAAGATGAGAATTTAACTACCGACATAATCAATAATGCTAAAACGAAACAGGTGAAATAAGAGGAATGGAATATGAATTACGTATATATATATATATTTGATAATAAGACAAAAGATATATCGATACTTTCAATCCCGTGTGGTTAGCGTCGCTACTTTATCCACCCGATAATTTACGAAAATAACGAAATAAAGAACAAGGAAAATAAAATGAAAGAGAGATGCAAGAATTAAAATGAAGCTTGAAATTGCATAAAAATAAAGAGTGTTTATAAGAGAAAAAATATTACAACTAAAATTTGGGAGTGAACTAGAACTAACCTAATTCTAAGATGATTTTAACAGGTGAAGAATAAGGCTATTTATAGAAAATTTTTAGGGATTAGGGTTGGTGTGGGTTAATCCTAGCCCTCCATTTTGGTTGGTGTGGATTAATCCTAGCCCTCCATTTTGGTTGGCTACAAAAATGCACCACCACCCCTTGCTTTTCCTTTTCTTCTTGTTTTGGTCCTTTTTTTTTTTTTTTTTGCTAAATTGTTTTGGTCCTTCTTTTTCTTCTTTTGTCATTTATTTCTTTATTTGGTCATTTCTTCATTTTTTTCTTGAATTTTCTGAAATGCAACAAAATAATTTATTAAAATACGAATTCAAGCAATAAATAGGCTATAAAAATATGCAAAATTATGCACTAATCATAACATACTTAGATAACTTGGGCAGAGAGTAACATTACATGTAATTGTCATATTTTTTTCATTTTGCGTATTATTTTCGTTTCGTGTACAAAAATAAAAAATGCGTAGTTTAGTAGCATTTTGTGTTCAAATTATGGGTATACAAAATAATTTCATGTCATTTTCATGCAAAACCCAAAATACACATGGTATGAATGTATATAACACGAACGATTTTCCAGATCTACGTAAACTCTTTCTTTTAATATATGTCGGTCAAATATACTCATTGTTAAATAAAAATTAATTTCATGTTTTTGAACTCGACAATTAAATTACAAGGACAAATATATAATAATGTGATTATGTGTTTATATATTACACATTTGATTTTAGTTTCATGTACAGTTTTCTATTTTAACATGTTAATCAAATAGAAAAAAGATTGGTGATACTCATTTTCAAATATTTTATTTTACGCGTTTGGATGACAACGGGTTGGGTTTGATCCGAATTTTGTAAAATTCAAACCCACATCCAAATATTTTTTGGTTTTAAAAATAAATCCAAATCCAAAATTCAATATCTAAAACCAAATTCGTCGGATTTCGAATTAGATTTGACTTTTTTGGGTGTCCAAAATTAGTAATAATGTAGTCAAAATTAAAATAATTGTTACACGCAAACAATATTAAGTATATTTATACAAAAATTAAAAAGTAAGATGATTAACTTAAGTAGTCAAAATATAACATATTATACGAATTAATATACTAAGTAAAATTTAAAATATGTTAAAAAAATAATTCTTTTTATACATAGAAATGAAAAATTAATGTAAACAAAATTACATCTTGAATATAACAATAAAATTAGATATTGAGAAATATAAATTCTAATTACTAAATTAGTATTGACTATTTCTAATGAAAAATTTGAAAAAAAATAAACAAAATAATATGTCTTACATCTAAAATATTACATGAAATAATTTCAAATTAATGTATTGTATTACATATGTATAGGGTTTCGATAGTGTACTGGGTTTCAGATTTTGGATAGGCTATCGGTTCAGTACAACTTAAATCCAAATGCAAATCGAAACTATTTCGATTTTAAAATTTATATCCAAACCTGAATTCAAAAATTCGGGTTTGGGTTCGAATGGGGTACCATCATATCGAATTAATTTCCCTTCCTTATTAATCCGTAAAAGAAAACTAATATTTAATATACCATATTCTCATAGAAAAGAATAAAAAAATTCAACATACAAATTCCCAAACTAAATATGCACATTTAAAGTTGTCATTAAAAACAAACTGACCATAAACTCTAACAGATATATCTTACTCAAAAAATGGGATGTATTGGATTTGTTTGGTTAATTGATAATGTTTATTTTGCTATAGTACTAAATCAAATAACTAATAAAAGAACATAAAATTTGTAAAAATGATATGGAACAAACACATAGGAAACTTAAAATATGGATAAAAAACTTATGAACTTGGTTGAAATATTCTAAAAAATGAGAAAAATCAAATGTAAAATAAAATTAAGAAAAAACAATAAAGAGAGGTTTGGAATGTTTGAGCTGGGATGTGAATGGTATGATAATTGTTTGATAATATTGATATTAATGCAATTGGTATAAATTGACGATAATTCATACTTAAATTTTAATGAAATTATCTTTTCTTTATAAATAATGAATAATATTATGTTTATATTAATTAATTAATAAATTTTATCATTCGGTGCGTAGCACGGGTAGAACACTAACCAATCAAAATATGATAACTAACTTTTTGAGATTTTTTTAGGGACCTCTAGAATTACTCCAGAAAATTGCTCATTTCCTATTTTATTTTCATTTATAGAATGAAAAATATGTATTTGATTTATTTTTTCTATTAGTACTAATTAAGTTTTTACTGTTTTCAATATTCTCAAACATGATTATATTGAACCGAACTTTCCGTAAAAATAGCATAAAATGTCGTTAAATTACTTGGGGAAAAAACAAAAAGGAACAAGAAAATTGATATGTATCTCAGGTAAATTTTATCATATATCAAATCAATGTGTTTTTATATTAATCTTTTTTTATATAAACAAATTTTCAATTTTTTTTAACACGCATCCATACAATTATACATAATTTGCGAAAAGTTACTTAGAGATGCATATTGGGTTCGCTACACTCAAAACAAAATATAACAAAATAATTTATTTTTTCATACACTATATATTTTTGTAACTATTTTAAAATTTTAAAATTGTGTTTTCGGTGCGTAGCACGGGTAAAATGCTAGTCTTTATTAGTTGCTATCTTACATCTATTAAACAGAAAATACCAAAAACATGCCTAAATACCTTCCGGAATTGATCAGATCCTTACACTAACCCTGGTTAACTGGGAAATTAAGAACCTACATATAATCTGAACCACATTCATAACCTCATGGAGTTGATACAACACTAGCTAGAAGTCCAGAACTATCAATATAATTTGATCGAATATTAATATATACTTCTTGATCGATATTTCCTAGTTACTAAAACATGCATGTTACACTTATATAAATTTGGATGTTCGATAGATGATTGTTACAATATTGAGTTGCAGTTGTCGTGCCAAACTTCAAACACGCTTAATGATAAACGCGATTAGCATTTAGCATCAAGATCTAATGCGGACCTGAACCTTGCAAACACCAACTCGTGTTACTTATGTACGTATAAAATTTAGGAAAATTATCAAAAATATCCATGTTTTCAATTTTTTTTTACAAAAATACGGTAAAAATTACATATGTGATTGTGCAACAGGTTACCCTAAAATTTATTCCTGACTAAACTGTTTTGACCCAAAGTTTTTATCCTAAAGAAAATTTATACAGAAGTAACTAAACCTTGTCTGTGTAGACACCTGTGTGTAACATTACGACTGCGGACTGCATGCATGTACATATAGGTAGATATAAACTTGCTTCTAGTCTTGTATCCTAATTCGTAGGCAGTGCACTCATCCATTTCAATCTTATACATATCCACCCAATTTATATCCAGAAAAATTCTGGTTTTTTTTTTGACCGAGAGAATACTTTATATACATGCATAATTGGTGAATTGGATTTCCTAGTCAATTGGAACCCTGCCATAGATTTAAGGATATCCAGATGAGACAAAATACTCGGCATTTCCATTTGTATTTTGGCTCCACCATGGATCTCTGTGAGCTCTCTGATTTTTTAATCTATCAACTTAAGCTTTCTAGTCTCTAGTCTTGCCGATATCAAGTACCCGCAGGCGTCCCCTCAGACATTTTTTTTCCCATTAAATCTAGGAGATATATTTACCCACAGGACATCTCATGATACAAACTGCATATTCATTTCATGAACCTCATCAATACTATACTTCAAAAGCATCCAACCAAATAAAACAAAGAATATGATACAATGCAGATGCACAACATTATATCACCTTACATTCCTTCAGAATCGAAATCCAAGCAATGTAAAGCTACCCTTTTACAATTTGACAATAGAAAACAAAAATACTTTACTAAAGCAATAAAATATTGCAAATCGCACTATCGGAAAAATTGTTTGAGCTATACTAATAGCCATTGGAGGAAGAGCTGCATAATGGCATGTTGGAATATCAAAAAGATCAGGCTTAAACCACCAAATTATGAAGAGTAACAAGGATCAGTGAAGGATAAGCATTGTTTTCTCTAAAGTAGAATCTAAAAGGCAAGTCCTCTTTGTGAATAAACATTAAACATGACAAGGAACTTCTGGGAGCATCTATTAGCAGATGACCCTAAAAAGGGCTTGATAAAGTGGAACGCACTGTTCAAATGCTACAGCTTAATCATACCACTTAACAGAATCATCATACAATTTCTACCATTCAACAAATGAATTTGATCTTTCATTATGCCTATCTAGTAAGATAAGCCAATATATTAATATAGGTAACCATCATTGATAAGATTTCATTCCACTATTAGCAAGCAGTCAATTAAGAATATGCATAAGAACCACTCTCCATTCCATTAAGAGAAAGCAAATCGCTACATTCTATTAAGAGAAAGCAGATCGTTGCACAAATACTTCAACATTTGTCGTCCTCTTCTGGCGGCCAACACAACACCCCAGGATTTTCTAGCCCGCCTGTACGCCTAAGCCACCCATCAACATCAACTTGCGGCCAACTAAGAGAAATAATGAAAGAAAATGTTACAACACAAATTAGAAAATTGTTTGCCAAGTGCCAAAAGTATAAAAATAAAAACAATCTATATCTAATGTTGTATTAATTTGCTTGATCCCATATTATCATGAAACAAACACACAAGCACATCTATCATCCAAGAAAATCACAGTGATACTACCAAAATACTAAAGGTATTTTTGTTCCAACAGGATAAGTTTGAGAAAAGTATGTTCAAACAAAATATATATATAATCAAAACAACATTAGTTTAGGATACACATTTTCAAAATACCATCCTTCACTTAAAGATAATGGTAGCTTAACATTTTTTCGACAAAACATTAAGTTACAGTAGCTTACCAAATAGAGAACCTCTTGTCATCAACCGGAATGTACTCGGCCTCGATAGTCTTCTCAATGGTAGGACAATCATCTGGAATTATGAGAGCCTGATGCAAATTTCATGATATCACCATCAAATTTACTACAAAATTCAACTCAAAGAAGAAATTACTATTCAATTGTCATGCTCACCCTTAAAGGATGGCCTGAATCACCAGCAGTCGCTGCTCGCGATGCGTCAGACAACATTTGGGAATACTGCCAAAGATAAAGAAAAGCATATTAATGGAAATCTAAGCTAAAAATTGGAGAAACCCAAAAAAACAAAAAACTTGTGCGAATCCCAAATTTTAGAGGTCTTACGATTTTCAAATGAGAAAGCAGTTGTGATCTTTATTTTAGTTGAATATTATTTTCAGAAAATATATAAATCAGGAAAGTAGATTAGTTGGTTATAATATGACTTTCAAATTTACCAAAATCATGAGCTTGACACAAATTAAAACTGCCTGACACAAATTAAAACTGCCGACACCAAATACCTTGTCGACTTCTGTTCAATAAATTACTACTACTTGGGGTGTGCATTTGGTTCGGTTGACCGAAAACCATACCGAATAATAAACAAAAAACCAAAAAAAATCGAAATAATATAATAATAACAAATATTTATATTAATATATTTATTTATTTATTTATATATAATTGAATTGCAGCATATATGCCATGACTTTACGTACTCCTGTATGATAGATGCATAAAAAATCTTGTTGATAATACTATAGAATTGCTTTTACTTGGTTTCATTTACAAGTTTATTAACGGCATTATGGTTGATTCTGCCTCCTGCTACTTCGCCAGCCTTTCGCTTGGCAAACTACTTTGCAAAGTCCAAATTATGAGATCTACTGCATATGCTTTCTTGTAGAAAAATGAATTGTGACCGGTTTAAATTTCATATATGGATTGGAGTCAACAACCATTTCAATTATTTTGTCATTCTATGTTAGTTGCAAGTATTAAACTTACGTTAGTTTCAAATTCTTCTTAATTATAACATTTATTTTGTTTTTGTCTTTAGATAATGGCTACAAAAATAATTTTTTGTTTTTAACATTTTCTATACTTCCAGTAAATTTGCAAAGTAAGGGTAGAGAATGAAATCTGGCAAGAGCCTGAAATTGACTAAATAAATAACTTGTGACTTGGCAAGTAGGTGTAGTTGTGTTTGGGTAGTGGAGGTTACAATTGTAAAAATGGAATAACGTATAATCATTAAGAAAAAAAATAACAAACTGAGTTAAAAGTGTCAAAGCAAAAGGCATTTCTTACACAACATACCTGCTTGAAACATTCTAGTGGAGTTCCATTCAAAGCATAAACTGCGTCGCATGGACTAACATTATTTCTATGAGCAACCGATCCTTCGTATACCTGATCATTGTTTAGATCAATATTATTTAGCACAGATTTACAATTGTGATAGAACTTGAACATGCAAAATAATATGCAAAATGTAACACAATATGGCATTCAAAGCATGGAACTTAATCAGAATTAGCTCTCATTAATTTTTATAAGACTCAACTTAAATATTATTAAACAAGGTTGTACAATCGATAATGGTGTCTTGGTCGAAAAATAATTTGGAGTCCACAACAACATATTGCATTTGAGTGGATATGTTAAAAACTTACCTCGTCGACACAAATATACAACTCCCGATCAGATACAATTTTTTTCTCAAAAGGAATGGATAATTCTTTACATATTTCATACAAATCGATCACTCTGATTCCAAACCAAGGTCGCACCACAGTACTGCAATTAGAAAATTCCAAAACAATTTAGTAAACAAGTAAATCATGATAAAAATCATTTACGAAAATGATAATAATTCATTGACATGTAAAAATAATAACATCACAAATTCTTTTTGTGTCCACACCATAGCATCAATGTTAACACTGACAGATAAGAGTGTCATACCTAGAGGACTTCCACATCTCCAAGCAAGATAGGATAGTGGGAGTAGGAAGTGGATGAGCACCTTCATAACCACCGAAAAAGTTAATCCCAGCAACATATCCCTCATCAGTGACAAGTGGTCCACCCTCAGCACTCTAATCAAAACTCTTGATTAGCTACTTATCCGAAAATGAAACTGAGAGAGATAAAGAGGCTAAAACTACCAATAAAATTCAACTACACTATATGTTAATGTGCGAAAATACAATATTCATTTTCACCAACATTTTATACAACACAGCCAAAGGCCCCCAAGACCGCACCCAGATAATTATAGTAAGGTATTTAAGTAGACATCATTCAATCATCAAAAAGTAAAAAACTAACATATTTGAGCAACAGATATGACAAAAGCTATTGTAAACAATCACACTCAAGATGCAATTCTAATACATTAGGACATAAAAAAAGAAAAATAGTAATAGAAAGATCTGATGATATAATTTATAAGTTCATTTACATATATATGTATTTTGAATTCTGTGGACAAACTAAACTAAGTTTACGACAAGACCCCGAAAGAATCCCTAGGCATTCCTTAATATGGTTAAATTTGCCAAAATTTTTGATGTGAGGTACTCGACAATACAGAAAACTTTCCCCATCACAAATTACAAATGCAACAGATGCAAAAATGATCATAGTAAACAAGTAGCAAGCTATGCATGACAATCATCATTGTTTCTAAGCATAATCCAAATTGTAAAATAACACTACATTTTTGAATATTTTCCCAAAGCAAACACTTTCATAATAAAACCCCTAAAAACATAAAGGGAGTATTTTGTTTCCAAATATCCCTAACCGATACTCGTCACTTTAAGAACTGACAAATACTAAACCCCCAAAACTATCATCTTTATAAATCATTTAGGTAAATATCTAAACAACAGGTTATTACCGAGCTAATGACAACTTTAATCCACATAAAATTTCCTACATGAGACAAAAAGAACAATGTGGAATACCTCACTGATGACACAACTAGAACTCAAAAGCTCATCACATCCAAATCTTGAACGCGCCTCAGATAGCTCTCCAGTAACGTCGAGCAAGACAGAGTTATTAATGTCACGACCCAATGATGTCACTTTCATGCCATCAACAATGTCTGCTTGCCTACATCTCAAATCAACCACTTCCACTTCCACACTGGAACTGACTTTCAAGGTAAGAAGATTGTGGTAATAGTCAACGTGTTCTTCTCTAGCAAGAAGCAACGTCCCATCAGCCATCCTTACAATAATCTGGGGTAGAAAATAAATAAAACAAAACTTGTTATTTCATCAAGTGTTTAAAATCAACACCAGTATAGCATGAACAAACACAAACCAAAACAATCATTAAAAACTCACATGAAATTCAAAATCGGAATCCTCAGGATTCCAAAGGAGTTTTGCAGAAGTCAATATGGTTGCCTCTTTCTCACTTGAACTCCCGTGTATCACGAGACCTGAGCAATCAAATTTTCTTTCCAAACCTATATTTCAAAGTAAGTTGTCCATCAAGGAAACATACAAGTAATTAATAGGGAATAACAATAGAAAAAGTACTGAATGACTTAGTAAATTATCTATTGTTAGCCAAAAAATATGTTAATGAAACCGGGTTCTATTACAAAGATAATGCTAAATAGTAGATATTGTTTTACAACACTTTTTATTAGGGTAACTAAACTTTAAACAAGTTACATCCTTAGTTATGGAATGGTTGAAATTAAGAAGAAATGATAAGTAATTTTCAAATAAATATAAAAAGGGGGTGTGGGGAGGATTTAGTTACCAAAGAAACTGGAAACCGCTACAACGGAAGGTGCAACTGTAGGAGACACAAGCCCCGAATCTGCGAGAAACGATTAAATTAAACGCAAATGGACAATTTGAAAGTGCAGAAGTAATGATAAATTAAAGGATACAATCTGACCTGGGAAACACATTTTTGGAGAAGAAATTTTATAATTACGTAAAATTCCTGCAGAAAAATCATATACAAAACAATATTATAATTGATGAAGTGATTAAAAGGAAACAAGGGGAGTAGATGTTTGAAGTTAGGAAAGGGTACTTTTCAAAACATGAGTTTGATCCAAACCAGCGTCTATAGGTAGAGACTCCCTTCGTTCAGGAAAACGAGGACAGAGGTGAGGGTAGAATATAGCCGTATATTGGGGATCGAAGACATCTTTGGGTTTCAACCCCACTTTTCCTGTCTCGCCCACGAGCATCTTTTTGTGAGATTCAACCTAGTTGGGAAAATCAAACAAGGAAAGTCATTCATGTAATGAATAAAGAATAATGCTAAATTCACTAAATGCATAATTATTCTTAATTCAGCCTTAACATATATTGTCATGATTGGGCCGGATGTTGTTAGGATTAAATTATGTTATTGGGCATGAGGATAGCTGGGTTAAGTGCGTAGAATTAGACCCAACAAGTGTCACTAGCTTTAGGTGTTTGTAATATATATTGCACTTCACCTATGTTCTGGAGGCATCAAGGAGAATGAATGTTTAATTTTATTTTTTTATTTCCCTGCATTTACCTTCCTGTATTTTTCCTTCATGTTCTTATCTTTCTGTTCTTAGTTTAATCTTACAAAAAAACCCAAAAATATTGTCAAGAGATCATGACATATATATGTGTGAGAATCGACGAATTATGACAAAGACACGATGAAATAAACCCTAGAAAGCAAAACAAAGAAAGGGATGAAATAAGGAGATAATTAAAAGAACTAATATCAATCTTGGAAAAAAAATGGATTGAATAGAGTACCTCCGATGATTCTCGTCTGCTACAAAATCTCTCTCGTCGTCTCTCTCCCTCTCGTTCTCCGGTTCTCCCTCTGGTTCTGTTTAGGTCTTCTAGTTATAAACCACCGGCCTAAATGTTGTCCAAACATTGGTTTTCCATGATTTTTTTGTTCTTTTATGTTAATAAATAAATAAACTTCTCTATAAAAATACTATATACAGAAAAAAAATCTTTCTAGTAATAAAAAAAATATCTACAAAAATACTATATACAAGAAAACTTTTTATACTAATAAAAAAAAAATTACGATCCCAACATTATACAGTAATATTTATGGATCGAGAAAAAATATTATTATAAAGAGGTAATTTCTAAATAGAGGTGATTTTAAATTGATTATATAATGTTAGAATGTAATTTTTTTATTACTATATAGAGGTTTTACTATATAATGGTTATAATCAATTGTTTTTTTTAATTAAAACACGTTTGCTTTTAATTAAATTTAAGATTTTTTTATAAACACATAAAAAATCAGTTGTATGATATTTTTCAATCATTAATATTTTTTTTAAATTAAAATACATTACCTTTTAGATAAATTACAAAGCGGTGATTGAATTTTGTCCACTTTTACAATTTGATGGCCGAAATTCGAAATTTGTAATATTCTGGCCAAACACTACTTTTACGTTTAAAAAGGGTGGTTAAATGCCAATTTTCTGAACTAATTTTTCTCCAAAAAATGGCCATTAACCACTCTTTTGAAACGTAAAAGTAATGTTTGGTCAACATATTGTAAATTTCAAATTCTAATCACAAAAATACAAGATCAGATCAAATTCAGCCACAAATCTGTAATTTTTTCTTACCTTTTAATTTAAAACATAATTTTACAATCATTAATATATATCCAAAAATATCACATCATATCTTTCAATCAAAATTAAAATATATTAGAAACCTGTATATGTAATACATTTATAATAAGGAAATATGAGTATAATTATATGTTTTTGGTTCTACGGTTTAATCATATAACGAATAATGACCGTTGTATTTTCAGTAAATAAATAAGAAATGTTATATTTAATGATAAGGTATATTATATATTTAAATTATTCTACCAAAAATCCAAGATTCGAATCTAGACAAAAACAAGTTTAATTTAAAATTTATAATATAAGTTTTAAAATATGCATGTTATTAATTAAATTTATATTCAATTAAATTAAATTAATAATTAAAATTAATAAATATATAAAAACATACATAATTTTTTTTATAACATATCAAATGCGATACGTGCATCGTACGAGCTATAAGTTAGTATAAATGATTGACAAATGCATTAAAATTACTTTACACAATTACTAGTAATCAATATAACTTAATTCCTGCTATTGCCTATTTCCAATGAATTTACTATTATAATCCTAATTTGAGGCTATTCCTGTAAATACACTTTGCTAAATGGGTTAACGGGCTACTATCCATGAACCAGTATACTATCCATGACCCGTTTACAATAATTTCTATCTTTTCTTACGGGTTTTTTTATCAATCCACTTAGATCCGATTATTGGAACACGCTATGTTCACCGGTTGTGATTTCAAAATCTCAACGATCCACAATTTCAGCCAAGATTTATGTAACCGATTATGTCTTGCGCTCATCTTCACAAACAGTTATCAAGATTACATTTCTTCGGTTTGTTTTTGAAATTTCTTTATTCAATTTTTTCTTTCGATGATATGCCAGATGCAATTCTGAAATTTAAATGGTTAGTGTTCTCTTTGCTTTCTTGCAATATTTAATCGTGATGTGTGATTTTTATGCAATTCATTGCACACAATTTTTAACAATTTGATAGTGATGGATTTCTTCTAGGTCATCTTTAATATTGTACCATATTTTACTTCCCGGATATTTTAGGTTGCAGGCTCATTAACATCAATTCAAAAGTTTATATATGTGTGTGTGTGTGAGTGTGTGTATCTATATATATATATACATAGTGAATCATCTGGTAATATATGCACTGTGATACAATGTCTTAGCCATAGATTTTGTTATTGTTGTTTATTTTGCAGAGAAAGACAGGAGGAACATCAGAAGATTAATAGAGGCAAAAAGATGAAAAAACTCAATGCACAAAGCAATATATAAATTGAGGTATTTTCAAAGAATGTGGTTCAGTTCTTAATAAATAGATAGATCCGAAAGAGGTGTAATCAATTGTCTTTCTTTTTGTTTAAATATTTTTTTTTGTTTCCAATTTTTATTCTTTGTTGTGCCTAATTTTATATGATTTCTTCATGTATGCCTAATTGTCATTCTTAATCTTGACTTCTTGCCATTCAATCATGTGCAGACTGCAATGCGATTATCAATAGTGACATTGGAGCAAAATGGTGCGTCCTACAATTTTCACTTTTACAATGGTAATCATGATACCAATTAATCTTGATTTATAAGTTAGACTTATCTTTGACAAAGTTTATTTTTAGTTATGAATTATGAAGAAAGTTGTACATTGAGAAGTTTGCTTTTAACATTAAGACTGAAATGACATTCCATGTTATGCTCAATTTACTGTAATGTGCTATCTTATTGAGAAGTCTATTTTGCTAACATTTTTATATTTTTGAGGATCTAACCCGGGGGGGAGTCACTGTTTGGGTACTTCTTTTACTGCTATGTTGGGCTGATCCCTTTCACTTTTGAAATTTTATGGATGACTAAACTTTAAAGAGCTATAGACATATAAGCTTATCTTATCTTAGAGTGTAAAAACACGGTCTTTTGCAATTTAGATATTTTTTTGGCACAAGACCAATAAGCGACGGGTATTTAACAGAAACTGAAAAAGCACACATATTTAGTAGTAGAAAGAAGGTGAAGATGTTTAGCAGCATTAGTTGTATCAATGTACCCATCATCTTCCCCAAACAAAAAATCTCCAAGTCACCTCTCTCCCCTACCCAATATAACAATAACAACAGTAAAAGCAACTACAGTTGAAACTCTTCTCCTCCTCCTGTCGGTTTGAACGTAAGCCCCCGAGTAGCCAAAATACAAACCCTATCCTCATCACTAATACAGAAGCAGACTTTTGTGTCTGAAATACAAAGAGCCAGTGGTCCAGGTGTTTTTGGAGATAAGACACTAAATGGTAAAGAAGATATCTATTCTGTTTTTGGTCCAGGTGTCTTTGTAGGTTGCTACATGTCATACTTTTATATTCAAATTTACCTCATGTTGGTTCATGTATGCAATTTGAAAAAGGTTTTCTCAGTTTGAGCCCTATAATATTTTCAAAAACTTAGATATTTGATTTAGTTTGGAATTAAATTTTTAACCTAAATTAGTTCACAGTTAAATCTTAAAAATTGAGTCTACTGTATAGGACACACGGTCATTCAAGTTACTGGTAAACCCACCATAGAATACAAGAAGGAAGCAAGTTGTGTAGCTTGCCTAGAAGACATTCTTAAAAAAACCTCTACAATCTACGTATAATAATACAATACCATGATATGCAACATCATTTTATGTAATAGCGACGGTGCATATGTGATAAACTTGCTGAGATAGATGATTTGTAGATTAAATATTTCTATTGTGTGGTTGCAAACTTGCAGTTATCTCGATTAGAAGCATTATAAACCTGTAATGTTGTGACTCTTTTTTGTCCTCATCGTAACATAAAAGATGACTATATCAAACTGGAGACATAAGTTGAAATGGAAGATTTTATAAGTAAATATTAATTAGTTTTTGATAATATTGCAAACTCTAACACAAACATACTTACTCGCATAGATGCACTTGAATACTGTTTGAATGTGCCATTTAAAATTTCAATTTTATGAATGCAACTCACTATAAATCAAGTTGTCAATCTGTGAATTATATATAGGCTGGGAGAAAGCAGAAGGGGAAGTAAGATGACTAAAGTAAGAAGCGGAGAAATCTATAAAGTGTGATTCCGGTATCCTATGATCTTTATTTTCTCCTTTAGTAAAGGTCTTTATTTGTTTTATATATGTTGGTACTTTGGCCATTTAAAATAACAATTTGTAAAAATCAATTGCTTTAAATGGAGTTGGTGATATTGTTTAAAATATAAAAGGAAGAAGCAGAGAAATTTATAAGGTGTGATTCTGATATGTTATGATCCTTATTTTTAATATTTTATGATGGGTCTCTATTCATTTTATATGATGTTGAGTATGGTGACTCATATCCGGGTGTTATTGCATTTGAAAATTTTATAGCAGTTATAGGTGTGCATGGAGTATCTTGAGGCAGAGCAAGTAACATGAAAGGAATGAGAGAAGAAATCAGGTCATTATCTCCAATTTTGATGTTACAGAAGGTGGGAACATATGTGATGCTAAAGAACTGCAAACTTTCCCCCACCTTCATACTTTACCAGCTCCAAAGCCTGCATGACCTAGGTCAAATCATAAGTTTGAGGTGCAACCATTGGGTAAGACTTTGAATTTATAGCGACAGAACATCATTTTGGTCTGAGGTACGGGACTATGATTGTGAGTTCTGGATCCATTATCATACCAGCAGTTAAGCCTCCTACTACTAAAGAAGTACAATGTGCCCACAACTACCAACAGCCCATAGCAAAATTATCTCTTAGAGGTGTAGTCACTTTGCAGATACCACGACTAAGAACCACTGATACAGATTTCATTGTTCAAAGGAGTACTAAACTACTTAGAATATCTTGGTAGTGTCAAGGTGGGGCTTCAGGCATGTAGTGTTACCTTTCAACATTGAGAAATTGAGTTTTGATTTTAGAAATCAATTCATAAAATTTGTTTGTACAAGTATACGCTTCAAATGAAAATTACAATACCTATGTTATGTTCTATTATTGTAACTACAACTAACTGTACAAATAAATTATAGTTTTTTTAGAAAATTTGAGTTGAGTTTGTGAATTATTCAAATTATCGAAATTAGGTCAATGTTCTATTCTAAATACCAGATTCCCAATATATTTTACATTTTCATATTAACAATTACAGTATTTATAATTAAATGTAAAACAATTTATAAAAGGAAACAATCTAATTTAATAATTTTAATTGAACATTCTCTACTTTATCACATACCCACAAGATAACAAAAAAATAACAAACTAACATTACATAAAAAGAATAACTTATAAGAACCTATTTATAAGGAATTGATTAATAAAATTGAAACATAATTAAAAAATTGATAAAATAATTATTTATTAAACCGTACACTATGTATAAAATATGTTATGTTGATTATCCAATTTGATTATCCTAAATTATAAATGTACAACCAAATTCAACCAATTTCATTTTCAAAATGCAATTATAAGTATCTAAATTTTTTTATATTAATACAAAATTTCTATGTAGTGACTTGATTTAGTTTTTTAGTCGTTTAAAGAAAAGTTGTGTTCCATAGCAAAATTTATTTTCGATCCCCAATATTTTCAAAAAGAAGTAAAATCGTAAAATAAGTTTAAAAAAAGTTGTTTTTTTAATAATTTCTCATAATTATTTTACAATAACTTTCAAATGTCTTATAATATTAATTTGATATTAACTATTTATATTGTAAATATAATTATTTGAGTAAATTCTATTTTTGATATTTTACCCGTATTTTTTAGAATAATATAGAATATAAACGAGTTGAGTCACGGCGATGTCGAGAAACTTTTCAATATTCTTGAATATTAACAAGAAATTTTATTTATTTTTAAATGTATTTAGTTTGATTTAATATAATATAAATTACAAAAAATATCACACTACTTTTTAAATATTTGAATTTTTTTTAAATATAATTACTTTTATTATTTGTTTACAAAAAAATATGTTAGTGAAACATGAGATATAATAAATTTTCATAATTTATTTAAATTTTTTAGTTAAAATTTTTAATTTTACAATATCTAAAATGCGAGTCGTCGCCATTAGGCGATGAAATATAAATTTTTATTATAGACATCTATGTAGTTAATGGAATATGAGACATGATAACTTTTCACAATCGATTATAGTTTTATAGTTACAATATCTAAATTGCGAGCCATCGTCTAAAATTTTGAACTAAATTTTTATATAAATTTATTAGATACATTTATGCGATCATGGAATATCTCATTAAGTACTTTTTCATAATTGATTTTTATCTTTTAATTTCAATTTTAAGTTTTACAATGTTTTATCATTACAATTTATTTTTAGTTATTTTACTTTTACCTTATTAATAATAAACATTATTCACATGTTTTATATAATCTATTAATTACAAAATAATTATATATAATAGTTATGTAATAGTATTAATAAAAATTTCATCATTTTCATTAAAAAACACGAGTCGAGGCGTCGTTGCGAGACGACGCCGAGTAATATCTACGATATATTTTGTATTGTAATCATTTATTTATTTATTATTTATACAATAATCATTACAATTTATTTTTAATTATTTTACTTTTACCTTATTGAATAATAAACATGATTCACATATTTTATATAATCTATTAATTACAAAATAATTATATATAATAGTTATGTAATAGTATTAATAAAAAAATTCATCATTTTCATTAATTAACACGAGTTGAGGCGTCGTCGCGAGACGACGCCGAGTAATATCTACGATATATTTTGTATTGTAATCATTTATTTATTTATTATTTATACAGTAATCATTACAATTCATTTTTAATTATTTTACTTTTACCTTATTGAATAATAAACATGATTCATATATTTTATATAATCTATTAATTACAAAATTACTATATATTACAGTTATGTAATAGTATTAACAAAAAAATTCATCATTTTCATTTAACACGAGTCGAGGCGTCGTCGCGAGACGACGCCGAGTAATAATAACGATATATTTTGTAATGTAATCATTTATTTATTATTTATACAATATTAATCATTACAATTTATTATTAATTATTTTACTTTTACCTTATTGAATAATAAACATGCTTCACATATTTTATATAATTTATTAATTACAAAATAACTATATATATTAGTTATGTAATAGTATTAATAATAGAGGTACTAAGTGATAAACATTCAACTAAAAATTATTAGTTATGTTTTTTTATATGATATCCACATATGTTCATAGTGTTTTTCAAATATGCATATGAAAAATATTAAAGAATCCAAAAATAATTTCCTAAACATCACCCAAATGAGATGTCAACTTGGTAATGATAATGATGATGTGTGTTCCATGTCACCATATGTGATTTGCATATGGTAATCGATCTTTTTTTGAATAAGTAGGTTTATATACCTTATAAATGAGTATCTGTTATAATAAATCTCGAAATAAGTGATAATCAAATCCTGGGAAGACATAAGATCTAAATCGAGCTTAATTACATTAATTGTAGACATTGATATGAAAGAAAAGTTATACGTACCATGTATTTTAAAGGCTAATCGATATTAGGTAATCCTATGAATTATGGATCTAATTGAATTTAAAAATTTGGATCATTAAATTGTTTTTTATGTAGGATCATCTAATGTGTTTAAACTACAAAAATTTGCTATCACACGACATACGTGAGAACCTTTTTAATCATTACAAAAATGAACTTATTTTCAATAAAAAAATATTCGTAATTTATTTCTCCCTCTCTAAATATTTTGTTTGGATTTATTCGTATTCAATTTTGATAATACTAAAAATTTCGAAAATAAAAAATCACCGTGTGCGAAGCACGGGCATATTACTAGTTATTATAATATTTCAAATTTTATTTTTAATTAAAAATTGAGCAAAATTAATTGTGATTAATATATTAAATGCGTGCATTTATTACAGAGATCTATTTAAGATTTAGCTTTTTCAAATATAGTTAACAAAGTACTTGCAATATTTTATTTACTAGTTATGGTTTGTTATTATCAGAAAGATGTTTTACATACTCGATATTTTTTATTTTGTTTAATTATATGCATTAAAATATTATACTTTAGGAATTATTTGGAGGTTGCAACGTTTTTAGTAGCAAATTTTTATGATTACTTTATTGGTTAAGTGATTTAAATCAAATAAATGACAAAAGTCAAATCATTACCAAAATTATGTAACAAGTAATAAAATAAAACAATCTTTCAACTCCAGGAATATGAAGAACATCTCAAGAACATTCCGGCCGACCAATAAAATCCGGCCACATCTAGAATTATACAAAACCATGCAAATGTGACCTCTTATTTAGCCAAACAATCTTTACAACAACAACTTACAAACGTTACCCCCTGCGAATACATCAATCAAAATGGACCATATTTTCGATCACCCAAATTTTTTACGACGATTTAAAAACTACCCAGAAAATTAACACAATATATATATATATATATATATATATATATATATATATATATATATGTGTAGCACTAGAATGTTTTTCTTTAATATTTTGGTTTAACCATTAGAATCCTATTTCCTCTTAGAATGCATGGATTTTCAAAATATGGTGCGAACCACATGGATTTTCTTTAAAACGAGTCATATTATATGCACCATATTTTGCAAAATGAGTCATATTATTTTCCCTTAGAATCCGTGTGGTTCGCACCATATTTTGCAAAACTGCCCAGAAATAGGATACACGGATTTTCTTTAATATTATATGATTTTTTCAATAATTTGAATGATTTTTTTATGATATGAATTTTATAAGTTAAATTTTTAAATGATATGATTTGATAATAATTACACACTCACACACACATATGTATATATACAGAGTTGCATTCCATGAAGAAAACCTTATATAAAGAACAATAAAAAACACTTCTAAACCACATATTCAATGCACCCACATAGAATTAAAATGCACCTTCACACACACACACTAACCCAACCATTTTTTTTCAAAAAAAAAAAAATTCGGATGAACAGTGCTTCCACCTGCTGACGTGACAATGCCACGTGGCAGGTGCTGACGTGGCAGTGTCACGTGGCACGCACTGTTCATCCGAAAAATAATTTTTTTAAATCTAGTATGTGAGAGTGCATTTTAATTGTGTAGGTGCCCCTAGCGGGGCCGTTATATCATAATTGATTCAATGGTTTAAATTAATTCTCTAATGTTCTTTATATAAGGTTGTTATTCATAGAGCAATGACTTATATATATATACTAGCTTATAGTCCGTGCAAAGCACGGGTTACTTTTAACTTTTTTTTAATTTACTTACGGTATAGTTACATAATATTATAAATATTTCACTTTTATAAATAAGAACTTTTAGTAATAAATTTAAAGTGATATGTTGTTGGCTGGAATTGAACCTTCAATCTTTCAATGTATTATTTCATTAATTATTTATTTTATATAAATTTAATTAATGATATGCATGGTGTAAACCTTATATTATGAAATTTTGAATTAAATATACCATTGTTGGAATTCGAACCTTGAATTTTTAGTAAAGTAATTTAATCATATAAAATTTTTAACCATTAGATCTATATTCTAGGAGTTTATAAAAGATAATATTATCAATTAAAAGTAAACATCGTTTAATTAAAAAAGACAATCTGCTAATTATCATTAATTACATTATTTTAATATTTATTTAAATAATTAGGATAATCGTGCTGAAAACTTAACCGACAAACTTTCAACAGATGTGATGCACGAGTTTCTTTTATTATGTTGTAATAGATTTTATTTAATATTACAATTCTGTTTTTATATGATCATTATTTTTAATAATTATTTTAATTTAATATACTTATGTTTATTATTATGAACAATGTACACGGATTTCTAATATATTTAATTAATATTTGGAAAATATAGTGTGATATTTTCGGCTATATATTAAATAATTTTAAGTTTAGTTTTAAATAAAAAAGGTAACGTGTTTTAATTAGAAAGAAAATATTAATGATTGGAAGATATGGTACGACTTATATTTTTAGGTGTTTATTAATGGTCGAAAGATATGGTATGATTTTATATTTTTAATTTTAGTTTAATATAATATGATATATTCATGTTTAATTATTATACTTATGTTTTTTATTATAAACAATGTACACTGATTTTTAATATATTTTATTAAAAATTGAAAGATATGGTGTGATATTTTTGGATATATATTATTGATTGCAAATTTAATTTTAAATTAAAAAGTAACGTGTTTTAATTAAAAAATAAATATTAATGATTGAAAGATATGGTATGATTCATATTTTTAGGTGCTTATTAATGGTTGAAAGATATGGTGCAATATTTTTGGAGATACGTATTAATGATTTCAATATTAGTTTTAAAATAAAAGGTGAGGTGTTTTAATTAAATAGAAGGTAACATGTTTTAATTAGATAGAAATATTAATGATCGAAAGACATGATATGATATATGTTTTTAGTTGTTTATAAAGGGTAATATTTTATACTAAAAAGAAATCGAATCTTATACTTCTTAATATAAAAGCTTTTAATATTATTTTATCTAACGGTCATGATCTATTTGAGTTGAATATCTAACGGTTATGAATAGCTTGGTTAACCAAACTACAAACTACAAAAGATCTCTATTTTGCTTATAATAGTACTTGGCCGGGGGTCCTTCGGAAACAGCCTCCCTATTGTATACTCTTCCGTGAAAAAGTGATAGATTCTATACTCTTCCGAAATTGCGTATAGAAAGAAGTTCTACGATTTCATGATGCAGCACGGAGTCAAAAATCTCCGTTAAGTTCAGTTTCGGCTTTCAATGCTTGTGTGATGCACGAGTTTCTTTTATTATGTTATAATAGATTTTATTTAATATTACAATTCTGTTTTTATATGATCATTATTTTTAATAATTATTTTAATTTAATATAATTTAATATACTTATGTTTACACATTATACTAATGTTTATTATTATGAACAATGTACACGGATTTCTAATATATTTAATTAATATTTGTAAAATATAGTGTGATATTTTCGGCTATATATTAAATAATTTTAAGATTAGTTTTAAATAAAAAAGGTAACGTGTTTTAATTAGAAAGAAAATATTAATGATGGAAAGATATGGTACGACTGATATTTTTAGGTGTTTATTAATGGTTGAAAGATATGGTATGATTTGATATTTTTAATTTTAGTTTAATATAATATGATATATTCATGTTTAATGATTATACTTATGTTTTTTATTATAAACAATGTACATTGATTTTTAATATATTTTATTAAAAATTGAAAGATATGGTGTGATATTTTTGGATATATATTATTGATTGTAAGATTAATTTTAAATTAAAAAGTAATGTGTTTTAATTAGAAAATAAATATTAATGATTGAAAGATATTGTATGATTCATATTTTTAGGTGCTTATTAATGGTTGAAAGATATGGTGCAATATTTTTGGAGATACGTATTAATGATTGCAATATTAGTTTTAAAATAAAAGGTGAGGTGTTTTAATTAAATAGAAGGTAACATGTTTTAATTAGATAGAAATATTAATGATCGAAAGACATGATATGATATATGTTTTTAGTTGTTTATAAAGGGTAATATTTTATACTAAAAGGAAATCGAATCTTATACTTCTCAATATAAAAGCTTTTAATATTATTTTATCTAACGGTCATGATCTATTTGAGTTGAATATCTAACGATTAATATTATTTTATCTAACGGTCATGATCTATTTGAGTTGAATATCTAACGGTTGTGAATAGCTTGGTTAACCAAACTACAAACTACAAAAGATCTCTATTTTGCTTATAATAATATAGTATATATATATATATATATATATATATATATATATATATATATATATAGGGTGTGTGGCTCAAAAGAGAACTCTTTTTTGAAGAAAACTAAGATACTAATCCTAACCATTGGATGTATTATAATCAATGGCCCCGCCAGGGGCACCCACACACTAATCAAATACACCCTCACACACACAATCCCACCTAATCCCCTTCGTTTTTAATTTGATTTTTCCCGTCAATCGGTGATATTTTTTTAAAATCTAATTTCACCACATTTTTCTCCATCTCTCAACGATCAGTTTGCATACCATATGTGCTATATTTTAATTTAGTTTTCTAAGTTCTCCTTTTAAAGGGGTTTTCTCTAGATCCCTACTCTCTATATATATATATATATATATATAGGCTAGTGGTCAAATAGAAACCACTTTTAAAATAGAAACTAGAAACCATTATCTGCACACCCTACTTTACTATCTCCACACCATATTTTATTATCTCCAATTACTATCTCCACAACATATTTACTATCTCCACTCCTATACATCCCCCACCCCCACCCCACCCCACCCCACCCCACCCCACCCCACCCCACCACCGACGCACCTCCACCTCCATCGACGCACCACCACCACCACCTTCACCGACGCACCACCACCGCCATCTTCTTTTCCGGCCACAGGCCCCGCAGGGGCTTCGATTTCACCATCGATTTTCGATTCCGATTCCAGATATGCTTCCTCCCGATCATTAATTGTGCTACTACAAGTATAATTTAGTGATTTCTAACTTCAGATCGTAATCCTATCTTCATGTACTGATTCAGAACATTCCGGTGATGACTTTCAGATCCGAGTTTGTGTATTTGTGTGTATGTAATGATGTATGTGTGTATGTATTTGAACAATCATGGTGGTGGTGGTCGATGGTAGCAATGGCAGGTGGTGGTGGCGTTGAGAGGTGGTGTGGTGGTCGATTGCAGTGATGGCAGGTGGTGGTGGTGATGGCAAGTGAAGGTGGGGCTGGGGTAGGTATCACTGATTTTAGATGTATAAATTAGTGATTTCTACCATACTAGTTAGTGATTTCTGCAATACAAATTAGTGATTTCACATATATCTGGTAATTTATGTTCATAATATGCTTAAATTCAGATCTGATTAGTTTGAATATGACTTCAAGGATATTAATGGAGGTACTTCGGAGTGATTTAAATTGCATATTTGAAATTGTTTTGTAGTATCCTGTATGTGTATATGTTTCAGTGTAGAAAACCGCAAAGGTTGTGGTGATGAGTAGGAGTTATTAGTGATAATATGTATTGAAAATGTATCAGGTGGGCAAGTCACGTGAATTTTGGTAGGAGTGCGGGAAATTAAAGACAAAATTGTCCTTGGTTTCTAGTTTTTAGTTTAAGTTGGTTTCTATTAGAACATGACCCTATATATATATATAGGCAAGTGCTCAAAAGAGAACTTATTTTTTGAAGAAAACTAAGGTACTAATCCTAGCCATTAGATGTATTAAGATCAATGGCCCCGCCAGGGGCACCCACACACTAATCAAATACACCCTCACACACAGAATCACACCTAATCCCCTCCATTTTTAATTTGATTTTTCCCGTCAATCGGTGATATTTTTTTTAAATCTAATTTCACCACATTTTTTTTCATCTCCCAACGATTAGTTTGCATACCATATATGCTATATTTCGATTTAGTTTTCTAAGTTTTCCATTAAACGAGGTTTTCCCTAGATCCTTACTATATATACTAGCTTAAAACCCGTGCGATGCACGGAATTTTTTAATATTATATTAATATTTTTTTATTAATTTGAATTGATTTTTTTAAAACATTAATGATTTAAATTTTTCAATGAGATGATTTCATAATAATTATATAAAGGTTATCCGTAATATTTCTAAAAAAAGGGGATTGTAGTTAGAAAATATAGAAAAGATGATTGGTTTTAGTTGAAAAAGGTAATCGATTAATTATTATTATTAAAATACTATTATTTTATTTTATTAAATAGAACCACACGTGATATAATTGGAAAATGAGAGATTTTAGTTAGAGAAAATAGAAAAGGTAAGGTGAAAATTCAAAAGGTGACCTGTTTTAGGTGAAAAAGGTAATTAATTAATTTATAGTAATTATAATTTAATTAAATTATTTTACTAAATAAAATTGCTCTTAGTGTTTTTAGAAAATGAGAAATTAATGTTGCGGGTGATATATCTAGAAAAAGAGGTATTAAAAAAGATAGAAAAGATTATACGTTTTAGCTAAAAAAAGTAATCGATTAATTATTAGTATTATAATTTTATTATTTTATTTTATTAAATAGAACCACCCGTGATATAATTGGAAAAGGAGAGATTTTAGTTACAGAAAATAGAAAGGTTAACGTGAAAATTAAAAAGGTGACATGTTTTAGGTGAAAAATGTAATTGATTAGTTTGTAGTAATTAATTATAATTTAATTATATTACTTTACTAAATAAAATTGCTCATAGTTCTTTTAGAAAATGAGAAATTAATGTTACCCGTGATATTTTTAGAAAAAGAGGGATTTTAGTTAGAAAATATAGAAAAGATGATACGTTTTAGCTGAAAAGAGAGATTTTAGTTATAGAAAAGAAAAAAGGTAACATATTTTGGTTGAAAAGGGTAAGATCGATTAATTAGTAGTAATTATATTAAACAAAATTGCTTGTAGTGTTTTTAAAAAATTAGAAATTTTAGTTAGATAAAATATCATGTGCATGTTTTAGGTGAAAAATGTAATTGATTAGTTTATAGTAATTATAATTTAATTATGTTATTTTACTAAATAAAATTGTTCGTAGTTTTTTTATAAAAGGAGAAATTAATGTTGCCCGTGATATTTCTAGAAAAAAGGGATTTTAATTAGAAAATATAAAAAAAATGATACGTTTTAATTGAAAAGAGAGATTTTAGTTTAAAAAAAGAAAAAAAATGTAACATATTTTGGTTGAAAAATGTAATTGATCGATTAATTAATAATAATTATATTAAACAAAATTGCTCGTAGTATTTTTTAAAAAGGAGAAATTTTAGTTAGATGAAATATCATGGGTCGTCTGATTTAATGAAATAAATTAATAATATCATAACTACTAATAATTAACTGATTACTTTTTTCAGCTAAAAGGTAATATCTTTTCTATATTTATAACTAAAAAATCTCATTTTCAAACTTGCTTTTTTTTGTTCTTTTTCAGCTACCCTTACTTAGTTATTCTTTACTTATTTTATATTTCTTAATAAGTAACCAAATACCTTTTTCAGTTATTACCTTTTGTACATTTTCCAACTAAAATATCTTATTTCCAAAAATAACTTGGGTCGTTCTATTTAATGAAATAAACTAATAATATTATAATTAGTTATTACCTTTTGTACATTTTCCAACTAAAATATCTTCTTTCCAAAAATAACATGGGTCGTTCTATTTAATGAAATAAACTAATAATATTATAGTTATTAATAACTAACTGAGTACCTTTTCAGCTAAAAGGTAATATCTTTTCTATAATTTTAAACAAAAATATCTCATTTTCAAACTTATCTTTTTTTACTTCTTTTTCGACTATTATCTTTTCTAACTAAAATCTATTCTTTCCAAAACTTGGCTTTTGTACTTCTTTTTCAAGCTATTACTTTTTCAAATATAGATTTTATCTATAATTAAGTAAGGGTAAATAAGTAATATCAACAGGTACCGTACCGACCGACCGACCGACCAACCAAACTTTTAATGTTTCGGCTTTTATATAATAGTATATATATATATATATATATATATATATATATATACTTCTCAGTGGGGAACCAGATAGTTGAGTAACTTAGTAACTAACATCTAAACCATTAAATTTGAATCATCCTAAAATAACCAACTCCATCTTATGATGTACATGCACACACAAAACCCACCAAATTCTATGCTATTTTATCTTTCTTCTTTACGTGCTAAACCCTAACTATTTATACACATTGAAATATAATTATTTTTATAACTTTAGTTTGTAATATAATTTTAATGGATATCAAGTTATTTCATTGTGTTGTATTTTTCAATAATTATTCACATACAGAACATAGAACACTTTATATAACATAAAATTTTTTGTACCACAATTTTAGCAAAAATTTTAAAATTAATTAGTACATGTACTATACTTTTTTATTTTTAAGTACATTTTGTATTTTAATTTTTTGTTTTACAAAATTTGTGTTTTGTATTTTTATATTTACAATATTTTATATTTTATCTTTTATCATGTAGTTTTACACAAAATATCTATTTTTATTATATAATTTATTATATGTAACATTTTTTCATACAGAAAATGACATTCATTTTGCAATATATTTGAATAAATTATAATTCTACAAATATATTTTATACTTATAAATTATCATAATCTTTTTTTTTTTGAAATAAACTTGATGTATGTGATATGTGTGATACAATTGGTTATATAATCTTAGTTTTATAAGTAGTTTTTAAAAATGTATAATTATACATTTTTTTGTATAATTTAATATTTTATTTTGTATTAAAAATCATCAATTTGTAAATGGTACTTTTCTCATTAATTAAAAATTTTTAATTTTCTATGTGGCCGTTAATTTTTTATATTATGTCATTTCATAATATATTCCTTATATATTTTATATATAGTTTAATTTTTTGTATATAAAAATAACATTTTATGTTTTTTTAATTTTTTTAATAAAACATTTAAAATTACCTAAAAATTATATATAAACTTTTAATACTTAAAATATTTTTTTTCTTATGTACGTACTGTATTTGGTATTTTTATGTGTTTTTTAATATACAGAACGTATATTTTTTTGTGTTGTGTTTTGTATGTTATGTATAGAGAACATAGATTTTTATGTGTTGTGTTATGTATGATTTTTATGTGTTATGTATAGAGAACATAGACTTTTATGTGTTGTGTTCTGCAAGAAATAATTAAATTAAACGTAAATGGACAATTTGAAAGTGTAAAAGTATATAATGATAAATCAAAGGATACAATCTAACACGGGAAACACATTTTTAGAGAAGAAAATTTATAATTACGCAAAATTTTTGAAGGAGAATCATATACAAAATAATATTATAATTGATGAAGTGATTAAAAGGAAACAAGGGGAGTAGATGTTTGAAGTTACTGTTGATGCCGGTTTCGTCACGGACAAGACATCAAATTAAGATTTATAATCGGGTATTGGTATAGAACTATAAAATTAGGGTTTATAATATTTGGGGGAAAATATAGGGTTTATGACATTTGGGGCTGAACTTGAGGGATTTATCTCATCGATAATAGAATTCCGGATCCCTTCTCAAGGTGCCTACGTATCCTTATATAGGAATCAAACCCACGTAGTTCTTTTCAGTATATGATTTTAATTAGTCCCATACTCCTATTCTTTAGGAGCAAGTCACCTTTACATGGTAAGTTTCCACGTGTGTTATTTTGTTACACTCCGTACAGATTAATGACCCGTCGGGTCTCTTTTAATCCGTTAATAAAGCCTGATACCCATTATCGGGTCAAGTTTATATTTTGTATTAACAAGTCCCCAGTATTTACTGAAGGTTTCCTTAAGTGAATACTATTCAAGTATTTTTTCATCAATTTCACAATTTTTGATATTAAATTTGATTTGTTTTCCCATGTCTATAAGTTAGCACAGTTTTCTAACTTATCATGGTAACTAGACATTTGAGGGTGCTCATTCCCTCAATCTTTAGATTGAGGTCGACCTGTACAAAGGTCTTTGACCTTAGGCTTGGTAGTTTTTCTATTTTATGCCTATACATGTTTTTCGTGGAACCTCTAGGGATTAGTCCCCAGTTCTAAGGTATTTATATGTTTCAAGCATATAGATATG
Organism: Kitagawia praeruptora; assembly: GCA_037693485.1. NCBI lineage: Eukaryota > Viridiplantae > Streptophyta > Magnoliopsida > Apiales > Apiaceae > Kitagawia > Kitagawia praeruptora. Next base: position 3,577,802 of record CM075347.1, read on the forward strand.
GCAATCTGCCTATTTATGCCCGCATTCCCTTCTCCCGCTCTAGAGATCAACTCTTGAATCGGATACTTATATGTTTTAAGCATATAGAGATGAGGATATATCTTTTATATTTTTTGATATTTCTCCTATAAGCCTTTCCACAAGTTAACTTCCATGAGAGGTTTTATGGTTAAGCCCTTGATTCCAAGCCCCAAACAATTCGATTTGGATCCAAATCAAGTTTGAGTCTGCTTGCGCATTGTATATATGCTTCCAAGCATCAAGTATTTCGATTCATCAAAAATCATACTCGACTCTGCTTGCGCATTGATGAGAGGTCGTCTGTAAGCTCCAAATTGTCTGAAGACTCTGCTTACCAATTTCTCATCTCTTGGTACAAAATCCCCGATATGTGAACCATCATAGCATTAAATGCAATTTTTTAGTTTAATTTGTGCTTCCAATCCTCAAAGTCTTTATAAATTCCTTTGATTTGAGATTGTGCACTAAAGTCTGCCCCTAGTCATATACCACTTCAGTCTAGGACGAATAATGTCTTTCCCCCCGACAATTTTCGACAAATCACAAGTTCGAGATTTGATCAATTTATTGTCCCCATATGATTGTTAATAGATCACAGGCCTAAATCAAATGATACAATCTAACACGGGAAACACATTTTTAGAGAAGAAAATTTATAATTACGCAAAATTTTTGAAGGAGAATCATATACAAAATAATATTATAATTGATGAAGTGATTAAAAGGAAACAAGGGGAGTAGATGTTTGAAGTTACTGTTGATGCCGGGTTTCGTCACGGACAAGACATCAAATTAAGATTTATAATCGGGTATTGGTATAGAACTATAAAATTAGGGTTTATAATATTTGGGGGAAAATATAGGGTTTATGACATTTGGGGCTGAACTTGAGGGATTTATCTCATCGATAATAGAATTCCGGATCCCTTCTCAAGGTGCCTACGTATCCTTATATAGGAATCAAGCCCACGTAGTTCTTTTCAGTATATGATTTTAATTAGGCCCATACTCCTATTCTTTAGGAGCAAGTCACCTTTACATGGTAAGTTTCCACGTGTGTTATTTTGTTACACTCGGTACAGATTAATGACCCGTCGGGTCTCTTTTAATCCGTTAATAAAGCCTGATACCCATTATCGGGTCAAGTTTATATTTTGTATTAACAAGTCCCCAGTATTTACTGAAGGTTTCCTTAAGTGAATACTATTCAAGTATTTTTTCATCAATTTCACAATTTTTGATATTAAATTTGATTTGTTTTCCCATGTCTATAAGTTAGCACAGTTTTCTAACTTATCATGGTAACTAGACATTTGAGGGTGCTCATTCCCTCAATCTTTAGATTGAGGTCGACCTGTACAAAGGTCTTTGACCTTAGGCTTGGTAGTTTTTCTATTTTATGCCTATACATGTTTTTCGTGGAACCTCTAGGGATTAGTCCCCAGTTCTAAGGTATTTATATGTTTCAAGCATATAGATATGGCAATCTGCCTATTTATGCCCACATTCCCTTCTCCCGCTCTAGAGATCAACTCTTGAATCGGATACTTATATGTTTTAAGCATATAGAGATGAGGATATATCTTTTATATTTTTTGATATTTATCCTATAAGCCTTTCCACAAGTTAACTTCCATGAGAGGTTTTATGGTTAAGCCCTTGATTCCAAGCCCCAAACAATTCGATTTGGATCCAAATCATGTTTGAGTCTGCTTGCGCATTGTATATATGCTTCCAAGCATCAAGTATTTCGATTCATCAAAAATCATACTCGACTCGGCTTGCGCATTGATGAGAGGTCGTCTGTAAGCTCCAAATTGTCTGAAGACTCTGCTTACCAATTTCTCATCTCTTGGTACAAAATCCCCGATATGTGAACCATCATAGCATTAAATGCAATTTTTTAGTTTAATTTGTGCTTCCAATCCTCAAAGTCTTTATAAATTCCTTTGATTTGAGATTGTGCACTAAAGTCTGCCCCTAGTCATATACCACTTCAGTCTAGGACGAATAATGTCTTTCCCCCCGACAATTTTCGACAAATCACAAGTTCGAGATTTGATCAATTTATTGTCCCCATATGATTGTTAATAGATCACAGGCCTAAATCAAATGATACAATCTAACACGGGAAACACATTTTTAGAGAAGAAAATTTATAATTACGCAAAATTTTTGAAGGAGAATCATATACAAAATAATATTATAATTGATGAAGTGATTAAAAGGAATCAAGGGGAGTAGATGTTTGAAGTTACTGTTGATGCCGGGTTTCGTCACGGACAAGACATCAAATTAAGATTTATAATCGGGTATTGGTATAGAACTATAAAATTAGGGTTTATAATATTTGGGGGAAAATATAGGGTTTATGACATTTGGGGCTGAACTTGAGGGATTTATCTCATCGATAATAGAATTCCGGATCCCTTCTCAAGGTGCCTACGTATCCTTATATAGGAATCAAGTCCACGTAGTTCTTTTCAGTATATGATTTTAATTAGGCCCATACTCCTATTCTTTAGGAGCAAGTCACCTTTACATGGTAAATTTCCACGTGTGTTATTTTGTTACACTCGGTACAGATTAGTGACCCGTCGGGTCTCTTTTAATCCGTTAATAAAGCCTGATACCCATTATCGGGTCAAGTTTATATTTTGTATTAACAGTTAGGAAATTGTACTTTTCAAAACACGAGTTTGATCCAAACTAGCGTCTATAGGTAGAGTCTCCCTTTGTTCAGGAAAACGAGGACAGAGGTGAGGGTAGAATATAGTCGTATACTGGGGATCGAAGACATCTTTGGGTTTGCTTTTGAATCCATACCGGTATACATTTTTAGTAGGTTTCAACCCCACCTTTCTTGTCTCGCCCACGAGCATCTTTTTGAGAGATTTAACCTAGTTGGGATAATCAAACAAGGAAAGTCATTCATGTTACAAATAAAAAACAATGTTAAATTACTATCCACTACATGCACACTTATTCTTAATTCAGCTTTAACACGAAATTACCTCATTTCTCAAGCTATCGATTTCTTTGCTGAGCTTGTCATATTGAACCTTGAGCTCATTGAGTTCCAACCTCACCGTACTTGTCTCACCCACAAGTTTTTTCTCTTTGAGAGATTCGACCTAGTTGGGAAAGTCAAACAAGGAGTCATATTCATTTTATGAAATTAGAACAATGCTAAAATACCATCCACTACATGCACACTTATTCCTAATTCATCCTTAACACACGAAATTACCTCATTCCTCAAGCTTTGGTTTTCTATGAGGAGATTGTCATAGTCAACCTTGAGCTTCGAATAAGCTTCGGCATGAGCAATTGCCGCTAGAGCCGACAATTTCGTACATGACACAAAAATGACATGAAAATTACGGGGTTGGGTTGACCTTTGCGGTACACGAACACGAAATTACACGGATGAATATGATGTCGGTTTTGGGTTTACCCTTGGGTACACTATACAAAACAAAAATACACGAAATAAATTAATATTTAAATTAATATTTTAAAATATATAAATATATATATTATAAACAAATATTACATATTTAACTTTTTTACAAAATAAATCAAAAATTGTTTCTTTTTGACAAAATTTAACCACAGGCCTTATGACCACGAGTCTTAAACTTAAGTTACGCATTTTCAATTTTGGGCTTTAGGGTTTCTATTCCCAATTCCATTGCTTCTCTCAAAAACTTTAAACCGCCGTACCTTGAGTGTTCTCTCGCCACTGAGATTTCTACCATCGCTGAGATTCGTTATGGAGGAAGCGAACACCAATATTTCGGTAATCTTCTATTATTCACTCCCTTTATCATATTCCTAATTTTCGATGTAATATATAGTTGTATATATAATATATAGTATACATATTAATCCAATTGTTATCTTTTAGGGTTAAGGCACACCGTTATTTTATAAATATTTCTTTCTATTACAAACCAGAAATTTGCTTGATCTGCGATTTACTTTTCATCACGCAGGTGGAGGGTCTAATTGATAGAGTATATTTTTATATATATTCTAGATGATTTTATTCTCATATTTATTGTGTTTTGCATTGATTTGGATTTTTATTTAATAGATTTTATTGTTTTATTGTAGGAAATAAAGAATTCATAACTTGGAAGGATTTGGAGCAAAAAGAGCTATTTTGGAGATAAAATAGGAGAAAATTCGTAATATTGGGCTATACGGGCTGCCTGCACTGTTTGGGCCATATCTTGAGTTCTAGAAGTCAGAATTTGACGATCTTACTGTCCACGCGAAGCTTAGGGAATTATATTTAATTCAGAGGTGGTCCAGTAAGCAAAATCCAACTGGAAGAGCCCAGAAACAGAGGAGAAAAATTAGTGACGAATTTTACAAGAAAATCCTATTTAATTATGGATATCTTTTTGTAAATTGATTAGGATATTAAAAATACTTTTATTAGAAGATAGAGATCAGATTTTATTGGGGGGTTTTATTATAAAAACGTGAAAAGAGGAGAGAGACATATACAGACGTCTTTACATAAGCTAGGGTTTTTGGTTTTTCTCTCTCCATCTCTTCTTTTGTAAGCACTTGGTTTAATTTGGATCTTCATTGTTCTTCGTTAATACAAAGTTTGAGGTATTCTTTATTCTCTTGTTTTATTATTATATGTTTTACATGGCTTCTTTCATTATTATTATTATTGCTTTTACTTCTAGAATGAATGAGTGGTTTAATTCTAGGGTATTAAGGGGAGCCATGTTTGCACCATGATTTGGGCTTAATTTGATTAGTAAATTGATGGGTAGAGAGTAATTCTGATTGATATGTTATAATTCTTAATTTGTGGAATTGCGCAATATCACGGATTAATTGATTGCAGTAGGAGTAATAGATCGAGAGATTTTACTACTAGAGGCTTACATACAATTAGCGGAATTGAAGGTGAATGTGAGAACATCATTAGATATTCTGAGAGTGTTAATGCTTGAAAAAGATTAACCATTGCTTTAATTACTTAATCCCATTAAAAAGCTATACCTTTGTGATTTGTTTGGTGTAAACATGGTGAACCTGAATTGCCCTAGATCCTTTAATTAATTAGTTTAAAACTTTGTTAAATTTGCTTTAGTAGTTAATAAAATTCCAAAACAATCGTTGTGACTAGAAACAATTGATAGCAATTGAATTGAAACTGAAACTGTCTCCTTGAGGATTCGACCCATATTTGCTAGTATCTACTACAATTGATACCGTGCGCTTGCGGTTAGACGTAATTTTACACATCAAGTTTTTGGCGCCGCTGCCGGGGAGACAGCGAGTTTCTATTGATTTTAATTTAGTTGTTTAGATTGTTTCCATTGTCTCATTGGAACTTTTGTTCCAATTGAGGCAGATTTTACTGCGTTTCTTGGCTTTGTTGAGTGTTTACAGGTAACTATGGGTGAAGTTGATACTTTAGCACTACTTTCTTCCATGTTGGAGGCACGCACTCAAGAAATTGCCTCATTCAACCCTACAGAGCCCACTATGCATCCAATGAGTATCAATGAGATGTCACAAGTGGCCCCTAAAACTTACAACTTTTGTCAAATTTGCGGTGTGCAGGGTCACTATGGTTTTGAATGCTCTTACAATGTCTATAATTCTCAGAGTGCTCAGTTGGGACAAATGAATTCTTTTGAAGAAGGATATGGGTACAATCAGTATTCAAACACTTTTGATCAAGAATGCGTGAATCAACCAGATTTCTACTACCAGGACAATGGTGCTCAAAATTTTTCATATCATAATCAGCAACAGTTTGAGCAACAATATTATCAGTCATATGAGCAGCCGCCACAACAAGAATATCAATATCCTCCTCTACAAGAAGATCTACATGTTTCTCAATCCAGCGTAGATGTGCAACCTGATCAGACAAATGAGATGTGGGATATCTTGAATAAACTGCTAAAGAGTTTTGAAGAATTAGAAACTCAAAGTTTGGCGATTGAATCTCAAATTGCACAGTTGGCTAACTCTTCTACTACAGGGCAGCTCGACTATTTACCATCATCATCTATCCGATCCGAAGAGGACCTGATTGCTATCAATCTCACAAGCGATCAGGAATATGATAGTTTCTCCATGTATGTTGATGATGAGGCCATTGATAAAGAGAAGGAGTATGCCACCGATGACGAGATCAATGATGTTGCTGCTACTGAGAACAATGTGACTGATGATGAGGCTACAAAGGAAAGCAATACAGAGATGGTTGTTGTTTCTCTTCCACAACCCGTGTCTAAGCTACCATGTATTGATAAATTTGCTCTCGATCTAGCCTCTACTTACAAGGCTTCTTTGCTCAAGAACACTTATTTCAAGGTTGATATGATAACAAATATTGTCCAAGATGATATTTCTCAAATTCTGGTTGATGATCCATACAAAGTGGCTCCTACGTTTCAAGCTCGAGAAGAGGGAGAAGATGGAAGTGTCTTATTAGCCAATGATGTGATAAGCCAAGATGTCCGAATGACTCCAGTGAAAGTGAGGAGTGAAGAAAAACCACCACCAGAACCTCCACCTTATGTCAAGGGAGTTCAATATTTTCGTGGTGTCGAATTTTATCGCTGTTTTATCACAAAGTTTTCCAAAACTGCACAAGCACTTAATTCTCTATTGCTTATTAATGACATATTTTATTTTGCTGATGCTTGTTTGGAGACTTTCTGCAGGATAAAGACAATCACTAACACTCTTGATACTTTCTGTGGTGACGAGTTTATGATCGAGAAAGTGGATATTACGCCTTTATCGGAGTATTTTTGAGGAGGTCAAGCTAATGACTCTAAATAAGCGCTGCTTGGGAGGCAACCCAAGATTTCATTGGAGGATCGGTGCACTTCATACTTTTGCATAGGGGAGTACTTCTTTCCTTCTCATTCATATATAGTAGAATTGTTAGTTATTTGTTCAACCCAAGCCTTGTTGTGTTCCTTCATCTCATTCTTTAAAAAAAAATAAAAAAATTGTTGTTCTCTTAAAAAAAAAAAAAACGAATTTTGAGTGTGTAACGCAGGATGAGCCTGCGTTTCTGTGTTCTGGGCAAATTGCGCCCCTGTTGCGCAATTTGCGAATGCGTTACTGGTCTGGGCGCAGTTTGCGTGCCTAATGCGTAAGTTGCGCTTGCGTATCTGTATATGGGGCAGATTGCGCCACACGCGCGCGACTTGCGCATGGTCCAGTACCTGTCAGAAATTGTCGGAGTGTGGTTCACTACTTTTTGTGTGGTGCGAGTCATGCGACAGTGCTGTTGCATATCTAAAAAAAAAAAACTTCCCTCCCCATTCAATTTATACTCCTATTTAATCATCTCTTCACCTAATTCTTTTCCTATTTCAATTCAAAAACCTCCCATCTTTTCTTCCAAAATTCTAAACCTATTATTATTATTATTATTATTATTATTATTATTATTATTATTATTATTATTATTATTATTATTATTATTATTATTATTATTATTATTATTATTATTATTATTATTATTATTATTATTATTATTATTGTTATGCTATAATTTACGCAAGCGCACGTAGTCACAAGTAATACAATTAAAGTTCGTTCCACAGAGATCTGGTTATGGTTCTATTCAGTAAATATGCCTATGCAACAATGTATGGTTTTAACTCACTGCTAAGAAAAGTAACAAACTGGGTTTGATTATCTAATTTATACTAAGATGCAAGAATTAAAATAAGAATTAACTAATTAACAAGAATTAAAATCGAATTACTTATATGAGATTAAACATGGAATCCTAGTTTCATCATCTACTTCACTTAGAGTTGCAGCCTTTAATCACTATGTGCAATGGTTTTTAATATCTGATCGGACAACACGAAACAAGTATACGCTACCTGTCAGCATACGCATACCAAACTAAACATACATCCACAAAAGAGATAGAAGATGAATAGACACCAATTATGCTTAGACCCTATATGTCTATAGAATTTGAAAACATAATGGTTGAAGAACAAGTTATCCATAAAGATCACATAGGGCAGTATAAGTATTTTCATCTCACACCACAAATCATATTGATAAACAATTATGAACCTATGCTAGCATGGCAAGTTCTAAATCTCAAGATCCACTTTCACTTCACAAGAGATTAACAAATTAGATGTTCGCGACGCATCTATCTATTAAGCATAACCATACGAGGATATCAATTATACACCACACACAAATTTTTAAGGCATGCAAACTACTAAGCTACATAGATAAATCCACTAGGATCCCACGACAACGATTAGCCCATAATTGAACCGTTCATCGTCATGGGATTTGATGAAAACATGATTTAAAACAAGATATGGAAGGAAGAAGTAAAAATATTATTAAAACTAAGAGTTGAGAAAACAAATCTATAATTCAACGTATACAAAAGATGAAGTAGATCTAGATCCGTTGCTTGTCACGAGCGTTGAATCCTTCTCTCCTTTTCCCTCTTGCAGATCTGAGCTGGTTACAATAATAATGCGATGATAATCTGTATATCTATTACAATGCTTAGATGTGTTTTTATAGGCTCTAGATTTCTTGCCCAGCAAGAATTTTATCTTCTATTACAATTAAAATTTAATTAAGGTGCTAAAACCTGCCCGGAATATAATTAGAACTTGAAAAGGGCAAAACGGGAATTTCCCAGCCATGCTTCACAAAGAAAACACGCGCGATTTAATTCAACACTTTACTTGCACGTGATTCCTATCCCATGTTGTAGAAAATCTCTCAAGCTTCGCGTGGGCAGTAAGATCGCTGAAAACGGACTTACAGAACTCCAGATATGGCCAAAACAGTGTAAGCTGCGCAGCCTTCCCAGAAAATCCGAATTTTAATCAATTAATTCCCAAAAAATTATAGAAGCATCCACCTTAATCAACATTCTCTTAAACCTGCACAACTAAGCAAAACACATCAAAACTACAAGAAACTTGAGTCCAAGACCATCAATTTAAGCCGATTTAGAATGTTCCAAGTAGATATAAAATCCACTTATCACACCCCCAAACTTAAACCGATGCTTGTCCTCAAGCATTAACAATTACACTATCTAACTAACTAGTACCACTTCCGTAGGTGATCACGGTTGCATTTGGCATATGCAACAAGCCCTTTAAACCCCTAGGCAGCCCTAGTGGACGAGTAAGGTCTCGTGAGGGCCTATAGCGAATGTACCCACAAAATCCATTTAACCTAATGCAATGCAATGCATGAATGCAACTAAATGAAAATGCAATTAATCTAATCTACCATACCTTCAAATCCTCTCATGCCACATCAACTTAAGAATCAAAGTAAATACGCAATGTCTTGGTGTCGAAAGTGCAAGTATTCACATAGTCTACTCAATGAACATGCATAAGTTCTCACAAGCCCATGTCAAGTGTAAGAATAAGTTAGTAAACATGCTAAGCCTACAAGAGTACATCTTTGAGACAACACTCGGGATCTCATATGCAAGAACAAGCAAACACTCACAATCCACTCACAAAAGAATATTCACTCAAGAACAAGGGTAAGTGTATCACTCAATTCCAACAAAATCATAAGCATGCTTGACATTTGGTATCAATCTAACTCTTAACACAACATACATTAATGACGATAATCAAAAGGTCTTTATTTGGGTTGTAACGGGGCTAGGGACAAGGTATGTCAAATAAGCCAAAACAGGTGAAGTGTCAAAAGCTAGTAAGTACCATAATAATTCGTACACAACACCCTATTTTCCCCCCACATAATTTTACTAAGACAAACACTCGACTAGTCGACTAAAATAGGATCACAACAAACACAAACATGCTCTCATAATATATATATATATATATATATATATATATATATATATATATATATATATATTTTCTTTTCTCTTTTTTTTTTCTTTTTTTTTTTTCGAGAGCTAAATATAACACAAACAATAATATAAACAATAACAATGATCCCATAAATTTATTACATATGCCGACTATCAAGTAAACAACCAAACCCAATTTTCAATATTTCCCCCAAAAGTAAGACCAACAATAACCCCTCCTTGCACACCTTATTACTCCCTTAAGCACTCTACTAGCCTTTGACAATATGGGTTCAAATTAATGTAAGGCCAATACAAGAAAAAGGTCTAGGCAAGTAATGTGGTATGTCACCGAAAAAATAGGATTAAGCTCAACGGGTTAACTAATTGATCATGTAAACATGGTGTGGCAATATGGGAAAATATGCGGTTATTCCTAAGTGCCTTTATCATTTTAATCGTCAAATAATGTCATGCGTTTCAAGAAAGACCTCAAACAACTGCTAGCAATGCAAACAATCCGTGGACACTCAAGCAAACGAATAAATTGCAAATATGCAATATGCAATAAGGCTCAAAACTCACTTGGTGGAAAACATACTCAATCCCAAGCAAAAATCTCTCTAACGCACCAACTTGTATTCAAAGCATGCAAACTAAATCATCTTGCACATATTCATGTCCTTCTAATCACTTACAACATTCAATAAGTCTACTAGCTTCAACTTACTAGTGTATGTGTGTGCACAAGAACAAAGCATATCACTTCTCAATCAAAAGCGTCAACAACACAAAATTCCTATCAAGCATGGGTGCAAATGCAAACTATTATGAACTCACATGATATACAAACATAAAAACAGAATGCCCTATATGAAACAAACGTAGATAACACGAACATAAATGCATAATTTACTACTACTAATATGCAAAGCATGAAATCCTACATGAACAAATAATACAACAACTACTTATCCCTCAAACCACCCCCAAACTTAAAATATTCAATGTCCGCATTGAATGGAAGTAAATACGAGGAATAGCAAAAAACATACCTAACCATCGGAGTCCTCATCCTCGGATGAGTCAGGCGGTGGATATTGCGTACGAGCTCCATAGACTGGCCACCTTGCCTGAATCCCCACATCTCTCAAGGCTGCAGCCATATCCTCAGCATACTCTCGGTTACTAGCATGTATAGCATCCATACGCCTGTACAACCGTCTAAAGTGGCCATCCCAAACTCTCGATCCTCTCGAAACACGCGGTGGAGCGCCCACTCCACGACCACTAGCATCAACATCATCAACAATATAACCAAGCCCCCTCGGATGTGGAACCCCACCTTGCCAGTCAGGCATTCGATCAATAGACACATCAGTAATGGGAGCCAAAGGTGACTGCAAATCCTCCTCCGCCCCCCATATAACACCACTACCTTTACATAATCCAGCTATAACAGAAGCATGGGGCAATGATGACAGTGCATTAGACTTTAAAAACCTGACAATATTCTGATAAACAATATATCCAACGTCAATGTACTTTCCCTTTAGAATGCCCCAAAGAAGAATCGCTCTATCAGCTGTTACCTCCCCCGTATGAGAAGTAGGCATAAGATTAGCACAGATAAATAAATACCATGCTCTTGCAAACTTATTCATCGCAGAAGACGGAAAATTAATTGGCTCAGTAGTTCCCAATATATACTTCCAAACTGTACCAGGAACACATAACTCATGAATAATCGCCTCCATATCCACATCCTCACTAGTCTTCCTTGCCCAATCTTCAACCCCCACAAGCTTAGGTGGTTGTCCCAAAATCGGACGAATAGCATCTGGACTGTAATCCACCAGTTTACCTCGAACCACAGACACCCCATCTGGCTCACCTTTAGCATTCGCATAAAACTCCCTAACAATATTCAACGGAACCGGAGCAGGCGCCTTACAAATCTCTCCCCAACGTAACTCACTAATCACATCAACCAACCCATAATGACGTGTTGGCAAAAACCCCCTTTCTTTTGCCACCGACCTTGACAACAACCGATTAAACTCAACCTCCGCATCCGGAGAAGAAAATCTCTCCACCCTAATAGAACCACCCCTCATTCGCTTAGGCGCCATAATAATCAAAACCCCACTCAACAATAGCACCACCAACAACCACCAAAAAATATCCCACCAAAAACCACCAAGAAAAATCCCACCAAAAATACCCAAGTAACAAGAATAATACAAAACCCCAATTTACAAGAACACAAATTCGTAATAAAATAGAGAAAAGAAATCCCACTACGAATCAAAGAGGTGAACTTGTACTAATTTTCCCCCAAACTTGAATTTTTAAGAGATGTAGAGGAGGAAGATAATGAATTGGGTGTGTATGTATGGGTATATATAGGCCATGGAGTTATAGGATGAATATAAGAATTTTAATGTGAAAAGGAAAAAATTTGGGTGGAAATTGGAATTTGATATAGGATAGAAAAAATATTTAATGGATAAAAGAAAAAGAATTAGAAAAGAAATAGGAATTTGAAATTTTTTAGGAGAGATGAGGGGTTTTGGAATTGAAATAGGAAAAGAAATAGGGAAAAGATGGGAGTATAAATAAAAATTTGGGAGTTGCAAAACTTTTTTTTTTATATATATATAAACATGCACAGGCGCACAGCTGAAAGAGAAAAAAAAAAACTTCTGTTAAAACTGCTGACTGCGCGCGCGTGAAGGCAACCTGCCTCAACAGCAGTTGCACAGGTGCAGCCTGCGTGACTACCCCCGCAGTCTGCTTCCCTTCCAGAAACGCAGGCGCAGCCTGCGTTATGCGCCTGCAACCTGCCTCTGTTCCAGAAACGCAGGTGCAGCCTGCGTTACAGGGCTGCAACCTGCTCAAAAATTCGATTTTTTTTTGAAAGAAATAAAAATAATATACAACAAGGCTTGGGTTGCCTCCCAAGAAGCGCTCGTTTAATGTCATTAGCTTGACATTCTTCCGATAATTCACGTCGACGCCAAAATGGCGGAAACCTTCTCGCGATCAAATGAACCTCCATAATAATGCTTCAACCTCTGTCCATTTACTTTGAAAGTATGATCCGGTGTTGTTTCATAAATTTCAATAGCTCCATGAGGATACACCGTCTTAACAATAAACGGACCCGACCACCGTGACTTGAGTTTTCCCGGAAAAAGCTTGAGGCGAGAATTAAATAGCAACACTAGTTGACCCGGTACAAATGCCTTGGGCGTCAACCTTTTATCATGCCACCTCTTGACCTTCTCCTTATACATTTTATTATTTTCGTAAGCTTGCTCACGAAATTCCTCAAGTTCATTCAATTGAAGCAACCGTTTTGCACCCGCAGCCTTAATATCCAAATTTAACTTCTTCAATGCCCAATATGCCTTGTGTTCTAATTCTGCAGGCAAATGACATGCTTTACCATAAACCAACTGAAACGGAGACATACCTAGAGGAGTTTTGTAGGCAGTTCTGTACGCCCACACAGCTTCATCCAACTTCAATGACCAATCCTTACGAGACGGATTCACCACTTTCTCTAGAATTCTCTTGATCTCTCTGTTAGAAACTTCCGCTTGACCATTAGTTTGAGGGTGGTATGTAGTGGCAACACGATGCGTCACATTATACTTTGCCATCAACGTAGTAAACTGACGATTACAGAAGTGTGTCCCCTCATCACTGATTATAGCACGTGGTGTCCCGAAACGCGTGAAAATTTGCCTGTGAAGAAAATTCAGCACTACCTTAGCATCATTGGTCGGTAAAGCTTTCACCTCGACCCACTTAGACACATAATCCACAACTAGCAAGATGTACTGATTATTGCATGAAGAAATAAAAGGTCCCATGAAGTCAATTCCCCAAACATCAAAGATCTCTACCTCAAGAAGTATGTTAAGAGGCATCTTGTTCCTTCTAGAAATATTGCCAACCCTTTGACATCGATCACAACTCATTACAAACTGATGAGCATCCTTGAACAAGGTAGGCCAATAAAAACCTGCTTGAAGCACACGAGCTGCTGTCTTTTCTCCACCATAATGACCCCCATACACAGTTGAGTGGCAATCTCTCAAAACACTCTCTGTCTCACTATACGGAATGCATCGTCTGATCATCTGATCTGCTCCTTGTCTAAACAAAAACGGTTCATCCCAACGGTACCACTTCACATCATGTAGAAACTTCTTCCGTTGAGCACTCGAAAAATCCGGAGGAATCACATTGCTCACCAAATAGTTCACATAATCTGCAAACCATGGCTCTTCATCTTGCACTTCAAAAAGCTGCTCATCTGGAAAAGATTCATTAATAAGAGCTTTGTTATGCGAATCCATACCATGGTCCTCCAAGCGTGAGAGATGATCCGCCACTTGATTTTCCGTGCCTTTCCTATCCTTGATTTCCACATCAAACTCTTGCAATAACAACACCCAACGAATCATTCTAGGCTTCGAATCCTTCTTCGACATGAGATATCGAATAGCAGCATGATCCGTGTAAACAATCACCTTTGTACCAAGCAAATAAGATCTGAATTTCTCGAAAGCATAGACAACTGCTAGCAACTCCTCCTCCGTAGTGGTATAGTTAAGCTGAGCATCATTGAGGGTTTTACTAGCATAGTAAACCACATGAAAAATTTTGTCCTTCCTTTGCCCAAGCACAGCTCCAACAGCATAGTCACTAGCATCACACATTAGCTCAAACGGTTCCTCCCAATTAGGTGCAGTAATAACAGGTGTAGATGTCAACTTCTTCTTCAAGAGCTCAAAAGCTGCAAGGCATTCAACATCAAATTTGAAAGGAACATCCTTCTCCAACAGATTACACAAAGGTTTAGAGATTTTCGAGAAGTCTTGAATGAATCGCCGATAGAATCCCGCATGACCAAGAAAACTGCGAATTCCTTTAACAGAGATAGGTGGAGGGAGATTTTCAATTGTCTCCACCTTGGCTCTATCCACTTCAAGCCCCTTGCTAGATACCTTGTGCCCAAGAATAATTCCTTCTTGCACCATAAAGTGACACTTCTCCCAATTAAGAACCAAATTAGTCTCCACACAACTGAAAGGCAGAGTGTATAAACTTGTAACACTATAACTAATGTAACTCAATTAAAAGAAAAGATACTTAACCAGAAGACAATCAAGAACAAGAAGTCACAAGAAATCAACACTAAATGAAGACAATGTATTTGATACAATTGAACATGTTAACTATGATCAAGCCAAGAAGAAATCATTGAGAGAAGTTCAAGTCAAAGTTGTTCAGGCCTCAGTGATTTGAGAAATCGAGAATCAAGATCATAACTATCAGTATCAACAAGACCAATTGATTTCAAGTGAACAAGAAGGAAAGCGAATATTGGAAAGCCAAGTTACTAAGTGAATATGGTAATTTATTCAAGAAGCAGAAACACTATCAAGACTAGTCACTTATGAACCAGACCAGTGCATCAAGTGTCAGGACATTGATAGCAAGTTTATGTCAGTAATAAAGATCCATGTTCAAGAGCTTGCTGAAGAATAAAGAAGACATGAAGATATCACAAGCTCAAGATGTGCATTGAAGTTTCAAGTTGAAGACCAGAATATTTTCTAAGTACTAAATGTTCTGGATGGCCAAGTAGAATATTTCTAAGTAGAAGTTCGACTTAGAAATTTCGAGATGGCTAAGTAGAAATTCTCAAGTAGAAGTTCTACTTAGAGTGCAGCTTCAACATGACACATGGCATCTTCTGATTGGCAGATTTCCAAGCTTTCAGGATAAGGCAAGATTTATGTGGACATCATTGGGCCACGTACATCTTAGTCTTTGAAGACTACAGGACATAGATTACATGTAGTATAAATAGAAGCACTTGTGTAATGTTTTTAGTTAGTGAGCAATATTGAGAAAAACACAAGAAAAAGAGAGAGAGTATATTCACAGAGCTTAGAATCATTCACTTCTCTCTGAACTTCTGTTATACTTTGTAATGAATGTTGTAGCAACCTTTTCAAGTTATATATAAAGAAATATATTCCTTGAATCTGTGTGTTCATTTATTGCATCGTATTTATTGCTTCTCAAAATCGAAAAGTTGTATTCACCCCCCCCCCCCTCTACAACACATTTGGACCTAACAATTGGTATCAGAGCGGATGTTTAACATACAAAACATAGATCCTTGTGTTTGGTAGAAGAATCGTGAGTTTTCATTTTCTAGATCTACTTTTCATTTTTTCGAAAAGTGTGCTTTAATTCGTTTCTAGTGAAAACTCATCCAGAAAAATTATTTAAATACTCCAGGTGTGATTATTTAGCTTGGGTGTATTTTAATTAATTTTTGTGAATTAATCTGGGTTCATTGATATTTGGTGTTCTTGAGTGTTCATCATCTGTTCTTATCAAAGAAGATAACCCAACAACTTTTTGATCTCCTTTTTAAAACAAATAAGATAGTCAAAAAGGTGTTTTTGTACTTTTGATTTGATAAATATTCCTTGGCCGAAAGTGTAACAAGACATACTCAGTGCCTAGCAAGTGGGTTAGTTGCTTTCGGTGTGTAAAGTATCAAAAGTCAAAAAGGTGATATTGTTTATTCAATATTAAAGTAATCTGCAGAAAAATTTATTCTAAGGACAAAAGTTCTACATAGAATTTCTACTTGAGATTTTCTACATAGAATTTCGACTTGGACAATTTCTACTTGGTGAATTTCGACTTGGACAATTTCTACTTAGAGAAATTTCGACTTGAGCAAAATTTCTACTTAGAAAAATTTCGACTTGGCAGAAGTTCTACATAGATATTCTACATAGCCTAGTCTTGGGTACTTAGAAACTTTTAGTGACCAGATTTAAAATGGCTCCTAAAAATTCTTTCAAGATCCCAATGTTCAACCGAGATCACTATGAAGAATGGGTTTTCAGAATGAGACTCTACTTAGAGACTATTAACCCTGAGTATCTGGAAGTCCTTGAAAAGGGTAAATTCGTTCCAATGAAAGCTATTCCTGAGCGTACGGAAGGAGAGGAGGTTATACCTGCTCGGTCTGAGCCTAAAAAGGCAGCGGACTTTACGGATGCTGACAAGGAGCAAATAGCTTATGATACTTCTGTAAGACAAACCTTGATGGAATCCCTTGATCATGAAATGTTCAACATAGTCAAAGGTTTGAATACAGCAAAGAAGATTTGGGACAAGATAGAAGTTGTCATGGAAGGATCTGCAGAGGTTAGAAGCAACAAGACACTTATACTCAAGATGGAGTATGACACCTTCAGAATAAGAAAAGGAGAAAGCATAACAGACGTCTATCTACGATTCAGTCAGTTGGTATTAGATTTGAATCTGAGAGGTGTTACTCTCCCCATGGTTGAGACCAATACGAGATATCTGAGGAACCAGCCAAAGAGCATTGAACATAGGGTCTACGCAATCAGAGAAACCAGAGATTTGCATACAACTTCTCTGGAAGAATATTATGGAATTCTAAAGACCTATGAGCTGGAAACACTTCAAGATCAAGCATGGGACAATGATTCAAAAGGAAAAGAAACTGCATCAGGATTAGTTGCTGATGAGGAAGAGTCTAAGAAGGCAATGGTTGCAGCAAAGCCTAAATCATCACTTGCACCACATCAAGTTGATAATGATGACGAGTGCGCATCTAACAGTGATGATGACTACTTCACCCAAGAAGAGCTGGACAACATGGACGATAGTGTCGTGGCATACATGGCAAGGAAGTTCAGCAACATGAGATTCAGAAAGAGCAACCGACCACAGAGAAATTCTTCATCTTACTATCGGGCTGCTAAGGGTGGTGGTAGTTCGTCAGGCTACAAAAGCAAAGGCAAGAGTACCAGCTACAAATCTCCGTTGGATTTCAAAATGAAGTTCAGTTGCTATAATTGTGGTGAACCTGGACATTTTGCCTCGGACTGCAAAAAGCCTAAACAGACTTATCCAAAAGAGACATTTGAAGCCCTCAAAAGCAAGTATGAATCGCTGGTGAAAGAAAAACATGGTAAAAGAGCTTTAGTAGTAACAGAAGGAAGAGCTTGGGATGATTCAGATGAGGAAGATGTTACTCATGTAGCAAACTTTGCGCTCATGGCTGAGACATCAGAGGAACCAGAGGTACCAGTTCTAACCCTTAAAGTAGAAATGTCCATTGATGATTATAAGGAACAGAACGGGGCTCTTAGCGAAGAGATCTACATGTTGTGCAAAAGCCTAGACACTTCTCAAAAGGAGCAGAAAACACTTGTCGCCAAAAGCAGAATGCTTGAGGCAAAAGTGGAAGAGTTAGAGGCTGCTTGCACTGTAGATACTTCCCTAAGAGATTTTATTAAATCTTTGGAACACAAGCTCGTCCTTAAGGCAGAAATAGAATCATGTTTAAGGAACAAACTAGCTGAGTTAGAAACTAAATGTGAAGCTTACAAACTAGCTGCTAGTAAAGTGTATGTAGATAATGACGTATTTAAGAAGATAACTGGAGTAGGTGTAGGACTTGATTATTCTAACCTTTCTAAGAAAGAAGGGAAGAGACCTATCGACTCTAGTTCCAGTGACCTTAAAAATGAAATTCCTAGCATTTTTAAATCTTCTGTCAAACCCATCTACAAACACCTTGTTCCTAGAATAGAAGAAGAAGAGACTGAATTGATAGCTAGATATGAGATTGAGATGGAAGATCGTCAGAAAGCACAACCTAT
Source organism: Kitagawia praeruptora (assembly GCA_037693485.1). NCBI lineage: Eukaryota > Viridiplantae > Streptophyta > Magnoliopsida > Apiales > Apiaceae > Kitagawia > Kitagawia praeruptora. The sequence goes on from CM075347.1 coordinate 3,596,414, forward strand.
AACTCCTATCAAACAAGTTAAAATCAATTTTCCTAGAGATGAATCTAGACTAGGATTAGGAGCTAAGGCTGTTAAACAACAAGGGAAGAAAGGCATAAAAGAGGTTAAGGCTGGTCGAATAAAGAAAGCATGTTATCACTGCAAATCTACTGAACATCTTTCTTATGCATGTAAAGCTAACATAAATGTTCCTGCTGCACATGCCATGCCTGTCACACATACAATGAATAATCTGCATCCGAACCATGCACAGTGTGGTCAACCTAATTGTATGCCATGCACTTTTAATGTCATGCAAACTTTTGTGAATTTAATGAATGCATCTAGCCAGTCATGCTTAAATACTGCTGCTAGTTCAAACATCAAGAAAAAGCATGTGAGAGTTAAGACTGTCAGTCCTCCTAAAGTTAGGAGTGACAAACCTTCTCCTAGGACTGATAAATATGTCAAGTCTGAGAAAGGAAAGGAGAAAGTCGAAAGCTCTAGTAATGTTAAGAAAAGTGCATCTCCTGTTGTTAAATCTGTTGATTCTAAATCTTATCGAAAAGCCGGGCCCAATCAAAGTTGGGTTCCGAAGAATGTCTAACCAATCTGTCATTGCAGGGCATTAAGCAAAAGAGAAATAAAGTTATATGGGTGCTAGACAGTGGAGCATCGAGGCATATGACTGGAAACAAGTCCCTGCTTACAGAGTTGGTTATGAAAGCTGGCCCTTATGTTACCTTTGGAGATGACAGCATAGGTGTGACAAAGGGATATGGCAAACTGAAAACTGGCAATGTCATCATTGAAGATATTTCCTATGTTGAGGGATTAAAGCATAATTTGTTGAGTATCAGTCAATTCTGTGACAAAGGTTACGAAATTGTCTTCAACAAGAAAGGTGTATCAATCACTCACATCAAGGAAGGTTCACTGGCTTTGAGAGGAGTTCGAAAGGCAGATTTTTTTGTTGCAGACATGGATTCAGCAAATCAGAATGAAGTCACCTGTTTCTACAGCAAAGCTTCGGATGATGAAAGCTGGTTATGGCACAAAAAGTTATCTCACTTAAACTTCAAAACGAAGAATGCTCTCGCGAGGCGAGAATTGGTGAGAGATCTACCTCAAATGGAATTCGCTCCGAAAGGACTCTGTGAAGCTTGTGAAATGGGAAAGTCGAAACGAGCATCGCATAAAAGCAAAGAAATTTCTAGTATCACTGAGCCTCTGCAACTTCTTCATATGGATTTGTTTGGCCCAGTGAATGTCCTATCTTTGTCTAGGAAAAGATATGCATTGGTAATCGTGGATGACTTCTCCAAGTATACATGGGTATTGTTCGCAATGACGAAAGACGAAGTACCTTTCCTAATCATTGATCACATCACTCAAATTGAGAATGTTTCAACACTTACTGTGAAGACGATTAGATCAGACAATGGCACTGAATTCAAAAACGCAGTGCTAAATGACTTCTGTGTAGCTAAGGGAATACGTCGTCAGTATTCAGCCCCGAGAACTCCACAACAAAATGGAGTAGTTGAAAGGAAGAATAGAACATTGGTTGAAGCAGCAAGAACTTTGTTGTATGATTCGAAACTTCCTCTGTATTTCTGGGCAGAAGCAGTGAGTACCGTGTGTTACACTCAAAATCGATCCTTGATCATAAAAGATAAAGAAAAGACACCATGTGAGCTAATGAATGGAAGAAGACCAACAATCAAATACTTTCATGTCTTCGGAGCAAAATGTTATGTACTTACAGATGATGAAAATCTAGGCAAGTTTGCAGCAAAAGCTCGTGAAGGAATCTTTGTTGGTTACTCCACAGATGTGGTAGCAGCTTATAGGGTGTTCTTAGTAAATGATCGAAAAGTGACTGAAAGCTACAACGTCAGATTCGACGATACCAAACTCTCATCAATTTCAAGAGATTCTAGTGAACCTGAGTCCCTAAAATTTCAGAATCTGGACTTAGAAGAACTTGAAGATGAACCTGAGTTGGTTGTCCCATTAAATGTTCCAAGTGTACGTGAAGAACCTGAGTCTAGTGAACAAGCTAATTCTACAAGATCAGGAGAGACTTCTTCAGTACGAACCGGCAACAACTCAGGGGGAGTAAATAGCAGCTCAAGAACTACTGTTCAAGGCTCGAGTCGAGTTGACTCTAGTTCTGTAGGAGCTGGTACTAACTCAGGGGGAGTTAGTGAAAGTAATCAAAGTAGTCAGCACCACAACTCAGAAAGTCATGCTGAATCATCAAGACAATTTCCAAGAGAACGGGTATGGAATAGAGACCATCCGTTTGAATTAATTATTGGTGATCCAGATGCTGGTGTGTCTACTAGAAGAAATGCAAGAGCTGACCTGGCAAATATTTGCTTATATTCTGGGTTCTTATCCAAGCTTGAACCTAAAGAAATAGAAGAAGCTCTTGGTGATGCTGATTGGGTGATTGCAATGCAAGAGGAACTCAATCAGTTTGAAAGGCAGAAAGTTTGGAAACTGGTACCCCGACCAAAGAACAAATCAGTAATTGGAGCAAGGTGGGTATTCAGAAATAAAATGGATGAAAACGGACTTGTAACACGAAACAAGGCTCGTTTGGTTGCAAAAGGTTATTCTCAGCGAGAAGGAATTGATTATGATGAGACCTATGCACCGGTTGCAAGACTTGAGGTAGTCAGGATGTTTTTGGCATTTGCAGCACATAAGAACTTCAAGGTTTTCCAGATGGATGTGAAAAGTGCCTTCCTGAACGGAGAGTTAGAAGAAGAAGTGTATCTGGAACAGCCGCCTGGCTTCATTGATCCAGAACTTGTAGATTTTGTGTATCTTCTCTTCAAATCTGTCTATGGCCTCAGGCAATCCCCAAGATGTTGGTATGAAACCCTATCCGTATTCTTAATTGAAAGTGGTTTTACTAGGGGAGTAATTGACAAAACATTGTTCTATAAGAATGTGAAGAATGATTTAATACTTGTTCAAGTCTATGTGGACGATATTATCTTCGGGTCATCTAATGAGCGCTTGTGCGAGAAATTTGCTAAGCTAATGCAAGAGAAATACGAGATGAGCATGATGGGAGAGCTGTCCTTCTTCCTTGGATTACAGATCAGTCAGAGAAAAGATGGTATCTTTATCTGTCAATCCAAGTACGTCAGAGATTTACTCAAGAAGTATAATCTAGAAGATGCATCAGCAGCTAAGACTCCCATGGCAACAGCCACGAAGCTTGATGAAGACAAATCAGGTAAATCAGTTGACATCACAAGCTATCGAGGTATGATTGGCTCACTTCTCTATTTAACTGCAAGTAGACCCGATATAATGTTCGCGACTTGTTTATGTGCAAGATTCCAAGCGGATCCTAGAGAATCACATCTCATAGCCGTCAAAAGAATTTTTAGGTATCTCAAGGGCACACCAAATCTAGGAATTTGGTACCCAAGAGATACAGGTTTTAATCTAATTGGCTATTCGGATTCATACTATGCAGGTTGCAGGATTGATAGGAAAAGCACATCTGGTGCTTGTCAATTTCTTGGCAGAAGATTGGTGTCCTGGCAAAGTAAAAAACAACATACAGTATCTACTTCTACTGCTGAAGCTGAGTACATTGCTGCTGGAAGCTGTGTAGCTCAAATACTGTGGATGAGGAACCAATTGAAGGATTATGGCATGGAGCACAAGAAAATTCCAATTATGTGTGACAACACAAGTGCCATTGCCATAACCAACAATCCTGTAGATCACTCAAGAACCAAGCACATCGACATCAGGTATCACTTCATAAGAGAACATGTCGAGCAGGGGACTGTGGAGCTACATTTCGTGCCCACAATGCAACAAATTGCAGATATATTCACCAAACCTCTTGATGAAGTAACATTCAATAGGTTGGTTGGTGAATTGGGAATGCTTAACACAAGTTAGTAAAGCCTTCTATCTGTAAAATCCATGTTTATGATTGTATATGCAAGCTACTTAATCATTATGTGCTTAGACTTTAAAATGCCTAATTAATGATTATTATAGGTTGCATATAGTGTGATTTTACATGAATTCAGTGTGTTTTAAGTGTCTTTTATAGCACAAATCTTTGAATTCATGCTTGTTAGATTGCATGATCATAGGGGGAGTTAAATTCATAATATTCTAAATTTTGCATGATTTTTAGATGAATTTACCTATGTTTTTCATGTAATTAGAGGCCTTAGAATTATCAAGGAATGTTTTAATTATGTCATATATTAAAAATCCTTGAATTGATATTTATATTAATTTGACAAAATTTAATTGTTGAGTTTCTTGAAAAATTGTCAAATTATTCTAAGTATCTTCAAAATTTCGAGTTAGTTTCTATTTCGAAACTCATCTAGAAATTCGACTTGAATTTCGATTTGAGCTTCCAGAGTGAAGTTTTGAAAATTCTAAGTCTGGGAAGAATTTCGAGTTAGCCTCTATCTCGAAATTCAACTCGAAATTCGACTTAGAGTTCGACTTAGAGTTACCAGTGTGCCTATTTATTTATTATCTTCAAAATATTCGAGATAAAGTCTATCTCGAACTCCATCTCGAAATTGAGATGAGGTTTCCATTTTTGGGGATATTTTGAAAAGAATTGAGAATAACTTCGAGTTAATCTCTATCTCGAAGTTCAACTCGAAGTTCGACTTAGAGTTCGACTTAGAGTTTGACTTAGAGTTTGAGATTCTCAATTAGTTAAGGGGATTTTTCGAGTTAACTCCTAACTCGAACTTTATCTCGAATTTCGACTTAGAATTTCGAGATAGATTTCCTTGTTGGTTTTTGCTGTAAAATGGCTAAGTGCTAAATGTTCGAGTTGACACCTATCTCGAACTTCATCTCGAATTTCGACTTGATGTTCGAGATAGAGTGTTCCCTGTACGTACTTAGTGTTTTTCACTCTTTTTAACAGGGACATTTTTGTCATTTCACATTAATGTCTATATATACATCTTTAACTCGATTTATTCTTTCACTTTTACCTAATTGAGTTTTACAGCCGCTCCATATACATACAGGCGATTTCGACTTACAATCTCTGATTCGTGATTTCTCTGATTAAACTCATACAGACCACGAATTAATGCCCGATTTTAGACTCCTCTTACCTGTGTGTCATCATTAATCTCTGTGATTGTGTCTTGTATAACTGTTCATCTTCATCGATATATACACACGCGTATATACACACAAAATTTCACAGATCTGTTCATACACGATTTCACACACACGCATTTCACTGTTAGTGGAGATTTAATTATTGGTTTGAAATTTGCCTTCCATTGACTGTTAATTGGATCCCGTAGTTTAATTTCTCAAAAAGGGACTTTTGTTGTTCTTGATAAATTAAAAGGGATATAACGGTTAATTCTAAAATTAATTGTTTTTCAGAAATTAAAATTAATATTCACATCTTTTGAAAGAAAAACTTTTAATTAAAATGGCTCACCAATTTTCACTTGCCAAAAACAATTTTTATAACATTTCTACGGAAATTGGTGATCAACTCCCGCGCTTTAAGTCTTGGATACGATTTCTCAATTTGTATTCCAAAGCTAGCGATGCTTTTACTGCTAAACCTACACTAGTACATGATGCTTTACAGCAATTATGGACTAGTGCAGTTTCTTTTGGGAGCAAATCAACCCCCTTTGGTTTCAGGTTTACCTTAGCGGGTCAGGAATATGAGGTGACTGAACAAATTGTCAACAAGGTTCTGGGATTCCCCATTAAAGATGCTTATGATCCAGAACCTACAGCTGCAGAACGCCTCAGATTCTTTGAAGAAATAGGATGTTATCCTCCGACTGGCCGGATCACTGGAAACATCCAAAAACAATTCTTTCATGTGGAATGGAATTACTTTTTCGAGGCCATCACAAGATGTTTTCGGGCACGAGAAAGCGATTTCCATCAAATTTCCATTCCCATGCAAAACCTTGGAATTGCCCTAGCAAGAGAGCTGAATATAAATTATGGACGAATAGTTCTCTCTGAGATAGTGGCTGTGATGGGATCTCCTGCAAGCAGAGACCTCAACACAACAGATGTTGTCTGCTGGTTTCCTCGGTTCTTACAGATGCTGATTAATCATTTAATACCGAAGGATGCTCTTGCAGTTAGACAGAGTTTTGCCAGAAGTCAAACATCTGCACCACTAGGGATGGGCACTAAGTCACTTTCAACAATTGATAATCAGAATAAACATCATGGAAAACCGATGTCTATTCCTGATACCTTACAACAGTGGCTTACATATGATGAGGGAGTTACCACTTTGATGGAATTCTCGCAAGTTTCATCACATGCTCAGAATCGGTCTGCTCATGCTGAGGCATTTGAAGAGATTCCTGATGAGCAAAGCGGTGACGAACAAGGTAATGAATCAGGTAATCTCTCTCTACATTCTACTCATTCCTCTTCCTATGTTTCTGATTCCCAGACCCAAGAGACTGCTAGCCCGCAGGATCTATCCCAGGGTGAGAGCTATATTTCTAATTCTTTGTCACCCATGTCACCGGAATCCAAACAGCCAGCACATATAGATGTAGGAAATGATGAGGAGAGTGACCCCGAAGAGCAGCCTCTTACTCGAAAGAAAGCCAAAATTTCTCATGCTGCTACTTCTAAACCTCAGTCAAACCCTAGCGTGTCACACGCAACCACTCCACCTCACGAGAGTGGTTCACCCCTTGAACAATCTGCACATAGGGATTTTGATGATGATTATGTACCTCTTGAAGATACTGTTGCTTCAAAAGGACATGAAGCTTTAAAAGCTTCAGCCGTACCTTCACCGGTACGTACTGATGCTACAAAGAGGATAGGTTCTGATGTTGTACAAGAACACTTTGTAGCCTCTCAGCCTGAGATTCCAACTCAGGAACCAACAGCAATTGATCCCATAACTGCAAATTATATTGCTTATCCAGTTTCTGCAGGTACTGCTTCATATTTTGGATCAATTATTGAAGACATACACGAGCGTGAGACAGGGAGTGTGTGTGAGAGGTTAGGGAGAGAGGGACCTTCATTTTTAAGGCCCGAAACCGAGCGTCAAATACTAACAGAACGAGTATTAGAGCGAGGTCACCTAAACCAAACACCGTCCCTTAATATTGAAAATCTTGATACTCGTATGACTTCTATGGAAAATCAAATGAAGCAGTTTGGGCAGACGATGGGGCAGTTAGGGATGAACGTTGGAAACAATCAAAGGGCTCTTGACGACTACGCAGCACGAATGGCAAGTCAAGCTACAGCTTTTAATGATTTGACAAACAAGGTAAATGACTTGGGCCATGCTGCTGGTGTCTTGGGAAACACTCTGAATGACAGGATGGGAGCAATGGAGCTTACAATGGATACTCTGGCTGTGGAGATCAGTAGAGTTATGTTCGCAATCAGAAGTTTTGTGCCCCCAGAGTGTTTCGCGCCGCAACAACCTCCCCCCGATGCTGGTACAGGTAGTGCTAGTGGAGCAGGACCCTATGGTTCTGGTTTTGAAGATTCTTACGTAGCTGGTGGATCTGGAGACCAGGGTGGAGTTCAGGATAACTCACCTAAGGGGGAGAGTATAAAGGAGACGAGACAGCAGGGGAGTTCAAATCGAAGAAATTCCAGAACAAGCTGATCTTGTAAAAGAAATAGAAATTGAGCCGTCTATTGATGAAGAGGCTCTGAGAAGGAAAAAGGGTAAGGCCATAGCGATTGAGCAAGATGAGCCATTCGTTGACCTGAGTTATCAAGAAAAAGTACAGGTGGTACTTGACTCAGATTCCGATATGGAAGACGCACCTTTGAAACATGCTATAAAGAGATCATTGAAAGATCAAGGTGGAGGTGCTGGGATGTCTGTCGGAAGGCCTGAAGAAATTACTGTTGATGAGGAAACCCTTAAATCTCAACGGTTAGCCTTGGAACAAGCTGAGTTCTTTAAAATGAAGGCAATGCAAGATCGTGCTGCGTTTCAGGAAAAGAAAGCGGAGCTACAAGGGAAGCAGTACGATTATGAGCTTGCAAGGCTAGCTGATCCTCAAATTGATCTGGACAATAGAAGGTTAGGGCAGAAGTGGGATGACGCAAGGAAGATATTGATGGGACCATGTACGAAAGGAGCTCATAACAAGGAGGCAGATGATCTGTTCTACAACCTAAATTTGCAGAATCCAATGGCTGCTGACTACATGAGTGCTTTAAAGAGATTAATTTCTAAAGTCAGGGTTGGATACAATGCAACGCAAAAGGAGTGGCAGGTTATCTTGTCTTTGACAGAAGGAGTCCCAATGTCTTTCATGTATGTGGATGACCAATTCATGACGAGAAGATCTGCATCAGAGTTGTTCTTGCTAGCAACAAAAATTCAATACTCTCACTCTGAGAATCTAAGCATTCTGTATAGGGATCAGTTAATGCAGCTAGCAGAGGACAAGGGTCCAGAATTCTCAGCATATCCAAATGTTGTCCGGATGGTGGTTGACAGTAAATTGAAGAGGGTGAGCTTGGAGGAAAAGGACTTAATGGAACTTTCAGTGGAATCTCTTAAGGCCGTCTGTAGACAAATGATAGGTAAGGGATTCGCTTCTGAGCTTAAAGATAAATCAGTGAAGATCATTGAAAGTGCCATATTCAAGAAGAGCAATGAGGTGTGGAAGTGTGATGTCATTGCTCCAAACCCTCTTGATAATGTGAAGATTGAACCAGAGCTAATAGAGAAGAAATGGAATATTCTTCAAGCTATGAAGAATGTAGATGAAGCTCTGAATCTTCCTACTGGAGAACTGGAACAAGGAGAGATAAGGGAGGTAGTTGGTGTTCCAGGAAGAGACAGTGTATACTGGATACACTCTTTTGTTGATAATACAGCTGATGCCTTAGTATTCATAGATGCAGACCAGAATCAAACATTCTTGCATATGAGTAGACAATGGCTGCTGCAGACTCAAGATGCTGCATTTCTGGAGAAAGTGTTATATGTGTTCAAATGGGAAGATGTGGAAGTTAAGTATGTGACAGAAAAGCAGAGACTCGTGAGTTACCTGTCTGATGTAGTAGTGGAAAAGAAGCGATTGGAGCAAGATGCGGCTAGTGTCCACAATACTAACCGTGTCAAGGGCTATCCCAAAATGATCTATTGTCAGTTTAAAGCTGATAAAACTCATAGGAAACCTCGGCTTATAATGAAGATATTTGAGGACATTCCAAAGATCAGGACTACTCAGGAGGTGGACAAACTCAGAAGGCTTTTCAAACATCCTTACCCAGAACCCAGGAACCCTCTAGAAATGGAAGCAGTAAGTTTGTTGAATGCTAGGTGGACGCAACTTCATGATCCAGTATATAAAAAAACAAAAGCAGCAGGAGGAGAAGCGCAGAAGGCAGAAAGAAGAAAAAGACCAAGCTGCTGAAGCTAGGAAAAGGAAACGGAATTAGAGTTAAAGGTCAGAGTGGTGTGAACTTGAAGTTGGAAAAACTTCATGTCTTTCGGTTGCTTTAACTCACTTGAGGAAAATTCACCTTAGAGTGAATCCAATAAGGTGATATAAGTTTGACTAAAAGATATGAAATAATCCAGGTGATAGGAATCATTCAAATGATCTTTAATTCGAGGTTCGAATTCTGTTTCTAGTTTAAGTTCTTTGTATTGTTTTCAAGTACTTTTCAATTGTATATTTTTCAAGAATGTAATGTTAATTATCTTTTCTCGTCTCTTGTTTAGTTGAGTTATCCTTCATTAATTTGAATGTCATTGTTAGACAATCAAATAGGGGGAGATTGAAAGGCAGAGTGTATAAACTTGTAACACTATAACTAATGTAACTCAATTAAAAGAAAAGATACTTAACCAGAAGACAATCAAGAACAAGAAGTCACAAGAAATCAACACTAAATGAAGACAAGGTATTTGATACAATTGAACATGTTAACTATGATCAAGCCAAGAAGAAATCATTGAGAGAAGTTCAAGTCAAAGTTGTTCAGGCCTCAGTGATTTGAGAAATCGAGAATCAAGATCATAACTATCAGTATCAACAAGACCAATTGATTTCAAGTGAACAAGAAGGAAAGCGAATATTGGAAAGCCAAGTTACTAAGTGAATATGGTAATTTATTCAAGAAGCAGAAACACTATCAAGACTAGTCACTTATGAACCAGACCAGTGCATCAAGTGTCATGACATTGATAGCAAGTTTATGTCAATAATAAAGATCCATGTTCAAGAGCTTGCTGAAGAATAAAGAAGACATGAAGATATCACAAGCTCAAGATGTGCATTGAAGTTTCAAGTTGAAGACCAGAATATTTTCTAAGTACTAAATGTTCTGGATGGCCAAGTAGAATATTTCTAAGTAGAAGTTCGACTTAGAAATTTCGAGATGGCTAAGTAGAAGTTCTACTTAGAGTGCAGCTTCAACATGACACATGGCATCTTCTGATTGGCAGATTTCCAAGCTTTCAAGATAAGGCAAGATTTATGTGGACATCATTGGGCCACGTACATCTTAGTCTTTGAAGACTACAGGACATAGATTACATGTAGTATAAATAGAAGCACTTGTGTAATGTTTTTAGTTAGTGAGCAATATTGAGAAAAACACAAGAAAAAGAGAGAGAGTATATTCACAGAGCTTAGAATCATTCACTTCTCTCTGAACTTCTGTTATACTTTGTAATGAATGTTGTAGCAACCTTTTCAAGTTATATATAAAGAAATATATTCCTTGAATCTGTGTGTTCATTTATTGCATCGTATTTATTGCTTCTCAAAATCGAAAAGTTGTATTCACCCCCCCCCCCTCTACAACACATTTGGACCTAACAACAACGTTTTAATACCAAGCCAAGATTATGCAAGCACTCGTCATATGAAGTACCAAAAACTGAGAAGTCATCCATGAAAACCTCCACATTAGTGCCAATCATATCTGAGAAAATAGCCATCATACACCTTTGAAAAGTAGCAGGAGCACCACAAAGTCCAAAAGAGACTCGTCGAAAAGCAAAAGTGCCAAAAGGACATGTGAATGTAGTCTTCTCTTGATCTTCCGGAGCAATGCAAATTTGATTATAGCCGGAATAACCATCAAGCAAACAATAATACTCGTGCCCTGCCAATCTGTCTAGCATCTGATCAATAAAAGGAAGAGGAAAGTGATCTTTTCTCGTGGCTTTGTTGAGCTTCCGATAGTCCATACAAACTCTCCACCCCGTGACTGTTCGAGTAGGGATGAGCTCATTCTTCTCATTAGCAACAACCGTCATGCCTCCTTTCTTTGGCACACATTGAACCGGACTCACCCAAGAACTGTCTGAGATAGGATAGATAATACCCGCATCAAGCCACTTTAGAATTTCCTTCTTCACTACCTCTTTCATAATCGGATTGAGTCTTCTTTGATGTTCAACAGTAGCCTTAGCTCCTTCTTCTAGCAGAATTTTATGCATGCAATAAGAAGGGCTGATTCCCTTGATATCTGCTATAGTCCAACCAATTGCTGACTTGAACTCCCTCAAAATACACAAGAGCTTTTCTTCCTCGATATCTGACAGATTAGAAGAAATAATAACAGGTAGCGTAGAGGTATCACCAAGAAAAGCATACCTCAAGTGATTAGGCAAAGGTTTTAGTTCAAGAGTAGGAGCCTCCTCAATAGATGGTTTAAGACGGATTTGTGACTTTTCCAGCTCCTTTAACCCAAGAGACTCGAACGGCATGTCAAATTTTCTCTTCTACAAATTTGCATTCAACATTTGAATTTGCATCCTTTCATCTTCATCTTTCACCTCAAAGTTCCCAATCAATGCTTTTTCCAAAGAATCTGTTAGCAACACATGATCAAGATCCTTGGCTACCACGGAATCAACCAAATCAACATTGAAACATTCTTCTACATCAGATGGAAGCTTCATAGCATTGAACACATTAAAGGTGACATTCTGATTTTGTACCCTCATGGTGAGCTCTCCTTTCTGCACATCTATCAAGGTACTACCCGTAGCTAGGAATGGCCTTCCCAAGATTATGGGAATCTTCTTATCTTCCTCGAAATCCAAGATAACAAAATCAGCAGGGAAGATGAGTTTATCAACTTTCACCAAGACATCCTCCACTATGCCTCTATGATAAGTAATTGAACGATCGGCCAACTGTAACGAGATGTTAGTTGGCTTTGGATCCGGTAGACCAAGTTGCACGAAAACTGACAAGGGCATGAGATTGATGCTAGCTCCCAAGTCACACAAGCACTTCTCAAAGAATAGATTACCAATAGTGCATGGAATAGTAAAACTACCCGGATCCTTTAGCTTTGGAGGCAACTTCTGTTGCAGAACGGCACTACACTCTTCCGTTAAGGCAACGGTCTCTAATGCATCAAGCTTCAACTTACGAGAGAGAATTCCCTTCATGAACTTGGCATAGCTTGGCATCTGTTCAAGAGCTTCCGCAAAAGGAATGTTAATATGCAACTTCTTGAACACCTCGAGGAACTTAGCAAACTTTTTATCCAAATTCTGCTTCTGGAGTCTTCTAGGATATGGAGGATGAGGGTAGATCTGATTATTCTTCGTAGACAGCTCCGGAGAAGCCTTCTCAACGGATTCCTTGCTCTTCTCTAATTCACCTTCAAGCTGATCAGCTACCAAGTCAGATTTCTCAATTTCGGGCAATGCAGATTTTTCAACTTGCTGATTCTGCACTTCTTCATCCTCCTTAGTGGCTGATTTAGGATCTGATGTGACCCTTCCCGATCTCAAAGTTACGGCCTTCACCTGCTCCTTGAAGTCCCTCCTACCTGGATTTGCCTCCGTATCACTAGGAAGAGTTCCTTGTGGCCTACTACCTAAGGCACTTGCAATCTGTCCTATCTGAGTTTCCAAGAGCTTCTGACCAGCTTGTAGGTTCTTTAATGCTATCCACATCTCATCAGATTTTTCATTAGATGATTGCCCCACATGAGTCTGAGGTTGTTGCTGCTGAAATCCCGGAGGTTGATATGGTGCCCTATAAGGCTGTTGATAGCCTTGATTGTACGGCTTCGCTTGCTGATAAGATTGTTGAGTATTCTGATTGTTGCTCCAGCTGAAGTTAGGATGATTCCGATTGTTGGGATGATAAGTGGCTGGAACTGGTGCAGCAGGTCTTTGGAAATTACTCACGAACTGTGCTGATTCGGAAGAGATAGCACACCGATTCGTCTCATGTGCGCCCGCACATAACTCACAAACACTAGCCACCTGCTGAACTCCATAATTAGCAAGAGAATCCACCTTCATAGCAAGAGCCTTCAACTGAGCCGTAATCATTGAAGCTGTATCTACTTCCAAAACTCCTGCTACCTTGCCTTGAGAAAGTCTCTGGGTTGGATTCTGATATTCATTGGCAGCCATCATCTCTATAAGATCATAAGCTTCATCATAACTCTTCGCCCAAAGAGCTCCACCTGATGCTGCATCTAGCAAAGGCCTAGATTGTGCTCCCAACCCATTGTAAAAACCATTAATAACCATCCAATCAGGCATGCCATGATGAGGACACTTCCTTAGCATCTCCTTGTAGCGTTCCCAAGCCTCACACAATGACTTGCCAGATTGCTGTTGAAATTGAGTCAACTGGTTCCTTATTGCTGCAGTTTTCGCCATAGGGAAGAATTTAGTAAGGAACTTCTGAGCAAGATCTTCCCATGTAGTAATGGAACCAGGTGGTAAAGAGTGTAGCCAGCTCTTAGCCTTATCCCTCAAAGAGAATGGGAAAAGCCTCAACCTCATAGCATCATCCGTCACACCATTACACTTGAAAGTGTCGCAGATTTCGATAAAGTCCCGAACATGCATGTTAGGATCCTCCGTAGAAGCTCCCCCAAACTGGACTGAATTCTGCACCATCTGAATTGTGCCCGGCTTGATCTCAAAGTTGTTCGCTGCAATAGCTGGTCTAACAATGCTAGACTGGATGTCATTGAGTTTCGGCTGAGAATAGTCCTTCAAAGCCTTAGCTGCTGCTGCATCTGCCATTGCTACTGTAGTTTCAGATTCCTCTTCCTTATTCTCTTTATTCTCTACAAGATCGTCTTCTGCCAGTTTTTGTAACCGAGCTTGCGAACGTGTTTGCATACAAACTTAAGTACCTGAAACACCACGAAACAAACAAACTAAGTAAAAATCCGAGTCAGTGAACGCTAACGACCACTGATGACAAGCACATAAACTGAAATAAAACACCGATGATCCCCGGCAGCGGCGCCAAAAACTTGTTATGCTATAATTTACGCAAGCGCACGTAGTCACAAGTAATACAATTAAAGTTCGTTCCACAGAGATCTGGTTATGGTTCTATTCAGTAAATATGCCTATGCAACAATGTATGGTTTTAACTCACTGCTAAGAAAAGTAACAAACTGGGTTTGATTATCTAATTTATACTAAGATGCAAGAATTAAAATAAGAATTAACTAATTAACAAGAATTAAAATCGAATTACTTATATGAGATTAAACATGGAATCCTAGTTTCATCATCTACTTCACTTAGAGTTGCAGCCTTTAATCACTATGTGCAATGGTTTTTAATATCTGATCGGACAACACGAAACAAGTATACGCTACCTGTCAGCATACGCATACCAAACTAAACATACATCCACAAAAGAGATAGAAGATGAATAGACACCAATTATGCATAGACCCTATATGTCTATAGAATTTGAAAACATAACGGTTGAAGAACAAGTTATCCATAAAGATCACATAGGGCAGTATAAGTATTTTCATCTCACACCACAAATCATATTGATAAACAATTATGAACCTATGCTAGCATGGCAAGTTCTAAATCTCAAGATCCACTTTCACTTCACAAGAGATTAACAAATTAGATGTTCGCGACGCATCTATCTATTAAGCATAACCATACGAGGATATCAATTATACACCACACACAAATCTTTAAGGCATGCAAACTACTAAGCTACATAGATAAATCCACTAGGATCCCACGACAACGATTAGCCCATAATTGAACCGTTCATCGTCATGGGATTTGATGAAAACATGATTTAAAACAAGATATGGAAGGAAGAAGTAAAAATATTATTAAAACTAAGAGTTGAGAAAACAAATCTATAATTCAATGTATACAAAAGATGAAGTAGATCTAGATCCGTTGCTTGTCACGAGCGTTGAATCCTTCTCTCCTTTTCCCTCTTGCAGATCTGAGCTGGTTACAATAATAATGCGATGATAATCTGTATATCTATTACAATGCTTAGATGTGTTTTTATAGGCTCTAGATTTCTTGCCCAGCAAGAATTTTATCTTCTATTACAATTAAAATTTAATTAAGGTGCTAAAACCTGCCCGGAATATAATTAGAACTTGAAAAGGGCAAAACGGGAATTTCCCAGCCATGCTTCACAAAGAAAACACGCGCGATTTAATTCAACACTTTACTTGCACGTGATTCCTATCCCAGGTTGTAGAAAATATCTCAAGCTTCGCGTGGGCAGTAAGATCGCTGAAAACGGACTTACAGAACTCCAGATATGGCCAAAACAGTGTAAGCTGCGCAGCCTTCCCAGAAAATCCGAATTTTAATCAATTAATTCCCAAAAAATTATAGAAGCATCCACCTTAATCAACATTCTCTTAAACCTGCACAACTAAGCAAAACACATCAAAACTACAAGAAACTTGAGTCCAAGACCATCAGTTTAAGCCGATTTAGAATGTTCCAAGTAGATATAAAATCCACTTATCAATTATTATTATTATTATTCTCTATTATTTTTGTATTTTATTTAGGAATTATTTTTTATATTTTTTTTCTTTTCTTTCTTTTCTTTCTTTTCTTTTATATAATTGTTCATTGAGGACAATGAACCGCTTAAGTGTGGGGAAGGGTTCTCAATGTTAAAATTTTAAAAAATAATAATAATTAAAAATACCAAAAATAATTCTAGCCATGCAATTTGATTAGTTGTTGTATTTTGCTTGATACACCCATGCATGCGTAGAATTCTTGTGTTCTTGACGCTTTTGTATGAGAAGTGACGTGCTTTGTTCTTGTGCACACACTTACACTAGCAAGTTGAAGCTGGTAGACTTAATTGGATGTTGTAAGTGATTAGAATGACATGAATATGTGCAAGATGACTTAGTTTTCATGCTTTGAGTACAAGTAGATGCGTTAGAGAGTCTTGTTACTTGGGATTGATTATGTTTTGTCACACCAAGTGAGTTTTGAGCTTATATGCATATCTTTTGCATGATTTTTCGTTTGCTTGAGTGTCCACATGTTGTTTACATTGCTAGCACTTACTTGAGATCTTTCTTGAAATGCATGACATTACTTGATGATGAGATGATAAAGGCACTTAGGTTTAACCTCGTATTTCCCATATTTCCACACCTTTTAAACATGATCAATTAGTTAACCCTTTTGAGCCTAATCCTATTCTTTCGGTGACACACCACATTACTTGCCATTATCTTTTTATTCTATTGGCCTTACATTGAATTTGAACCTAAATTGTCAAAGGCTAGTATCGTGCTTAAGGGAGTAATAAGGTGTTCATAAAAGGGGGGTTATTGATGATCATACTTTTGGGGAATATTAATTTTGGGTTGATGCTTGCTAGTCGAAATTCATAAAAATATCTATGGATCATTGTGTTTATTCCTTAGCTCTCAAAAAAAAAAAAACAAAAAACAGAAAAAAAAGAAAAAAGAAAAAAAAATGAATAAATTTGAGAGCATTTTTATGTTTGTATGATCCTTCTTCAGTCGACTAGTCAAGTTATTATGTAAGGGTTATTGAAAAATCCAAGTGTGGGGAAGTATTTGTTTTAATAGAAAGGGAATTGAATAATGATTATTGTTGGGTACTAGCTTTTGACTTAACCTGTTTTAGCTTTACTTGACATACCTGGTCCCTAGCCTCGCTACAACCCGAATAAAGACCTTTTGATTGTCATCAGTGATGTATGTTGTGTTGAGAGTGAGAATGATTGCGAGTGTCAAGTTGTGTTTATGATTTTGTTGGAATTGAGTGATACACTTAACCTTGTTCTTGAGTGAATATTCGTTTTTGAGTGAAAGGTGAGTTATTACTTGTTTTGGCATAGGAAATCCCGGGTTTAGACTTCAAGATGTATTTCTTGTGGGCTTAGCATGATTACCAACGATTTTTACACTTGACATGAATTTTTATGACCTTCTGCATGTTGGTTGAGTAGACTACGTGAATACTTGCACTTTCGACACCAAGACATCGTATGTTTGCTTTGATTCTTAAGTTGATGTGGCATGAGAGGACTTGTGTGTGTGGTGTTGTGTTAGCATTGATCTTTTGCATGGTTGGATGAATTTTGTGGGTACATTCACTATAAACCCTCACGAGACAACACTCGTCCTACTAGGGCTGCCTAGGGGTTTAACGGCTTGTTGCATATGCTCAATGCAATCGTGTCATCTACGAAAGTGATGTTTGTTAGGACTTAGTTTTTATTTCACTTATTTGCCCGAGGACGTGCAAATGCTAAGTGTGGGGATGTTTGATAGAGTATATTTTTATATATATTCTAGATGATTTTATTCTCATATTTATTGTGTTTTGCATTGATTTGGATTTTTATTTAATAGATTTTATTGTTTTATTGTAGGAAATAAAGAATTCATAACTTGGAAGGATTTGGAGCAAAAAGAGCTATTTTGGAGATAAAATAGGAGAAAATTCGTAATATTGGGCTATACGGGCTGCCTGCACTGTTTGGGCCATATCTTGAGTTCCAGAAGTCAGAATTTGACGATCTTACTGTCCACGCGAAGCTTATGGAATTATCTTTACTTCAGAGGTGGTCCAGTAAGCAAAATCCAATTGGAAGAGCCCAGAAATAGAGGAGAAAAATTAGTGACGAATTTTACAAGAAAATCCTATTTAATTATGGATATCTTTTTGTAAATTGATTAGGATATTAAAAATACTTTTATTAGAAGATAGAGATCAGATTTTATTGGGGGGTTTTATTATAAAAACGTGAAAAGAGGAGAGAGACATATACAGACGTCTTTACATAAGCTAGGGTTTTTGGTTTTTCTCTCTCCATCTCTTCTTTTGTAAGCACTTGGTTTAATTTGGATCTTCATTGTTCTTCGTTAATACAAAGTTTGAGGTATTCTTTATTCTCTTGTTTTATTATTATATGTTTTACATGGCTTCTTTCATTATTATTATTATTGCTTTTACTTCTAGAATGAGTGAGTAGTTTAATTCTAGGGTATTAAGGGGAGCCATGTTTGCACCATGATTTGGGCTTAATTTGATTAGTAAATTGATGGGTAGAGAGTAATTCTGATTGATATGTTATAATTCTTAATTTGTGTAATTGCGCAATATCACGGATTAATTGATTGCAATAGGAGTAATAGATCGAGAGATTTTACTACTAGAGGCTTACATACAATTAGCGGAATTGAAGGTGAGTGTGAGAACATCATTAGATATTCTGAGAGTGTTAATGCTTGAAAAAGATTAACCATTGCTTTAATTACTTAATCCCATTAAAAAAACTATACCTTTGTGATTTGTTTGGTGTAAACATGGTGAACCTGAATTGCCCTAGATCCTTTAATTAATTGATTTAAAACTTTGTTAAATTTGCTTTAGTAGTTAATAAAATTCCAAAACAATCGTTGTGACTAGAAACAATTGATAGCAATTGAATTGAAACTGAAACTGTCTCCTTGAGGATTCGACCCGTATTTGCTAGTATCTACTACAATTGATACCGTGCGCTTGCGGTTAGACGTAATTTTACACATCACTGATGCGTCTGGTGGAAGGAGAACATGTGGGACCTTTCAATCTTGGAAACCCTGGAGAATTCACCATTCTTGAACTTGCTCAGGATCTTGTGATCCTGGAGCTTTATTTGTGGAGTTCTATTTATGTTCCCCGAATTCTGAATTTCTGATGTAAACATAAATTTTATATATTTTGGTGTATTATTTCTCTTCACTTTCATGTACTATTTCATTTTGTGTACTGTTTCGTTTCATTTTCGTTTTGGATTTGTTTTCGTGTACACGGAAAGTACACGAAATATTTCGTGTACTTTTTGTTTCGTTTTTCGTGTACTTTTTGTTTCGTTTCGTGTTTACACGAAAGGTTTCGTGTTCGTTTTAGAATGTGAGTACAAAATTTTTATTTCGTTTCGTTTATGAATTGATCTCTTGGTACACGAAACACGAAAGTACACTACACGACACGAATAGCCAACTTTAATTACTGCCACACGATGAAATAAACCCTAGAAATCAAAATAAAGAAAGGAATAAAATAACGAGATAATTAAAAGAAATAATATGAGGAAAAAACTGATTGAATTGAGTACCTCCGATGATTCTCGTCAGCTACAAAATCTCGTAGTGATTCACTGCTGTATTACATTACGTTATACGTATACAACACAAAAGTAGTGATTTTTTTACTACAAACTGGTATTTTGGGCTTGAAACAATGTTAAGGTTAGATTGGGCTGAAGTAGAGATTTAGAAAGGACAATAGCTCACAATCAAGAAGGCCCAAGTCAGAAGAATGATGACTATTTAGAATGTATTCTACATGGGATCTACGTCCTATCTTAGAAACGAGTACAAGGGAAACTTCCCTGAGTTTTCTTTTTTTTTTTTTTTTTAGTAATAATTTAATTCTAAAGATGTATATAACATTAAATGTCATCATTTTGTTACCTGGAAATAAAACTTCTCTTAATTTTTTTTCATCTCCTTGTAATAAATTTTTATTTGTTATTGGTCATATGTTCGATTTATGTCCTGCTTTTATAATTTTTACCATTTGTTTTATTCATTTAAATACAGAAAAATATTACGATAAGTAGAAGTAAATTTTTGTAAGTTAGTAATCTTATTTGTACTATTCATGTAGATGTTGGAAATGATAGTTAGAAAGTTTGAAATTGTTTATGTCGGAAGTTACGATCAAGAACTTTAAAGTCGTCAATGTTAGGGACTCAGGGTGGATTGCTTCATCGTGCCAAAACATATTTTTTTTATGTTAGAAATATTTGTATTTGTTTAACTTAATGAATTTACCATGACAAAAAAGCCTAGGAATTTATGGTAAATTACTTCATTTTATTTATTTGATTGGAAGTAAAAGTTAGGTTCGATATTGAGTACTACTATAAACATGTATATATGAAATATCTATCATTTTTCCAAAATTGTATTCTGAATCATTTTTATGAAATATCTATCATCTATCATTTCACATGATTATATGGCTTCATGCATGCAACGGTGTATATATTGGAGGGCATTTCAATCATCTGGTAAAAAGATTATGTACTTTAAATATAGGTCTTCAGCTCGTCTTTTCCTTTTTAAATATAGATATACACAACTCTGTCTTCTCCTTTCCAAACAACTATCTCATGTATATATTGCTTCCTTCTTTTTCCATCCAACTTCTAGTGATCATAATGGAATACCTTAAAGAACTTCCCCAAGAAACTATACCAACACCTCCATTTGGTGTTCCTCCACATCAACACTATCCTTTTGATCTTCAAAATCAGTTGACAGGTCCCGACCTTCTTATCATTTTCCAAAATTTCATTACACACAATGTGAATCCAGTGCATCATACAATCAGGCCCGTTGACTTCAAAAAGTTTTCCATACCAGAATTGGTAGCCCAATATCATAATTTCAGAGAGTTTCAACCCCTCTATTTTTTTCATCTTTGGGGTGTTCATACGCCAAAGCTAAATCGGGATATGTAACAGAGGTCAGTGAATCCAAATGTTCATAGGAGTGTTTGGAAGAGGTTCGGACACACAACAACCTATACTGGTATGGGTACTCGAAGAAGGTACAAATTGTTTCATTCCCTAGGTGGAGGACCCGATGGCCAAGCCGGATTCAATTTGGAGGAGTACAAGTTGTTTAACCATTGGCACGAATACTACGAAGATGATGAAGCTACTGATGTTCCCATTAACAAGGTAAGTACAATTTAGTTTACGTTAATAGTAGTTGTAGGTAAAAATGTTGATTTTGATTTTGATTTGGATTTTTTATTTTTGTAGCAAACGGATTGGGCCATCAAAAAAATGTGGCTAGGATGGGGTGAAGCAATGTAACTTGCT
Source organism: Kitagawia praeruptora (assembly GCA_037693485.1). Taxonomy (NCBI): domain Eukaryota; kingdom Viridiplantae; phylum Streptophyta; class Magnoliopsida; order Apiales; family Apiaceae; genus Kitagawia; species Kitagawia praeruptora. The sequence continues at coordinate 3,617,593 of CM075347.1, forward strand.
TAGGTAGTACGGAAGTTTGAACTTAAAATGTAATACTCCCTCCGTCCCTTTTTAGTTGGCACATTTGCAAAAAACACAAATATTAAGAAAGTTTTAATTATATAATTTGTTTCCATATTTGTCCTTAATCTTAACATTAAATGATAAGTTATGAGTGTGTACATTAAATATAAAGTCAAACATTGGTATTAGAAATAAAGGGGTATATATGGAAAAATTGGTAAAAAAATGTATTGAAACAAGGAATGTGACAACTATTTAGGGACAATTTTTTTTTTTTGCAAATGTGCCAACTAAAAAGGGACGGAGGGAGTAGTGTTTATCTTAAATTTTCAATGTCATCTACTTGTAACTGAGATGATGTACTTAAAGTTTCTTCAATGTTATTTTGATCACAACGGTACTGCATTTTTAATTGGTTTTTCTGTTCTAGATTAATGCCTTCATACATATATATTTCATTAGAATGGTTGATTTTTTTTATTAAACTAGCTAGTTACACTGATATTAAATAAAATGGTCTCTACTCGTACGGATCAAATAGTCAAGGTATCAAGTTTGAACTTAATATGTAATAGTGTTTATCTTAAATTTTCAGTGTCATCTACTTGTAACTGAGATGATGTACTTAAAGTTTCTTCAATGTTATTTTGATCACAACGGTACTGCATTTTTAATTGGTTTTTCTGTTCTAGATTAATGCCTTCATACATATATATTTCATTAGAATGGTTGATTTTTTTATTAAACTAGCTAGTTACACTGATATTAAATAAAATGGTCTCTACTCGTACGGATCAAATAGTCAAGGTATCAAGTTTGCACGGCCGATGCTTAAAAAGAGTGTGGAGGATTTTTTACAATTCAGATTCTGAATTCCTTTAGTGGGTCATGTGGTTCATGGTGATGTAGAGGTAGTTGTTAGACAATGCAGGTTTATTATTCCTGCAACATGTTACTATTAATAAATTGTTCTACACTGTAACTCCTTAATAGGTGTGCTTCATGATTTACATGATACTTTACCAACAATTAAATCTTAGCTCACAAATATCATACTCGATTTTCTTAAAAAAAAAAGTAAAATTCCCAATTTTGATATGACAACTTTTATGGATATGTCATATGTGTCTATTACGGTTTGCCTTTTTTGAATACAGTCTCAAACCAAGTAGATGTAACATAAATCTTGAGAGTAAGATGTAACATATAGATTGATTATTCTTTTGATAATCAAGGTTCCACTAGATGCGTATATAATGAATTTTGTATTCGGTGAGAGGGAAGATGGAAGGATTTGACAATAATTGGGTATGTATTAAGAATCACAATATTTTAAATTATTCAACTCATTCCAGTTAATTTATATTTGTTGAAAAATGTTAGAGGCCCCAACATTTGTGCCAAAAAATTATGTGGCATACAAGTAAATGTTAACTTTCCTGATAATAATATGGAATCAGCGTGCAGACGTATGCATCCTCAAAATCAAAATTCGTCATTTGTCTGTCACATTATTTGGTAAAAAAATTTGGGAACAAATTTAGGGTACATAGAACTTCTCAATTATGCTAACAATTGGCACTTCCATATCAGGTATGTTACATTTTAGAAAATTTTGTTGAAGGTAAAAGAGCTGCTAATTAAGGAAGCCTTGCAACAAACATTTCACTCTGCTACCTCCAGAGAATTATAACCAGAATAAAAAGAGCACCATTTATTGAATTTCACATATAATTTACTTTTAAATTCTAATGATAAAATTATTTTCTTTTGGCTGGTTTAATTTACTAAATTTGAAGTTTTGTTAGACAAGAGTGTAACCTTATTTTACTTGAATCTGACTTTGGTTCACAAGAATGTGCAGGTGCAATATGAATGTACAAAATTATGTTTTGACTTTTGAGTGTGACATTATATCTCGGAAGCCTAATATGTTTGTATGTATTTTCAGGTTCAAGGTCACTACACTGCATAATCATTGAAGATATTTTTCATTAATATATTTTAACAATTTATTTTATGTAAAATTGTTTTATGCATATACATTTCATTTCAAATGATGAATTCGAAATGACATGATTTGAATTGTCGTTACAAGTTCTCATGTTCATAATAATATTTGAATGTATTGAATTTCAAGTAAAATCAAAATTTAACTTTTCAAGTATTCGAACATATTATTTAATCGAATTAATTATGGAAAAGAAGTAGAATGCTGTTTGCACTAATTCACGCAAGCGTACGTGGTCACAAGTAATATAGAATAAAGTTGATTTCGTTCCCACAGAGATCTGATTTAGGTTTCAATTCAGTTAATGCACCTATGCAACAATGTATGGTTTTATTCACTGCTAAGACAATTAACAAATTTGGGTTTTAATTAACTAAATTAACTAAGAAGTAAATTAACAAACTAAGAATTAACTAACTAACGAGAATTAAAATCGAATTACTTATATGAGAATAACATGGGATCCTAACTTCATTAAATACTTCGCTTAGATCTGACGCCTTTAATCACTATATGCAATGGTTATGATATCTGATCGGACAACACGAAACAAGTACACGCTACTTCTCAGCATACGTATACCAAACTATCCATACATCCACAGAAGAGATAGAAGATGAATAGACTCCAATTATGCTTAGACCCTATATGTCTATAGAATTTGAAAACATAACGGTTGAAGAGCAAGTTATCCATAAAGATCACATAGGGCAATATAAGTATTCTCATCTCATACTACGGATCATGTTGATAAACAATCATGAACCTATGCTAGCATGGCACGTTCTAAATCTCAAGATCCACTTTCACTTCACAAGAGATTAACAAATTAGATGTTAGCTACGTATCTAACAATTAAGCACAACCATACGAGGATATCAGATATACATCACACACAGATCTTTAAAGCACCAAGATACTAAGCTCCATAAATAAATCCGTTAGAATCCCATGACAACGATTAGTTCATAATCAAACCGTTCGTCAACATGGGATTTGATGAAAACATGATATATAACAAAGATTGAATGAAAGTAGCAATAATATTAAAATAAAGAGTTGAGAAAACAAATCTAAAATCCAGAGTATCGCCTAAGAAAAGAATACAAAAGATGAAGTAGATCTAGATCCGTTGCTTGTCACGAGCGTTGAATCTTTCTCCCCTTTTCTCCCTTGCAATTCTAAGTTATGATCTGAATTACAAGGGTAGGATATGTTTATATAGGTCCTAGAATACTTTTCCAACAAGAAAAGTCCCAAAATACATCTAAAATTTGAAATAGGATAAAATTCAGCAATTTCTAGGAAGTTCGGTCGCAGTCTGCGCGGCTAGCTCATGTTTAGAATTATAGAAAATTTCCCAGGCTTCTAGTAGACAGTAAGATCGCTAAAAACGGACTTTTAGAACCCCAGATATGGCGAAAACAGTGTAGACTGCGCAATCTACCCGGAAATCCGAATTTTCCACAATTTGCTCAATTCTCCTCCGTTTTCTCTTCCGATTCTTTTGCCACTTCCCGTTCTTCAATTCCTTGACTCAAAATTCACTCCAAGATCAACGGAAAACACCAACCCTAGCCGAAGTAGTTAAACCTGCACGACTAGTCAAAAACACCACATACTTGAGTCCAAGTCAATCAATTTAAGCCGATATGGAACGCTCCAAGTGGATATGAAATCCACTTATCACACCCCCAAACTTAAACCGATGCTTGTCTTCAAGCATAAACAACTAAACACTAACTAATTAGTACCACTTCCGTAGGTGATCACGGTTGCATTTGGCATATGCAACAAGCCCTTTAAACCCCTAGGCAGCCCTAGTAGACGAGTAAGGTCTCGTGAGGGCCTATAGTGAATGCACCCACAAAATCCATCTAACTAACAACGTAAAAACAATGCAATGCATGAATGCAACTAATATGAAAATGCAAAGATCCCATTCAAACTAACCAAAACCAACTAGCAAGCAAATATCTCAAAGAATGCAACTAAATCCAAGTAAAGCTCGACTAAGTCCCCGTATACTAACAATACATGAACAGAAACGTGTGTGTGTGCAATGCTCATCAGAAATACACCCAAACTAGATCAACACCATACATGTTCTTCGCCAAGACAATCACAGGCTTATAAATAGAATAGACTGTAGACACTTCATAACCTAGGAACACCTCCATCCTTATCCAAAGTAGACAGAAACTCATGCTTTATTACTAACAACTACGACACATAAAAATATATACAAGCATGCTTATTTAATCGTGCAATGGATGAGACCCCAAAAGGCTTATACAATAATACCCATGTAGCGAGTGTTAGGTCAGCAATCCCAAACCACAAGGGCTTTAGGTTACTAGGACTAAGTCCCCTCAGACTTAATTACTCGAGTATTAAAGAGCTCACCCTGGTTAATTCTACATTTAACAATCGAAACTTTTGACTCTTTTTTTTTCTTTTTCCTTTTTTTTTTCTTTCATGCAATCTGGAATGAGCATTCTCATTTCCAACCCTAGACTACTCATATAAATATGAGCCGGCTACTAGCCATTTGACACCTAGCCATTATTTACAATTAACAATTAGCATAAAATACATGGTTCCCCCAAACTTAGACTCTAGTGTTCCTACGCCATCAAGGGAATAACGAAAATTCTAAATATAATGAAGTGATTAAATCTCAAAGCATCCAACAAACGTGATCTCAACCTAGCCCAAAAGCAAACGATGAGACTGTGTAAAATTATTGTGTTTTTGAAGCATGCAAGTCAATTTCGTAGGAACTATAAATCAACCCTCTACTCATCATTACCACACTCAATTATACATGACCTACCAATCAGAATTAGCTCATCCTAAGGGATCATGAAAAATGCATGCCATGAAAATGCAACTAAATTGAACTCACATGGTGAAACAAACAAAAATAACAGAATGTCCTATATGAAACAAACATGCAATAATACGAACAAAACATGCATGAACTACCACTAACATGCAAAATATAATATCCTACATGAACACAATGACACAAAAATAACTACTACACACTACTTATCCCCCCAACCACCCCCAAACTTGAAATATTCAATGGAAGGTAATACAAAGGATAATAGGAACATACCTAAATAAAAATGCCGAAAAGCGTGGGTTGCCTCCCAATTAGAGTCAATTAGCTGGACTACGTCCAAGCCTCCATTAAGGATGATAATAGTTGGCCCGGTCATCTCTTCGTGAGACTTCATCGTCATCACGACGACACACTTTCTGCCCCTTCTCCTCGCTTGGCCTATTCGTATAACAGCTATGTCCTATTCCAATGCCTTCATCGGTTGACCCAGAATCTGTCAATTTGTATGACAACACACATTCGCGGGCTTCGCTTGAATATAATGGAGGAGGGTAAATGTAAGTTGCTGAAGCATTTGGTTCCTCAAAGAGAACTTCCTCCATTGGCTCTAATGCGCTACCTCCATCTTTATACTCTGAGACAAGTAGAAGACCTGCATCTTTCCCATGGTCATCGGCCTCTTGGTACGCACATACCAATTCTTGAAATTTGCGTAGCTCACCAGTGTCTATCCCAAATAGTGTCCTTTCCAAATCATCCATCATCCTAGCATGATCAAATTCCTCACATGGCTTGTGAACACTCACCTCACCTTGGAATTTGTCTTCCTCAATTATGCATACAGTACCTTGCTCCAAGTCACCGTTATTTTCTGGAATTGCCACTAGTATGAATTGTTGTTTCTCTTGTTCCAAGGCACTCAAAACTTGAGCAACTAGTGTCTCCAAAGATTTGATAGACTCCTCATTACTCTTTGCAAGCATCCTAATCTCCTCCATAACATCAACCTCATCTGACTGAAAAGTAGGAGTAGGTTGCTGATGTTGAAACTCTTCACTACCAAAGAAATATGACATATTTGGAACATCTTGCTGGTACTGTTGTGGATGGTATTGAAAATATGGTTGTTCCTCATAAGTGACATATGGATCAACTCCTTCGTAGTAACAATATTGTGAGGTCTCATGAACGCCCAAACACTGCTCACATTGCTGATGCATGGATGTCCTCAAATATGTCCACCATGGCAACTCCTCGCCTGCCATGTTCAAACACTGAAGTACCTGAAACACACCGAACTAAACAAGATAGGTAAGTAACTAATCCGAGTCAGTGAAATCTAACGACCATTGATGACAAACACATAAACTAAAAATAAAACACCGATGATCCCCGGCAGCGGCGCCAAAAACTTGTTTGCACTAATTCACGCAAGCGTACGTGGTCACAAGTAATATAGAATAAAGTTGAGTTCGTTCCCACAGACATCTAGTTTAGGTTTCAATCCAGTTAATGCACATATGCAACAATGTATGGTTTTTATTCACAGATAAGACAATTAACAAATTTGGGTTTTAATTAACTAAATTAACTAAGAAGTAAATTAACAAACTAAGAATTAACTAACTAACGAGAATTAAAATCGAATTACTTATATGAGAATAACATGGGATCCTAACTTCATTAAATACTTCGCTTAGATCTGACGCCTTTAACCACTATATGCAATGGTTATGATATCTGATCGGACAACACGAAACAAGTACACGCTACTTCTCAGCATACGTATACCAAACTATCCATACATCCACAGAAGAGATAGAAGATGAATAGACTCCAATTATGCTTAGACCCTATATGTCTATAGAATTTGAAAACATAACGGTTGAAGAGCAAGTTATCCATAAAGATCACATAGGGCAATATAAGTATTCTCATCTCATACTACGGATCATGTTGATAAACAATCATGAACCTATGCTAGCATGGCACGTTCTAAATCTCAAGATCCACTTTCACTTCACAAGAGATTAACAAATTAGATGTTAGCTACGCATCTAACAATTAAGCACAACCATACGAGGATATCAGATATACATCACACACAGATCTTTAAAGCACCAAGATACTAAGCTCCATAAATAAATACGTTAGAATCCCATGACAACGATTAGTTCATAATCGAACCGTTCGTCAACATGGGATTTGATGAAAACATGATATATAACAAAGATTGAATGAAAGTAGCAATAATATTAAAATAAAGAGTTGAGAAAACAAATCTAAAATCCAGAGTATCGCCTAAGAAAAGGATACAAAAGATGAAGTAGATCTAGATCCGTTGCTTGTCACGAGCGTTGAATCTTTCTCTCCTTTTCCCCTTGCAATTCTAAGTTATGATCTGAATTACAAGGGTAGGATATGTTTATATAGGTCCTAGAATACTTTTCGAACAAGAAAAGTTCTGAAATACATCTAAAATTTGAAATAGAATAAAATTCAGCAATTTCCAGGAAGTTCGGTCGCATTCTGTGCAGCAGAGGCGAAGTCCTGTTCAGAATTTTAGAATTCCCAGGCTTCGCGTGGACAGTAAGATCGCTGAAAACGGACTTCTAGAACTCCAGATATGGCCAAAACAGTGTAGACTGCGCAATCTACCCGGAAATCCGAATTTTCCACAATTTGCTCATTTCTCCTCCGTTTTCTCTTCCGATTCTTTTGCCACTTCCCGTTCTTCAATTCCTTGACTCAAAATTCACTCCAAGATCAACGGAAAACACCAACCCTAACCGAAGTAGTTAAACCTGCACGACTAGACAAAAACACATCAAAAACACCACATACTTGAATCCAAGTTAATCAATTTAAGTCGACATGGAACGCTTCAAGTGGATATAAAATCCACTTATCAAATGCTGCATTGTTCGTGATACTAAATCGTCATTCTGGATAGAGTAATGCTACGTATTCCAAAAATGTTTTTATATAAAATTTTTAAACGACGTGACATGGTTGACCTGATATTTTGAAAGGTTTAAACTGATGAAATTTATATGAATGTAGAAAGGTTATTATACGATATAAGACATTTGGGAACAAATTTGGAAATTCTAACATTTTCTTTTGGATAATAATCAAGCTAAAACATTATGACCTAGCTTAAGCTAGATGCACGCCTAAAAATGTACTCCTACAAAATTATTCCTCCCGTCTTATAATGTACTCCTACAAAATTATTCCTCCCGTCTTTTGGAGTAAGTTTTTTTTGAAAAAGTTATGCATATTAAGAAAATATTAATTAGATGATACATGTCCATTTATATTCATTATAAATGCATTGACTTTTAAGAATATGGGCTATTCTATACTCTTTATCATTTCTCATTAATTGTTATACAATTTTTAAAAAGGATAATTTAAGAAAAATGATGACAAATTTATAATTAAAATTGGAAATAGACATACATTATGGAAAGAATTTTTTTTTTTCAAAAGAAACTGCTATTATGGGACTAAAGGAGTATATTATAATGTTTTGGTTGAGATTAATTATATGTGCTTGACATTGATGATTTATGTCATTTTAACAATTGGTGTATGTAATTTATTCTACCGATTTTAACTAAATATTGGGGGTGTTTGGGTAAATTTATTTTTTAGAATAAGTCAACTAATTTTAAGCTGAAAGTTAAGATTTCTAACTTTCCAATTTATTTTTGCAACTTATTGAATCTTAAACATATATTAAATACTTGTATAAAAAAATATTAAAATATAAAATTTTTACTTCATAAGTCCTTAAAAGAAACTGAGGCAAACAACCCCATCATATGTTAGAAATTTCCAATTGTATGAATATTTCACTCTAGGTTACCCCCAATTTAATTACTATAAAATTCTTAATCTCTCTCAACTCAGAAAATTCGGAACTATTCGATTCATCATATTAAATATGATCATTTTGGCTGGATGCTACCCATAATTTAGCCTATGGAGACTTGGACCGATCAATCATGATATTATTTTTGCACAGTGATATAACAAACGACCGAACTACTAGCAAAACTGCCGCGAAAGTTGGTTCAACTTTCACATAATTGTTTATGTTCCTACTTCTACTTTAACTTTCAAGTTCCTTTTGCCTGTAAAGTAATCATATTAATTGGAGTACAGTTTTATTTTTAGGTTCGTGTCAACGCATTGTCTTTTCTCTTCACTAACATGACGACGTGCCGCAAAAGTATTGCCACAAATACACGTTAGAATTCGGAGCTTATCAGAATCGTAATGTCTTCTGCAATTTCAATTATTTCATCCCATATTTGCATCTCATTGTTTGAGTATATATAAACATAGATGTTTGTACGTAGGTGCATGAACCCATTACTGTTAGTGATCAACATATTGACACAACAATTCGTTCAAAAACACAATGTAGCACACCAGCAGCAAATACAATGACAGCAAACACACCACATACACTTTCTATTTATAGAACATGATTAGCATAGTTTTAGAAAGTAACCAGCTGTATAGTTCTCATTAGTGTATATATACCTCCAGGTAGATTGTAAAAAGTTAGTTACACAATACACATTCTCCCTGTAACAAACTTGTTCTCTGTACAGTTTTGCTTCTTCTCCATGAATGAAATGTTAGCTTCATTCATTTACGTTTCTACTTACTGAAGTTTACAGAAATTCACATGGTATCAGAGCAAGGTTATCAATGGTGACATAGTGATTTTCTCTCCTTCTCGTTATCATCTTCATCATCTCTCTCGTAGTAATCTCTCTCGCACTGAAATCTCTCTCGAGGTGTTTTCTGAACTTTTTAGATCTACCTGTTTAGATTTGTTTGATTACTCTGAATCTGAATTTGTTCTGTGAAATTCGTTCTGAATTTGTGGATTATCCGATCTGTTCTTGATCTGTTTGATTTCGTGATTACGATAACTTCTTGTTGATTGATCGATCTTTGTATGCTGTGATTTGTTGTTGAAAATGACTACGACTACTCAGTCAAATACGAATCTAGATCCTTCGAGTGTGTACTACATTCATCCGTCTGATGCGAATACAACTCAGCTTGTATCTGTAAAATTCAACGGAAGCAACTTTAATAACTGGAAAAGATCAATGACATTGATATTATCTGCTAAGAACAAATTAAGTTTTGTTAATGGAACATTGAATACACCAGATGTAACTTCTGCAGAATACAGTGCTTGGGAACGATGTAATTCACTAGTAATTTCTTGGATATTGTTTAATCTTGATGAAACTATTGCAAGAAGTGTACTATTTCTCAAGAGTGCTCGTTCAATTTGGAAAGACTTAGAAGAGAGATTTGGTTGTTCTTCTATCACTGAGTTGTTCTCTTTGGAGCAAGAACTGATGGAACTTTCTCAGAATAATCAGACTGTTTCTGAATACTATACGAAACTTAAAACTGTTTGGGATAGCATTGATGATGTTAATCCTATTCTTACTTGTACCTGTGAGAAATGTACTTGTGATTTGGGGCAAAAATTTCTGAAGAAACAGCAAGAACAGAGATTGTTGCAATTTTTACTCAAACTGAATGATAAATATAGTGCAGTAAGAGGTCATATTATGATGATGCAACCTTTGCCAACAGTTTCTCAAGCCTACAGACTAGTGGCACAGGAAGAAAATCACAAAGATATTTCTCAAATTGCTCTTACTCCTGAGAATGTGGCTTTTGTTGCAGAAAAGAAGAATTATGGTTCTTTCAATTCTCAGAAGTCTTTCATGCCAAATAATAACTTTCAGAACTTTCAGAGACCAGTTGGAACTAATTTCAGACCATCCTTTTCTCAGAATTTTGGTCCAAGGAGGCCAACTAAACCTGGAGCAAATTATTTCTGTACACACTGTAAAGTGCAAGGGCATAGTATTGACAGATGTTTTCAAGTTCATGGATATCCTCCTGGTTTCAAAGGTTTCAAAGATAGAAGAACAGGATCTTCTGCAGCTACTGTTGTTTCTCAGGTCTCACCTCACACTATTACACAAGAACATAATGATGATTCATCTCAGTCTATGCAGATTACAAACACAAATGCTGATTCTCATGGCTCTCTTACTGATGATCAATATGCTCAACTCTTGGATTTACTCAACAAGCAATTTCCTACAACTTCACACTCTACTGAAAGCAATAATAATGGTATTGCATTATTAGCAGGTAATATCTGTTTGCTGAGCATCTCAAAGTCTGATTGGATAGTAGACAGTGGTGCTACTGATCACATATGTCCAAACTTGGATTGTTTCTTGGATTATGTATCTGTTGCTGATGACAGTTCTATAACAATTCCAGATGGTCGAAAAATTCCAGTTTTGCACAAAGGAACAATTAAGCTTAATGATAGAATTACTCTCAAAGATGTTCTACATGTTCCTGATTTTCATTTCTATCTGATATCTGTTAATAAACTCTGCAAGGATTTCTCATGTAATGTGATTTTTTCTGATTCTCAATGTACTATTCAGGTCCATTCTCAGAAAGGACATCAGATGCATCTTGGTAAAATGAGTAATGGCCTTTATACTGCTTTCACTAATGCAAATTCATTCCCAGTTCAGAAGACAATCTGCAATGGCCTTCTTTCTCAAAAATCTGATGATGTAAAGCTCTGGCATATGAGGCTTGGCCACTTGCCATTTTTCCAGCTCAAAACTATTAGACCAGAATGTACTGTCAACTTTGAAGATTTTACAATATGTCAAATTTGTCCAGCTGCCAGACAATGTAGAAAATCTTTTCCTCATAGTTCCATTAAAACTTCTAGTATTTTTCAGATGATACACATTGATATATGGGGTCCTTATAGGACAAAGACTTATTCCAATTGTAATTTCTTCTTGACCATTGTGGATGATTTTAGCCGTTATACATGGATTCATTTGTTGCAGAATAAATCTGAAGCTCCTGTTATACTTGAGCATTTTATTAACTATGCTGAGACACAATTTAAGACCAAAGTGCTTTGTGTACGATCTGACAATGCTCTTGAGCTAACAGCCGGTGCAATGAAAGAATTGTATCTCAAAAAAGGTATTATTAATCAGACATCTTGTGTTTATACTCCCCAACAAAATGGGGTAGTAGAACGCAAACATCGTCATCTCTTGGAAACTGCTCGTGCCCTATTCTTGCAATCTAAACTTCCTGCTCGTTTTTGGGGTGATAGTATTTTGTGTGCTGCATACTTGATCAACAGAATGCCACTATCCAGTATAGGTAATGTGTCTCCTTATTACAAGCTATATCAAGATATTCCCTCATTTGATCACCTTCGAAATTTCGGGTGTCTTTGTTATATTTCTACAACTTCAATTCAGCGTTCAAAGTTTCATCCTCGTGCTGATCCTGGTGTGTTTCTTGGTTATCCATCAACACAAAAGGCATATAAGGTTTTTAATCTTGCTACTAACCAGGTTCAGATTTCTCGTGATGTTAAATTCTATGAATTTCATTTCCCATTTCATATTATTCATTCGACTACTGATAAAACTTCTTACATTGATTCTGTTTTTCTACCTCATACTACACAAAATCAGCCTGATCATTTTGACATTCCAGCATCAATAGTCACACCATCTACAACTATTATTGACACACCACCTTTTTCTCCTACTACTTCTCCTCATATTTCATATAATTCATCTGATTCTTCTGACAATATTTCCACCAGTACATCTAATTCTCCAAGCTCTATTCATTCTTCATCTCCACCTGTTTCTACATCTAATCCTACTCGTGTTTCCACAAGACAACGTTTTGTTCCTACATACTTACAGGACTATCATTGTCATATTGCCACTACTTCTACACCTAACATTGTGTCATCTTCAAATTTTACACCTGCTCATCAAGCCCATATTTCTCAGCTTTGTGATATCACTGAACCAGCATCTTACAAAGAGGCTTCAACTAATCCAATTTGGGTCGAGGCAATGAATAAAGAACTGACAGCCCTTGAATCGAATCATACATGGGATTTAGTCCCTCTTCCACCAGGAAAAAAGGCCATTGGGTGCCGTTGGGTTTTTAAAGTAAAACTGAAGTCAGATGGCTCTTTAGAACGTTGTAAAGCCCGTCTTGTGGCAAAAGGTTTCAATCAGAAACTCGGAATTGATTACGAGGAGACATTTTCTCCTGTAATTAAAATGATTACAGTACGTTGTATTATTGCTCTTGCTGCTAGTAGACACTGGAAAATTTTTCAACTCGATGTTAACAACGCCTTTTTACACGGGGACTTAAAGGAAGAAGTTTACATGCAGCCCCCTCCTGGTCTTAATGTTCCTGCTAATCTTGTTTGCAGGCTGGTTAAGTCTTTATATGGACTTAAACAAGCGTCCAGAGAATGGTTTTCCAAGTTGGTTTCTGAACTTACTAATCAAGATTTTATACAGTCCAAGAACGATTATAGTTTATTCATCAAGCGAAATGGTTCTCTGATTACTATCATGGCTGTTTACGTTGATGATATTATAGTAACAGGTAATGATCTTGATTCTATTAATCATATAAAAGCACATCTTCATAGTGCATTCAGTATCAAGGATTTGGGTTTGTTACATTATTTCTTGGGTATCGAGGTTGGTTACTATTCGAATGGAATTACACTCAGTCAGCATAAATTCACAAAGGAATTATTACATGATTGTCCTTTTGATTTACCCACCAAGGCTTCCACACCTCTACCATTGAACCTTAAACTCACTACTACTGATGGTATTCCTCTTTCTGATCCTGCTGTTTATCGTTCTTTGGTAGGAAAACTTAATTACCTTACCAACACTCGCCCTGATCTGAACTATGCTGTTCAGGTTCTTAGTCAATTTATGCAGTCACCACGATCCACTCATCTTACTGCTTTACTACATACTCTTAAGTATGTCTCTACTTCTCCAAACAATGGTATTCTTCTTCGAGCATCCAACACTCTCACACTTCAGGCATATTCTGATAGTGATTGGGCTGCTTGTCCAATGTCTCGTCGTTCTGTCACAGGGTACATTTTATTGTTTGGAGATTCACCTATCACCTGGAAATCCAAGAAACAGGCAACCATATCTCGTTCTTCCTCAGAATCTGAATATAGAGCTATGGCATCAGCTGCTGCAGAGGTTACCTGGACTGTTCGATTATTGGAGGAACTTGGTGTTACTGATCTCAAGCCTGTTACTCTACATTGTGACAACCAATCTGCAATTCATATTGCCAAAAACCCTGTCTTTCACGAACGTACGAAACACATTGATATTGACTGTCATTTCACACGAGACAAGGTTCTTGATGGTCTTCTGCAACTTACTTATTTGCCTACTCAGAATCAGCTTGCGGATGCTTTCACAAAGATCTTGCCTTTACCACAATTTCAGCAGCTTTTATCCAAGTTGGGAATGTATTCTACCCTTCCCAACTTGAGGGGGGGTGTTAGTGATCAACATATTGACACAACAATTCGTTCAAAAACACAATGTAGCACACCAGCAGCAAATACAATGACAACAAACACACCACATACACTTTCTATTTATAGAACATGATTAGCATAGTTTTAGAAAGTAGCCAGCTGTATAGTTCTCATTAGTGTATATATACCTCCAGGTAGATTGTAAAAAGTTAGTTACACAATACACATTCTCCCTGTAACAAACTTGTTCTCTGTACAGTTTTGCTTCTTCTCCATGAATGAAATGTTAGCTTCATTCATTTACGTTTCTACTTACTGAAGTTTACAGAAATTCACAATTACCAGCATGCATAAACCAAATTTATACCTAAAAAATATTGAGCTTGGTTTTAATTGAACAACTTAACAAATGCCCTGCCGTGCTAAATTGAATGAGACACTTCTTTTTATATGCATTTAGATGCACTCCGAAGAGGTAGTCACATTACATTACACACGGGCGAATTAGCTAACAACTACCACTTACCCACATTTGCATATGCTAAGTACGTACAAATTTATTCGACATTCTAAATTCATGGATCACATCATGCACACTGAAATATTTAGAAATTAGTCGATTTCGCAAGCTTATTTAATGACCAACTTCATGCAGAGCTAAAAGCTTGGCTGTCACGACAACTAACTGCATCGCAAGTTAGGGGTTTCTTCATTTCTAGAGAGAGCTTCAAACATTCCGAAAGATCAACCGTTTGGACAGGAAGCCATTTGAATTCTTGAAGAAGCCTAGCAAGCCACAAATGAACTGTTGTTAAACCTAGTACCTTTCCCGGGCAAACCCTACGACCCGACCCGAATGGTGCAAGCCTGAGATCTGATCCCATAATTGAGATCTCCTCCTCAACATAACGTTCCGGCATGAAGGCCCATGGGTCTTTCCATATAGTGGGGTCATGTGTTATGGCCCACATGTTCACCATTGCTGTAGTTCCAGCTGGGACAAAGAACTTGCCAACATGGACATCATGGATTGCCAATCGGGCCCAGGAGAGTAGTGGGCCTGGAGGGTGTAATCGTAAGACCTCTTTGACTATGGATTGAAGGTAAGGGAGGTTGGGAATGTCGGTGTCCTGCAC
This sequence comes from Kitagawia praeruptora, assembly GCA_037693485.1. Classification (NCBI taxonomy): domain Eukaryota; kingdom Viridiplantae; phylum Streptophyta; class Magnoliopsida; order Apiales; family Apiaceae; genus Kitagawia; species Kitagawia praeruptora. The sequence continues at coordinate 3,633,048 of CM075347.1, forward strand.
TTGCCGATTGCTGCCGGTGCACGTGTAGATTTCTTGACGGGCTTTTTCTTGAATATCTGGGTGCATAACCATCCTGGCCAAGGTCCACTCAAGAAGTATGGCAACTGTATCTGTTCCTCTGAATACCATTTCCTATTGAGACACACAAGCAACTTATAAGTTATATCTATCAATTACTTGAACTAAAATTTCAAAACAGATAGGCTAAAAAAATTATCGATAAATTTAAATATTGTATTGACACACACAAACAACTTTTACTAACCGATAATCATCAAAGACTTACAATTCTTTTTATGAAATTTTATGTTTCAACGGGATGTACAATTTAGATTAGTACATATATATTCAGGATCTATATGATTTTTATCGATATGAATCAGAAAAAGAATCGAACATGTGACCTATAATACATAAATTTTTTCGATATGCATGGTTGTGTGAATTATAGGTGTATGTATAATTAGCAGTATGGACACTAATCTTAATTTCCTGATTTGATTAAAAAAAGATGCATGTCAACGTTAGGCAATCAATAATTGACGGCGTGTGGTAGGCAAGGGCTTAAACATCAAAATCTATAGAAAAAGAGTGCAAAGCAGAATCTAAACAAGTAAAAAGATGTAGTTAGTAGTAGACAAGTAGAACATGTATGGATATAATTATTTAAATTAGGAAATCGATGGAACCAACACAATCCATTTAGGTCTTTTCATTTTAAAGTTGAACAAATATAGTGTATGTTTGGGGTATCTTAAAATAAGTAGCTTATGACTTATAAGCACTTATGTCATATAAGTGATAAGTAGAGTAGTGATTAGAGTGTTCGGTAAATCAGAACTTATAATTAGTAGACTGTTTGGATAAATCAGAACTTATAAGTTAACTTTTTTTTATAATTTTCAAAATATTTGTTTTTTATATATAACAATGGATATCAATGGATAGATCTCAACGAATAGGGAAATTTGATATATACGTATCAATTTTCTAATGAATGGATCGAGAGATATATGGTTTTGAAGATTTGAAGGATACGTATATCGAAAATAAGTTATAAGTTATAAGTTGAAAGTTAAGAATTCTTAACATTCAACTTATGAACTTATAAGTTATAAGTTTAGCTAAAACTTATTTTGGCAAACACCCCCCATAAGGACTTACGGCCTTATAAGCCATAAGTCCACGGACATAAGCTAAAACAAACAGGGCCATAGTATTCCAGCTGTTATGCGCAACGCAAATTGACAAATTGTGTGACCACCATTTATTTATAAATTAACGACTAGTATTTTAATTTTGTGAATAAAATAAATTATCTTTAAAAATGTTTTATATCGAATTTTATTTTTTAATTATTAGTTCATTTATAAATATTGCCACTAGTACATGGCGTTGTACTAACTATAGTACATATATAATTGCCTTGTGCAGTCAAAAAAAAAGAGTAATGCTAGAGACACCAAAATTTGGTACAAAAAATTGTCACCAAATGACATGGCATGGCTGATGTGGCACTATGGATCTTTTTGATTGGTGTTGTTGGTGTGAATACATGGGGCCCATTTATTATTACAACAAATCAGGATTGGCCACATGTATTTGGGGAAAATTTTGGGGACTAAATTTGGTGCCCCTAGCATTATTCAAAAAGAAAAACAAAATTGCTAATAGTGATAGACGCCAGCTATATCCATTGTGATCTACGTTTCATAAAACGAATTGCGTACCGTAATTGATTAATTAATCCTAAAAAAAATTATTACAACAATTTTTTTTTTTTTTGTCCTGAGCTTTCTCAGTTATTTTCTCTTAACAGTTTGTTATTTAGTTTCTACCCGAAGGTTCCAACATAGATGCTAACGACATTTTAGGAATTTTGCATGTTCCTCCCCTAAAATATAGTATTCTCATGTCTACGCAAAATGTCTAGATATTAATAGGATTGTAAAAGAATTGAATCGAACTCGAGTTAGGATTCGACAACATACTAAACCGAACTTATGAATCAGCTCACTCGAGTTCAATGTTAAATCAAATCAAAAATTTTAAGTTCGAGTCAAACTCGAGCAGATTTATCAAAAGATTCGGTTCATTTACGTTCCTACATTTCCGAAACTAAATTAAAGGTTAAGTGACCTAGCTAGCTAATTACTTATATGTGAGATTGCATGCCGTTATAATGTGTGAAGATGTAGATAGAGAGAAGGATGTTTACCCATAAGACGGCCACCATATCTGTATCACTAAGCTGATCCTCTTTTGCCAGAGAAAGCAAAACACTAAGGAAGTCATTTCTTTCGTTAAACTGTCCATCAATTCTTCTCTTGTGTATCATCTCACCCACAAGTGCACTTACCTTAATGCCTAGCTTATGACACCTCCTCTTCACTCCATAGAAATCCATAAAACCTAACGGAAGATAATCTGCCCAATTAAATTCCGCAATTAGTTCATACCCTTCTTTTACCAAGAACCCTAACTCTTCTCCTTCCAAACCTAAACAACTCCCAAACACACTCTCTATCATATTTCTCAAAGCTCCCTTTTGCAAAATCCCTCTCACCTCCACGGCATTTTTTAGATTCATCGCCTTCGAAACTCTCTCAATCATTTCGGAAGCCACAGCTTGTCGAAGCCCCTCGAAACACGCGATTCTCCGAGGAGAAAACATGTTGTTTGCAGCAATTCTTCTAAGATTACGCCAGTATTCTCCGGACGGTGAAAAGCCAATGGCACGTTCGAACATTAATAAACGGGCAGATTCTTTTATAGGACGGTCAGAGAAAGAACTCCCTGACAAGATTTCCTTGGCTGTCTCTGGGTGACTACTGATAATCACCCGAGTCGAGCCAAGGCTATAGGCCATGAGGCGCTTAGCGCCCAATGATGATGCCATGGCAGCTAGTTTTTGATGAGCAAGAGGACCTAATTGAGGTAGAATACCTAACACTGGCCAACCTGTAGGGCCACAAATATTTTTCGGGCTACGAAAAAAATGGTATTTTCGCCATGCAAAGCCTCCCGGGATCAACCAAACCTTCAAGGCTAGTGAAAAAATGGAGGAAAAAAGAGATAACATCAGTAAGAAAGTGAAAGTTGAATGATTTTGGTACATAGCAGAACCTAAACAGAGGATTAAGCTTAAGAAGATAGCTAAAATAGAGAGGCTAAGAATATTAGACATCTTCATAAATTTGAAATTTAGTAAATATTTCAAATTTTTTAGAACTATCTAGATGAAGATTCGTGTGGATGGTGAGAAGACTGCAAGTGGGGTGTATTGTATTTATAGTACGTGGAAAGTGATTATTATGGTTAATGATTGTGTGAGCTAACTAACCCTGGTTAATTGGGAAATTAAGAACCGACATATAATCTAAACCACATTCATAACCTCATGGAGTTGGTACGACACTAGCTAGAAGTCAGGGGCGGAGCCACAGCAAAGGCTGTGCTGGGCTATAGCCTAGGGTAAAATTTCTAATATGTACTAATTATTACTACAAACTTGTAGATTAATTGATGTAGCCAAGTTGGTTTAGGCGCTTGAAATCCTCGCAGAAGGCTAGAGTTCGATTCCCAGCAGCTGCACTTTTTCATTTTTCACTACATAATTGTCAAAACATAGAAAAAGAAGTGTCAAAACAAAGTAAAAGACTATTGTATAAGGAAAGTAGTGTTGCCCCAGTGGTTGAGGCGTTGGTATTCTTGACATAAGGTACGGGTTCGATTCTCCATATAGCTGCATTTTTTTTTTCCTTTTTTCCTTAGCCCACTGGGAAAAAATATCCTGGCTCCGCCCTTGCTAGAAGTCCAGAACTATCAATATAATTTGATCGAATATTAATATATACTACTCTTGATCGATATTTCCTAGTTACATGTATACACTTATATAAATTTGGATGCCCGATACATGATGCTACAACATATCTTATTGAGCTCGTGCAAAAACTCCAGCTTTGAAGTGATATAAGTAAGCTAACAAGACGTCCCATTTAATTGCTAGAATTCCTTATTCGCTAAATAGCTATGTCATAGTATTTATGTTTATTCCTCAATTGTTATTGGAGAAGCTTATGTATGACTCTTCCATTGATTAATGAAAATGCATCTTTGTTTTCACGCGGACCTGAACCCTGCAGACACCAACTCGACTCTTCCATTGATTAATGAAAATGCATTTTGTTTTCACGCGGACCTTAACCCTGCAGACACCAACTCGTGTTACTTTTGTGTGTATAAAATTTATTCCTGACTAAATTGTTTTGACCCAAAGTTTTTATCCTAAAGAAAATTTATACTAGGTTGGCGGTCATAGCAAACCGTTGTTGCCAGCAAACATTTTCGCGATACGTGTTTTCACACCAAAAATCCTACTGTACACTGAAACGTGTTTTCACCGTTTGATACAACAAACTTTTGTCCTGATCAGCCCTCTTTATAGAGAAGTAACTACACCTTAGCCTGTGTAGACACTAGACATGCTGTTACTACTGCATGCATGTACGTGTAGTTAGATATTAGCTTGCTTCTAGTCTTCTATCTTAATTCCTGGAGAGTGCACTCATCCATTTCGATCTTATACATATGTCGACTCGATTTTTCTAGAAAAGTTCTGTTTTTTTTTCCGGCCAAGAGAATACTTTTTATACATGCATAATTGGAGCAACTGTTATGATTTTCCAAACAAATATGCTGAATTGGATTTCCTAGTCAATTGGACCCAGACATAGATCGATTTAAGGATATCCAGGTGAGACAAAATACTCTGCATTTCCATTTGTATTTTGGCTCCACCATGGATCTCTGTGAGCTCTCTGATTTTTTACTCTGTCAACTTAAGCTTTCTAGTCTCTAGTCTTGCCGACATCAGGTACCCGCAGGCGTCCCCTCAGACATTTTTTTCCCATTAAATCTAGGTGCTATCTATACTCTTTATTAATGTGGAAAACCATGTTTTAATGGTACGCAATAGTATCAAAATACCAAATTTGGTTATCAATAAATTCGGAGTTCGATTCCTTACTACATAATTATACAAGATTTATTTACTTTAATTTTTTTTTAGCTTCACATCCGGTTCGATTCATTACAACTACATAATTATAAAATTTATTTACTTTAATTTTTTAGCTTTATCTCGAATTCAATTCTCTATAACTACATAATTAAATAATGTATTATCTCAACTCGTGTTCAATCTGTGCCCGGTGCTTGGCACGGGTTATTAGCTAGTACTCCCTCCGTCCCTCCCAATTCTTTACATTTTCCATTTTGGGATGTCCCTTCCAATTCTTTACATTTCCAAACTTTCCAAAAATAGTAAAGTTTTAACCTTTAAAAAAATAAAAAGGCCCACCATTTTCCACTACTTTCCTCCATCTTTCTAATCTATTACTTAAATATTGATAGGTCCCACAATTTTACCCACTTTCCACTCACTTTCTTTATCTTTCCACTTACTTTTTTTTCCTTTCTTAATCTCCGTGCCCAACCCAATTGTAAAGAATTGGGAGGGACCGAGGGAGTAATATATTTACCCGCAGAACACTGCATATTCATTTCATGAACCTCATCAATACTAATCTTCAGAAGCATCCAACCAATAAAAACAAAGATTATGATACAATGCTGATGCATGCACCACATTATATCACTGTATATTCCTTCAGAATCGAAAGGGAAACAATGTAAAGCTAACCAAGAAGCGTGGACAACAGATATCCGCACATCTGAGGCTCCCTCCCCTTTCAAAATTTGAGATTAGAAAACAAAATACTTTACTAAAGCAATAAAATACTGCAAATCGCATTATTGCAAAAATTGCTTGAGCTATACCTAATAGCCATTGGAGGAAGAGCTGCATAATGGCATGTTTAATGGCCTGTTTGGCTTAACTTTTATAATGGGCTTATTGACTTATTTTCGGGTAAAAATTTTATATTTTGATAAAAAAAATTTATACAAGTATTTAATGTATGCTTAAAATTCAATAAGTTACAAAAATAAATTGAAAAATAAGTTTGAAAGTTAATAATCTCTAACTTTGTCTTAAAATAAGTTGACTTATTCTAGAAAAAAGTTTCCCCAAACACCCGCAAAATATCAAAAGATCAGGCTTAAACCACTAATTATGAACAGAGTAACAAGGATCAGTGAAGGATAAATCCATTATTTTCTCCGAAGTAGAATCTGAAAGGCAAGTCCTCTTTGTGAATAAACATTAAACAATGGCAAGGAACTTCTAGGAGCATCTATTAGCAGAGGACCCTAAAAAGGGCTTGATAAAGTGGAATGCACTGTTCAAATATATTCTATGCTACAGCTTAATCATACAACTTAACATAATCATCATACAATTTCTACCATTAAACAAATGAAATTTGATCTTTCGTTATGCTTATCTAGTAAGATTAGCCATTATATTAAGAATAATGCTAGGGACACCAAAATTGGTTCCCAAAATTTTCCCCAAATACACATGGCAGATTCTGATTTGCTATAATAATAAATGGGCCCCCTGTATTCATACCAACAAAACCAATCAAAATAACCCATACTGCCACATCAGCATGCCATGTCATTTGGTGACAATTTTTTGTACCTTATTTTGGGGTCTCTAGCACTGCTCCTATATTAATATATAAGGTAACCATCATTGATAAGATTTCATTCCACTATTAGCAAAATATGCACAAGAACCACTCCATTCCATTAAGAGAAAGCATATTGTTGCAATTCTTCTAATTTCATTGGGTGGACTATTGCTATAATAGACAAGTATACGCCATTAGTAAATTACACTAGCAAAACTTGGATTTAGCTTACGCACAGAAAATTAAAAATCCTCTCCAGGACCACATTGAATATCATGCATGTAATGTAAAAATGAAAGCAATGTTCAGAAATCTCTTCTTATATTAATAACTTTTCAGACATCATAGATCATCTACCATCCCGATTCTTCTTACAGGCAGGACGGACCTGGGGTCCAGGGGGTCCCTGGCCCCTCCTAGGTTGGGGAGAATTTTTAATTTTTTTTTTTTTTTTTGAAAAATCTAGGTATGCCCTATAATTTACTTATCCATGGCCCTTCTTAGATGGTTTATTTGTCTTCTTTTATATCAATTTTTGTATGATTTAGTGGAAAATATCATTTTTTGTATGATTTAATGAAAAATTTTCATTTTTTGCATGATTTAGTGGGAAGCGGAAGCAAGATATTTGAGAAGTATTGTGGCATTTGTCCTTAGGATTGATTCTGAGGACAGAATCCTATTAAGGGGAGAAGGATATAACGTCCTAGAAAATTTCGAATTTAGAAATTATTTATTTAATAAAAATTATGAATTATATTATTTGAATATTGTTTTAAAGGTGAAATGTATGTGAGATGGTGTTTATATGATTATATGATGATTTGGGTAAGCTGTGAAGCTTTGTGTATTTTATTTGCATTTTTGAGGATTTAAATATATTTAAATCATGTGTTTTATTCCTCTATCAATTTTATAAAATTATCGGAGGGATTAAAAATCATGAAATCTTTTGAAATATTTCCTTTATATATTTATTGAGTTTTTAAAATTTTTGGGTGAATTAATTTGGGTGTTGTGGTATTTTAAAATGATTTAAAGAGTTTTATTGTATTTAAAGGATCAAAATTTGTAAAATTCATATTTAATTCTTTTTTGATCCTAAAAATATTTTAAAAATATGTGGGCATTAGAAATCTTGTAATCTACATTTGAGATATTTAAAGTTAAAATTTTCAGCCATTTTCCATTTAATTTTGATTTTATTTGTTTTTAAAAAAAATGATGATTAAATTACTTTTAATTAGTTTGTAGCATTTTTTTATTTCTAAAAGGCCTTGGGCCTTATCTTATCCATTGCAGTCTCTCGTTGCTTCCAGAGTAAGCTCGGTCTCTCTCTCTATTTCAAAGAAATATCTCAAAACTCTCTCTCATTTCTCACTCAATTCAGTCTTGTAGAAACATTGTAGAAACATTTAATATAGCTATAACATAGATAAGATTATGATTAACAAGAAGAACAACAAGCTTGTTTATTAACGGAGGAATACAAAGACTACATTGTGATAAGTTGGATAATACACTACAACAACTGATACATATTTATACTACAAGCTAGGAACATGAGGTGATGGGTTGATGATGGGCACAACATGGGTTGACAGTATGATCACAGAATGAGAACGTGGATTGCAGTGATGGTGATGGGAACATGGGACTGCAGCTTTACATTAAACATGAAGATGATGAGTATCACATGTGATGAACATAATGAGTATCACATGGACAGCTCACATATTCTAACAGCTCACATATTCTAACATATCGAATGTGGTCTTGAAAGCAAATGGGTATTAATTAGTGTGTGTGTGTGTGTGCGCGCTTGAGTTGTGTGGGGAGTATTGAGAGATAAACCGAGGAGCCGAGAGGGAGTAAAAGAAAAGTGAAGCCGAGGAAAGAAAAGTTGGGAGGGGAGACTGTTTGGTGGTGCCAAATTTGGGATTGTGGGTTGTGATTTGTTAAGGTTGAATGTCTACTTGCATCTGACTTGATAAGTGGCTTATATGATTGTTTTATTGTCGAAAGTAATATTGAGTTAATTTGATTCAAATTAGATAATAATAGTTGGTCATAAATTTGTATGCTTTGGTTATAACACACTTGTTAGACGCTTAAGTAAAAGAATGATTAGGTATTATTGAAGTAACAGAATGGGATGGTATTGCTAAAATACCTTATTCTTTAGTCTTTTTGACAAACCTCAAGGAGGAGTGGTATATGCTATCGAGGGATATACACTATGTGATTCAGCACATGTTGAATACTAAGCTAGTCAGTAATTGTTTGTATTCGAATAGCTAGTAATTGTAAATCATGAGTATTAATTGTTATACATGTTATATGTTTACTTGGATTGAATGGTTGTACTAAATTATTTTATGAGTATAATCAATATGTGCTAAATTGTAAAGCGTTATTGGATGCGTATGGGTAGATTAGATCGACAGTAAGGTTTTGATTGGTTTTGGTACTAAAGTAGTACTTTACCTTTATATAGGTACGAGTAGGAGGCCCGACCCCAAGAGCAGTGCATGTGTAGATGGAATTTAGAGAAGGAAATTGTGATCGTAGTTGACGGGTGTACTCAAGGAGAGGATGTCGAATCATAGGGAAAGATGGAAATAAAGCTGAGTAAAAGGCCATTGTGTAAAGAAGTAGAGACTGAAGTGAAGTTGAACAACGGATCGAGGTTTTAGGATCGAAAACTTCGCATAACGAGGCAAGTGTTCTTGCTAATCACTTATTGTTCAAGTGATGCAATTTAGTTTATTTATAGTATGTGATGATTTGGCCAAGTATAGATGGCAGATGACACATATACTTTTCTAAATAACCGTGATACTGTTTATCTCCCCTACCCGTAATTCGAACATCCGATTTGCAAAGAATTTTACAATTAACCTTTCTCGCTCAGTATCCTATTCCTGGAATGCCTCTTCTTCTATTTTCGTCGAAATTGTTTAAGAATTCCCTAAATAAAGGAAATCCAAGTTTTAAAATCCTTATAAATACTTGTTAGCGAAATTCCTGATTTTAACATATTATCACCAATGGACCCTCTTTAGGGAATGTTTTTGTCAAACTGATCTGAAATTTACTATAATGAAATTATTTTGCAAATAATCGTTTTATACTATTTCATTCACTTATGCTGAGTCAAACCTTGCAATGTGTAGATAAATTTTATTAAATGCTTAGTACTTGACCATATCTTTGCTCTGACTTAGAATTTCGATTGTTGAAAATCTTGTTGTGATTTATATCTTTTATTCTAGCTCAAGTGAATTCTCTCTTTAGACAAGTTAATGATGTTATGACCTCAATTACTCATATCTATCGTGTTGATACGTATTCAAATATTATTCTTTATATTCTCCACCCCATTTATTATCGAACTCGTCGGTATTTATTGAAGATCTTGATTATTCGGTTATCACCCTATTTTGTATCGAACTTGTCGATACCCTTTGAGATTGTTCTTTATTTATCACCCCCTTTATCGTGTCGAACTTGTCGACACCTATTGATATTATTATTCCTTATTACCCCGTTGTTGGTTTGATCTGATTGATACCAGTTGATGTTGATATTCATCAGCGATTCTTAATTATGAATTAATTGTTATTCTGGAACGTGAGTTTTCCAGTTGGTTGTTGTGGTAAGGCTGTCGATTGTTCCGACGCCTAGTGGGTCTGATGTAGAATTGGAATATTTTTGACCGAAAGGTCGGACCCTATTGTGGTCGTGGTAAAATGTTTTGACCGAAAGGTCGGACCCTATTGTGGTCGTGATAAATGTTTTTGGACCGTAAGGTCGGACCAGATTCGTGGTCGGAAGTAATAAGGCCAATGTGTGCCGTGGATCCATTCTAGGACATTGCTGTGTGCGTTTGTCCGGGGTTAGTGCTGACTGATCAGCAGCCTAACCTTGATGTTTTTAAAAAAATAAAAATAAAAATTCCAATTCTAATCTATACTTTAAGATTGAGATGTTTAATTCTTGACTCCTTGGAAGTCTATTTTAATGATACTTTGATATCAGAATCCCTTGTCAGTTTTAATTCTTGATGCACCTTGTGAATGGTGAATTATTGGCCCTCGTGGCAATCAAAAGTCGATATAACCGATCCTTTCATAGAATGAGTTGAAACTCTTCTGTTATCAGATTTGTCTTCGTTATTGAAATTGTTATCACTATTTACACTTGCTGAGCATTATTGGCTCACTCTTGCTTTTGCTTGTTTTCTTCAGTTGATAGAGATAATTAGTGGACCTAGTGGTCAGTTGGTTGATTGCTCTTCAGGCAGCGGGAAGAGACGTTCGAATTATGGACTCCGTTGAATAGTGGTGGGGAATTGTCAAGGTTGGATATATAGATAGTTAGTGATTTGGTATCCTCACAAAATGTATAATAATTTATTCGGAGATTGGGTTGTAATAATGTAATTGTTAGTTTGTTTCATACCATATCCTGTATGCGATCTTGGTTAAGGGGTTTTGTTATTATATAATGTTTATATCCAGGGATTGTATTATGTGTTTGTGGTTAATGGCTCCAAATCTGTACCCCGGATTTTGAGATCGTTACAAGTTGGTATCAGAGCTACAGGTTATGGTCACTGAAACAAATAGGAAGGTTAGGGTACGTGTATAGGATAGATGTCGGGTAGAACGGTTTAGGATAAGGATCGTATTAGGATACTTCGGCAAGCGTTGCGACGTTAATCGGTCTTTCGGCATATCGCGCGAGTAGAAGTTCGGATCGTTTAAGGATCGAGCTATTAGTAAAACAGTGAACCTGAAGCGGCCTAAGCTAAGTGGGCAGCTGGAGTTATCAGTTCGGGAGACGTTATTTCGAGATTTTTGCGTAGAATTTAGGAAATCCTTCGAGATTAGTTTCGATGTAAACGTTTCGGAGATAGTACGAGAAGGTTAAGAATGCGAAGTGAGAAGCGAGTATTAGCAAGGATTGAAGGTTAAGCGTAATTGTGCAACCCTAATTTTTGATTTGCCCAAAGTTATTACCTGAAGAAATTTCCTATTCTTTCTTTGAATTATCATAAATTAATTCTCGGTTGGCATCGTTGCTGAGGCATTCGTTGCGCAGTGATGGTTCAAAAATCGAGAATGAATTGAGATCTTCTTATTTATTCAACTCATTATTGTCAGGCCGGTTTGGCAGCTAAGTATAGTAGTGCTTAGTCGACAAGAGTGAGACTGAATAATTAGGAATTTCTTGAATGTTTGCCTAATCAGTAGTTGATGCTACAGTTGAAAAGTCTAATACCCATCATGTAACACCCCCAGATCCGGGGTCGGGGATCTGGTCGCTACGGTCTCAATATCTATCCACAAAACCAACATAATATAATTTACAACCTTGTGACCCAAACAACAACATAAAACACACCCGTTATAGTCCCAGAGATGAAATCAGAATAACCATCAATATTATTAATCATAAATTTGAGTTCTTACAACCCAAAGAATTACAATTTTTACCATTACATATTCTTTGCCATCCATTGGTATATGCCATATAATAAATACATTTGATGATCAAATGCTAACAACTAGCCTACCAGAAGCTGCATCCTCAGCAATGGTAGCTATGACCTCAGCAGTTAATCCTCTGACGGCTGACACCTGCCTATGCTGAGCACGCCTTGCGCGGCCCTCTGATCTAGCTGTTGTTGTGATATAAATAAATAAAGCAAGGGTGAGCGATAGCCCACCAAAAATATAATTGAACAGTGATAATATGTAACAGTCCAAAATATCTTTGAAACCATATGCCATGCATTAACGATGTAGTACCAATATAAGGTATGAGATGAAGTTACAAGGTAACTCAAAATATATTTGTTTTGAATAAATATCTGCTATGTCAAAGATGAGCCAGATATTATCAACTTTTCATAATAGAGGAACTTGCAGGAAGAATATTGCAATTCCAATTCAAACACTTTTCAAACCTGCCAATAATGATAAGGTTGCAGGAAATTTCCAACATTGAGGGATGAACTAATACTGGAGTTTGACGCGCCAGGAGACATAGCATTTACACGATGATCAGTCGCATGTTATGCTCCCCACCTCTTGTTTACTACATGTAGAAGGAAGCACCGACGGATTTACTTGTCTACCGCCCTCTGGAACCCCCCGGCCAACGGTTGGGCCATTTGCTGGACCGGCGCCACTGGGTCACTTACGCATCTCCTAGTTCATTTCACATCCATAACTTTGAAACGTGAAGTTCCTCCCCCTTTCCCCAAGTATATTACTTGTTGATAGGACTCCACAAAGTAGTCGTATCTAGTTGGAAAGGAAAAATCACCAATATTTCCCAAGCTGATGCTTGTTAATGGATATAAACTTGTTCCATCAATTCTTACCCCTCGAGCGTTGAGGAGGTAACCAAACAGACTCATATCGATGCTTGAAAGAATCAAGATGTGAGTGACAAGAGAGTTTTAGCAAGTATAGGACCGGACAGTCCAATAAATAACATCTCTCAAGTGAGGTCCCCTGATATATGGTTGGAAGTTGAGCGAGTAGTTAAATCTTCTTTAAGATAGATTTAAATGAAATAAAGTTTGGGAACCTCCCCTTGATAAAAATAGTCATAAGATATTCCGAAATATTTTACACCATATCTGAAGGTGAAAGATAATCTTTGAGTAATATGAATTATTATAAAAAGGAACTTAAAAGGATTTAAATAAATATTCCAAGAATATTTATTTTATCAATAATAATTAAGGGATATGATTAAATCACAATATTGCTCGTAAGTAATCCTCGAATAAATACGTAGAATTATTTACTAAATAACTATCTTCTTTAAATGAATATTCAATATAATATTCATTAATTAAATAAACTCAAATAAATATTTAAAATAATATTTACTAAATAAATCAAACCTTAAATGAATATTTGAAAATAATATTCATTTAATTATATACCAAATGAATAGCCAAATAATATTCTTAGTAATCAAAACTTTAAAGGAATATTCGAAGCAATATTCCTTAAGTAATTAGAACTTCGAATGAATACTTTTAAATAATATTCATTAAGTACATAAAATCTTAAATGAATATTCACGATAATATTCATTTAATAAATAAATTCCAAGTGAATATTCAATTGATATTCATTAAACAAATAATATTCTAAATAAATAACCAAATAATATTCATTTAATAATTAATGTTCTAAATAAATATCCAAATGATATTCATTTAGTAATCAAAACCTTAATATTTGAAATAATATTCCTTGAGTAATTAGAACTTCCAAAGAATACTTTTGGAATAGTATTTATCAATTACATAACACTTAGATGAATATCTGAAAGTGATATTCATTTAATGAACAAAATTCCAATGAATATCAAAGTAATTATTCATTAATAATCAAACTCTAATGAATATTCAAAAATAATATTCATTTAATATTTCTCGACTGAGATAATACTCAAATAACATTTCTCAAAAGATTTCCAAGTATTTGATACTTTTATGGAAATATAAATAATGGTTAATAATAACATTCCTCAAAATGAATACTACTCTGTCGCTGGAATCCCTCCGGGTTTCCACGACTATCTATATAACACAAAATACCGACTCCCGGTCTATATTATCGAAGGAATATCATACGCCCTTCACTAAGGGTCTTAACAAATTCCGGCTTATACTGATATATCGTATCTAGTTTATAAGCCAACATCAAAACAGGGAACAAGTATGAATATTACTTTTGAAAACAAACATGCATGCTATGGCATAGGTATAACAACAATCATATATATTATCACAACAACAGTTCCAAGGTATTGGAAACTTGCCTGGGAATCGAGTGCGGGTAGGGGTAATGTGTCCCGGGTCAGCTCGACGATCTATAAACAATCAGAATATTTAAGATTAATCACTTAATGCTTCTTAAAAGGCTAAGTATAAACTCCACTTAAATCGAAACATGTTTTCGAGTTATCTCGTTACGTCTCTTTTAGTGTAACTCTTTTTATCACCGATACGATCCGACATTCGTTCATTATCAAGACATGTCATCATGCTTATACTTGGTATATACTTAAGTCGTACAAGTTCTAAGGTCGGTCGTTTACGAATCAAGATTATACCTCGAGTTTTATCGCCCATTTTCTAAGTTATAACCAAAGTCATACTTTTAAGGGGTTCGTTCGCGTTTAATCTCGATTCGAACATTTTTATAAAATTGAAAAACGATCTATTTGACATGTGGTTTTCTCCCACACCTTCTTTTTTACTTCTATTATTTAATTATCAAGATTCGCCACTGATTTCATAGTGTTAAGGGAATCCAATTTCAGTTACGAACTTCCGTGTATGGTTTCGAACCATTTTTACGAATTTAATCATAACTCCTAAACCGTAAGTCCATTTCATATGAACTTTATATCAAAACGAAGCTTATAACATAATCTATCTTAACATGGCAGATTACTAAGCTATGCAGTGAGTTAAGTCTACTGTGATTCACGGTTTTCAAGGTTTAACGAAAATCGGGCATTACGACGGCTATAAATCGAACGTTCTAAAATTCACAACATCAATCACAAGCCACACCGGGCATCCATATAACTTATACATATATTATTCATCCCCCAACTGTCCAAAATCATCTACTTGACCATCATAACATAATCATACTTAGATCCACTAACAAACTCCATAATCATGCTTGTAATCATACTAATATCATGACTATGCTAAAAATCATCAAGAACATGCAAGATCTTAAAATAAGGCCTAGGGTTTCAAGATGTGATTACCTTCCTTGGTGTATAAAACAACTTAATAAGCCTTGTATAGTCCTCGTGTGGCCTTATAATAGCTTAGATCATCCAAAAGAAACCAAGAAAGCAAAGTTAGATCTTGAAGGTTACTATACATCCGTTCAAAGAACTGCGACAATGGGGGCCTTACCATGTTTTTCTGAATGAGATTTCTAAAGGAGAGTTGTAGATAATCTTAACAGCTTTCCAAAAAGCTAAAGAACACAAAATTTCATTGGATAAGGAAGGAGATATGGCTGTTTGAAAATCGCTACAGAAACTGTCCAAAATCTGGACAGGTTGGTTACTTCAAATTGGGGAAGGGATTTGACTAGGCTAGACTACTTGGATTGCCATGAAACTTTGAGCGAATATTGCCCATGGAGTGGAGAGGATTGGGTTAAAGTTTGGTGATTTTATCATGGTTAGAAATGGAGATGTGAAGTTTTCTTTCCATGATGCTCCTGCTGGGCAGTTTGTAGAAAGTTGTGTTGCTTGGTTGATTTTCTTGATAATAATGCATAAAGTGCTTTCCACTTGCTCTCATCTTGTCTAATACACTTGCTAGGATAATATCTAGCTAAAGTAGCTTTATTAAAGGTAGTATGTCATGGATGATGAGTTTTGCAAGCCAAGTGTTGAACATTGGATGGTTATAAGCTAACTAAGTGATTTGATTTCTAAGTACTAGTTCATTTTCTAAGTGTGCTAGTTACATGAGTCCACTTGGTTGCTAGATATTTTCTAGTAGCTTATGCATGACTCTTGTTTCCTCTGCTTGTTTCTTTGTCCGGTTATTTGTTAGGTCCAAATGTGTTGTAGAGGGGGGGTGAATACAACTTTTCGATTATGAGTAGCAATAAATACGATGCAATAAATGAACACACAGATTCAAGGAATATATTTCTTTTATATATAACTTGAAAAGGTTGCTACAACATTCATTACAAAGTATAACAGAAGTTGAGAGAGAAGTGAATGATTCTAAGCTCTGTGAATACTCTCTCTCTTTTTCTTGTGTTTTTCTCAATATTGCTCACTCACTAAAACATTACACAAGTGCTTCTATTTATACTACATGTAATCTATGACCTGTAGTCTTCAAAGACTAAGATGTACGTGGCCCAATGATGTCCACATAAATCTTGTCTTATCTTGAAAGCTTGGAAATCTGCCAATCAGAAGATGCCATGTGTCATGTTGAAGCTGCACTCTAAGTAGAACTTCTACTTGAGAATTTCTACTTAGTCATCTCGAAATTCTAAGTAGAACTTCTACTTGGGAATTTCGACTTAGCCATCTAGAACATTTCTTACTTAGAAAATATTCTGGTCTTCAACTTGAAACTTCAATGCACATCTTGAGCTTGTGATATCTTCATATCTTCTTTGTTCTTCTACAAGCTCTTGAACATGGATCTTTACTACTGACATAAACTTGCTATCAATGTCCTGACACTTGATGCACTGGTCTGGTTCATAAGTGACTAGTCTTGATAGTGTTTCTGTTTCTTGAATAAATTACCATATTCACTTAGTAACTTGGCTTTCCAATATTTGCTTTCCTTCTTGTTCACTTGAAATCAATTGGTCTTGTTGATACTGATAGTTATGATCTTGAATCTCGAATACTCAAATCACTGAGGCCTGAACAACTTTGACTTGAACTTCTCTCAATGATTTCTTCTTGGCTTGATCATAGTTAACATGTTCAATTGTATCAATTACCTTGTCTTCATTTAGTATTGATTCCTTGTGACTTCTTGTTCTTGATTGTCTTCTGGTTAAGTATCTTTTCGTTTAATTGAGTTACATTAGTTATAGTGTTACAAGTTAATACACTCTGCCTTTCAATCTCCCCCAATTTGATTGTCTAACAATGACATTCAAATTAATGAAGGATAACTCAACTAAACAATGAGACGAGAAAAGATAATTAACATTACAGTCTTGAAAAATATACAATTACAAGTACATGAAAACAATACAAAGAACTTAAACTAGAAACAGAATTCGAACCTCGAATTAAAGATCATTTGAATGATTCCTATCACCTGGATTATTTCATATCTTTTAGTCAAACTTATATCACCTTATTGGATTCATTCTAAGATGAATTTTCCTCAAGTGAGTTAAAGCAACCGAAAGACATGAAGGTTTTCCAACTTCAAGTTCACACCACTCTGACCTTTAACCCTAATTCCGTTTCCTCTTCCTAGCTTCAGCAGCTTGATCTTTTTCTTCTTTCTGCCTTCTGCGCTTCTCCTCCTGCTGCTTTTGTTTCTTATATACTGGATCACGAAGTTGCGTCCACCTAGTATTCAACAAACTTACTGCTTCCATCTCTAGAGGGTTCCTGGGTTCTGGGTAAGGATGTTTGAAAAGCCTTCTGAGTTTGTCCACCTCCTGAGTAGTTCTGATCTCTGGAATTTCCTCAAATTTCTTCATGATAAGCCGAGGTTTCCTATGAGTTTTATCAGATTTAAACTGACAGTAGATCATTTTGGGATAGCCTATGACACGGTTAGTATTGTGGACACTAGCCGCATCTCGCTCCAATCGCTTCATTTCCACTACTACATCAGATAGGTAACCCACGAGTCTCTGCTTTTCTGTCACATACTTAACTTCCACATCTTCCCATTTGAACACATATAACACTTTCTCTAGAAATGCAGCATCTTGAGTCTGCTTCAGCCAGTCTCTACTCATATGCAAGAGTGTTTGCTTCTGGTCTGCATCTATGAATACTAAGGCATCAGCTGCATTATCAGTAAAAGAATGTATCCAGTATACGCTGTCTCTTCCTGGAACACCAACTGCCTCCCTTATCTCTCCTTGTTCCAGTTCTCCAGTAGGAAGATTCAGAGCTTCATCAACATTCTTCCTTGCTTGAAGAATATTCCAATTCCTCTCTATCAGCTCTGGTTCAATCTTCACATTATCAAGAGGGTTCGGAGCAATGACATCACACTTCCACACCTCATTGCTCTTCTGTAGTATGACACTTTCAATGGTCTTCACTGCATTATCTTTAAGCACAGAAGCGAATCCCTTACCCATCATCTGCCTACAGACGGCCTTAAGAGATTCCACTGAAAGTTCCATTAATTCCTTTTCCTCCAGGCTCACCCTCTTCATTTTACTGTCAACCACCATCCGGACAACATTTGGGTATGCTGAGAATTCTGGACCTTTGTCCTCTGCTAGCCGCATTAACTGATCCCTATACAGAATGCTTAGATTCTCAGAATGAGAGTATTGAATTTTTGTTGCTAGCAAGAACAACTCTGATGCAGATCTTCTCGTCATGAATTGATCATCCACGTACATGAAAGACATCGGGACTCCTTCTGTGAAAGACAAAATAACCTGCCACTCCTTTTGCGCTGAATTATATCCAACCCTGACTTTAGAGATTAATCTCTTTAAAGCATTTATGTAGTCAGCAGCCATTGGATTCTGCAAATTTAGTCGGTAGAACAGATCATCTGCTTCCTTGTTATGCTCTCCTTTTGTACATGGTCCCATCAAAATCTTTCTTGCGTCATCCCACTTCTTCCCTATCCTTCTATTGTCCAGATCGATTTGAGGATCAGCTAGCCTTGCAAGCTCATAGTCGTACTGCTTTCCTTGTAGCTCCGCTTTCTTTTCCTGAAACGCAGCACGACCTTGCATTTGCTTCATTTTAAAGAACTCAGCTTGATCCAAGGCTAACTGTTGAGCTTCAAGGGTTTCCTTATCGACAGTAATTTCTTCAGGCAATCCGAAAGACATTCCAGCACCTCCACCTTGATCCTTCAATGATCTCTTTATAGCATGTTTCAACGGTGCGTCTTCCATATCGGAATCTGAGTCAAGTACCTCCTGTACTTTTTCTTGATAACTCAGATCAACGAATGGCTCATCTGGCTCAATCGCTATTGCCTTACCCTTTTTCCTTCTTAGAGCCTCTTCATCAATGGACGGCTCAACTTCCATTTCTTTTACAAGATCAGCATGTTCGTGAATTTCTTCGATTTGAACTCCTCCCTGCTGTCTCGTCTCCTTTATATTCTCCCCCTTAGGTGAGTTATCCTGAACTCCACCCTGGTCTCCAGATCCACCCGCTGTATCAAAATCTTCAAACCCGGAACCATAGGCTCCTGCTCCACTAGCACCACCTGTACCAGCATCAGGGGGAGGTTGTTGCGGCGCGAAACATTCTGGGGGCACAAAACTTCTGATTGCGTACATAACTCTGCTTATTTCCACAGCCAGATTATCCATTGTAAACTCCATTGCTCCCATCCTGTCATTCAGGGTGTTTCCCAAGACACCAGCAGCATGGCCCATGTCATTTACTTGATTTTTCAATTCAGTAAAAGCTGAAGCTTGAAGTGCCATTCGTGCTGCGTAGTCGTCAAGTGCCCTTTGATTATCTCCAACATTCATCCCTAACTGCCCCATTGACTGCCCAAACTCCTTCATTTGATTTTCCATAGAAGACATACGAGATTCAAGATTTTCAGT
This sequence comes from Kitagawia praeruptora, assembly GCA_037693485.1. Lineage (NCBI taxonomy): Eukaryota > Viridiplantae > Streptophyta > Magnoliopsida > Apiales > Apiaceae > Kitagawia > Kitagawia praeruptora. Next base: position 3,652,984 of record CM075347.1, read on the forward strand.
ATAAAGGGACGGTGTTTGGTTTAGGTGACCTCGCTCTAATTCTCGTTCTGTTGGTATTTGGCGCTCGGTTTCGGGCCTTAAAAATGAAGGTCCCTCTCTCCCTAACCTCTCACACACACTCCCTGTCTCACGCTCGTGTATGTCTTCAATAATTGATCCAAAATATGAAGAAGTACCTGCAGAAACTTGATAAGAAATATAATTTGCAGTTACGGGATCAAATACTGTTTGTTCCTGAGTTGGAATCTCAGGCTGAGAGGCTACAAAGTGTTCTTGTACGACATCAGAACCGATCCTCTTTGTAGCATCAGTACGTACCGGTGAAGGTACGGCTGAAGTTTTTAAAGCTTCATGCCCTTTTGAAGTAACAGCATCTTCAAAAGGTACATATTCATCACCAAAATCAAAATCCCTATGTGCAGATTGTTCATGGGGTGAACCACTCTCGTGAGGTGGAGTGGTTGCGTGTGACACTCTAGGGTTTGACTGAGGTTTAGAAGTAGCAGCATGAGAAGTTTTGGCTTTCTTTCGAATAAGTTGCTGCTCTTCGGGTTCACTCTCCTCATCATTTCCTACATCTATATGTGCTGGCTGTCTGATTTCCGGTGACTTGGATGACAAGGAATTAGAAATATGGCTCTTACCCTGGGATAGATTCTGCGGGCTAGCAGTCTCTTGGGTCATGGAATCAGAAACATGGGAAGAGGAATGAGTAGAATGTGGAGAGAGATTACCTGATTCATTACCTTGTTCATCACCGCTTTGCTCATCAGGAATCGCTTCAAATGCCTCAGCATGAGCAGACCGATTCGGTGCATGTGATGAAGCTTGTGAGAAGTCCATCAAGGTGGTAACTCCCTCATCATATGTAAGCCACGTTTGTAAGGTTTCAGGAACAGACATCGGTTTTCCATGATGTTTATCCTGATTTTCAACTGTTGAAAGTGACTTAGTGCCCATCCCTAGCGGTGCAGATGATGAACCACTGGCAAAGCTCCGTCTAACTGCAAGAGCATCCTTCGGTACTAAACCATTTATGAGCATCTGTAGGAACCGAGGAAACCAGCAGACAACATCTGTGGTGTTAAGGTCTCTGCTTGCAGTAGATCCCATCACAGCCACTATCTCAGAGAGAACTATTCGTCCATAATTGATATCCAGCTCTCTTGCTAGGGCAATTCCGAGGTTTTGCATGGGAATGGAAATTTGATGGTAATCGCTTTCTCGTGCCCTAAAACATCTTGTGATGGCCTCGAAAAAGTAATTCCATTCCACATGAAGAAATTGTTTTTGGATGTTTCCAGTGATCCGGCCAGTCGGAGGATAACACCCTATCTCTTCAAAGAATTTGAGGCGATCTGCAGCTGTAGGTTCTGGATCATAAGCATCTTTAACAGGGAATCCAAGAACCTTGTTAACAATTTGTTCAGTCACCACATATTCCTGACCCGCTAAGGTAAACCTGAAACCAAAGGGGGTTGATTTGCTCCCAAAAGAAACCGCACTAGTCCATAATTGCTGTAAAGCATCATGCACTAGTGTAGGTTTAGCCGTAAAAGCAGTGCTAGCTTTGGAATACAAATTTAGAAATCGTATCCAAGACTTAAAGCGCGGGAGTTGATCACCAATTTCCGTAGAAATATTAAAAAAATTGTTTTTGGCAAGTGAAAATTGGTGAGCCATTTTAATTAAAAGTTTTTCTTGAAAAAGATGTGAAATTTCAATTTTAATTTCTGAAAAACAATTAATTTATAATAAACAGTTTTATCCCTTTTAATTTAACAAGAACAACAATAGTCCCTTTTTAGAAAAATCAAACTACGGGATTAAAACAAGTAATTTTAGAACAAACTGTTAAATCCCTTTTAATTTATCAAAAGTTGAACACAAAAGTTCCTTTTTGAGAAATCAAACTACGGGATACAATTAACAGTTGAAGGATGGCAAATTTCGAACCACTAATTAAATCTGCTTTACAGTGAAGTGTTTGTGTGAAATCTCGGTTTTGAACAGATTTGTTAACTTTTGTGTGTATATACGTGTGTATATATATATCAATGGAGATGAACAGTTACACAAACACAAGAACAATGATTAATGATGACACACAGAAGATATCAGTCAAAAATCGGGCATTAATTCGTTGTCCGTAAGAGATTTGTCACAAAAATCACGAATCAGTGATTGAATGTATGAAATCGCCTGTATATATGGTGCGGCTGTAAAACTCAAATTAGGTAAAAGTGAAAGAAAACATCGAGTTAAGGATGTATATATAGACAGGACTGTGAAATGACTAACTTGTCCCTGTTAAAAATCATGAAAACTCTAAGTACACACAGGGAGAACTCTATCTCGAAGTCTATCTCGAAGTCTATCTCGAACTTTCTTAAGTCGAACTTCGAGATAGAGTTCGAGATAGCTGTAACTCGAAATTTTAGCACTTAACTCGAAATTCGAGATAAAGTTCGAGTTAGCAGTTAACTCGAAAAACTTTTACCATTTATCTTGTAAATGACCATGTAAACAGCACACAACCAACAAGGAAATCTATCTCGAAATTCTAAGTCGAAATTCGAGATATAGTTCGAGTTAGGAGTTAACTCGAAAATTTCCTTCAACCAATTGAGAATTCACTCCAAGTCAAACCTCTAAGTCGAACTCTAAGTCGAACTTCGAGTTGGACTCTAAGTCGAACTTCGAGTTGAACTTCGAGATAGAGTTTAACTCGAAGTTATTCTCAATTCTTTTCAAAATATCCCCAAAAATGGAACTCTCATCTGAATTTCGAGATAGAGTTCGAGATAGACTGTATCTCGAATATTTTGAAGATAATAATTAGGCACACTGGTAACTCTAATTCGAACCTTAAGTCGAATTTCGAGATAAATTTCGAGATAGAGTCTAACTCGAAATTCTTCCCAGACTTAGAATTTTCAAAACTTCCCTCAGAAAGCTCAAATCGAAATTCAACTAGAATTTCAAGATGAGTTTCGAGATAGTGACTAACTCGAAATTTTGAAGATACTTAGAATAATTTGACAATTTTTCTTTGAAAAACTCAACAATTAATTTTGTCAAATTAATATAAATATCAATTCAAGGATTTTAATATATGACATAATTAAAACATTCCTTGACAATTCTAAGGCCTCTAATTACATGAAAAACACAGGTAAATTCATCTAAAAATCATGCAATATTTAGAATATTATGAATTTAACTCCCCCTATGATCATGCAATCTAATAAGCATAAATTCACAGATTTGTGCTATAAAAGACACTTAAAACACACTGAATTCATGCAAAATCACACTATATGCATCCTATAATAATCATTAATTAGGCATTTTAAAGTCTAAACACTTAATGATTAAATATCTTGCATATACCAACATAACCATGGATTTTACAGATAGAAGGCTTTACTAACTTGTGTTAAGCATTCCCAATTCACCAACCAACCTATTGAATGTTACTTCATCAAGAGGTTTGGTGAATATATCTGCAATTTGTTGCATTGTGGGCACAAAATGTAGCTCCACAGTCCCCTCCTCGACATGTTCTCTTATGAAGTGATACCTGATGTCGATGTGCTTTGTTCTTGAGTGATCTACAGGATTGTTGGTTATGGCAATGGCACTTGTGTTGTCACACATAATTGGAATTTTCTTGTGCTCCATGCCATAATCCTTCAATTGGTTCCTCATCCACAGTATTTGAGATACACAGCTTCCAGCAGCAATGTACTCAGCTTCAGCAGTAGAAGTAGATACTGTATGTTGTTTTTTACTTTGCCAGGACACCAATCTTCTGCCAAGAAATTGACAAGCACCAGATGTGCTTTTCCTATCAATCCTGCAACCTGCATAATCTGAATCCGTATAGCCAATTAGATTAAAACCTGTATCTCTTGGGTACCAAATTCCTAGATTTGGTGTGCCCTTGAGATACCTAAAAATTCTTTTGACGGCTATGAGATGTGATTCTCTAGGATCCGCTTGGAACCTTGCACATAAACAAGTCGCGAACATTATATCGGGTCTGCTTGCAGTTAAATAGAGAAGTGAGCCAATCATACCTCGATAGCTTGTGATGTCAACTGATTTACCTGATTTGTCTTCATCAAGCTTCGTGGCTGTTGCCATGGGAGTCTTGGCTGCTGATGCATCTTCTAGATTATACTTCTTGAGTAAATCTCTGACGTACTTGGATTGACTGATAAAGATACCATCTTTTCTCTGACTGATCTGTAATCCAAGGAAGAAAGACAGCTCTCCCATCATGCTCATCTCGTATTTGTCTTGCATTAGCTTAGCAAATTTCTCGCACAAGCGCTCATTCGATGACCCAAAGATAATATCGTCCACATATACTTGAACAAGTATTAGATCATTCTTCACATTCTTATAGAACAATGTTTTGTCAATTACTCCCCTAGTAAAACCACTTTCAATTAAGAATACCGATAGGGTTTCATACCAACATCTTGGGGATTGCCTGAGACCATAGACTGATTTGAAGAGAAGGTACACAAAATCTTCAAGTTCTGGATCAATGAAGCCAGGCGGCTGTTCCAGATACACTTCTTCTTCTAACTCTCCGTTCAGGAAGGCACTTTTCACATCCATCTGGAAAACCTTGAAGTTCTTATGTGCTGCAAATGCCAAAAACATCCTGACTGCCTCAAGTCTTGCAACTGGTGCATAGGTCTCATCATAATCAATTCCTTCACGCTGAGAATAACCTTTTGCAACCAAACGAGCCTTGTTTCGTGTTACAAGTCCGTTTTCATCCATTTTATTTCTGAATACCCACCTTGCTCCAATTACTGATTTGTTCTTTGGTCGGGGTACCAGCTTCCAAACTTTCTGCCTTTCAAACTGATTGAGTTCCTCTTGCATTGCAATCACCCAATCAGCATCACCAAGAGCTTCTTCTATTTCTTTAGGTTCAAGCTTGGATAAGAACCCAGAAAATAAGCAAATATTAGCCAGGTCAGCTCTTGTATTTCTTCTAGTAGACACACCAGCATCTGGATCACCAATAATCAATTCAAACGGATGGTCTCTATTCCATACTCGTTCTCTTGGAAATTGTCTTGATGATTCAGCATGACTTTCTGAATTGTGGTGCTGACTACTTTGAATACTTTCACTAACTCCCCCTGAGTTAGTGCCAGCTCCTACAGAACTAGAGTCAACTCGGTTCGAGCCTTGAACAGTAGTCCTTGAGCTGCTATTTACTCCCCCTGAGTTGTTGCCGGTTCGTACTGAAGAAGTCTCTCCTGATCTTGTAGAATTAGCTTGTTCACTAGACTCAGGTTCTTCACGTACACTTGGAACATTTAATGGGACAACCAACTCAGGTTCATCTTCAAGATCTTCTAAGTCCAGATTCTGAAATTTTAGGGACTCAGGTTCACTAGAATCTCTTGAAATTGATGAGAGTTTGGTATCGTCGAATCTGACGTTGTAGCTTTCAGTCACTTTTCGATCATTTACTAAGAACACCCTATAAGCTGCTACCACATCTGTGGAGTAACCAACAAAGATTCCTTCACGAGCTTTTGCCGCAAACTTACCTAGATTTTCATCATCTATAAGTACATAGCATTTTGCTCCGAATACATGAAAATATTTGATTGTTGGTCTTCTGCCGTTCATTAGCTCACATGGTGTCTTTTCTTTATCTTTTATGATCAAGGATCGATTTTGAGTGTAACACACGGTACTCACTGCTTCTGCCCAGAAATACAGAGGAAGTTTCGAATCACACAACAAAGTTCTTGCTGCTTCAACCAATGTTCTATTCTTCCTTTCAACTACTCCATTCTGTTGTGGAGTTCTCGGGGCTGAGTACTGACGACGTATTCCTTTAGATACACAGAAGTCATTTAGCACTGCGTTTTTGAATTCAGTGCCATTGTCTGATCTAATCGTCTTCACAGTAAGTGTTGAAACATTCTCAATTTGAGTGATGTGATCAATGATTAGGAAAGGTACTTCGTCTTTCGTCATTGCGAACAATACCCATGTATACTTGGAGAAGTCATCCACGATTACCAATGCATATCTTTTCCTAGATAAAGATAGGACATTCACTGGGCCAAACAAATCCATATGAAGAAGTTGCAGAGGCTCAGTGATACTAGAAATTTCTTTGCTTTTATGCGAGGCTCGCTTCGACTTTCCCATTTCACAGGCTTCACAGAGTCCTTTCGGAGCGAACTCCATTTGAGGTAGATCTCTCACCAATTCTCGCCTCGCGAGAGCATTCATCGTTTTGAAGTTTAAGTGAGATAACTTTTTGTGCCATAACCAGCTTTCATCATCCGAAGCTTTGCTGTAGAAACAGGTAACTTGATTCTGATTTGCTGAATCCATGTCTGCAACAAAAAGATCTGCCTTTCGAACTCCCCTCAAAGCCAGTTTGCCTTCCTTGATGTGAGTGATTGATACACCTTTCTTGTTGAAGACAATTTCGTAACCTTTGTCACAGAATTGACTTATACTCAACAAATTATGCTTTAATCCCTCAACATAGGAAATATCTTCAATGATGACATTGCCAGTTTTCAGTTTGCCATATCCCTTTGTCACACCTCTGCTGTCATCTCCAAAGGTAACATAAGGGCCAGCTTTCATAACCAACTCTGTAAGCAGGGACTTGTCTCCAGTCATATGCCTCGATGCTCCACTATCTAGCACCCATATAACTTTATTTCTCTTTTGCTTAATGCCCTGCAATGACAGATTGGTTAGACTTTCTTCGGAACCCAACTTTGATTGGGCCCGGCTTTTCGATAAGATTGATAATCAACAGATTTAACAACTGGAGATGCACTTTTCTTAACATAACTAGAGCTTTCGACTTCCTCCTTTCCTTTCTCAGACTTGACATATTTATCAGTCCTAGGAGAAGGTTTGTCACTCCTAACTTTAGGAGGACTTACAGTCTTAGCTCTCCCAAACTTCTTTTTGATGTTTGAACTAGCAACAGTATTTGAGCATGACTGGCTAGATGCATTCATTAAATTCACAAAAGTTTGCATGACGTTAAAAGTGCATGGCATACAATTAGGTTGACCACACTGTGCATGATTCTGATGCAAATTATTCATTGTATGTGTGACAGGCATGGCATGTGTAGCAGTGCATGCATAAGAAAGATGTTCAGTAGATTTACAGTGATAACAAGCTTTCTTTATTCGTTCAGCCTTAACCTCTTTTATGCCTTTCTTCCCTTGTTGTTTAACAGCCTTAGCTCCTATTCCTAGTCTAGATTCATCTCTAGGAAAATTGATTTTAACTTGTTTAATAGGAGTTATAGGTTGTGCTTTCTGACGATCTTCCATTTCAATCTCATATCTAGCTATCAATTCAGTCTCTTCTTCTTCTATTCTAGGAACAAGGTGTTTGTAGATTGGTTTGACAGAAGGTTTAAAAATGCTAGGTATATCATTTTTAAGGTCACTGGAACTAGTGTCTATAGGTCTCTTCCCATCTTTCTTAGAAAGATTAGAATAATCAAGTCCTACACCTACTCCAGTTATCTTTTTAAACACATCATTATCTACATACACTTTACTAGCAGCTAGTTTGTAAGCTTCACATTTAGTTTCTAACTCAGCTAGTTTGTTCCTTAAACATGATTCTATTTCCTCCTTAAGGACGAGCTTGTGTTCCAAAGATTTAATAAAATCTCTTAGAGAAGTATCTACAGTGCAAGCAGCCTCTAACTCTTCCACTTTTGCCTCAAGCATTCTGCTTTTGGCGACAAGTGTTTTCTGTTCCTTTTGAGAAGTGTCTAGGCTTTTGCACAACATGTAGATCTCTTCGCTAAGAGCCCCGTTCTGTTCCTTATAATCATCAATAGACATTTCTACTTTAAGGGTTAGAACTGGTACCTCTGGTTCCTCTGATGTCTCAGCCATGAGCGCAAAGTTTGCTACATGAGTAACCTCTTCCTCATCTGAATCATCCCAAGCTCTTCCTTCTGTTACTACTAAAGCTCTTTTACCATGTTTTTCTTTAATCAGCGATTCATACTTGCTTTTGAGGGCTTCAAATGTCTCTTTTGGATAAGTCTGTTTAGGCTTTTTGCAATCCGAGGCAAAGTGTCCAGGTTCTCCACAGTTATAGCATTTGAACTTCATTTTGAAATCCAAGGGAGATTTGTAGCTGGTACTCTTGCCTTTACCTTGGTAGCCTGACGAACTACCTCCACCCTTAGCAGCCCGATAATAAGATGAAGAATTTCTCTGTGGTCGGTTGCTCTTTCTGAATCTCATATTGCTGAACTTCCTTGCCATGTATGCCACGACACTATCGTCCATGTTGTCCAGCTCTTCTTGGGTGAAGTAGTCATCATCACTGTTGGATGCGCACTCGTCATCATTATCAAATTGATGCGGTGCAGGTGATGATTTAGGCTTTGCTGCAACCATTGCCTTCTTAGGCTCTTCCTCATCAGCAACTAATCCTGATGCTGTTTCTTTTCCCTTTGAATCATTGTCCCATGCTTGATCTTGAAGAGTTTCCAGCTCATAGGTCTTCAGAATTCCATAATATTCCTCCAGAGAAGTTGTATGCAAATCTCTGGTTTCTCTGATTGCGTAGACTCTATGTTCAATGCTCTTTGGCTGGTTCCTCAAATATCTCGTATTGGTTTCAACCATGGGGAGAGTTACACCTCTCAGATTCAAATCTAATACCAACTGACTGAATCGTAGGTAGACATCTGTTATGCTCTCTCCTTTTCGTATTCTAAAGGTGTCATACTCCATCTTGAGTATAAGTGTCTTGTTGCTTCTAACCTCTGCAGATCCTTCCATAACAACTTCTATTTTGTCCCAAATCTTCTTTGCTGTATTCAAACCTTTGACTATGTTGAACATTTCATGATCAAGAGATTCCATCAAGGTTTGTCTTACTGCAGTATCATAAGCTATTTGCTCCTTGTCGGCATCCGTAAAGTCCGCTGCCTTTTTGGGCTCAGACCGAGCAGGTATAACCTCCTCTCCTTCCGTACGCTCAGGAATAGCTTTCATTGGAACGAATTTACCTTTTTCAAGGACTTCCAGATACTCAGGGTTAATACTCTCCAAGTAGAGTCTCATTCTGAAAACCCATTCTTCATAGTGATCTCGGTTGAACATTGGGATCTTGAAAGAATTTTTAGGAGCCATTTCAAATCTTGTCACTAAAAATCTCTAAGTACCCAAGACTAGGCTTATGTAGAATATCTATGTAGAACTTCTGCCAAGTCGAAATTTCTCTAAGTAGAAATTTTTGCTCAAGTCGAAATTTCTCTTAAGTAGAAATTGTCCAAGTCGAAATTCACCAAGTAGAAATTGTCCAAGTCGAAATTCTATGTAGAAAATCTCAAGTAGAAATTCTATGTAGAACTTTTGTCCTTAGAATAATTTTCTTCTGCAGATTACTTTAATATTGAATAAACAATATCACCACTAAAACACCTTTTTGACTTTTGATTGCTTTACACACCGAAAGTGACTAACCCACCTGCTAAGCACTGAGTACACTTTCTTTTGCTTTCGGCTAAGAAATAATAATCAAATCAAAAGTAACAAAAACACCTTTTTGACTATAATTTCTTTGAAAAGGAAATTGAAAAGTTGCTGGGTTATATTCTTGATAAGAACAAATGATGAACACTCAAGAACACCAAATATTAATGAACCCAGATTAATTCACAAAAATTAATTAAAATACACCCAAGCCAAATAATCACACCTGGAGTATTTAAATAATTTTTCCCGGATGAGTTTTCACTGGAACCAAATTAAAGCTCACTTTTCGAAAAAAAAGAAAAGTAGATCTAGAAAATGAAAACTCACGATTCTTCTTCTAAACACAAGGATCTATGTTTTGTATGTCAAACAACCTGTCTCTGATACCAATTGTTAGGTCCAAATGTGTTGTAGAGGGGGGGTGAATACAACTTTTCGATTATGAGTAGCAATAAATACGATGCAATAAATGAACACACAGATTCAAGGAATATATTTCTTTTATATATAACTTGAAAAGGTTGCTACAACATTCATTACAAAGTATAACAGAAGTTGAGAGAGAAGTGAATGATTCTAAGCTCTGTGAATACTCTCTCTCTTTTTCTTGTGTTTTTCTCAATATTGCTCACTCACTAAAACATTACACAAGTGCTTCTATTTATACTACATGTAATCTATGACCTGTAGTCTTCAAAGACTAAGATGTACGTGGCCCAATGATGTCCACATAAATCTTGTCTTATCTTGAAAGCTTGGAAATCTGCCAATCAGAAGATGCCATGTGTCATGTTGAAGCTGCACTCTAAGTAGAACTTCTACTTGAGAATTTCTACTTAGTCATCTCGAAATTCTAAGTAGAACTTCTACTTGGGAATTTCGACTTAGCCATCTAGAACATTTCTTACTTAGAAAATATTCTGGTCTTCAACTTGAAACTTCAATGCACATCTTGAGCTTGTGATATCTTCATATCTTCTTTGTTCTTCTACAAGCTCTTGAACATGGATCTTTACTACTGACATAAACTTGCTATCAATGTCCTGACACTTGATGCACTGGTCTGGTTCATAAGTGACTAGTCTTGATAGTGTTTCTGTTTCTTGAATAAATTACCATATTCACTTAGTAACTTGGCTTTCCAATATTTGCTTTCCTTCTTGTTCACTTGAAATCAATTGGTCTTGTTGATACTGATAGTTATGATCTTGAATCTCGAATACTCAAATCACTGAGGCCTGAACAACTTTGACTTGAACTTCTCTCAATGATTTCTTCTTGGCTTGATCATAGTTAACATGTTCAATTGTATCAATTACCTTGTCTTCATTTAGTATTGATTCCTTGTGACTTCTTGTTCTTGATTGTCTTCTGGTTAAGTATCTTTTCGTTTAATTGAGTTACATTAGTTATAGTGTTACAAGTTAATACACTCTGCCTTTCATTATTGATCCGTTTCATTGATCGTTCGGAGAAATTTTTCAAGGATTTCTAGTTAGGTTTTCACCGGAAACCTTCTTAGTATTTATACTACCATCCTCCATCTTACTTAATACTTCTAGAATTTTATTTCCTTAAATCCCTTTTATAAATCCTTAAGTCTTGCAGTGTCCAGGGAAGTCTCGGAGAAAATAAAAGTGCTCTTTTTCTGAATCCGACAGCTTTTACATACACTTATTTTCCCCCTGGATCACTAATACGAACTCAGAAATCCGTTCCGGATACCGGATATAGCATTATTATAATAATATTCCAAATTCCACCAAAATCACTATTCATCACTTATTTTTATTTAATTCCTATAATTATGAAAATGAACCTGGTTCACTCTCAAGTGTTCCTTAACCTTCTTACGGAATCGCTGGACTTATAATAGATATTGATTTGGATGACACAAGAATAATCTTACTTGAAGTAATCTTCTCATATTCTTAGGAGATAGATCATTCTTATCTATGTTGTCAACCAAAGGTATTCTGCATGACATATAATAATTGAATCCAAATCCATTCCATTCATTAAATAGACAGTCGTTACATCGCAGTCATAACCACTATTCATTCCCATATTATTACATAATAAAAAGTTTTAATTCTACCCAAAAATCTGGGTTCTTACACATCAATTGATGATGAGTTTCGTACATCAAATTTATTCGAATTCAATTCCATTCTTTTAGAAATATTTATATTTCCAGATGATACTTGATCCATCTTTACAGAAAGATTTTTGAAACTCTTGAATCCTTTCCATTTTCATGAATACTTGATTTTTCTCTATTCCAGCTGAGATGAACAACCTATGTAAATAGGGGATTCAGGGACATCTTATCTTTGTGATAGAAGTCCAGTGGGACGCCACTGATTGTGTTTGTCACGAAAGTACTAAGGACAGGCCATCCTTATGTACTATGGTGGTTAACCAAGTGACAAATGCAACCTGAAAATAGTTCAAAGATCATATTGACCTCTCGGTTGAATTCCTTTCTAAAAGTTTTGTCAAATAAACTCAGTATACATTCATATTGATATCCCCTTTCATTTCGTTGACCTCCTTTGTCGGAGATGTGATGATTTCAAAGTTTCTAAGGATAACGTGATACGAAGTTAGACGCGACGATGCCTTAAGTGATTTAACTACAATGGTACTTATGAAGAACTGGTTATGTAAGTTCAGGAATTTGGTGGTTAAGACGGATGTGTTATGTCAAATGGGAATAAGTACTGATTCAATGAATCATGAACAGGAGTTGAGACTAATAAGAAGTGAATAGCAGAAAAGAGCAGTAAATGAGAGCACATTATCGCAGATATAGTAAAAGGGAAAAAAGAGAATTAATATTACAGATTGGTTAACTCAATTTTATTCTTGTATTGAGTGAAGTCACAGTCAAGACGACAGGTATATTAGCTTCCAAGAGCTGCAAATAGTCAAGGTATACTTCAAAAGACTTAGCAAACCAGAATACTTTATAAGAGTCAGAATCGAGTTGTTAATTAAATTATGCTTGATGTGCATCTAAGGACATATGTGTTTGGTTATAATATTCGATTGCAAGGATGCGACTGAGAATGGACTAAATGATGTTAAGTTTCCAGAATGGGTACTCGGTAAAAATATGGGACTAAAGACAGAAAGAAACTTCTTAATTATTCCCTTCTCGATTAACATAGTACTTGAAAAGTGGAGTGGAAGTGATAGGAGGATTTCTTGAGATTCTTTTCTCGAAGTTCTATCTGAAATCGTGTGGTTATAAGTAAAGCGTGGGAATTATACCAAGTGTAGGTAGTTGTAAATTAAGGCAAATTGCACGGTGGTATTATTGCGAAGGATTGACGTGGTAATATTGTTTTGACGCAGGGTATAGTTCATTATGCGAAAAAGTCATATTGATTTTCGGGGAAAAGATATTCGTTCACGTGTGATAAACGTTTAGAGTTAAAAAGACTCGAAAACCAAAGCTTAAGGTTATTTCGGAAATTGAGGGCTCATGTAATGAGCTTATAAATTTATGAGATGGTATGATGGAATCCTAGAGGTTGAAAGATATAACCTGGGAAGCGGAAACAAGATATTTGAGAAGTATTGTGGCATTTGTCCTTAGGATTGATTCTGAGGACAGAATCCTATTAAGGAGAGAAGGATATAACGTCCTAGAAAATTTCGAATTTAGAAATTATTTATTTAATAAAAATTATGAATTATATTATTTGAATATTGTTTTAAAGGTGAAATGTATGTGAGATGGTGTTTATATGATTATATGATGATTTGGGTAAGCTGTGAAGCTTTATGTATTTTATTTGCATTTTTGAGGATTTAAATATATTTAAATCATGTGTTTTATACCTCTGTCAATTTTATAAAATTATCGGAGGGATTAAAAATCATGAAATCTTTTGAAATATTTCCATTATATATTTATTGAGTTTTTAAAATTTTTGGGTGAATTAATTTGGGTGTTGTGGTATTTTAAAATGATTTAAAGAGTTTTATTGTATTTAAAGGATCAAAATTTGTAAAATTCATATTTAATTCATTTTTGATCCTAAAATTATTTTAAAAATATGTGGGCATTAGAAATCTTGTAATCTACATTTGAGATATTTAAAGTTAAAATTTTCAGCCATTTTCCATTTAATTTTGATTTTATTTGTTTTTAAAAAAAATGATGATTAAATTACTTTTAATTAGTTTGTAGCATTTTTTTATTTCTAAAAGGCCTTGGGCCTTATCTTATCCACTGCAGTCTCTCGTTGCTTCCAGAGTAAGCTCGGTCTCTCTCTATTTCAAAGAAATATCTCAAAACTCTCTCCCATTTCTCACTCAATTCAGTCTATCTCTCGTTTAAACTTACAAGTCACTATCCTTTCTCTCTTCTTCACCCAAAGGCTATGTGTGTGTGCTGTGCGGTGTGCGTGTGTAAGCCGTGGTGTGTGCGTGTATGATGTTGTCGAGATGTGTGTGTGGCTAACTCGAAGCAGTGGTGATTGCGATTGTGAGAAAATCGAACCAATCCTCTACCATGGTCTATTTTGTTATCATGGGGTGCTGTTTATGTGGGTTCTGTAAATTTGGTGAACTATCACCGTGAGTTCGTAAATTCCTCTTTAATTCGTTCTGTTACAAGCTGGTTCTGTGATTGTGGTATCGATTAAACTATTTGTATAAATGGTGTGTGTATGGGTCAGAATTGGGGGCTGAGTTTAGTGGGTTTCTGTGATTCGTTGTGTGGATTCAACGATGGGTGCAAGGATTGTGGTGTGTGTGGTTGTTTCGGGACTGTGATAATCGGAGATGGAGTTCGGCTGGGTGAATGTGAGGTGGTACAGGTCTATGTGTGTTTTGGGTGCTGCGTGGTTCGAAGGGGAGACGTAGTAAGGAGATTGAGGAGGGTTGGTGAATCATGTCTTGTTATTGTGTTAAGGTGAGGAGACGATGGATGTAGGGGGGACGAAGGTGTTGTAGGTGAGTGTGGTGGCGTAGTTGGGTGTGTGTGGGTGAATCTCAGAGTGTGTGTCGTATGAGTGTGTTTTGGAGATTTGTGTGAATGTGAGAAGTACAGGGGAGGTGATTTACGTATCTGGTATGAAGGTGTTGCAGGTGCCGAGCAAGAAAGGGGCCAGGGGATTGAGAGAAATAAAAAGAGATAGGGGTGATCATAGGATTGTGAGAGTTTTGTGGAGTAACTATAATTTACAATTCAAGGCATAAATATCGAATGTGGTCTTGAAAGCAAATGGGTATTAATTAGTGTGTGTGTGTGTGTGTGTGTGTGTGCGCTTGAGTTGTGTGGGGGGTATTGAGAGATAAACCGAGGAGCCGAGAGGGAGTAAAAGAAAAGTGAAGCCGAGGAAAGAAAAGTTGGGAGGGGAGACTTGGTGGTGCCAAATTTGGGATTGTGGGTTGTGATTTGTTAAGGTTGAATGTCTACTTGCATCTGACTTGATAAGTGGCTTATATGATTGTTTTATTGTCGAAAGTAATATTGAGTTAATTTGATTCAAATTAGATAATAATAGTTGGTCATAAATTTGTATGCTTTGGTTATAACACACTTGTTAGGCGCTTAAGTAAAAGAATAATTAGGTATTATTGAAGTAACAGAATGGGATGGTATTGCTAAAATACCTTATTCTTTAGTCTTTTTGACAAACCTCAAGGAGGAGTGGTATATGCTATCGAGGGATATACACTATGTGATTCAGCACATGTTCAATACTAAGCTAGTCAGTAATTGTTTGTATTCGAATAGCTAGTAATTGTAAATCATGAGTATTAATTGTTATACATGTTATATGTTTACTTGGATTGAATGGTTGTACTAAATTATTTTATGAGTATAATCAATATGTGCTAAATTGTAAAGCGTTATTGGATGCGTATGGGTAGATTAGATCGACAGTAAGGTTTTGATTGGTTTTGGTACTAAAGTAGTACTTTACCTTTATATAGGTACGAGTAGGAGGCCCGACCCCAAGAGCAGTGCATGTGTAGATGGAATTTAGAGAAGGAAATTGTGATCGTAGTTGACGGGTGTACTCAAGGAGAGGTTGTCGAATCATAGGGAAAGATGGAAATAAAGCTAAGTAAAAGGCCATTGTGTAAAGAAGTAGAGACTGAAGTGAAGTTGAACAACGGATCGAGGTTTTAGGATCGAGAACTTCGCATAACGAGGCAAGTGTTCTTGCTAATCACTTATTGTTCAAGTGATGCAATTTAGTTTATTTATAGTATGTGATGATTTGGCCAAGTATAGATGGCAGATGACACATATACTTTTCTAAATAAGCGTGATGCTGTTTATCTCCCCTACCCGTAATTCGAACATCCGATTTGCAAAGAATTTTACAATTAACCTTTCTCGCTCAGTATCCTATTCCTGGAATGCCTCTTCTTCTATTTTCGTCGAAATTGTTTAAGAATTCCCTAAATAAAGGAAATCCAAGTTTTAAAATCCTTATAAATACTTGTTAGCGAAATTCCTGATTTTAACATATTATCTCCAATGGACCCTCTTTAGGGAATGTTTTTGTCAAACTGATCTGAAATTTACTATAATGAAATTATTTTGCAAATAATCGTTTTATACTATTTCATTCACTTATGCTGAGTCAAACCTTGCAATGTGTAGATAAATTTTATTAAATGCTTAGTACTTGACCATATCTTTGCTCTGACTTAGAATTTCGATTGTTGAAAATCTTGTTGTGATTTATATCTTTTATTCTAGCTCAAGTGAATTCTCTCTTTAGACAAGTTAATGATGTTATGACCCCAATTACTCATATCTATCGTGTTGATACGTATTCAAATATTATTCTTTATATTCTCCACCCCATTTATTATCGAACTTGTCGGTATTTATTGAAGATCTTGATTATTCGGTTATCACCCTATTTTGTATCGAACTTGTCGATACCCTTTGAGATTGTTCTTTATTTATCACCCCCTTTATCGTGTCGAACTTGTCGACACCTATTGATATTATTATTCCTTATTACCCCGTTGTTGGTTTGATCTGATTGATACCAGTTGATGTTGATATTCATCAGCGATTCTTAATTATGAATTAATTGTTATTCTGGAACGTGAGTTTTCCAGTTGGTTGTTGTGGTAAGGCTGTCGATTGTTCCGACGCCTAGTGGGTCTGATGTAGAATTGGAATATTTTTGACCGAAAGGTCGGACCCTATTGTGGTCGTGGTAAAATGTTTTGACCGAAAGGTCGGACCCTATTGTGGTCGTGATAAATGTTTTTGGACCGTAAGGTCGGACCAGATTCGTGGTCGGAAGTAATAAGGCCAATGTGTGCCGTGGATCCATTCTAGGACATTGTTGTGTGCGTTTGTCCGGGGTTAGTGCTGACTGATCAGCAGCCTAACCTTGATGTTTTTTTAAAAAAATAAATAAAAATTCCAATTCTAATCTATACTTTGAGATTGAGATGTTTAATTCTTGACTCCTTGGAAGTCTATTTTAATGATACTTTGATATCAGAATCCCTTGTCAGTTTTAATTCTTGATGCACCTTGTGAATGGTGAATTATTGGCCCTCGTGGCAATCAAAAGTCGATATAACCGATCCTTTCATAGAATGAGTTGAAACTCTTTTGTTATCAGATTTGTCTTCGTTATTGAAATTGTTATCACTATTTACACTTGCTGAGCATTATTGGCTCACTCTTGCTTTTGCTTGTTTTCTTCAGTTGATAGAGATAAATAGTGGACCTAGTGGTCAGTTGGTTGATTGCTCTTCAGGCAGCGGGAAGAGACGTTCGAATTATGGACTCCGTTGAATAGTGGTGGGGAATTGTCAAGGTTGGATATATAGATAGTTAGTGATTTGGTATCCTCACAAAATGTATAATATTTTATTCGGAGATTGGGTTGTAATAATGTAGTTGATAGTTTGTTTCATACCATATCCTGTATGCGATCTTGGTTAAGGGATTTTGTTATTATATAATGTTTATATCCAGGGATTGTATTATGTGTTTGTGGTTAATGGCTCCAAATCTGTACCCCGGATTTTGAGATCGTTACAGAAAGCCTCGATGATGTTCGGGTAATGGAAAAATTGCTCCGTTCGTTGATTAGAAAATTTGATTATGTTGTTACGTCTATCGAGGAGTCAAAAGATCTATCCACAATTTCAATTGACGAGCTAGTTGGTTCACTTCAAGCGCACGAGCAGCGAATGAATCAATATGATGATGAAAGTCATTTGGAGAAGGTGTTGCAAAGTAAAGTATCCATCGGTGACAGTTCTAGCAGTAGCAGTTCTGTTCGTGGCAGAGGTGGCTATAGAGGTAGCTACCGAGGTGGACAAGGACATGGAAGACAGACGTTCAGTAGAGGCCAGAATAATGAAGGTTATCAACCATCTGGTCGTGGTAAAAATTTTAGAGGCCGAGGAAGAGGCGGATTCCAACAACGAGGTGACAAGTCTCAATTACAGTGTTATAATTGCAACAAATATGGTCACTTCAGTTACGAGTGTAGATCACCGAAGGTGGAAGAAAGGAGTCATTTTGCAGCAGCAAGAGAAGATAAAGATGTGGGGTCTGCTATGTTCCTCACTTACAAAGGAGATGATGAAGGCAAGAAAAATACATGGTATCTTGATTCGGGCGCCAGCAACCACATGTGTGGCCACAAGGATTTATTTACGGAGATAGACGACACCATCAGTGGAGAAGTTACTTTTGGTGACTCATCGAAGATTCCAGTCAAAGGAAAAGGTACTGTTACGATTGTGTCAAAGAAAGGTGATAAAAAGTATATAAATGATGTTTATTTTATACCTGCTTTGAAAAGTAATATAATCAGTCTTGGCCAACTTGTGGAGAAGGGATACAATATTCAGATGCAGGATAATTCTCTGATCATCAGAAATCAGATTCGAGAATTAATTGCAAACGTGGAGATGTCAAAGAATCGTCTCTTCACTCTTGATATGCAGACGGAGGTGCAGAAGTGTTTGAAGTCAGTCATTAAAAATGACTCATGGTTATGGCATTTAAGGTTTGGTCATCTTGGATTTTCTGGTTTAAAGTTATTGTCAAGGACAAAGATGGTGGACGGTTTGCCAGCAATCAATGAACCAAATCAGTTGTGTGAAGCTTGTGTTAAAGGAAAGCAACATCGACAAAGCTTTCCAGTTGGAAAATCATGGCGAGCTAGATGGCCGTTGGAGATTGTTCATACGGATATAGCTGGTCCATTTGATATTCCATCATTTGGAGGTAACAGGTATTACCTAACATTTATTGATGATTTTAGCAGGAAAAGTTGGGTGTACATTCTGAAAGAAAAGTCGGAGGCTCTTGATAAATTCAAGGAGTTCAAAGCATTGGCAGAAAAGCAAAGTGGTCAATATTTGAAGGTACTCAGGTCAGACAGAGGAGGCGAGTATAATTCAAATCTGTTTAGAATCTTCTGCAGAGCACATGGAATAAATCATCAGTTGACAACGGCATATACTCCACAACAGAATGGTGTTGCAGAGAGGAAGAATCGCACCATTCTGGACATGGCAAGGAGTATGGTGAAAGCAAAGCACATGCCAAGAACTTTCTGGGCTGAAGCCGTTCAATGTGCAGTTTATTTGTTGAATCGTTGTCCAACAAAAAGTGTTAGGAACAAAACTCCAAATGAAGCATGGAGTGGAAGCAAACCATCAGTTGGACATCTCAGAATTTTTGGGTGCATTGCATATGCACATGTTCCTGATCAGAAAAGAAAGAAGCTGGATGATAAAGGAGAAAAGTGCATTTTTTCCGGATATGACAAAAGGAGCAAGGCGTACAGACTCTATAATCCCCTCACGAAGAAATTAATCATTTCTCGAGATGTTGAGTTTGATGAATCTGATTACTGGAGATGGAGCGAGGATGAAAGAAAAGTTGCAGGCTTGTTCTTTAATGATGATGATGATGATGGTGATGTCCCCAACATAGAAGAGGGCGGAGGTGATGATCTAACTCCTCCACAAAGTCCGAATCAACAAAATCCTACTTCAACACCATCGAGTTCAGGAAGCAGCAGTAGCAGCAGTTCAAAGGGAGCACTCAGAAAAATGCGGAGCCTGGATAGTATTTATGAAGCAACAAGTTCGGTACAAATTACCTTTGATTATTCACTATTTTGTTTGATGGCTGAATGTGATCCAGTTACATTCGAGGAAGCTTCTGAAGAAAGCAAATGGAATAAAGCCATGGATGAAGAAATTGGTGCAATCAAGAAGAATGATACTTGGGAGCTTACAAGTCTTCCAGAAGGACACAAAGCAATTGGTGTCAAATGGGTCTACAAGACAAAGACCAATCAAGAAGGCAAAGTAGAGAAGCACAAGGCAAGGCTAGTGGCTAAAGGCTACAAGCAGAGACATGGCATTGACTATGATGAGGTATTCGCTCCAGTTGCACGAGTTGATACCATCAGACTTCTTACAGCAATTGCAGCTCAGAATCAGTGGAAGATTTATCAGATGGATGTAAAGTCAGCATTCCTGAATGGATATCTCGAAGAAGAGGTCTATATTGAGCAGCCTCCTGGATATGTTCAGAAAGGCAAGGAAGATAAAGTCTACCGACTAAAGAAAGCACTGTACGGGTTGAAGCAAGCCCCGAGAGCATGGAACACAAGGGTTGATGAATACTTTCAGAAGAATGGTTTTGTGAAGAGTCCATACGAGCATGCACTCTACACCAAAACAAATTCAGGGGGAGATATTATGATCGTGTGTTTATACGTGGATGACATGATCTTTACCGGAAACAACCCTGGTATGTTTGATGATTTTAAGAAAGTTATGACTAATGAATTTGAGATGACAGATATTGGTCAAATGTCGTACTTTCTTGGAGTCGAGGTGAAGCAAAGCAAAAATGGAATTTTTATGTCTCAGAAAATATATGCCGAGCAGATTTTAAGCAAGTTCAGAATGGAAGATTGCAAGCCGGTGAGCACGCCCGCAGAAACGAGCATAAAGCTCAGAACTGATTCAACAAGAGAGTCGGTAAATCCGACATTGTTCAAAAGTTTGGTTGGAAGTATGAGGTACCTAACTTTCACTCGTCCCGATATCATGTATGCAGTTGGACTGGTTAGTAGGTACATGGAGAAGCGGAAGCAAGATCACTTCATGGCAGCCAAAAGAATTTTGAGGTACATAAAAGGTACACTTAATCATGGTCTGTTCTACACGCATTCTAAAGATTCAAAACTAGTTGGCTACTCAGACAGTGATTATGGTGGAGATTTGGATGATGGGAAAAGTACTTCAGGTTATGCTTTTCATATCGGTTCAGCGATATTTTCATGGTCATCAAAGAAGCAACAGACAGTTGCTCTCTCAACATGTGAGGCAGAATACATGGCAGCAGCAGCGTGCGCATGTCAAGCTATGTGGTTAGGCTACATATTGGGCGAATTAAATCTTGTCAAGGATGATCCGGTTAGAATTTATGTGGATAATAAATATGCTATCTCACTTGCGAGAAATCCAGTTTCTCACAGTCGAAGCAAGCACATCAATATTAAATATCATTTCATTCGAGAACATGTGAATGATAAAATTGTGGAGTTGGTGCACTGCAGAACTGAAGAAAATTTGGCAGATATATTTACAAAGCCATTGAAACCGGAAGTGTTTCATAAGATGAAAGTAAAGCTCGGAATGAAAAGTCGAGTTTGAGGGGGAGTGTTAGAATTCAAACTCTATATTCAAGAATTGTAGGCTAAGAAAATAAGTCAAATAAAAACACACATGTTCATACATGTATGAGGTAAGTGAATATGTCATCCTTGAATTTATGTAAGCAATGATGTAATCAATTAGAGCCTATAAATAAGGCTTGCTGCTATGTAGTTTAACACACCAAAATAAACACTGAAGTGTAGAGAGAAAAGAGCTGAAGCTCTAGTTATATTTGAGAGTTGTAATTTTCAGTTATTTGAAAATATTTGGTATAAGCCCATACACGTTTCCAACAAGACAGGCCACAATGGAAGAAAAGTAGAGCAACTAATATGCTAAAATGTCCACTGCTATAGTAGAAAAAGGATTTTTGTTTTTTCCTGCAAACACTTTAGCAAATCTTTTGTTAAAAAATGGAAGAAATCAGTGCATACAACTCAATGTTCTTTGAGCTCAAGTTCGATGTCAAAATTTAGTTTTAATATAACCAAGTTTCACTAAAAAGTAAGTTCTAGACATGATGTTGAACACGGAATAATATTACTCCCTCCGTCCCAATGAATTGTATATATTAGAGGACGGGGGCGTGACACACATTTTAAGGTTCCTAACTAAGTTATATAACTTATTTTTACAATTTTCATTATTTTGTATAAAAATAGAACAGTTCTATTTTTATACAAAAAAGGAAAATTTTAAAAATAAGTTATGGAACTATACTAGTTATGCACCTTAAAATACGTGTCAGACACTTTAAACAAAACGTATAGAAATGAATGGAACCTAGCACGATCACCAAGCTGTTAGACAAAGGAGGAATAGGTTTAAAAGGGCAACCATTCATTCCTACAGGACTTTGATTTTTTAAATTAGAATTATTAAAATTGATTAAACTTAGTTTAGCAGATGCCGTGAATTCAAAATCACTATTCAGATCTTTTGCATTCATAATCATTTGAATGTATTATGACCTTCAAATGCAATTGCAACCTTGCTTATTCGAAATTATTTCAAAGTGCTGATTGAAGATATTGAATCCGATTGTAATAGTTCAGCTTTTAATGTATCAAGAACAGAAATAAGAGCATGTCCAATGATTTTTGCTAGAATAGAATGATGGAGTTATTGCTATAATATAGCACCAAAATCATTTTTTTTTGAGAAAGCGAAAACTCGTTTCATTGATTGAAAAGTTAGGAAATACATCCCAAAGATAATAAAAGCTTATTATCTAACCGAAAGGTATGTTTAACCAATCCATGGATCGTACGACCCATAAGAAAGAGATTCCTCCGGAAGTTTAGATAATAAAAAACCTTTATATCCACCAAACTAGGCCTCGTTAAAAAACCCCACATGAGCAAAACCTTTTAGGAAAAAACTCAAGCGGGGAAAAATAGTGCCCAAAATCAGGACTGTTAAAGTGTAATTTTTTTTAAATCAGGACTGTTACGGTCCTAAAATCATATGTTGCCAAAGTACTATTTGGCAAATGTTTGCCACTACCGTTCCCCAAAAAAGTTAGTAACCAAAAAGGCGGGGGAAAGAAAAAAAAAGCACGGGGGGATAAAAACAGAAGAAAAAGCACGGGGAAGCCTCTCTACAGTCCGCTCCACTCCTCTCTCTCGTTCACTCTCCGTAAGCCTCTCTCTCTCTCTGTAATTGTTGCTCAGTTTTGGGGGTTTAAAATTAGAATTTAGGGATTTGGAATCTTTTATATGCTCTTTTCTATTTGTTATTATTCTGATTTGGGGATTTTATAAACCCTAATTTGTTCTGTTGGGGTTTATATGGAACCCAATTGTATATGTGTAACAAGGCAGCTCAAAGAAATGACATTAAGAAAGGGATGAGAGGAGAAGAGTTAGATGGGAGGAGAATTCTTAAATTAAGATAAGGATAACATATTCCATAAAACTGATACAAGGTACCGTCTGCTAATATAACCAATTTCCAGGACAGTACAGGTCCACAACACGTGTACCAATAGGAAAATTAAGCTACTAACAGACAACTACAATAAGAGAAAATGACAAAGGAAATACAAGGCCTCCTTAAACGACATGAAACGACACCGTAACAACCTTTCTAAATTTTATTTTTACCGCCCATATGTCACATTGCCTTTCTCTTCAGCAAAACCTTGTCCTCAAGGTTTAAAATTTGGAAATTTCTGAATCAGCTCCTCATACAATTCCCATGTAGCATCTTTAATCAAGGAGTTGGACCAGGAAACCAGCACTAAAGCCGCAGGACGACCATTTTTCTTAATCAGCTTTTTCTCCAGAATGGCTATGGGTTCCTTTAGCTCTGTATAGTCCTCAGAGGTTGGAAGCTCTGTTTGAAGTAAATTCCCATTTCCCAGTTTCTTCTTCAATTGTGAGACGTGAAAAGTGTTGTGAATTCGAGCTGTGGCTGGTAACTCAAGCTGGTATGCCACCTTCCCTATCCTCTTGCTGATTTTGTATGGGCCATAAAACCGTGCTGCAAACTTTTTGTTAAAATCTCCTCGAACTGAACTTTGCTTATAGGCCTGTAGCTTCAGAAAAACTTCATCTCCTTCATTAAATTCCCTTTCTGATCTCCTTTGGTCTGCATAATGTTTCATCCTTTCCTGTGACTTGGTGAGATTGTTCTTTAGCAATACTTGCAAACCAGCTCTTTCCTTCAGAAAGTCATCTATACTTGCTACTTTTGATTTCTGTACCTGGTGGTAGTTAAGACTTGGAGGGTCCTTTCCATATAGAGCTTTGTAAGGGGTCATCTTTATAGTCGTGTGGTACGATGTGTTGTACCACCATTCGGCCATAGGGAGCCAGTGATGCCATTGCTTAGGCCTCTGGTTTGTCAAACATCGTAGGTACATCTCCACGCATTGATTTAATCTCTCGCTCTGCCCATCTGTTTGTGGATGGTACGCAGTGGATAAGTTTGTAGCAGTTCCCATCTTTGTGAATAACTCTTCCAAAACTGACTTGTAAAAATCTTGTCCCTATCCGTGATAATGCTTCTTGGAGGGCCATAGAGTTTAATCACTGAGTCTAGCAACTTCTGGGCAACCTGGGTGGTAGTAAACGGGTGCTGAAATGAGAGCAAGTGGCAATACTTAGTATATTTATCAATTACCACTAAAATTGTATCTTGCCCCCCTGATTTTGGTAGACTTTCGATGAAGTCCATTGTTATAACTTCCCAGGCTTGATCAGGGACATCAATAGGTTGTAGTAGGCCAGGTGTATTGATATGTTCCCCTTTAAATCTTTGGCACACTTCACATTCTTGCACCCACTTATACACATCTTGATTGACTCCAGGCCACCAAAAGATATTTGTTACTCTTTTAGTAGTTGCATTCACTCCAGAGTGGCCCCCTTCTCCACTGTTATGCAAGTTCTTCAAAATTTCTTGTCTAAGCCCATTACAATTCCCCACATATAGCTTCCCTTGTTTCCTCAAATCTCCATCTATCAATGAATAAGTCGGCTCTAAGGCAGGATCCACATCTAAGTTGATCGGTATATCTTCAACATCTCGATCCCCTTCCCATGACTTCTTAATTTCTTCCCTCCATTTTGGGACCAGGACACTAATGGCATTAGTTTCAACTCCAGGCACCACCACATCCTCTTGATCATGCAATCTTGATAGAGGGTCTGCTACTACGTTTTCTCTACCTTTCTTGTACTCGATACTATAATCAAAGCCCAAAAGCTTCGACAACCATTTTTGTTGGGCCACAGTGGTTAATTTCTGATTCATGAAGTGCTTGATGGCTTGCTGATCTGTCTTAATAGTGAAGTGCCTGCACATTAAGTACCCTCTCCATTTCTGTACAGCCATCACCACTGCTAGCAGCTCCTTTTCGTAGGTGGACAGCCCTATATTCTTCTTTGCTAAGGCTTTACTTAAATAAGCTATTGGCCTCCCTTCTTGCATGAGTACAGCCCCAACTCCTGTTTTGCAAGCATTTGTTTCGACCACAAATTCCCTTGAGAAGTCTGGCATCCTCAGAACTGGGGTACAACTCATAGCATCCTTCAACTTGTTGAAAGCTTCCTCAGCCATTTCATTCCAAACATAAGCTCCTTTTTTGAGTAAATTTGTTAAGGGTCTGCTTAGAATCCCATACCCCTTAACAAATCTTCGATAATATCCCGTTAGGCCCAAGAAACCTCGCAGACTTTTCACATTTTTAGGTCTAGGCCAGTTTTGCATTGCCTCCACTTTCTTCATATCGGCTGCTACACCCTTTGAACTTATTATGTGGCCCAGATACTCCACTTGTTCTTGACCAAATTCACACTTACTCAGCTTCACAAACAGTTGATTTTTTCTCAAAGTCTTGAAAACAATTTTTAGGTGCTCTAGATGATCCTCCATGGTTGGACTATAAACTAGAATGTCATCGAAAAATACCAATACAAACTTCCTTAGGTGCTCAGAAAACACTTCATTCATAATGCATTGAAAAGTTGCCGGAGCGTTGGTTAAACCGAACGGCATAACCAAGAATTCATAGTGCCCAAACTGTGTTTTAAAAGCAGTTTTATGAACATCTTTCTCCTGCACTCTGATTTGATGGTACCCGCTTCTAAGATCCAACTTTGTGTAAAATTTACTCCCATGCAGCTCATCTAGCAATTCCTCGATGATTGGAATTGGAAACCTGTTTTTAATGGTGATAGAGTTTAATGCTCTATAATCAACACAAAATCGCCAAGTGTTGTCTTTTTTCTTGACTAACAGCACTGGAGATGCATACGGTGAGCTGCTGTGTTGAATTATCCCATTGTCTAGCATTTCTCTTACCATTCTTTCGATTTCTGTTTTCTGCAGATATGGGCACTTATACGGATTTGCATTAACAGGTCTGCTGCCCTCAATAATGGGAATAAAGTGGTCTTGTGCTCTTGAAGGAGAAAGACCCTTTGGTGTTTCAAAGATATCTTTGAAATCTGTAATCAGTTTTTGTAGTCCTTCATTAAGATGCTTTTCTGGCTTGGGTGGTTGATCCTCAATTGCAGTCAACTGCACCAGAAAATAAGCCTCTTCTTTAGGATTCCACTTATTATCATCCTCTATTTGCACCTTGAACTTCTGCACCTGCCCACAATTTTGTTGTAGTTTAACTTCTTTACCCTTCCACTGGAATTTGACCTCTCTCTTGTTGAAATCAAACCATAAGGGGCTGACTTGCTGCAACCATTGCATTCCCAATACCATGTCGTATCCTCCTAAAGGAATCGAGTGAAAATTTGCAGAAAATATTGACTTGTCCATTCTCCAGTGTAAAGCCATCACTCTTTGGTTACAGGACAGTGCGGTTCCATCTGCTAATGTGACCTTAATAGGACTACAATTTTCAGTACTGATCCTTTGGCTTTTTACTAAGGCATGTGACACAAAATTATGTGAGGACCCTGTGTCAATCAGTATCTGAATAGGTTTATTCTTAACAAAACCTTCTAGTTTGAGAGTATGAGTTCCATGTGTGCCACTGATGGCATGAATAGATACTCCACAATCATTTTCTTCCTCCTTAGTACCTTCTTCTGTTGCTGCCTCATTAGCTACACTTTCATCTAATTGCTGTGAACTCTCCTCGGTCTGTATCTCATCTTCAGCCACCATCATAAACAATTGCTGTTTTTGACATTTATGACCAGGGACGAAAGCTTCATCACAGTTATAACACAACCCTTTCTCTCTTCTAATCGCCATCTCAGCAGGGGTTATCCTCTTAAAAGCTGGCACTTTAGTATTCTGACCTGTGCTTTTAGTATTTTTGTTCATTCCTCCTTGATATGAAGTGCCACTATAAGTCGAGTTAGAGTTCCCTTTCTGAAAGTTTCCACCCGAACTATTGACTTTCATAGTGCTCTTATGGAAGGTCTCTGTTCTTTTTTCAAGTAATGTCACCAGCAGCTCTTGTTCTTTAGCTTTGTCCATAGCTTCTTGAAGCGTTTGAGGCTTATAAACATATAAAGCCTGTTGAATGTCTTTCCGCAATCCACTTAGAAAACTGGAGAGGTAGAATTCCTCTGTTTGATGCCTATTCCTTGATATCATATAACCCCTTAGGTCTTCAAATTGAGCAATGTAAGAATCCACATTTCCAGACTGCATAAGCTTATTGAATTGCCCAATGAGGTTCTCTTGACTACCAGTAGAGAACCTTTGTAAAACCAGATTAACGAAAGCATCCCAAACTAGCACCGGGTGTTCTTCTTGGATGGTTTGATACCACCTGTCAGCCTCCCCTTCTTGGTACAGTGCAGCATACACCACCTTAGTTCTAGGGTCCATCAAGGGATTAAGCATAAAGAACTTTTCCGTCTTCTTGACCCAGCTCCTTGCTTCCTTCCCATCAAATTTAGGAAAGTCCATTTTTGGGAACTTATAGTTGGGTTGCAAGGGAATAGAGGGGTGTTTATGGTCTGAGAATGAAGGAATTAAGGGTATCTGGGGGTGTTGAGTAAACGGTGGGGTTTGAAATCCTGTATAGTGTGGGTGAGTAGATGGGTTACCCGGGTACATGCCGCTTGAGTTTAGAGGTATAAATGGTAAAACTTGTGTCTGGTAAGAAGGGGTGTGTCCTATAGTCAATGGAGTCATGATGTTTTGGGTAGTATTAGTATAAACTTGAGTTGATTGTGAAGGTTTAGGGGTGTACAAAGGTATAGTATTGGCAGTATGTTCATTATTGTCAAGAAGAAAATCACCAACACGAATAGCACTAGTGGGTAGAACAGTAGTATTCTCAAACGTAGGTAACGATCTAGACATGTTATTACCAAACTGAACATATTGAGGATTATTCATAGTAGGTAAAGTAGTATAAGGGTTTGAAAGTATGGGAGCAGTGACATTACTTGTGGTAACAGGAGTAGTCTGAGGACGTATGCCAGTTTGTTGATTCTTCATCGTATCCATCAAATCCATAAACTTCATGGTCAGATCTTCATTTGTGGATTGAATCTGTAGGGACAAGGAAGACAGCTGCTCCCCCATTGCTACTATTTTATCATTGACAGACAAGATCTGAGATTGGGTGGAATCATGGTTGGTGTTTATCAACGTCTGCACATTAGACACCTGAGTTTCCAGAGTCTTCAGATCTTTTTCATGTTTTTGCAGGGAAGGGCCCGTCATGCTCTGATACCACTGTAACAAGGCAGCTCAAAGAAATGACATTAAGAAAGGGATGAGAGGAGAAGAGTTAGATGGGAGGAGAATTCTTAAATTAAGATAAGGATAACATATTCCATAAAACTGATACAAGGTACCGTCTGCTAATATAACCAATTTCCAGGACAGTACATGTCCACAACACGTGTACCAATAGGAAAATTAAGCTACTAACAGACAACTACAATAAAAGAAAATGACAAAGGAAATACAAGGCCTCCTTAAACGACATGAAACGACACCGTAACAACCTTTCTAAATTTTATTTTTACCGCCCATATGTCACAATATGACTTGGCCTTTTTTTTGGTTTAATCTTATTCAAGCGAGGGTTGTATCTTATTGAATGATAACTTAAACCAACCCTAATTGTACTTAGTTGTGTCTTTAGGGTTTGATTACTGCATACTTGGTTTAATTTTCTGTTAGTCCCTTGATGTATGTAAATATTGTGTCGTGGTTAACTTTAAAATATATATTGCAGGAATCATCAATGGCTGGAACTTCCGGGAAAAAGTTACTATAACCAGGGAAAGAAAAAGCAAAAAAAAGATAGAAAAAGCACGGGGATAAAAAGAGAAGAAAAAGCACGGGGAAGCCTCTCTACAGTCCGCTCTACTCGTTCACTCTCCGTAAGCCCCTCTCTCTCTCTCTCTCTCTCTCTCTCTCTCGCTGTAATTGTTGCTCAGTTTTGGGGGTTTAAAATTAGAATTTAGGGATTTGGAATGTTTTATATGCTCTTTTCTACTCCCTCTGTCCCCCTTGGTTCTTTACCTTGGGGGACGTAATTCTGGCACGGATTTTAAGGTGCAATTTGCGGATAGTTTCATTACTTATTTTTTAAATTTTCTTTTTTTGTATAAAAATAGAATTGTTCTATTTTTATACAAAAAAAAGAAAATTTAAAAAATAAGTTATGGAACTATACTTTTTAGGAGCCTTAAAATGCGTGTCGAGCAGTGAAAAAGAAATGTAAAGAAATGGGAGGGACAGAGGGAGTATTTGTTATTATTCTGATTTGGGGATTTTATAAACCCTAATTTGTTCTGTTGGGGTTTATACTTTGGAATTTTCGGGCTTATTAGGATTGTATGGTATTTGGGGGTTTATATGGAACCCAATTGTATATTACTTGGCCTTTTTTTTTGTTTAATCTTATTCAAGCGAGGGTTGTATCTTATTGAATGATAACTTAAACCAACCCTAATTGTACTTAGTTGTGTCTTTAGGGTTTGATTACTGCATACATGGTTTAATTTTCTGTTAGTCCCTTGATGTATGTAAATATTGTGTCGTGGTTAACTTTATCATAAGTACCATGAAGAATATATTGCAGGAATCATCAATGGCTGGAACTTTCGGAAAAGCTGCGAAATGTGATATCAAGTAAGGTTTTATCCAATTTCATTTTCTTTGTTCAACCGATTTTAATTTGGTTTGTCAACTGAGATTTTTTTAATTTTTGATTCAAGGAAAAAGGGAAAAGGAACCAAATATGTTATGAATGCAGAGCTGGGCGGTTTCCAAATGTTCATGTAACCTTTAACATTAGTACTGTTTTCCCCCTTTTTCAGGTCTTTTCTTTGTAAGGTTTTGATTTGATTTTCTTATTTCGTTTGATTACAGGATTACGGACCATATGGTACGATTTTTCCAGGCTCATCCACGCTTTAAAACAGGGGAGGATTTAATGACAAAAGAGACGGCAGATGAGGATAATCTAGCAGGATCTATAGAATGGTGGAACATGAGTGATACTGTAAGTGATGTTTTTGATGATTAGATATCGTATTAGATATGTTGTCATCTCAAATTTCCTCCTACTTCAAATTTTTTTTCCAGGAAAAAGCTGAGTGGATTGAAAAGTACAACAATATGATAGCTGAAGGAAAGAGCCTATTCTCCCTTAGAAATGAATACCGCCCTCTGTATCAACAACAGTCTAAATAGTTTGATAGGCCCGTTTGCTTAAGTACTTGAGCTTGTGTGCTATTTGTTGACTAGTACAATTGTTTGACATGTAATAATTTGATACTAGGTTACTTTGGGTACTTGGATTCATTCAGTTGCAACTGTTGGAATTTTAAATATGGTGGATGTTTTATTTATTTATGCAAGAAATTTGAATTTGTAATAATTATTCTTTTGCATTTGATACTTTAATTCTAGAACACAGGGCACACTAATACTACTTGGTTATGGACTGCTTGTGTCACCCTTAGAGTGGCCTTGATATGTTACCATGCCAACTAGTTACTCTAAATAATATATACTCCCTCTGTCCCCCTTGGTTCTTTACCTTGGGGGACGTAATTCTGGCACGGATTTTAAGGTGTAATTTGCGGATAGTTTCATAACTTATTTTTTAAATTTTTTCAAAAAAAGAAAATTTAAAAAATAAGTTATAGAACTATACTTTTTAGGAGCCTTAAAATGCGTGTCGAGCAGTGAAAAAGAAATGTAAAGAAATGGGAGGGACAGAGGGAGTATTTGTCATCTCTCTGGTCAGGAACTGTACAAGACTAGCATTCGGTTATTTAATACTATGTACAGGCTGTGTTGCAGATTTCGGAAATCGGAACTATTCGGTTGAGGTACCGATTTACGATTTATCGGGTGATTTGATTGAAAAATCGGTGATTTATCGGCGATTTTTGCAAAATCGGCCGAATCGGTTCCAAAATTTTAACCGATTTTTGGCCGATTTATCGGCGATTTTTCAGAAATCGGGCGATTTCTATAACAGAGTGTACAGGTGATATATTTGTACATAAATCCAATGTATATATTTTTTTTCAGCCCTACTGTATCTATAAATTGACATAATGCTTAACTCAAATCAATCTCTATACCTCATGGTTTTGTTTGTTGCTCGAGTTCATACAAGCTCATAATTTATCACCACTATTTTGGAGGCGTTAATGAGGTTTGTGTATTAACTATTAGAATAAATAAAATAAATGTCTGTTTCACCGTTTGTCAATTAAATCTTACAACTTAGAACAATTTTATAAGTTGAATTCCAAAGGTTGTATGCGATGTACTTTCTTTTTTCTTTTCTTTTACTTTTGAGCTTTTGAGCTTATGTTTGACTCGGACAAAAATCAATATATCCCTCGCAGAAACATGGAACTTTGAGTACTTCTCTTTGTGATTTTTTTTGCTAATTCTCTTGGTGAATTTTTTAATTTTTTTTTTTTGATGTGATCTTAGTAAATTCTTTATTGATGATAAACTTTTGAGTTAGATCAAACACATTACTGGCTTGCAAATTAATTATTTAAACAAATGACTTATTTTAAAAACATAAATCTACTTATAAATTACAAGAAAACTTTTGTGTAACAAGTAACTTTTTTGAAAGGCACACAAGCCCCAACCTTGCAAGTTTATATGAAGCGGACCTTACAAGTTTTTATGGAGCAGATTTAGGCAACTGAGTATTGGTTTCGTGAACTTTAACTTGAACATTTGCATTCCATAATTGTAAATTTGTAATATAGGGATGAACATATGAGTTAGAGAGGCATAGCTTTTAAAGTATAACATTTCTGAAGTCTGTTATGTATTGAAGTTTCATGACTTGTTTACCATAAATGTAGGCTGTCTTTCAAGAAGATTGAGTTGGCTGAATCTATCAGATATTCATCTGGCGATCCTATTAAATCCTGGCTTCACGCTTTACTTTGCTTGGATGTAACCAGCTATATTTCCAGTATCAGCAGGTTCAAACTTTGTTATCAAACACCACAGGCAGGTTTCCTGACTGCCTGTTTATTTACTTATATATTTATTTATTGGGAAAATAGTAAATTCAGAAGTCTTAATACACACACACACTCACTCACTCCATCTCGTACCCCCATCTAGAGAGTGGTGTATCTGCTAGGCTACAGCCGGTTGGATATTTTTTCTTTGCTGATACCCTCTCCTTTTTGTGTGAATAGGTTGCCTACACCAAGCGAATGTGACCTTTATTATGTTAATGGAGATACACTTTTTTTCATATCACAAAGATAGTGAGTTATTTTTAAAGGTAATTGCACTTATATAGCAGAGATACTAAGTGTATGTTTGGGGTATCTTAAAATAAGTAGCTTATGACTTATAAGCACTTATGTCGTATAAGTGATAAGTAGAGCAGTCAGTAAGTCAGTAGAGTGTTTGGTAAATCAGAATTTATAATCAGTAGACTGTTTGGGTAAATCAGAACTTATAAGTTATTTTTTTTTATAATTTTAAAAATATTTATTTTTTATATATAACAATGGATATCAATGGATAGATCTCGATGAATAGGGAAATTTGATATATACATATCAATTTTCTAATGAATGGATCGAGAGATTTATGGTTTTGAAGATTCTAAGGATATTATATATTGCGTATATCGAGAATAAGTTATAAGTTGAAAGTTAAGAATTCTTAACATTCAACTTATGGGTTTATAAGTTATAAGTTGAGCTAAAATTTATTTTGGCAAACACCCCCCATAAGTGCTTGTTAACGGAGGAATTTGGGAAAACAAATTCGGGGAGGGTTGCTGGTATTGTGGTGGTGGTTGACGACGGTGAACGGCGTAGAACGTTTAGGGTTAGGGTTTTCGATTTGAGAATGGCTGAGATTGTATGCTGAGATGTGTAGCAATTAAGATCGAATATTGAATTCTCTCTTTTTTGTGCTAGGGTTTGCATCGTGCCATACAATGTGCCTACGTACCCTTATTTATAGGGATCAAGCCAAACGTAGTTCTTGGAGAACAAGTAATTGAAACGGACTAGGTTTCCTTATTCGGGGAAGTCCATTGGATCGGGATCACCGCCTTTAGTAGAATCCTCATGGGCTTTCAAGCCCAACTATTTTCTCGGAATGTGGCGGTCAAGTCATTGACCCGAGATTGTCGGTGTCAATGCCCACCTTGAGCCACCAAGGGAGAATAACTAGTCATAGGGCTAACCCTCAGGATCCCTAAGGACGACTCCTCAATTAAGGAAATCCCTACTTATTTAGGAAAAGTCCTATCTTCATTTCATTTATCTGGAAAAGATGCCCCTTTTATAACCATAGGGCGAAGCCCTCAAATGGGCGAGCCCTTTTAGTTTAGGCGACGCTCTTTAATAAGATGGGCCTTAGCCCAACTGGTATTTAGATATTTCTTGAAATGTAGACCTTCCCAAATTAGGGCGAGACTGATTTCTGGATGTAACAACTACCCCCCAGTTTCTTGCAGTAATTAATTTCAAAAGAAACTACTTTCATGAGAATCGTTTATCAATTAAGGCGAGCCCTCTTAGTGCTCCACCAGAATTCTTTACGCGGGAAATGAACTGTCACGCCTTGACACTCTTCTCAAGAACCAATCAATTGAAGCCACGTGGGCTCAGGTTTTCTCTATAAAAACTCGGAAATTTTCCTTATTTGTTATTCACATCTCCAAAAAACTTTGCTGAAGTGCTGCAGAATTGTCTTTGACCAAGTAGGCGAGGCTAATTTTACTCCCAGGCGATCTCTCCACTAGCTTTTAACAGGCGTCCTCTTTTTCCAAGTAAGATACATTTCTTTTCTCCTATTTTCATTATCTTACTTTAATTGCACACTAATAACAAAAACGCCGTTTTAGTTACAAATAAATTATCCCTATAACTAGATTAGGATGACGCTAAGGTTCTAGGGCGAGGACTTCTTTCTAACCTTTCCTTTTTCCCAAATATCTTCTTTCTAATAGTCCTCGCCCTTCGTTTTTCAGATGTCAAAGGAGAGGTCTGTATCTGAAGGTAGAACGGCATCGACCTCTGATGCTTCACCCCCACATTCTTCTCGAGGCGACCCTGACCATAGGTGGCTTAGGGCACATAATAATATTACTAACTCAACTAGGCGACCCTTATCACCCTTTAACCAATCCCTGAACCAAAGTCCTCGCCCATATGGAGAGGTCGAGGATTTATCCAGCACCTATCATGCTCAAGATTTGGGCGATGAAGAAAATGAAGATGATCTTCACGACTTATTTTCCGAGCTTGATCCACAAAAACCGGGACCTTCCTGTATTGGTCGAGGCAGAGGGAAAGATTTAAAGAGATTCGAAAATATCATTCGCGGGGATGATAGTGAAGAATCAACTAATGAAGATAATGAAATAATTTCTGACGATGACACGATATATTCAGCCTCGCCCGTGAATTACATAATGGAAATGCCCTCGCCCTCAAACAACCCTTTCAAACCAGAAATTTATAAACATGAAGTTGACCTGGATTTCGCGGAC
Source organism: Kitagawia praeruptora (assembly GCA_037693485.1). NCBI lineage: Eukaryota > Viridiplantae > Streptophyta > Magnoliopsida > Apiales > Apiaceae > Kitagawia > Kitagawia praeruptora. Next base: position 3,687,679 of record CM075347.1, read on the forward strand.
GACGTTTCAGAAGAAGAAAAGATCGAGATGAGAAAAGAGAAAGGAATCGTCTCTTGTGCCGGCCTCGCCTCTGAAATCTCATCAGAAAATATTATGTGGATGATAGAGTATTACAACCTGATGGGTAAATGGTATCGCCCTAGATCTTTCATGCGAATGCACCTCTTCGAAATCAATGGCCTCCCTATTCCACGTATGATGCTAACTCCTCAGCTAGTTGAGCTCGGTTTTGGATGGCCAATCCATCCCTTCCTTCTGGAGATTGTCAATCACTATAACATTGCCCCCATTCAGCTCTCGCCCAATAGTTATAGGTTGGCTATTGGAATTTATATGATGTATATGAAATGCAAATACCAGGCACCAACCATGGAAGAACTCTCATACTTTCTGGACATCAGGCGATGCGGCACTGAATTTGGCTTTTACTACCTCGCCCTCTGGCCAAAACACAATAAAAAAAGGCTTTTCCAAAGGTAACCCAAGCAACATGAAGTTATGGAAGAATGATTACTTCTACTTCTACGACATCCCTAGGATCAATCCTCAATTTAACATTGAGCCAAGTAAGTTTCTTCACTTTATTGTCTTCGCCCTTTACTTACCTTATTACCTTCCTCTTACATTCCGCTTTTGTTAGATAAACCTCCTCCATCTGATCTACAAGGCGAGGCCTTACAAAGAGCTGAACATGTATCAAACCTGCCTCGAGCAGAAAAAGACTTGGATCTTCTTGTCACTCCTGAATCCTTACTTGCGTATAGCTTTTACAATAAAGGTTTCGGGAAAGTTCCCTACATTAAATTTAAAAAGAACATGTCCAGAAAAACTCTAAAGAAAAAGATTAAGGGATTCACCGGAAAAGGTCTCGCCCCTTTCCCAAGTATTCTCATTCTTGTAACTTTTTCTTGTATATCTTATTGTTGTAACTTTATTTACCTTAACCTCGCCTTTTACAGGTAAAATGGCAGAACTACCTTTTGGGGAGAATCCATTCACTGAGGAAGTTGTCATAGAAAAGGCGCCACCTTCACAATCTCAGCCGACCCCTTCAACAGTCCTCGCCCAACCTGTCCCTACTGCCAAAGATAAAGAGAAAAACGCAAGGAAACGAGGAGGCGGGGATCCAGATTTTGATGGGAGAAAAGGCGATGCTGCTAAGAAAGGCAAACACGTAACAGATGGTCCATCAACAGGTGTCGCCGGGTTATTCGGTGACCTTGCAGCAAAAAACTTTGATGAAGACACTGTTAAGTCTTGGTGTCGCCGAGATCGAATTGAGGCCAGCTTCTGCTTCAAACAAGGCCTAGGCGAGGCCTTTTTGCATGGTTTGGACCACGTGACAAAACTCGAAGAAGAGGTCACCAAGCTAGAGAAATCCCTTGACAATGCTAAAAAATCGTCTTCCTACTATAAAGGCCAGCTAAACGAATCGGAAAAGAAGCTGTTTAATTTGGGCGAGACCCATAAAGCTGAGAAGAAACGCCTTGATGATTCTATTGCAGAAATCAAAGACATCGCCCTGAAAAAGGAAGATGCCCATGCCAAAGAAGTAGAAAAACTTCAATCAGAGATTAATGAACTCAAAGCTAGCAAGCGCAACTATCAAAAGGGGGCCTACTCTGAAGGATTCCTAGCTTATCTTTGCAACTTCTTGGCTGGCGACCCTGATTATGACTGGGCTTCACATTTTGCACCTTCAACTCCTGCTTTTATGGATAAGTTCAAAGCAGAAAACGCCCCAGCTATTGAGAAGGCGAGAACAGCCCTTGAACAGAAGATTGCCAAGGAACTTGCAGCTGTAGAAGAGGAGAGGAAGAAGGGGAACCAAGAGGGCGAGCGTACAAATGTAGCCTCGCCTTCTAACAATGTGGGAACATGACTATCTGAGCTACTTATTATAGCAAACTTCTTTGGAGTGCGGGCCCTCCAATAATGGCCTCGCCTGGATGTAACCTTTAAACTTTATCTCGTACCTTTCAACTATCCGTGGAGTGCACGCCCTCCTTTCAATGCGTTGCCTTTGTAATAACTGTATTCTGAATTTTCATCTATCCTTTTATTTACTTGTCTATCTATGATATGCCTTTTTTAAATTTTTATAATCTCCTGAATCAGGCGACCCCCTAATTCAAGGAGTCGCTTTTAAATGTGTCCTCGCCTGTTTTGATGATCCACAGTAGCTTGGAAGTATACTCCTCTCAAGAAGTTATATCTTTCAAATACCTTCCTCAATTCTTCAGGACACCCTCCTCTCGGGAGGTCGTATCCTCTTTCTAGAAATACCCTCCTCTCGGGAGGTCATATTCCCAAAGTCGAACCTTGATGAGGCCCCGGAAGTACGGACATCCCCCCCGGAAGTACGGTTTTTGCAAGGATTTTATTATCGGGATACCCTCCTCTCGGGAGGTCATATCCAATATTTCAAAAAACACTCTCCTCCTGGGAGATAATGCTCTTGAAAACATCATACCTTGATGAGGCGCCGGAAGTACGGACATCCCCCCCGGAAGTACGGTTTTTGCAAGGATTTTATTATCGGGATACCCTCCTCTCGGGAGGTCATATCCAATATTCCAAAAACACTCTCCTCCCGGGAGATAATGCTCTTGAAAACATCGTTATAGCTTTATCAAGATCTCCTTAGAGGAGATCATCTTTTTCATATATTTCACGAAGATCCTCCTTAGAGGAGGTCATCTATCATAGAAATTTAACAAGAGAATTTAAGGAAAAACAAGCATGTTTTATTCATAAATATAAATCCTGGCTAAGAAGGTGTACATGCACTACCCCCCTAGACTTTTTTCGAAAAATAAATTGAGGAAAAGTTTAATAACATCAAACCAGGTATATTATTGGTAGTACTTCTTCAGATGCTCCATGTTCCAAGCACGAGGAATATGCTTCCCTTTCATGTCTGCCAAGTAATAAGTACCTTCCCACAAAGCGGCTCTCACCCTATACGGCCCTTCCCAATTTGCACCAAATACTCCATGATTCTGTATTTTTGTGTTTGGCATGACTCGTCGAAGGACATAATCACCCACTTTCAAAGGCCTAGCCCTCACTTTAGTATTGTAATACCGGGCAACCCTTCGCTGATAAGATACCAACCTCGTCTGAGACGTAGCCCGAAATTCTTCTACCATGTCAAGATAAAGGCGATGATTCACTTCATTTACTTCCGGCTGAAAATGATCTCTGCGAAAAGAGCCTGCTCCTAACTCAACAGGAACCATAGCTTCACATCCATATGTCAAAGCAAAAGGAGTTTCCCCAGTAGTGGTTCTAGGAGTCGTATTATAACTCCAAAGAACATTAGGCAACTCCTCCGGCCAATTCCCCTTGCTATCATCCAACTTTGCCTTCAGAGTATGCATTTGACTATTGGAATATCCTCACAATCCATTATGAATTTTCCCTTCTTCGCTCTAAGACTCCTTTGTTCTTCTTCCTCATCAGTCACGTCTTCGACAATCCCTTCTTGATACTGGCTTTGATCGACTACATGAGGGGGAGCCTCAATCATCAAGACTCTATAATTTGCATTGCAGTACCTTCTTTCATCATAACCAATTGCCGTACCTGCATCAAAGAAAACCTTGCTCTCATATGCTTTCGTAACATCTTCCATCATAACTTCGACGGTTTCCCCCAGAGAGGGAGGTGCTTCCAAAAGAAAAAGTGGTGTGCTTAATTTAGCCAATTCCTCATAATTGGACAAAGTGTCATCCTCAGGGAATTCCACTGTATACACCATACTAGTAACCGCCTTTCCTGACGATTTGGGTCCGAAAGATTTCAAGGTTTCCTGAGCACTCTCCTCTTTGAAATCTAGCATATCCTCTCCTTGCTTACCCTTCGAAGAAGACTTCATCATTTTATTATAGCAATCCCGAGAATCGTACTGACATCCTTTTACGCATCCAATCCCTGCAGGCGTAGGGAACTTCATCGCCAAATGGTAGATTGACGTCACTACCCTCATTTCCTTTAAAACCGACCGTCCCAGTAATGCATTGTAACATGTAAGCTGATCAACCACAAGAAACTCAAAAACCTGAGTAGCAGAATAGGGCTCTTCTCCTAAAGTAAGAGGTAATCTCACAGTACCCTTAACACGAACAGAATCCCCTGTGAAACCGTATATATGAGTAGTTCCCTGAGTCATCTCCTTATCCAGCAGCCCCATCTTCTTATAAGTTCCATAATAAAGGATGTTTACAGAACTCCCATTCTCAATAAACACTCGATGAATACTCCTAGACCCGATTTTTACATTAACAACTAAGGCATCACTATGTGGATGATGAACCCACCTTGCATCTTCCTCGGAAAAAATAATCTGGGTGTCCTCTCCTTTGAAAATCTTCGGAGGTCTTTCTGATAAATGATTGACATTAGTAAGCGGAGGATGTTTAGCTTCTCGAGCGTATCTCTCCATAGCATTCCTCCCATTCCCTCCAATGTGTGGACCACCAAAAATCGTATGAATATTGCTTCCCGCACGAACGGGATCTTTTCTTGCTGTTCCGGCTTATCCTTATCGTCGGGACCTTCCTTCTTGTTCCCCTCCTCTGGGGGAATAGGACCCTTCTGCCTCCGTACCTCCTTCACCCATTCAGTCAGTTTTCCATTCCTGATCAACAACTCAATTTCTTCCTTCAAATGCCGACATTGATAAGTTTCATGTCCACTTGACTCATGATATGCGCAGTATCTCCTTTTATCCTTCGATGCATTTTTTGAAAGTGGTTTAGGTATACTGTACAACCCTTCTCCTTTTGTGACTTCGAATATATGATCAATAGATGCCACCAAGGGCGTAAAAATGCTGGCCTGGGGAAATCCTTGATTCTTCTGAGTATAGAGTGGCGGAGGTGGATAGCGACGCAATGGGCTAGGTGACCTCGACCGTTCCTCTCTTCTGGTCTCAACAATATTAACATTACCACCTCCTGTCTTCCTCTTATCATTCCTAGGACTTGGCGACCTCTCTTTGCGCTTCCCCCTTCGATTGGATTCCGAGTAATCATTTCTTTTTAAGGCTTCCTCCTCTCTTTTAAATGGTTCTGCTTGCGAATACAATGCTGCGAGAGTAGGAGGTTCTTTCCGTTGAAGTTCCTTCCAGAAATCCGAATTAACTCTTACCCCAGCAATAAGGAAATTCTTAATGGTCTCATCCGAGGCCCCTCGAACAGTAGGCACCTCTGCATTGAATCGTCGAAAATAAGATTGAAGAGTCTCCCCATCTCTTTGCTTTATATTAGCTAAGGTAGTAACAGGGGGAGCGTAAACAATGGAAGACTGGAATTGAATCAAAAACATTCTACGCATCTGTTCCCAAGAGGTGATGGAGGCCGGTCCCAACTTCTGAAACCATTGATGTGCATTCCCCCGTAGAGTGGAAGCAAGCAGTCTGCATTTCGTCAAGTCTTCAACTTGGTAGAGTTCCATCTCGGTATTGAACCTTGCGATATACTCAGCTGGGTCTGAACTTCCTGTGAATCTTAGATCCCCAACTCCACGGAAGGAAGGTGGAAGAGGTGCTTCTCGTACAGCAAGTGAAAAGGGAGATGGAGCCGGCTCAAACATAGCACCTACATGTCCCTCTGATTGTGCCAACAGCCTACGCAGGGCATTCAAATCAATATCTTCAAACCCAGGAAGTCTACGGGGCGCTTCCTCACGTCGCTGCTGGTTCATTATCTCCTCAAATCGATATCGATCTCCAACAGTAGAGTTCTCTGGGCGGGAAAAATTATATCCGCGGGAGGCCATCAGATCTCCCTCCAAATTGGATTCTACAGGTCCCCTCTGTCTCCCTTCTGCTTGATTAAAGAGATTGGCATACAATCTTCTCTCCCCATACCCCAAGCTGTAATGATTCTGGTCTCTCATCTGAGGATCATTGTTTTCAGTCCGAACCATCGTAAGTGTCGCAGGATCAGATCCTCCCAAAATCTCGTTCTCATGATAAGAACGTTGCCTTTCCTGTTCTAAGATCCTCTGACTTCCAGTTCGAACCCCTCCAGTTTGAATTGACCGTCGGGGTTCCTCTCTATCCGGAGGGAGTTCAATATACGGATCGCCAAAAGTTAAAGCCCTAGGAGTGATAGCTTGAAACCTTTGATTCCCTCCAATCTCCCCAATGACTCGAACATCTCCCTCAAAAGGAATCTCCCTGCGTTGGTCACGCTGGTAGTTCATGTCAGGTTCTCTACCAACGCGTTGATCTCCAACTGGTGTCTGATGGCTCGATCCCCAGCCATTGTTTGGGCGTCGTTCGACTTGATTCAGACGAGATCCTTCGAGAAACTGCCTCTCCCTTTCCATAGCATCCATTCTTGCTCCCATCCGAGTAATTGTATTGCCCATGTAAGTGATCTGGTCAAAAAGTTCAGTATTACTCATTAGAACGGGAGGGTCTCCTCCTATCCGTGGAATTGGCCGTCTATCAGGCATCCTAGGCGTTCCTGACCTTCGGCGCGAACCCCCCGAGCGATCGGGACTCCTTATCACAGAGTTCCTTGCGACAGAATTCCTTGGTGGCGGAGGGGGCAGGTTTTCGCTTGTCCTAACTTCTTCCATACGTCGATTATCAACACGTCCTTGGTTTGACTGCGACATCCTTCCTCCTAAGATGTCAAAAGGCCCTCCTTCTAGCGCCACTTGTTAACGGAGGAATTTGGGAAAACAAATTCGGGGAGGGTTGCTGGTATTGTGGTGGTGGTTGACGACGGTGAACGGCGTAGAACGTTTAGGGTTAGGGTTTTCGATTTGAGAATGGCTGAGATTGTATGCTGAGATGTGTAGCAATTAAGATCGAATATTGAATTCTCTCTTTTTTGTGCTAGGGTTTGCATCGTGCCATACAATGTGCCTACGTACCCTTATTTATAGGGATCAAGCCAAACGTAGTTCTTGGAGAACAAGTAATTGAAACGGACTAGGTTTCCTTATTCGGGGAAGCCCATTGGATCGGGATCACCGCCTTTAGTAGAATCCTCATGGGCTTTCAAGCCCAACTATTTTCTCGGAACGTGGCGGTCAAGTCATTGACCCGAGATTGTCGGTGTCAATGCCCACCTTGAGCCACCAAGGGAGAATAACTAGTCATAGGGCTAACCCTCAGGATCCCTAAGGACGACTCCTCAATTAAGGAAATCCCTACTTATTTAGGAAAAGTCCTATCTTCATTTCATTTATCTGGAAAAGATGCCCCTTTTATAACCATAGGGCGAAGCCCTCAAATGGGCGAGCCCTTTTAGTTTAGGCGACGCTCTTTAATAAGATGGGCCTTAGCCCAACTGGTATTTAGATATTTCTTGAAATGTAGACCTTCCCAAATTAGGGCGAGACTGATTTCTGGGTGTAACAGTGCTTATGGTCTTATAAACCATAAGCTAACAGTAATGTGAGTTCCCAAACAGGCCCTGAGTTATTTTGAAATGCGCTTTTGTGTATTCCTTATTTTATGATTAAATCTTTGTACCTATGGCGTTTAATGATTTCAGCGGCTGATGGCTGTATATGTTGCCTCTCACTACAAAACTCTCCAAACGATTTATAACTAATGGCTGATGTGCCAGCTCACCACTTGTTTGTGTTGCTTGGTATTTGTTGTTTTTTACTGATATTTTATTTTATCTCCAACTTTAATCAAGATAGGCTTACCTATTGACATTTATTGCAGGCCCATCTTCCTGATATTCTCTGTGTCCTCCAGGTTTATCTTCTTTGGTGGCAAAATTGTTCTAACTTTGTTTCTATAGACCAACTAGCATGATTTTGAATTTTTTATGTTGATACCTGCTCTTGTACTAATGATTCTAGTCAATTTTGTAAAAATTGCTAATCGGCACAGTGACCTTGTAGCTATTAACTGTATTATCGGAACACTAATTGGATATGGTTGAGGTTTATACACAAGCAAATCTTCTGACATGTATGAATAAGAGAATTAAGTCATCTGCTGTACACTTTTAAGAGCACATAAATCCTTTAAGCATTAAGTAGATGATGTGCAAGAGTCAGGAAGATAAATTTGAGCTCTATCAAGGCTTGGCCACGACATCGACAAGTACATCTCTATTCTTTAGTGGAAGTTCATATAAGAAAACTATGCATGGTAATCACAACTGCTCTGATAAGTACATCCCTGTGAGGGAAGCCTGGAAATAAAGATATAGTGATCTGATGTTCTCATACATTGCTTTTATTCAAGATTGCTTGTACTCGAAAACAATGTTTAGATGGTGATATGCTTTGTTGTTTTTTGTTCCTGCAATTATCCTAATTCCTATATTGCTGTCGTCAGCTAATACTAAAATTCAAACTTACTCTGCAGAAATTTGAGCTTTTACCCTTTTTTATGATTCGTCTTTTCAATACATGCCAAAGCTCCTTTTTCCCATCAATATTTTGAAGTATACCAAAGGCTATCTGGCATCTCTGTCTTCTGTATGTTTCTTTTTTTACTGAGTTACTTTGAAAAGACTGTTTTTCTCTATGTTTAAGGTATCTTCTTTGTTGATCTTTAAAAATTAATTTTCAGGAAAGGTATATATTAATAATATAGTTGGTAGTGCTTACTATATTGCTCCTGAAGTACTGCAACGTAATTATGGAATGTAGATTGATATCTGGAGCGCTGGAGTTATTTTGTATATTCTACGTAGCGGGGTACCTCCATTTTGGGCAGGTAAATGAAACATTAGCAGTTCGTCAGGCCTTTCATTTCGATTTATCTTTTATGCATTGGATGTGCACCAAAAAGATACTGTATTTACTCTCTTTTTTTGTACAGAGAATGAAAAAGGAATATGCGATGCAATACTGGAAGGAGTGATTGATTGGCTTTGAAGGCGAACCATGGCCATCAGTCTCAAACAATGCAAAAGATATGGTAGAAAGATGTTGACACAGGATCCAAGGAGAAGGATTACTTCTACAAAAGTTCTTGGTATATCATTTCTTACTTAAGAACATTTTTTCAAGTGTTATTTCCAGTGTTCTAAAAATCGGGTGAGGCGGCCGCCTAGGCGGCGCCTAGGCGGTAGGCGGGAATAAAACGTCCCGAGGCGGGCCGAGGCGGGAAATTAAACGTTTTTTTAGAAAATCGGTCTGAGGCGGGCTGAGGCGGGTTGAGGCGGTCCGAGGCGGGCTGAGGCGGGCTGAGGCGGTCAATAATAAAAATTGCTGAAAAAGTAAAAAATCGACAAAAAAATGGCAAAAATCGTTGAAAAAGTCAAAAATTGACAAAAATATTTGGGAAATTGATATCTACTTGGTTAAGAACTTAAGATTGTTTTTATTCGGGCAATAAAAAATTGATATATGATATTTTTTGTAATTATAATATTATATAAATATAAATATTAAAAATAATATTTAAATACAACCGATTAATGCTCCGATTAATCCGTCCGATTAATCCCCGCCTACCCGATTAATCCCTAGGCGGTACCTCAACCGCCTAGCTCCGCCTAGCGATTTCTGGAACACTGGTTATTTCTAAGCCTTGATTCATCTACCGTGGTTTTTTCTTTTTTTTGGTAGTAGCATCGCCTTTTTTTAGAAGATTGAAAGTTTTGGGAACAGGAGAGGATTTATCAACTGGGGAACTTTTTTCACAGAAGGAATTTAGAAAGTATTTCTCACATTGTTCACATTAACATAATAAAATAATAAAATTAATGGTAATTAATCGATTGCCTTTTTCATATTTATTTTTAGTTAAAGATATTACCTTTTATAAACACATAAAAACATCAATCGTTTCATATCTTTCGATCATTAATATTTTCTTTCGAATTAAAAAATACGTTATCTTTTTAATTTAAAACAAATCTTACAATCATTAATATATACCCGAAAATATCACACCATAATTTTCAACAAAAATACAACATCTAAAATAAATAATAATATAATATAATTAATTGTAATTAGTCGATTGCTTTTTTCACATTTACTTTTAGTTGAAGATATTACCTTTTATAAACATCAATCGTATCATCATATTTTTCGGTCATTAATATTTTTTCTTTCTAACTAAAACACATTACCTTTTTTCGTCAAAAAAAAAAAAAAAACACATTACCTTTTAATTTAATCATTAATATGTAGCCTAAAAAATCACACCATACTTTTCTATTATTATTAAAATATATTAAAATCGTATACGTTATTTATAATAACGAAATATTAGTATAATCCGTAAACATAAGTATACTAAATTATATCAAATTAAAATTAAAAAAATATTATATAAAAACTAATTATAATATTAAATAAAATTTATAAAATAATATAATAAACCGTGCATTGCACATTACCTTTTTCACATTAATATAATAAAATTAGTGGTAATTAATCAATTGCCTTTTTCATATTTACTTTTAGTTGAATATATTACCTTTTATAAACACATAAAAATATCAATCGTTTCATATCTTTCGATTATTAATATTTTTTTTTCGAATTAAAAAATATGTTACCTTTTTAATTTAAAACAAATCTTACAATCATTAATATATACCCGAAAATATCACACCATAATTTTCAAGAAAAATATAACATCTAAAATAAATAATAATATAATATAATTAATGGTAATTAGTCGATTACCTTTTTCACATTTACATTTAGTTGAAGATATTACCTTTTAAAAAAACCTAAAAATATCAATTGTATCATATCTTTCTTTCTAACTAAAACACATTACCTTTTTATTTAATCATTAATATATACCCGAAAAAATCACACCATATTTTTCTATTATTAATAAAATATATTAAAAATCGTTTACGTTATTTATAATAAGAAAACATTAATATAATCCCTAAACATAAATATATTAAATTATATCAAATTAAAATTTAACTAAAAAATAGTATATGAAAACATAATTATAATTTTAAATAAAATTTATAATGTAATATAAGAAACCGTGCGTTGCACGGATTATAAGCTAGTTATTATAATTTTAAGATTATTTCATTGAAGATTTTTAATTGTGCTTAATGATCTTAAAGTTAAACTTTAAGTATAGTAATATCCTAAAGCTAAATCATATTTCAATACAAAAATAAGGGTATTTTTGCAAATACAGGGTGAATTTTATTATTACAAAAATGCCATCTAACTTTTGTATATAAAATACAAATGACTTTAGGTAATTTTCCTACAATTAACTGTAGGAACATTTTTCTCTTTTTGATTAATATATTTTAACAATTTATTTATATAAAATTGTGTTATTCATATACATTTCATTTCAAATAATGAATTTGAAATGACATGATTTGAATTGTCCTTACAAGTTTTCATGTTTATACTAATATTTGAATGTATTGAATTTCAAGTAAGATCAAATTTTAATTTTTTAAGTATCCGAACATATTATTTAACCGAATTAATAAAAATTTCTAATAATATCCAATTCTCAAAAGGGCTACTAAACGATGTCAAAACATCACAAATTCATTGCTAAAAGTAGCAATTAAAGTGCTAATATCTTTCTTATCTACTAGCTTTATATTCGTACGATGAAAAGATTAAATTATCAATATTTTGTAAAAAAATTATTAAAAAATTTTCTTTTTCAAATAAAGAAATATTTTTTTCAAGAATTTCTCATATATATTGTTTCAAATTTTTATTTTTCACTTTTAATAAAATTATACATATATATATATATCATAATTATATATATATATATACCAAAATAATAATAGAAATACGTTAATTTTATAATAATAATTAATAAATATGTTGAATGGTACTCCCTCCGTCCTTTTTGATTCTTAACACTTTCTATTTTGGGATGTCCCAATAGATTCTTAACATTTCCTAAAATAGTAAGTTTCAACACTATTACACCCACTACTTCACTTATTTTAACAATACTTTACACTATTACATCCACTACTTAACTTATTTTAACTATAAAATCACTATTACACCCACTACTTCATTTATTTTAAAAATATTACACCCACTATCTTGGTTTCCGTGTAAAAAGCAAACGTTAACATCCCATTGGGACGGAGGGAGTATATAATATTGAATTTGTATTAATTTAGTTTAAATTTAATTGTTGATGAAATTTTTTTTTTTTTGTAATTTTTAGTTTATTAAATTTTACTTTTTTTTATTGTATAATATTTTATGTCTACATATATATACATTTTCGGAAAATTCTTTTAATTTATTTACAAATTTAGTACTACATCTACGATTTTCGAAAAAAATAACACGACCAAACGATATTTTGATTTTTTCAATAAAAATTGCAATGTTTTTTAGTGTAAATTTAAGAAACATGTTTGTTGTAAAACTTATAAGTAAATATTTTAATACATTTATATTTTAATGTATTTATTGGTTATTTTTTTTATGGATCTTTATGTGATAGTTATTTTTTTGACTAATTTATAGCTGTTATTTTTATAAATTATATTATAAAGTTTAGCCTAATATATTTTTTTAATTTCATTATTTTGCGGCATTTTATTTTTAAATATTAGATTATATAAAATATAATTGAAATATGTTAATTATTATATTTGTATAATTTTTCTGTTTTGTTTATGTACTAAATATACTATCTATAAATTGTTTAGAGTTCTTTATTATGGTGTTTTTTCATGTGTGGGAGGTGCTTTTTTTTTCTAAGTATTTTTAATTCTTTTCAAATGTTCTATTGATAATATTAATTTTGTAATTAATATTAATTAAGTTTTCTAAAAACAACTTGTAAATGTGTTACATTTTTTTAGTTAATATTTGTTGTATGTGTATTACATTTTTTTTTTAAGAATTTTAGTTATTGAATTTAGTATTTATATAAAGTTAGCATTTGTTTTGTAAAATACATTTTGGTGAATTTTAATATCATTTATAATTATAAAATCTAGCAACGTGTCAACTTATTGTAATTTTTATTTGCTGCCGCACAACATATGTCAACTGATTATCAATTGAACTGCTTACATTGACAGTTCAGATTAATTAGTTATAAATATTTTATAGGGTCTTTTTAGACGAGTACGGAGCTAATTATGGAAAAGAAGTAGAATGTTGCATTGCTGGTGATACCAAATCGTCATTTATGTTACATTTATGCTATGTAACCCAAAAATATTTTTATATAAAATTTTTAAATGATGTGACATAGTTGACCTAATATTTTGAAAAGTTTTAATTAATAAAATTTATGCGAATACAGGAAGATTATTATAATACTAATAAAATTTTGACATAAGACATTTAGAAACAAATTTGAAGATTCTAACATTATTTTTTTTGCCAAGTAACATTTTCTTTTTAGATAATAATAAAGCCTAAACATTATGAACTAGCTTAACAGTGGCGGAGCCGGCCTCCCACACTAGTGGGAGCTAGTTTTTTTTTTTTTCCAAAACATAAGATTATAATAAACTAGTTGATAAAGTCGCGCTTCGCGGCGGCAACTTCATAATTTTTTTAAAGAATTTTTAATATATTATCAAATATCAAATTTTAAGAGTTAATATGGTGTTTATTGAGAATCGCTCTCTCATAAAACACTATTCTTCCTATTAAGTAAAAATCGAAACTCCAATTTTAATTTATATTATTATGGATACTCGTATAATAATTTTTATTCTTAAAAATCGAACTCTAAAAATAAAATAAAGTGCATAGCATCAATATCAAATTCTAATATCTAATATAATCTTTTCTAGTGAGCCGTCTTCCCGCTAAACACGTTTCAAGCCGCTCTCATTTGGAAACCGTAGTTCTAACTTCAATATATATTATTGATGATATTTCTCTTATAAAATAACATTTTTCCAAAAAAATTAAAACCTAAAATGAGAATAAATTTCAATTTTTACATTTTTTAAACTTTCTAATATTTATTGTGTTTTAAAAAGTTAATGAAAATACATCTTAGCTTTTCTATATATTATAATAGATATTCATGTATTTATTTAAAGGTTTCGCATGAAAATGTTTTTCTATTATATTAACACACCAATTACATTCTTTTTTTTATACGAAGGCTTTTCGTGAAGAGAATAATATTAAATTTACGAATACATTTCCTAATGCAAGTATTAACTTGTATAAAAAACATAATTTATTTTTAGGGCGAAAACCTAAATTAAAGGATTTCTAGTAATATCGATATATAGTTTCAAAAAATCGTAAAAAACATCTCCATCGTCCACGTATTCTACATCCAATAAGACATTTTATTATATGCATCCTTTGGATATTCAAACACATTTTCTACTTCCAATAAAAAAATTAATTAAATTTTATCTTATATTGTAACATCAATAATAAATTTTAATATTTGACGTAAAATTCTCTAATGAACCGTTTTCTCTTTAAATACATTCTTCCTATTGAGTCATTCTTTCGTAAAAACAGAAATCCCAACTTTTACATATATTGCTTGTATAATAATTGTTATCCATAAAATAGAACCCTAAAAATAAAATGAATTTTATATCATCAATATCAATTTATAATAGTTAATATGATTTTTCATAGTGAGCCGTCTTTCGCTAAACACATTTTGAGCCGCTCCCATTTAGGACCGATGTTCCAACTCCGTTACATATTATCGATGATACTTTTCTCTTACAATAACTTAATTCCTTAAAATCAAAACCAAAAAATAGAATGAATTCCAATTTTATTTTCTATAAACTTTCTAAAATTTATTGAGTTTTAATAAATGAAAATACATCTTATTTTCTCTATAATATTATAAATACTATTATATTTATTTACGGCTTCCGCATAAGAATGCCCTTCTATTATATTAACTCATCAATTTTTTTTTATTTTTAAATACGAAGGCTTTTTGTTATGAGAATAGTAATGTATTTATGACTATATTTTCTTACGCAAGTATAACTAACTTATATAAAAAATTAAAAAAGGAATTTTTAGAAAAAAAGATTTATAATTTTAAAAGATCGAAAAATATCTCACCACTGTCCTTATATTCTCTTTTCAATAAAACATATAATTAAATGTCAACTCTATATATTCAACACCTACTCTGCTTCCAATAAAAACTTTTAAATATCTATATTTTTTAGAATATTCGAACTCCTTTTCTCTATAAATTCAAACTATTATTCTATTGGAATCCCAATAATAATTTTAATTATATGTCTTATAAACACATATTCTAACTCCAATATAACTTTTAATTATATATCTTCCATGTAATACAAATTTTTCTCCTCTATAAATTCGAACACCTATTCTACTTCTAATATGTTAAAATATATTTTTATATTTTTTAATATTTAAAATCCAAAAATTCGGAAAAATTAGAAAAATAGATTGGGAGCTTCCAAGAGGTGCCACCTAACCTCCCGAATCGATAAAGCCGCGCTTCGCGACGGTGTTATATTTTTTTTTCCTAAAAGGTTTTCAATATATATGAAATTTATTAGGTAATATATATTACTAAGTTTTATCCATAAACACGTTTCGAGCCGCTCTCGTTGGTATCGAAATCCTAACTTCATTATATATTATTGATGTTCAACTTATACAATAATTTATTTAACATCACTCCACTTAATTATCTTATACAATTCAAAACATTCTACAAATTTAAAAATCTATTCTATTTCCAATAAAACTTTTAATTATACGTCTTACAAAAATATATTCTACTTTCAATATAACTTTTAATTATATGTATTGCGGCCCTCATGTTAAGGTTAAAACCCCAACTTTAACATATATTATATTATTAATATTCGTACAATATTTTTTAACAATAAAAATCGAAACCTAAAAGTAATATAATATCTATATATAACATCAATATCAAGGTCTAATAATTAATACAATTCATTCTTGATTTAAACTTTTTTACAATAAAAGATAATAATAAATGTTAGTTACTATTTACATAGCGATAAAAAATAAAAGAAAAAAGAATATTTATGATTGGGGTTGGATGTACTTACTAAGCAATCTTCAATATAATAATTTCTACTTTTGAACTATTAATATGTCTATATACAAAAAATTTCATAAATTAGTTTTTTCAGTAACGAATGCATAAATTGCCATAAGGTCGATTTGCAATAAAAATAGTAACATGTGAAATAATTTTTTTATATACCAAACAAAGTGAAAATTTTAAAGCGACATTGATTTTAACACATAAAACAACCAATTAAGTGATTATCAAAAACTACAAATCTCAACACTAATACTAATACGAAAATGTAATAATAAATTAAAATATAAAAATTGAACCGAACATAACCAAAATTATCTTCTTTTTTTCCTGACATGAACCAAAATTAGCTGAAGAAACCAAATAAAAAATTTAAGCAAAAATCAGACAGCTACCTAAGGTCAATTGTCACCTTACTCCATGAACCCTTCTTCATCTGCCAGAGTCAGACCGCCACCTTTGGTACTGTTGCCGTCCTTTTATCTCTGCCAGATTAGAGCTAGTCAGGTAGGCGATCAATTATCGTAATTTTGACAAAAAATTTATTGTAATCGAATTTGAATGAAGACACATAAGATTTTCAATATATTGTAGGTGTTTCGACAGCATCAATGAAAACTTAATCTACTTATAATATAATTTTTATTATATGCATTTCTTATTAATTTGAACTCTTCTTCTCTTAAATTCAAACATCTATCTTACTACTAATATATTAAATATAGTTTTTTAATTATCAACATTTTTTAATTCTAATATTTGCAGGTCTTTTCTACTTCTAAAACTTCTAATAGAACTTTTAATGTCTTCCCCATAAATTCGAAGTCTTCTCAATCATATGTTTTTCGTATAAATTCGAACTCTTCTCCTCTATAAATTTGAACACCTATTATACTTCTAATATGTTAAATGATATATTTCAACTTCTAATATAACTTTTATTTATATGTTTTTTCTACAAATTCGAACTCTTATTCACTATAAATTCGAACTCCTATTCTACTTCCAATAGAACTTTTAATCATATGCTTTATATATACTTATTCTACTTACAATAGAACTTCTAATCATATGTCTTCCCTATAAATTCGAACTCTTCACCACTATAAATTCGAACACCTATTCTACTTCTAATATGTTAAATGATATTTTTATATTTATAAGTGTTTAAAATTCTAAAATTCTAGAAAATTAGAAAAATAGATTGAGACGATCTTAGAGCGCCACCTAAGCTCCCGCGTACCCTCCTTTATATATATATTGATGATTTATATTATATTTATATATAAAATGCAACTCAGCTTCACCAAATTTTATAGCATTACTACTTGAACAGTTCAACCAAATGGACTCTCAAACAAAAATCGATCAATGTGTAAAGGAGATGGAGTCGCTGCAATTTCTATATATTTATCGAAATTTTAGAATTTTATATATGGCCTAACCCCTTTATTTCTGTGAACGCTAAAGATGCATGTATATTATATATACAATAGAACGTATAATGAGATCCAATGACCCCACATGACCATCTTCCATCCGTCCTAAAAATGTATTCCGTAGCATATACTTCTACAAAATTATTCCTCCCGTCCAATAGTATAAGTTTTTTTGAAAAAATTACGCATATTAAAAAAAATATTAATTAAATGATATATGTCCAATTATATCTATTATAAATGCATTGATTTTTAAGAATATGGGTTATTGTACACTTTTGGTCATTTCTTATTAATTGCTATATAATTTTTAAAAAGGGTAATTTAAGAAAAATGATAACAAATTTACATTGAAAATTGGAAATAGACATGCATTATGAAAAGACAAATTTTTTCAAAAGAGATTACTATTATGGGGCGAGAGAGTATATGATAATGTTTCGGTTCAGATAATAATTATATGTAGGCTCGGCAATTTGACACGTGACATGTGAACACGACACGAAACGACACGAAAATTATGGTTTTGAGTTTTGATTTTTGGTACACGAAACACGAAAGTACACGAACACGAAATTACATGAAATATTTAGTGTCGGATATGGGTTTTCATTTTGGGTACACGAAAGTACACGAAATATTATATATATAATTTTTATTTTTATATTTTCATTTTGTACTTTCGTTTTGGGTACACGAAATTACACGAAAAGTACACGAAAGTACACGAAATTATACGAAAAGTACATGAAAGTACACGAAATATTATATTATATTTTTATTTCGTGTACTTTCGTTTCGTTTCGTTTCGTGTAAACACGAAACATTTCGTTTCGGGTTCGATTAGGATTGTCAGTACACAAAATAATTTAGTGTCGGTTTCGATTTTAACTCGAAGTACACGAAAACACGAAAATACACGACACGAAAGTACACGACACGACACGATTGCCAGCCTTGATTATATTTGCTTGACATTGATGATTTATGTCATTTCAAGTGGTGTATGTAATTTTTAGAAATAGTCAATTGTTTTTTTGAATATATAAATAAAACAAATTCACTACTACAGAATAGGCTTTTAGCGTCGGTTAAAATAGGCTTTAGGCGTCGGTTATTGGGCGTAGTATATGAAGGCGACGCTATAGGTATAGGCCTATGGCATCGGTTAATTGGGCGACGCATATAATATATTAATAGTGTCGGTTACTTAAAGAACTGACGCTTAAAGTCCTACTATTGGCGTCGGCTGCTTAAAGAACCGACGCTTAAAGTCCTACTATTGGCGTCGGTTGCTTAAAGAACCGACGCTTAAAGTACTACTATTGGCGTCGATTGCTTAAAAAACCGACGCTTAAAGTAAGATTATAAGTGTCGGGTTTTACAAGAACCGACGCTTAAAGTCAATTTTTTTAAAAAAAAAATTTAAAATTGCAATTTCAGTAATCTTATTAATAAAAAAAAATTACATAATCATTCTCTATATCAATTTAGTCACACCAAGAATATTACATAAACTTGAAAAAAGTATGATCTCAGAACAAACAACAACTGAAATCATGAGCTGACGGTTGAAAATCCAGCTGAAAGATAACTGAAATCATGACAAAGATGACTCAGATGATGAGCTGACAGTTGAAAATCCAGCTGAAAGCCACAGGCAACACAGCTTTCTTCCCCTTGCCTTGAACCTGCTCCTCAACTCTCCTGATCTTAGCAGCCAAGCTACAAAATATTCTTGAGCCTTTCTCCCTTCATCCAACAACCCCTTCATATTCGCAACGTTCCATTTATCCACCAGAAAATCAATTATGTCACAGTAAATCCCATGCAGAGTACACTCCAATCTGCTGAGCAACGACAGTGAGGTGTGGAGGATACATTATTACAAATTATATATGTTAAATGCAGAAAACAAATTTATGGATAGTTAAATGATACATTATTACAAACAAGTAGCTAATCACGAAAATCTGTACCTTCCTCAAAAACTGGATGGCTTCAGCACATGCTTTGCTGTCAGTAGAATGAGAAGCAGAGGATGTCCTGCCGTATTAGCAAAACAAATAAAAATGATATACGAGACATCAAAAACTTATAGAAGGTCTCAATGAAATTTTAACTGCGAATGATATGGCTGGTAACATATAAGATATCAAAAACTTATAGAAGGTGGCGAAATAAATGTACAAGTATGCTCCAAGAACCCGGGGCTAGAGAAGGTGGTTCACTTTGTGTATAGCAAGAAGTGGTTTATTTTTAGCAAATAAACTGATAAAAAAGAAGCAGAGAAAGGTATATCAAACAACTGAATATAGTTTAGACTGTAAAGTGGACGCTTCCCATCTATAATGATGCCTTTAATATTGCTACGTTTAATAATGATGCAAGAACTACAATATTCGCAAGCTCATATGCTCCCTCAAAAGAGAGGTTTTATGTGTGTGTGTGTGTGTTAGTCATTGGCGAGGGTATTAATAGGAGAAATTGACCAACCAGAAATGATGGTATCATCAAGAGCTCTTTTCATGTGTTCAGTTAACTCGCTCTCTTGTTGGAGCCCATACAATCAATCAGGTGAAAAATGATTCTCAATTGATTTGAGCTCTTTAAGGCAAGGTATTCAGTGTAGATAAAATAAACATATTATGTAGATAAAGATAGTTCTATATCTGTCATACATCTAACTGAAAGATCACAGTTTAATTCTAGATAAAACAATACTACATATTCTTAACAAGTATTAACAAATTGTAGAAGTTACCTCCAGTTCACAGGCTACATTCCCTGTCTAAACAGAAAAGACCTTAAGTCGACTGAAACAATTTAAATTGCTATATCATCATCTGTGTAACACCACTTCTCAGTAATAGGTTGTTAGATTGGCCTAGAACCATCCTACCAATAACCCACTTCAAGTTTCAACCATTTTAAGTTCTAAACAGGAAGCATATAGATCAATAACTTGGCATCTATAATGTGTTCCGAGTTCCAAGGTTCAGTACTTATACAACAAAACAATCCATGAACCAATATACTACATACATGATACAACTGATAAATATATGAATAAATGAAAAACGTTAATATATTGTAATATACATAGAATAACTATGTTATACGGGCATGAGACAAAATTATTATCCGAGTCAAACACTCAAAGTTATGCACATACATACAATAGACACGAAAAGAAGGGGCATACATATAAGAAATTGATGATAACCTTTCCCAGTAATGAATCATAGCTGGGTGGAACCATGTAATCAGGATAAACATGGCTATCCATTCTCACAAATGGACCTCCAGCTTGCAAGCATGTGGTAATCCTCCCTAAAGATAAGTACAAGTTACAAAATAAATTTTTGGAAACCGCTCATGAAATGAACCATACTCTAAATGGTTGTTGATCAAGTTAGCAATAAACATGACAGACAGACATACCTGGCCCAGGCCTGAAATTTTTGAAAGCATCCTCTACATTTTTAAAAACCCCACCAAAATCTTGATCAGATGACTTCACCTGTATCCTAGTGTTCATCTCCATAAAGTAAAAGGAATCTCTTTCATTAAAAAGGAACTCAACAGTACCAACACCTAGGTAACCTATGGAAGCCGCTGCTGCAACTGCTACATCACCCATCGCTTTTCGCAAGTCAGCAGTTAATGCAAGTGATGGTGCTTCTACAAGCAATTTTTTGTTTCTTCTATGCATAAATTAATTATTTAGTATCTATCACATATATGTGTATCTTATTTAAACTGATGTTTTTCCAACTTACACGCTAAATTGGCATAATCTAACAGATCACATAAAAGGCCACAACCGATTACTGTAAATTTGTGATTAAAGTTAAAACTCAAAGATTTCCATGTAAAAGCGACATGTTCCTTTATGCCTTTATGCAAAGGCAATATCAATAACAATTGAAACTTTCTCTAGTCCACTAGAAAGCCTGTTTATGGCGAAATGGGATTACGAACAATGCTCATCAGGCAATTTGGTGGGTAAGGTATAAGTTTGATACAGTAATAATCCTACTTTATGTGTTATCTCAGATAGCTTCTTCAATCACTTTAAGAACTTATATATATTCATAATCAGTTAGAAACGAACCCTTCATTCAGTGCACTAATCGTAACCCCTAAATCTATTTGATAAATACAAATGAAAACTAACAAAATTGACGAGAAGATCAATCACACAACTCTAGCAGAATTCACATTTTTCATAATTAAAATTGTAACCTACAATTGGAGTTTTGAGATATATACCTGAGCCATGGAGTTCAATAAAACGGACATGCCTTGAGCTTTTTTTTGCAATTAGCAGAAGAGCTTGAGCTCCTTATGCCTTAACTAGCCTGGAAGCCCCGAGTTGACTCACTGAGTCATGAACGAATTCACCGAGTTTGATTGTAACAACATCATTTCTTCACTCTTCATCGCTTAGCGTCTCAGACTCACCAATAAGGGCATCAGACCCGTCATATCTACTGAGTTGCTCCAAGATGAGCATTGAACCATCGAAACGAAGCTTGAAACATCATTTTTGTGATAAAACTAGCAGCAAATCGTATTGACCTATTGATTTGATATGAAAGATGATGTGTACCAATGATTGAGTAGGCTAGGATTTCGAGTGTGATAAATTTAGGGATAGAACCATAGCAAAAATGAATCGAAAGCATATTACATAAAGAACATGAATCCATGATCAATTTTTGTGAACAAAGTATCATTTGGTCGGAACTTCAATGGCAAGATTTAGGATTTTAGTCGGGTAGAGAATTGGGGGAAAGAAACCGAGCGCCATGGCCTGTGTAATTGTGGGTATAATTATGAATTTGTTACTTCTTATTTTCTAAAGTAGCTGTCAAGATTAAATCTAACCACAATCTAATGGCTGAAATAATTCGATTAAAAATATTAGTAATATAACTCGTACATTATCAATTCTAAAATAAAATCATAATATATTTTATATCAAATTTTATATTTTATACAAAAATATAATTTTTTTGGGAAAAGTAAAGTTAGAGCCAAATATCACTTGGGGAGAAATTATATGCCCTTTATTTTGATATTGTGCGGATCATGTGTCTTTTATTTTCATCGGGTTCAGTGTTGTCTTAAAATAATTTTACATTTGTTATTTAAAATTTTTAATTTTTTAACAATAAAAAAATAATACGTATTTGTAATAAATATTTATAATAAATAAATCTAATAAGCTATTTATTTGGATCCTAGGTTCTTCTATGTTTTGCCCATTCTGGTTGCGTTGGATTTTCGTCCCGCAATAACATGTTGATTGTTTGATGATTAGTCAGCATCTTGAATATATAGTATGATATTTTTTATTCAATTTAAATTTTTTAATTAGAATGGTATAATATAAAATAACGTATTATTTGTATAAAAATATTGTTTGTATATAATTTAGCTTTTTTTAAAAAATTATAATACTTTTAGCGTCGGTCAAATGTAAGACGACACATAAAGTACAAAAAAAGTCAGTTTAGGCGTCGGTTGTGTAAAGACCGACGCTAAAGGTCGGTTTTAGGCGTCGGTTGTTTCATGATCGACGCTAAAGGATCGGTTTTAAGCGTCGGTTGAGTAATGACTGACACTAAAGGGTCTGTTTTAGGCATCGGTTGTTTATGACTGACGCTAAAGGTGGGTTTTAAGCGTCAGTTGAGTAAAGACCGACGCTAAAGGGTCGATTTTATGCGTCGGTTATTTCATGACCGACGCAAAAGGTCAAACAAAAATGACATTAAGCGTCGGTTAAGCCCGCAACCGACCCCTAAAGTATGTATAGGTCACGGCTCCCTATATAATCGACGCTAAAAGTGCGACGCTAAAAGACATTTCTGTACTAGTGATTGGAGCTAAGTCGAATATTTTATCGGTTATTTTTGCACAACTAGGGAATTTTTTTTACCGATTTTAAGTAAACATCATATGTTTGTAATTTTCAATTGAATGAATATTTCACTCTAGGTTAGCCCCAATTTAATTACTATAAAATTCTTAATCTATCTTAACTCAGAAAATTTGGAACTATTCGATTTATCGTATTAAATTTGATCATTTTGGCTCGATTTATCATGATATTGTTTTTGCACAGTGATATAACAAACAACCGAACTACTAGCAAAACTGCAGCGAAAGTTGGTTCAACTTTCACATAATTGTTTATGTTCCTACTTCTACTTTAACTTTCAATAAGTTCCTTTTGCCCGTAAAGTAATCATATAGTATAGTTTTATTTTTAGGTTCGTGTCAACGCGTTGTCTTTTCTCTTCACTAACACGATCGACGTGCCGCAAAAGTATTGCCACAAATACACGTTAGAATTCGGAGCTTATCAGAATCGTAATGTCTTATGCAATTTCAATTATTTCATCCCATATTTGCATCTCATTGTTTGTGTATATATAAACATGGGTCCCGATCCCTGACAATCGTTTGTCTTGTCAGGGACCGGTTATTTAACAATCACTTTCTAAGAACGATCCAACAGCTGAGATTAAAAAAAAAAAATATTTTACGTTCCTCGGAAATTTTCCGCGGAAAGGGAATTTTTTTTATAATTCAGGGAGCCGTTGGATCGTTGTTCCAACGGTTTAAAAAGTGATTGTTAAATAACCGGTCCCTGACAAGCTGCCTATAAACATAGATGTTTGTACGTAAGTGCATGAACCCATTACCAGCATGCATAAACCAAATTTATACCTAAAAAATATTGAGCTTGGTTTTAATTGAACAACTTAACAAATGCCCTGCCGTGCTAAATTGAATTAGACACTTCTTTTTATATGCATTTAGATGCACTCCGAAGAGGTAGTCACATTACATTACACACGGGCGAATTAGCTAACAACTAGCACTTACCCACATTTGCTAAGTACGTACAAATTTATTCGACATTCTAAATTCATAGATCACATCATGCACACTGAAATATTTAGAAATTAGTCGATTTCGCAAGCTTATTTAATGACCTAACTTCATGCAGAGCTAAAAGCTTGGCTGTCACGACAACTAACTGCATCGCAAGTTAGGGGTTTCTTCATTTCTAGAGAGAGCTTCAAACATTCCGAAAGATCAACCGGTTGGACAGGAAGCCATTTGAATTCTTGAAGAAGCCTAGCAAGCCACAAATGAACTGTTGTTAAACCTAGCACCTTTCCCGGGCAAACCCTACGACCCGACCCGAATGGTGCAAGCCTGAGATCTGATCCCATAATTGAGATCTCCTCCTCAACATAACGTTCCGGCATGAAGGCCCATGGGTCTTTCCATATAGAGGGGTCATGTGTTATGGCCCACATGTTCACCATTGCTGTAGTTCCAGCTGGGACAAAAAACTTGCCAACATGGACATCATGGATTGCCAATCGGGCCCAGGAGAGTAGTGGGCCTGGAGGGTGTAATCGTAAGACCTCTTTGACTATGGATTGAAGGTAAGGGAGGTTGGGAATGTCGGTGTCCTGCACGTGCCGATTGTTGCCGGTGCACGTGTTGATTTCTTGACGGGCTTTATCTTGAATATCTGGGTGCATAACCATCCTGGCCAAGGTCCACTCAAGAAGTATGGCAACTGTATCTGTTCCTCTGAATACCATTTCCTATTGAGACACACAAGCAACTTATAAGTTATATCTATCAATTACTTGAACTAAAATTTCAAAACAGATAGGCTAAAAAAATTATCGATAAATTTAAATATTGTATTGACACACACAAACAACTTTTACTAACCGATAATCATCAAAGACTTACAATTCTTTTTATGAAATTTTATGTTTCAACGGGATGTACAATTTAGATTAGTACATATTCAGGATCTATATGATTTTTATCGATATGAATCAGAAAAAGAATCGAACATGTGACCTATAATACATAAATTTTTTCGTTTTTAGACCTTATCGGTAGAAGTGTATTCATGCATGGTTGTGTGAATTATAGGCGTATGTATAATTAGCAGTATGTACACTAATCTTAATTTCCTGATTTAATTAAAAAAAGATGCATGTCAACGTTAGGCAATCAATAATTGACGGCGTGTGGTAGGCAAGGGCTTAAACATCAAAATCTATAGAAAAAGGGTGCAAAGCAGAATCTAAACAAGTAAAAAGATGTAGTTAGTAGTAGACAAGTAGAACTTGTATGGATATAATTATTTAAATTAGGAAATCGATGGAACCAACACAATCCATTTAGGTCTTTTCATTTTAAAGTTGAACAAATATCGTATTCCAGCTGTTATGCGCAACGCAAATTGACAAATTGTGTGACCACCATTTATTTATAAATTAACGACTAGTATTTTAATTTTGTGAATAAAATAAATTATCTTTAAAAATGTTTTATATCAAATTTTATTTTTTAATGATTAGTTTATCTATAAATATTGCCACTAGTACAGTAGTACATGGCGTTGTACTAAGTATGGACGTATAGTACATATATATACAATTGCCTTATGCAGTCAAAAAAAAAATTGCCATTTAGCAAAAATAAAATAAAATTGCTGATACTGATAGACGCCAGCTATATCCATTGTGATTTACGTTTCATTAAACGAGTAATTGATTAATTAATCCTAAAAAAATATTTACAACAATTTTTTTTTATTTTTTTTGACAAAATTATTACAACAATTTTAGAAGAAGTTGTCCTGAGCTTTCTCAGTTATTTTCTCTTTTAAAAGTTTGTTACTCCCTCCGTCCAAGCCAGTTCTTTACATGGCGGCTGGGCACGGAGGTCAAGAATAGTGGGTGTAAAGTGAGTGTAATATTGTTAAAATAAATGAAGTAGTGGGTGTAATAGTGATTTTATTGTTAAAATAAGTGAAGTAATGGGTGTAATAGTGATTTTATTGTTAAAATAAGTTAAGTAGTGAGTGTAATAGTGTAAAGTATTGTTAAAATAAGTGAAGTAGTGGGTGTAATAGTGTTAAAACTTACTATTTTGGGTAATGTAAAGAAATGGTGGGACGGCCCAAAAAGGAAATTATAAAGAAATGGATGGGACAAGGGAGTATTTAGTTTCTACCAGAAGGTTCCAACATAGATGCTAACGATATTTTAGGAATTTTGCATGTTCCTCCCCTAAAATATAGGAGTATTATTTTCATGTTTACGCAAAGAGTAGTGCTAGAGGCACCAAAATTTGATACAAAAAATTGCCAACAAATGACATGGCATGGCTGATATGGCAGTATGAGTCTTTTTGATTGGTTTTATTATTGTGAATACATGGGACCCTTTATTATTACAACAAATCAGAATGTGCCATGTGTATTTGTGAAAAGTTTTGGGAAACAATTTTGATGTCCCTAGCATTATTCTTACGCAAAATGTCTAGATATTAATAGGATTGTAAAAGAATTGAATCGAACTCGAGCCTTCATTGAACAATGTCTAATAACATTATCAAACCCGAAATAGGATTCGACAACATACTAAACCGAACTTATGAATCAGCTCACTCGAGTTCAATGTTAAATCAAATCAAAAAATTTAAGTTAGAGTCAAACTCGAACAGATTTATCAAAAGATTCGGTTCATTTACGTTCCTACATTTCCGAAACTAAATTAAAGGTAAAGTACGTGACCTAGCTAGCTAATTAAATGTGAGATTGCATGCCGTTATAATGTGTGAAGATGTAGATAGAGAGAATGATGTTTACCCATAAGACGGCCACCATATCTGTATCACTAAGCTGATCCTCTTTTGGCAAAGAAAGCAAAACACTAAGGAAGTCATTTCTTCCGTTAAACTGTCCATCAATTCTTCTCTTGTGTATCATCTCACCCACAAGTGCACTTACCTTAATGCCTAGCTTATGACACCTCCTCTTCACTCCATAGAAATCCATAAACCCTAACGGAAAATAATCTGCCCAATTAAATTCCGCAATTAGTTCATACCCTTCTTTTACCAAAAACCCTAACTCTTCTCCTTCCAAACCTAAACAACTCCCAAACACACTCTCTATCATATTTCTCAAAGCTCCCTTTTGCAAAATCCCTCTCACCTCCACGGCATTTTTTAGATTCATCGCCTTCGAAACTCTCTCAATCATTTCGGAAGCCACAGCTTGACGAAGCCCCTCGAAACACGCGATTCTCCGAGGAGAAAACATGTTGTTTGCAGCAATTCTTCTTAGATTACGCCAGTATTCTCCGGAAGGTGAAAAACCAATGGCACGTTCGAACATTAATAAACGGGCAGATTCTTTTATAGGACGGTCAGAGAAAGAACTCCCTGACAAGATTTCCTTGGCTGTCTCTGGGTGACTACTGATAATCACCCGAGTCGAGCCAAGGCTATAGGCCATGAGGCGCTTAGCGCCCAATGATGATGCCATGGCAGCTAGTTTTTGATGAGCAAGAGGACCTAATTGAGGTAGAATACCTAACACTGGCCAACCTATAGGGCCACAAATATTTTTCGGGCTACGAAAAAAATGGTATTTTCGCCATGCAAAGCCTCCCGGGATCAACCAAACCTTCAAGGCCAGTGAAAAAATGGAGGAAAAAAGAGATAACATTAGTAAGAAAGTGAAAGGCGAATGATTATGGTACATAGCAGAACCTAAACAGAGGATTAAGCTAAAGAAGATAGCTAAAATAGAGAGGCTAAGAATAATAGACATCTTCATAAATTTGAAATTTAGTAAATATTTCAATTTTTTTAGAACAATCTAGATGAAGATTCGTGTGGATGGTGAGAAGACTGCAAGTGGGGTGTATTGTATTTATAGTACGTGGAAAGTGATTATTATGGTTAATGATTGTGTGAGCTAACTAACCCTGGTTAATTGGGAAATTAAGAACCTACATATAATCTAAACCACATTCATAACCTCATGGAGTTGGTACAACACTAGCTAGAAGTCCAGAACTATTAATATAATTTGATCGAATATTAATATATACTACTCTTGATCGATATTTCCTAGTTAATTACTAATACATGTATACACTTATAAGAATTTGGATGTCCGACAAATGATTGGTACAACATATCTTATTGAGCTGTAGTTATCATGCAAAAACTCCGGTTTAGAAGTGATTTAAGTAAGCTAACAAGACGTTCCATTTAATGGTTAGAATTCCTTAATTATTCGCTTGATTAATGAAATTGCATCTTTGTTTTCAGAAAAGAAAAAATATTACTGTACTTCAATGTAGGATGTATATTTACATAATCACGTACGCTTAATGATAAACGCGGTTACCTGAACCCTGCAGACACCAACTCCTGTTACTTCTGCGTGTATTAAATTTATTCCTGACTAAATTGTTTTGACCCTAAGTTTTTATCCTAAAGAAAATTGATACAGGGCTGGCGGTCACACCAGCAAACCGTACTGCAAAAAGTTTTTGCGGTACGTAGAGAGATGTGTTTCCTGATTTTACGCCAAAATTCCTATAATACACATACCGCGATACGTGTTTTCACCATTTGCCACAACAAACGTTTGTCCTGACCAGTTATTCTTTATGGTGAAGTAAACTGTGTAGACATGCTGTTACTACTGCATGCATGTACGTGTAGTTTGATATTAGCTTGCTTATAGTCTTCTATCTTAATTCCTGGGCAGTGCACTCATCCATTTGGATCTTATACATATATATGTTGACTCGATTCTTTCTAGAAATATTCTGCTTTTTTTTTTTGGCCAAGAGAATACTTTTTATACATGCATAATTGGAGCAACTGCTATGATTTTCCAAACAAATATGCTGAACTGGATTTCCTAGTCAATTGGACCCAGACAAAGATCGATTTAAGGATATCCAGGTGAGACAAAATACTCTGCATTTCCATTTGTATTTTGGTTCCACCATGGATCTCGATCTGTGAGGTCTGATTTTTTACTCTGTCAACTTACTTAAGCTTTCTAGTCACTAGTCTTGCCGACATCAGGTACCCGCAGACATTTTTTTCCCATTAAAACTAGGAGATATATTTACCCACAAGACATCTCATGATACAAACTGCATATTCATTTCATGAACCTCATCAATACTATTCTTCAGAAGCATCCAACCAATAAAAACAAAGATTATGATACAATGCTGATGCACCACATTATATCACCGTATATTCCTTCAGAATCGAAAGCCAAACAATGTAAAGCTAATTAAGAAGCGTGGACAACAGATATCCGCACATCAGAGGCTCCCTCCCCTTTTAAAATTTGAGATTAGAAAGCAAAATACTTTACTAAAGCAATAAAATACTGCAAATCGCATTATTGCAAAAATTGCTTGAGCTATACCTAATAGCCATTGGAGGAAGAGCTGCATAATGGCATGTTAGAATATCAAACATATCAGGCTTAAACCACCAATCATGAACAGAGTAACAAGGATCAGTGAAGGATAAATGCATTGTTTTCTTTAAAGTAGAATCTAAAAGGCAATTCCTCTTTGTGAATAAACATTTTTCTCTAAATTAGAATCTGAAAGGCAAGTCCTCTTTGTGAATAAACATTAAACAATGGCAAGGAACTTCTGGGAGCATCTATTAGCAGAGGACCCTGAAAGGGGCTTGATAAAGTGGAATGCACTGTTCAAATATATTCTATGCTACAGCTTAACCATACCACTTAACAGAATCATCATACAATTTCTACCATTAAACAAATAAATTTGATCTTTCATTATGCCTAGAATTCCTTATTCGCTAAATAGGTATGATGTATTTATGTTTATTCCTTAATTGTTGTTGGAGAAGCTTATGTATGACTCTTCCATTGATTAATGAAGTTGCATCTTTGTTTTCAGAAAAGAAAAAATATTACTGTACTTCAATGTAGGATGTATATTTACATAATCACGCTTAATGATAAACGCGGTTAGCATTTAGCAGCAAGATCTAATGCGGACCTGAACCCTGCAGACACCAACTCCTGTTACTTCTGCGTGTATTAAATTTATTCCTGACTAAACTGTTTTGACCCAAAGTTTTTATCCTAAAGAAAATTGATACAGGGCTGACGGTCACACCAGCAAACCGTACTGCAAAAAGTTTCTGCGGTACGTAGAGAGATGTGTTCCCTGATTTTACGCCAAAATCCCTATCATACACATACCGCATAAAGTTTTTGCAATACATGTTTTCACCATTTGCCACAACAAACGTTTGTCATGACCAGCCCTCTTTATAGAGAAGTAAGTAAACTGTGTAGACATGCTGTTACTACTGCATGCATGTACGTGTAGTTTGATATTAGCTTGCTTATAGTCTTCTATCTTAATTCCTGGGCAGTGCACTCATCCATTTGGATCTTATACATATGTTGACTCGATTCTTTCTAGAAATATTCTGTTTTTTTTTTTTTTTTGGGGCCAAGAGAATACTTTTTATACATGCATAA
The DNA here is from genome assembly GCA_037693485.1 of Kitagawia praeruptora. Lineage (NCBI taxonomy): Eukaryota > Viridiplantae > Streptophyta > Magnoliopsida > Apiales > Apiaceae > Kitagawia > Kitagawia praeruptora. Next base: position 3,718,520 of record CM075347.1, read on the forward strand.
TTGGAGCAACTGCTATGATTTTCCAAACAAATATGCTGAATTGGATTTCCTTGTCAACCAGTAAAAACAAAGAATATGATACAATGCTGATGCACCACATTATATATCCGTATATTCCTTCAGAATCGAAATCCAAGCAATGTAAAGCTAACCAAGAAGCGTGGACAACAGATATCCGCACATCTGAGGCTCCCTCCCCTTTTAAAATTTGAGATTAGAAAGCAAAAATACTTTACTAAAGCAATAAAATACTGCAAATCGCATTATTGCAAAAATTGCTTGAGCTATACCTAATAGCCATTGGAGGAAGAGCTGCATAATGGCATGTTAAAATATCAAAAGATCAGGCTTAAACCACCAATTATGAACAGAGTAACAAGGATCAGTGAAGGATAAATCCATTATTTTCTCCAAAGTAGAATCTGAAAGGCAAGTCCTCTTTGTGAATAAACATTAAACAATGGCAAGGAACTTCTAGGAGCATCTATTAGCAGAGGACCCTAAAAAGGGCTTGATAAAGTGGAATGCACTGTTCAAATATATTCTATGCTACAGCTCAATCATACAACTTAACATAATCATCATACAATTTCTACCATTAAACAAATGAAATTTGATCTTTCATTATGCTTATCTAGTAAGATTAGCCATTATATTAATATATAAGGTAACCATCATTGATAAGATTTCATTCCACTATTAGCAAAATATGCACAAGAACCACTCCATTCCATTAAGAGAAAGCATATTGTTTCAATTCTTCCAATTTCATTGGGTGGGCTATCGTTATAATAGACACAAGTAGTATACGGCATTAGTAAATTACACTAGCAAAACTTGGATTTAGCTTAGGCACAGAAAATTAAAAATCCTCTCCAGGACCACATTGAATATCATGCATGTAATGTAATAATGAAAGCAATGTTCAGAAATCTCTTCTACCATCCCGATTCTTCTTACAGGCATAGGTCGTCTATCTCGTCAATAATTCTCCACTTATGCTCTAGATGGCCACTCCACCTGAATGCACCGATAAATATTTACAGTAATTATTCAGCAGAGATACTCTTGATGTTTAATAAAGCGCTTAAAACTTAAATAAAACCCGATAGTTCTACACTGAGCAACTGAAAATCATTAACCCCAAAGTTCTACACTGAGTAACTGAAAATCATTAACCCTACGTTATTCACAAATAGACTCTACAGAGTTCTGCAATTCTTTTAAGGGTTTGGTCCTTGACAATCGTTTGTCAGGGATCGGTTATATAACAATCGGTTTCTAAACCGTTGGATCATTGATTGGATTATAAAAAAAAATTACTTCCGCGGATAGGCAAATTTGTCTATCCGCGAAAAATTATAGCGGACAGTAATTTTTTTTTTTAATCTCAGCCGTTGGAACGATCCAACGGCTGTGGAACCGATTGTTAAATAACCAGTCCCATGACAAACAATTGTCAGGGACCTAGACCCTTCTTCTAAAAGGCAAGGAGCATGGTTGTAAAAATCGATAATCGGTATAAATCGGTTGAGGTACCGATTTAAGATTAATCGGGTAATCGGGGATTAATCGGAAGGATTAATCGGAATATTAATCGGATATTATAATAATATTTAATATATTAGTCTAATTTTCAATTAAACTTATCATTTTAAATATATTTACAGGATTAATCGGATTTCAAAAATCGAATCGGCTAGCTACCTTACAGAGGATTAATCGGGGATTAATCGGCTAAATCGGGGATTTTTAGAACCATGACGAGGAGTAAAAAAATTTAAGTATATATAAGGAATTCTACTGAAAACAGATCAGAAATTATACTTGAGAAATGACTAAGCAGGAAAGCAAGATCAATCATTTATCACTACCGAAGACTCATTAATTTAAAAGCACAAACTCGACACGTGTGACTGCTAAAAAGATAAAACTAGCCTAGATGCCTATGATATAAGAATCCACCGGACTAATAGACAGCCCACAATGGAAGAATAGTAGAGCAACTAATATGGTGAAAGGACATTTTCATCACTGTACTATTTTCGGAATTGCAATTGCACTACTGTACTACAAACGGACTACTATACTTTAACGTTTTTAACAAGTTCACTACTGTACTTTAACGTTTTTAACATTTTCACTCTTGATTTTTGTGGCATTTGACTGACGGAGTGGTGAACTTGTTAAAAACGTTAAAGTACAGTAGTCCGTTTGTAGTACAGTAGTACAATTGCAATTCCGGAAATAGTACAGTGGTGAAAATGTCCTTTTACCCGCAACTAATATGCTAAAATGTCCACTGCTATAGTAGAAAAAGGATTATTTTTTTTCCTGCAAACACTTTAGCAAATCTTTTGTTAAAATATGGAAGAAATCAGTGCATACAACTCAATGTTCTTTGAGCTCAAGTTCGATGTCAAAATTTAGTTTTAATGTAACCAAGTTTTACTAAAAAGTAAGTTCTAGACATGATGTTGAACACCGAATAATATTACTCTCGAATTGTAAATATTGGGGGACGAGGGCGTAACATCCATTTTAAGGTTCCTAACTAAGTTACATAACTTATTTTTACAATTTTCATTATTTTGTATAAAAATAGAACAGTCCTATTTTTTTTTTTATACAAAAGAAGAAAATTTTAAAAATAAGTTATGGAACTATACTAGTTATGCACCTTAAAATGCGTGTCAGACACTTTAAACAAAACGTATAGAAATGAATGGAACATAGCACGATCACCAAGCTGTTAGACAAAGGAGGAATAGGTTTAAAAGGGCAACCATTCATTCCTACAGGACTTCGGTTTTTTAAATTAGAATTATTAAAATTGATTAAACTTAGTTTAGCAGATGCCGTGAATTCAAAATCACTATTCAGATCTTTTGCATTCATAATCATTTGAATGTATTATGATCTTCAAATGCAATTGCAACCTTGCTTATTCGAAATTATTTCAAAGTGCTGATTGAAGATTATATTGAATACGATTGTAACATTTCAGCTTTTAATGTATCAAAAATAGAAATAAGAGCATGTCTAATGATTTGTGCTAGAATAGATGTCCAATAATTTGTGGAAGAATAGATGGAATTATTGCTATAATATAGCATTAAATCACTTTTTGATTTAACATCATATCTTCGATTTCACTGATGTTTTTTTTTTGCCACCAAAAAAACAGCTTTCATTAATTCTTTAAATCATTCAGTAGTACATTCTGAAATTCCGAGTGGACATCTCCCTCTTTCCAAACACGATCAGATATTGAACAGCTATATCTCGCCAAGTAGTGAGATACTCTATTCGCTGAACGTTTTACAAATCTAAACAAGACATTTTGACCTTTTAAACCTTCTAGTAACACTCTACAATCCTCAATCACTCTCCCTAGATAAGAGAGGCTTGTTATCGACGATCGAATGGCCTGGACAACCTGCAGACAATCAGTCTCTACATCAACATTGTAATACCCCGTGTCCTTAATCCAGCTCAACACTTCTCTTACTCCAATTGCTTCAGCTAGTTCCGGCGCTATTCTTCCTTGCAAACACTTCGATCTGGCCTCCAGTAGCTGGCCATTATTGTTCCTAACGACAAAAGCGTGACTATAGCAGTTTTCATGCTCAAAAACAGCAGCGTCAGAATTAATCTTAACTCTATCATCCCGTGGTAACTGCCAGTGTTCATGACCGTCATCCTGAGACATGTACCCCAGAAAATGGTCGAAAGTTTTATCTTGAACACTCCTCCATTGGTTAAGAACCGTTTTAGCTGACTCTACTACTTCAAACACTTCTAAACTGTGCTGGTTCCACACTAAGTCGTTTCGACTCTTCCACAGCATCCAACATAACATAATAGCTTTCTGAGTCTCTTCTTTTCTGTACTGCTTGAATATCACCTGTAACCATTCTCTGAAAGAATGACCTGTATTGACAGTTCGTTGTAAACCAGAAGCTTCCCAGCAAGCACCAGCAAAAGTGCAGTCCACCAGAATATGCAATATAGTCTCTACTTCATTTTGACAAACTGGATAGCAAATATTAATATCCACTCTCTTCCTTCTGAGATTATCTTTTGTTGGCAAAGTACCAGTAATGGCTCTCCAAGCAAAATGTTTCACTTTGGGAGGTATTTTTAAATTCCACAATTGCCTCCAAAACCCGGAATTATCATCATTCTGATTGCTTTCCTTCTCTTCACGAATACAGCCATAAGCACTCTTAACTGTATAGTTGCCCAGTTTCTCGAACTTCCAGTACCACGTATCATTATCTGCCTTGTTCACTGGAATTGACAGAATCAAATTCGCATCTCTTTCCTCAAAAATGTCCTTCACTAAATCATAATCCCACTGATTCTCTGTCATACTCATCAAAGCTGATACTGTCGCATTATGCAACGATTCACTTGAGGTGTGAACATATGGGTCTGCAGAATCTGGGAGCCAAGGATCATTAAGCACTGAGACATTTTCACCACATCCAATTCGACTAACCACGCCCTTCTTAATTATAGACTGTGCCTCCATAATGCTTTTCCAAGCATAACTCGGGTTTCCCCCTATCTTAGCATTAATAAAAGATCCGTCCGGGAAGTATCGTGCTTTAAACACTTTACTTACTAGCATATCAGGATGAGTAAGCAACCTCCATGCCTGTTTGCCAAGCAAAGCCACATTAAAGTCTCTTATACTTCTAAACCCAAGACCACCTGCACTCTTTTTCTTACACATATTCTCCCAGCTCATCCAATGTATTGCCCTATTCTTCTTTTGGTTAGATCTCCACCAAAACCTGCACATAATACGTTCAATTTCCTGGCATAGATCAATAGGTAAAAGGAAAACACTCATTGTATAATTAGGAAGTGATTGAGCCACTGTTTTGAGCATAATTTCCTTTCCTCCCTTCGACAACACTTGCTTATCCCAGCCTTCAATTCTTTCTTGCAGCTTATTCTTTAAAAAGCCAAAAACCGCAGTTTTCTTCCTGTGTATCATACTCGGAAGCCCAAGATATAAACTATGACCCCCTGCTTCCTGAAACTGAAGCTGTCGCAGCAAACTCTCCTTAATCTCCACATTAGTATTCCTACTGAAAATGACTGAAGACTTATTCACATTAATTTGTTGCCCTGAAGCCTTCTCAAATATCTCCAGCATCAATAAAACCTGCTCAGCACTTCTTGATGTAGCTTTACAGAAAATAAAGCTATCATCTGCAAAGAACATGTGCGAAATTGTTGGAGCACTACGAGCTACTCTTATCCCCTGAATCAACTGTCTTCTTTCATACTCATGAATCAACGCAGTTAAACCTTCAATACAAATAAGAAAGAGGTACGAAGATAACGGATCGCCTTGACGAATACCTCTTTGTGGGATTATAGAGCCAAAGACACGACCTGCATGAGTAATTTGATAATTCGCTGATACAACACAAGCCATCAACAGCTCAACAATTTTCTTCTCAAAACCCATCTTGATTAGAACTGCTTCTAAAAAACCCCATTCTACACGATCGTATGCCTTGCTCATATCCAATTTCAACGCCATCCACCCCACCTTTCCTTTCGTTTTCCTTTTCATAAAATGCATCACCTCGTGAGCTACCAAGATGTTATCCGTGATTAAACGACCCGGAACAAAAGCACTTTGTGTACCCGATATAACAGAACCCAGGACTTGCTTCAACCTATTTGCTAATACTTTCGAGATGATTTTGTAAACAACGTTACATAGAGAAATAGGTCGTAAATCAAGCATGGTTTGAGGAACTTTGTTCTTCGGAATTAACACAATGTTAGTACTTGTCAATTGATTGGACAACATACCATCTGCAAAGAATTGTTTGACCACCTGAATTATATCTCCTCCAACGATATTCCAAAACTTTTGATAAAAGCCCGGGCTCATCCCATCTGGCCCCGGGGATTTGTCGGGATGCATATGAAATAAAGCTTCTTTAACTTCAATATCTTCTATAGGAGCCATCAGCTTGTCATTTTGATCTTGAGTGACCCTTTCTGAGATGCACCTCGTAACCTCACTCCACTCTGTGTTTGAGGCCGTAAACAACTGCGTAAAATAACCAACCATTGTTTCCTCCAAACCTTCCCCCCACCCAACTTTAACTCCAGAACTGTTGATCAAAGATGATATATGATTCACCCTTCTTCTGTTCTTTGTGGCTTTATGAAAATACTTACTGTTTTGATCACCTTCTCGAAGCCATAACTGCTTTGATCTCTGGCGCCAGAATACTTCTTGTTGAGCATACACCTCTGCTAACTTAGCTTTTTCCGCTCGGACCATATCAATTGAATTTACGTCCCTACGACCTTTTAAAGTCTTCAAGATGTGTTTGCTATGATTGATCCTCTTCCTGAAGCTTCCAGTAATTTCATTACCCCAAACTGAGAGCACTTCTGAGCATCGAAAAATTTTGTCGAACAAAGAAACCTCTGCATCAACATTCCATGCTTCTTCAACTATTTGTTTACACATAGGCTCTCTTAGCCAAGCGTTTTCAAACCTAAACCTTTTCACAGGTTGAACTCGAACATTCTCACAAGGATCCAGCATAATCGGACAATGATCCGAGGTTGTAACCTCTAAGTTTGTGAGCTTTGCATCCTTAAAAAGACTTAGAAATGCATCTGTAACCAATGCTCTATCTAAACGTACTTCAATCCAGCTATCTGTACCATACCCTTTCTCCCACGTAAACGGATATCCAACTAAATTCATATCCACCAAAGCGCAATCCTCAACAACCTCCCTGAAACCTTGTACCAACCAACCTGGATAAAGTCTGCCCCCCCTTTTGTCCTCCTGAGCTAAAACATTGTTCATATCTCCTATCAAAGCCCAAGGAATAGTATTTCCTTCTGCCAATCTACGAATTAACTCCCATGTCTCCCTCCTCTTCGATTTGTTGGGTTCTCCATACACCCCTGTTAGTCTATATTTATATCCTTCCCTACTATTAATAGTAAGGTCGATATGATTCCTACTATAAGACTTAAGGCTCACTTCATCATTGTGTCTCCATAAAAATGTAATGCCCCCACTGTGGCCTTGTGATTCCACAGTAAACGCTCCCTCAAAATTCAATGAATTTCTTACCAACTCCACTCTACTTTTATTGCATAGAATCTCACTTAGAAAAATAAAATTGGGTTTCTTTTGGAATGATAATTCCTTTAGGAATTGAAAAGCCCATGGGGTCCCAAGCCCATGGCAATTCCAACTTATGACACTCATAATCCTAGGCGAGCACCCTTTAGAGCACTCGCCTCTTTTTCGTTTTTTGAATCATTTGTTTTTTCTGGACCGTTTTCAACATTCATATTATCCTCCTCATCTGAACCCATCACAATTTCTGTATTCAGGCCCAACTCCGCATTCAAGCCCACTCCACTGTCTGTCCTCCTTTTTTTCGTTTCTATCATTCTGTTATATCCCTTGATTTCAGCTTCCGTATCATTCTCCTCCCTTATCCCTGGATTCACGTTATTAGATACATTTTGAATTATTTTCCCTCCAACTCTAGCTGAACTTGTACCTGCTACCTGATTATGTGGAGAAAAAATCGGATCTTGATTGTTCTTTCCATTGCCAGGATTCCATCCTCCACCTCCATCCCCTGTTTTCCAGTCATCTCCTTCAATACCGCTACGAAGCCATTTAGCACCTATCTGCTTAACCTGGCGCTTTAATGGTGCACGCATCCATGCCCCATAAGGTTTAACAATTTCGTTTGCATGAGTATCGAACAGACGAGAACAAAACTTCTCAGAATGTCCTAGTAAACCACATATAAAGCAGAAAGTAGGAACATTCTCGTACTTAAACGTTATCCAAAACCAATCATCGCCAGTCCTTCTCACCTTCATTCTTCGTTTCAAAGGTTTGCATATATCAATGGTTACTCGAACTCGCATATAATCTCGCCAAGCATTCATGAAATTTGTTGAACATGACTCTACGTAGCTGCCAATGTAGTTACCTACCTCCTTAACTATCTTCTCTGTCATAAAACCCGGCTTAAGATCATGTATTTGCACCCACAAATCCATCGAATTCAAACTGACACTTCTTGGATTGTCCCCTTCCTTCAATCGTGCCATTACCAATGCTCTTCTATTGAACGACCAAGGACTACCATCGAGAACTCTTTTCACATCCAATTCATGATAGAACTGAAAGAGGTATAAATTATTCTCCAACTCCTTTATGTAAACACCTTTCCCAGGTTTCCACAGGGATGCCAACGTTTGTTGTAGCGCCTGGAAATCTGCATTGCCATCTGTTATGAAACGAGCCACCACACATAGTTTAGCATTAAAGCCAGCGAAAGCACCATTATTAACTTCTTCCACCTCTATATCCAAGCCTCCCTCCTCCTCGTCTTCTAAAGTGATATTGTTCATAGCATCTATGATGTTAGATGCCATTGCAGATTATGAAGTGAAAGAAATGATAAGAAAAAACTGACTGACAGACTAATAACAAAACATATCAGACCATGTCAATAGACAAGACAGAGAAGAATGCATCACTTGACTCAGATGATTAGGGTTAACATTCACAATATTTCATATTTCACTGATGTTTTTGATTAGATAAAGAATTAATGTTTTTTTATGTGTTACTTTAGCACATATGTACAAAGTTTAGCACATTATTTGAGTGATTTATTTTAATTTTGTTCTATAATATAATGAGTAGTGCTAGGTACCCCAAATTGGTACCCAAAAAATGCTCCCAAATGATGTGGCATTGATGAGTTGGATGTATGGAAAATTTTAATTGGTGGGATTTATATGGCCCTGGCGGGCCCATTGTAATTATAACCATTCAGATAATGACATGTGTATTTTGGAAAAAAATTTGGGTACCAATTTGGGGTACCTAGCATTTTCCATAATATAAATATTGAACAAGATATAACTTGCTCTCGTATAAAAATTAACAAATATAGATGTCTCTAAAAGGAAACAAAAAAAAATACTACTACTCCACGTCCACAATTTTAGGAGCTACAAATATTATAAACTAGGATTGCTTGCCCGCTTCGCATGGTGTAATAATATGAATTTTTTTCATAAAAAATTATCTTCCTTAACTTTTTTTTGACAAAATGCATTGGATTATATTTCTGAAACAAGCCAATAAAACAGCGGGACAAACCCCCGACTGTAGATACGACCAGGTTGAAAAAACAATAAATTGTTTCCAGATCGTGCAACAAACTGAACTAAAAAGTTCCTGAAGCTAAAAAACGAATTCGAAGATATTCGAAAAGATCCAAATTGCGCTAACATCCCTGAAAGCCGCGTTATTACAATTGACCACTTCACGTAAGATCCGTTGATACCCCAGTGTTCAGAATCCTCAGTTGTATAAACTAAAGTCAGAGGAACGATCCTCCAGCTATCTACATGCCGGATACCAGCTATAGACATGCCGGAAATGGAATTCCCCAAAGGATGAGTAATACCCCAGCTATCTACATGCCGGATACCAGCTATAGACATGCCGAAAGTGAAAACCCCCAACAAATAATATTGAACAATCTTTGGTTGTAAGTGATGAGCTCTTGCACTAAACGTTAGCATCTCAGCTTCGATGCGGACTTTCCAGATCCCCCAAACTATCGACAAAATCATTCTCAGCAGGACTGATCTATTGTAGATCTTCATTAAAACCAACAAACCAAGCAAACTCTCACAAGGAGAGACAAACAAACTCTCACAAGGAGAGACCAATAAACCCAATTAATGGGTAAGCATTAACAATCTTAACGCCAGAAGGCGAGACGAAAAAAATCCAAAAAATCAAAAATCTCGGAATGACACCAAATTTTGGTATGATGATAACCCGGAGATTTAGAGTCTATGGATAATTTTTATTTGAAGATTCGAGCTACAGAACTATGCAGATCTGAGAAAACTCGAATGATTTTATTTAAAGAAAATGAAAGAAACCAAGAAAGAGATGAATAGATATGAAAGTGGGGGGCCGAGAATGGGATTATGGAAGTAATGGGGGAGGTCGGGGAAGATATGAGAAGGGGGGAGGGGGAGAGGGGCGAAGAAAATGGTTGGGGGCGGCGGCGACTTAGGCTTATACGACTCTCATAAGAGTCTCACTCTTTTCTGATTATTATTTATCTTCCTTAACTTAAGTTGTTCTCTAAACCTGTATTGGGCTTTATGTAAAAATGAACCACTTGTGTTTGTTGTTTGTATTAGTTTGTTTTAGTATACTGGACTCTCAGTGTCCAAATAGGAAAACACAATAGCACAAAGTTGAAAAGTAAGAAGTCCAAATTATAGTAACCGTTTCCCATGATATTTTAGTGGTAATAAATTAGAAGTTGTAAATGACATCTACCAACGCCCAACCTATTTCTTTCTTGAAACCTCTTAGTGAACACAATAGCAGAAATTTCTATCCTTTCACCATTAATAAACAGATTTGTACTATAAAAAATTAAAGACATTAGGTTTCACCATTTTTAGCAAGACATCTCAAGAATATTACAAACTGACTATAAATTGTATCGATCAAATAGCCAGAAGCATCATCATTATATGAAAAGTGCAGTACACCAAAACTTTAAAAAGTGCAAAAGACAACACATTTTCAGGTGAATAGTCACTTCTTCCTACAATGACTGCACATGAATAAAGCTTCTTCCTACAATGAAGTCTGGGATAATGTTCCAAATTCCAAATGCGGTCACACAAAATTAATTAGAAATTGCAAAAATAAAGCTTATCAGCTTAACCTCATCTATACACTCAATAAGTGCAAATCAAAGAAGTATCAGAGCCACCACAAACACTCTTTCATTATCAATAATGCAATGATATTTGACAAAACTGAATAGAGTTATTACCAATGCCTAATTGGATCTGATGCAAGGTCTTATCAAACAACCACTTTTTCGAATATTTGTGGTCTGAGCTTGTGCATGAAAGTGTTAGTTGTTAAGCAAGCTGCATGTACTAAAGTAGTCCTAAATAGTAGTCCTAAACAGTAGTCCTAAACAATTGTCTACATGCTGCTAACGTTACCTTTATCATGTCTAATATCATTTTAATTGTCGTGGTTCCAACCACCCTTTTTCCTGCACAATCCAGTAAAATGAAGTTGTATGATCTATTGAATCTTCGCCCCGTATCATGATCATGTACCTGGTTCATACAAAAAGAAAAGAAAAATGTTTGTAAAATCTAAAGTAGGTAGAAGTAATTGCAACAGTGTTACAATGATATAAGATACAATTATTTAAGTAAAAGAGAAGCCCTGAAAGAGCTTTTGAGGAAAGAGCATTACAATAAGACTATACTTTGCGAAGCATTGTAAATTTTATATCATTTGGATGTTCAATCACATTCCTGCAACAAATTTTGGAGGAAATATATATTAGGCCTAAAATGATCAATATCATGAGTAAAAGATGGTGTCAAGTCTGGTTACCTAATAATAATAAACAGAGTTTGAAGGACTGTAATAGATTCAGAAGGATTAACTTTAGACTGCAGCATCTCAATGGCCTTCTGCAGACGATTACAGACAACAGTCATAGGAACGATTAATATATTTAAAATATGGCTTCTCGGCATCACCTTCCGGCGATACCTCGATTTTTAAGGAAAAAGTTTGACAAACAAACCGTAAGACCCATAGAGGAGAACTAACTGCCAAGACAACACGGAAGAAATTAAACAGCAAGACACGCAATGGAAGCACGTAATCCACTACAATCACAAAGACAGATTTTTATGTATCCAATTATTTTGGACGGAGGAGTACCTTTATTTATAATTTTATAGATTAATCATTTAAATAAAATGGTCACAACTTGATGTCAAATCAGAGAAAAGATGCGCAAGCCGCAAAGTACATTTGTCTTAAACATCTACTGTAAATCTCAATTGTATAGTGGCCAACAGTCAAGACTCAACAGATTGGACGCATTATTCCCTTTCTCTTGAAAATTAGACGTTGTTTCTTTAACATTAATTTAAAAATCTCAACAGGAGCGATTGATTTTATATTGATTGTATTATTTTTTTTTTTTGAACTTGTTTCTTTTTATGAAGTTTTATGTGGGTTGTTATCATTTCATTATTATTTTATTGTTATGAATTTGTATTGTAATAATTTACATACTTTATTTTCCTTTTAATATTCCTCTACATCCAAATTTAAGTGTGACCTTGTGGTCAAATTGAACAAATTTTTATTGAGAATTAAGTATTATTATTTTTATAATTTTGGAAAATTAAAAATAACATCTTAAAGATAGGCACGTCCCCTCATGTGATAAACATAATTTGAGTTGTCTCAAATTCTGTGTGATGCACTACCTCTCCGGCGCATAATTTTGTTTTCTCATTCCCAAAAATCCATAGCCAGTGCTTGCAGGCATCAGACGGCAAATGCAACTGCTCAGAAATTTCGTTATTCAGTTTAGAAGTTAAAGTCAATCAAGAAAGCAACTGATAGGCATACCTTGCTCTTGTCAGGGAAAGATTAATTCTTTGAGGACTGAAAGTGAACCCAATTGTTCCATCTTGATTGGATCTCACTATATAGTAAAGCTAATCATCCCTTGGATCCAAAAGTCCAGTCTCTTTCGGTTGCTCATCATCGGATTGAAGAAACTCTCTTAATAGTTCAGCTATCCACATGGAATGGTCCTGGAAAAGCATCTGCTAGATTCCCCAAAACACGAAAATATAGGAGGCTTCAAAACCTGCAGAGAGATTCTCAAGCAGCAGTTGATATTTAAATCTTTCGTGTGCAGATCTTCAATGTACTGAAATATTCTGATTATATTATAAACTGATCCTTGATTATATTATAAACTACACCACAGCACCACAAACAAAAAACGGCTCAAGGTAAAAGGATCACTGGACTATTTAACGGGAAAGGAAGATGCTTGTAAAAAGGAACCAATTGCTTAAGCCTCTCAAGAAACCTATTAACTGCCTTAAGTCCCTAAAGAAACGTTTTTCTCTAAAAAATGATCATAGCATTAACGGTATTACATATGGAGAGGTGGTAGGAGTTTGATTCTATTTTCCCTCATGCCCTGTACTAAAATATAAATGAACTACCAAAAAACAACCTATCAACAGATGTCGAGATATATCTAAGGACCACTTCACCAGAATTTTTTTTTTGGTTAGAAAGAAAAACAATACCTTGCTTTTAGTACGCTCTTTCTCCTTTAATTGTTTTACATACTGTTCTCGATGATAGTCCATGATTTTGCAAACAGGTGGCTTAGCATTTCGATCTACCTGTAATATAGGAAGTAATATATATCAAACACAAATATAATGGTAGCCCACAAACATGTATACAGTATATTACGTTGTAAATGGAATCAGATAGGATCACAGTTACCTCAACTAAATCAAGCCTACAACTTTTTGCACGCTCCAAAGCTTCACGCCTTGACACTACAGTATGACCTACATATGCGCATAAACTTTATACTCCAATGTGCAAGAGATACAAATATAAGCTCCTTCAAAGTAACACATTTAATGTAAATCAATTTATTTTGCAACACACTCTAATCCTCCGTTTCAGAATATCAACACACAAAAATAATACTACTCCAATTCCATTCCTCCAACCAAATGAGGCATGTATAAAACCATGACATTTGAAAGTGATAAAAAAATGATCCAAGAGACTATTTTAAACGATTGTCACCTACATCCATCCTGAAAATGATGCAATCGAAAGCAATAATCAAAACTAAATATTTTACATATTGTCACCTACATCCATCCTAGTCCAATACACTTAATAGAATAACTTGATTTTCATTCATTTAACCAAAACAAATAAACACACATAACAAAAAAAAAACCAAAATCAAAACTGTAACTAAAACCAAAACAAAAAAGTACCTTCATAATCAAAACAAATAATCACAACCCCATATCACAACATAACAATACAAACACATTCAATCCACAACAACACAAGCACTAACACTTAAATATAACCAATAGCAAAATACAAAACCATCTATATATTCAAATTAAGCCTAACCACATTTTACATAATCAGCATATTAAGCACACATTCGCACCACAATACGGAAATGCAAGTACTAAAACCTATTTACAATCTATCGAGAATTATGAAAACTTACACAGGTAAACCAATTTACATAATTCACCACAATTTCACACACACAATTACACAAACAAAACATTGACAATTACACACAGATAGATACATATAAGTTGAGTATGTGTTACCACGTTACTGACAGAGTCGTATAAGAAAAAGAAATTAGTTTGTCCCACAAATTCACCCGTCTTTAGACATTCAACTATGTCTAGACATCCAACTATGTCTTTCATCCCCGAGTGTTTCGTGATAGTGAACTTGTCAATCCAACGACGGTCATCATCTAGTATCCGGATGCAAAGTGTGAAATTTACCAAGCTTTTCTTTTAGGCAAATCATCAAACAGTTTTTAAGAAAAATTCATACTGCAATATATAAACAATAATCATTAGTAAAGACAGTGCATGATATGAAGCTAATGAAAAGAAAGGATTAAGAATTAAAAAGATAATTGAAAGATAAATTACAAAAAAACGAAGAGAGCAGGAGAGGAGAGGAGAGGGAGAGAGTGAGTGAGATAAAACCATTCTTATACAAAGCTCGCTCAATTTGAATTCTCGGAAATTGTGTATATAAATTTGAAATTCAAATTCAAGAGTTGCATAGGATAAATATACCTGCTTTCAAATTCAAATTAGGAACATTGATTAATGGGATGTGATGAATTAGCATATACTTCAAAAACAAAACCGGAAGAGGCGGTAGTAATACTTCAGTTATCGTATCCATTAAACCGGATCAATCGGTTGTACTGCAATTAAACTCAACGACGACGTATGAGGAAGGCCAGCTACTCCGTTGATGGGCATCAGTTTGCAGACAACAAGACGCACATGTGCACAGACCGTATAAGGCAAATTGTGAAGTGGCAATTTGTAAGAGAAAATGGGTAAATACGGTGATATATAGGAGGGCAAAAATGTAAATTCATAATCAAAAAGCCTTCAGGCTTTATAATATAACTAGCATGAAAGCCCGTGCAAGGCACGGGCCACATTCTAATTTGCATAATTTTTTAAAATCATGTTTGAGTTAGTCATATCTTCTTTTTAATCTATTCTATATGGTTCGATTTATTTAAGGTCAATAGTTGGTAACCGTTCAAATTTTGAAATATTACTGTATTCTATATTTTGAATATCATACAAAGGCAATCCTTAGATTAAGCCGCTCATGCAATATGGCACCAATAAGATGATATAATTTAGGGGCATATCTTTTCTAATAAGTAAAAAAATTTAAAAGTACGTAGAGGCACAAAAATGATATTTGGGGCACGTTTTGTTCATGGTGGCACTAAAAATGGTTTGAGATATAAGAAGTGCCGAAAAATAAATGATATGTATGTGAATTTGATTTTTAGTTAGAGTACAAAATTCAAATTCACTTGAACTTTCAATTTCTCAAGACTGACCAATGCATCATATTTGTAAACAATACTCGTTGAATGTAAGATGAATGACTGATAATAATGATACGTAAAAGTTACTCATTGGTGTTTAAGTAATATTGCAACAATAATGTGTCGTTTAATCTATTTTCTAGCAGTTTTTTAAATGATTATCACGATAATGATATGCTATTTAGTTTATTTCCATTAGTAATAGTAAACCAGCAAGAGGAGATATGTGGATCATTACATATTTGGTAGGAGATGTATTATGGTAGCAATAGCAAAAACCGGATTAATATTAGAAAAAATCAACTAAAATGTATGTTGTACCACAATGGAAAAAAATTATAGTTTATACAGTCTTAAAATATCACTAATCGATCATTATGTTATAGGTAGTCATATATAAATTTACATCTTTGTTTAGTATATATATAATCTTGTTTATGATACTATATTATAATTCAACTATTCATTTTATTCATTTATTTAATCGATAACTCATATAGTCCAAATCTAACATACCAGTTAATTCTGATTTTTTATATAGATATATACTGTACATAGTATCAATCACATTGAAGGTCTTTTTGGTTTGGTATTGATGTTGCAGACCGCAACAACAATTTTTTTGTAGAAAACTTGGTTCAAAACAGCTTAGTAAATCTAAAACCAATTTTTCAACAACTTTTTTTTTTTTAAATTGCTTTAGCAAAAATATTTATTTTTCACAATTGCAACTTTTGTAGACAATAATTTTAGGTAATGGTATCTAGCCCCAACAATCACATATTAATTACATTTAATAAAAGTTAATTTAAAATAAGATATAAACAAAAACTAAAAAATAGATAACTTATTCAGTAATTTAACTCCATTTGTATATAGAGGTCATAAATTTAGTTCCTTTGATCATAAGACAAAAAAATCATGTCGTGTTTCCGTATATTCTATATTATATGTCCTATTCCGATGGTTAAAAAACTCACGTGTTGTCTTGTGTACCACGTGAATGCATATCTTATTTTCATGGCATATTCATAGCATAGATAAAAATAATATTGTATAATAATTTCAAAAAAACTATAATTCTAATTTTAGAACAATTTTTTTTCGGTAATAATTTTCTTTTGTAGTTTTTTAAAACACTTTTATCTTAGAATTTTAAAAGTGAAATTATTATGATAGCGTGATAGTCGTGTAATGCATGACCTGCATTTTAACTATAATAATTTTACATGCACATATTCGTATGAAATTATCACTATATGATTATGAGCTAATTAGGTATAAAAATCTTTAATTGCCAAATCACTCGTACAATAATCTTATACATTTACTTCTTTCGAATGTTTTTTGTTAACATTATAATTTTTAAATTTTAATTAAACTCATCTAATATTTGTCAACAGTTAGATTAACATATTATTATCAACTATTTAGTTCTATTACCATTTGTTTTTAAGTTGACAAAAAAAAATGATGTACCTACTCTTTTGTTAGTATTTAATTGAGATATAAATATTTGCAATGAGCGTTTTTTATATCTAGATGTCCAAATTTGACAGTAAATGAATTTATGTTATTTTGTGTACCAGGGAGTGACATTAGTTCAATTTAGGATCGAACAGTGCTATACCCATGGCGATCTTCGAATTCGAACATTATCATTGAACCTTTCCCGGTTCCTAAACGAAAATTATTTTGCTCTCCGATTACTGCCCCGAACGGGAATGAGGATCCCCAGAGAAATCGTGATTTTTTTTCAAAAAAAATGAAATATTATTTTTAATTAAAATTTTGAACATAATCGTTGAACCCTTATCGATCCCTAAATGGGGATTATTTTACTACTTCAAAAGAGGAACGAGTATCCCCACGAGAAATTAAGGATTCATATTTTTTTAATTGTTTATAATTCCTTAATATATTTAATAATAAAATTAATTTGATAAATCAAGATAAATATAATTATTATATCATAAATGGCGATTCAAATTATATTTTTACAATAAGTGATGAAAGATATAACTAAAATTATTAAAATTAAAATTTTATTTTGTTATTTTTTATGAAATTTTTAATTTATCAAAATTTTAAAATTTTGAATTGTATTTATCTTTAATAATCTAGTAAATATAATATTCCCTTAATCCCCGATAATCGGCTGGAAACGTGAATTGGGGATCAGGTCGGGATACCTTAATCATCGATCCCATTCTCATCCCCCGAATTTTTATTTTATAATATTCCACATTTCTCATACTGATAGAAAAATTTTCCCAATCCCCAACCCGAATGGGAAGGGGATTGGATCGCGATCGGACGGGATGGATGAAATTCTCGTCTATACGTATACCAAGTGAATTTATTCTATGTTTGTCATGAACATAACAAACAAGAATAAATATTATGATTTACGATTTCACCAAAAAATACTATTATACATGTACCAGAAATTAAAATTTGAATTTATGTCATTTCGTGTACAATGTGAATTTGTATCATTTTTGTATATATCACATACCTAATATAAAAAGAATACTTTATAATTTTAAAATTTCATGAAAATATTATAATAATAATATAAATAATAATAATAAAAAATTTAATTTTAATTTTAATTAAATGAGATGAAAATATATTTTTGATAGTTTTGTCATGCATAAATTTTAAAAATCAAGGAAAATCTAGGAAGCGGGTTCTTTGAAAATGTAGTTAATGATTTTTAAAGTAGGTATCAGAAATTATTATGGTGTAGTGGTTGTGTGCATAAATTTTAGTTGTTTGTATCATAGGGAGGCTTATAAAATCTATTCCTAATAAAAATAATTATTTTAACATTAATATAAAGAGGGGTATATTGTTAAATTACTAAATTGGCTTGAAAGTGCATTTTGACCTATAATAAATGAAAAGAGACATTATTTCATTTGTTTTTTTTGAAATTATTTCTAAAATAAGTGTTAAATAAAATGAAGAATTAAGAACTATTTAAGAATCTAGTGGATGAGTTCCAAACTTTGCATAAAGTGGGCTTCTAGCATAATGGTAATGGTGTGGGCGTGAAATTGATTCTTATCAAGAGGTCATGAGTTCAATCCTTGACAACAACATTATTTTTTACATATTTATAAAATTTGAGGGTAATTTAGTAAATTACTAAATGGCATGGAAAGCCATGTTAGCATATAATATATATAAAGGAAGAGATGAAATGTTGAATTTGTTGTGGGTAAGGTCAACGTGTACAATTAACAATTTCCGTATACTTGTCGGGTAAGACTAGAGATGCACAAAAAGATCGGAAGGCCGGAGTTTAATCAGGCCCTAAAAAGACCGGGCTTTTTCCTTAAAAAACCGGGCTGGGCTTTTTTGAAAACCGGGCTGGGCCGGGCTTTTGAAAAAATATCAGGCCTTTTTTGAGCCCGCGGGTCGGGCTTTATCAGGGCCCGGATTTATTTTTTTTTAAAATTTTTTGCTAATTAAATTAAATTTAGGGATATTTACATAAATACATAAGATTTTAATAATTATTTCCAATTTTACTACCACCCAACTATCTTTTCACTTCTATAAAATCATTTTTTCAAAAATACTACCTCATTATACTTTTATGTTTTCAAAATTCCAAAAATACTACCTTCCTCAATTGCAACTTTTGCAACCTCATTTGCAACTTCCAGTTTTCAAATTTCTGATTTCATGTTCTGGGGTTCAGATGTCATTTTCGACCTCTTTTTTGGACTCTGATATATATATATATATATATATATGTTAGTTTCTACATTTGGTATCAGAGATTGGGGGAGTATCAAGGCTTAACAGCCTTCCCTACCGTTCCTTGTAGGCATAACAATTCATTTCCGAGAAGAAGCTCCATGCTGGGATGAAGCTGAAGGCTGGGAAGAAGTCCCAAGGACCGGAGGCTGGGAAGAAGTCCCAAGAGAAGTTTCAACAGATGGTTTGTTATTAACAGGGGTTTGATAGCACTGGAATGTGGTAGAATCTTGGAGGCAGAAATGGTGATGTTTACTTGGTTGTTTTTGGGCTGTATTAAAAGAAGTGCAGGGAGTGTGAATGTGCAGGAAGTGTATACGGAAGAGTACTGGTATGTGTATAAGTCGGAATGTTGGGAGTAGTATTGCGGCAAGAGTTGCTATAATTTTTGCGTTGTGATGCAAGATGTGTGATGAAGACATCGATGTGTACATATTGTAGGCTGTGTGCTTACTTGCTTGACAGGAAGATATGCTTCAAAGGAAGAGGCAAAGAAAAAGGGTAACAAGAGGTGTGAAAGAGAGCCATACGGGCTTGATGAACAGGTCATACGGGTCTATGATGAAGAAGGCCATACGGGCCGATAAAGAAAGCCATACGGGCTTATGAAGATCATGCCAAACGGGCACCGAAGATCTTGCCAAACGGGCATCGAAGAACTTGCAAGCATAGAAGCCAAGTTTAGATTAAGGGGGAGATTGTTGGAACTTTAATCTAAACTTTATCAAGTGTTTTATTATTACTTGTTTTATTTATTTATTTAGTATTGAATAAGTCAGCTACAGACGTGTTAGTTGCAGTAAGAATAGGTCTAGAGAGGTTTATCTTTATTAGGAAAGAGGTGGAGATAAATCAGGTAGTGGCTCCTATTTTGTAGCCAACAGCTTGTGTGTTAAGTCTATTTATTTGCATGTACATGTTTAGTTTGATTAATAACTTTAGATAGCACAATGTAGTCCTTACGTAATTTCCCGTTGTACTGCAAGTTATAGTATTCTAATAATACCAGAAAGTCTCAAAATCTCTGCTGTGTTATTCCTTACCTTCAATGCTGTATAGCTTACATATAATATATATATAAACCAGGAAGTTAGTTTCTACATTTGGTATATATATATATATATATATATATATCAGAGTCCAAAAAAGAGGTCGAAAATGACATCTGACAAATGGAACTTGAAATCAGAAATTTGAAAATTGGAAGTTGCAAATGAGGTTGCAAGGCCCCGCCAAGGGCACTCATAATTGGTGACTTTGGGTTGCAAGGCCCCGCCAGGGGCACTCATAATTGGTGGATTTCTGATTTGCAACTTTCAGTTTTCAGTTGCAAAAGTTGCAACTGAGGTTGCAAAAGTTGCAACTGAGGTTGTAAACCGCAGTTGCAACTGAGGTTGCAAAAGTTACAATTCAGGTTGCAAACCGTAGTTGCAACTGAGGTTGCAAAAGTTGCAACTGAGGAGTTGCAACCTCAGTTGCAAAAGTTGCAACTGAGGTTGCAAAAGTTGCAACTGAGGTTGCAAAAGTTGCAACTGAAAACTGAGGTTGCAAAAGTTGCAACTGAGGTTGCAAAAGTTGCAACTGAGGAGTTGCAACTGAGGTTGCAAAAGTTGCAACTGAGGTTGCAAAAGTTGCAACTGAAAACTGAGATTGCAAAAGTTGCAACTGAGGTTGCAAAAGTTGCAACTGAGGAGTTGCAACTGAGGTTGCAAAAGTTGCAACTGAGGTTGCAAAAGTTGCAACTGAGGTTGCAAAAGTTGCAACTGAAAATTGAAAGTTGCAAATCAGAAATCCACCAATTATGAGTGCCCCTGGCGGGGCCTTGCAACCCAAAGTCACCAATTATGAGTGCCCTTGGCGGGGCCTTGCAACCTCATTTGCAACTTCCAGTTTTCAAATTTCTGATTTCAAGTTCCATTTGTCAGATGTCATTTTCGACCTCTTTTTTGGACTCTGATATATATATATATATATCAGAGTCCAAAAAAGAGGTCGAAAATGACATCTGAACCCCAGAACATGAAATCAGAAATTTGAAAACTGGAAGTTGCAAATGAGGTTGCAAAAGTTGCAATTGAGGAAGGTAGTATTTTTGGAATTTTGAAAACAATGTCGGTATTTTTAGAATTTTAGAAAGATGGGTAGTATATATTTAAAAATCTAATAGTTCACATGGGTAGTTTTGAAACTATCCCTTAAATTTATAATTAAATGATTAGAAATGATTTAAAAATATTTCTCGAGGATTCAACCGTACGGATGTTAATATATATTTAATTAAATAATATTCCCAAATTTTCAAAAATTAAATTGGTTGAAAATCTTAATAGAACACTACTATATTGTCTAGTACTCGTAAATAGTACTTCGTCCCAGACTATTGTTTCTATATTTTTAAAAATATTTCTCGACGATCTAACCGTACGGATGTCAAGATATATCTAATTAAATGATATTCCCAAATTTTCAAAAAATAAAAAATTAATTTGGTTGAAGATCTTAATAGAACACTACTGTATTGTCTAGTACTCGTAACTAGTGCTTCATCCCAGATTATTGTTTCTATATATTTAAAAATATTTCTCGACGATCTAACCGTACGGATGTCAAGATATATTTAATTAAATGATATTCCCAAATTTTCAAAAAATAAAAAATTAATTTGATTGAAGATCTTAATTAAACACTACTATATTGTCTAGTACTCGTAACTAGTGCTTCATCCCAGATTATTGTTTCTATATTTTTAAAAAAATTTCTCGATGATCTAACCGTACGGATGTCAAGATATATCTAATTAAATGATATTCCCAAATTTTCAAAAAATAAAAAATTAATTTGGTTGAAGATCTTAATAGAACACTACTATATTGTCTAGTACTCGTAACTAGTGCTTCATCCCAGATTATTGTTTCTATATATTTAAAAATATTTCTCGACGATCTAACCGTACGGATGTCAAGATATATTTAATTAAATGATATTCCCAAATTTTCAAAAAATAAAAAATTAATTTGATTGAAGATCTTAATTAAACACTACTATATTGTCTAGTACTCGTAACTAGTGCTTCATCCCAGATTATTGTTTCTATATTTTTAAAAATGTTTCTCGATGATCTAACCGTACGGATGTCAAGATATATCTAATTAAATGATATTCCCAAATTTTCAAAAAATAAAAAATTAATTTGGTTGAAGATCTTAATAGAACAGTACTATATTGTCTAGTACTAGTAACTAGTGCTTCATCCCAGATTATTGTTTATATATATTTAAAAATAATTCTCGACGATCTAACCGTACGGATGTCAAGATGTATCTAATTAAATGATATTCCCAAATTTTCAAAAAATAAAAAATTAATTTGGTTGAAGATCTTAATTAAACACTACTATATTGTCTAGTACTCGTAACTAGTGCTTCATCCCAGATTATTGTTTCTATATTTTTAAAAATGTTTCTCGACGATCTAACCGTACGGATGTCAAGATATATCTAATTAAATGATATTCCCAAATTTTCAAAAAATAAAAAATTAATTTGGTTGAAGATCTTAATAGAACACTACTATATTGTCTAGTACTCGTAACTAGTGCTTCATCCCAGATTATTGTTTCTATATTTTTAAAAATGTTTCTCGATAATCTAACCGTACGGATGTCAAGATATATCTAATTAAATGATATTCCCAAATTTTCAAAAAATAAAAAATTAATTTGGTTGAAGATCTTAATAGAACACTACTATATTGTCTAGTACTCGTAACTAGTGCTTCATCCCAGATTATTGTTTCTATATATTTAAAAATATTTCTCGACGATCTAACCGTACGGATGTCAAGATATATCTAATTAAATGATATTCCTAAATTTTCAAAAAATAAAAAATTAATTTGGTTGAAGATCTTAATAGAACACTACTATATTGTCTATTACTCGTAACTAGTGTTTCATCCCAGATTATTGTTTATATATATTTAAAAATAATTCTCGATGATCTAACCGTACGGATGTCAAGATGTATCTAATTAAATGATATTCCCAAATTTTAAAAAAATAAAAAATTAATTTGGTTGAAGATCTTAATAGAACACTACTATATTGTCTAGTACTCGTAACTAGTGCTTCATCCCAGATTATTGTTTCTATATATTTAAAAATATTTCTCGACGATCTAACTGTACGGATGTCAAGATATATTTAATTAAATGATATTCCCAAATTTTCAAAAAATAAAAAATTAATTTGGTTGAAGATCTTAATTAAACACTACTATATTGTCTAGTACTCGTAACTAGTGCTTCATCCCAGATTATTGTTTCTATATTTTTAAAAATGTTTCTCGATAATCTAACCGTACGGATGTCAAGATATATCTAATTAAATGATATTCCCAAATTTTCAAAAAATAAAAAATTAATTTGGTTGAAGATCTTAATAGAACACTACTATATTGTCTAGTACTCGTAACTAGTGCTTCATCCTAGATTATTGTTTATATATATTTAAAAATAATTCTCGACGATCTAACCGTACAGATGTCAAGATATATCTAATTAAATGATATTCCCAAATTTTCAAAAAAAAAAATTAATTAATTTGGTTGAAGATCTTAATTAAACACTACTATATTGTCTAGTACTCGTAACTAGTGCTTCATCCCAGATTATTGTTTCTATATTTTTAAAAATATTTCTCGACGATCTAACCGTACGGATGTCAAAATATATATAATTAAATGATATTCCCAAATTTTCAAAAAATAAAAAATTAATTTGATTGAAGATTATAAGTTACATTAATAAAATAAAAAATTTATCCGGGCTTTAACCGGGCTTCGGGCCTGGCTTTATCCGGGCCGAGCTTTAACCGGGCTTTGGGCCGGGCTTTGGGCCGGGCTTTATCCGGGCTTTTTAAAAGCCCGGGCTTTTAACCGGGCTTTTCGGGCCGGGCTTTGTGAAAAATAGGGAGCCCGTTTTAGGCCTCCGGGCCGGGCCAGGCTTTTTTTGGGCCGGGCTTTTCGGGCTTTTTTTCGGGTCGGATCGGGCCGGGCTTCAGGCTTCAGGCTTTTTGAACATCTCTAGGTAAGACTTAAGAGTCATTAGAGCATTTCCAACGGCGTTGGCTAAAAATGATTGGCTAAATTACATAAAATATTGATTATGTAAAATTTGTCGAACCTGTAAGACATTGTGTTCCGAGGGTATTGGGATTGGCTATATTTTAAAAATGGTACTCCTATGTTATTAATATTGCAAGTTGTTATTAATGGAATATATAATTTTAATATAGAAATAAGTGATGTGGCAATTCACTACATGTCTCTAGAGATTCGATAAATATAGCCAACATCAAGAGAATCTATAATTATAGATAACAGTTTTGTCCCATTGGAGTGTAATTTTTTTAAAACATTTTTTATAATTCTTATTTATGGTAATTAATTTCAAAATTTAGCTATGGGATCTCTCTCATTGGAGATGCTCTTATAGTAAAGCAACAAAGAGGTTGGGGAATGTATCTCAAGAAAGTTACCTGAGATACATAGAATATTGTATGTAAATATAGGATGGACATTTCTGTAAAATTACAAATTTTCAATTAGCCCCGCGGGCCAAGTTAAATTTATAATATATTTTTAATTATCTCAGGAAAAATTCGCTTAGATCAATCTCAGGGTCCTTTTTCTCAAGCAACAAAACAATAGAAATAGATTACTAAAACTAGAATGTAGTAGTGTAATTCTTATTAACTCAACTTGTAACTTATATAACTTATACATGTTGATAAGTTGAAAATTAGTAATGACATACTTTTTTCCAATTTATTTTTGGAAAATTATGAATGGTACCCCTCTAGTTTTGGCTTTTACGAATGGTACCATTACTTGTTTTTGACTTACAAACGATACCACTGTGTAAATGATTTGCTATTAAACCAGCCACTTCGTCCATCAAAAGTTAATTAAACGTTACAAGTAGTGATACCATTCGTAAAAGTCAAAACCATAAATAAAAAAAAAATTACCTTTTTCAGCTAAAACGTATAATCTTTTCTATACTTTCTAACAAAAAATTCCTTATTTCTAAAAAAACGGATAACATTTATATAATTATTATCAAATCATCTCATTTAAAAATTTAAGCCTCCAAAATTCATACTAAAAAATAATAATTTAAATTAATGAAAAAAAACAAATAATATTAAAAAAAATCAGTGCATCGCACGGGTTTTAAGCTAGTATAACTATATGTTAAATTAATAAATTTAAACAAAAAATCCAAAAAAAAGGGTGAAAGCCCTCAATAACCAAATTATAAAGTGTTGTGCCCAAAATAACGAGCGGCTGGAAAATTGCCCAAAATAACCAAACGGTTGCGCATGTAGCACATGCGAAGGAGGCACTATGCATCTAGTACATGCGTTGGCTTTGTATTTGCTTAATTTCTTCAAAATCACTTCTGACCACGCATGTGTATATTGCGTGAATTGTGAATTTTCATGAGCCGGCAGAAGTATGCGCATGAGCTTCATGCGTAGACTCCATATGAATTTCTTTAAAATAAATAAAAAATACGAGATTTAAAACCCAAAATGGAACTGTTGAATCCCTAAGAGAATACAAATAAAATTTATAAATTTTAATTAAAAAATTGAATATTTCTTACTGAGTCTGGCGACCTGATTTTTAAAAAATCGGGGGCCAACCCCGATTTTTATGTCAGCACTGAACAATATTTTTTTTTGCTAAACATTGGTGAGCTAATTTATGACATTTTTTTGCTGAACAATAATTTATGAATAATAATTTCTTAATTTTTTTGCTGAACAATAATTTATGAATGGTACCCTTCTGGTTTTGGCTTTTACGAATGATACCATTACTTGTAACGTTTAGTTAACGATTGATGGACGGAGTGGCTGGTTTAATAGCAAATCATTTACGTAGTGGTATCGTTTGTAAGTCAAAAACAGGTAGTGGTGTCATTCATAAAAGCCAAAACCAAAGGGTACCATTCATAATTTCCCTTTATTTTTTATTACTTGATTTTTTTACTTATTTAATATTTAATATTTTTACAATTATAATACATTCATATTTATAAATGTCATATGCATGTATTGAGATTATTGTATTTAAAAATTAATTTTTTTTAATTTAATAAACTTTTTTATGAATTAATAAGTAAATTTATTCAAATACTTGTATAATTTATAAATATTTATTTATTTATCACTTATATAGTATTTATTTATTTAAATTATAAATTACATATTTTAACATACTCGAAACATTCGCTTAATCGTACCAAGCTACAGATTGCCAACAACATGTTGGTGCAGTGGGTTGAACCCTTGTCTCCTTTGTAGGAGGTCAAGGGTTCGATCCCTGGGTGTGTGTGAGTTTAGATTGTATTAGTTTCCTTTCTTTGTATTTGTATTTGTATTTGGCCGGGGGTCCTTCGGAAACAGTCTCCCTATTGTATAGGGGCATGGTCTGCGTACATTTACCCTCCTCAGACACCACTTTGAGTGGTATTATAACTGAGTAAGCTAAGTTTAAGTTTTTAGTAGTACCAAGCTACAGATTAATCACAAGTTGTTTCATATATTGCAGTTTTGCGGAAGACAATACTAAAACTTTGTAGACCAAATAGGCAAGACAGTTAATTCATTTCGGCCAACTTATAATCAACTGATATTTACATGGACTCTGTTACGCCATATTTTTGGCATGTCTAATAATCTCCCAAATTTCTAATAATTATTAATTATTAATTCAGATTAATAATTATTGCTTAACCACTAAGTTTTATCCTCTCCCTGAAACGAGGAAAGAATCAATCTCAATCAATCAATAACGGAAAATATCTCCAAACGATATTCTTCAAATCAGGAAGATATCACAACGATAAGATTAAATCAGATAAAATTTGTAATTACCCAGATTAACGAAGTTTATCCCTAAAGTCTCTAAGGGATAGACACAAATCAATTTCACAGAACTGCGTTGGCTTGATCCTTATAAATATAAGGTACGCAGGCATCTTGAAAAAGGATCCGATACACGAGACAAATCGAGACACCTCTCAAGTCCAGCCCCAAACATCCAAAATCCCAAATCCCCTATTTTCATAATTCTTTATTCCAGCAACCTCCGAAATCTGTTATCACCAAATTCCTCCGTTAACAATTGGCGCTAGAAGGAGGGGCATGTTTTTTATTGTGGAGGACAATCAAACCATAAGCACGGATCATGAGGGGTTGCGAGCATCGATATGTTGGTGACGATGGTCCTAGAGATATATGGGAGTGGCAGTCACGATGCGGCGTGACAACAAAAGCAACGTGACGGTGGTTAAAACTTTGCATGTTCTAGAATGGCTGTGAAGGACTTATGAAACGACAATCAGCGTTAAAAAGTGGTGTCTTCATCATCATCATGAAGCATATATCCCCTGTACATCTCCAGGGAAGTATCATCAAATATATTTATTAATATTATATTATATATTACAATTTGCTTGCTCGCAATACCGAATACCCTGCCATTCCTTTGTGACTAGAAGTGATAGCATGTTATGTGACTCACTATTACTTTTATGACCTTTACATGTGGTTTAGGATAAATTGTGCAATATTAAGTCTGAATATACGTATATTTGCAAATTTGTAATCTACATCTATTCAAAGCAAGACATCCAAGGCTAAGAAGCATATTAAGTAATTCGAAAACACATGTTTATAATCTATGTGATTTATCCAGTAACATCCTTATAATCCTCATTTGTTGGTAAAACTCATATGGGCAAATTATTTTCAATCCAACTGCTATAATATGATTATAATTGTGCTTTATTATGTTGTTAAAGTTCCACAATTGTATGTTAAAGTGGTGGCACTTTGTGTTTGTTATTTTATCCGCATGTATTCAATTTTCAAGCTTCGGCGAGTATCATGAAGGCTAGCAGCTAGGAATTCACTGGTTCTGCAGGGTGATGTGATGGGACTAGGTGTGGGAAAATACAAGAGAAACATATATAGCAGTGACAATGGCGGCTGCAGCTTTAAAGAAGAACGAAACAAGCCAAGTGGGGGTAAATAAACCCGTTTGTTAGAGGGTCCTGCCATGGCAGAATTAACAGGTGTGAGACATGATAGTGACAACATGAAGATTGCTCGGACTTTGCTGTGCGTAAATTTTTAAACTGCACACTGGAGATCAAAGTGGAGCAGTCCGATCAGTCACAAACCATACTCAATCAATGGACGTTGATACCCAGACCACAACCAAAGGAAAAGAGGAATAAGTTAAAGAGAAGAAGGGCATTATGGTGATTCTAATGGATGCTCCTGGTAGTGGCAAGTCTACTTTCTGCCAAGATGTTATGAAAATCTCGAACCGGCCTTGGGTTCGTGTTTGCCAAGACATAATTGGTAACGTTAAAGCGGGAACAAAGGTACAATATCTAGATGGTGCAGCCACTGCGTTGAAGGAAGGGAAGTTTTTATTGATAGATGCAGCCTAGAAAGAGAACATCGTGTAGACTTTTTTAAACTTGGTCGTTCCCATGGCAATGTTCATGTTGTGATCCTGGATCTTCCTGCCAAGCTTTGTATATCTCGGTGTGCAAAACGTACAGGACATGAAGGAAACCTACAATGTGGAAAATCTGCTATGGTTGTGAATCAGATGCTGAAAAAGAAAGAATTACTCAAATTAACTGAAAGATTCAGTAGGATTACATTTTGCCAGAATGAAAGTGAAGTTCAAGCTGCGGTCAGTACTTATGGTTCACTAAGTCTGCTAGATAGCCTTTCATCTGGCGTTTTTGGTCAAAAGAATTCTGAATTTTAAGTCCAGCTTGGTATCATGAAGTTCTTGAAGAAAGTAGATGAACCTTGTAGTGCAGCTAACATCTCTCAGCTCAAAGATATTGTCCTTGGTCAGCAGTAAGGCATCACAAAAGAAGATTGACACCAGTAAATTTTTCACGTTTGTTGGAGATATAACCCGCTTATATTCTCAAGGAGGTTTACGCTGTAACGTGATTGCGAATGTTGCTAACTATGAATGAAAAACAGAGGCGACGCGACATACATCTACCACTATGTCGTAAATGCACGATATATCAAAAATCAACACACAAGACACCGTTGCAATATTAAGTGCGACTCATCCCTGAGATCGTGTTTTCACGAAGCAAGTTAATGAAGAAATCCTAGGGGCGATTAACATTCACGGGGGGTTGTCCAGAAGATATCCACGTTTACTCGGGGCAGTGATGAAGCAGCTTGTTGTCAATATTTCAGCGCGTGATAACAGATAAGCAAGAGAGTCAAGAAACAATGCAAGGGAGAGTTGTCCCGTACATTTAAAGCATGTGATGGAGGGGCCTGTTAATTGTTATTTGCAGCAAACTGGTGGAAGGTCTGAGTTCAGGTAGGCTAATTAGGTGATTCCAAGATTTTATCATGAGTCAGGGGTGATGATATAGACGACATCATAGATCTTGACCTTCGAACAACAAGCTTATCAATGACAGACCGGGATACGTATACAATCAGGTTTTGGTGGTAATTCACGTACAAAAAACAACAGGCATATCAATGGCAGCGTGAAGCATTATGTGTCAATGGAGTTTGGCTTGGTAAAGACAACCGGCGGTGTTCACGATTTAAACAGATAAAGGATCGTAGCTGGCTTGTTGGTGAAGAAGTGCTGATTATCAATGGCAGTCTGAGATTATTATACTTACATATATATTGTATGCATATAATCAGGTTTGCTTCGGTCTTGTTGCAAGATTAACCTACGGTAGAGCGAGGTACGACGAACAATGATACATCTGACAAGCAACGATTATTGTGTAAGAAGCAAAGATTAAGCGGTGATGAAACAAAGATGACTATGCAAAACATAAACACCGGTGGGTGTCGAAATAAAACGACGAGAACAAATATGGTGGTGCTTTTCGCTGTTGTAGTATTAAACATGGATGAACGATCATGTAACCACTATGCAAAAGTCAGCAGGGGCGTGTCTATGATCTTAAAAAGAGGGAATTGGTCCACACCCATCAGATAGGACTGCTTCAAAAGCATAGTTGGGATCTGTGCGTGAGCTTGTTCACTCAAGGGGACTTGTCATCAACGGAGAGAACGATTACGTCAAGGTTCAAGGATCAAATTTTATGGTGGCAGCTTTTATAAAGTTTCATACAGGCGTGTTCTTATATACAGAGGAGTACAGACTATGACAAGCTAACCAAATGCTACCGAAATTAAAGGCAAAGGAAAACAAACTTGTAAATTTGATAATGGTGATGAGAGACATCAACGCGTGCGGTGGTTACTTAGGTGGTTTTGGACGATGTGGTGGTAACTACGACAGGTGATGCTGATATTAGTGATGGTGGCAGTCCATGACCATGCCAGGAATCAGAGATAGGGCAGCAGAACAGATGCACGTTGAAGCGGTGATAGAATCCTACAATTGTTGCAGTAGAAGGGCACACACGAAGCAGCGGAAATTTGTTTATTGAAGACGGGGACATAACACACAACAGAAGCACACACAGGAGCCTAGCAGCACCATAAAGAAAAATGAACGTAAGAAAAAGGGTGAAGAATCATCATATAAAAATAAAAGACAAAGAAAATTACCGGCAGGAGCATAAAAGTAATGAACAAGAACGATGGCAGAACTGGAAACTTACAACCCGCTGAAAACGAAAAATAAAGGTAAGTTTTATTTTTCTTATCATTAATTTTCTGCAATTTAATTAATATTCATGTCATGAAAATTATATTATTATTATTTAAATATTCATGTGATATATATTTTATATTTTATAATTTGTGCATGTTTAAAAATTTATTGCACATAAATTATGTCATAAAAATTTTGCATATGTTATTACATTATAAATGTATGTTAGAAATTAATTTTAGATTTGCGGATTAAATTTGTCAAAAAAGAAGACCGTCTTTTAACATATTACCTTTATCAAAATAGGTCCTTATTTTTTGTTAGATGACCTCCTCTAAGGAGGATCTTCGTGGAATATATTTATAAAACAAATGGTCTCCTTTGAGGAGAGTTAATAAAATAAACTTCGGGAAGTCCACCTCCTGTGAGGAGGGATATTTCTGGAATGGGGAACGACCTCCTTTGAGGAGGGTATCCCAAATTACCAAAGTCCTTGCAAAAACCGTACTTCCGGGGGGGATGTCCGTACTTCCGGCGCCTCATCAAGGCACGAACTTCGGGAAGTCCACCTCCTGTGAGGAGGGATATTTCTGGAATGGGGAACGACCTCCTTTGAGGAGGGTATCCCAAATTACCAAAGTCCTTGCAAAAACCGTACTTCCGGGGGGGATGTCCGTACTTCCGGCGCCTCATCAAGGCACGAACTTCGGGAAGTCCACCTCCTGTGAGGAGGGATATTTCTGGAATGGGGAACGACCTCCTTTGAGGAGGGTATCCCAAATTACCAAATCCTTGCAAAAACCGTACTTCCGGGGGGGATGTCCGTACTTCCGGCGCCTCATCAGGGTTCGAGCTTCGGAAAATCCACCTCCTGTGAGGAGGGTATTTCTGGACAAAAATGGTCTCCTTTGAGGAGAGTACTAATGATCTCCTTTGAGGAGAGTATTATAAAATTCTGAGGAAAATGACCCCCTTTGAGGGGGATACCCTCTAGAAGACATGGTAGATATGACCTTTTTCGACTGTATGTTGCTCAAAATGCTTTGATGGCTCTCCAAAATACATTTTCTTACACATACAAAACTTATTTTTTACATCTCGCATATTGTCTCGTTTACATCTACATGCATATTACGGGCACCTAGGTGCTCTATATTTTTTACTAATCTTCCTCTCCTAGCTATTTCAGTGACACATGAAATTTGGAAGATCGAAGCACGCTTAGTTCTCCAGTCCATCAAGCTGCACTGAAGAACTGGGGGGTAGTTGTTACGCCATATTTTTGGCATGTCTAATAATCTCCCAAATTTCTAATAATTATTAATTATTAATTCAGATTAATAATTATTGCTTAACCACTAAGTTTTATCCTCTCCCTGAAACGAGGAAAGAATCAATCTCAATCAATCAATAACGGAAAATATCTCCAAACGATATTCTTCAAATCAGGAAGATATCACAACGATAAGATTAAATCAGATAAAATTTGTAATTACCCAGATTAACGAAGTTTATCCCTAAAGTCTCTAAGGGATAGACACAAATCAATTTCACAGAACTGCGTTGGCTTGATCCTTATAAATATAAGGTACGCAGGCATCTTGAAAAAGGATCCGATACACGAGACAAATCGAGACACCTCTCAAGTCCAGCCCCAAACATCCAAAATCCCAAATCCCCTATTTTCATAATTCTTTATTCCAGCAACCTCCGAAATCTGTTATCACCAAATTCCTCCGTTAACAGACTCCTCTGCTCAATTTTATAATTAGTTGAGTTGCCGATATAAAAGAACTGCACAACATAAAATAAAAAAACAAATAAAATCCTAGAGGTCCCAAAAAAAAATATCCCATTATTCGTGATCAATTACTTCTTGCATGATTTTTTAGAATGCATTCAAGACTTTCAAATGGAAAACAGAATTAATGATAATTTTCTCCAAATGTCGCAAATGAAGAGCTGTTTCGGAGATAATTCACTTCAAATATTCGAGCCAAACCTCCAGCCTACTTCCAATGCTTCTAAAATAAACAAAATAATGCTCATGATTTAAGGCAGTACTAAAAATCCAAATATAAAAAATGCGACTATTAAAAAAAGAATGACGAAATTTTTTCGAGTACTAAAAGCAGTGGAATATTTACGAAATAAAAAAGTTATGTAAACTAAATTTATCAAACACATGATCACATAGTAACATTTAGGATAAAAAAAATGTAACTAAAAATGAGAAAATGACATGACCTTGGTTTTGATAATTTCTGGGAGAGTGGGGTCTTTTTCTTTTTCTTCATTATTGTACCAGTAAAAAGAATTTGAAGATCAGCAAATTTAATTAAAATTGGTATAAACACGAGTTTTTTTTTTTTTTTTTCAGTGTCAACTGGAAGCAGAGTTCTGGGGAGTTGAGAGCACCCGAATGGATTTGTTGTTCATTTATCTTGAATATTAAAGGTCAATCCGACGGCTAATATTCTTTTTCTTCAACTATTTAACGTCTGTTTTTTCGAAAAAAATATATTAAGCCCTGTCAAAAAAAAAGTGTTAAGTTACTAAAAACTTAAAAAGTAAAAAAGAAATGTATAATTTTTCCCATTAGTAAATGAATTTAGTACTACTATACTAAATCAAGATGAGCAAATGATTATTTCGCCAGATACGTACACGAAATTAGATGATTTTTTATATGAATATGCAATGGTGCATGGCCAGAAAAGTGGCTCCTAGCTAAAGGTGGCTACTTATCGACAGGCTACCAGCAGCAACAAGTACATTAAAAATCATTATCCTAAATGTCGTATAGCAAAATTAACTTGTTGGTGGTACCTGCCAGGGCCAGCTGAATTGATGTTTGTTCAAGGTGGAATGGATGGAATTAACCTATCAACAGTACATGGTCATGAATGTTTCATACTCTTAACACATGCACTGGAACAATGATTACAAACTCGAGATATTAGATTCTAACACTTTTACTGGAATTAAAAGCCATTAACAATTGCCATATGATTCAGCCATGATTAGTAGAACAAGGGATGTCCATCCTGTAAATACTCGTGCACCTTTTCCCTTCCCTGTTTCTTGATCATACTGCTCCCAGAAATACCCAGTCTGGTGATAGTTCTTAACGATATTGCTGACATTTGAAAAAAATTGAAGAAAGAGAACTTGAAAAACTATAATATGACACAAAAAGACATTCTGGCACAAAGATCATCCTAGCAGTACCTTATTAAATTGTGTCTCAAGTTATTGTAGATCATCTCGGCTCTCTCTCTGTATGGTCCATTCTCTGAATTCATTGACAGAAAAGCATTTTAAATGTTGCGGAGAGATGCGAAAGTAAGATGTTGTCAATCCTTCAAGAAAATGTTTTTTCAATCATGGCTTCTACCTTTGGAGTAGTGGTGCAGTGAGGAAAGAATCAAGTAGTTCACATTTATCCAAATTGAACCTCTCCAATAAGGTGCATCATGCTCAGTATTGCACTTCATGTACAATGAGCTGTGACACCAACAAATGATGTTAATTCTTGTTGTTCTATAAAGTTCTACATTAAGTTTCATTGGCGAAAGATGTATTCATTACCTTGTTTTCGCTAGTGAGCGAATTCCAAAGTCACTCCACAAGATTGCCTCGTCTGAAATAAGGTCAAGCTGTTTCTCTAAGATCCATGATTGCTGTGCACATATATGCAGACATAAACAATGTGGTATGATCATTATATGATAAACATTTCCCTCTGTTCGACAACTGGTAGATAAAACACAAGATAAAAGAAAAGCAGTTCTCTATTTTTTCATGCTACAACATGGGTTTTTTTTTCTTTAGATCATGCAAGAAAAAGAAAAGAGGGGCACGCCCAGGATAGCTATGAGATATTATATTTATTAGAGTGAATTTTATGCAACTTACCGGAGGAATAATTTTCCAGATAAATGGAAAAAGGCTAACATAACCAATATGAGGAACAAATCTTAGTATTGGCTCCTCTGGAACTTCTCGAATAAGCTGTCTGCTCAAGATATTATTTGGTCCATCCACTAGTTTCCAAGCCAAACAAACCTGAAAGATGTGTACATGGAAAATAAAATGGGTCCCAAAGGAAAATACAGCATTACTCTGAGTAGTCTAATAAAGCTTACAATTCCTTATACTAAGCATATTCTGAATTTTAACATTTTTGTCCATAATTTCCTACAATTTTATTATGAGAATAATCTGGTTCTTGTAATGTAGAGGTTTCTCTTTCTTCTTTTTTTCCGTTTATGTTTATGGACTTTCACATTTACTGAACTTAAAGTTTGTTTCTCGTTAGCTGAATAGTAAGAAGTGTGTGCAATTGATTTCATTTTATCCATCATCTTTGCGGTCATACTATTATAGTTTAGATGCATATGATTCCTAAATTAGGTTTATATTATATTTTCACCTAAATTCTGCTTTAGATGTATGGCGTGCTTTAGGATGGTACCATCAGGTCCCTAACCAGTATAATACAAAGTACTTAAGCTAAGCCAAGTAAAAGCTTGCATGGTCGTTTAGCAAAAAAAAAAAAAAAAGTATGGTCAGTTTTGTTTAATTCTCTCTTGTCTTGATAAAGAAGAACTTTCAATTTACTTGTAAGGCCAGACCAAAATAGGCAAATAAAGCAATATACACAACATACCTTTTCTGTGTGATTTCCGAAATCGAAATAAGCTCCATATGCATTGTCAAAGTGCATCTGACAATATTAGTACAATGTCATCATAACCTTGGCATGATTAGTGTAATTAATAGTGCAATACCATATGGGTTTGTACTTTGTACTGCTCACTGTCTGTAGTGGAACAAGGTTGGTTAATTAGCCAAACTTGCTGCTTCTGATAAAAAGCATTAACAAACCTGATTAAGAAGTTCAATGTCTGAGAAAACCGTAGACATTAATTTGTACTCCTGCAATCAGCATCAAAAATATCTTTTTAGTCCAAATGTCCAGTACATGCCACAAAGATAGACACTCTAAATATATATCATACCTTGCCACGAACACTTTCCATCTTAAGAAAATCTGAGATAGAGTTCATGGAATCTGCTGCAAGAAACATCCAACATCGAAGATCCACGTGACGTTCCTCATCATTTGGGTGTGATGCACGTGGATAATCATCAAAACCGGATGTCAATGTCTGACATGTCATACCAATTTTCCGATTTGTTTGATAGTGGTCAGACATAGATACTTAGCTTAGCGCAAGAACAATAAAAAATTGCTACAGGTTGAACTAAATATTCCATTATAAACCCAGTGCAAAAGATCAATTAAATGTATCACTAGTAGGTTTCTGACAGCATCCTGTATTACACAAATGATGCAGTCAATGATTTCAATTGCCACTAAATTTAAGTCTTGAGTACTTAAGGACATGTGATAGCAATTGACCCAAAAAGGAAGAAGGAAAACCAAAAAAAATCTACAAAAACAAAGGCTATTAAGTAGGACCTGTGGGTTTAACTGACGGATGGTAATATTATCTCTTCCATGCCAATAGTAGCTACTTTCAGCCTTCCCTGCAAAAGAAACATTCTATTGAAAAAACCGATACTTGTCCAAAGGCTGAAATTTAACAGTATAACAAGATTGTCACTGGAATTCTTTGTAAATTAGTAATAAACAAGGGATGATTTCCACCAGAAAACTGAGTAATTATTAAGAAATAGGAATAAGGACGAAGATATGCAAATACCAGACTGTGTGGTGTTAAACCACTGAAACCATGCGTCAAGGCGAACAAATGCTCTCTCCAAGAAAGATGAGATTTGTTTCTCTTCAATCTCACTGAACTTCTTCTTTTTCATGCTGCAAACTAGATCTGGATGATACAAAAGTTGCATGGTCTAATCAAATACCAAAACAAGAAAATTAATGCTATTGAGTTTTAGAAAGTAAAGAGTGGTAACTTAGGTAACTAAAAGGTCGTGATAAACTTAATAAACGTGGAAAACCCCAATTAAGTGTTGTCAAGATTAAATGGATGTACAAAGGCAAAAGATAAGTATGTGGGTGGTTTATCCAAACTACTTAGTTTGTTCATTGTTGTAATGAAATGCTATTGTACAAATAGCAAGGGGACACTTTGGATTTTATGGATTTAATATATCAAATAATACTGATAGTTAAATTCTCCATTCCTATGTTTCCCATGTTGTAATATGAACATTAGCAAAAAATCTCCCATTTTCTATTAATATTAACAAGTATTTTTAAGTAAATACTGTCTGTAGATTATAAAAGTAGAGCTATTAAAATCCTAATTTACTAAGAAGCTCCACTTACTCTAAATATAACTTCATATGAATACAACAGAAAAACGACATGCACATTACAATTCTATATAACGCAGTTATATAACACCAACCATATTAAAGGAAGTTATTTAGAAGGAGCATCTTGTTACAATAATTGATTACCTTGCAAAACCATAAACAAAGCAGGTGGATTTCCATTATCTGGATGCTGAACTACAGCTTCTGCTGGTACTTTACTGCAGTTAGACCAGAGCAGATTATTGCAATTCATCAAGTGACATATTTGGACCATCAAACATAAGGAGCCATAAACTAAACACTTATTTCAGAAAAAAGAAGAAAATAATATAAAATGGAGACCTGTCATTACCTCAAAGCTTCAGCACCTAAAATCTGCTCTCGTGGAATCCATCCATCAATGTTCATGAGATCTAACCAGTGGCCAACAATATCCAAGGAAATAGAGATATCCCATTGCCTATTTATGTAAAATAAGCAAACAGTCACCTTGTAAGAATCAAACACTATCGCCATATCTTGCAAAAATTTAAATTTCCCACCATTTTCCCTTAACAAGGCTATTATAGAACTCCAACCGTACAACCGCGAGTTAAAGCAGCCTACTAACCTAATTACTAGTTGATGAAAACCTTCATCCCATAGAAATCCTCTAGGAAAGAAAGGACGACTTGGAACAGCTGTATATAACTCAGCTGGCCAATATAAGAGTACATCATCACCAAGCTTATGCTGCATGAAATAATGGAACACTGTATGACTTTGTTAGATATCCAAAGAGATGACAAGTACTGGTAAGACTAGTTGCAATATGAATAAGAGAAAGGTCGAAAAAATATATAAATAATGTAAAGACGAGGTTTTTTACTGTTTCTGATTGGTGGACATGAAGATTTCTATCCTTACTCCTTACTGGTCAAGACTTTCATTATATGATGCCTTAGTTTGATTCCAGCATCATCTGGCTGTCTATTCTATGCACTAAGATGGTGTCCAATCCTGATGTTTTTCTCTTTTTTGGAAATTTATAGTAAATGAGAATCTAAACGAACTATATAAATGCAAACAGGTATTATGTCGGAGCAAGTACCGTGTACCGTAAACTAATGACCTAGCATACACATAAAAGTTTATGCACCAGATGAAGTATGACCCACAACTACAATTTACTCTAAAAGAAAAAAGGAAAAAAAGAATAAGAAACATATTTGAGAGCATCGTTTATTATTCACTTACTAGCATGCATGCAGCTGTAAAAAGGGAAAGGGATTCGAGAAACAATAGATGCAGTATGACGATGAAAAATCAGGAGATATGGGTACTATATAAACAAGGTACGTATATTAGAGACTTACATTAGTGGCAGTTGGCAAGGAAATTTTTGACTGGCCGTAAAAGTATCCGATACCTCCTATCAAATTACCAATCGCAGCCTTACCCACTTCCATCGATTCATGTCCAAGCTGAAAAATCCACATCCAGGTTACATAGCCTCATAAATTATGCACAGTAAAGAACTGCGTTTTTACTTTTCCTAGTATTAGAAGACAAATTTGCTATCATACCTTTTCAGATGTGCTAAAAAACCTTTTAAATCTGTTATCCAACTCATTTTTCTTCTCATTTAGTTGACTTGTCAATAGTGTACCTTTAAGTAATACAAGATTTGGCAACTGTGAGTAAAAAAGTATTGTTATAAGTTGTAACATGGAAAGAGCTGCATTAATCAGAATAAAAAAATACGTAGGCATCATCTCAACTAAAAGCAATTTAGTTTGGCACTGCTAAATCTAATTAATATTCTAGACTCCCCCTTTTCCATCAAACAAATGTAACGGTATATGAGAATAAAATTGATGTAACTGTTACCATTCTGTATGTATGCACTCTACACCTATTCAAATACCTATAATTTTAACATTTTTATGATTCGATCTGAGATCAGATACTGGCATACTGCCAAACCCCATTGGAAAGAGCAGTTGTCTTCCTTGGAATCGCAAAAACTTGCATATAGTGTAATTGTACACCATATAATCCACCAGCTTCTTTCTGACCTCCCTTTTTAACCTCATCACATTGTTGTAAGGTCTCCCTTTTTGTTCAGATGGTATACAGAAGCATAAGATCACCCAACAATATTACACTATCCAACATGAAGTAGCCCGGGTCTTAGTGCTACAGTGAAGAACTTATATTTCTTTCTTGCAACTGCAATTAACAAGATCACTATAAGTGAAACCTATCTTCCATCCTTTATTAGTTCTTATCAACAGAGACAAGGATTCCCTTTCTTCAAAAAAAGAGATCCGCATTCTGCCCATGTCACCAGCCTAAGTTTAACTTTACTATCACGATTACATAATTCGGCATCACAAAGCCACAATCATATCCTTACATAATGTAAACCGTAGCACTCACTTCTGTTAATGCTTTTTATTCCATTACTTTTTCATGTAACATTTATTTTCTTTACCCAGTTAAAATTCACTTGTACAGGTTTTAGATGTGTTTCGACTTGTCTTCTATAAGGTAAAAATATTATACTGGTATACTACATATCAACACCACTTGCGAAGTAATAAACCAAGATAAACAGGCTTTTAACCACCTGTGAGGCTGCTGACACGTTCTTTGACTCGTGAACTGTCAGAACCAGTTCCAGATACAAAGGCAATGTCAACTACGAATGGAACCTTAGAGGACATCTGCATATAAACATGGAAGAGCGCATGAGAAAGGTTGAAGATTAGTTATATAGTACTGTTAAATATATATGAGTATAAGATCCTTGAAAGGGCCTTCCCCAACACCTTAGGGTTTTGGGTGAAATGGTTTCTAACATGGTATCAGAGCTCTGGTGTTTGTGGAGGTCTCAAGTTCGAACCCCACCATCCCCAATATTCTCAATTTAATTTGGCACTAAGGAATTGCTCCAAAAATGGGCTCCTAGTGACCACTCTTACCCCATAGTGGCCCACCATCCCCAATATTCTCAATTTAATTTGGCACTAAGGAATTGCTCCAAAAATGGGCTCCTAGTGACCACTCTTACCCCATAGTGGGCTTACGAGTGAGGGGGAATGTTAAATATATATGAGTATAAGATCCTTGAAAGGGCCTTCCCCAACACCTTAAGGTTTTGGGTGAAATGGTTTCTAACAAGTACATACACACATCGTTCAAATTAAGTATTGCATATTGGAGAAAAAAATAATATATGCTTGATCAGTACCTGAAAAACTAGTATATTTGGAGAAACATCAGATGTGTCTGTAAGCTGCAGATTGTTATGTTCTCTAGCCTGTCGAGCACGTGTAGACTAGAACATTAAAACATCATCAAGGAGCTGCCTTATATGAGTCAAAGATGAAAAGTATGTAAAGGATTATGAGATCACTGAATACTATATTCTAGACTGAATTAATAAGGTGCAAATTGATAGATGAGACTAATTGATAACAAAAAGTTCTACACACGTGGGCTGCAACATTTTCCTGAACCAGCTCGGATAACTTATAAATGTCAGGCGTCTTGAAACCAGCATAATGAACTTCAAGATCATCCTGCAAAATCAGTCTAAAGTGAGCATTCTAGAAGTAGGATACCATATTCAACTATAAATCATTAATCTCAAGTTATTGTCTGTTCTCTGTTTTTTTAAGAATGTAAACATTTTCCTCCGTCTGTTTGAGAGGATTTTAAGCATTTTAGCATTTAAACCCACTGGATTCAGTGCCCATAATATCCAAGAACGTCATGGAACCTTCCGAATTCTGTATCCCATAAAAATTCACGAACCCCTTGGAACCTACCAGATATAATTCATAAAGGGAAATTTATAAGACTGCCTTTATTAACATTCCTGTTTGATAACATACCTTTGATTTTAAGTGAAGCTCCCAGCTTCCTACATCTGATCGTGAGCCTGATGCCAGAACAGAAATATTATGATCTCCCATGACTCCTTTACCCAAACTTAGAGCATTTCCCCCTTCATCAGCTATATAAAAAAATAGGTGCGCTTTTCCCTCTATAGAACTGGGTATGAACAGTTAATCAGTATTTCCAGTTTCTGATACATTGTATATCAGTAGGGAACCATGCAAGTCATTCTGTAAAGTGAATTGCTGTGACACATATCTTGGTTGCATATACACATTATATCCTTTATTTTCAGAAAACTCCTCCAAGTCCAAAAATAAAGTATAAGAGAAAGTTAATACTGATAGTCATTTGATAAATCACACTTCAGTATCATCACATGCAGATTATTCTAGCGCGATTCTACTGCATTCATCAGTTTTAAGACAAAGTCGCGTGATTTTTAATTGCATTGGACAAGTTAGCGTAATTTTGTTTTTTCATTATGCAACGCCAGGCTCTACATGTATGTCATGCGAGAACCAAAAAGTAGTAAGCCTTCACAAAATTAAAGAAATAGAAAAGAAAAAGAAAAGGTAAAAAGATGTTTACTTCTCCATTTGCACATCACTTCGAACAACCCAGTCTCCTCCATAGCCACAGTAGTCCCCCTTGGATTTTAAGAAACTTACTGCCAAGGTCATATCTTGATCGACCAGATCTTGATGTCCATAATCCCGACCATTATGATATGTCCAACCATATTTTTTGAGCTCATCAGAATCTTGGCAAACATGTCGAATAAAGTACGTCCCCTCCTTATGAATGATCCACATCATGCCAGCAACCAGAGATTGTGGAACCCTAACAATAAGATACATATCTATGATCACGCATACCAGTACATGAATGCTTAAGTAAATTTATGTTAAATTATATTATGAACGAGATACTGTATTCCCGCCATAGGTACTGAAGTCTATGATAGTGTTGCCATTTTCTTTCATTCAAAGCTAATCCAAAGTAAAACTGTTTAGAAACGAAACTGTTAAATAGGATCCTTGTGTTATAAGAGTGACGTAACATGAAAAAGATTTGAAGACAACAATTGCAAGTATACAAAAAACATTTATAAGTATAATATAGTAAAAAATCTAGGTATCTGCAGTAAACAGCTTACGTTTATAAAAATAAATCAGGATGGAATTTGACATAATGCCCAAAGCTTAGAATAAATTTATTTCTAATTCGGAAAAAAGATTCAACCACAGGAAGCCTATAAACTATTGTACTATAATTGATAAGGATTGTACAAAATGTTGAGCTCACAAAGCTTACGAAAAAATAACAAAAATTAATGACAACAGATCTTCATCCAACATTTGATAAAGACCTAAACAAAAATCATTTCCTATCGATAGTCATTTCCGAACTTATCTTTTAGAAACAAAATAAGAACTAAGCACATCAAAAAAGAATCTTACTACAACAAATCCATATATATTAAAAAGCTTCACGACCAGAGAATTTCATTAATTTATCGATATTATCAATTGAACTAATTCAAAAAATTCATTGCATCTATCACATCGTAACCAAAACAAAGTACTAATTTATCGAGATTAAACCGCAAATACTAGTAAAACAACAATGCAATTGCAGCTGAATTAGCAATACCTAGCTCGAATACCGAGATAGACCTGCGGTCGATAAGTCCCCCAATACAAACTCTCCTTGTGCTCACCTTGAAACTACACAAACACAATTAGCAACAAATTCACAACTAACCAAGTCAATTCATAACTAACTAAGTCAACAGGTCCCGTGTTCGATTCTCGCTCGTCCCGAAATTTGTTATAACAGATACTCGCTTGTAAAAGTAAAACACACACAGAAGCTAGAATTTACCATAGGAAGATCCATAAGTTTTGGAGAAGGGAACGGCGTGATAACTCTCTCCATCGGAATTTCTGCTGCGGATTTACTAATTCGATAGATGAAAATTGATGAAATAATTATAAGTATTACTAAAGCTTTACGATTATTAGTATTATTATTAAATATGGTGATTAAATTATTATTATTGCTGTTGTTATTATTATTTAAATTTCGAATAATTGGAGCTTGGCTGCCTGAGGCTGAGGAGTTGACGGTGCTTGGCGCCGTTCTTCGCCTCATTTTCAAATAAGCAGTAAAGTATGGAACAGTGGAGTTGCCACAATTGTATGATTGGGCCGGGCTTTTTTGGACGTTGACAATGAATATCAAGCCCAAAGTTGTGGGGTTTGGGATTTTTGACATAATGCCCAAAGCTTAGTATAATTTTTTGAGGAAAATAACTAATTGCAAATAAGTTTTGAGACATTAGTACTTTCATTAATTTCTCAAGATTTTTTTGTTCATATGTTTCTTAGTTATGATTTTGAGGAGAAAAAAGAAAAAATGAATTTAAATATAAAAAAAATGTAATTTTGAAGTATATAACATTGTATCTTGACAAAAAAATTATATCTTATATATAATTGGTACAAAGCATTCTTTGTACGTGTATAAAACTAGTCCTAAGTACAACTAGCTTCAATTCCCGTGCAAGGCATGAGATTGTTCTATTTTATAATTAATATTGCAATTTTTCTTGTTACGTTTTGATATTAATATTAGTAATTGATATTGTGATGATTAATTTTTTTTTAGTTTAACACGTTCTTTTTTAACCAATGTTTATTTTATTCTTGTTTCAAGATCTCCCATTTTGGTTAAAACATTCAAGTGTACTCTTTATTTTTCCAAAATGCTCATAGTCATATATTCTTGAATTTGATATTACAGAATGTCAAGTAATGCGCCAAAGCCAAGAAAGTATTAAACAATATTGTATTAGACACATTTTTATAAAGTAAAAATACTAAATTACAGTACACAAAAGCTGTAGATTGCATAACAAAAATATGTAGTTAGTAATCTGAAGTTAATGTTCCAATACTATTTCTTCAATTATAATGAGTTCAAAGGTTTCTATACTCGTGTGAGACATAAACTTCTTCGAATGCTTAATTAATTGCAATGTAACGAAAGCGTTGTAATTAAGTAGATAGTATTAAATAAACATATTAAATACGAATTAATTAATGTATGTTAATGAATGCACATATTAAATATGAATTTTAATTGATGTATATTAATGAATACAGAGGGTCAAAATGGTAATTTAGGATGGAATAAAATAGTACATGTTGTGGTATTATATATATAATAGATTAGTGTAATGGATTTTTTGGGTGTTGGTCTCATGTATCACAATTTTAAATTAAATGTCCCAAAAAATG
Source organism: Kitagawia praeruptora (assembly GCA_037693485.1). Classification (NCBI taxonomy): domain Eukaryota; kingdom Viridiplantae; phylum Streptophyta; class Magnoliopsida; order Apiales; family Apiaceae; genus Kitagawia; species Kitagawia praeruptora. The sequence continues at coordinate 3,763,094 of CM075347.1, forward strand.
CTACATGATGTAGCGTTCCCCACCCCTCGTCCCCCTAAACGACAAACGCTACACGATGTAGTGTTAAAAAAAGAAAAAAAAAACTTGAAACGCTACACGATATAGTGTTTTAGTTTGACATTTGAGACCATAATTTTGAGTTGTGACATTTTGAACTATTTGGTTTAAAATTGTGACATTTGGGTCCTTTTCTTAGAGTTTTTGTGGTTTCATCGTTACGGGTAAAAATGTCATTTCACACGTATTATTAGTAATTATATTTTTTAATAATATTGAAATGAATTAAAAATAATATTTAATTATACACCATATTGTAAAAATTATTAATGGCGTTTGTAGATATTTTTTTTGTATTTTTTTCAAAAAATAAAAAATTAATTATATAGAGTATAATACAATTATTGAGTGAAAAAATATAAATATATATATAATTTAATAATTTTTAAATTATAAAAACATGAAGTTTTATTCAAAAAAGAATAACTAAATAAATAAAAGTTAATTTTAATAAAATAAGTATCATTGACTTAAAGAATTTTGCAAACATTTTTTCATTATTTTTTTCAAAAAAACATAAATACTAATATAATTTTTATAAAAAAATTCATAAATAATTTTTATAAAGTTTTTGTATATTATGAAAATTTCCCACATCACATAATATCATTTCGCAATATATCATATCATAAAATACGATTTCAAATTCTCATGATAATATTCCTGTTTATTGTATCACAGGATAAGATCATGATACAGATGGAGCATTATTACATAATAACGCAAACATTTATTTCGATATGGTGTAATTTATATGGTGTAAATAGAAAGTCGTTATGGACCAAAAATTTTGTGTTCACATGTGTAATATTGAAGCACATACGGGACTTGAAAATACATAACAATGTTTTAATTATAGTTTCTTTGTTTTATAAGTTATAACATAATCACATTTTATTTATCTCCCCAATTATGCAATTTGTTCCATGACGCAGAGCTAATGGGATCATTCGTTGTGCTCATGTAGAAGCCATCATCCCTGACTTGCCAATAACAAGTATTAGATATTTGCCCCCAAGGAAAATCTTCATCATATGTCGAGCAATAGTCGGCAGTATCGACCTTCTGATTAAATACATCAAACACTGCGTCGTTTCCTTCCCACCAGAAGTGACAAAAAAATAAAGTGTTTCCCAAAAATGATGGTCCAAATCCCCAACTATAGCTGGATTGATTTTGGTACAGTTCATGAAATCCTAAGTCATCATCTCCAGATTGGCAACGAAGAATTAAGGGCTCATGTGAAGAATCCGAAAGATGGTTGGTAATATCGATATGAACTTTCGAAGTACAAGTAGGAGAAAACAGAGAGATTGCAAATATGTGAATCAAGAGATATTTGGATGGAAAAAGGCTTGTATACATGCTTTTGTTCGATTTGGAGACCATTTTGTTTTATCACTAGTCAGTACTTACATTACTTGACTATCAACCCGCCTTGTTACTTATGTACGTAGGATACAATCATGGATCATTATTATGCAGATTTTTATTGCTTGATTTTGAACAAGAAAATATAATATTTATTATGAAACTAAGTAACTGTTCATTTATTATTTGTTTAATCTCTCCTGTCATGGACAATATCTGATTCTTTCCTTTTAGATAGAAGTTATGTTGATTTTTATTACTCCGTACTTGATTTTGAATAAGAAAATATAATGTTTATTATGAAACTAAATAACTATTCATTTATTATTTGTTTAATCTCTTCTGTCATAGAGAATATCTGATTTTTTTCTTTTAGATAGAATTTACTCTGATGACTAAATTTGTGTTAAAACTCAAAATTCTTACTCGGTATGATCTAGAATAAAATTATGTCAGCAAGCCTTATAGAAAGGTTAATTCGAAAGTTGAATTAGATTGTGATTAATATGAGTACTCAAATATGGAAGGGGATGAGCGTATTTGATGTCTTCATCTTCTTTTTCCTATTTGTTTTGAAATTATGTATGAGAATTCAGCTGTAAATCTTGTGTGAGTGCACTAAATAAAAATATAGAAATACATCAACACAAGATTTACTTCATTTACTTCAAACTAATATTGTTAAACTAAATACACTTATGGACGGGAGTTTTAGATACAAATCTATACTCACTCTGAGATGTGGCCAAGCCCAAACGAATTTGTATTTGGGATCCTCCCAACAGGCCTCATCCTAATGAAGTTAACTGATTTTTTCCACTCTGAGATGTGGCCAAGCCCAAACGAATTTGTATTTTGGATCCTCCCAACAGGCCTCATCCTAATGAAGTTAACTGGCAGCTCTATATACAAGATAATTCTTCTTTATCGTATCGATGTGGGACTTGGGTTGACACCCACTCTATAGTTATCACTAAACCTGAGTTCGATTCCTTGCAACTACGCAATTATACAAGAATTATTTATTTATTTTAATTTTTTTTAGTTTCACCCTAAGTTCGATTCCCTATAATTACATAATTCATAACTAACCAAGTCAATTCATAACTAACTAAGTCAACAGTGTTCGATCGCTTGTTCTGAGATTTGTTAGAACAGATACTCGCTTGTAAAAGTAAAACACACACAAAAGCTAGAATTTACCATAGGAAGATCCAAAAGTTTTGGAGAAGGGAACGGCGTGATAACTCTCTCCATCGGATCTTCTGTTGTGGATTTACTAATTCGATAGATATATGAAAATTGATGTAATAATTATAAGTATTACTAAAGCGTTGCGATTATTAGTAGTTGATAACGTGTATTTTATACACGATTTTGTATTTCTTTATCTTGATTTTATTTTAGTTTCATGAGCATTTTACTTATATTTGCTTTGTTTCCATTTGTAGTGCCATTTGCTTAATTGTTGAAAAGATGGCTTATTTTGGGCTTGAAAGTGAAGATTATTCAAGAAGGAAGTTAGAAGATGCAAGCTCGCGATGCCGGGAGGTTTTTAATGTGTTATCTTGAAGATTTTGTCTCGCACGACCGCTCCGCAAGCCGTTCGCTAGGCCGTTCAAAGAGTTTAAGTGTTGCAGTCTTTTGCACGGCCGTGCAAGCATGTACACGGCCGTGCAAAAACCTGCTGTGTATTAAAAGAGAAGGGCTCAAAACATATCATCCATCTAACATCATATCTAACCTCATAACCTAATATTCTCTCTAACACATCTAACTTCATCTTCTTCTTTGCCTCTTCAAGAACACAATTAGGGTTAGTAGGAATTAGAGAGGAGACATTAATTACTTGTAATCTAGCATTGATTATGAGTAACTAACTCCATATATTTGGCTCAAGGAAGCATCTCTTGTACTAAACCCATTCAATTTAAGTAAGATCTATTTCACTCTATCTTGAATTCTTGAGTTGTATTGTTTATGATTTTGCTTGGAGAATTGTAAGTTGCTTCAATTTGCTCTTCTTGTAATATCAATTGCTAATTGTTTGTGCTAATCCGTAATTGTTAGTACATTCATTATAGTAGCACAAGTTTAGTGTACCTAAATTCTCAAGATTCAAGTGCAAATACCTAGGTTGAGCTTCTCATCCTTGGGTTTGTCCTAGCCTCTCTTTGTTTAATTCCTTGACTTGGTTAAATTGATAGTGCTTCATTTTTGGTTGCTAGTGTCAAGAGAGCTAATTTATGTGCTTCACTAAATTAGTGTTTATAATAGAAGAGAAATAAGTGATTGTGTGCTTCACCAATTATCTTGGTTAGGTAGAGTTGGATATATTTTGCTTGTTTGGGTTGAAGTGCTTGATTTGCTATATCCTTGGGTCAAATATCTCTATAACTTGCTAATTCACTCATTGTGTTGTTGTGTTGGTAAAATTGGATGATTGCCATTGACTTAGTTTTGTTTCTCTAGCAATTTATTTCTTGTATGCAAGGTGTTTGATAAAACACCTCAACCAAACTCAAACCCCCCCCATTTTACACTTCTAGATTGTAAGAGATAATATACTCGGAATCAATATTGATAGTCCTTCCCTGTGAACGAACTACGAAAACACTACCTTCAGTAGTACTATTAAATATGGTGATTAAATTATTATTATTATTATTTAAATTTTGAAAAATTGGAGCTTCACTGCCTGAGGCTGAGGAGTTGACTGTGCTTGGCGCCGTTCTTCACCTCATTTTCAAATAAGCTGTTACTTTAGTAAAGTGTGGAACTGTGGAGTTGCCATAATTGATGCAGCCCCAAAGCTTAGAACAAATTTATTTACAATTCAACCCACAACTTTTGAGGTAATTTCATCCGGGATTTTTTTCTTGATAACTTGAAGTAGCTTTATGTTCTTTTTCAAAAATATAATAAAACAAGTTTTTTTTATCTTTTTTTCAGTACTACAAGTAATTTTTTGAGGAAAATAGTATAGTTGCAAATAAGTTTTGAAAAATTAGTACTTTCATTAATTTCTCAAGATTTTTTTGTTCATATGTTTCTTAGTTATGATTTTTAGGAGAAAAAAGAAAAAATGAATTTAAATGTCAAAAAATCTATAATTTAGAAGCATATAATGTTGTCCTGTAAAAAAAATTATATCATATCTATACTATCTATACTGTCTATACTATCTATACTATCTATACTATATTATAATAAGCAAAAGGGGGTATAATTTGTAGTTGGTTACCCTTTTTTTTGTTATCCTCATTTTTGGTTATCCCTCATTTATCACCGTTAGATCAGCAACTCAAATAGATCATGACCGTTAGATATAACAATACTAAAAGTTGTTATATGCAGAGGTTCAAGGTTCGATTCCCGCCAATAACATATTAATTTATATTTAATACTAAAAATTATTATATATAAAGATGTAAGGTTCGAATCAATAACATATTTAAATTAATATTTATAATATTATATTACAAATAAATTATAAAAAACTAAAAGTAATCCGTGCCTTGCACGGCTATAAGCTAGTATAATTAATGTAAAAGAGTTATTATGGTTTGGTCGTCAGGACCTTTAGTTATGTGAGAAGTTTAATTTACTTGCGAAATCAATTCCTTAGAGTAACCAAACAAGCGCTTAGTATTTGTTGCCTTCACATTTTTTGTACTTAGCTATTTGGACACATAACCATTGAATTTTCTGGCACTAATTTTTTTTCTGCTATATATGTAGCTCATACTAGTATTGCATTTGTGAAAGAGAACGTGAACACGGCAAGGAGTTGTCCCGTATCATTTGTAAGAGGGACAAATAGCTAGTTTATAAGTAGTTGGTTAACTCCCGAGGCATTTTGAGAGTTATCCAAAAGTAAATCCGTGCAGACTTAACCCAAAATGGACAATATCATATTAATGTGGAGTTAATACTTGCTTAGTAAGTCCAACAGGTGGTATCAAAAATACGGCTATAACGATCCATGACAATCTCGATGGGCTCCCAGATGGATCAAAGAAGAGGTAGGTGGGCTACCGTTTCAAAAGGAAGCAGACATTCTTCCAATATACATGCATGAACGGGTGTTGGTGTTGGAATTTATTTAATCTAAACTTGGTATCTAATAAATGTTAGACGAGTGAATTAATATATAGTTAAGGTGCTTAGTTGTCCAGAATCATTTTGAATAAATCATCTAGCTGTTAGAGAGTTTTTAGGAGGACAAGGTGGAGTAATAAAAGGAATTAGTCGTGTATCACAACAGCTTTCTAGCTACCACCTGCGTGTGGATTTCTATAAATTGTATGTAACTCTCATTTTTGTAATACCACCACAATCAATACAATGTAGTCATTAAGCTATTCTCTGTTTTGTACATATCTTTCATTTTTCCTATATTTTGCTTTGTGTCCGTTTGTTATTTCCAATACTTGGTATCAGAGCGGGCGATTCTCGAGGACCTTCATTTTTCCAGAAATTTACATTCTCTGCACGCCAAGTGTTTGATCAATGGTCTCAGTCAGAGGATATGTTATTTTGTCAAATTTTTGCTGTTTAGTGTCATCCTGTGTTTGTGAGGGCAGGAGAGTCCATTGATGAACATAATCTGGTGTTGTTTGAGGTGCAGTAGTTGTTGCAGGAGCTGTTGGAAACAAGAGACAGCGTAGTGTCTTGTGTTCCGTTCATATTTGTGTAAAGGTTTGGCTGGTGGGCGGTATGTTGCAGATGGCCGAAGTTGAAGGAGACTCTGGCGATGTTTGCTATTATTCGAATCTTGGTGGTTCTTTTAAGGAGGGTCAGTTTTGTGTGGGCAACGGTGACACCATGGGGTGGAGTTGCAACGGACAGCAGCGAGAAGAGAGATACATGGCTGGTATGTGTGCAAGAAGTGCATAACGGCGAAAGCAAATGTGCAAACGGTGCAAACGGTTGTCTACTCCATGAAGAGTGGAAGGGAGAAGAGCCATATGGGCTAATGATTGTTAAATCTTGACTGAGTGCAACAGGAAAAAGCCAAACGGGCTGGTGTTGTAGAACTCAACGAGCCAAACGGGCGGATGAAGAACGTGCCAGATGGGCACCGAAGAAAAAATTGCCATATGGGCATAGTATTAGACATACGGGCTCAGTTTAAAAGTCATACGGGCTGGAAGGATTGCACTAGACAAGTTTAGATTAAGGGGGTGATTGTTGGAATTTATTTAATCTAAACTTGGTATCTAATAAATGTTAGACGAGTGAATTAATATATAGTTAAGGTGCTTGGTTGTCCAGAATCATTTTGAATAAATCATCTAGCTGTTAGAGAGTTTTTAGGAGGACAAGGTGGAGTAATAAAAGGAATTAGTCGTGTATCACAGCAGCTTTCTAGCTACCACCTGCGTGTGGATTTCTATAAATTGTATGTAACTCTCATTTTTGTAATACCACCACAATCAATACAATGTAGTCATTAAGCTATTCTCTGTTTTGTACATATCTTTCATTTTTCCTATATTTTGCTTTGTGTCCGTTTGTTATTTCCAATACTTGGTCCTTTGTATCACAACTATTAAAATTAAGGTCCCAAATGACATGATCTAAAAAAATGGTCCCAAATATAACTTTAAAACGCTACTTAAACCTATGTTTCCCGAAAACGCTAGAGCGTGTTGTGTTGGTGCGAGAAAAAACCAAAAATGCAGTATCATCTAGTGTTTTGGTCCATCAAACATCATCTGACTTAACATTTTTGTAAAACGTTACATGCATCAATGTTTTCTACTTAATGAAAGCAAGTTCTAATCCATATATTTGGTCCCACACACGTGAGTTGAGTGACTTGTATCCTGCTAGGGAAAAGAAAAATGAACATGGACAGTGGACACTGACACCAATGGGGTCCACCACCTCATCCACATTTTGAATGAAATCATTGGACTAGAACTGGGGCTTAAGTTAAAATAGAAAAGGGAAGACGATATAACGTTTCGTTAAGGCATGCCTAGCAAATCTACAGCTACATCTCGATTTATGTTTAGCCCCTCAATTTTTTTTGGTTCCCAGCAAGTAAACATTGTAATTTATGAAAAGTAGTTTAAGTTATAGTGACATTTTACTCTTCAGTTTAGGAGATTATCTGCTCAACTTCAATACTCGAGTTTCAAGCTAATGGACATGTTATCTGTATTCTTACACATTAGATTTATATTGATAGATATATCTCCTCAACTCCACACTCGAATTTCAAGCTAATATGCATTAGATATATATTGATAGATATATCTTATTTATATCTTTATACATGTTGGGTTTCATGCAGTTGTATTTAAATTTTTTCCGGTATACGAAGAATCAGTTTAGTTATACACACGATCATCCAAGAAAAATATAAATATGGGAATCTAGAGAATGTCTACAGGTGGTAATCACATCAGCTTAAATTGTCACAATCCACATTTTTGCTCAAAAAGTGGCCTAACCACCACAGCATAAATTAAAGTAGAACCCTACCTGTTTGTAAGTTTTAGAAGGCAAAGCTCACAATATCTTCATTATGACAGTGAATTTGAAGACAATATGAAACATTATGGAAACTCAAATAAGGTAATTTCATTATGTGGTGACTTGTCCTTTGTATTGTACTGCCTTTAACTATAGGAGGCTACATATTTCTCATATGTTCTCTATTTTGTTGGTGTGCAGGACAAGTACTTATTTTATGTTGTTCTAACAGTAACAACCCCATTAGGGCCCCGTTTGCCAAATCTTAAATCGAACTTATAAGTTACTTATTTCAAAAAAAAACTCGTATTTATTTACTTTTTTTTAGAAAAAAATGTGTATGGGGAGTTAAATATTCGTTATCTTGCAAAAATAAGTTACTTATTTAAAAAAAAAGTACATATTTCCTAACTTTTTTTCAGAATAAGTAACTTATTTCTGAAAAATAAGATTTCCCAAACGGGCTCTAGATACAATGTTAACGCATTCATTTAAGAATCATCAAATTCAATTTTAATCAGGCATTCATTAAATTAACTTTTAATCAAGCATTCTAGAAATGGATACGTTATACGTATATGTATCATACTCCGATCCTGGATTTTTATATCCTCTAACTTCTGAGATCTACGTGCATCTCCCAGTCGGCTATTACATCTCGTGCTTTTTATATCATTTGCACAACAATCTCTAACATCTAACAAGCGTCAACCCGATTGGATGCGACTTCAAAACATTTTCATATCATTGCTTTCTACAGGTTATGTACAATCCCTTTTGGTTGAAAAGAAGATATTTTGTGATTATACAATTCTTAATTCTTATAATCAGCTTATTATATATTAGATCACAAGCAGTCACAAATGTCATCTAATTAACACTTAGTTTTTAGTCATTTTACCAAAGTGCATTGCTTTATTCCCAATTTGTAACAAGTCATTTTCATGTGCAGGTTTCATAAAAAATTGTTGTACAAAACATCATATATTGTTTCAAATTTTATATCAACAATATGCAAATTTTTTGTTACATTAAGCCTAAGGTAACGCATTTTTACCATTTCATCCGCTAATGTTACCTTCGACCTTAAATGTAACGCTCAGCTTCTCAATGGTAACACAAGGGAAAGCATTGCATCAGGTCCATAGAGTAACACAAAATCAAACAAATGCAACACTGGCGAACTGTTACCTTAGCTGAGCCAGAAACATTAGGTGACACGTGTCTCTTTTTGTTATATCTTAGAACAAATGAAAATATATAATACAAAATGCATTCAGATTAACTTAGGTCTGTTGTGCACCTTGTTTGAATCGGCATTTCTGTATAATCCATATAGTATTATCTGAAGCACGCTCAGTAGGAAACCAAGTATGTTTGGAAGCTGCGCACAACATATGATTATTAACAAAAACATTAACTAATCATAAAAGCTAGTAACAATTGTAGCTTAATAAAAGCTAATGTTCGACTAGACCAACTTGCGAGCGAGTCTTCAAAAGATTTTGGTGGCAGGGCATGGAATTGGTAAAAGTTATAGTTCATACTTAAATCATTATCGTTTACTCCATAGGCAAGTTATTCAGTAAAAATAATAAATTTAAGTATGTACATACCCTAGCTTCCCTGGTAGCATAGAAAGGAAGACGATCGACTATATACATAAATTCTATTAGGATTTCAGTGGAAATTACAGTGATTAGGAGGATTCATTCTCTATCAGAAAAGCATAGTAGAGCCACAACATGGCACTACATAGGGCTACGATTTAAGGAAGAGACTGAACCTCCAGTGTTGATTTTCTTTTATAAATTTGAATAAACGTTGGCCTGTTGTTATGCAAAAAACATAACATAAATGCATCAGGTCATACATGCACTAATCTTGACAATCATTTGAATAATTGTGGTAGTTAACTTCACTTCAGTGTGTCATAATCCTCAAAAGGACGAAATGATGGTATGTAAGACGTTTAACAAGTTCTCACAAAAGATGGGTAAAATGTGTACACATTCTGTGCATATTATGTACAGATTATATCGGAGGAAAAAATTGATTTCAGGATTTTTGTTTTATTATTTTTTTAAGAAAAACAATTTACAATAGGGTAAAAAACATATCGACGAGGGTAGCACAAGCAGCACCATCTGCGAGATTCTATTCGGAAAGATGTGCAAGTCAGCGATCCTACAACACTATCCTTTAAAATAGGGTTGACAAGATTATATGAAGCTAGGGACATGTATTAAATAGAGGATGACAAACACATGAGCTACTACCAAACGGAACGATAAAATTCATCGTATAATGTCAAAGTTTCCCTTGGGAACAACTAAATGATATGAATAAAATGGGATTATTTTATAGGTGTAACGATAAGTTTGAACCAAGGAGTAGGTTTAAGAAGTTGTTCTCTATTCAAGCTGTACTTGAAGAAAACGACGATGATGGTGAACTGGTGATACATGGATATGAAGATTCTTCACAAAATTGTAAGTTATATCGTAATATGTACTATAATAGGTTCTTATCTACATATTAGAGCAATATACGGATTCCTAAGCAGTAATCCGTATGTAAATCATAGAACTGCACCAATGGAAGCGGCATGAACTCCACACTCCGTGTCCTTACAACCTGAAACTGCTTATATATATATGACATGGACTACAAGTTAAAAAAAATTAAACAGTTCTCATCCTTATGTACATATTATGTATGAGTTATATATTTACCACAATACCTAATGGGGCCGCAAAGACACAGACGGAAAATGCAATGCAAATCCATCCGACAGCTAACACCCGCTGATTGCCTTTACACCCCAAGAGTGTGGCCACAAGTATTACAGTAAAGGCCACGATTAGAAGAAATGATATTTTCATCGTCTCTCTCTATATTTGCAAAATACAAACATGCAAAGTTACAGTTAATATCATTACCCTTTACTCCATAGGTAAGTTATCAGTAAAAAATAATAAATTTAAGTATGTACATACCCTAGCTTCCCTGGTAGCATAGAAAAGGAAGACGACTATATATATAGATTCTATTAGGATGCCAACGGAATTCAAAGTGATGAGGAGGATTCCGTACTCAATTAGACTGGCATAGTAGAGCCACAACATCGCACTACACAGGGCTACTGTGTAGGGAAGAGACTGAACCTCCCGTGTTGATTTTCTTTTAAATATTTGAATAAATGTTGGCCTGTTATAGTGCAAAAGGAAAACATAATATAATTCATCAGGTCATACTATATAAGAACCGATATTTACTAAACTATATAACAGACTAACAGAAGCTACCATTTAACACATCTATATCCGGATGATATAACTATCTTATGAAATACAAGACTTACTTCACACCCTCCTTATAAAAACTATTATTAACTGGGCTCCTATTCCATTAAGATACAATCATATCATATCTTCTCACTCTAATAACCCTCCTCAAAATTCATTTTAATCTATTTTAAATATACAAATATTAAATCAGACATGTTTATCCACACGATCAGCAGCACTAAGAATCTGCAGAAGGAAAATATGTAACTACATAAACCACAACAATGCAAGACATTCTCAGACCAATGTGCACAAAATGGAAGTATGGAAAATAAGAAGCTCGACACATACAGGCAGCTAACTGAGGGTCTACTAGAGCAATTAATTAATAAATTACAGAATTGCATACTACAGAGACATTAAACACATGAACCTGGTAACCAGGATGCTCATCTGAATTCAAATGATTCAATATATAGTAATATAAAATTAAAACGAGGAGACAAACTATGCTCCTCAACACTGAGGAGAGTTTTGAAGCTCTTAAGTTTGTAGGGAGGGACTAGGATGAATTTTGTCTCAATCTCCTCAAAAATTGACAAAGGAGTGTCAAGTGTGTATAGAGTAGCTCTTGGACAATAATCCACATTGTCTTCATAAAATCACTTAAGTGTAAAATGTAAGTTACTTAAGTACTTACTTAAGACAAACCCAATAAAATCACCCCCATTGTCTAATCTATTGGTTTGGTTACTGTTAGCTATTGTCCAGCCTGTCAAGGCCTCACTACATACATCTATAAATACCATTACATCTTGTTATGTAAAGTAACAGAATTTACAATGTAGATATTCAAGTTTCTCTCTCTATCATCTCTCTCATAGAGAGATAGTTGTATAAACAGTTTGTATATATTATAATGTTTAGTTCTTATGATTTGAACATTCTACAAGCTTATATGTGTATAGATTTTACTTTGTATCATGGTATCAGAGCGATGAGATCCGCGTTTATCTTCATCGTCGTTTTCATCGAGTTCTGAGAGCTTATTTCCGCAAATTTACTCTGTTTTTCGATCTACAAGAATCTTTGTGTGATTGATTTTGTTCGTAGTTGAGATCACAAATTGAGATCGAGAATGAGATCGAACTTGTTTTCTTCTTGATCGTGATCGTGTTTCTGTTTTTCATCCTTGTTGTTCTTCTATTATCATCGTCTTTGTCTTCTCTGAGGTTATATCTCTAGATCTTTTGTTTTTCGATCTATTTTTCTGTTAAATCGTGGAATTGCTGTTGATTTCAGTGAAGTAATTGTTGAGATTTCTGAGTAGAATTAGTTAGTGCGCAGAAGGTGTTTGATATATTGCTTGAGAGAATGAGCAATTATTGGAGATTTTATGTTGCTCTATTTGTTATATCTGTAGTTGCGGTTGAGGTGTTTGATGAAATGTCACAAAGAAATTTATCAATGTTGAGGCTAGTTATGGATTGAGAGAGACTCCCAAGCAATCTTGGAGGTGTTCGGATTCGAATACGGTACATGTTTGTAAGAAATGTTGCAGGGAGTTTTCGTCACTGAAATCCTTAGCGGTTCATATAAGAAGAAGAAACTGCAATTTGTAACGAATGTGGGCACACCGATTGATTGCATTGTGCCAACGCCTGGATGAACCGGGACTTGCCTTGCTTGCATATTTTGAGGCTGTTGTTTGAGAAATTGCATTGGGCTATGCATATTTCCTCCAGCATATTTGCTGTAATTACTTCCTGTAGTTCCATAAGAAGGAAAAGATGACTGAGAAAAGTGCAAATGTTGTTGCTGCTGCTTATTAAGCCCCCTATATCGGAATTGGGCGCTCCCTCTCTTGCTTTATATCATGCAAAATATGGGCATTATTATCCATTGCCATATTGCTTGAATCAGTAACTGCTGAGGAGGGACTCTGAGTTCTGGATACTTAATGACTGTGATACATGTGAATTCGTCTGCTCAGTCTGCTGTTGCGGAAAACTGTCCTCGGACTGTTTCTGTTACACGGGAATGGAATTCAATTCCTTTGAGGAGTCAATATGTTGTTGTAGCTGTTTTTCTGAAGCAAAACCATGCTGATTTAATTCTTTTATAGAAGCATGTTGCTCCTGTTGGGCAAGATTCACAACTTGCTGTGTTTGGCAACTGGCATTTTCATTTTGGCTGGAAGTTTGCCACTGTAGAAATAATTGGCCTGAGTTATGGTTGCTTTCTTGAGATAAAGCTGCAGTATCAGAATCATGTGATGCCCTTGTTACTCCTTTGAGAGTTTAATATATACCTGTGAGGATTTGAGAAGCCCTTTTGTGGCTCTATACCCCTTGGAGGTCTTCTAAACCCCTTGGAGGTCATTGTTACTCCATTGAGAGTCTGTTATACCCTTCATGGGTTTGATTTGCCCCTTAGAGGGTTGTTGCCCCTTAGAGGGTTGTTGCAATTCGAAGCTAGCCATCAGGATTTGCTTTCGGATGTTGATGTGTGTGATATTCACAAGTGTTGTCAACCTTTGAGGCTTGTGATAACACTCTGAAGGATTACTAAATCTGGAGTTGTTTGCCCTTTGTGGCTTTGTTGCCCCTTAGTGGGTTCATCGTTGCTCCTGTGTGAGCTTGTTATCAATACTCCATTGTGAGTTGCTGCCTTCCATTGGACATTGTTGCTGCTGCCTTTCAAGTTCCAAGTTGAAGGTTTACAGATTCTTCCAACCTTCAACTTGAGGGGGGATGTTAGCTATTGTCCAGCCTGTCAAGGCCTCACTACATACATCTATAAATACCATTACATCTTGTTATGTAAAGTAACAGAATTTACAATGTAGATATTCAAGTTTCTCTCTCTATCATCTCTCTCATAGAGAGATAGTTGTATAAACAGTTTGTATATATTATAATGTTTAGTTCTTATGATTTGAACATTCTACAAGCTTATATGTGTATAGATTTTACTTTGTATCAGTTACCAATTTAAATTTTTAAATCCACATTTAATTTACTCTTATATAATGAAAAAGAAAAGTGCTTACAGCGGAGAGAGGAAGACCAGTATCGAATTACCTGAAACATCGAGCAAAAAGGGTTTCAAAACGTAAGAATTTCTAAAATGGTTCTGCTGAAACCAGTTTCTAGTTGAAGAGCATATCAAATCTGTTATATTTGCACACCACATGAACAATTAAAATTAGGGGTGATTTATCACATCCTCTTATTGTTTTAGTCCAATTTGACCTTGCATTACTACTATTTTTATTAAAAAAATTCTTGATCAAACAATTATTTGTGCTTCCAAATTATTTTTATCGATATTACTTGTGCACATTAAAGTTTTTGAAAAACATTCTTGAAAATAAATATCTAATGCATTACAATTGAAACTTAAAAGGGAAATCAAATTGAAACAAACCATCATAAAATTACAATGTTCATATATAAGATAGAAATATTTAAAGCCATATGTTATCTATATTTAAAATATAAATTAAGAAATATGAGATGTATTATTGGTTCTTCGATCTAAACAAAATTAATTTAATCTAATTTGATTAAATTGATTAAATTGATCTAAGGCTAAGAGCTAAAATTAAAATTAGTTTCTAATTTCTATTTTAATTTTAATTTATATTTGATCTATATATATACTTTCACCTAGGGCTGTAATTCGGACCGTGCAGAGCTCCCCCAACTCAAACTCGTTTAACCCCACTTGACTCATTCGATTAGCTTAAATGAGTCGAGGTCGGACAGAGAATTGAGCTCGTTTAAGTTATTCAAACGAGTCAAGTTTACTGGATACTCAATTCAAAACTCGCATGTTTGACTCGAAACCTTATGTTGCCCAATCCAATCACTTGGGCAACACCTCTGTTGTGTTAAAACCAGTGTTGTAAAAATCGGTTGACTAAGACGAGTACTCGGACGAGTACTCGGAAATCGGTAATCAGCTGATTCGGATTTAACCGAATACTCGGACGAGTACTCGAATGCTGAAAATGAGTACTCGGAAAATCGGCCGAGTACTTGAATTTTGAAGATCAAACCGAATCGAATCGATTTCCAATTTTTACAATCTTGGTTAAAACATGACAAGCTAAGTAATATACTTATCTTCTTCCTGATTTAATAAAATAAAGGAAATAATATTCGAAATATTATTAATAAATAATATTCGAAAGTAACAGAATTTAATAAATATTTGAAATTAGCAGAATTTAATAAATATTTGAAATAATCAAAAAAAGATAAATATTCAAATAATATTATAAACATTTATTTATAATATTATAAATAAATAAAAAAATAAAAAATATTTATTTATTTCATGTCAAGATATATCTAATTAATTGATATTCCCAAATTTTCAAAAAATTAAAAATTAATTTCGTTGAAGATCTTAGTAGAACACTACTAATCTCAATAGTACTAGTAACTACTGCTTCGTCCCAGATTATTGTTAATATTTTTTTAAAAATATTTCTCGACGATCCAACCTACGAATGTCAAGATATATCTAACTAAATGATATTCCCAAATTTTCAAAAAATAAATATTTAATTTGTTTGGAGATCTTAATAGAACACTACCATAACTAGTGCTTCGTCTCATATTATTATTTCTATTTTTTAAAAAATTTTTTTCGACGATCCAACCGTACGAATGTCAAGATATATCTAATTTAATGTTATTCCCAAATTTTGAAAAAATAAAAAATTAATTTGGTTGAAGTTCTTAATAGAACACTACTATATTGTCTAGTACTCGTAACTAGTACTTCGTCCCAGATTATTGTTTCTATTTTTTTAAAAATATTTTTCGATGATACAACCGTACGGATGTTAAGATATATCTAATTATGATATCCCCAAATTTTGAAAAAATAAAAAATTAATTTGGTTGGAGATCTTAATACAACACTACTATATTGTCTAGTACTCGTAACTAGTGCATCGTCCCAGATTATTGTTTCTATTTTCTTAAAAATATTTTTCGACGATCCAACCATATGGATGTCAAGATATATCTAATTTAATATTATTCCCAAATTTTGAAAAAATAAAAAATTAATTTGGTTAGAAATCTTAGTATATCACTACTATTCTTGTTATATTTGGTTAAATAAATAAAAAATAGATAATTTTTTATTATACTTATTTTTTTTTGATAAATTGTAAATTAAATAATTTCTAACATCTTGTATTCTTGTTTGTTTAATTTTTTTATTATGTGTAAAGATGTTTATATAATTAATAAGTAATTTTCAATTTTTTTTGACAAACAAAATAAGTAATTTTCATTATTTTTAAAAAAATGTAAATTCAATGACTAAACGAGCTTTAAAATTACATTAATTTAAAATTAATTAAAAATGTAAACCAGTTTTTTGACTAAATATTAAAAATTGTTCAATTCTTATTTTAAAAAACTAAAAATTACATTAATTTAAAATTGATTAAATGTAAACTTTAATGATATAATTTTTTTTTCAATTAACTAATACATATAAATTTTGGTCCATTTGACCACCATTTAAAATCAAAGGACCTAATGAAACATGATAGCTTCAGTCTGTTGAAAAGGAAATGAAACAGTATTTTCAATTCCATTTAATTTATACATGGAACGAGTACGTGAAATTGTGATTTTTGACTTGAGAGTTTGTTCTATTGAGAACTCTATCTTTTCACCATATTGCATTTAAAAAGTCATTTGCATAATTGTATCAATAAAAAAATATGATGTTTATTTTTATTCCAAAAGTGTGTGTGCCATGTAGATTATAAGTAATATACCTAATATGCCGACAGTCGTAACCCAGGGGGGCAAAGCCATGATCACGGGGCTACAAAAATGTGATCAACAAAATAAGGGGTAAGAAAGATTTTGAACAGTCGAGAACAATAAAGAACACTATGAAGATTCGAGTTATAATTACAAGCAATCTACATGGTGAAAATGAGAAATGAAAGCAGGGTTGTGTACCTTTTGAAGTTGTAGAATCGATAATTTGCAGAGAAGAAACGAATTATTATTAACTGAATGATTGATTAAAGAAGAAGAAGTACAAGTGTGTGTTTTACTTTTACAGACTATATACTATATACAACTGAGACTCAACAAAAATAGGAGGGAAAAGTAGTTACAATTAACTTTCTAATATCTATTTAGTATTACTTATATACTATATCAGACCAATCTGAGCTGGACGATGAGCTGTGGTTGATGAAGAACATTACTCCCTCCGTCTCGTAATATGTTTCCTGTTTGAAAAAACACGTTTGCCAACGCACACTTTTGTTCGTTAATATCTTGAATTTTATATTAGTACTAAATATAAAAACTTCACTGTATTAAAGTACTCATAAATACGAATCCAACAAGATCACCCATGACTATATTTTATCTTATAAATTATACGTAAATTAGTAGTCAATCGTTTAAAATGAACAGTGTAAAAAGTCAAAATAAGAAACACATTAAGGCACAGAGGAAGTATGTATTAAAGTAAAAATAATTTGAGCAAGCAATATTTAACCAAATTTCAAAGTACAACATAGATAAAATGTATTATTGAGTAATTTATAATTTATAAATTTACAGATATAAATTTCTAAAAGAATATCAATTCTTAAAATTCAAATATGGTCATAAATTTTAAATTCTATTTATGATTAATCAGACCGGAAGGGCTAGCGCGAAGGGTACTAACAAGAATATAAGCAGCCCTCCTCTGGTGAAAATAAAGTGTACAAGCTGTATAAAGAAAATGAGTTTGATGAGATAGCTATCGCTTGTCGTCCGACCTGGGAAGATTTATGAGAACATGTATTCATTTGATGACAATATTAACCATTAGTGGTAAACTTCTCTCAAAATCATAGCTTAAAACTTGGTTTGGTTACTTATTAAAGTGACAATATTAACAATTAGTGGTAAACTCCTCTCTGTTACCTAACATTATTATTACAAACTCGAGATTTTAGAATCTGACACTTGCACTAAAAGACTACTAGACTAGTATATATTACAACAGAATACATCGTCAGAAGTTTCTTGTACAATGCTCTACTGTGTCGAAAAGTTCCCCTCCGAGTCTCAGCCAGCACGATGTTTTGATGCGATGAAAAGCTCATTTCCACAGCCAGTTTAATTCTGTTTTAAGATCAGCTGTAAGCTTCAGCCATGATTAATAGCACGAGAGCTGTCCAGCCAGTGAATACTCTTGCACCTTTTCCCTTTCCTGTTTCTTGATCATACTGCTCCCACAAATATCAAGTCTGGTGATAGTTCTTAACCACATTTCTGACAGCAAGAACAAAATAGTAAGATAAGAAGAATTGAAACTAATTTTTTTTTTTAAGACTGAAGCTCATAATTAGGTTTACGCTGTACAAGAAGAATTGAAGAAACTATGATACGAATATAGGTAATAAAAATAAAAAATAATTCATAACATGATACAGAAAAATCAACCCCGTACAATTAACCTTATTATATTGTCTCTCAACTCGTTGTAGATAATCTCGGCTCTCTCTCTCTGGTCCATTCTCTATATTCATTGACAGAAAAGAGCTTTGAATGTTGAGAGATGCAAATTACAATATAAAGTTGTCAACCATTATAAAATATGCTATTGAAATCATAGCTTCTACCATTGGAGTAGTGGTGCAGTGAGGAAAGAATCAGGTAGTTCATGTTCATCCAGATTGTACCTCTCCAATAAGGTGCCTCATGCTCTGTATTGTATTTCATGTACAACGAGCTACGGCACCAACAGATAATATAAGTTCATGTTGTTCTATGAAGTTCTGGATTGAGTTAAATTAGTAGAAAATTCTGCTAATTACCTAGTTCTTGCTAGTGAGAGAATTCCAAAATCACTCCACAGGATTGTCCTGTTTGAGATAAGGTCAAGCTGTTTCTCTAAGATCCAAGATTGCTGTGCACACAAATGCAGACATAAACAATGTCATATGATCATAAATTGATTAACATATCCCCTCTGTTCCGCAACAGGTAGAAAAAGAACGCAAAAAGAAATAAGTCTTTAGAGTTTCATGTGGCAAAAAGGGTTTCCCTCTCTTTAGGCACACAGAGAAGAGAAAAGAAGGGGGGGGGGGGGGGGGTTGAAAGCTATGAACAAATATATTGATTAAAGTTTATTTAAGCTTTTGAGAACCAATCGCGGGAATCATTTTCCAGATAAATGGAAAAAGGCTAATGTAGCCAACATGAGGAACGAATCTTGGTATTGGCTCCTCTAGAACTTCTCGAATAAGCTGTCTGCTCAGGGGATTGCTGGGTTCATTCACTAGTTTCCAAGACAAACGGACCTGAGGACCTGAAAAAATATACAGAAAAGAAATGTGTTTGAATTATCAACGGAAAACTTTGGTAGGATTATATTTGAGTTGTTTAACAAACCTGTACCATTCTTTAGTTTATAGGAGTGTGTTACTAAGTTTGCCATATTTTCCAACGTTTATGAAGAAATCTCTGCAACAAGTTTCTTGAACTATAAAGGTTATCTCTTTGCTCTTCTAATTTGATTATTATTGACTTTCTTATCTATAGAGATTAAAGTTTGTTTGTTGCTCTCTCTCTCTCTTCTATATTCATACTATACAAAAGTTGCGTGGTCCAATCAAATACCCAAACTAGAAAACAAATGATATTGAGTTTTGGGATGAAAAAAATGGTTAATTTTAGAGCTGTAAACGAACCGAGTCGGACCGAGTTTCTACCGAGTCGAGTCGATCCCGAGCTTTTTCTAACCGAGTCGAGCTCGAGCTCGATTATCTTATCGAGCTTTTTTTTCTTGCCGAACTCGGGTTCGTTAACGACCGAGTCGAGTCGAGTCGGTAACGAGCCTACCGAGTCGATCCCGAGTTCGAGTCGAGTTCGAGTTTTTTGAAATTTTTTATTTTTTTTTACTTTTTTAGGCTTTTTTTTCTTTTGGGCATAGTTTTTAAAAAAAAATTGGCAGAAGTTTTAGTAACACAAGCTAGTTAGGAAAAGATACAAGCTAGTTTTAGTCTAACAAAGTAACAAACAAAAAGAAAATCTTAAAACAAGGAATACCAATATAATAGTTTAAAATTTTAGATTAATTTTCTAAAAACAAGAACCTCACAAAACTAGATATATATTATTGTTAATATTAATTTTATAAATTAAAACATTAAAAACTAGACCAGATATATAAATTAATTTTAATATTAATTTTATAAATAAAAACTAAAATTAAAACCTTAAAAACTAAAAACTAAAACAATAAAAATATATTTATTTTTTCAATTTTTTTTTATTTCTTACCGATTACCGAGTCGAGTCGAGTCGAGTACCGAGTCGATTCGAGTACCGAGTCGAGTCGAGTCGAACAACCAAAAAACTCGACTCGACTCGTTAAGCTTAACGAGTTTTTTTTTCTTGCCGAACTCGAGTTCGTTAACGAACCGAACCGAGCCGAGTCGGGTTTTTACCGAGTCGAGTCGAGTCGATCCCGAGCTCAGCTCGGTTCGTTTACAGCTCTAGTTAATTTGTTTAAAACAAATTTATTTATTCTGCTAATTACTGCATGGTTTGGTTCGTAGCATTGTAATGTTATGTAGTCAATAGGATTTGTTGACATTCATGGATATGATATGTCAAGTAAGACTGGGAATTTTGTCCTCCATTTTTTCTATGTTTCGAATTTTGTGGCTAAATATTGGAAATAAGTTTTCCTTGGTCTATTAGTATACAACAAGTATTGTTAACCAAGTATCTAGCTCCATTTTACCCATGAAAAAGTAGAGTCCCTGTATTTTCTTAATTTTATTTCTAAACATAACTTTGTATAACTACAAAATATGAAAGGGGATTAATTATGAGGAAAAAAATAATTACATAATTGATTTTACCTCGTAAAACCATAAATAAAGCTGGCGGATTTGCATTATCTGGATGCTGAACCACATATTCTGCTGGTATCTTACTGTATATAGACCAGAACAATAGTCAAATTAAATCAAAGCCCAGTGCATCATGCTCGTAGAACAGAGCAGATAGACGAAAATAACTTAATTTCAATTTTTCAGTGACTTGCATAAACCATCAAATATAAACGACCATAGATTAAAGAGAAAAAGGGAATCCCAGTATTACCACAAAGCTTCAGCACCTAAAATCTGATCACGTGGAATCCATCCATCAATGTTCACAAGATCTAACCAATGGCCAACAATATCCAAGCAGATAGGGATATCCCATCGCCTAAATATGTAAAGAAAGCAAATAGTCACCCTCTAAGAATCAAAAAGTGTTAGATGACCAACTTTCCCAAATGCCCATTTGGGAAAACTTATAGATGGTGAGGAGGGTGGTGATGGTGTCGCTTAACATGAAGAAGCCAACATTCGCACTGTAACGGTATTGTTAAGCCATGCCCCTGCTTGTAGCTGTCCTGATTATCTGAAACAGAGATGAAAATAGAAAGAAAGAAAATTAGAACGATCCCAAATTCTTTTTCATCCAGTAAGAGGAAGAAGGGGTGGGGTGGGGTGGGGTGGGGTGGGGTGGGGTGGGGGGGGGGGTAATATATACACTAGTACTTGGCAATTCTAGAATCACTGAAACCTAAAAGTTGGCTATACAATCCACTTCATCTCAATCTTATTGATGTTAATACTCTGCAGTATATATTTGATGACTACACAACCTCTTGGCACTTGAATAGAATAACCGTACTGTAAGTCTGAGACCAAAAACTAAAAGTGCAAACCACCCTAGTAAAGCAGTAAGTCAACACATACATATAACACCCAGGAGTAGGGAAGGCAAAAAAAACCGATCCGATGGATACCCGATCCAATTCGACCCGATTGGATCTTACCGAACCCGATTTTTTGGATTTGGATTTGGATTTGGATTTGATTTTTAAACCCGAAAGAGTTTGGATTTGGATTTGGATATTAGCTATATCCAACCCGATCCAAACCCGAAACCCGAAAACACGATCCAAACCCGATCCAAACCCGAAACCCGAAAAAAACCCGATATATATACATATATAAATTATAATATATATATATATATATTATAATTTATTCCTTAAAAATAAATACCCGTTACTTAGTTACACTAGGTAATTTTGTTCAGGCAATTTTGATACACATGCTGTGCTACTATGAAATTTCTTAGTTCAGGCAATTTTGATACACATGCTGTGCTACTGCTAGTCTTCTAGTCTACACTCTGCCTATGTGGATATTTATTTGCAATTGTATTTTAATTTTTATTTCTTTAGATATTAATAGTGGTGTAACTTGGACTTATTTATTTTCATGTCTATGAAATCTAGATATTTATTTGCTATTGTAATTTTATTTTTAATGAAATTTAGATTAAAAAAATATTACTACTTTTTTAGAATTAAAATTTTCGGGTTTGGATAAAACCCGAACCCGATCCAAACCCGGTGGATCGGGTTTGGATTTTGAATTTCCAAATCCAAATGGATTTGGATTGGATTTGGATTTGGATTACGGATTCGGATTTGGATTTGGATATCACAGATATCCAACCCGATCCAACCCGTTGCAATCCCTACCCAGGAGCCAAATTATAGAAGTAAAAAAGTAAATAGTTAGTTATCAATATTAAGGAAAAAGGTAAGGTCATTTTACATGATGGGACCGACAGGATAGTTTTCCCCTTTCTTTGAAACTGTCTCAGGCACTGCTCCTCGCTTAGTGATAATTCTTCTGGAATCGTTGCACCTTTCTATCAGATAGTCGTTTTGATGTTGTCTGAAAACAAACCAACAATGTACAATCTGCTCAACTGGACCTAAAAACAATGTGTGGCTTGAAGATCATAAACCTTCAAAGCAACATCATTTCATGTTTCAAGTTATAATTATGCAAAGTTCACTGACTGCATATTACTTTTAATACGTGAACTTCGAAGACGGTCAAAGAACCAAACCAAATTATTCAACTTGAGATATCAGTAACTCGTAAAAAAATCAGCAAAAAAATTATAAAAACAGACGTTCTATATTCCAAATTCCGATACTATGTGCTTAAAGCTAACATCCCTATTGGCTAAACACGAAAAGAACATCTAATCGCAGGGGACCTAGATTAATTCCGAGATGGCCTCTAAAAAAACCTATTGTCATGTACTCTGTACTCATGTTGCATTGTAAAATCCAAGCTCCTCATTTACAATTTTTAGCTCAATTTTAAAGAAATGATCACTATAAACCTAAAGCAAAACATGATGTACTTATCCAACAACATAAATCAATATCTTAACCAAACAAAACGACATTCATAAATATTTCAAATAAACAAACATCAAAATTAATTCTTGCGAGTACATATAATCAAAGCACAGATCAAGATCAGAGTTGCACGTGTAATTAAAAAAACAAACGTTTTTTTACCGTCAATCTGGAGGGTGAAAACAAGAAATGTGAAGGTAAAAAAATTAGAGTGATCCAATTTAACCGCAATTAAATAAATTTAACAGCACAAATATTTAAAAAGAACGTTTGCAACATTAAGCAGGAGGATATGAATGATTACCATTGCTTCTTGGAGATTTTGAGCTGCCGGAAACAACAATCGCCGGAGAGTTTTTCCGATGTGAATTAATATTTATTTCTCAGGCTTGTTTGTTCACCTGTTTCTTCTAGTGTATTTTTAATTGGGTCGGACACGTGTTCTTGGTACGTGGCAAGTGATGATTGGGATTGTGTCATACAGATTTTTATGGGCCGGTTTATGGCCGAAACCTGAATTAGTAATGCTGTAGCCCGATATAAGATGATGGACTATTGATTGAAAATAGTGGCCCAAACAATCATGTATTCATTGTCACTCATCTGCACTAGTAGTGTAGGCGTGTAGAAAATAAATATTATCCGTATTTGAAATAAAACGGATATTATCTGTATTTGAATTCGGAATATTAGAATCTGAAATTAAATATATATGATTTTTAAATTATATATATATATATATATATATATATATATATATATATTAACTTTTTTTATTAGCTAATAGTGTTTGTGTGTGGTGTATATTAATTAAATAATATATGATTACAAATTTTATATAATTGTAAAAATATTATAGACACACACATATATATATAATATTATTTGAATTTAATATTTAAAATATAATAAAATTAGATTGAGAAGATAAATAAAATTAGTATGGCGTTCGCAGTTTTATTTTTTCTAAATGAAAAAAAATATTATTTTGAAATAATCTTAAGTACGCGTAAAAAAAATTTAAAGCTTATTTTGTTTTTTTCATTTGGGCTGTAAAACCGTCCAAATCAAATTTTAAGAATTTAAGATAGAACACAAATATTAAATTAAACGTGTAATCTTATAAATATCACTTTTTAAGAACAATTTGATATATAAATTAATAAAAATAAATATTAAAAAAATAATATAATTATAAATATTAAAAAATGAACTGTGCAATATACGGATTATATACTAGTATATACTCCCTCTGTCCCATTCATTTCTTTACAATTTCTTTTTTGGGACGTCCCACCAATTCTTTACATTACCAAAAATAGTAACTTTTAACAAAAAAATACATTACTACATCCACTACTTCAATTCACTTTTTCAACACTTTACACTATTACACCCACTACTTCACTTATTTTAACAATAAAATCACTATTACACCCACTACTTCATTTATTTTAACAATATTACACCCACTATCCTTGGTCTCCGTGCCCAGCCCCCATGTAAAGAATTGGCCGGGACGGAGGGAGTACAAGGTTGTTGTTGTTATTATTATTATTATTATTATTATTATTATTATTATTATTATTATTATTATTATTATTATTATTATTATTATTATTACTAGGTTTATATCTGTGCAATGCTTTTATAAATGGCTCAAATAAGTAGTTATTTTAATTTTATTTTATTTTTAATATCTAGTTCTTTTTTAAATGTCATCCTAATAAATTTAAATTTTATTAATATTAAACAAATTTTAAAGTAGATAATATATATATATATAATTTAAATTTTATTAATATATATATATATATATATATATATATATATATAAGTATATTAATATGATTTATGTTGTGTTGTCCTAAAAACATTATGCATATCACCATTTAATTTTTTAAATTTAAAAAATATGTGAAATTAATGTTATTATTTTATTAATAGAAATAAATTTATTTTAAAATTTACATTTTTATATTGAAAATCATTAAATGTTAAATTATATTATTATTCAATGTATCTTATTTAGTTTGTATAAATATTTTAGATTGTATTATATAGAATTTGTACAAAGAGTACAAATTTTCCATTTTTTTACTCCAATATATATTGTTATAGAATTTGATATAATTATTATAGATTTTTTTTTTCTCATTTTTAGCTATTTTTTCCCTCTTTTCTAGGTGTTGTATGATAATAATAATAATAATAATAATAATAATAATAGTATACTATTATTATTATTATTATTATTATTATTATTATTATTATTATTATTGTAAAATATTTATGAAATAACTAATATAATCTAATTAGATAAAGACTTTGATAAATGAATGAGAGAGAGCACTAGTATATTGTTTTTCAATATTCTGTATGTCCATATGTCTATATTGTAAAATATGATCAATGACACCTAAATCAACGGTGCATAAAGTTAATTGATAAGAAATGTATTATTAATTTCGATAATGTAATATTTACAATACACATGTACTAATTTACCACCCTGTAATCATGATAGTGACGACTTATTAATGACATATAAATATATGTTTTATAATAATAATAATTATTAAAATGTAGTTCGTGTAAAATAATACAATAACATCCATAATTTCTGTGAAAAATTAATGAATGAGATATACTAACAATAAATATATTTTTTTATACCATAACATGTAAAACACTCATTTATCACCGGTAATCACAATATAATAACTTAATAATGATATATGAAATACATGAATATAAAAATTAACATGATGCCCATCCAACGGTAATCACAATAATAATACATGAATAAAATCGTACTACTTACAACACTTATTTTGTTTCGTAAAAGCATTCGCAATAAGTAGAGATCAATTACTAAAAGATCAGGCAATGAAAAAAAATCCTAAAAACATACATACATAGATAGGGAAAGAGAAAACTTGTGCAAACCATCTTATCCTCATTTACTTCCAGCACCGAGGTTCAGTCTTCTCTCTACTTGGTTTGTCCGAAATTCGCTATCTTTCAGGTTTGATTTAATTGTAAAATCTCTTCATTTTTTCATGTTTAGCATAGTTTTTAAGTTTGTTTGGGCATTCTCATAAGAATAAAAGTAAAACAGGTGGTGGTTCATGGTGCTACTTTTGTTGGAGCCGCTCATGCTGTTGTGGAACCTCCGAAGCCAACGATCTTTCTTGTACCATATGATATAATGATACATATGTTATGCAAGCTGAGGTGGAAAGATGTTATATGTTTCTCATGCGCAAGTAAATCATTTCAGCCTTTGATTTCTAATAGAAATTTCATTGATATGTACTTTAGTCTTGATAGATCTTTTCTCCTCACACTATCAAGTACATCATTTACTTTTACGAAACATCATGTCCCTGATTTTGTTGATCACTCTGAATATCTAGTCATCCCTCAATTCTTTGAGGACATGGGGGTTGATCTTAGTTACCCAGGGATCGTTGTAGGAATTATAAATGGATTGATCTATTTATCGATAAATTCGGCCTTGATATTTTCCTATAGAGTCCATTAACCAAATCTTATAATCCAGTGCCTAAACTAGAGCCATCTGAATATGAACCTGCAGATGATATTCAGTTTGATTAAGGATTCGGGGTTAGTAAATCAGGCGATTTTAAAGTTGTAAACCTTGTTGATGATATATTTCATATATATTCTATCAGCGATGGTAGGTGGATTAGAGTTCGTCTTTTTATTGGTAGCAACATAAACGGTAATACATTTCTGGAATCCGAATCCCTGATTTATTCTTTTGATCTTAGTAGGAATGACTTCAACAATATTCCATACCTAAGCTTTTTCGTAACTCATTCATCTATAAAAAATCATCGGTTTTTGACTATAAGGGTTATGCTTTTTCTCTTTTAGTTTGTATAACTATTTTAAATTTTATTAAATAGATTTTTTACAAAGAGTACAATTTTCCCATTTTTTTACTCCAATATATATTGTTATAGAATCTGATATAATTATTATATATTTTTTCTCTTTCTTAGCTATTTTTCCCTCTTTTTTTAAGTCTTGTACGATCATATGACCATACCATGTCATACAACAATAACCCATTTACACTAATTGTATATAGATATATTATTATTATTATTATTGTAAATTATTTATGAAATAACTAATATTATCTAATTAGATAAAGACTTTGAAATTAATATAGTTAAATTAGCTCTTAATTTAATATAGTTAGAGCAATTCCAACAAACTCCTTGCATTTTCTCTAAAATTAATATAATTAAATTAGTTCTTAATTATTTAGGAGGTAAAATCATCCATTTACTCCAACATTCCTCCTCATACTCATCCTCTATCCATTTTATATTAGTTTACTATGTATACACATAGGCTCGACAATCGTGTCGTTACTCAAAGCCAAAATCGAAATCGACCCGAAATCATTTCGTGTACTTGACTACCTAACCCTAACCCGAAACAAAATGTTTCGTGTAAACACGAAACGAAACGAAACGAAAATAGTACACGAAATAAAAATATAAAAAATTATAATATAATATTTCGTGTACCCAACACGAAAGTACACTAAACAAAAATATAAAAAATTATAATATATGTTCATCAAGGGAGTTCGTCACGTGGTATGACCTTTTGATCCTTAAGTGGATGCCCTGTAGATTTTTTTTATAATACGACGCATCATAGATACTCCTAGAAGACCAAGACTTTCATGTCAAATGGTAAGTGATTTCGAGTCTATGATTTTGGGAATTGTGATATTGTGAGACTCAATGATTCTAACTTTTGTAGCATATAGCCCAAGATATTAGATGATGGACTATTGAAAATAGTGGCCCAAACAATCATGTATTCACTTTCACTCATCTATACTAGTAGCCTAGTAGGGCTGTCAAAAAAAAATTCAAAAAATTCGATTCCATTCGAAATATCTGTATTTGTATTTGGTAAAAAATAATATTATCTGTAATCAAAATAAAAGTATATATTTTCTGTATTTGAATCCGGAATATTCGAATCTGAAATTAAATATATATGATATTGAGGTTATTTGATAAATAAATTGACAAAAATATTTTTTTGCAATTTTACTTTCGTTAATAAAAGCTATTTGCAAATTTACTATCTTAATTGCACAAAAACCTTTTTTATTGCAAAAATAATAATTTCTTAATATTTTCTTTTAAAAAAATAAAAAAATTTGCCCCTACGGGGCCCACTACCGCATCAACAGCCACATAGCTTTGTCCAGTCAGCTGCCACGTCAACTACCACGTCAGTAGGTGGATCCCACCCACCTGCCACGTCAACTGTTACGTGAGCAGGGGTGGGACCCACATGCCACGTCATCAGGGGGTGAGACCCACCTGCCACGTCAACATGGTGGGACCTGCAAACCACGTGGCGCACAGTCAGCCTAGGTATAGTCAGCGCACAATCAACATAGTTTAATTATTAAATAAAGAAAAATATAAATACATAATAGTATAATAGTATATTTGCAATTAAGATAGTATATTTGCAATGAATTGGAGAAGATAGTATATTTGCAAAACAAAGTAGAAAACATAATATTTTTTATAAATTCTCATATTTAAATTATATATATATATATATAATTTAATTTTTTTCTATTAACTTATAGTGTTTGTTTGTGTATATATATTAATTAAATAATATATGTTTACAAATTTTATATAATTGCAAAAATATTATAGGCATATATAAAAATATCATCGAATACGACTTTCCGCAGATTTCTATATGTATTTATGAAATCGAGTATGGAATTCTGTTTACATTTGAATTTAATATTTTAAAGATAATAAAATTAGATTGAAATGATAAATAAAATTAGTATGGCGTTCACAATTTTATTCTTTCTAAATGCAAAAAAATATTATTTTCAAATAATTGTTAATACGCGTCAAAAAAATTAAAAATTATTTTGTTAATTTCATGTAGGTTGTAAAACCGTCCAAATCAAATTTTAAGAATTTAAGATAGAATACAAATATTAAATTGAATGTGTAATCTTATATCTATATGTCAATTTTTTTAACAACAATTTGATATATAAATTAAGAAAAATGTTAATCACGTCCTTAGGGCTATGATTAAGGTGTCACGTGGTATTTTTTAATTGGCTTAAGCTTGTGACCCACTATGTGTCCCTACATTCATATAAATCATCCAATAAAAACTCACCACATAGCAAAAATTAAGAGTAAAATGCATTATGTGTACTTGGAATTTCCATTTCATGCACTTTGTGTACCTTTGTTTTCATATATAGCAACATGTGTACCTCTGTTTTCATTTTTCTTGCAAACTGTGTACAATCGTTAAATTTTTTTTAACATCGTTAAAATCCAAGTTAGGGCTGAGCAAAAATCCGAAAAAATCCGAAACCGAAACTGAAACCGCTAAAAACCACTAAAAACCGAACCGTATAAAACCGATTCGAAACCGAAACCGAAAAATTGAAAACCGAAACCGAATCCGATTATGCGGTTTCGGTTTCTTATTGAAACCGATCCGAAAAAACCCGAATCCGATCCGATTAAAATAAATAAATAAATTATATATATATATATAAATTTATAATTAATAAATATACATATTTTTTGAAATATAATTGCTAAAAATTAGGACTTCATTTTATCTATATGTTGCCTTAGTTGCTTGTACTTTTCATATACTAGCCATCATAGATATCATATTTAACTTGTAAATGTGCTAAAATGGCCCAACAGCCCAGCAGCTAGCCCAGCCAAAGCTACTGTCTTTCTCTTCTGTTTTGGTTAAAATATGAACTGCAGTGGTTTATAAATTATTTACTCTTCTATTTCTCTTCTGTTCTTCTGTAATTAGTGAATTTCACATGTTTGTATATTTTGTAGAGTAGGATGGTTGGTGACTTGGTGGTACTTGTTGTCATATCAAACGTTTGTATTGTTTTTGTGACATTTTACAATTTTTAAGTACTTTTCATTTAAGTAAGGTATGCCGATTTTATCATTTTTATTTGATGCGGTTTTAAAACCGAAACCGAACCGATTGCAACCGATCCGACAATTTTGAATCCGAAACCGAACCATCGGTTTCGGTTGCGGTTTTAGATTTTAAAACCCGAAGAGTTTCGGTTTCGGTTTTACCATAAACCCGATCCGATCCGATCCGTGCTCTCCCCTAATCCAAGTGGGGAGCATGGGCATTATAGTCATTTTAGTTATTATATTAATATTAAGACATGGCAGCACGCAAAAACAAGTTTTATAGACAACCTCATCTGTAAATATAAACCAAACCAAACGTACTCAGTATATCCCGCATGAGCAGGATCTGAGGGGGGTAGGATGTACGCAGTCATGCCCCTACACAAAGGTAGAGAGACTGTTTCCGGTTTTTTTGACCCCCGGCAGGAGTCGAACCCGTGACCTCACGGTTCACGGATTGGGCACTTACCACTGTGCCAACTCAACCCCTCATCTGTAAATATGCTTGGAATAATTTGATATTTTAAAATTGGGTATTTAAATTAGTCTAATATTTATTTTTATTAAATAGAAATACAATATATAACGAATTAGTGTTTTAAATAAAAATTTTAACATAATTTATTTTATAGATGCATACTTCTAGATATTATTAGAGCTTAAGAAAAAAATACGAAAAAATATGTTTATTAGACCCGTGAAAATGCAATCAAATTGAATATTTAAATATTTCAAAATTCAAAGTTTAAGGAAGAATAACTTTTAACCTTATTACCCATTATTTTAATAGAATTTTTATGATTTGAATAAAAAGTTTAACATGATTAAAAATTTTGTTTTGTGTATGAATAAAGTTCGTATTGTATTATTTTATTATTAAAGAAAAGTTTTATATTTTATTACATTATATTTTTTAGTTGTGACAATCAATGATAAATTATGTATTAACTACATATACATATAATATAAAATAATTATTGTACTTATATGATATAAATTTATTATTAAAATACAAATTTATTAATAAAATACAAATTTATTAATAATAATAATAATCAATAATCATAATCTATTGACAGGCCTAGGTGCATGTAAAATTTTTTGCTAAGCTGTATGTATATATAGACGAAAACGGGAACATGGAAGATCCCATGCTCTATGACAGGCCGTAGAGGAGGACTATCTATGATCAATCTCTAGGGGGAGATTGAAAATAGAGAGCAAAAAATAAAAAAGAACAGCATAGCTAAGCCTAATTAAGCTCTATCCAACTACTCCATGCCGAGTTAGAAGCATTATTTACAAACCAAGTGGAGCTACGTAGTCTATTTTTTACATCGCGAACAATACCCTCTAATAGTATGTTCGGATTAGAGTAAACGTCATCATGAGCTCGCGCATTTCTTTCCCTTCATATATAATAACAAAATACTTGGGCAATAAGCAATAGCAGTTGTCTTTGAATGTGGTTCGTAGTCGTGGTCCAAGAAGTTAGTAGATCAAGCCAAGTAGCAGCTGTAACAGAAGTACCAGCAAAAGAGGCCAACCTCTGCAAAACATAGGAGCTGTAGGAACAAGTAATGAGCAAATGATTCTGGTCTTCCTGACCTCCAACACAAAGGTAGCAGTGCT
This sequence comes from Kitagawia praeruptora, assembly GCA_037693485.1. NCBI lineage: Eukaryota > Viridiplantae > Streptophyta > Magnoliopsida > Apiales > Apiaceae > Kitagawia > Kitagawia praeruptora. The sequence continues at coordinate 3,795,234 of CM075347.1, forward strand.
GTAGTAAATCAATTCTAAATGAAGCGAGTCTATGCAAGGTGTTCAGACGGCCATGACAAACCACCCACTCGTGGTGAGCAAAGAGGGTGATTCTGAGTTTATTCCAGACAGAATCGTGCCAAGGCACTTCCGGGAGTTTAAATCGAATTGCATCCCAAACATGCCAGGTACGGAGTTTGTGGATAGGCGTCCCATTCCAGAGAATGTTGTCTTCAGCATTGAGATTAAAACGGGGAAAATCAAAAGAGTTCAGCCAACGAAGCAAATTAGAGTGCACATGGTGGTGTCTACCATTCGGAGTTGGGAGCTGCCAAGTACATGTGTGGATGAGGTTATTGAGAGATGCATTAGCACTCATGTGCGTTTGAGATATTATGAAATCAGTGCTGGAAGTAGCTAAACATTGCCCCCTCCACCAGGGGTCAAATCACAAGGTTTATAATTATATGATAAATACGTACATTACTCGAACTTCATGCAAATAAACCTTTTTAGAAAGGAAGAGGTAAGCACTTCAGATTGATCTCGCATCAGCTTGACAATGATTCTATTATCTTCATAGAGAAGTGTTTTATATTAGTTTACACCAGCTAGGAGAAATCTATTTTGGGCTACATCTGGGGATCAGATACACCAGGAATATATTGATTTTGGCCTATTAGTAAAGATATAGCAGGTGCCGAAATTAATATGACTGGATCCGTAGTTATGTTCGACCAGAAGTGATCTCTCATAGGTCGCGCTTGGACATGTTTTAGCTGAAAGGAACTCTTAAACAAATTTAAATACTAGCTAGGAAAGATTTTCGTGATAAAGTTTCCCAAAGGTCGTATATATATACACATAGAGGCTACTCCAATACAAACCTCCTTAAAATACAAACCTACAAACCAAGTATAATCTAATATTTCAAGCTAATCTAATGACCAAACTAGGGGTACCCCAATACAAAAAATGTTTAAAATACTTGGCTCTATCCAACAAAAAAAAAATCAATGTTCACGTGATGACGTGACAGTGGATTTCACTGGTTAACGGTGCTTCGCACCTTCTTGTACGGCGCTTCGCGCCTTTATCATTATAAAGTTGTAAGGAATGACAATCAATGGTAAAGGCAATAGACGATTGACGGGTGTGTCGAGAGCCTTCGGCCCTCATGACTACCTAACTCATCCGTTTACAGTCTTAAATGCTTCGCATTTCCACGGCAAGATTTTTTTTTGTTGGATAGAGCCAATTATTTTAAGCATTTTTTATGAAGGTACCCTTGGTGGGAACCTTAGAATAGATGAAATATAATTAATTTAGTGTTGGTTTGTATTTTAAAAGTGGTTTGTATTTGATCATTTGCCTATACATATATATATGCCACAAAAGAACTTAAGGAAATACGTTTATGGTAAAACAAACCATCTCTCTCCACACTGCTCTCCTGAATAAAACAAACCATGAATTCACAATCAATTCTAGAATTAAAAAAAATGTAGTGAAAAAAAACATTTATAAGCCAGGGTATCGGTTCACTCACATAATTTGGGAAGATCGACAACCATGTCAACCTTTTCTGGCACATTTGCGAACAGCTCCCTCACGGAATACTCACGAGTGCCTGCCGGATGCACCAGCTCATCAGTGTCTAGATGAGTGATCCAGTCCATACCACCTTCCTATATTAATATTTAGCAAGGTCAGAACTGCATGCTTTTGCAATAATAAAAGAAACAACACAATGAAAACTATTGATCATACCCTTGCCAGAACTATAGCCACTTCCATATTAAGGGATTGCTTGACAAATAACTCATAACGCATTAATTAGAAATTATAACATCTCAATGCAAGAAAATTTGAACATCTACTTGCACACATTACACATATCACAGCTTACATGAATAAATGAACTTAATCTCATATATAATCTACTAGTCTAGTATCATGAGAACACCATAACATTAATAAGATTCTGTGACAACACGACTGCAAGTATAAAATTAATATCTGACTAGATGATGAAGCCTGTAAACAAAATTCGTTGCTCTTAAAACTGCAGACTACTCGGCTAAACAACAAAAAACTGGACAATCAGCTCAGGTTAAGTCCAAATATATTCCGACACAACCAAAGCCAGTCATATTTAAAGTCATATTTAAATGGCTGCTGTTAAATCTTGATATATAGATATTTTTAATATCAGAAAATTTATTCATTTTACTTAAATTTGAAATCTCATAGTATATATATTTTTTGAATGTAACTTAACAGCTAGGGATGTAAATGAGCCGAGCCGAGCCGAACTCTAAAATGTTCATGTATCGTTTATTAAGAAATTATCGAACTCGAACTCGAGCTCGAACTTGAATCGAGCCAAAAAATATGTTTGAGCTCGGTTCGTTAAGATAAGATTTTGTTCGCGAACAGTTCATGAACACCTCACGAACCTGTCTCTTGAACTTACTCACGAACTTTTGCTTTCGAACAACTCATTAAGCTTGTTCACGAGCTTGTTCATGTAATTATGCTCACGAATAAATCTTAAACATTGCTCACGAATAAATCTTAAACATTGCTCACGAGCTCACTTACGAACAACTCATAAATCATAAATCATCAACCAATAATAATAAATCATCAACCAATAAAATTCTCACATTCCAATTCCAAAAAACAAACAAAGTTTGATTTAAAAATAAAGGGCAAAGAAACGTAATTGTTAACGAGCTCAATTATCGAACTTATCCACGAACATGTTCATGAAGTATGTTCGCGAGCCTATTCACGAACTACGTTCACGAACACGTTAATCGAACTTGTTCACGAGCTATCGAGTCGAACTTTACCGTGATCAAGTTCAGCTCGTTTATAAATCGATCCTAAAAATCATGTTCAAGATTGACTCGTTTATGAATCGAACCGAACCCGAACCGAGTTTTTTTCGAACCGAACACCGAGCCGTTCGCGAGTGTATCGGTTCATTTACAGCCCTATAATAACAGCTAAATAACATTCATTTTTTTAAATAAATTTCAGGATAAATAAAAATCGAATTGGCCGAGAATAAACATTTATCTCTTATTGCACAATATCATATTTTTATTATGTTAGGATCATGAAAATATTAGCTTAGCTATTTTTCAACTATATATTCATTTATCGAATTTGTATTATCTAAGCACGAAGAATCGAAAATTGAGAGTTAAGTCAACCATTGCTGCTAATGTTTGTTAACAAATATCAAGTTATCAACTCATCGCTTTTAGTTTGCCTTGGCCGTTGGTAAGTTTACCTGCAGCGTCACCGTGACAACCTTGCTTATAATGTAAACACAGTTAGACCACATACAAAAAATACTATAACAATTAATAATGCATTCCTGAAAAAGTATATTTAAGAACACTAGACAATATAGCTTCATATGAAACACATTGTCCATCTAACATGGATTCAACTTTATTAGAAGAAAAAGATCCGAGAGAAAGGAGCTTTCGCAACGAAGATTACAACATTCGAAGGGTGTTCTTAAGGAGCTATCCACTTCAATGGGGAGGCGACCACGACGAAGTAAAAAATGAGGAAAATAAAAAAGAGAGTACTCGTGCGCGAATGAGCAGAGGAGGTAAAGTAAAGAAGATGATTCTAGCAGTTGTTCATTGCGGAGAAGATAGGAAATTGGTGCTCAGTAGGTTTAAGGACAAGATCAATTTTTATCTTGTGGCTTGTTTTCATGTCAGTTTTAAAACCACCACTCCTCTCATTTCTCGTTAATATATATCTGAAGTTCAGACCTCTGCTTCAGATGCTTCATGCATGTACTGTTAATATCATTTTTTTTCAAGTGTTGTTAATTAAAAATGATCAGCTTTTGTAGAGAACACAATGTTTCTCACACAACTATGTATCTAATTACCACTCAAGGTCAGTAATGATATTTAATACTATAATTCGGAAGAAGAAAATTTTAAAAAATATATATGCAAGCACATTGAGCTATGTGTGCTCATAGAACATCTACAGGTCCTTTGTAAAGAAAAATCTATATGTAATATGTGACATCGAGGGATTATCTTGGTGCAGATAATTCATCAGCTCGAAGGTTGTAAGTCGAATCAGCAATGGTCCAATGAGTAAATGGATTGTGTGTGTTATTGGATTCTTGACGGAACATCTCCTCCTGCCATTTTTCCCACTTCTCAGCCAAGCCATCACCTTCAAGCATTTTAACAACTTCCGACATTTTGGGACGTTCAGCTGGTGAATCTTGTGTGCAGAGCAAAGCTATCTGAAGCAACTCTTCCACCTGCTCAGCTTCATAGTTACCCTGCATATTTGCGTCAACCTTGCAGCTTCTTGTTTATTAGAAGTCCTTTCACCTGAAATTTAAGGGAGAGTTAACAGGAAGTAATAAATTTGCGCAGCAGAGACTTTTAAATTAAACATCGACACAGAATTCATCAGAGTTGTATATTAAAAGTAATCCTATAATGTTGTATAAGAACCAAATACTGTGCATAAACTAAAACACAAAAAGGGTTGGTTATGCTTACCCAATCAAGAAACATCACATCATCATCATTGGCAAGACGAGCAAGATCAAAGGCCCTCCGACCAGTAATGAGTCCAAGAAGCATGATCCCGTAGCCAAAACAATCAGTCTTCTCTGAAGACTTTCCTGTGGATAGATACTCGGGTGCTATGTGTCCGATAGTTCCACGTACAGCAGTAGTAACATGAGTATCCGTGTTGTCCATGAGTTTAGCCAGCCCAAAGTCCCCCACAACTGCTTCAAACTCTTCATCTAATAAGATGTTTGCAGCTTTGACATCACGGTGAATGATCTTAGGATTACAGTGGTAAAAACGATACATGATAAAGCTGATACTTCTGCTGATTTTAATATCGTAAATTTGAGCAAAACTGTTATGACTGTGGCAAGCTCAATTATCTTTCGAGTCGCTTTTGGTAAAAGATATAATGATGAGGAAGATGATACCTGGGATAATAATGGAATGAGTAGTAAAATTCATTGACTACTTACTGAAACTCAGGCCAATTTTTCAAATTTCTTTCTTACAGATTATTTCCCTTGCATATTTGATGGACTCAGTAGGGCTCGGGCTCAGGCTCAGGCTCGGTTGGATGAGAGTTTCAATAAATTAGATGAGTTCTATCAACAACTCATCGATGAAAATATGCAGGCATCCACAGAATCGACCCAAGAGAGTAGCATCCTGGACATCTTACTTCAGATGAAAATGGATTCATCAGAGATTCAGAGTTCACGTTAGATCACATCAAAGCAATGTTAATGGTAATGACATTTTCAAATTGAGACGGATGTGTTACAGTTGAGCATTTTCAATATAAATACAATTTTCTCATGCAAAAATACGAAAATTAAGTAACTGTTAATTTGTTTTGTGTTTGAATAGATAGGATTGAGTACTTCTGTTTTTGAATCACGAATCCTCAACCAAGAGTCATAACACTTAAAAATTACGTATACTAATTTACTTCAGTTAATGACAATAATTTTGTGCTAATATATTGATTTGCCTATATGCCAGAATGTTATAGTTGCAGCGGCAGGCACAAGTGCAGCAGCTGGTATGGGCCATGACTTTTTTATTTAATAACCCTACAACAGTGAAGAAGTCGCTCGAATGGTAAAAACGATACATGATAAAGCTGATACTTCTGCTGATTTTTAATTAAGAACCCTACAACAATGAAGAAGGCGCAACAAGAGGTTAGAGAGATAACTGGAAAGAAGGGATTTGTTGATGAAAACGACCTGCAAAAGCTTGTTTATCTTAAAGGGTTGTGAAGGAGTCACTGAGATTGCACACACCAGTTCCACTTCTTGTGGCTCAAGAAACATTTGAAATCCCGACCAGGCTTTACCTGAAAGATAGCAACGACAGGATTTTGAGCCGATACCTTTCGGAGCAGGCCGGAGACTGTGTCCAGGAATATATGAATTTTAGTTGACACCAGATATGACCAATAAAGGCCCCCAATATCACAATTTGAAAGTAAATGGTCCCAAATATCAAACTTCAAAAACTTGGTCCCAAATATCACTCTAAACATCTATACTATTATATAAAAGCCGAAACATTAAAAGTTTGGTTGGTTGGTCGGTCGGTCGGTACGGTACCTGTTGATTTTACTTATTTACCCTTACTCAATTACAGGTCTACTAACTAATCAATTTCCTTTTTCAGGTTACACATATTATCTTTTTCTATTTTTCAAGAACTAAATAATTTCCTTTTTTAGGTAAAATACAATATCTTTAATATTTTATCTAACTAAAATTTCTCCTTTATTAATCAATTTCCTTTTTCAGGTTAAACATATTATCTTTTCTATTTTTCAATAACTAAATAATTTCCTTTTTTAGGTAAAATAGAATATCTTTTACATTTTATCTAACAAAATTTTTTCCTTTTTAAAAACACTACGAGCAATTTTATTTAATAAAATAACATAATTATCTTATTATTACTATTAACTAATCAATTACTTTTTTCCTTCAAAACACTTTACCTTTTCTCTTTTCTCTAACTAAAATATCTCTTTTTCCAATTATATCATGTACGGTTACCTTTTTCAGCTAAAACACGTTACCTTTTTTTTCTGTTACTAAAACTTCCCTTTTCCAATTATATCATGGACGTTTCTATTTAATAAAAATAAAATAATAATATTATAAATGATACTAAAAAAAAAATAATTAACCGATTACCTTTTCAGCTAAAATATATCATCTTTTCTATTTTTCTAATTAAATCCCCTTTTTTCAAGAAATATAATGGGCAAATTTAATTTCTCACTTTCTAAAAATTATGAACAATTTTATTTAGTAAAATAACATAATTAAATTATAATTACTATAAAGTAATCAATTACTTTTTTCACATAAATCATGTCATCTTCACGTTACCTTTCTTTTTTCTCTAACTAAAATCTCTCTTTTTCCAATTATATCACGGGCGGTTATATTTAATGAAATAAACTAAAAATATTATAATATTATAAATTAATTGATGACCTTTTTCAGCTAAAACGTAGCATCTTTTCTATACTTTCTAACTTAAATCCCTCTTTTAATAGAAATATTAGAAATATCACTGACAATATTAATTTCTCCTTTTCTAAAAACATTACGAGCAATTGTATTTAGTAAAATAACGTAATTAAATTATAAATACTATAAACTAATCAATTATCTTTTTCAATTACCTTTTAAATTTTCTCTAACTAAATTTTTAATTTTTCCAATCATATCACGTGCATTATATTTAATAAAATGAAGTAATAATTTTATAATTACTAATAATGAATGGATTACTCTTTTTAACTAAAACCTATCATCTTTTATATATTTTCTAACTAAAATCCCTCATTTTGCGAAAATATCACGGATAACATTTGTAAAATTATTATCAAATCATCTCATATAAATATGTAAGCCTCCAAAATTCATGTTTTAAAAAAATTAATTGAGATTAATGAATTTTTTTATATAATATAAAAAATCCGTGCATCGCACGGGTTTTAGGCTAGTATATATTATTAAACTGTGTTTTGATTTATTTATTTTTGTAACGCTAATGCGTCTAGCGTTAAGTTTTTTTTTGGTTGAAACGCAAGTTGGTGTTGTGTTTTGACAGTAATGTTAATTGATGTTTTGTTTTGAAAGGCCCAACGCCACTTTATGTGACGTTTTGGCGCTTTCTTTATTTTTTTATTTTCTAACTAAAATTATATTTTTTTAAAATTTTAAAAGTACAATTTAATTAAATTTAGGGGTTTAACAATTAACTTTTGGGGTTCAATGTTTCCATTTTGGGTTTAGAAATATTCGGAACGATGAATAAACCATATACAAACTTAGGGTTTAGGGTTGTTTACAACCTTAAACCCTAGACCCTAAACCCTAATTAATCCTGATTTTTAAATGCGTTAGCGTTTAAAAATTAGATTGCTGGATTCAATTTTTTAATTAAAATTTTAAAATTAAAAAAACCAATTTTAATTAAATTTAGGGATTCAACAATTAACTTTTGGGGTTCAACATTTCCATTTTGGGTTTTAGAAATATTCAGAGCGACGAATAAACCGTATACGAACTTAGGGTTTAGGGTTGTTCCTAGACCCTAAACCCTAACTTATCCTGATTTTTAAACGAGAAAGGCCGCCGGATTCAATTTTTTAATTAAAATTTTTAAATTTTATCAGTATTGCCTTGGGTTTCAACCGTTAACCTTTGGGGTTCAATAGTTCCATTTTGGGTTTAGAAATATTCGAAATGACGAATAAACGCTATACGAACTTTAAAAAAATATATAAAAATTTATATTTTAATTGACTATTTGTAAATACGTTTTTTAATATATTTTTTTCCAAATATATATTTATGAGAAAACAAAAAGAACAAAAAAACAAAAAGAAAAAGAAACAAAAACAAAAAAAAATTAAAGAAACAGACCAAAACGCTACATTAATTAGCCTCCCCCCAAACCAACTACTATTAGCGTTTCCCCACAAAACAACACAGTGTAAACTAGCGTCATGGGTAGCGCTAGGCGCAACTGTGTCAATAGAGTAGAAGTGCGCGCTTCTACTTCAAAATACCAAAACGCTCCACGCAATTGTGTTTTATATTGGAATGATATTTGGGGTCAAGTTTTTGAGCTGTGATATTTAGGACTATTTCCTTTCAAATTGTGATATATAGGGCCAACACCCTAATATGACCCCATATGTTAAATATTGCATTACTAATTTTGAAAAAAATTCAAGAAATATGTTACAGAAGAATGTAATTAAAGTTTATGATAAAATTTTATTGTGGATTAAAGAGTTTATTGCACTTTGTAACCCTTAAGTATTAGCTAAAGTCACATAGGTACCATTATTTTTTTTAGTGGCACTTCACATCCAGTACTTCCTTTTTTCTTTCAGTTTGCAACTCCTGAACATGATTTCATCAATTTATCATTATTTGTAAGGGTTATTTTAGTCTTTTTATTAATAATGTTTTTTATTTTACATGAAATATATAATTTAGTTTACATAAAAATATTATAATTTAATTTTATTCAATAAATGTAATCCTTTTCATTTAAAAATATTTATGCATTATTTGATTTAATTGAATATATAATGCGATGATGCAATTGTAAACTATTTTTTTCTTAGAAATAATATTATGCAATTTAAGATTATTTTATTTAAACATTTTATAATTTCAACCATCCAAGAGAAATTATGATGAAGATAAATCCGTAAATGTTTTAAATAAAATAATCTTGAACTGCATTATATTATTTCTAAGAAAAAAATAATTTATAATTGCTTCATCGCATTATATATTCAATTAAATCAAATAATGCATAAATATTTTACATGTAAATATTAGTCCGATATATATATATATATATATATATATATATATATATATATATATATATGTAAATTAACATTTACATATTTAATTAACATTTAAATAGGTAAATTAAATATGTAAATAAAATTTTTATAATTTTAACCATCCAAGAGAAATTATGATGAAGAGAAATCTGTAAATATTTTAAATAAATAATCTTGAACTACATTATATTATTTCTAAGAAAAAAATAGTTTACAATTGCCTCATCGCATTATATATTCAATTAAATCAAATAATGCATAAATGTTTTTAAATGAAAATGATTATATTTATTAATATAAAATTAAATTAAAATATTTTTATGTAAACTAAATTATGTATTTCATGTAAAATAAAAAAACATTATTAATAAAAAGACTAAAATACCCCCTTACAAATAATGACAAATTGATGAAATCATGTTCAGGGGTTGCAAACTGAAAGAGAAAGGGAAGTACTGGGTGTGAAGTGCCACCAAAAAAAATAATGGTACCTATGTGACTTTGGCTAATACTTAAGGATTACAAAGTGCAATAAACTCTGGATTAAAAGATCTTATCATAGATGGGATTGTATTGTGGATTGAAAGATCTTATATATTATAGATGGGATTGTATTCATTAGACAAGAAACTTGTCATTCCAATATGAATACAATTTTAAAACGGAAATCCAAGTATAATTCCTAATCTTATCACAAAACGTAAAACTATTCTTTAATTTTGCTTATAAATACAAACGCACGTTAAAACATTCATGCACATACACAAATTTATAGATACTACATTGCACTAGTTCAATATATACACGGAGATATCAAGAGGATCAATAAAAATTTGTGTTTAGCTTGATCGGTTTCATAAGAATGAAGATGAAAGTTCTGTGTTTATCGTTTTTCGTTCAGCTGTTACTACTGTTAGCTCAATGTTCTGCTAGGTGGAATCCTATCGGGGACATTAACAAAGATGTTGAATTGGTATCATCGCCACCTGTTCAGCTTCGTAGACACTCTAACTATGTGGTGCTGGACAATGGATTGGCACAAATATCTCTGTCAACTCCCGGAGGAATGATAGATGGAATCGGATACAAAGAAATCAATAACTTACTGGAACCTGAATACGGTCCAAACTATAGAGGATACTGGGATCTTGTTTGGAGCACGAACGGAGACCCTAAAATCACTCAAGACAGGCTGAGCACAACAAATTTTAAAGTTATAGCTGAGGATGAAAACAAAGTGGAGCTTTCTTTTACAAGAACATGGAATCCTAATTTCCAGTCTATCCCTCCAATGAACATTGACAAAAGGTATGTAATGTTGCGTGGCTCCCCTGGTTTTTACACGTATTCAATATTCGAGCGATTACAGGGAATGCCTGGTACAACTATCGCTCAAACAAGGGTCACCTTCAAGCTATCAGAAAAATTGTTTCATTACATGGCCATATCTGATGAGAGGCAGCGATACATGCCAACAAGCGAAGATCGCGAACCACCAAGAAGTGTACAACTCGCTTACCGAGAAGCCCGTTTGTTGACAAATCCATCAAACCCCAGCTTAAAAGGAGAAGTGGATGATAAGTTCCAATACTCTAAAGACAACAAGGATAATGTGGTACATGGATGGATAAGTGATGAGACTGGCGTAGGATTCTGGGTGATCACCCCTAGTTTTGAATACCGCACTGGAGGTCCTTTTAAACAAGAACTTACCTCTCATACTGGCCCAACTTCCTTAGCAGTATTCTTTTCTAACCACTACTCAGGCAAGGAGTTGGATTTACATTTTGCGGATGGAGAGGCCTGGAAGAAAGTTTATGGTCCAGTTTTTGTCTATTTGAACTCAGCCTCGACTAAAAATATTAATGATCTTCATTCCACACTCTGGACTGACGCTAAACAACAGGCATCAATAGAACAACAAAGTTGGCCATATAGTTTTCTCCAGTCTAATGACTACCCTCATGCCGGTCAACGTGGTACGGTAAGAGGCCGGTTACAAGTCAGTGACAGGTACATGAATCAAGGCCTAATAAATGCAGAATCTGCTTATGTTGGATTGGCTCCAAAAGGGAATGAAGTATCATGGCAAAAAGAGAACAAGGGTTACCAATTCTGGAACCAAACGGATGCGACAGGAAATTTCTTACTTAAAGGTGTCCGATCAGGGAACTACAACTTATATGCTTCAGTTCCTGGTCACATAGGCCGTTACGTATACAAATCTGATGTTACAATTACGCCAGGAAGTGCAATTGAACTGGGTGATCTTATTTATGAACCTCCAAGATTTGGACCCACATTATGGGAAATTGGAATTCCTGATGGTACGGCTGCTGAGTTCCACGTTCCTGATGCGAAGCTTGTCAATAAAATATACATAAATCATGACAAGTTTCGACAATACGGCTTATGGGATCGATACACAGATTTATACCCTGACAATGACCTAGTCTACAATGTTGGAACCAACAATTATAGCAAAGATTGGTTCTTTTCTCAAGTTACAAGGAAAATCAATAACGAATACCATCCAACGACATGGCAGATTAATTTTGATCTGCCAAATGTGGTCGCTAGGGGAAATTATACACTTCAATTAGCATTGGCATCTACAAATTTAGCTCAGCTTAGGGTTTATGTTAATAGATCTCCGGCTGAGGGATATCCTCTGTTTAGAATAGGGCAAATTGGACATGACAATGCAATTGCTAGACACGGAATACATGGATTGTACTCGCTCTTTCAAGTTCAAATACCAGGCCGGGCACTTATTCGTGGAAGAAACAAGATTTTGTTAAATCATCGTACAGCCTCAAGTCCTTTCGTAGGCACTATGTATGACTACATCCGTTTAGAAGGGCCTCCTACATTGTAAAATACGAAAGCAATTAGGCGTCATGTGTATTTTGATTGTTTGTTGCATCTGTACACTTAGTTCTTCTTGCATTATGAATAATCAAATTTTCTCCTGCCTTTTCGGTCGCAGGAATAATTTTACTATGGCTGCTATTCATACTCAAAAAAGTTGCACTCTATCGTCATATTGATGTTGTATTTGACCAGGAGCATGAAATAGAATGGATGTAAAAATATTAAAAGTAAATAACAGAGGTAGGTGAGAAAATTTAGGTGAGAAAATTTAGAAAACATGGTTGTGTAAATATTTTATGATGATAGTTGAATAAAAAGTGGGTATAGTTTTCTATAATTTCTAGTTGATAAAGTCGTGCTTGATGACGGTATTATAATTTTTTTTTAAAAAAATACATATATTTATCTCATATTATATCGCTCTTTCGGTGAACATATTAGTTTTATAAACCCGCTCTCTCGTTAAAATCGAAACTCATCTTTAACATAAATTATGAATACTTGTATTATAAAATCCATAAAAATCGAAACTTAAAATGAAATAAAATTTAGAGAATAATGTTCAACCTCAGAAAACTTACATGAGGTAATGCTAAGTTTCAGTACAATATTTTAATGATAATTTTGTAATAATTGAACATGCCTCATGTATTTATAAAAATAGCCATATGCTTACATTATTTTTTTTATTACCTCGGGAATATTACCTAAGGTAATCTCAGGAAAAGCAAGCCATAATTTATAACATCAATATCAAATTGTAATAGTTAATACGATCTTTTCTTGTGAGTTTTATCCTCATTAAACACGTTTCAAGTCGTTCTCAATAAATTATAACGATAATTAATAAAAAGAGATAAATAAGTTTAAAAGATAGTAAAAGATGTACCTCACTGTTTTCGTATTCTACTTTCAATAGAATATTAATTATATATATATTTTTATAAATTTAAACTCTTCTCCTCTATATTTTTAAACACCTATTCTACTTCCAATAGATTTTTTTATATGTCTTTTCCATAAATTTGAGCTCTTTTATCCATAAATTTGAACATCTATTTTACATTCAATATAAATTTTAATCAAATATATTTTCTATAAATTTGAAAAACTATTTTACTTTTAATAAAAAAATTAATTACATACCTTACAAATTCCTATTTTTAACTATATGTAGTTTTTATAAATCCGAACTTTATATATATGCTACTCGATAAACCCGAGTTTCGGAAGGCTTTATATTTTTTTTAAAAACGTTAATGTTTATTAATCTTATTTTATATCATCAATATTAATTTTAACAATTAACATGATCTTCTCTAATGATTTACTCTCTCGTAAAAACAATTCTCTTATTAAAACCTCTCTCTCGTTAAAATTGAACCTCGACTTTAACATAATATACTTGTATAAAAAAAATTATCCATAAAATCGAAACCTAAAAATAAAATAAAATTTATAACATAAATATAAAATTCTAAAAATTAATAAGATCTTTTCTAGTGATCCATCTTTTCGTTAAAAATACCACCTCACCGACCACCCTCATTTTCTATTTTCATTATTCCTTTTAATATTTATACGTTTTTTTTTATAAATTCAAACTTTTCTCCGTACATACTCAATTTCTATTTGAACTTGTAACAATATGTAAAACATAATGAATGTAATATGTAATAGAGGACATATATAACTCAACTAGGATAAAAGATAAATAATATTAACTCTATACAGGGATCGTGAAATTTGAAGAACAGGCACCGACAAGGATCAAGTCGCTGAAAGAAGTTCATTAACATGATCAAGGCTCAGTGACAGAATAAGATGTACAGATGATTCAGTTGAAGGGCCAAAAGATTCCATGTATTTATCTTATTTGAAGATATTGCTGCAGGCTAATCAATTGGAATGTAACGAAGGTGTGAAGATCAAGATCAGTGCTGGTCACTTGTGAACCAGACCAGTGCACTAAGTGTTAGCACATAAGAGAAGGATCAACACATTAATTCACAGAAATAATTGTCAAAGCCTATTGACGATCAAGGACAGACATAATATTTCAAGGTATTGTCAAAAAATTAATTTACTCTGAAAATCAACTAAGTAACAGATTAATTAATTATTTATAATAAATAATTAAATTAATCTGGTACTTGAACTATTTTCTGAGAAGAATTAAAACAGCAAAATAAACAGAAGAGAATATGAATAGTAACCGAAATCACTATGAATAGTACTATTCATATGAATAGTAACTGCGATTGTTGGAATAGTAACTGCGGTTGTTGGAATAGTAGCTGGGGTTGTTGGAATAGTAGCTGAGGTTGTTGGAATAGTACAGCATAGTAACTTTCTATAATCTATAAATAGTCATGTTGTATTTCATTTCAAAACACACCTCAACACACAACTTTCTCTTCTCTCTCTTATATCTTCTCTGTGTAAGCTGCTAGACAGTCCATCTAGTAGAAAAGCCGGCTTAGCCCGCTTTCAGGAAGTGTCGGGTAGAAGGTCCTCGTGCCTAAACTATCCTAGGAGTGTTTGATTTTGTAGCTGATCCATAGGATTAGATTGTGTAACAAACCTCCAGGTTTTATCTATTCAAAGATATTTCCCAAACAGTTGTGTTATTTCGATTCAGTATTTTTGATTTCATATCCACATCAAAAATCGAAATATTTTTTAAATAACGTATTCAACCCCCCTTCTACGTTATTCCGGACCTAACACAATATGTCTTTTCAATTCGACCTGATTCCTGTTTCAATTTTTTTCAAAATATTTTTCATCCATCCAACCATATGAATGTCAAGATCCATCATTTTTAATGTTATTACCAAAATTTCAAAAAAATAAATAAATTTATTTAATAAGTTAATTTAACGGTCAATTAGTACTTTGACCAATACCCGTAACTATTGAAAATTTAAAAAATATAATTATTAATTCAAAAATTCAAAAATAGAAAAACATAAGTTATATACCTATACTATTATATAAAAGCCGAAACATTAAAAGTTTGGTTTGTCGGTCGGTCGGTACGGTACCTGTTGATTTTACTTAATTACCCTTACTCAATTACATATCTACTAACTAATCAATTTCTTTCTTGAGGTTAAACATACTATCTTTTCTCCTAAAATACAATATTCTTTTATATTTTATTTTACTAAACTTTCACTTTTATTAATCAATTTACCTTTTCAGTTTAGACATATTACCTTTTCTACTAACTAATGAGGTTAAACATATTATTTTTTCTCTTTTTTAAGAACTAAATAATTTCTTTTTTCTGGTAAAATATAATATCCCTTTATATTTTATCTAACTAAAATTCCTCCTTTATTAATCAATTTCCTTTTCAAGTTAGACATATTACCTTTTATATTTTTCAATAACTAAATAATTTCCTTTTTCAAGTAAAATAGAATATCTTTCACATTTTATTTAACTAAAATATCTTCTTTTTTTTAAAATAGGACGAGCAATTTTGTTTAATAAAATACCATAATTATATTATAATTATTACTATTAGCTAATCAATTACCCTTTTCACCCAAAACACGTTACCTTTTCTTTTTTCTATAATTAACATCTCTTTTTTTCTAATTATATGATGAACGATTATATGATGAACGATTACCTTTCTCAGCCAAAACACATTACCTTTTTTCTTTTCTCTTACTGAAACCTCTCTTTTTCCACTTATATCACATATAAACTAAACATACTCAGTTACAAATCCCGCTGAAAGCAGGGTCTGAGTAGGGTTAGATGTACGCAGACCATGCCCCTGAGGAGGGTTAGATGTACGCAGACCATGCCCCTATTATAACATTAGGGTGGCTGTTTCCGTGAGGACCCACGACCTAGTGCAGAATACAAATACAGAAAGGAATCTAATACAAACTAAGAAACTCACACACACCAAGGGGTCGAACCCTTAACCTCCTTCAAAGGAGGCAAGGGCTCAACCACTGCACCAACAACATGTTGGCCCACTTAAATCACAGATGTTTCTATTTAATAAAAAAATTATATTATAATACTAATAATTAACCGATTACCTTTTCAACTAAAACGTATCATCTTTTCTATTTTTTCCAATTAAATTCACTTTTTTTCTAGAAATATCACGGGCAACATTAATTTCTCATTTTCTAAAAACTATGAGCGGTACCTGTTGATTTTACTTATTTACCCTTACTCAATTACAGATCTACTAACTAATCAATTTCTTTCTTGAGGTTAAACATATTATCTTTTCTCCTAAAATACAATATTTTTTTATATTTTATTTAACTAAACTTTCACTTTTATTAATCAATTTCCTTTTTCAGGTTAGACATATTACCTTTTCTACTAACTAATGAGGTTAAACATATTATCTTTTCTCTTTTCAAAAACTAAATAATTTCTTTTTCCTGGTAAAATATAATATCCCTTTATAATTTATCTAACTAAAATTCCTCCTTTATTAATAAATTTCCTTTTTCAAGTTAGACATATTACCTTTGGGCAAAAGGTCACTTTGCCTACTGTACTATATAAAAATTTCCACTTAGCCTACTGTACTATCAAAGTGGTCACTGCACTTTCCTTTTTTTCTCTTTTCCCCATCGTCGTCTATTTAAAAAGTCTACCGTCCATTTGACTAACGGACGACTGACTTGGCTACTGAGTCACCACTCCACGTAGATGACACATCAGCAACACAAAACCCCAATTAAATCCCCAAATAAACCCCAAAATAAATCCTCAATTAATCCCAAAATAAAACCCTCAATTAACCCCAAGTCAGATCATAACAATCCTCCACCACCATCACTTCCTCTCCTTTAATTCAACTTAGTAGACTAAACTCGGAAACAACACAAGAACTCGGAATCCAAACTTATTAAAACCAGACAAAAAACACATCAAACTCAACTCATATCGCTAAACAAACTATGAATCTCAGCGACTCAAAGACGAAGTTCAAAACGAAGAGGAAGAAGTTCATACAAACCTTAATCAATCATCACACAACAATTTCACTCACCCCAAACCTTAATCAACCCAGCAAATCGAGTCCCAACTATAACAATTGACACATAGAGGCACACTCCCTCCTTTACACACCCATCATAGTCGACAGTCAACACAGGGGAGGGGAAAAGATAACCAACATAACCCCTACAATACATATACCCACGAAGCATATATACACACACGCGAAGCATATACACACACATCACACACATGGTTTTGCTGAAGGAGAAAGGAGCGAGATAGATTGAAGAGATTGAGAGAAAGATTCACCGAGAGAGATTGAGAG
Organism: Kitagawia praeruptora; assembly: GCA_037693485.1. Lineage (NCBI taxonomy): Eukaryota > Viridiplantae > Streptophyta > Magnoliopsida > Apiales > Apiaceae > Kitagawia > Kitagawia praeruptora. Next base: position 3,812,860 of record CM075347.1, read on the forward strand.
AGAACAATCGAGAGAGAGATTAAAGAGAAGAGAGACTACAAGACTTTTTTTAAAAGTTTTTTATGAATTTATGCTTTTTATAATTTTTAATAAAATTTATAAATTTTATATAATTAAAAAATTTTATTAAAGAGAAGAGAGACTACAAGAGTTTTCTTAAAGTTTTTCTTAAGTTTTTTATTATTTTTTTTATAGTTTTTTATGAATGTATTACGATTTTTTTTGAATTTTTATGATTTTTTTAAATTTTTTATAATTTTTAAGAAATGTTTTAAAGTTTTTATAATTTTAAAATTTTTATTAATTTATTACGATTTTTTTTGAATTATTTATGATTTTTTTAAAGTTTTTATGATTTTTTAAAGTTTTTAATAATATTTTATAAAAAAATTATTATTGTGCTGATGTGGCGTCCACGTAGCAGGTTGATAGTGCATCACAGTCAGTATTTTAATAGTCAAATTGACGGAGCAAATTCTTGACTGACGGCGATGGGGAAAAGAGAAAAAAAGAAAAGTGCAGTGATCACTTTGATAGTACAGTAGGCTAAGTGAAATTTTTTATATAGTACAGTAAGCAAAGTAACCTTTTGCCCTATTACCTTTTATATTTTTCATTAACTAAACAATTTCCTTTTTCAAGTAAAATAGAATATCTTTCACATTTTATTTAACTAAAATATCTCTATTTTTTTAAATAGGACGAGCAATTTCGTTTAATAAAATACCATAATTATATTATAATTACTATTAACTAATCAATTACCCTTTTCACCAAAAACACGTTACCTTCTCTTTTTTCTATAATTAACATCTCTCTTTTTCCAATTATATGATGAACGGTTACCTTTTTCAGCCAAAACACGTTACCTTTTTTTCTTTTCACTTAGTGAAACCTCTCTTTTTCCACTTATATCACAGATGTTTCTATTTAATAAAAATAATAATATTATAATACTAATAATTAACCGATTACCTTTTCAGCTAAAACGTATCATCTTTTCTATTTTTTCTAATTAAATTCACTTTTTTTCTAGAAATATCACGAGCAACATTAATTTCTCATTTTCTAAAAACTATGAGCAATTTTATTTAGTAAAATGACATAATTAAATTTTAATTATATAAGCAAATCAATTACATTTTTCACATAAATCATGTCATCTTTTTAATATTCACGTTACCTTTCTATTTTTTCTAACCAAAATCTCTCTTTTTCCAATTATATCAAGGGCGGTTTTATTTAATAATATAAACTAATAATATTTTAATATTAATAATTAACCGATTACCTTTTTCAACTAAAACGTATCATCTTTTCTGTATTTTCTAACTAAAAACCTTCTTTTAATAGAAATATCACAGACAATATTAATTTCACCTTTTCTCAAAATATTACGTGCAATTGGTTTAGTAAATAAATGTAACACCCCCAGATCCAGGGTCAGGGATCTGGTCGTTACGGTTTCAATATCCAACCATAAAACCAACATAATTAAAATTACAACCTTGTGACCCAAAACAACAACAAAAACACACCCGTTATAGTCCCAGAGATGAAATCAGAGTAACCAACAATATTATTAATCACAAGTTTGAGTTCTTACAACCCAAAGAATTACAATTGTACAATTACATATTCTTTGCCATCCATTAATAGATACCATAATATAAATACATTTGAGGCTCAAATGCTAACAACTAGCCTACCAGTAGTTGCATCCTCAACAAAGGTAGCCAAGACCTTAGCGGTAAACCTCTGACGGTTGACACCTGCTTACGCTGCGTGCGCCTTGCGCGGCCATCTGATCTAGCTGTTGTTGTGATATAAAAAAATAAAGCAAGGGTGAGCAATAGCCCACCAAAAATATGATTGAACGACAATAATATATGACAGTTCAAAATATCTTTGAAACCATATGCCATGCATTAACGATGTAGTACCAATATAAGGTATGAGATGAAGTTACAAGGTAACTCAAAAATATATTTGTTTTGAATAAATATCTGCTATGCAAAAGATAAGCAAGATATTCTCAATTATCATAAAAGAGGAACTTGCAGGAAAAATATTGCAATTCCGGTTTCAACACTTTTTCACCTTGCCAACACCAACAGTGTTGCAGAAATTTCTCACTTTTAGAAGATGAACTAATACGGGAGCATTGCCGCGCCAGATGCCCTGACGTTTACGATGATCAGTCGTATGTCATGCATCTCATCAGTCGTTCTCTACATGTAGAAGGTAGCTCCGACGGAATTACTTATCTACCGCCCTCTGGAACTCCTCAGCCAACGGTGGGGCTATTGCTGGACCGGCGCCACTCGGCCACTTACGCGTCTCCTAGTTCGAATATCATCCATGACTCTGAAACGTAAAGTTCGTTCCCCTTTTTCCCCAAGTGTAACACTTGTTGATAGGACTCCACAAAGTAGTCGTATCTAATTGGAAAGGAAAATTCACCAATATTTCCCAAGCTGATGCTTGTTAATGGATATAAACTTGTTACATCAATCATACCCCTCGAGCGTTGAGGAGGTAACCAAAAGACTCATATCGATGCTTGAGTGACAAGATAGTTTTAGCAAGTATAGGACCGGGCAGTCCAATAAATAACATCGCTCAAGTGAGGTCCCCTTATATACGTTTGGAAGTTGAGCGAGTATTTAAATCTTCTTTAAGATAGATTTAAATGAAAATAAAGTTTGGGAACCTCCCCTTGATAAGAATAGTCATAAAATACTCCGAAATATTTTACACCTTATCTGAAGGTGATAGATAATCTTTGAATAATATAATTCATTATAAAAAGAATTCAAAAGAATTTTATTAAACATTCCAAGAATGTTTATTAAATCAATAATAATTAAGGAATATGAATAAATCATAATATTGCTCGTAAGTAATCCTCGAATGAATATATAGAATTATTTATTAAATAAGTCTCTTCTTAAATGAATATTTAAAATAATATTCCTTGAATAAATAAACTTAAATAAATATTTAAAATAATATTTACTGAATAAACCAAACCTTAAATGAATATTTGAAAATAATATTCATTTAATCAATAACATTCCAAATGAATATCCAAATAATATTCATTTAGTAATCAAAACTTTAATGGAATATTCGAAGTAATATTCCTTGAGTAGATAGAACTTCCAATGAATATTTTAAAATAATATTCATTAAGTAAATCAAACCTTAAATGAATATTCGAAAGTAATATTCATTAAATAAATAAAGATCAAATGAATATTCAAGATGATATTCGATAAGTAGATAAACTCAAATAAATATTTCAAATAATGATTATTAAGTAAATAAAACCTTAAATGAATATCCAAATAATATTCATTTAATAAGTACTATTCTAAATGAATATCTAATTAATATTCATTTAGTAATCAATACTCTCAAGGAATATTTGAAATAATGTTCCTTAAGTAATTAGAATTTCAAAGAAATATCTTAAAGTAATATTCATTGAATAGATAAAACCTTAAATGAATATTCGAAAGTAATATTCATTTAATAAACAATATACTAAATGAATCTTGAAATAATATTCATGAAATAATCAAACTCTAAATGAATATTCGAAATAATATTCATTTAATATTTCTCGACTGAGATAATGCTCAAATAACATTTCTCGAAAGATTTCCAAGTAAATAATACTTTATGGAAATATAATTAATGTTTAATAATAACATTCCTCAAAAGGAATACTAATCTGTCGTTGGAATCCCTCCGGGTTTCCAAGACTACATCTATATCTCAAAATACCGACTCCCGGTCTACATTTAAAGAATGAATATCACATGCCCTTCACTAAGGGTCTTAACCAAAAATCCGGCTTATACTGATATATCGTATCTAGTCTATAAGTCAATATCAATTCAGGGAACAAGTATTGCAATATAACTTGAAAGTAGACATGCATGCTATGGCATATGTATACAACAATCATCATATATATATTATCACAACAACAGTTCCAAGTATTGGAAACTTGCCTGAGAATCGAGTGCGGGTAGGGGTAATGTGTCCCGGGTCAGCTCGACAATCTATAAACAATCAGAATATCTAAGGTTAACCACTTAACGCTTATTAAAAGGCTAAGTATAAACTCCACTTAAATCGAAACACGTTTTCAAGTCGTTTCGTTATACCCCTCTAATTCCCTCTTATTATTGCCTTTATTACCCGACACTTGTTCGTTACTAAAGCATGACCTTATACTTACATATGGTAAGTATTTAAATCGTATAAGTTTTAAAGTCGAAAGATTAGACCTCGATATTTATCGATCGTTTTCTAAGTGGTTTACCGAAGTTATAACCAAGTATACCTCTTAGGGGTACTTTCGTACTTAACCATGATTCGAACATTTTTATAAAATCGGAAAACGATCCTTTTGACATGCGGTCTTCTCCCACACCTTCCTTTTTATCTCTATTATTTAATTATCACGATTCGCCACTGATTAAACAACATTAAAGGGAATCAATTTCAATTACGAACTTTTGATTACGGTTCCGAACCCCTTTTACGAATTTAATCATAACTCCTAAACCGTAAGTCCGTTTCATGCGATCTTTATATCAAAACGAAGCTTATAACATAATCTAGCTTATCATGGAAGAATTCGAAGCTAACCAGTGATTTATACCTACTGTCAAACTCGTGTTCTTATGGTTAACGAAATTTTGGCATTACGACGGCTATAAAGCGGATATTTACCAAATTCCAAAACTCCCAAAAATCATGACATCTACTCCAAACAACACATACATGATTTATAACCATGAACTGAGGCCAAGCAATGCCTTTCCGTTCATCTAGGCTATTTTTAACATTTATCAAAACTAAACCATAATCATGCTTGTAATCATGCTTATAATCACTAATTATCATAACTAAGCTTAAATCCATCAAGAACATGCATAATCTCAAAGTAAGACCTAGGGTTTCAAGTGTGTTATACCTTCCTTGAGGTGTGTATGCACTTAGTAAGCCTTGTATAGTCCTTGTATAGCCTCCATGAAGCTTGGATCATCAATCAAAATCAAGATCCAAAAGTTTTGTTCTTGAGGTTACTATTCACCCTTAACTTTGATGATTTTATTGAAAATGGAAACAATGGATTTTGAGGCTAAGATTTCTAGGGTATCATTTTTATGAAATATAGGATCTAGGATAAAAGTTTGGTGATCAAACAATGGTGGGAGGGTTGATTTCAATTCTTGAATTAAGAAAAAAAAGCCGAATGGCTTTTAAGGAGAGGGAGAGAGTGTTTTGCTTGGCTTTCTTGCTCTCATCCTTGGTGAAATGATTTTGTGATATTTGTGGGGTGTTATGGCTGCTAATACACTCTAATTACAAGTGTCAAGACTTGATGGTGTGTTAGAAAAGAGTGGTGACATGAAGCCTTGTTGTTTCATTCTAAATCACCCACCTCATTCTTGCTTTTTCTTTTCTTTTCTCATTTCTTTTTCCACCAATCTAATATTAGTAAACCCTAGATGATCATGTGGTGTTTCTCATCTCATTATATATTTAATCCGTAATTCGTTTCACGTTCGCTTTATCGCTTAATCTCGTTATAAAGTTCTAGCGATTTCTAAAACGCTTATCATTCTAACTCGAGGATTTTCCTTCTAATTTCTCAAATCATAATTAAATAAAATCCTTAATTCCTTGACATAATAAATCTCTTATCTACTAGCACATGGTTGCCCCTTGGCCCTCTGCTTGATTCTTTGTCCGTTTATTGCTTAATTCGATGATCGTTCGAGGGAATAACTCATTCGTCTCTAGTTAGGGTTTTACCGAAAACCTTCTTAATATTTATAATACTATTCCTCATCTTTCTTAATACTTCTTGAATTTAAATTCCTTAAATCCCTTTAAATAAATCCTTAAGTTTGGCAGTGTCCAGGGAATTCTCGGAGAAAATGAAAGTGCTCTGTTTCTGAATCCGACAGCTTTTACATACACTTATTTTCCTCCTGGATCACTAATACGAACTCAGAAATCCGTTCCGAATACCGGGTATAACATTATTATAATAATATTCCAAATTCCACCAAAATCACTATTCATCACTTATTTTTATTTAATTCCTATAGTTAGGAAAATGAACCTGGTTCACCCTCGAGTGTTCCTTAACCTTTTTACGGAACCGCTGGGCTTATAATAGATATTGATTTGGATGACATGAGGGTATCTATTTCTCTCTAGGGAATCTTATCTTAACTTTCTAGGAGATAGATTATTCTAATCTAAGTCATCACCCAATAGCATCCTTCAGGTCATATAACCTTGGAATATATATCCTTCCATTATTCATCCCTTAAGGCCAGTATTACTTTGTAGTTGTAACCACTGTTCACTCTTACATCAATACATAATAAAAGTTTTAATTCTACCCAAAAATCTGGGTTCTTACAATAAAGTAATTAAATTATAATGGCTATAAACTAATCAATTATCTTTTCCACCTAGAACATGTTTCCTTTTTAATTTTCTCTAAATAAATCCTATCTTTTTCTAATCACATATTATAATATCTTTTTAATTATATCACATGCATTCTATCTATTAAAAAAATAATAATTTTATAATTACCAATAATTAACCGATTATCTTTTTCAACTAAAACCTATCATCTTTTCTATATTTTTTAAACTAAAATCCTTCAATTTCTAGAAATATCACGGATAACATTTGTATAATTATTATCAAATCATCTCATATAATAATGTAAGCCTCCAAAATTCATGTTTTAAAAAATTAATTTAAGTAAATGAAAAAATTCATATAATATTAAAATTAAAAAAATCCGAAGGCCGAAATATTAAAAGTTTAGTTGGTCGGTCGGTCGGTAAGGTACATTTTGATTTTACTTATTTACCCTTACTTCTTCTAACTAATCAATTTCCTTTTTCTGGTTACACATATTATCTTTTCTATTTTTCAAGAACTAAATAATTTCTTTTTTTTTTCTTCAGATAAAATACATATCTTTTATATTTTATCAAACTAAAATTTCTCCTTTATTAATCAATTTCCTTTTTCAGGTTAAACATATTATCTTTTCTATTTTTTAATAACTAAATAATTAATTTTTCACTTAAAATAGAATATCTTTTACATTTTATCTAACTAAAATTTTTCTTTTTTAAAAATACTACGTGCAATTCTGTTTAATAAAATAACATAATTATTTTATAATTACAATCAACTAATAATTCTTTTTCCGTCAAAACACGTTACCTTTTCTCTAACTAAAATCTCTCTTTTTCCAATTATATCATGGGCGTTTACCTTTTTTCAACCAAAACACGTAACCTTTTTTCTTTTCTCTTACTAAAACTTCATTTTTCCAAATATTCATGAGCGTGTCTATTTAATAAAAATAAATAATGATATTATAATATTAATAATTAACTGATTAACTTTTCAGCTAAAATTTATAATTTTTTCTATTTTTTCTAATTACTTTTACTTTTTTCTAGAAATATAACGGGCAACATTAATCTTTCATTTTCTAAAAATTATGAACAATTTTACTTAGTCTAATAACATAATTAAATAACAATTATTATAAACTAATTAATTACTTTTTTCACATAAATTATGTCATCTTCACGTTACCTTTCTATTTTCTCAAATTAAAATATTTCTTTTTTCCAATTATAACACGGACGGTTCTATTTAATAAAATAAACTAATAATATTTTAATATTATTAATCAACCGATTACCTTTTTCATCTAAAACGTATCATCTTTTCTATATTTTCTAACTAAAATCCCCCTTTTAATAAAAATATCACGAACAATATTAATTTCTTCTTTTTTAAAAACATTACGAGCAATTGTATTTAGTAAAATAACATAATTAAATTATAAGTACTATAAACTAATCAAGTACCTTTTTCACCTAGAACATATTACTTTTTAATTTTCTCTAACTAAATTCTTTATTTTTCTTATCATATCACGGGCATTTTATTTAATAAAATGAATTAATAATTTTATAATTACTAATAATTAATCGATTACTCTTTTTAACTAAAACCTATCATCTTTTATTTATTAAAAAAAAACCTATCATCTTTTCTATGTATTTCTAAATAAAATCTCTACTTTTATAGAAATATCACATATAACATTAATACCTTATATATAATAAGCATAAGTGAGATCTTATTCAAATTTTTGGTCGTTATCACTAATTTTTGGTCGTCGTCACTGTACTATCAAAATCATATGATCCGTTGGATTAAAAATAGACGATCAAGATTAGATCACATTAAAAAGAAAATTATAATCTAAAAAGGAATCAAGATTAGATCGCATTAAAAAGAAAATTATAATCTAAAAAGGATATGATTAGAAAATGTTGCATTTGAAGTGAATTTTAAAAAGAAAAATTATATTCTAAAAAGGATATAATTAGAAAGGGTTGTATTAAAATTGAAATTTTAAAAGAAAATTATAATCTGAAAATGATATAATTAAAAAGGTTAAATTAGAATTATATTTTATTTATTTTTAATTATTATTTAAAAAAAATCATATCTACTACTCTTTGAGCTTTATCTTGAAATCTAGAAATTAGATTTGGGTGATTTTACAATCCACGCGAAACTCATAAAATTATTTTTAATTTAGTAATGATATAATAATTATTATTCAAATGGAAAAACTTAGAATCTCAAGAGAAAATATGATCACGAGTTTTTACATTAATTCTATTTAACGTAGAATTCCTACATTGATAATGCTATTCAATGTAGAAAACCTAATTATATATGATTTAAATCATTGACATATATATTTTCGTATTACAATATAAATACACTTTTTAGTTTATAACATATTAAAATTTAAATATTTTTTATGCTATATCCAACGGTTTTCATCTTTTTATTTTAAGATATTTGTCGTATAGAGGTCCAGACTACCGATTATCAAAGTTTTGGACAAAATCCCTCTTACACTTATTATTAAAATTGTATTTGGTTGTTAGTAGAACAATCTTCAAATAATTATAAGGGTATTTTGATAATCAAAACGAATTATAAGTAGAATTCATAAATCAAATAAAATTTTCAGCGTAAAAAAATCGTTAATTTTTTCTCTTTTTTCCTTCTACGTAGATTTAATCAAAAAAAATTTATTAAACCATCACCAAATTAAAGATTATTTTGTTAATTTTACGTGGACTGTAATCGTCCAAATTAAATTTTAAGAATTCAAGATAGAGTACAAATATTAATGTTGCCCAGTAAATAACAATTGTAGAAGGGGGGTTGAATACAATTGTATAAGATTTTCGACTTAAACAGAAATAACACAAGTATGAATCAATAACAGCTTTATTAATTCTGATATAAAACTGTTACAAAACTCTCTTAAGAAATTCTTATGTTCTTAAGAGCTGCTAGGTTACAAGATAACTCGTGTAAGCGATTACTATAATGTAAAACCTAAAGTGTGTTTATATAGCATACACAGTTACACTATCAATTACAAGATATTCTAAATCAATTACATATATCTCTGAATGCATATCTTGTATGATAGCTGCCTTCATATAAATTAGGAACCAACATATCAATCTTCCTTGATCTCTGGTCTAATGAGAATCTTTACGAAATCCTGACCAGCTTCTAATACTGACGATGCCTTCATACTGACATTGTATTCCTGATGACGTCAGCATCAGTATCTTGATCAGTAACAATCCAGATACTGATATCACTTGAATCAATATCTAACAATTAAATCGAGCATGTAAAACTTATATATATCAATTTTTAATAAAAATTTGTTATGTAAATTAATAACTTATAAAATTAAAATATATATAATGTAATTAAAGATATTAAAAAAGGAGTCGTGCGTTGCACGGGTTATAAGCTATTTATATATAATAAGCATAATAGAGATCTTATCCATAATTTTCGTTTACTACCAAAATAATCTTAACCGTGGAATCTATTTTTTAAAAAATAGACGATCAAGATTATATCATATTAAAAGAGAAAATTAAAATCTAAAAAGGATATGATTAGAAAATGTTGCCTTATAAGTGAATTTTAAAAATAAAATTATAATTTAAAAACAATATAATTAGAAAAGGTTGCACTGGAACTGAATTTTAAAAAAAATTATACTCCATCCGTCCCATTTTATATGACACTTATTCCTTTTTGGGACGTCCCAAAAAGAATGAACCTACTAAACTTACTATTTTTTAACATTACTTTTCACTATTACACCCACTACTTCTCTATTTTATACTTTTTTTTTTGCTAAGTAAATTCTCTATTTTATACTTCCTTTTTATTAAATAAACACTATTACACCCACTACTTTCCTACTTTACCCATTTTTTATACACCCACTTTCACAACCAACCAACCAACCACATGCTACCACCTAGCAAGTCAAATAGTATTTTCTTAATCGTCAAATAGTATTTTCTTAATCTCCGTGAAAGTCAAACCTTGTCTTACAAAATGGGACGGATGGAGTAATTTGAAAAAGGATATAATTAAAAAAAGTTGCATTAGAATTAAATTTTATTTATTTTTTATTATTAAAAAATATTCATATTTACTATTTAGGCTCTATCTTGATATCTATAAATCAGATTTGGATGATTTTACAATTCACGCGAAACTTATAGAATTATCTTTAATTTATTGATGATTTAATAATTATTATTCAAATGGAAACACCAACGGTTTTCACTTATTTATTTTAAGATTCAACTGTTCTTATTTTTTTTGACCATACTACCAATTATCAAAGTTTTTGACAAAATCTCTCATACACTTATTATTAAAATTGTATTTTATTTTTAGTAGAACTATCTTCAAATAATAACAAGGGTATTTTGAAAATCAAAACGAATTATAAGTATAATTCATAAATCGAATAGAATTTTCAATGTAAAAAAGCGTCAATTTCTTTTCTTATTTGTTTTTGAGTAGGTTCAATCGGAAAATAATTGTTAAACTATCACTAAATTAAAGATTTTTTTGTTAATTTCATGTGGGCTGTAAAATCTTTCAAATCAAATTTTAATAATTCAAGGTAGAGTACAAATATTAAATCGAAAGTGTAAAATCTTATGTATTATCAACTTTTTAACAATAATTTTATATGTAAATTAATAACATATAAAATTAAAAAAAGTAAAATTATTTTAAAATTTAAAAAAGGAACCGTGCATTGCACGGGTTATAAGCTAGTATATATATATATATATATATATATATATATATATATATAGAGTCCTACTCCACTACAAACTAAAATTAACTACAAACTAAAAACTAAACACTAATCTAATATTTCAAGCTAATCTAATGACCAAACTAGGGGTACCCCAATACAAAAAATGCTTAAAATAATTGGCTCTATCCAACAAAAAAAAATAAAAAATACAAAAAATAAAAAAAAATCAATGTTCACGTGATGACGTGGCAGTGGATTTCACTGGTTAACGGTGCTTCGCACCTTCTTGTACGGCGCTTCGCGCCTTTATCATTCTAAAGTTGTAAGGAATGACAATCAATGATAAAGGCAATAGACGATTGACGGGTGTGTTGAGAGCCTTCGGCCCTCATGACTACCTAACTCATCCGTTTACTGTCTTAAATGCTTCGCATTTCCACGGCAGGGATTTTTTTTTTTTTTTGTTGGATAGAGCCAATTATTTTAAGCATTTTTTGTGAAGGTACCCTTGGCGGGAACCTTAGAATAGATGAAATATAATTAATTTAGTGTTAGTTTGTAGTTTGTATTTAAGGATTGGTTTGTATTTGAGCAAAAACCTATATATATATAGGCTAGCGTTCAAATAGAAACCAATCTTAGAATAGAAACTAGAAACCTAAACTAAATAAATTATATTTCATTTATTTTAATGGCCCCGCTAGGGGCACCTTCACAAAAAACTTATAAAATTCTTGGCTCTATTCAACAAAAATATAAAAAAAATATTTAAAAAAAAGTTACTGTTCACGTGTCACGTCATCACGTGAACAGTAACTTTTTTCAAATTTTTTTTTAATTTTTATTTTGAATAAAGCCAATAATTTTAAACGTTTTTTGTATTGGGGTACCCCTAATTTGGTCAATAGATTAGCTTGAAATATTTAATTTAGGTTTAGTTTCTAGTTTCTATTCTAAGTTAGTTTCTATTGGAGCAAACAAGACCCTATATATATATAGGCCTTTGCTCCATAAAGAACACTCTTATATAAAGAACAATAAAGAACACTATAAAATCATTAATTCCAATAGATCCATTGGCCCCGCCAGGGGCACCCAATACAAAAAGTTCTTATTTTTTTAGGCTCTATCCATCCAGCAAAAAAAAAAAAAAAAAAATTTTGGTAATTTTACTGTTCATGATGACGTCACTGATGACGTCATCGATGAACAGTAAAATTTTCATTTTTTTTTTTTTTTTGCTGGATGGATAGAGCCTAAAAAAATAAGAAGTTTTTGTATTGGGTGGCCCCGCTAGGGGCAATAGATCTATTAGATATGAGGTGTTCTTTGTTGTTCTTTATTTAAAGTGTTCTTTATGGAGTCCAACCCTATATATATATGGGTAAGGGGAATCTAAAGGCACCTTTAGGAAAATAATCTAAAGTTAACCTATGAAATGAAGACACATAAGCAAAATTATTAATGTCCCTGCGGGGCCCTTTTAAATAACATGTACAAATTAATCAAAATTACTTGATTTTAGTTTAGTAACTTTAGGAAATTATCTAAAGTTAACTTTAGATTCTTTTTTTCCTATATATATATATATATAAAAATATTATCAAATCATCTCGTAAATATTCCTGTTTTAAAAATATTAATGAATTTTTTATATATAATATTAAAAAAAAATCGGTGGCGGTTTTAGGCTAGTATATGTATATTAGTATATTATTATTACGTTATTTAGTTCACTCGACAAAGACAATCGCCAATCGCCGCCGCGACCGCGAGAGACCACGACTGTCCGATTCAACTCATTCCTACCTTCGAATTACCTGGTTAGTCTCTTAGTCTTATCTTCGAATTAATAGTTGAATAGATTTTTATTGTATCTTAAATTCGTATTTTTTTTGTATAATTACTTACCTGGTTAGTCACTTAGTCTTATCTTGGAATTGCATCTTTGTGTTTGAGTGTTTTAGTTGAATATAACTATATTTGTAATTTAGTTCAATTATTATGAACCGTATATGTGTATGCAGTTATGTTTCTGATTAACTTTGTATGTTTCTGGAAGGGATAGCTTTGTTTTTCATGATATATGTATTTAGGTTTACCTAGTAGTTTAGTGACATTGCTCCGAGCCGGATACACCGGGTATGTTTACCGGGTATGTTTGGTTTGGTTTGGTTTGGTTTTAGTAGTTTAGTGACAATGGGGTTGGTCTTGTGTGGTCTGCTCTAGGACATGGGGAGCCCCAGTTGGTCAATTGGTGTGTTTTTTTACCAATAGAGGAGGGGGTTGGGCAGGTTTTTACCCTTGTAAGTTGTAATGAGGAGTGCATTGTATTATGGACTAATTTATGGTCTATGGTCATTATTAGTTCATACATGTCTGATTCCATTTTCCGTATGTCTGAAACATATAACTACAGCTAGTTTTAGCAGTGGTACAATCAATGGGGTCTTAATCAGCTCCCGAAGCAACCCAATTTGAGTTGTTATATCCATTGTTGTTCCCTGTAAAGTCTCTGGAATAAAACTCTTTGTCACAGAATAGAAAGAGAGGGAGAGCAGTATTGGTGTACTGTTCTAAGACAGAGATCAAAACAGAGATAAGATAGTGAGTAATGGAGAGAGACAAGTGGAGTTATTTATAGTCTTTTTTCTTTTGCAGTGCTGCTAAAATCTGAATTGTTATTCATGTATTTTGTTGTTTTTGGTTATTGTAATTCTGGACATTTGTTGAACTGTCTCTGTCTGCATTACTGTAAACTCCAAGTGCTTGCTGGTTCTAAACTTCTAATGTAATTCTAAATTTTGGGTTTTGGATATTATCCAAATCCAATCGAAAATATTTCGGGTTTTGGATATTATCCAAATCCAATCCAAAAAATTTCGGCTTTCGGGTATATCCAAATCCGATCCGAAATCCATTGGATCGGGTTTGGATTTCAATTTTCGGGTATTTTTGGGGTCCGGATCGGGTTCGGGTTTGGATTTGGATTATGCCAAACCCGACCCAATCCAACCCGATTGCCATCCCTACACTCTACCCACTTTTCATCTAATTTTACTCATTTTTTTATACCTTTTCTTGGTCTCCGTGCCCATGCCCAATGGCCCCAATCTAAAGAACCTAGAGGGACGGAGGGAGTATCAACTTAACGCTTTTAGTTTGCCTTGGCCGTTGGTATGTATACCTGCATCACCGTGACAACCTTGCTTATAATGTAAACACCGTTAGACCAGACACAAAAATACTATAATGATTAATAATGCAAGTATATATAAGAATACTAGGCAGTAGCTTACTTCATATGAAACACATTGTCCATCTAACATGGATTCAACATTTTCAACATTATTAGAGGAAAAAGATCCGAGAGAAAAGAGCTTTCGCAACGAAGATTACAATATTCGAAGGGTGTTCTTAAGGAGCTATCCACTTCAATGGGGGTGGCAATGACAAAATAACATGCCACGTGTCCTTTTATTTCCAAAATTACCCCTCAGAACAATCATAATTACAATTTACAATCGCCACCAATCCATCAACGGTCAATAATGAACCGTACATCACAGATACAGATCCAACGGTCAGGAATTAACACAACTTACCCCACACCAAATGACCCCTTCCTCAAGAATTAGGGCTTTAGATATATACATACAAACCACTATATATACACACAAAAACAAAGTCGACACAATCAACTGAGCTAACAGTTTATATTTTTTAAATTTTCAGAAATTTAAAGTTTAGAATCGAAAACAATGGCTAAGGGACCTGGTCTTTACGCTGATATTGGCAAGAAAGCAAGAGGTTGTGTATATATATATATATATATATATATATATATATATATATATATATATATATATATATATTTATGTGTGTAAATATTTGTTCTTTTTGAGTTTTTTTTTTAAACTTTTTTGATTTTTTTTGTTGTGTAGATCTTTTGTACAGGGATTATCAAAGTGACCAGAAGTTCTCAATTACTACTGACTCCACTACTGGAACTGTGAGTTTTTTTTTTGTATTTTTTTGCTTTGGTTTGGATCTGTTTATGTAGTTTTTATCTGTTGTATTGATGCTTTTTATCTGTTTAGTTGTTAGGGTTTCTGTTAACTATTTAATCGGAATGATTGGATATGTTGTGCTTAGTTTTGTATTGGATAAAAATTAGATATGTTGTGCTTAGTTTTGTATTGAATAAAAATTAGGATTGAGCAAATGGGTCCTAATGAAAATGCTGGCAAAATAATTGGTACATGCTGTGCTCTTTTAATCACCCCTTTCCTCGTTGTATAGAAATCTCGAATGACTGAATTATCGATCTATCTTTGTGGTTTACTTAGGACCTGCTTATTGTTTTTTTTTTTTTTTTTTTTGCTAATTAGGACCTGCTTATTGTTATATGTTCACATAATATATATATATATATTTGATATATTGTTGTCTTCTAGGTTTTCTCATCTTCGGCTACCAAGAAAGGGGAGCTGTTGTTGGTTGATGTTGGTACACAGTGGAAGCAAGGAAATACTAGTGTGGATGTCAAAGTGGACACTGCCTCTAACGTAATTTTCATTGCACTCTGTCTTATTAACTTAGTTGTGAATTGAAATTTTAATCAAACTTTTCCAGCATTTTTCCTCAGCTCTGTGGTTTTGTTAATCCTTATTGTGTAGCCGGTAACTAAAATTTGTTTATGTATGGGTGTAATACCATTTACTTGGCGGGAACTTGGTGTACATGGTAAATTGGTAATATCTGTTTTAGCCTAATGTTGCTTTTTTGAAGCAACTTCTTGTAATAAGCTGACGTGCTCGATACATAATTTAGAAAAAGGTTGACCTTTTTTCAGAGATTGCCGTATGTATAGTGTCTTTGATGGATTGGTTATTTGTTATATGGCATGTAGTCTAAAAAAAATATTTTTTATATTGTGATTTAAATACAATGGTGAATGGTCTATTTGGTTCGGTGGCAAGTGAAGCAATAATTATTTGAATCCTGCTTGACGGGTCTTACTACTGGTGATAATGTGCCTAGCTTTTTGTCAACAATACTTTATTTCATTGATATTATTTGCCGGGAAGTGTTCGTACAAATTTGTTACATCCAATCTCTTGTTTTATATGTTCTATTTACAATTGTCCCATTTATATCATCATTATGGCCTTGTATTTTTTGTTTTTTATTTCACCATTGTATTGGTGTTAAGTTTGGTTTGACGGGTAAATTAAGTTAGCCTTATCTTTTCTTGTGAGATTGGTTTGTACCGTGTTGTGTATTAGTTAACCTAAGTGTGCTATGTGAGATATACTCTAATGTATTTGGTTTATCTAATTGATCCTTCTGTATGTATGACACAGTTGTTGGGAACCATTACTGTTGATGAAGCTGCTCCCGGTGTGAAGTCAATCCTTAGCTTCAAAATTCCATCTACCAAGGTATCCATAATTTGATTTTTGAAGTGAGCAATTTCCACAAGTAGTTAATCTCCTTTTTCTTCATGCATTTCCTTGTTTCTCATGGGGAGTAACTTGTAGTGTTGTCAAAACCCTCCGACTGCACTGCTTGAACTCCAATACTTGCACGACTATGCTGGGATCACCACTAGTACTGTTGGGTTGACTGCAAACCCGACTATTAACTTCTCTGGGGTGATTGGAACTAGTGTTGCTTCACTTGGAACTGATGTCTCCTTTGACACCAGAACTGGGAATTTCACCAAGTATAATGTTGGGCTTAGCTTCACCAATACTGATCTAATTGCTTCCTTGGCTGTGTAAGTATTTCTTCGGCATTACTTCTGTAGTGACTAGTTTTTCTGTCATTTTCATAAATAATGCTTTTAATTAGTTTTAATATCACATCAAGGAGTGTTAGCATCGTAAGTGGCACAATCTTGCTACTGTCTAGTTTGAATTGCACTGGTGTTATGCACTTAAATCTTACTTTCTGTGCATAATATGATTAAGTAACTTGAATTCAGGAATGAAAAGGGTAACCTGTTGAATGCGTCTTACTACCATCTGTTGAGTCCTTTGACAAATTCAGCAGTTGGTGCGGAGGTAACTCACAACTTCTCAACCAACGAGAACACCATCATTGTTGGGACACAGCATGCATTGGATCCTTTGACCACAGTGAAGGCGCGGGTAAATAATTCTGGGAAGGTTCATGCTCTTATCCAGCATGAGTGGCGTCCCAAGTCCCTATTCACAATATCTGGTGAAGTTGACACCAAGGCCGTGGACAAGACTGCAAAGCTTGGGTTGGCCTTGGCTCTGAAACCATAAGGGGCAATAGTTTTTGTGGGTGGGTGTAGTAGTTGGGCGGTAAACATCTGGACCTAAAACTCTGGACCTAGTTTTAATATCCTCATGGTGTTGGAGACTTAAAATGATATTTAGATGGTTTTCCTGAATATTTTGATCCTTTCTCAAGACTGGATGTACAACAGTTAATTGAAGAGTTTACTTCAAAGTTTTTGTTCAACACTCCAGATAATTAGAAATATCAACTTTACCCTGAAGGGGTAAAAATATTTTATTAGCTTTGTCTTCAATTTATTATTAATATTTCCTACAAGTTATTAATTTATGAATGAATGTCTTTTTGTAACTTGCAAGTAATATGATTTTTAGCAATCACAACTCTATCTTAAAAGAGTAAGAATGCTACCTCATTTTGTAAGAATTAGGCATTCCACAGCCCAGAGCTTTTAAAATGTGAGTGGAGATTTGAAGAAAGTTTAAAACCTGCTAATATTAGAGGATGAATATTTTGTTCTTCAAAAAAAAAAAAAGGAATTCTAAAATGTCATAGTAAATGATACTCCCTACTATTATTAGTTTGTTTAATGAAATTGAATAAAAGGTGGTGATAAAATAAGTGGAATGGAAGGAGATTACGGTGAAAAGCAGGAATGGTAGTATTCAGTCACCCTTTTAGATCAATTTGCATAAGATGCTGCACTTGTGTTCTTGGCCTGCCATGTTGAGGTTTCAATGGGTAAATACTAAAACCTCCGCCTGCAAACAGGGTAAACAGGTTTTCCAAAATGCATAAAATAAATACATTTGTTCTCTTTCAATAATTAAAAAATAGTTTTTATATCGTAATAACATAATAAGGATCTGAGTAGGCTGCAGCATAATATCTTCAGATTAAGTATGGTTAATAGCAAGTCCAACCAGAGATAAACAATTGTTTTATGGATAGCAATTCTTCGTATGGAGGTGGCTTTACTCCATGGCATGACCCATTGCCACAATTCCAGGGATCTAAACCTGTTTTAGTAGCAATTCAAATTACTCCATAATAAGTATATTTTTGTAACCCAACAGTACGGGACAAGGGTAGCACTCAGATGAGAACTGCGAGAACTAATGGTTCTGCACTTTTTAGATGTTGTGCTTCTGCAATTTCAGTTCTGCAGAACCTTTGGTTCTCACCTCACCTGAGTACCGTGAATTCAATGGTTCTGCACTTTTTCTACACCCTGAAATTTTACTTTAGTTTTCTAGTTTTTCATATTTGGGTTGACAGGACAATGGGATGTGTTAAACTATCATTCACACATGTAGCTAATCCGTTACTTACTCAAACCGTGTTGCATCCATGCTCATAACTAACTCAAAAACATCTTCACAGGCTGCCTCCACGACTCCGACAGCCTTCATTGCTCTACTACAAGTTTTTGGTATGCAATAAAGATTATACATAAGGGAAATGTGTTACTTCATCTGAAAACACTAACACAAAAATATAAAAAATTTCCATACTAGGAAATCAACTTCAAGAAGCTCTTCAAATATGAGAAGTCCTGAAAATATGCATAGATATTTACTAGTAAAGCTCTGGATGTTACAACATAATTGAGGCTAAGTTTGATACAATATGTCCTTAAAAATCTTAATATGACAGGACTCCCCGTATTGCATGAAAAAAACAGACAGCTGACCATTTTGGCATCGAAGAAGACGCCAATGTTTTTTAGAGAAAGCCTGACTGTTAGTATTTTGGTTTGCTGAGTCTAAATTTTCCTGAGTCCAGTCAAGAATAGATTCTGGAGGGCCTGCCAGAGGTCATTCTATGACATTCAGCTAAACATTATCAAAACAAACTATTCAGAACTTAAAAAAATGAAAAGAAATATAGTACCATTTCCCATTGTTGTTCTTTGGAGTAAATCTGGATGAGAATATCTTCATCCTCAGCGGCACTATACCTACAATACACGTCAGATTTTTATCAAAAAATTTGTAGCAATCTAATAGCACAGCAATACTGGAAGTAAACAACACACAAACAGGGACAGAACCAGGAATTCAAAATGGGGTGGGCTTGACAAGTCTTTAGCGAAGTTTCACGCGCCAATCACCCATATCATCAAATTCATCAATCATCGATTCTATGTTAATTTTCCTAGCAAATTGTCTCTCTCTATATATATAACCATAATATCTCTCAAAAATGCATCGTCCATCTTGCTACGAAGAACGGTCTTGAGAATTTTCATAGCTGAAAACGCTCTTTCAATACATGCCGTGGAAACAGGAAGAGTTAAAATAAGACGGATCAACCTGTCAATCATAACATAAGATTTTGATTTTCTAGTCTTGACCAATGTATGACATAACTCTGAAATAGTTGCCATATTTTGAAATTCAGCACCCCCACAAACATCCAGCTCATAATGCTCCAACTCACTTCTTAATGCATCAACATCACCTCATGTAAAATCACGAGGATAAAATTTCTCTGCAAGGAGACAAATTTTATCAATATCAAACGATTTGAAATGATTGTGAGGATCCAATGCCGAATTAAGAGTAAGGAGCTCGATTGCTTCATCATTAAATCTACTTTTCAAGTACTCCTTAACTTGATATTCAATCACTTTGACAAATACATCAAAGTGGTGATGATCGATGTTCAAGAGTAACATCATCTCTTTGAGAGCATGATCTACCACTACCAACGGTGTAAAGAGCACTCAAATCTGGCACAAGAATGCTATGTTTGGTCAAAATGACAAGACTTCGACAACAAAATCCTCCCAACCTCCTGCTCTAAGCTTCTCCAGAAGTGTCTTCGTAGTTGATACCAAACTCATAATATCCTGAGACTTCTCTTGCAAAGCTTTTTAAACATAACACATTGGTGATTCCCATGGTTCTATGCATTAAATGTAATAGAAATACAAAATCGAAAGACCTCATGTGCATGTATTCTCCACTAGCTCCACCCCCAATGGCATTTGTAGACCCACTAGTGCTAAGATCTGATATACAAATTAGCTTCCGCGAGAGTGCGAGACATGTTAGGCCACCGGCCTTGTTTTATTTTCAACTCACCACCAACTCTTCACCAACCCCCCCCCACCTAATACAAATCCCATCCTATAAATACCCCCTCCCTTCATTACCAAAAACACACCAAAAACATCTTACTCTCTTCTCTCCCTCATTTCTTAGTTTATAGCTGCTAGATAGTCCGTCTAGTAGGAAACTTACCTTGCGGTAGTTTCAGGCAAGTCAGGATAGGGGGCCCTCGTGCTACTCTATTCTTTCGTTTCGGGTGAGTTAGTGTGAGAGTTTGGTCGGGCTGTAGCCATCTGGGTTTACAGCATTAGGAGTTCGTCCCGCTATTGCAGCCGCAACAAAGGGGAGTCCTCCAGGTTATCCGGTCAAGTACCGAAGGGATAGTTCTGTCCAGGTTATCCGGT
This sequence comes from Kitagawia praeruptora, assembly GCA_037693485.1. Classification (NCBI taxonomy): domain Eukaryota; kingdom Viridiplantae; phylum Streptophyta; class Magnoliopsida; order Apiales; family Apiaceae; genus Kitagawia; species Kitagawia praeruptora. The sequence continues at coordinate 3,833,853 of CM075347.1, forward strand.
CCAGTACCGAAGGAGTAGTGAATCGCTGTATTTCTATTGACAGTTGTTAGAAAGGAAATAATTTTTGGAAACAAAATAATTCGTGTTTTGTCAAGGATATTTTTTTTGGCAAGAATGTTTTAATTGGATGGCCCTGGCGGGCCCATTATAATTATAATCAATTATTTGGCATTAATAATAACAACTGCCAAGAAAAATTGACAATTGTTAGAAAGGAAATAATGTTTGGCAAGAAAATAATTTGTGGTTTGTGAAGGAAATAATATTTTGGCATTTTGAAATATTTTAATTGGATGGTCCTGGCGGGCCCATTATAATTATAACCAATCAAAATCATTTGTTAATAATTTTTGGTATTATCAAGGAAATAATTTTTGGCAATAGTGGTTTGTCAGGATGTGTATTTTATATAATATCGAGTTAATATATTTTAAAATATGGATCATATCATATAACTATTGGGTAATATAAACGGATTTGGCAAGAATGTTTCAATTGGATGGCCCTGGCGGGCCCATTATAATTATAATTGACAATTGTTATAGAGGAAATAATTTTTGGAAACAAAATAATTCGTGTTTTGTCAAGGAATTTTTTTTTGGCAAGATTGTTTTAATTGGATGGCCCTGGCGGTCCCATTATAATTATAACCAATTATTTGGCATTAATAATAACAACTGCCAAATTTTTGGTATTATCAAGGAAATAATTTTTGGCGAGAGTGGTTTGTCATGATGTGTATTTTATCTATCAAACCTGAATATGGATCTCGAACCTGATGAAAGGGTTATCCAGCAATTTATAATACTAGCTTATAACCCGTGCGATGCACGGATTTCTTCTGATATGTAATAATTTTTATTTAATGTTACAATTACATTTTTATATAATTATTATTTACAATATTCTATTTTAATTTTAAATTAAATTATTTAATAAAAATTTAATTAATAATATGAATGCTTTAAAACTTATATTATAAAATTTTAAAATAAATATGTCGTTGATGGAATTCGAACCTTGAAATTTTTGTAAATTAATTTAATTCTATAATATATCTAATCATTAGATCTAACGGTTTTGATGTTTTACTAAAAATCTAATGGTTATTATTCGTAGTATACGGATTTCTATTATATTTTGTTAGTGATTAGAAGATATGATATGATATTTTTGGGTATATATTACTTATTGCAAGATTATGTTTTAAATTAAAAGTTAATGTGTTTAAATTAGGAACAAATATTATTGATTGGAAAATATAAATTTATAAAATTATAATAGAATTTTATTATGTTATAAATAAAATTTATTGATATGGCGTTCCTTTCAATTTTAATTTAATATACAACATTGAAAATTTTGGTACCTGTTTTTGGTACTAAGTGAATTTACTTATTTACCCTTCATTATAAAAATATATATATATATATATATATATGATATCTATACTATTGAAATTTCTAAAATAAATAATAACATAATATAAATTAATGGTAAGTAGTCAATTGCCTTTTTTCGCATTTAATGTTTCCTTATTATAAATAACGTATATGATTTTTTTAATATATTTTATTAAATAATTGAAAAATATGGTGTGATAAGATTAGTTTTAAATCAAAAAGGTAACGTGTTTTAATTTGAAAGAAAATATTAATAATTGGAAGATATGGTACGATTGATGTTTTTATGTATTTATAAAAGGTAATATCTTCAACTAAAAGTAAATGTGAAAAAGACAATCGACTAATTACCATTAACTATTTTATGTTATTATTGATTTTAGGTGTTTTAATAGATCGATATCGAATATATTTTTTTTAATTAAGAATTATACCAATGTTTCCTTATAAATCAAAAGGGTAACATGTTTTAATTCGAAATAAAATATTAATAATTGGAAGATATGACACGATTGATGTTTTTAGGTGTTTATAAAAGTTAATATCTTCAACTAAAGTTAACGTGTTTAAATTAGGAACAAATATTATTGATTGAAATTATAAATTTATTAAATTATAATAAAATTTTATTATGTTATAAATAAAATTTATTGATTTGGTGTTTCTTTTATTATGTTATAAATTTTATTTAATATTACAATTATGTTTTTATATAATCATTATTTTTAATAATTTTTTAATTTTAATTTAATATAATTTAATATGCTCATGTTTACGAATTATACTAATGTTTCCTTATTATAAGTAACGTATATGTTTTTTAATATATTTTATTGAATAATTGAAAAATATTGTGCGATAAGATTAGTTTTAAATAAAAAAGTGATACTCCTATGGTTTTGATGATCACCATGATTTAAATATTGTGCCATTACCATGATTTAATTTTTTAAATTTATTTCTCTATGCTTATTCCAGACCTGGACTAATATTCTTTTTGTTGAATTTTCACTAGTACAAAACCTAATTTATTTCTTTTTTAAATTTTACGTCGCCTTTTATACAAGCGACATATAAGATATGTACTTTTTACGTCGGTTTTATGTAAGCGACGTATATGATGTACTTTTTACGTCGGTTTTATATAAGGCAACGTATAAGATGTATTTTTTTACAACGGCTTTACTTAAGACGACGTATAAGACGTAATTTTTTATGATGTATCTATATATTATATCGAACCCAAATCAAATCCCTCTTCTAAAAAGCTCCTCTCTCTCTCTCGGTCTGGCCTCTTCGATCCCTAATTCATCTATATTATCAATTCCTAATTTTCAAGCTTCAATCACATATTCAATCCTTATTCCTTATTTACATGTTATAATTCCTAATTTATTGAGTGTGAAGCAGTCTTGATATCCATCTTCGTCTGAGTTGCAAGGCCTTCAATCTTCAATCTCCATCTTCAAAGTTCGAATCGATCTGACTTTGATTCAGGTTTCCGTAATTAGGTTTCCCTCTCTCTCTCTCTCTCTCTCTCTCTCCCCATCTCCCTCTATGTATATAAATTGATTGGCTCATGTTTTGGGTTTATAATTTAGGGTTCTTAGTTTAATTGATGATTGAAATTGAAATTAATGACACCTAGTTTCTATAATTTAATTTGTTTAACTTTTGTTTTGTGGTTAGGTTTAATTTATTAATCTCGTTTAAAGATATAGTGATTTTTTTTTGTGCTATGATTGAAATTTTGAATCTACTCATAGGATTATGACTCTGCTCTATTTCACTCTGTTAGAAATGATTGATGGAAACAGTGTTTGGAAGCTAAAGTCAGAAAACAGAGTTTAGCTGGAAGCAGTCAGAGTTTAGTTAAACACTGACTGGAAGCGCAAACAGAGTTTGTTAAACTCTGTAGCGGTATTGTCTGAAGAGTCAACAGTGTTTGAAGATTGATTCAAGATAAATATGGAAGCAATATCTTTGAAGATTGGAAAGCTGTCAAAGAGATTGAGTTGACTTGGAAGACTGGAGCAATAATGATTGATATCAATTGTATAGCTTAATTATAGGAGAATCAATTACTGATTGTACGAAGCTGTATGTTCTATAAATACAGTTAGGTTAACCCTAGAAGGGTAATCGAACATTGAGAAATCTTTTGATTGTAACCTAAGCAGCTCTCTGTGATATTTACATCACCGAGAGAGGAATTATTAATTTCAAAACAATTTTTAATTGTTAAACAGTGTGTTCTTGTTAAGTTACTCATACAGTATTTGATTGCTTATTGTGTATTCGACCTAACAAGTGGTATCAGAGACTAATCTGTTACTTTATTACAGTTAAAGATCCAAACACAAGAGTAATCAATGGCAGAGATACCTCCACCATCTGAGAAAACCCCTACTACTGTTAGTAGGTATGAGACAATAAGGGTTCCTATACTTAGGCCATCAGAGTATGCAATTTGGAAGGTGAAAATGACCATGTTTCTGGAGGCTACAGATCCAGAATACCTTGATAGAATATATGAAGGACCTCACAAACCAACAAAATTATCTGCTGCTGCTGCTGGTGAGGAATCAAAGGTCATTCCAAAGGAAAAGAAAGATCTAACTGCTGAGGATCTTTCATCTATTGCAAAGGATGCAAAAGTGAGACATTTACTTCACAGTGCATTAGACAATGTTATGTCTAATAAAGTGATTAACTGCACAACTGCAAAGGAAATATGGGATGCACTTGAGGTTAGGTGTCAAGGAACTCCTGCAATCAAGAAAAACAGAAGAAACATACTCACTCAGGAGTATGAGCACTTTGAGGCAAAGTCTGATGAAACCATGACAGAAACATTTGACAGATTCTGTAAACTGCTCAATGATTTGTCATTGGTTAACAAAGAGTATGATTTAGAAGACTCAAATCTCAAGTTTCTTCTTTCTCTACCTGAAAAGTGGGATGTGAAAACAACCACTATAAGAGATAATTATGAACTTGGTGAAACAGAGATTGATGAAATTTATGGACTGCTCAAAACCCATGAATTGGAGTTGGAGCAAAGAAACAAAAGATCAAGTAGAAAGTCAAAGTCTGTTGCACTCAAAGTTGAGGAGAAACCATCAAAGAAGGAGGCATCAAGGAGAAAAGCAAAAGGGAAAGCCTTAGTCATACATTCAGAGAATGAGTCATCAAACACTGATGTTGACTCAAACACTGATGGATCATCTGATTCTGAAGATGATGAAGAGATGATGCAAATGGCTGCTTTGATGGTAAAGACCTTCAAGAAGATGGGATACAAGAACTTCAAGAAGGGAAAGAGATTCTCCAGGGACTACTCAAAGTCTGACAAGAAGAATTTCAAGAAAGCTGAGGGAAAGGACTTCAAATCTGGTAAGAAAGATAAGTCTGAAATTCAATGCTACAAGTGTAAGGAGATGGGTCACTATGCTCCTGAGTGCAAGAAGGGTAAAACTGAAAAGGCACTCTACACCAAAGGCAGAGATTGGGCAGACACTTCAGATTCAGATGAGGAAGTCAACTATGCTCTCATGGCCACTACTCAGACTGAAAATGATGATCTCAAGGTACCTCCAACTACCTATGCTTATAACACTGATAATATAACTGAATTGAGAATTTATCTTAAAGCATTGCATATCAGTTATAGGGATCAGACTTTAGAAAATGAAAGGATAAAGTCTGAGTGTTCTCAACTCAAAGAAAGAAATAAACTTGTTGAGGAACAGCTAGAGAACATGAATAAAATTCAAAAAGAGAGAGATGATGCAGTGTTTATTGAACAGGAGTTGCTAGGTAAGTATAAGCAACTAGAATCTGAATTGGAGGATACTAAACACATCATTAAAACTTGGACACACTCTGGTAAAGACACTCAAGAAGTGTTTCAGTCAGATACAGTAGGTCTAGGTTACTCTGTAGGAGATGAACTTAGATTTGAAAATCAGGTAAAGGTTAGACCACATTGTTCATCTGAGGGTAATGTCATGGGAACAGGTGGACCTAAGACTGAAGCACAGAAAAAGGCTGTTAAAGAGTCATATGCTAAAACTTTTGTTAAAGAGGCTAACATTGGTTTAATGACAGATAAACAACTCAAGCATAAGCTTAAGGAGATAAAATCTGTCAACAAACAGAGATTGCCTAAGAAAAATAAAAATGGAAAAGTAGGCATCACATCAGGAATTAAGCCAATGCTTGCTTCATTAGCTCCTAGAAAAACATGCTTTAATTGTAGTAGCACTAATCATCTTGCTAGTTTCTGCAATAAGAATAAGAACATTAATTCTTTGCCCTCTAAAACTGCAGTAAGGAGTGATTATGTGAGAACTAGACCACAGACTTTATGCAAACACTGTGGAAGTACTTGGCATTCTATTTACACTTGCAGAGATTATCATGCTATTTATTATAATTACTATGAACCCAAACCAAATTTGAAATGGGTTAAAGTAAACTCTGCAAATGTAAACTCTGAAAAAGTTAGCTTAAACTCTGTTAATGAAAATTCCGCTGCAAAAGCTAACAGATTTAAGAAAGCCAAAGGATCCAAGCAAGTCTGGATCCTTAAAACTAATAATCAGTGATTGTTTATGATTGCAGGGCACCAGGGTTAGTACCCTAGTTGTGGACAGTGGATGTTCAGGACACATGACAGGAAATAAAGCCCTGCTATCAGAGTTTGAGGAGAAGGCTGGCCCAGAAGTTTCCTATGGAGATGGCAACATAGGACATACACTGGGATATGGCAATATTAATCTTGGAAATGTCATCATCACAAATGTAGCTCTGGTTCCAGGACTCAAGCATGATCTGCTATCTGTGAGTCAAATCTGTGACAGAGGATATCATGTGGATTTTCAGCCTGAATATTGTCAAGTGATCAGCAAATCTACAGGGAAAGTTGCTCTAGTTGGAAACAGACACAATAACATCTATGAAATCAAATTGTCAACAAACACTGATGGCAAAGCAGTGTGTCTGTCTACAAGGATGTCCAGTGAAGAGAGTTGGAAATGGCACAAGAAACTCTCTCATTTGAACCTGAACAACATCAATGAGCTAATCAAGAATGATCTTGTAAGAGGTCTACCAAAGTCCTTGTTGAATGTAGAAGGACTGTGTGATTCTTGTCAAAAGGCTAAACAGAGAAAAGTCTCCTTCAAAAGCAAATCTGAGTCTTCAATTGTTGATCCTTATCATCTACTACATGTTGATCTTTTTGGTCCAGTGAATGTGATGTCTCTTGGAAAGAAGAAATATGCTCTAGTCATTGTTGATGAATATACCAGGTTCACGTGGGTATATTTTCTTGCAAAGAAGGATGAAACTGCATTAACACTGACAGAACATATATTACAACTGGAAAAAGGGTCAGAGAATCAAGTGAAGATAATCAGAAGTGACAATGGAACTGAGTTCAGGAATTCATCAATGGAAGAATTTTGCAAGAGTAAAGGGATAAAACAAGAGTTTTCTGCACCTGGTACTCCACAACAAAATGGTGTAGTGGAGAGGAAGAACAGAACCTTGATAGAAGCTGCCAGAACCATGCTAGATGAAGCAAAGTTGCCAACATATTTCTGGGCAGAAGCAGTTCAAACTGCTTGTTTTACTCAAAATGCAACACTGATCAACAAGCATGGTAAAACACCATATGAAATGGTGAAGAAGAAAAAGCCAAATCTAAAATATTTTCATATTTTTGGATGCAAATGCTTTGTGTTGAAGACTCATCCTGAACAGTTGACCAAGTTTGACCTAAAGGCAGATGAAGGAATTTTTGTTGGCTATCCACTGTCAACAAAGGCATTCAGAGTTTATAATCTGAGAACTAGAGTGATCATGGAATCAATTCATGTGTCATTTGATGACAAGAAAATAACTGGACTTGAAGATGTCAATGAACATGATCAACTGCACTTTGAAAATGAAGAATTATTCTCTGAAAAAGTAAACTCTGATCAGACTGATTTAACAAACTCTGTTGATCTAAACTCTGAACCTCTACTGGTAAATACTGAAGAATCTCTTCAATCAGAAACAAGGGAAGAACCAGTTGAGGGGGAGCATGAAGAATCACATCAATGTGATAATTCAAACACTGAAAGTGACTCAGTTAATGATTCTGAATCAAACTCTGTTGAATCAAACTCTGTTGATTCAAACTCTGTTGATAATTCTGAGAAGTCACATTCAGGGGGAGCATCAGAAAATGAAGAAAGGCACCAAGAAAATCAGGAGAGCATGGATCAAGGGGGAGGATCACATGATGACAGAAGCAATCTGCCTTCTGCAAGAAAATGGACTAAATCTCACACACCTGATTTGATTATTGGTGATCCTGATGCAAAAGTAAGGACAAGAAGTGCAACAACAAATGAATGTCTGTTTCATGCATTCTTGTCACAATCTGAACCAAAGAAAGTGGAAGAAGCTCTTAAAGATGCTGACTGGATAACAGCAATGCAAGAAGAGCTAAATGAATTTGAAAGAAATGAAGTGTGGACACTTGTACCAAGACCCAAGAACAGATCCATTGTTGGTACTAAATGGGTTTTCAGGAATAAAACTGACAGTGAGGGTGTTATCACAAGGAACAAGGCAAGACTGGTTGCAAAAGGCTACTCACAACAGGAAGGAATAGACTATGATGAAACATTTGCTCCAGTGGCTAGATTGGAGGCAATCAGAATCTTTCTTGCATATGCCTCTCACATGAAATTCAAAGTATTTCAAATGGATGTAAAAAGTGCATTTTTGAATGGAAAACTTGAAGAAGAAGTGTTTGTGGAACAACCACCAGGGTTTGTAGATCCAAAATATCCAGATTATGTCTACAGGTTAGATAAGGCACTCTATGGACTTAAGCAGGCACCAAGGGCATGGTATGAAACCCTTGCCAAATTTTTACTAGAAAGTGGATTTCACAGAGGTACTATTGACAAAACTCTGTTTTACTTCCAAAATGGTAGTGACTTGCTTTTAGTTCAGATATATGTGGATGACATTATTTTTGGGTCTACTAATGATAAACTCTGCAAGAAGTTTGCCAAACTCATGCAGTCAAGATATCAAATGAGTATGATGGGAGAGCTTAGTTATTTTCTAGGCCTACAGGTGAAGCAAACAGATGATGGAATTTTTATAAATCAAGCAAAATATACCAGAAACCTTCTCAAGAAATTTGGTATGCTTGATTGTTCATCTGCAACAACTCCCATGGCAACTGCAACAAAATTGGACAAAGATGCAGGGTCATCAGTAGATATGACAAGTTACAGAGGAATGATTGGTTCTTTACTTTATTTGACAGCTAGCAGACCTGATATCATGTATGCAACTTGTTTGTGTGCAAGGTTCCAGGCAGATCCAAGAGAACCACATTTAACAGCAGTAAAGAGGATATTCAAGTACCTCAAGGGCACTATGACTTTGGGGCTGTGGTATCCAAGAGAATCAGAGTTTAAACTTCTTGGTTACTCTGATGCAGACTTTGCTGGATGTAAGATAGACAGAAAAAGCACCAGTGGAAGTTGTCAATTTCTGGGTGACAGACTTGTTTCCTGGTACAGCAAGAAACAGAAGTCAATATCTACATCTACAGCTGAAGCAGAGTACATTGCTGCTGGTAGCTGCTGTGCACAGATTTTATGGATGAAGAATCAACTGCTGGATTATGGATTAAGGTATACCAAAATACCTATTTACTGTGATAATCAAAGTGCTATTGCAATGACAGGTAATCCAGTACAACATTCAATGACAAAGCACATCAGCATAAGGTATCACTTCATCAGAGAGCATGTAGAGGAAGGGAACATTGAGCTTCACTTTGTGTCTACAGAACAACAACTTGCAGATATCTTCACCAAGCCATTGAGTGAAGCTACATTTACAAGACTGGTCAATGAACTAGGAATGGTCTCTAGTTTTGACTAGAGATGTTGGTTAGACTCAAAAACTTATTTCTAAAATATGTTGCTCATGTTTCTGCAAATTGTTAAGTGCTATGTGAACCTTAGTACTAAACTCTGCTATGCATGCTTATGTTTAAAACTTTTTAAACTCTGTCAGCATGTCTATCTGTTAAACACTGTTAACATGTTAGATACACTCAGTGAATTCAGAATTGATTATTGTCTGAATGAAAACACCAATGAAGAAAAATGTATGAAGCATGATTCTCAGCAAATAAATCATGATTCTTTCTGAGTCACTGTAATCTAATCAGACTTTGTGCAGTAAATCAACACAGCATGATACTGTTTCATATTTATAGCATCTCTTAGGTTATTCAGTCCTAAACTCTGAGTCTATGAATATTGTGTGCATTGCCTCTCATAAATAATTTTGGTTATTGATGAACTCTAAACTCTGATAAGTGACATTCTGTTTCCAATGGTATGGTTCATGATGATTCCTTGTTTGTACTTGTGAAAACCATAAAACTTGAGATGTGTAATTGATTAGTTTGGTGAGTTCAGATTCATGTCTACAACCTGTGAGAGTTTGAGCCAAATCAGTGATTGATACATTTTCTATCAATCAGTATTTATTGTTGTGTGATATTCATCAGGAAGTATGTTTCTCTAGAACTTGTATTAGACCATTTTGAGACTACATGATATGTGTATGCATGAAAATGATAAAGGCAATAGGATTTACCATTCTTTCAAACACTGTTCAAAATTCTTTTGAACATTATACAAACACTGTATAAACACTGTTCATAAATTCCATCCTTAGTAAACCCCTTTGAGCCTTATTAACTGCTCATTTTTCTTATACTCTGAAGTGTTAAGAGCAGTTATATTTTTTTTTCTCAAACAGATGAGTATTTCTCAAGAAAAGAAAAGTTTATTCAGTATATATGCTAAATAAAAAAAAAAAGAAAAAAAAAGAGCATATATACTGATCTTATACAGATATATACTGTGACTGAACACTTTGTTCTATTAAGATGTTCAGCTTGAAGTCACTCATGAATAAAACATCTCTTTTCATCTGTTTGATCTTACTCCATTTAAACCCTGAATAAAGTCCTTTTGATTTGTGAATACATGTACTCAAAGTAGTGTAGAATTGGTGGACATTCAAGCATATGGTAGATTCTGCTATTTCTGATTGAATGTGAGTGTAAACACTTCACCTAAACACTTGTGTGTTTGAGAGTTTGTAAGATTATCCAGTTCATGACTGTTATTCACTGAATGAAACTCTGATTTCTATCTCTTGATCTTTTTGTCTTCAAAGACTGTGTGCTTTCTTGGATAAATCATGGACATCAAAGGGAATAGAAGTTTTCAGATTTCTGTATTACAGTAACTACAGAGTTTAGCATTCATCAAACAATCAGTGTCTAATATGAGAGATTGTGCATTCAGTGGTTATTGATTTTTGTTATGGATTTTATGAAATATTAGATGCTCTAAAAATTGATTTCAGTAAACTCTGCTTCACACACATTTAATTCACAACTGTGCAATTTTTGAAAGGGTTTAAGTGACAAAGTTGGATAATTGATAAACACTGTTGAGTTATGTTAAGTACTCTGAGGTAAAATCTCATTGAGATGATTTGACTATTTTGCAGTAATTGGGGTAGTTGACAACTGTTAATTAGTGTAAGTGTCGTGATTATAGGAATGACAGCGGTAATTATTAAGTAATCCATTGGTTGTTTGACACGTGTCCCATGATTGTGTCCCACTCACACACTACTCTACAACAGTTGCGCGCTTTTACTAAATAAACGATTGAGTTTTAATTTTACTCAAATCGTCTTTAGTCTCTTACTCCATATCGATTCACATTCACCCACTCACAGTTACTTGCATACTCATTCACTTTCACACTTCTCATATACTCTCCTTCACATTTTGATAAACACTTACAGTGCATACACATCTTTTCTCTGAATATCTTCGTATCATTTTTTTTTACTGATGGCAACTAAAGCGTTTGATGCAGCAGGGTTAGTTTTTCTCCCTAGTAACTATGCAGCACCATTGGAGAATGCAACTGCTCCACAGGCATTTCATTTGTTCCAAAATTTCTTGAACGATTCTGAGATAGGGAAAGCTCTAACAGCACCACCTACACTATCTGCTTCGCAAATTGCTGCTTTCTGGACAAACTCTGTATATGATGATGGAGAAGAGTCTGGCACTCCTACAATCACTTTCACTCATGATGAATCAGAGTATATTATTACTCCAACTACTGTTAGGGATGCTCTGGATTTTGAGACACACACTTCTTACAGTGTTGTTGGTCATGATCGGTTGAGGACAATGTTGGAACAAATTGGATGTGCAGGAAACTTGAACAAGATAGGGTCTTTGAGACGGCCAAGTTTGAGAAAGGAATGGAGTTTCTTTTTCGATTGCATAACAAGGGCTTTTGGAAAGAAGACAACAAACTGGGATGCACTTCCTCTGGATACTCTCCAAATTGGTCATGCTCTACTATATGGAGGTAACTTCGATTTTGGTAGACTAGTACTAATGAACTTGGGAGAGCGTTTGTCTGAATCTACTACTGTTTATTTTGCTCGTTTTTGTCAACTGCTATTTACTGCCTGTGTGCCTAACATTCCAATTGATGAAGCTGATGTAATTCAGCCTTTTCAAGTTGCTAAGAGAATGTTTTCTGATTTGACAAACAAAGATATCACTAAACAGCAAATACCAGATATGTTTATGCCTTTAGCCTTACAAAACTATGTAAACCAACCACAAGACTCTAAATCACCACAACAAATGCCTGAACCAATAGACACCATAAACTCTGAACCAACATCTACAACACCTACACCCACTGTACCTACTACATCTCATCAACCACAGCTAGAAACCTTAAACTCTTCACCAATAAACTCTCCACCCTTAAACGCTGAACCCTCAAACACTGAAACATTAAACACTGAAACCTTAAATACTGAAACCTTAAACCCTGAGCCAGCACCTACTGAACAACCTAAAACCAAGCCAAAAAGAAAGAAACACACTGCCCAAAACACTAAACACTCAAAGGCTAAACAAACAACACCTGAAGCTGTTTATACAAGAAGGAAGAAACAGAAAGCAAACAGACCTTCACTTTCACCACCAAGAGAGAGCTCAAGTGAAGATGAAGAGGAGAATGTGGTGCCTCCAATCAAGAAAAGGAGATTAATTCTTTCTGATTCAGATGAAGAGAATCTTGTTGAAGCTCCAGAGGTGGTTTTACAGCAAACACCTACTGTTGAGGTTACAGTGAATGTTGCTATACCTGCAGAGGTTAAAATGCCTGCAGAGGATATTATGACTGACAAAGTTGAATTACCTACAGAGGATAAAATGCCTGTAGAAGAGGATAACAGAGATGGTTTTTCACCAATGGATAATATTTTTGACTCATTTGAACCATTCTCTGATCCTATCTCACCTATTGTTCATACTGAAGCTCCTTGTGTAGCTGATGAGCTTGCAGTAAAAGTTCCTGAAGCTGAAGCATCACCCACAGAGCTGGTATCTTCTCCAATTCAAGACAAAGGTGATGAAGTTGATCAGGCAACAAAGATAATTTCTGAATCCATGCCTGTTGAAGCTACAAAGGCAAACTCTGTTGCAGAGCCTGTGCAACATGAGGTGATTATTGAAAAGGTTGCAGCAGTTATTGAAGAAACTGTGGCTGACACTGCTCAGCACAGTGGTTCTTTAAAAGATGATCAATCTAAGGATGCAAGTGCTGAAGCTGAATCTGCTAGTAGTGCAAACTCTGACTCTTTTGTGAGTGCACCTGTACAGACAGATAATAAGCATACATCTTTTGCTCAGCCTTGTCCATCTCATGCAGTTGAAGTAGAGCATCTTGCTAAGTCTGCTGAAAATTGGTATAAACAAGACTGCATTTTTCCAAAAGGAAGAGCATCTGAGTTTGTTAAGCAAACTGCAAAGCAAATTTCGAATCCAGAAATCCTATCCTGTTTAAAGGCAACTGTGGTGCAAGTCAAGACTCTGGAAGGAAATTTTGCTGAAACTAAACAAGAAATTGCTTCCTTGAAGACTGAGATTCAGTCAAGAGAATTGAAGATGGATAGAGAGTCTAAAATAAAAGCTGTTCAGCTGTCTAAAGTTCAAGACACTCTCTTTGCCAGGCTAGGAAAAGTTGAAGAAAATCAGACTGCTTTATTTGCTAAGGTTGATTCCATTGCTAATTCTTTGGAGCTCATTACATCAATCCTTATTCCTGATGATGTCAAAAAGGGGGAGAGAGTTGCTAAGTCTAAATGCAAAGTTTCTCAAACTCTGACTCAAAAGGATGATGCTGGAGATGGAGGGGCAAGTGATAAGAGCAAGGTCTTAAACTCTGAAAAGCAAACTCTGAGATCTGATAAATCTCTTAAATCACAGTCTGTTGGAATAAACACTGAAACTCAAGGTACTTCAAAGACCAAGAGTTTGGAATTAATATCAAATCCAAAGACTGATGAGGAGTTAGCTGTTAAGCTTTTTATGGAAGAGAATGCAGAAGGAGTTACTTTAGAAGATGCTAAAGCTGAAGAGAAGAGTTTACAAGAAAAGCATCTGAAAGCTCTAAAGTCTGAAAAAGCAAAGAAGAATGTGAAAGTTGCTAAAGCTGCAAAGCCTGTTCTTAAAGGCATTCAAATTAAAGAACCTGTTGGTACAAATCAAAGAATGCAAATATTCAGAAAACCAACAGATGCAGAAGCCAAGCAAAAGCTGAAAAGTATAGTTACAACCTCTGTTGATACACATGTTGTACAGAAGAATGAAGACACAACCTCTGTTGCTGCACAAGTTGTGACCACACCATTATTGTCTTCTCAGTTGAAATCAACATTTAAGAAGGGTGCTCCTCATGATTCAAGCCTAGAAGCTACAATTCCAATGGATTTTACTGATGGTAGAGCTTTATCTGGTAAAGTTGGATACAACAAAGAAGGCATAGGCTCACACAGAGATAAAAGGCAATATGTTGGTCCTAGAGATCCTTCTTCATTGTCTGTTCCAGGTCGTGGTGTCACTCAAGAGAGTTTGGACAAACTGGAGTCAGTACAGCTTGTATATCAGAAGAGTCTAGAAAAGGATTTCTTGCTATATTTCATGGCTGATGGAACAGTATTTAAAGTCTCTGAAAAGGATATCGAATTAAAGTATGCTGAAGAACTTGAATATGTCCTATACATTCTCAGAGTTAGAAATCAAAGAGCTCAGTCAGTTGCAAATGTGCTTCAACAAAGAATGATTCAAAATCTTGCAAGAAGGCAAATGAAATTCAACAGCAAGTATGTTCCTAAATACAGAGATTGGAATGGCAATTTGATTGAAATGGAGAAGGGAACTACAAAACTGAAGACTGATCTTGGGATTACTGTTCTGGATTTCAATGTAAAATCTGAAGAGGTGAAATATATCAGGTTGGGAAATGAGATGAAACAAAATCTACGATCTTAGAGCTGCTATCTATCAAACTGATGAGAATGATCCTCAGTTGAGAGAAATCAAAGAAGCTATGCAGATAGAGCTTGAAAATGCTGAAAGAAGGTTGCTTATAGACTATCTCAGAACAATGCCTGATTTACAAGAGATTAGAAATTAAAGTCTGTAAGAATTTTCTTATTTTCTGTAGAATTTGTTAAGTAAAAGCTTAAACTCTGTTTGTATGTTAAACACTGTAAACTTTGTATTTGTTTTGACATCATCATTTACTGTAAAACTTGTACATTCTTGCTAATGGACAAGTTGGGGGAGATTGTTAGAAATGATTGATGGAAACAGTGTTTGGAAGCTAAAGTCAGAAAACAGAGTTTAGCTGGAAGCAGTCAGAGTTTAGTTAAACACTGACTGGAAGCGCAAACAGAGTTTGTTAAACTCTGTAGCGGTATTGTCTGAAGAGTCAACAGTGTTTGAAGATTGATTCAAGATAAATATGGAAGCAATATCTTTGAAGATTGGAAAGCTGTCAAAGAGATTGAGTTGACTTGGAAGACTGGAGCAATAGTGATTGATATCAATTGTATAGCTTAATTATAGGAGAATCAATTACTGATTGTACGAAGCTGTATGTTCTATAAATACAGTTAGGTTAACCCTAGAAGGGTAATCGAACATTGAGAAATCTTTTGATTGTAACCTAAGCAGCTCTCTGTGATATTTACATCACCGAGAGAGGAATTATTAATTTCAAAACAATTTTTAATTGTTAAACAGTGTGTTCTTGTTAAGTTACTCATACAGTATTTGATTGCTTATTGTGTATTCGACCTAACACACTCATAAAAAAGTGTACATAGTTTCATAGAGAGTTGTACAACCTTGAGCTAACTGTTCACTGATACAAATTTTGGGGGTTTTCATATTTTGGGTGTGTTGAAGGAGTGATTTGTTGTCCCAATAAAAGAGTCACTGATTCATTCGTAGTTTTTGTGCATGTGTTTATGTGTGTACTGACAATTTTTATGTGTATACTTGGGCAGGTTTTGATCTACTTGTGATAATTAATGTGTATGTGTACTAACAATTTGTAGGTTTTTATGTTTGTGTACTTGTGCTTGGTGTCTGGCTATGGTCTGATTCTCTGGACTAAAAGGCTAAAAATTACCGCTGAAGTTGCAGATGCACTAGTAAGTTTTAATGCAAGCACTTGGTTTTTACATGTTAAGTAATACACTTAAACATGCTTTGTTAGCTGTCCAGAATCTGGTTGAGTCAACCCTACAAATTCAGTTATAACTCCTGTTCTACAAATCTAACAGGAGGGATATTTTACACATACGTTTTTAAGACATAAGCCGACAACTTTTATTCTTTAACCAACGAGTGATTTGGTCTTCAAGAGTTTCAAAATAGGCATTCAATCTAAGGCAGAGATTCTGGAACCTGCAGATCTTTTTACGTTCATAGCATTTTAAGGATTTAAATTTTAAGGCTTTTAAATCTTACAGATAAATTCTAAAAATCACCAAACCTAGGAGACCTTTATATTTAAGGATAAGGAACAACTTTTATTCCTTAGAACGTATCTAATTGGGTCTCTAACCCTTTCAAAATGTGCGTCTAAAACAGGACAGGCTTCCTAGGAAATAACACGTCCTGAGTTCTGTTCAATATTTTATCGATACCATTTCCTACACAAATCTATTCTTTACGAAATTTTGCAGGAGCATCAACAGGCATTAATACTACAGTTTCTATATTTAACCCCAAATTTTATTATGTTTTAAAAGGCATGAAAAAGTATCGCAAAACCGTTCAGATCTTGTAAACTAAATCTGACTTATGGTTGCTGTACAGCCTGTACCACTAAACCATCACCTTAGCATGTATATCTTTTTATAAATTTAGTGAATTCTCTGCTAAAGTGGAAAGAGAGCATAAAAGTATAAAAGTAGTATCAAAGTCTTACCACTACTTTGATGGTTTACCCAACTTGACAATTGATCTTACTCTTTGAACAAGACCTGATAAATGAGATATAGAAGAAATTTTATTGGCATTACTTATTAAATGCCATGGTTTTGGAACCCTTAATCATGATCGTCTGGTACCAACTATTAAAATCCCAAACCCCATAATTCTAATACTAGTTACGATAACTCAAATTTACAATGCCTTGAACATTCAAAACAAATCCAAAAACCCAATTGTACAGGTACCTTATTGTTTTATTCTTTTCAATCCAAAAGCTATATTAAACTTTCTTTCCTGCTCAAATTTTAAACTTCATATTTGAACAATACAGGCAAGTTTGTCATACTCTTCCTCTTGAACAAAAAGTGTTCAAACTTTAATTACTACTAATTTGTTATGCTTCCCCCAGCTTGGTTTCTCTACTAATGATCAACTGATGTTGAAAGATCTTTATGTATGATGAACTCTACTTTGATTACAAGAAGTAGGAATAAGAGGCACCCATGAGTTTCCATGAAATACTGTTTCTATATATTTTTATGTAATTTTTGCTCTTATCTATTTACTTATTGGCTGCTTTTATTATTTCAGGGATCTCGGAAGTCAATACTATACAATGGTGGGGGAAACTTTGTTGAGTTACTGGAAGACATGGATACATCTGAGTTAGAGCATTCTGACTGTGAAGTTGATGATGACTGGAAATATTCTAGTTTAGATGTAGGGGATGAGTGGCTGGGCGCATGCTGAAGCGAAAGGGAGAAGACGCAAAACAAAGAGAAAAATGTCTAAACCTGGAAGACATTCAGTAGCAGTCAAATTCAAATTATTCTGACGACCCAGAAACAATGGATACGATGCCTGCAGTTGAGCAAGATACAAAATTGCAGAAACCGTTAGATGTGAGTTGTTCATGTAGCAAATGGTCCTTTTGCAAGACAGCTAAATGTGAGTGTGGAGTTGCAGGGGTAATTGCGGTATTTCATGTGGCTCCTAGAATTAAGATTTTGTATTCAAGATTTGTATAATTACAATTAGCAGGAAGCAGACCTTGACCCCTAGAATGAATTTTTCTAGTGCTCTGATTTACCATTGTATTTCAGATTTGTATAATTAGAATGGTTTGTAATTCAAGTATGTAATAATAATTATTTTAATTTAATTAGTCACTTTGTTGAGAAATTTGGGTTGCAAGTTTTATTATTATTTTTGGTTGTTAATAATAGGAATTTTGATGTATATATAAATATAAATCGGGGAAAAATTGTCATTTTTCAGTAGACATATACGTCGCCCTTTTTGGTCTTATACGTCGCCTTTTTTTGACATTATACGTCGCCCTTTTTGATTTTATACGTCGCGTTTTTATCTTATACGTCGCCCTTTTTATGACATTATACGTCGCCCTTTTTGGTTTTATACGTCGCCTTTTTAACCGACGTATATGATGCTTTATACGTCGCCTTTTTAACCGACGTAAAAGATAGTGACTTTATACGACGCCCCTGTATACGTCGCCAAAAGGGCGACGTAAAAGACCAAAAAAGGCGAGAAATTTAGGAGAACCGTTTGGTCAAGATATTCGATTTAGATATAACTATTATGCTTGTTTATCTTGAATCTGTTTTATATCAAAATGTACTAATATGCAGGGATTTAGGGGGAGTTCTTATTTCTCCTAAATATTGTGTAATCATCAAAAAGGGGGAGATTGATACTCCTATGGTTTTGATGATCACTTTCAGCAAGCTATTTGCTTGTAGTTTGATATAAAACATTGTGTTATGGTTGTACTAACTTGGTTTTGCAGGGTATATTAAGTGTACTGATTGTTTACAGAGAATATACAAACAGCAAGCTATCTGGTGCTACAACAGAGACAGTCCAGCAAGCCATTTCACACTGACAGACTCAAACAGCAGACTTTCACAACTGGCAGACTCAAACAGCAAGCCATTCGCAACTGGCAGAAATCCTGAAGACAAAGATCAAGATTGTTTCTCATGGTTTTTATTTCAGGAAATATATTGTAAGATATCTTTATCATATAATACGTATACAATATATTTAGAGCTCAAATCTTTTCAAATATCTTTTATTAAAACCGTGATAAATCTTATAGGAGTTTCCGTTTTTAAAAGATATTCTTGCTAAAACCTCCTACACACGTTTTATACATACAGAACAGAAGGGTTAAACTTTTCAAACGATTCATCTCTTTCAAACTCTCTGTCAAACGTTCACAAGAACGTTGGTAAAATCTCTGTGATCATTTGAACGTTAGAAATTGATTTCTAAATCGTTCGAATAATGGTTGATTGATTTTCCGAACGTTGGTTGTGAGACTATTTATAATTTGTCTTGTGTTCATTCGTTTACAACACTGAAGAGAAAATATTCAAGCACACAAGATTTCAAACAACTCAGTTTTTCATTGCTATATCTTTTAATTCTTTCGAGCTCTTAGTATATTCATACGTACTATATCTTAAAGAGTTAATAGTTTGAGTTGTATCCTTTATTGATTGTATTGTTCGATTTGTAAGGATTAGTTGTTGGACAGTTTGGCTAGGGAACTAGGGTTTGGTGAACATTGCTAGAGAAGTATACTTGGGAAGTATAGCTTAGAGAGCAAGTTCAGAAACAGGAGTTCAGCACGCCATTTGTCAACAGCTGGGTATTGAGGGAGATATATTGTTGTATCTTGTAATTGGTTTATTTCAGTGATCAATAATATATTCTCTTACCAAGTTGGTAAGGGACCAGGACGTAGACCATAGGGGTTAGGGGTCGAACCTGGCTAAAAGTTTCTGTGTTCTTTATTTTCTGTTATTTACTTACTGCTTGCATTTAGCTTACTGTTTCTGCACTTTACTGTACCTGTTGTCTGTGCATTCAGCATACTGTCTCTGCTTAAAACGAAATCAGTAAGCTGTTTCTGGTAATCTTTAAAATCGGACTTAGTTGCATATAGTTAGCCATTTACACCTATTCACCCCCCCCTCTAGGTGTGCATTTTCACTTGGTATCAGAGCTTTGGTATACTAACAATTCTGTAACAGGAAAGTATTCGATCATAATGGCTGAAAACTATCCCGAAGGAAAATCTGATTTTAGGCCTCCACTTCTCCATGGCTCACACAACTACCATTGGTGGAAAAGCAGCATGGAAACTCACTTATCCAGAGATCCATTAGTTCTGAGAGTTGTGCAAAAAGGTCCATATGTCTTTCTTGACAAGGATGGCAAGCCAAAGGATGTTGATGATCTCACTCCGGATGAATTAATCAAACTTGGCTACAATGGAAAAGCTAGGAGTTCTCTTATGAATGGTTTGAACCAGGCTGAATATGATAAAGTATCTTCACTCAAATCAGCAAAAGAAATGTGGGATGCTTTGGAGACTTATCATGAAGGTTCGAAATCTCTAAAGAAGGTGAAACTTAGCAAGCTAATGAATGACTTTGGAAACTTCAAGCTTAATGAAGGTGAAACTATCAAGGATAGTCAAGCACGGTTTCAAGTTACTATTAACTCACTGAAGAGGCTTGGAAAATCTATACCACAAGATGAAATCAATATGAAGGTCTTAAGTGCAGTACCATTTATCTACGAAGCCAAAGTTACTGCCTTGGAATCCTCACCACTTATTGATACTATGGATCACTTGGCTGTATTTGCTGAGCTAGAGCAATTTGAAAGCAAGATAAATGGAAATCAGGTGGGAAGTTCAAGTGTTAAAGCTCCAACAGAAAAGATGAAGAATATGGCTCTCCATTCTAAAAACAGCAAGCCAATTGACTCTAATGATGAATCTGATTCAGATGAGGAACTTGCACTTATTTCAAAGAAGATCAAGAGGCTGATAGAAAAGAAGAACATGATGAAAAGGGAAAGAGGTGGCTACTACAACAACAAGAAAGGCTCAAAAGACTCTAAGGAGGAAACTTGTTTCGAATGTGGCAAGCCAGGTCATTATAAAAGGAACTGCTACAAATTG
The DNA here is from genome assembly GCA_037693485.1 of Kitagawia praeruptora. Lineage (NCBI taxonomy): Eukaryota > Viridiplantae > Streptophyta > Magnoliopsida > Apiales > Apiaceae > Kitagawia > Kitagawia praeruptora. The sequence continues at coordinate 3,854,698 of CM075347.1, forward strand.
AAGTCAAAACAGCCTACTGTTTTCAAGGATAAGAAGAAATCAAAGGCTCTACTGACTTGGAGTGATGATGATTCAGATTCCAGTGATGACTCAAGTGAAGAGATGGTGAACTTAGCACTTGTTGGAATGGAAGAAAAATATGGTCTAGGAAATTCAGAGGGAGTGTATGCTGAAACTGATTCTGAAGAGGATGAGAGTGAGGTAAACTCTTTTAATGATTATATTTCTTCAGATGATACTTTGTTAGATTCACTAACCATGCAGGAACAAAATAGTGTTACAATTGAAGAACACATGGCACTAAAGGCTGAAATCAGCAAGCTGACTGATAAAAATGCCTATTTATCCAAAATGGTAAAAGATCTATTGCCAAAAATGGAAGAATGGGATTCAACTTCATTCAGTAAAGCTACAGAGATCAAGGAACTAACTACTAAGAACAGACATTTAGAGGCTAATGTCAAGCTACTCGAAAAGAGAAACAAGACATTGACTGAAGAAATCAAAGAGCTAAGGTCTGATGTTAAAACTAAAGCTAAAACATTGGAATCATACAAGATGAAGGAATCTAGTCAAGCCGAATCCTCAAAAACTGCTGAAAAGAGAGGTCAGCAAGCTGAACTCATCAAACAGCAAGCTGAAGTGATCACTCTCCTAGAAACAGAAGTTAAAGATCTCAAGAAGGGCATGGAAACTTTTGTTCAAGGTGAAGACACTTTAAAGACAATGATGAAGAAGGCAAATGTTCCCTTAGTCAGAGAAGGAGTTGGCATGAATTTCAACAAGAAAGATAAGGTGCTCAAATATGATGGAAGGAATGGCATACCCTATGACTATGCTATGCCTTGGAAGACATGCAACAAATGTGGTGGAAAGGGTCATCTGGAAAGACATTGTGTGGTTCAAGTAAATCATAAAGTGAAAACAGCTTACCAGAATGGACTAGACAGGAGACAAACAACATACCAGAATGCAAATAGCAGGAGACAAACAGCATACCAGAATACAAAGAGCAGGAGACAAACAGCTTACCAACAGAATGATCAGTCCCCAAAAGTGGTCCAAATGTGGATCAAGAAATCTGAGTTAAATGCTTTATATATTCTTGCTACTAACCAACCTAGACCCAAACCTATATGGGTACCAAAACATTGAGGTATTTTTGTTTGTTTTGTAGATGTGCCTTGCTGCTAAGGTCAAGTCAAAGCAATGGATCTTGGACAGTGGATGCACAAGATATATGTGTGGAGACAAATCTCAGTTTATTAATCTCAAAATGAAAAAGGGTGGAAGAGTGACAATTGGGAATAGCAAAACTCTTCAAATCCTTGGTACCGGTTCTATTGGTAATAGTAATATTTCAATTGATAAAGCTCAATATGTCAAAGGTCTTTCTTATAACTTGCTGAGTGTTACTCAATTATTTGATGATGGACATCATGTTGAATTAGGCATTGATAAAGCTATTATTACTATTTGTACTAACAAATTCCCCCTAGTTGCTAGAAGGGAAGGAAATATATATGTATTAAACTTTGATATGCAGGAAACAGCATGCTGTTTGGCTGTAGTGGATAATGACCCATATATTTGGCATAGAAGATTGGGACATGCACACATGGATTTGCTCAGAAAGTTATCAAGCAAGAAACTAGTGAGAGGGCTGCCCAAGCTAAAGTATGTCAAAACAGAAGTCTGTTCAGCTTGCCAATTGGGAAAACAGCTTCGAAGTACTCACAAATCAAAGAAAATGGTATCTACTTCTAAACCCTTAGAGCTTCTGCATTTGGACTTATTTGGTCCAGAAGCTTACAAGAGTATTGGAGGTAAACAATATGGTTTTGTGATTGTAGATGATTATTCTAGATTTACATGGGTATTATTTCTTCGTACTAAAGATTGTGCTTTTGATGAGTTTAAGAAGCTAATCAAATTACTTGAGAACAAGTTGAATACAAAGCTTGTAGGTATAAGAAGTGATAGAGGAGGTGAATTTCTCAACAAAGACTTCATTACTTATTGTGAAGAAAGAGAAATTACACATGAATTTTCTGCACCAAGGACTCCACAACAGAATGGAGTGGTAGAAAGGAAGAACAGGTCACTACAAGAAACAGCAAGGACTTTATTGCAAGAAAGCAAGCTGCCTAGAAGTTTTTGGGCAGAAGCGGTGAATACAGTATGCTATGTGTTGAACAGAGTCATAATCAGGCCTATCTTGAACAAAACTCCGTATGAATTGTTGAGGAAAAAGAAGCCAAACATTAGTTACTTCAAAATCTTTGGCTCAAAGTGTTTTGTGCTCAAGACAATTGATAATGATGGTAAATTCGATGCTAAGTCTTATGAAGCAATTTTTCTTGGCTATTCTTTAACTAGTAGAGCATATAGAGTTTATAATTTAAATAAACATATAGTTGAAGAATCTATTATTGTTACTTTTCAAGAACCTAACAATGATCTGCCAAGAGATGAGGAAGAATTTGCAGGTGAAACTGATAATATACAACCTCAAGTTACTGGAAATCAGCAAGCCAACAATACTACTGAAACTGGAAGTCAGCAAGCCAAGAACACTACTGAGAATGGAAAACAGCAAGCTGGAACTTCAAGTCAGCAAGCTGAAGTGGTCAGAATAACTTCAAATGAAGAAATTGCTCAACATTCTCTACCAAAGGCTACAAGGACAGTAAAGAATCATCCTCCAGAACTTGTCATTGGAAATATATCAGATGGAATCACCACAAGAAGAGGAAAAGCAAACTTTTGTGCTTATGCTGCCTTTTTAGCTCAAGAAGAACCCAAAAATTTCAAGGAAGCATTAGAAGATGAAAACTGGATCATGGCCATGCAAGAGGAACTCAACCAATTCGAGAGATGTGATGTTTGGGAACTTGTAAAGCCACCAGAAGATGCTTCTATCATAGGAACCAAATGGGTGCTCAAGAACAAAGTGGATGAGTTTGGAACCGTCACTCGAAATAAGGCAAGGCTCGTGGCTCAAGGCTATAATCAACAATAGGGAATTGATTTTGATGAAACATATGCTCCTGTTGCTCGTTTAGAATCAATCAGAATGCTTATTGCTTATGCATGCTACAAGAAATTCAAGTTATATCAAATGGACGTAAAAAGCGCATTTCTAAATGGCGTGCTGAATGAGGAAGTCTATGTCAAACAGCCTCCTGGATTCGTACATGAGAAGTTTCATGATTATGTTTACAAGCTCAAGAAGGCATTATATGGTTTAAGGCAGGCCCCTAGAGCGTGGTATGAGAGACTTAGTAAGTTTCTTCTCAAAAATGGATTCACTCGAGGTAATATCGATCCCACATTATTTACAAAGCAAAATGGTAAAGATATTCTTGTTGTACAAATATATGTGGATGATATTGTATTTGGTTCTACTAATGAATCTATGTGTGAGTGGTTTTCTAAGTGCATGTACGATGAATTTGACATGAGCATGATGGGGGAACTCAACTATTTCTTGGGTCTCCAAATCAAGCAAACCAATGATGGTATTTATGTGCATCAATCCAAGTATACAAAGAATCTGCTCAAAAGATTTGGTTTTGAAGATGTCAAAGCAAAAACAACTCCTATGACTAAAAACAGCAAGCTGTTTGCAGATGAGAATGGTAAGGATGTGGATGTCAAAAGGTATAGAGGTATGATTGGAAGTCTACTATATTTAACTGCCTCAAGACCTGATATCATGTATAGTGTTTGTGTTTGTGCAAGGTTTCAATCCAACCCTAAAGAGTCTAACTTAAATGCGGTTAAAAGGATTTTTAAATACTTAAGTGGTACTATCAATCTTGGTTTGTTCTATCCTATCACAAATACTTTTGATCTCGTGGGGTATAGTGATGCAGATTATGCAGGGTCTCAAACTGATAGAAAGAGTACAAGTGGTGTTTGTACATTCCTTGGACAAAGCTTGGTTTCATGGCAAAGCAAAAAGCAAGCTTCTGTGGCTCTATCAACGGCCGAAGGAGAGTATCTAGCAGCTGGTAGCTGTTGCTCTCAAATTTTATGGATGATTCAGACTCTAAGGGATTTCAATATCAAGTGTGGCAAAATTCCAATATATTGTGACAACACGAGTGCTATCAATATCTCCAAGAATCCTGTGAATCACTCAAGAACGAAGCATATTGACGTTCGTCACCATTTCTTAAGAGATAATGCAGCAAAGGGGAAGATTGAGTTGGTATTTGTCTCAACTGAAGTTCAGCTAGCAGATATCTTCACAAAGCCATTGGTTGAAGAAAGATTTGCAGCTATTCGAATGGAACTTGGCATGTGTACTGTGTAGTCAGCAAGCTGACAAGCACAGAATGGGTAACGTTGGCTTACCATTTGTATCTGAACTGTTTATATGCCATTACCATGATTTAATTTTTTAAATTTATTTCTCTATGCTTATTCCAGACCTGGACTAATATTCTTTTTGTTGAATTTTGATGGATTAAGGGGGAGAAATTTAGGAGAACCGTTTGGTCAAGATATTCGATTTAGATATAACTATTATGCTTGTTTATCTTGAATCTGTTTTATATCAAAATGTACTAATATGCAGGGATTTAGGGGGAGTTCTTATTTCTCCTAAATATTGTGTAATCATCAAAAAGGGGGAGATTGATACTCCTATGGTTTTGATGATCACTTTCAGCAAGCTATTTGCTTGTAGTTTGATATAAAACATTGTGTTATGGTTGTACTAACTTGGTTTTGCAGGGTATATTAAGTGTACTGATTGTTTACAAAGAATATACAAACAGCAAGCTATCTGGTGCTACAACAGAGACAGTCCAGCAAGCCATTTCACACTGACAGACTCAAACAGCAGACTTTCACAACTGGCAGACTCAAACAGCAAGCCATTCGCAACTGGCAGAAATCCTGAAGACAAAGATCAAGATTGTTTCTCATGGTTTTTATTTCAGGAAATATATTGTAAGATATCTTTATCATATAATACGTATACAATATATTTAGAGCTCAAATCTTTTCAAATATCTTTTATTAAAACCGTGATAAATCTTATAGGAGTTTTCATTTTTAAAAGATATTCTTGCTAAAACCTCCTACACAACAGAAGGGTTAAACTTTTCAAACGATTCATCTCTTTCAAACTCTCTGTCAAACGTTCACAAGAACGTTGGTAAAATCTCTGTGATCATTTGAACGTTAGAAATTGATTTCTAAATCGTTCGAATAATGGTTGATTGATTTTCCGAACGTTGGTTGTGAGACTATTTATAATTTGTCTTGTGTTCATTCGTTTACAACACTGAAGAGAAAATATTCAAGCACACAAGATTTCAAACAACTCAGTTTTTCATTGCTATATCTTTTAATTCTCTCGAGCTCTTAGTATATTCATACGTACTATATCTTAAAGAGTTCATAGTTTGAGTTGTATCCTTTATTGATTGTATTGTTCGATTTGTAAGGATTAGTTGTTGGACAGTTTGGCTAGGGAACTAGGGTTTGGTGAACATTGCTAGAGAAGTATACTTGGGAAGTATAGCTTAGAGAGCAAGTTCAGAAACAGGAGTTCAGCACGCCATTTGTCAACAGCTGGGTATTGAGGGAGAAATATTGTTGTATCTTGTAATTGGTTTATTTCAGTGATCAATAATATATTCTCTTACCAAGTTGGTAAGGGACCAGGACGTAGACCATAGGGGTTAGGGGTCGAACCTGGCTAAAAGTTTCTGTGTTCTTTATTTTCTGTTATTTACTTACTGCTTGCATTTAGCTTACTGTTTCTGCACTTTACTGTACCTGTTGTCTGTGCATTCAGCATACTGTCTCTGCTTAAAACGAAATCAGTAAGCTATTTCTGGTAATCTTTAAAATCGGACTTAGTTGCATATAGTTAGCCATTTACACCTATTCACCCCCCTCTAGGTGTGCATTTTCAAAAAGGTAACGTATTTTAATTCGAAATGAAATTTTAATGATTGGAAGATATGATACGATTGTTGTTTTTAGGTATTTATAAAAGGTAATATCTTCATCTAAAACAAATGTGAAAAAGACAATCGACTAATTACCATTAATAATTTTATATTATTATGATATCGAATATATTTTTTTAATGAAGAATTATACTAACGTTTCCTTATAAATCAAAATGGTAACGTGTTTTAATTCGAAATGAAATATTAATGATTCGAAGATATGATACGATTGATGTTTTTAGGTGTTTATAAAAGTTAATATCTTCAACTAAAAGTAAATGTGAAAAAGACAATCGACTAATTACCATTAACTATTTTATGTTATTATTGATTTTAGGTGTTTTAATAGATCGATATCGAATATATTTTTTTAATTAAGAATAATACCAACGTTTCCTTATAAATCAAAAGGGTAACATGTTTTAATTCGAAATAAAATATTAATAATTGGAAGATATGACACGATTGATGTTTTTAGGTGTTTATAAAAGTTAATATCTTCAACTAAAAGTTAACGTGTTTAAATTAGGAACAGATATTATTGATTGAAATTATAAATTTATTAAATTATAATATTATGTTATAAATTTTATTTAATATTACAATTATGTTTTTATATAATCATTATTTTTAATAATTTTTTAATTTTAATTTAATATAATTTAATATGCTCATGTTTACGAATTATACTAATGTTTCCTTATTATAAGTAACGTATATGTTTTTTAATATATTTTATTGAATAATTGAAAAATATTGTGCGATAAGATTAGTTTTAAATAAAAAAGTGATACTCCTATCGTTTTGATGATCACTTTCAGCAAGCTATTTGCTTGTAGTTTGATATAAAACATTGTGTTATGGTTGTACTAACTTGGTTTTGCAGGGTATATTAAGTGTACTGATTGTTTACAGAGAATATACAAACAGCAAGCTATCTGGTGCTACAACAGAGACAGTCCAGCAAGCCATTTCACACTGACAGACTCAAACAGCAGACTTTCACAACTGGCAGACTCAAACAGCAAGCCATTCGCAACTGGCAGAAATCCTGAAGACAAAGATCAAGATTGTTTCTCATGGTTTTTATTTCAGGAAATATATTGTAAGATATCTTTATCATATAATACGTATACAATATATTTAGAGCTCAAATCTTTTCAAATATTTTTTATTAAAACCGTGATAAATCTTATAGGAGTTTCCATTTTTAAAAGATATTCTTGCTAAAACCTCCTATACACGTTTTATACATACAGAACAGAAGGGTTAAACTTTTCAAACGATTCATCTCTTTCAAACTCTCTGTCAAACGTTCACAAGAACGTTGGTAAAATCTCTGTGATCATTTGAACGTTAGAAATTGATTTCTAAATCGTTCGAATAATGGTTGATTGATTTTCCGAACGTTGGTTGTGAGACTATTTATAATTTGTCCTGTGTTCATTCGTTTACAACACTGAAGAGAAAATATTAAAGCACACAAGATTTCAAACAACTCAGTTTTTCATTGCTATATCTTTTAATTCTCTCGAGCTTTTAGTATATTCATACGTACTATATCTTAAAGAGTTCATAGTTTGAGTTGTATCCTTTATTGATTGTATTGTTCGATTTGTAAGGATTAGTTGTTGGACAGTTTGGCTAGGGAACTAGGGTTTGGTGAACATTGCTAGAGAAGTATACTTGGGAAGTATAGCTTAGAGAGCAAGTTCAGAAACAGGAGTTCAGCACGCCATTTGTCAACAGCTGGGTATTGAGGGAGATATATTGTTGTATCTTGTAATTGGTTTATTTCAGTGATCAATAATATATTCTCTTACCAAGTTGGTAAGGGACCAGGACGTAGACCATAGGGGTTAGGGGTCGAACCTGGCTAAAAGTTTCTGTGTTCTTTATTTTCTGTTATTTACTTACTGCTTGCATTTAGCTTACTGTTTCTGCACTTTACTGTACCTGTTGTCTGTGCATTCAGCATACTGTCTCTGCTTAAAACGAAATCAGTAAGCTATTTCTGGTAATCTTTAAAATCGGACTTAGTTGCATATAGTTAGCCATTTACACCTATTCACCCCCCTCTAGGTGTGCATTTTCAAAAAGGTAACGTGTTTTAATTCGAAATGAAATTTTAATGATTGGAAGATATGATACGATTGATGTTTTTAGGTATTTATAAAAGGTAATATCTTCAGCTAAAACAAATGTGAAAAAGACAATCGACTAATTACCATTAATAATTTTATATTATTATGATATCGAATATATTTTTTTTAATGAAGAATTATACTAAAGTTTCCTTATAAATCAAAATGATAACGTGTTTTAATTCGAAATGAAATATTAATGATTCGAAGATATGATACGATTGATGTTTTTAGGTGTTTATAAAAGGTAATATCTTCAACTAAAAGTAAATGTGAAAAAGGTAATCGACTAATTACCATTAATTATTTTATGTGTTTTAATAGTATAGATATAGAATATATTTTTCTTTTTAATGAAGGGTAAATAAGTAAATTCACTTAGTACAAAAAAACAGGTACTAAAATTTTTAATGTTTCGGCTTTTATATAATAGTATAGATATGTCGTTGATAGGATTCGAACCTTGAATATAATATATTTAATCATTAGATCTAACGATTTTGATTTTTTACGAAAAATCTAATGGTCATTATTCGTAGTATACAGATTTTTATTATATTTTGTTAATGATTAGAAGATATGATGTGAAATTTTTTGGTATATATTAATTATTGTTAGATACGATATGATTGGAAGATATGATATGATTGATGTTTTTAGGTGTTTATAAAAGGTAATATCTTCAACTAAAAGTAAATGTGAAAAACACAATCGACTAATTACCGTAATTATATTATGTTATTATTTATTTTAGGTGTTTTAATAGTATATGTATTGTATATATATTTTTTTATAATATATTAATTATTGCTAGATACGATATGATTGGAAGATATGATATGATTGATATTTTTAGGTGTTTATAAAAGGTAATATCTTCAACTAAAAGTAAATGTGAAAAACACAATCGACTAATTACCGTAATTATATTATATTATTATTTATTTTATGTGTTTTAATTGTATAGGTATTGTATATATTTTTCTTTATAATAAAGTTTAAATAAGTAAATTCATGATATACTAAGAAACATATACCAAAAAATATGTTTTAAAATTTTTAATGTTTCGGCTAATGTTTTCTTATTATAAACAGCGTATACATATTTTTAATATATTTATTAATAATTGAAAAATATGGTATTGTATTAATCCATACATATACACAACATCTTTATATGCACCGATCTATGCATGTATGTAATCAAAACCATCATAAACCCACTCGAAGTCAGAATTTTAATATATTAATGATTATAAGATTAGTTTTAAATTAAAAGGGTAACGTGTTTTAATTTGGAATAAAATATTAATGATTGGAATATATGATACGATTGATGTTTTTAGGAGTTAATAATATGTAATATCTTCAAATAAAAGTAAATGTGAAAAAAAGCAATTGACTACTTACCATTACTTTATATTATGTTATTATTTATTTTAGAAGTTTTAAAAGTATAGATATCATATATATATTTGTTTATAATGAAGGGTAAATAAGTAAATTCACTTAGTACCAAAAAACAGGTACCAAAACTTTCAATGTTTCGGAATTTATAAGCTTAAAACCCGTGCAATGCACGGATATTCTTTAATATAACAATTTTTTTAATTTCAATTAAAAATTTTAAGACATAAATTTTCTTGGCTTAAAATTTTAAAAAATATGATCTGATATAATTATATATATATTGTCCGTGATATTTTTAGAAAATGATGGATTTTAGTTTGAAAATATTGAAAAGATGAAATATTTTAGCTGAAAAACGTAATCGGTTAGTTATTAGTTATTATAATGTTATTATTTTATTGTACTTAAATAAAGCAAACCAAATAGGTTTTTTTGAAAAAAATAAAAAAAATAAAAATGTAATGTACTTTAGCTGAAAAAAGCATTTGGTTAATTATTAGTGATTACAATATTTTATTAAACATAATTGCCCGTAGTTTTTTTAGAAAAGAAAAAATTTTACCTAGATAAATTGTATTTTACGTAAAAAGAAAAATTAGCTATTGAAAAATAGAAAAGGTAGCATATTTTACTTGAAAAAGGAAAGAATTTCTCATATTTTTTGTGAAAAAATATTAGTTATTGAAAAATAGAAAAGGTAACATATTTTACGTGAAGAAGAAAATTTATTAGTTATTAGTAATTATAAATAATTAAGTAAGGATAATTACGTAAAATAACATGTACCATTAAATTAACTGAAAAAAATAGAAAAATATAAAAGGTAACATTTTTTTGCTGAAAAAGGTAATTGATTAATTATTATGAAATATAATATTTTATTTTATTAAATAGAATTGCTAATAGTGTTAAATAGAACCGCCGGAAATATAATTGGAAAAAGAGAGATTTTAGTTAGAGAAAATAGAAAGGTAACATCAAGATGACGTGATTTATGTGAAAATGACAATTGATTAGTTTATAGTAATTATAATTTAATTATGTTATTTTACTAAATAAAATTGCTCATTGTTTTCAGAAGATGAGAAATTAATGTTGCCCGTTATATTTCTAGAAAAAAGGGAATTTAATTAGAAAAAATAAAAAAGATGATATATTTTAGTTGAAAAGGTAATCGAATAATTATTAGTATTATAATATTATTATTATTTTATTTTTATTAAATAGAAACGGCCGTGATACAATTGGAATAAAGGAGATTTTAGTTAGATAAAAGAGAAAAGGTAACGTGTTTTGACTAAAAAAAGTAATTGATTAGTTAATAGTAATTACAATATAATTATGTTATTTTATTAAACAAAATTGTTGTAGTGTTTTTAAAAAAGAGAAATTTTAGTTAGATAAAATGTAAAAGATATTCTAATTTACCTGAAAAAGGAAATTATTTAATTATTGAAAAATAGAAAAGGTAATATGTTTAACCTAAAAAAGGAAATTGATTAATAAATGAGAAATTTTAGTTAGATAAAATATAGAAGATATTGTATTTTACTTGAAAAAGGAAATTATTTAATTCTTGAAAATAGAAAAGATAATATGTGTAACATGAAAAAGGAAATTGATTAGTTAGTATATCTGTAATTGAGTAAGGATAATTAGGTAAATCCAACAAGTACCGTTGAACCAAACTTTTAATGTTTTGGCTTTTATAATATAGTATAGATATAGAGGCCATTGTTCCATGGAGAACCATCTTACGTGGAGAATCGTGGAGAACCACTTAAAATACATTATAATTGCTTTATATATAAGGGCCCCGCAGGGGCATCTTCACAAAAAAGTCTTATAATTCTATACTCTATCTATTTATTAAAAAAAATTACAAAAAATTTTTTTTTTAAAAAAAATTTTCAAAAAATGATGACGTGGCAACATTTTTTAAAATTTTTTTAAAAGTTTTTTTTAATTTTTTTTTTTTATGAATGGATAGAGGGTAGAATTATAAGACTTTTATTTTATGTGAAGGGGCCCCGCCAAGGGCCTTATATAAAGGACTATTTTAATGCATTTTAAGTGGTTCTCCACAGTTGGTTCTCCCTAGAGATGGTACTCCCTAGAGTGGGACTCATAGATATAGATATATAATAATAATCATCCAGCAGAATATTAAGAATGGCAATGGCAGCATTTGTGAAAATGGTGTGGTGTTTGATAATTGTTCTAATACCAGTTGTTGCAGCCATGCAGAACGCTCTAAAACAGGGTGAATTCATCAATTCTACCACTCAATTAGTTTCTTCCAATCACCTCTTTGCCATGGGATTCTTTCATATAGAAGAGTCCAATCGCAGTTACTTGGGAATTTGGTACAGATTCGATGAGAAACGAGTTTGGTACAGATTCGATGAGAAACGAGTATGGGTTGCTAATAGAGACACACCTATTCATAAAAAATCAGGGGTGCTCTCTTTAGAATCTGCATCAGGCAATCTTATCATCGGCCACAGTGATGCCAATAATCCTATCGTCTTATATTCCAGAAGAGGCTTGAACAGAACGCTTACACTCTTGGGTAATGGCAATCTGGTGCTTGAAGAAGGGAATATAACTATATGGCAAAGCTTTGATCATCCCACGGATACACTGTTACCGGGAATGAAACTTGGGATCAACCACAAGACTAACCGGACTTGGTCATTAACCTCTTCTCTACCTGGAAATGATCCAGCTTCTGGAGCTTTCACTCTGGAATGGGATCACAGGGTAAGAAACTTGGTAATTAAATTTCGAGGCAAGACTTACTGGACTAGCGGAAAATTGATCAATAAAGACTTTGAGAACATGAACCCTGTCGACTTCGGCAATTTCAATTACAAATACATAAATGTTACAAGTGAAGACGAAGACTACTTCTCTTATACACTTATGGTTGACCGTTCGACACCCGAGGATCGAAAATCTTTTTCTGGTTGGTATTTGGACAACCAGGGATATATACTTGATGGAGATAGGTCAGGTATCGTATCTGTTTATAATTGTTACGGATACAATGCAACAGGATCAAGGGCTGATATTCTTAAAAAAGGTGGTGATATTCTAAAAAAAGGTTGTGCGTTGTGGGAGCAGCCTATGTGTAGGAATCAATATCAGAATTTTGATCTCCAGACAGGTTATTTCGTAAATAAAAATGTTTCACACGTAACTGATAATAGTACAAGCCTTAGTTATACTGACTGCAAAGTGAAGTGTTGGGAAGATTGCAATTGTTTGGGTTTTTATTTAATGAATGATAATTATTTAACTGGATGCGCTTTCTGGAAGGGAAGTGATTCGACGTTTCATACCAGTGCTGATTATGGAAGAGTATATGTTCTGCGTTCACGTCCTGCCATATCTTCAGGGAGTAAGTTCACAAGTCTTTTCCTTTTCTTTTGATATTAGGGATCCGTTTGGAATATCTTATTTTTCAGAAATAAGTTACTTATTTTGGAAAAAAGTTAGGAAAAATGTACTTTTTTCTGAAATAAGTAACTTATTTTTGCAAGATAACGAATATTAAACTCCAGATACACATTTTTCTCTAAAAAAATGTATGTAAATACGAATTTTTTTCCAAAATGAGTAACTTATAAGTTGTCCGGCTTATTTGCCAAACACCCCATGTATGAAAATTGAAGATATGGACTTTTCTTTTCTTAGGCAAGTTAAGTAAAAAAAAAATTGAACATAGACCTAGCTAATATACTGCTGATTTACTTCCACGCAGAAAGGATGAAGGTGATACTGATTATCATATTTGCTGTGTTAGTTTCCTCTACTGTAGTGCTTCTCTCCGGTCTATCATGCTATCGAAGGAAAAAAAACAAACAAGGTACATATAGCTTTAGCTGGCCCAGGAATTACCACCCAACATATACGTATTAATTTACTTTGCCTTTTATGTTACCGACCTTGATAGCCAAGAAGACTGAAATACAAGAGTTGTTGACACTGACGGGATACACAGACGCAATCAACGATATAGGAAATGGCGACAGAAATGAGCTTACATTTTTTAGTCTTACAAGTATCTTAGCTGCCACAAGAAATTTTTCATCAGACAATAAGCTAGGAGTGGGTGGATTCGGACCTGTTTACAAGGTAAATCAACTTGCTTCTTCAACTCCAAAGATGAGTATCAATTTTGTTTGTCTATGGAATAAGCAAAGACTGTTTTGTAATCAACTCAACATAATACTACTACTAACTCAGAATAATCACAGGGAAAGTTTCCAGACGGACAAGACATAGCAGTAAAGAGGCTTTCAACAAAGTCGACACAAGGATTGACTGAATTAAAAAATGAGCTCATCCTCATAGCCAAACTCCAACACACAAATTTAGTCAGGCTTCTTGGATGTTGCATTCATAGACAGGAAAAGATGTTAATCTATGAGTATATGCCTAACAAAAGCTTGGATTATTTTCTTTTTGGTAAGTAATTACACTCATTCACTCACACTCTAGCAGTAATTATGTATTTTAAAATTCCAAAGAATTAATTTCCTCTCATATTATGTCCCTTGTTTGAGACAGATGAAAGTAAGAGGGGGTTGTTAACTTGGGAAAGACGTTTTAGCATCATAGAGGGAATTTCCCAAGGATTACTTTACCTTCACAAGTACTCGAGATTGCGAATAATTCACAGAGATTTGAAAGCTGCTAATATATTGCTTGATCAGAACATGAATCCTAAGATTTCTGATTTTGGCTTGGCTAGAATTTTTAAGATGGATTCATCAGAAACAAATACAAGTAGAGTTGTTGGCACATAGTAAGTTAACTCGGACGCATTGAAGTGTTTGTAATTAAGAAATACTCCTATGTAGACACATAAATGTATACTGTATAATATCATTAATCAATTGCATTATTATAATCATAGCGGTTACATGGCTCCCGAGTATGTGATGGAGGGCATTTTCTCCACCAAATCTGATGTTTTTAGTTTTGGAGTTCTGATTCTTGAAATCCTAAGTGGTCGAAAAATCAACAGCTTTAATCATGTTGAAGGCCCATCCAACCTAGTGGCTTTTGTAAGTATTGCTGTACATTTTTATCTGTTTTGACTAGGATTGTAAGTAGCAAGTAAAATAAACTTACACGTTATTTGATCATATTATGTGCAAGGCTTGGGAGTTGTGGAACAGAGATGCTGCATTTGAGCTTATGGATCCATCAATAAGTGATTCATGTATCCAACACCAATTCCTCAAATGTGTTCATCTTGGCCTCTTGTGTGTTGAAGACAATGCTCTTGACCGGCCTACAATGGTTGATTTTATTTCCATGTTAGGAAATGACACTGCAGTTTTACCATTGCCCAAGAAGCCAACATTTTATATCGGAAGCCGGGCACGTCAGAATGAACCTCAAGAGATCAAGTCGTCGCAAGACATTTCAGCTAGTGGTCTTTCCATTTCTACCATGGAAGCAAGATAGAAAGTATGTATACACCATGTGAGATGATACTTATTTTCTTATACTATGTATAAGGTTTGGATTCAGTTCCCATTTTCCCTCTGCTAAGCAAATGTAATAACATGAAATATTAGCGATTTTTAGATTTTTTTTACAGTTTGCTCGAAAATCTTGTCACTTATTTGAGACAGATATAGGTGTAGTTTTTAAAATCTTGTCTTTTCCTCACTTTAGCTATAGGTATGAGTACGTTGTTTTTTGTTCCATAAGAAAGTTGCCGCCGATTTTTCCGTAAAAATAAGCGTTGGTAGCTTTTAGCTAGCCTAACTCTTTAAGTGGATATATCTAACAAGAAAACAAATCTTGTCTCAGAGTCTACTAAGGCATATATCTTCCTGCTAGTTAAACCCTTCGATCCTAGCAAATTCAATATTAAAGGTTTTACATTGTGGAACCCCGCTATTCATCAATACAAGGAAGTTAGTACTCTATCACAGCTGCTGGTGCACAATAGAACATGTCAACAAGTTAAAAGTAGGTGGGCTGAGACAGGAGAGTATATATACTGTAGATATTTATACGGATTCGGTTGGGATGCTATTGAAGATGATTACAAGGTGGTGATAGCTTACGGATGTATATCTGAATCACAACATGGTGTTGTCTACTCGTTTAAGTCTGCTTCCTGGACACAACTTGTGCTTTTAATTACCTGGAGTCAAATGTAGACCTATTAATTCTATTATTTTTATTTAATATAAGGATATTATATATTTATATATAAAAATCTAAAGTACCCGGTTACCAGTCAATAATGTAAGAGTAATGCTACAGACCCCAAATTGGGTACCAAATTTTGACACCAAATGATGTGGCATTAATTAAATGGCATTTTAGAATATTTTAATTGGATGGCCCTGGCGGGCCCATTACAATTATAACCAATAATTACTTGCCATGTCATTTGGGAAAGGAATTTGGGGTACCAATTTGGGGTACCTAGCATTTTCCATAATGTAATGGTATGATTTGCAAAAGTCTAATGTAGAGAATATCCTGAATAGATGTAGTGATAATTTTACTGAAATTTATAATGTGGGATTAATTATAGAATCTATCTTTTATAAATTTATAATGTGCGACTAATTATAGGAACATTAATAACAACGAATATAGTTCTCTGCTATAAATTTCGACAAAATATTAAGTTTAAATAAATTTAAATATTTATTAACATAAAAAATCAAAATATTAAATTCCCAAAAAACACAAAAATTATTACATCCTTTTTAAAATTTCCAACTAAAATTAGGAAATTACCCCGGATACTAAGGGTGAAGGAGCAAAATGGACCCAAAACACATGCCCTCTTTACCCCCATTCCAAAAAAACGGCCCAAAATATCTCATAGACACGCTATTTCATGCTACACAACACCTGATGCGTCGTTTCGTCTAGCATATTACCCCCTAATGTGTCATTTGGTGTTGCGCATTAAGGCCTGTTGCGGTACACCAAACAACAAAACACAACAACACGCTACACGAACTAGCGCAACAGATGATTTTTTTTTGAAAAAATAGATATGCTCCACGAAACAACAAATCTTTTGCCGGATAGAAGAGGGCCAAGAATCCGTGGACGGTCCATTTTGAACATTATCTCGAATACTAACTTTTTAAAATTATTTTCAAAAATATTAACATTTTCAAAAATAACTTTTAAAATACTATTTTTAAAATTTATTTTCAAAAATACAATCTACAACCTTTGTAATCCAAAATGTATATTAATTTCCGAAAAAGCTAATTCAATTACATCTGTTTTGTCTTCTGGTTGTAACTCAAATCAATTTTGAAATCAACTTTAAAAAACAATGACATAAGTTGCAAATCATATTTTTGAAAAAAATAAATATAAAAAGTTTTTTTTAAAAAGCCATGAAAATTACTACCTAAGTACAAAATATACAAATACAATATAAATATATAAAAATAATCTGAATATACATTCAATTGAATTAGGATTACCAATCAATATATATATATAAAGGAGGGTATGCGGGAGTTTATGTGGCGCTCTAAGATCGTCTCAATCTATTTTTCTAATTTTTTAGAATTTTTGAATTTTAAACATTAATAAATATAAAATATCATTTAACATATTAGAAGTAGAATATGTGTTCGAATTTATAGAGAAGAAGAGTTCGAATTTATAGGTAAGACATATGATTAGAAGTTCTATTGGAAGTAGAAAAAGTTTTTATAAGGCATATGCATAAAAGTTCTATTGGAAGTAGAATTGGAGTTCGAATTTATAGAGAATAATAGTTCGAATTTATAGAAAAAACATATAAATAAAAGTTCTATTAGAAGTAGAATAGGTGTTTGAATATATAGAGCAGACATATAATTAAATATTTTATAAAAAGTACGATCTTCTTAAATTATATGATTAGAAGTTCTATTGGAAGTAGAATTAGTATTTATAAGGCATATGATTAAAAGTTCCATTGGAAGTAGAATAGGAGTTCAATTTTATAGAAATAAACATATAAAAAACGTTGTATTAGAAGTGAAATAGGTGTTTGAATATATAGAGCAGAAATATAATTAAATATTTTATAGAAAGTATGATCTTCTTAAATTATAATTTTTTATATTACTCCCTCCGTCCTACCCAATTATTAACACTTTTTTTGTCATTTTCTTGCACGCATTTTAAGGTGAATTTTAAGGAGAGTTCATAACTTATTTTTAAAATTTTCTTTTTTGTATAAAAATAGGATTGTTCTACTTTTATACAAAAAAAGAGAAAATTTCAAAAATAAATTATGAAACTATCCTTAAATTCCACCTTAAAATGCGTGTCAAACACCCTATTTTGAAATGTTAACAAACCGACAGGAAATATATTCATAAATCCAAATACTATTGTCATAAAAAAAGTCATCGTATTTAAAAAAAAAATTGATTTGTTAACATAATAAAAGAACATTCTCATGCAGGAATCCCAAATAAATACAGAAGTATCTTTAATATAAAGAGAAAATAAGATCTGTTTTCATTTTCTAAAACTCCATAAATTTTGTTAAGACTTAATTGCATGAGGATGGCCTCAACTATTTTTTTTTTGCATAAAAATGGCCCAAGTATTATTTTAAGCAGATGATTGCATTCCATCTAAATTAATTTAAAAATTGCTGTTTATTTTTATTTTTGGGCCATTTTTGTGTTAAAAAAAACGTTGTTCAGCCATCATGTTGTAGTTAAGTCACAAATTGAATACACTCAGCTATTTAAAAAATATAGTTAGGCCATCACACTGTCTACTTTTATACTTGGGCCATTTTTGTGCAAAAAACAAATAGTTGAGGCCATCCTCTTGCAATTAAGTCATTCTAGAAAGTCTAGAGAAAGTATAAATTGGATTCACTCTATTTTTTAGGTTTTGATTTTAAGGAAAAATTTTTTTGTGTAAGATAAGTATCATCAATAATATGTAATGAAGTTGGAATTTCGATCTCAAACGAGAACGGATCGAAACGTTTTTAATGGGAAGACGGCTCACTATAAAAGATTTATTAGCTATTAAAATGTCATATTGATGTTATAAATTTCATTTTATTTTTAGGATTTGACTTTTATGGATAAACATTGTCATACAAGTGATATATGTAAAAGTTAGGTTTTTGGTCTTTACGAGAGAGCGGACCAATAGTAATAACCGTGTTTAATGAGAAAACGGTTCATTAGAGAAGACCGTATAAAAGATGTTTGAATATATTAGGAATACATAAAATAAAATGTTTTATTGGAAGTAGAATACGAGGACGGTGGAGACGTTTTATACAATTTTTTTTAAAACTATGTATCTTTTCTTCCTAGAAACCTTTATTTTAACTTTTTTTATAGAAGTTAATTATACTTGCATTAGAAAAATATATCCATAAATTTAATATTATTCCCGTCACGAAAAGTCTTCGTATTTTTTTTTTATATGTTAACATAATAGAAAGACATTCTCATGCGAAAGTTGTAAATAAATACAGGAATATTTATTATATACAGAAAATATAAAATGTTTTCATCTTTTAAAACTCCAAAATATTAGAAAGTTTAAAGAATATAAAAATTGGAATTTACTTTCTTTATATAATGAAGTTAGAATTTTGGTTCCAAATAAGAGCGGCTCAAAATGTATTTAACGGGAAGACGGCTCTCTAGAAAAGATTGTATTAGCTATTAGAATTTGATACTGATGTCATAATTTTTTTTTTATTTTTACGGTTCGATTTTATGGATAATTTTTTTTATATAAGTCTTTATAATATATGTTAAAGTTGGGATTTCGGTTTTAACGAAAGAGCGGCTCAATCGAAAGAATTGTGTTTAACAAGAAATCGATTCATTAGAGAAGACTATTTAATTATTAAAATTTAATGTTAGTATTATAATATAACGTAAATATATTGATTTTTTTTAAAAAAATATTGTAACGCCGCCGCGAAGCGCGGCTTTATCGACTAGTTTATTTATAAAAAAAAAAACCCAAATCACTCATCGTGAATCAATTCCTTTCATAAATCTCGTCTTCTTCAGCTCCTCTGTTATATACATGCACAATTCGATAGGTTAAATTATCAAGCTAGTCACTAAAATGAACCTAAAGTATCAAGTTGGTCACCAAACTGAAAACGGTCTCAAACATGTCATTAAAGTCAGTTATATATACACTCCGTTAAATTACTTTTTTAGGACAAAAAATACTAATATTAATGCTTATTTTTTGGATTTTATGATCAACAATCTATATGATAGGGTAACATATTCATTTCTGACAATAAAATTCAGGAAATCAACATTAATATTAGTATTTTTCGTCCGAAAAACGTAAGTTTTTTAACGGAATGTACATATAACTCACTTTAATATGACCTGTTTGAGACCGTTTTAAATTTGATGACCAACTTGATACTTTAAACCTACTTTAGTGACCAGATTTATAATTAACCCCAATTGGATATATACACACGTGTGTGTATACATATATCCTTTTTTTTGTTGGTTTTCAAAATTAGGGTTCATGAACATTATACGTTTTCAATTGAGGTCACAAATTTGCATTGTATTGAAAAAAGAACACGTGGGTCTGAACAATTGTGCGATAAATTAGAGTAATTTAGGGTTACGGTTAGGGTTCGAAGAGGAGTTGATGATATGAGTAGGTTATCATTTAGGCCTCGTCCTTTAGATATACATAAAAAGCTTCCAATTGTTAAAAATTTCAAAGATTTTGAAGATGATGACACCCCGTCTTCGTCTCGTACTCTTATGCTTCGTCTTACTGCTGAACCCGATATCCAGGTAGCTTTTGTGTTATTTTGATGTTGTTTGTATTGAATTATGTGAATAATGTTTGGTTTGTTTTAGCTGGGAGTGTAATTTGGTTTTGGTAAGTAATGTGGTAGGTTATAGTAGTAAATACATTGTTTTCGTTAGATTTGCTTAATGCGGGGTGACAATTTTGGGTTAAGGATTGTGTTTGTAGATGTGCGCGGATTATCAAATGAACTATATCTTAATAGACCAGTTATTAGGGGTTGTATTCGGGTTAATCAAGTTGGGTGACGTCATTTTCGGGTTTTGTGTGTGTGTTAAATGTGCGAGTCGAATCTAGCGAGACGTTGCCACCCTGTAGACAGATTTGGAATTAGAATATGTAAGGTAACTTGATTGAAGTGACTAGTTTCAATCGAACTTAACACTCCAGATGTTAGAGCTGAGAGCTTTACATTACCAGAGTTTCTTTGAATTGAAAATATTGTATGTTTATTGTCGACTCTTCCAATTGATAAGCAAGTTTCACTTTTTTGGTTATGAGCTAATCCTTGAGGAGCATTAGATGTGCTTAGGCTGCTCGCTTTGTATCTACAAATTACAATAGATTTTGTTTGATATTAAGAGTAGCCACTCTGCTCTAGAAGTTATGTTTATTAATTATTATGTACATTGTACATCATCACATGCCCCTAAAACATGCCATCTTCTTTCACGTGTCTTCTTTTATTGTTTATGTGATTACTAGGCTGATAGATCCTGTTCTTAACTTCTTATCTCCTTTGATAACTGTATGGCAAGTATAGGTGACTCAAGAATATAAGAACTGTTCAATATGAAATGAGTAACATGGATTTTTTTGTTCAATTTTGTTTCTTTGGTCTAACATAAATGCATGAATTCAATCCTTTTACCAGGAATTACTCGTAAGTTGTTTCTCTAGTGTGTCTATATTATTGAAACTAAGGGGACATTTGAATGGTCATCAGGAATGAGGAATGAGAATGAACGGTATGAGAATAGGGGTTGATGGGAATGGGAATGAGAATGATATGGAATCCCAAGGGGCAGGGAGAGTATAATTTACCCACTTAGAGGGAATGAGGTTCCCATTCCATACAACCAAATTAATAATCGAAAGTTCCAAACACTAACACGTGGGATTTTGAAGTTCTGATTCCCGTGAACCGGTTCATTAACCATGAACCAAACGCTCCCTAATATAATATTATGAAGTTACTCCTTAACAAGGTTTGCATTCCAGTGGTGCAATGACTCAAAACTTATTATATTTAGTTACATCAGGGGCTCTGTTATCATATATCACTTCATATTTGATCTCACAAAATATTTTATATATATATTTATATATATATGTATATGTATACACACACACAATAACTCTAGAGGATCTACAGGAAAAGGCGATTACAGGTCAATGAAATAAACCCTAAAATCTGCAACTGGGAGTTAGAAGTGATGCAACTACAAGTGTTATATACTCGTATTCTGAATCATATTTAGGCTGATATTCTCGTTCAAATTCTGTTTGTCTTTCAGAAACTGAGTTAAATATCTAAACGTCTGTAGTTGTCTCTTATGCTTAATGTTCTCTATACTTCAGTGATGCTATATAAATTTCTTGGTGCTGCCATGGAAAATAGGAATACATGATACAATCATACAATACATTTCAATGTTATTTACCTGAAATATAATGCTACTGCATGCATACAATATGCACTGCTTTACTACCCATTAATCTAATATATTGCATATTTTAGTGTACTGTTCATTTTCCTGTGCTTGAGTACTTTATTTATTTATTTAGGTGCAACCACAAGTTCCTACCAAGAAACATGCTTCTGAAATACCTACTCCAGAGATTGTTATTGTTGGGACATATAAAAGGGACTGTTCCCGCACATTTAATTAACCGACTTCATATTTACGTGCAAGGGGAGGTTTGTATATACTTGAGAAGCTCTTTACAATTTTTTACAACTAGGGTTTAGTGGGTTTATTTATATATTATGCTGAGAACATGTTCAATTATTATAGCTCGGGCAGAAATTGGGGAGTTTGTTGAGTATGATCTTGACAATGAGGATGAAGACTGGCTTCAAGATTATAACAGAGATAGAAAGACACTTGAAGCTGAGAAGTATATCTTACTAGTTTTTTACTTCATTTTTCATCAGTTTATCTATATCATATCTACCATTCAGTGTTTGTTTATAATTTTTTTTTTTTTTGTTACACATGAAATCAGCTTATTTAGGTTTGCATTTTTATAGGCACATAATTCTGCTGTTTAATTGATATGGAAAGTATTTCACATGGATGAAGGGGGCATCTTTGAACCATACTGTTTACAAAATTCATTTGCAGTGGCGTGCAGGATCAGTTTTTTATTAAAATAACTGATAATGTTTGTAATTAATAAAACTATCGACTTTTTTCTGGCCAATAACTGGATTCTTCCTTTCATACATTTTATTCCGCAATACGTCATTCAAATATCCGGTTATGACAAGGAAAATGTTCTTCCATAATATTGAAACATATCTTTATGTGCGAAATAAATCTGATATACGGTGTCATTATTTGTCAATCTTGTAATTTTTTTGTATAATATTATGAATATATATTATATAATGTACTTTGTTAAATATAGTTATAAAGCCATTGCAGTATTTCCATGTTTTCCAGTTTGCACTAATGATGATTTGTTGATTTATGTAGGTTAGAGACAATCCTGTTCAAATTAGAGGCATTGGATCACAAAGCCAGGGAAAGAGCTGGAGTCATAGTCCTACTCTTGGCTCACCTGTTTCTGTACTTCTAACATTTGATGCTGCTGTGGAGGTGATAATTACTTCTTAGCTGCTGAGCCATTCTTACTGTAAATTATAATAAGTATGACCTTTGTGCTGTTTCCATTAATTCTTCATTGGGTCTCAGCAAGTAAAGTTTGCTCAATGCTTGACCATCATTATAACTTCATATTAGTGCTTGTAGATTTTCTGCTTCACTAACCTCCTCCAAGTCAATGTGATACTTGTCAATGTAAAGATACCTAGCTTACTATCTGTAAAGATTAAAACAAATTGACAAACTGGGTTTTAGTAGTTAAAACACTTCTTTTCTCCTCTATCATCATCGGGGGAGGGGGTGTATTATTTTTTTATTAGAATGTCTGAAATTGCTTGCCTAAAATTCAAGCTGAGGATGCTAGTCATTTTTTTATCTTTACTTATTGCTTTGCCCTATTGATAATAGATGGTTTACTCGAAGTTTGCAATTTGAGTCACATTTAGATCTTTGTCGTACTTGTAATCTTCTACAAACATGTAATTAAGGTTTCGGTTTTAATGATGGCTGTAGAAATTGGGTTTTAGTTTGGAATGGTAATATTTATTTGATCCAATTGTTCTAACATTTTTCTAACATCACAGGCACTTCAAACCCTTTCCATCAATTTTGGAGTTTTCCGATCAATCTATAATTACTGGAGTGGAAGGAAAAGGTAAGAATGGATTCTGCTTGAGATTGATGCTCTTGCCATCAAGCCATCTTTTTCTACTGATATTGTAATTATGCCTGAGCTTCATACTCATGCGTTAAGGCATCTTTATCTTGTCTGCATGGCTTCCTATTGTTGCAAGCTGGTTGTGCATGGTTGGAATATAAAAAACATGTATCTACAGCTAATATATATTTCAATTCTTATGTATGGACCCATTTGTGTATGTATTCTAGTTCGCATCACTTTTTTTTTTTTATGTAAGATGAATTTAGTAGAACCAGTAGCATACAATGGCAGCACAAAAATTGTGATTCATTCATTATCTTCATTCTGCTCTTATGAATACTGTATTATCATTTTCAAGAGCATTGTCTAATCTATTAATTTGTGCATCTATAGATTATGCTACAAGTTAATTTCTTATGCATATTTTTCTCTCTTTTCCAGCGGGAGCGATGGCAGAAACAAATTTTACGGCGTTTGCAGGTTAGCTTTTTAATTGATTACATCAATGCTTCTTCACTAGCATATTAAATATAATTTTATCTCAAGTAATTGAATTAGATGGAGAGTTATTTTAAAGCTGCTAGTAGTTTTTTTTTTGTTTCTGAACGATCCACTTTCGGTGACTGTCACTATATTCAATACAATTTCCAATATTTCTATTGTATAAGATATGAATAATGATCCTATATTATCATTGTTATTATATTTTGAATAATACATATACATATGATTACAAGTCTCTAATAAGAATGACAATATACATATTTTTGCTTGGAAAGATTTTCTAGCAGACTCGTCTTTTCTGCTTGTTTAGCTTCAATGCTCTTTCTCTAGTCTTAACTTGAATTAATAAGATCTTGTCCAGTATATGAAAGATATGATGAACTGTTAAGGCCTGGATGGACGAGTACATAGTTTAAAAGATGAAGCTTGAACAAATTCAATATATCTATTGGATAATATCACATCAGTGTAGTTTTTATTTGCCAATATGTTGTAATGAAATAGGTATTATAGTTTCTAATAGAACTTCTTTTTCCTAAACAGTTAACTACTGGTATTAGATGTGTAAATTTAAGACAATTAATGTGATAAAGAAGCAACATTGTGTTATATGCTCTGCCATGTGTTGCATAGTTTATACTCTCTGCAAGGTAGCTGTGAACAGCCGCAAATTGTTGATTCATTCTTGACTGAGGCATTGTTTTTTCGTTGATCTTATTAGGCATAAACTATGAGTTCTTCCATTTACCCCCCTGCCTCATTGTAGGCATATCCTGTCACAATTATATCATTCTCCCTTTAAACTTAATATTATTACTTATTAGAAAAATAAATCAAGCATTAAGAAAATATCTTTGTAAGGCTCAATCTTTCTTTGTCAAAGACTTCTGCTAACTTAGATTACCAGAGTAAAATTACAAAATGTTTCACTTTCACTAACTTGGAGAATTTGTTTTAAATTTAATGTGTTTCTCTTGTAGTTTTATTTTGACATTCATTCAATTTATTATTATCGTTCATTAGGGCTTCGAAATAAAAAAAAATATATCATACCTGCTTGGCTTGCTGATGTCAGATAACAGCTCTTTTTTATGTTCATTTGTAACAGCCGCCTCCACCAGTTCATGATACCAATCCGTATAACGTTTTTAGGCCCAGGGAGAAAGCACATAGACTTCATACTAAAAGGGTAAGTTTCTAATTTTAATTTGCTAACGCATTGTCTATGATATGAGTAAATTCTTTAGAAATTATTAAATCTTGTAAATTTTTCTATTTTAAGAAAAGTGGTACCTTTTCTGGAACTCAAGGAATACATAACTATGCTAATAAGGCTGTGATGCTTGTTCTCATGTTTAGATGCAAAGGAGGGAAAACAATGTACAGTCCTTTGAAAAGCTTCGCCAGGTTAGCTTATTAACTATCCCAGCTTCAGTATCTATGCTCATACTATCATGTGGTTAACTTACATATTGTTTGCTTGGATGGTTGAGCTGTGTTATCACACTTCAAAATACTAAGAAGCAGAGGTATTAATTGGTTCTACGTGACTATTCTAATCTTCAAGCAAGATTTGCTTTCTTTTATTACCTAATAGTCTTCTAGAAGTCTAGAACTCTGTAATTAATTAAAACTAAAATTAGTACTATTAGCAGATTGTCTTTTGGAGCATCATATAGTGAATGTTTGGGATTAAGTTTATATGCCTGTGTCTAGGGTGTAATCTCACTCTGAAAATGAAAAAAGTGGGATTGCAGGACGCTCCACAGTCCACACTTTCTTTGACTTTCCGATATCTCTGAAATTAAAAAATCCAAGAGTGTGATAAAAATGGCTTGAATACCTTTTCCTCTTGCAAAAAAAGGGTTGATGACGAAAGCAATTTGAGTTTGGTATCATATTAATGATGTTTCTTTTGTAATCATATATGTTTGTAAATATACCTTCTAGATACATATTGCTTGTAGTAAACTCACACCTGATGAATTGTGTATACCATATCCAGGTTAGGCGCAACCTTGATCAAGCTAAGATCTTACTTGAGGCACTAATCAAGGTATCAATCTTTGTATAAATAGAGTCTTGAACATATATCAAAATGCTTGCATGATAAAGTGTAGTGGTAATAGTTTGCTTAACCTTGTCTGTGCAGAGAGAAGAAAAAAAGAGAGGAGTCATGGAGAGTGAAGTTAGCCTTCAAAGAATCCAAATGAAGTACAAGGTACATATGAGTTTCGGTAGCTTCTTTTACTTAATTTTTCCATTCAACACATACGTTACTCTCTAGTGTCTAGCAAGCTGCAAATAGAATATCATAGGAAGCATGAAATCAGAATCCTTGAAGTGCCTAAAACTTGACTCGTATCAAAGTTATTGTTTACTAGCAGTTGTCCATGTAACAGAATAATTAAATCATTTTTCATATACCATGAATCATGTAACTAATCGGTGAGTTCCCTTGGTTTTCAGGATGAGCCTGAATTCCTTGAAGATAGCTTGGTTCTGCCTGGTTTCTCAACCTTCTCTAACAAGTTTGTTTCAAGTGAGGATGAATTTGTGGACTCCGATGATGTTGATGTTTCAAACAGCCTTCCACAAAGTCGCCCTTCAATGCTACAAACTTCTTTCATGGATTCAAGGCCACTGATGGGTTCTTCTGGGGTCATGAAGCGGGAGTCCAGATGGCGTGTCCCATATGGATGGCTTCATAAATTGGTAAATACGATTTACAGCTGTCATTTTTAGTTTCCTCTTACTATTCATTCCTTATTTATCAGCAAGTTATTGGTAAATATAACTATACTAGTCATGTTAGTGTTGATGTTGAATTAATCGGTATCTGCACTGTAAGCACTTTATGAGGGAGTTCTGATGGGATTCATATATTTTATTAATACAGGATCTTCACGAGCCAGTTTTACTGTTTACAAAACCTCTAGAAACAGGAAAGTTGGCAGCTGCAGGGATAAATCCTCCTGATTCTTCAGTGTCGAATGGTACACCATCAAACTCATTTAAACTCCGCGGACGGATGGGCCGAGGGGGGCGTATAATATTTGATAGATGGAATCCCCTTTTGCATAATTCAATCGACTACGGCGATTCTTTATATATACCTCCAAAACCCTGACTGTCGACAATTAATTAGTTAGTCATCATCAACTTCTCCCATGCCAAGCTTAGAATTGCACCCTTTCTAAAGTTTAAATCTTGTTCAAAAATATATTATGGGGGATTTGTGTGCAGTAATCATGGGGTAACTGAAGCAGCAGCAATAAGCTACTCTTATCACCCTCCTTTTTTGCTGTCGTGCATTTTTTGCTGTATTAGATTATTGCTTCCTAGTTGTACGATAATTATCGTGTTAACAGAAAATTTAGTTTACATACATTCCTGACATCAGTTATTGATTCAGTTTGAATCACCATTTGAAGTAGAAAGTGTGACACTAGTATCGTACTATTGATGTTCAATCAATAGTGAATTTCGGCATTGGTAAATTCTGCTCACTGTTATTTTAAAAAGAGAATATTATTCATAGATGTTGCAAGTTCTATACAAGGATTATTATTATGAACGCAATGGACGCAGCCTTTTTTTTTCTTGACCTTACGTAATGTACGCAGTCTTTTTTTTTTGAGAGTGTATTTTTATATTTTTGATAAATCTAATCTCGATTAGAAGAATAATCTTTACCCAGTTTATTTTTAACTTTGATAACTCTAATATCGAGAACGGAGTAGAGGAATAATTTTTTTTTTGAGAATGGAAAAATGAATAATCTAATATTAAATCCGTAGAACAGAGGAATGTAAATAGAAATTGAAAAGAGATGTTTCCAAATCCTTTTTTAAGAAAGAAGAAAAAAAAAATTCTCGAGCCTAACATAATTCGAAACAATCTATTTTTAAATTTGATAACTCTAATTCTCAAACCGATAATATGATTACTCTGATTTCGAGATTTTTTTTATGTTACAAGAAAAGGATGGATGAATAATCCAGATAAATTAACAAAATTATTCCATTTAGTATTTATCATTTAAAAAAAATAATTTTGGGATTTGGATGAACAATTTTGAAAATATACAAAATTATTTGATTTAATATATTATCATTTTTAAAAATAGTATTTCGCACAATTACCCTTAAATTCTACTTAAATAATTAATAATATGAATAATAGCAAAAGCAATCAAAAATTCTACATTTACAAAACTAATTTGTTTTTCCTCGGTTGTATTTCGATAGGAAATCAATCACAGTGGCTCACAAGCATGTCATGATATATATATAGGGTCTTGTTCTAATAAAAACTAACTTAGAATAGAAACTAGAAGCTAAACCTAAATTAAATATTTCAAGCTAATTTAATGACCAAATTAAGAGTACCCAATATAAAAACGTATAAAATTCTTGGCTCTATTAAAAAAAACAAAAAAATAAAAGGTTACTGTTCACGTGATGACGTGCCTGTGACATCAGCACGTGAACAGTAATTTTTTTTAATTATTTTTTTATTTTTTTGTTGAATAGAGCCAAGAATTTTATAAGTTTTTTGTGAAGGTGCCCTTAGCGGGGCCATTAAAATAAATGAAATATAATTTATTTAGTGTAGGTTTCTAGTTTCTATTCTATGGTTGGTTTTTATTTAACGCTAGCCTATATATATATATATATATATATATATATATATATATATATATATATATATATAGGTCATTCCTCCATAAAAAATACTCTTATATAAAGAAAAATAAAAAAACACTATGAAATCATTTATTTAAATAAATCCAATGGTCCCGCCAAGGACACCAAATACAAAAAATTCTTAAATTTTTATTCTCTTTCCATTCAGCAAAAAAAAAAACACTGTTCACTGACGACGTCAGCAGTGACGTCATCATGAACAATGTTTTTTTTTTTTTGCTGAATGGATAGAGGGTAAAAAAATAAGAACCTTTTTGTATTGGGTGCCATGACGGAACTCTTAGATTAGATTAAATATGCGTGTTATAATGGTGTTCTTTATTGTTCTTTATATAATATGTTTTTCATGAAATGCAACTCATAATATATATATATATATATATATATATATATATATAGAGTAGGGATCTAGAGAAAACCCCTTTAAAAGGAGAACTTAGAAAACTAAATTAAAATATAGCACATATGGTATTCAAACTGATCGTTGGGAGATGGAGAAAAATGTGGTGAAATTAGATTTTTAAAAAATATCACCGATTGACGGGAAAAATCAAATTAAAAACGGAGGGGATTTGGTGGGATTGTGTGTGTGAGGGTGTATTTGATTAGTGTGTGGGTGCCCCTGGCGGGGCCATTGATTATAATACATCCAATGGTTAGGATTA
The DNA here is from genome assembly GCA_037693485.1 of Kitagawia praeruptora. Lineage (NCBI taxonomy): Eukaryota > Viridiplantae > Streptophyta > Magnoliopsida > Apiales > Apiaceae > Kitagawia > Kitagawia praeruptora. The sequence continues at coordinate 3,884,439 of CM075347.1, forward strand.
GTACCTTAGTTTTCTTCAAAAAAAGAGTTCTCTTTTGATCATTTGCCTATATATATATATATATATATATATATATGGTCACGTTCCACTGAAAATACATGTTAGTGTGAGAACAGTGAGAACACACATATTCACCACATTTCGAGCTATTTTAAAAGGCCTCGCTAGGGGCACCTTCACAAAAAAGTCTTATAATTCTACCCTCTATCCATTTATAACAAAAAAACTTTAAAAAAATTAACAAATTTTTTTTAATAAAAAAACTGCTGCCACGTCATCATTTTTAATTTTTTTTTTAAAAAAAAATTTATAACTTTTTTTTTTTGATGAATGGATAGAGGGTAGAATTATAAGACTTTTTCTTATTGGGTACCCCTGGCAGGACCCTTTAGAATAGCTTAAAATGTGGTGTTCTCATTATTCTCCAACATATTCGTGTTCTCACATGAATCATACCCTATATATATATATATATATATATATATATATATATATATATATATATATATATATATATATATATATATATATATATATAGGCAAAGTATCAAATAGAAACCAATTCTTAAATAGAAACTAGAAACTAACACTAAATAAATTATATTTCATTCATTCTAATGGCCCCGCCAGGGGCACCTTCACAAAAAGTGTTTAAAATTATTGGCTCCATCCAGCAAAAAAAAAAAAAAAAATAGCAGTGGCAGTGACGTCAGCGTGAACAGTTTTTTTTTTGCGGGATGGAGCCTAGAATATTATGAACTTTTTGTATTGGGGTCCCCTAGTTTGGTCATTAGATTAGTTTTAAATATTAGATTAGGGTTTAGTTTCTAGTTTCTATTTTAATTTGGTTTCTATTTGAGTAAGACCCTATATATATATATATATATATATATATATATATATAAGTCTCACTGAGTAACTCCGGTAACTAAGTAACTTTCAATCCTAACCATTAGATTATAATGAAAAAGAAACTGCTCCTAGCTAAACACGTGATCTTGTAATTGATCCTTAACATGATATATGACCCTTTTATCACGGGCCACTTCCTTTTTTTATATTAGTATTAACTAACTAACTATCACATATAATCAATGCATAACACACTCTTTTATATGTTCTTCTGTATTTATAAATTTTAATCTTGAAATTTTTTTTGTTTTGCATATTAACTAACTAAAATTGTGTATTTTTTGAGTTCTGTATTTTACACATAAAGTTTATAAGTGTTTTAAGAATACCGAACATAATATAATACTCCCTCTGTCCATTTTCCGGCACGCATTTTAAAATGAAGTTTAAGGATAGTTTCATAACTTGTTTTTGAAATTTTCTTTTTTTGTATAAAAATAGGATTGTTCTATTTTTATACAAAAAAAGAAAATTTCAAAAATAAGTTATGGAACTATCCTTAAAATCTACCTGAGAATACGTGCCAGAAACTCTATTTTGAAATGTTAATATTTGGCCGGGACGGAGGGAGTACAGAACATGAGTAAAATATTATTTCATAAAAATTAATTTTAAATAAAGAGAATTTATTTTATTTGTTATTAATTTATTATAGAATAAGACATAAAAATATCATATAAAAAATTGTAGGACAAGAAATTCTCATTTAGTTTTTGATTGAATATTGATAATACAATAAATAACGTAAAAACTAAATTTTAGAAATTGAAAATATAAAATATTAATTTAGTTAAAATATTAAACAATTTTTTTTAAAAGTATTAATGTTCACTTTTTAAATATTATTTTTTATATGTTTGAAATTCATATGCAATCAATTCATATAATAGAGAACTTAAAAATTGAAACGTTAAAATTGAGAACATGTAATTTAATTTAGTTAAAAGGACGTAACAGCGTGTCCTTATACATTAATTTTAGAAATACATAACACTTGCTTACTATTTATTTTCATGTTTTGTACTTTCTTGATGTATCTTTTTTCTTTTATAAATGCGTGTTCTGTAACTTTTTTTTTTGTAGAAAAAGGGTGTTATGTAAATTCTCTTAACAATAATTTGCATAAAGTAATTAATAATACAAAATCTAATTTTTTTCATATTTGTTTGAATTATATTTTTAACAAACATAATTTAATATTCTACAAATACAGAAAACACATTCTCATAAATTTAGAATAAATACAGACCATAAATTGTGTATACATCATACAAAAATTATTTTTCTTATAATTGTTTGTAGTACAAAACTAAATAAATGCATGTTCTGTATTTAATATACAGTAATTAATATTGTATAGATACATGAGATAATGACCAAAATGCCTCATTTTGGGAGGCTGGTGCCCGAAATACCCGTTTCCAAACTGCATGGCCCTCAGTACCCACGGGACACGCCCAAACTCACTTTTTCCCCAAAATTCTCTAAGGCATCCCTTACCTCTCACCGGCGACTCGAACCCACCCCTCCCCTACCGGCGTTCCGGCCATCTTCGAGCCGTATGACCACATATATTTGATGGTCGCACTTTGCTCTTGATATTAAGCTATCAATTTGTTGCAGATCTGGGTCGTAGGGCCGTGTTCGAACCAGATCGGAAACGAAATCGGAGAAAATGCTTCGATTTGGGGTTGTAAAATCCGACACTATAAACGATTAGTTAATGACATAGGTTTGTAGAGGACAATGAGACGATTAATTTCGTATATAGAACTCGACTGGAAATTGCATGAGGTGGGAGAACGAAACGGAAAAGAAAACGGCGATTTTTCTCCCGGCAAGTCGCCCGACCACTGCTCTGGAGAAGACAACAGCGACTTTGGATACGCTGGTGCAGAATGCGTATCGTAAGATACGCGTCTCCATCTTGCGTATCCGCGGTTACTGTAGCGGCCTGTTACGTTGTTTCCACTGGCGCGTCTTGAGTTACGTTTCTCTCAGTGGCGTGTCTCAAGACACTCCTTTGTTAGTAGCGTATCCCGTGGGTATTTAGGGCCGCATTTTTGGATCTGGGTATTTTGGTTATGCTCACCCCACTTTTGGGGTAGATAAGACCATCACCCTAGGTACATAACACAAATTAATTTTTTTTTAAATTGAAAAGAATGTTTCTTTACAAAAATTTAAATTTTTTTGTTAAATATTTCTTTTTTATTTTCTGATTATTTTTGTATTCTTTAATGTTTATTTTGTACACAAAAAAATTTATTTTATATTTTTCTTTATTTGATAATATATTTATTGTGCTCTGTATTTTTCTTTATTTGATAATATTTTTCTTTATTTGATAATATATAAAACATTTAATTAAAAATACAGAACACACAAAAAATTATCAAAAGAAAAAAATAATTACAAAACACATAATAATAATTATAGAACTAAATAAAATTTAAATAATAATTTTTTATATGTGTTCTACAATATATTTACAAAACACATAATAAAAATTGTAGAACTAAATAAAACTTTAATTATATAAAACTCTTATGTGATTTGCAATATAATTTTTTTAGTAAAATAGTAATTCTTGTTTTGAATTTTTTTTTTGTGTTCTGTATTTTTTTCCTGTCATTTCCTTTTTTTTGGAATTTATAAAATGTGTTTTTCTTTTTCTTTTTATGTTCAACTGAGCTTTTGTATTTAGTAGTACTTTGTCAATGTTCTGAAATTTTTTTGTGTTATGCATTTTGATGTGTTACGTATTTTTTTAATCGTATTTTGTAATTTATAATATTTTTTAAATTTTTGTTATGTGTTATGTATTTTTTGTTATGTATTTTATGGTGTTTAATGATATTTCTTGAAACTTTTTCATTAAATAATTCTTTTGCTATGTGTATTTTCTAAGAATATTCATACAAAACACTCTTGTTTTTTTATACTTGTAACTTTATTATTTCGTAATTCTTATACTTATTAAAATATTTATGCATTTGCTAAATTTGTACTGTATTTTTTATTTCATGTGTGCTGTAATTTTTTAAAAATAAGTTTTTTTAAATTATGTTCTATAAATATTAGGCAATTATTTTTGTACTTTGTACATTTAAAATAAACGGACAAAAAAAAAGTAGAACCAAATCAAACCATATTATATTTATGCATTTGCTAAATTTGTATTGTATTTTTTATTTCATGTGTGCTGTAATTTTTTAAATATAACTTTTTTTAAATAATGTTTTATAAATGTTAGGCAATTATTTTTATACTTTGTACATTTAAAATAAACGGTCATAAAAAAAGAGCAGAACCAAAACAAACTTGGTTTTAGGTTAATACAAAACCTTTTTGCTGATTAGTTTTTTAAACACATGTTACAATACACGTGACGTACATACACGTGTTATGTTGTAGTTGATGATGGATTCAATGATGAACGAGAACGACACGCGAAGTGAAGATCCATGCAATGCTTCTCTAAGGATGTTGGCAGAGTTAGGAGTGAAACTCGGGAACAACATATTTGATGAAGATAAAGTAGAAGAAATAATAAACAAGAAGAAGAGGCATAGAGAAAAACAAGACAAGAAGAAACTATTGATGATCAAGAAACCTACAAATTTAGTACTTTATTTCCTAGAATAAAGGAGCGTATTTGAAACTTAAAGATTATCACCCTGCGCCTGTAATAACAACCTGATGATGGTGATCATGATGTTTCGCGACGTTCACAATGAAATCGATGATGATGGTTCTTGAAATATGATGAAAGGTAATTTTGTTATACGAGGAACATTGTTTTTTGTTTGTTGTAAAAAATTGCTAGGTGTTTTGCCTCCTTAAAACAGAGTAAGATATATGAGATTAGAACATAGGATAAATATATGCGGCATATGTACAGAGGATAGATTTATGGGGCACAAATTTGGGGAATACTTATTATGTAATCTCAACTTGTTTAATGTTGTCTGTTAATAAAACTATCTTTGTTTATGTTATTACATACTTCTGATCTTCCTTTAGTTGTATCTACTCTTGATCTTGATTTGATCATGGATGGAACTTAGTATAATTTGATACGATCATCAAGATGGGATAATAGAGAGTACAGGTTGAATGACAACTGAGAAGAGAAGTGAGGACAAAGGTGAGCTGGCAGGCATGAATAATGATAGGCTAATGATAAGGAGGGGGATATACAAGGTGGATCCTCAGCAGAATATTCCTACAAACCGTTAGAATGGGAGAGTGAACTTGGGACCACTAGCATATATGTACTTTTTTTTGAAATAGCATATATGTACTTTATAGCCTAGTAATTGCATTTCATTTTAATTTAGCACTCATTTCATTTGATGTAAGGGTATATGTAGCTAAAGCCCTGGAATGTAGATCTTATCCAGATGTTAAAACCATTCTCTCATACATTCTCCATTGGTTATGCTAATCAGTAAATTTGAGTGACTTTCTTCAGAATTGCTCTTCTATATTTTGGCTAATTCTTAGAAGTTACTTGTTCAACTTCCATCTCTTATAGGTTAGGCTGTTCTTCGAGTTATCTTTATTTGACTGTTCGAAGTTGTTTCACTGGTATCAGAGCAGTCGATTCTTGGAAAATGGTGCAAGGGAGAAACAGTAGAGTAGGAACAACCTCTGATGAGGAAGGAGAAGTTAAGATGGATATGAGTAGAATGGAGGTAAATCTCAGGACCCTATTTGAGGCACAGAACCAACGTTTAGTACAAACATGTAATGATAACAATGTTAACATTGAACAAAATGCTAAATCTATTGTTGAGTTGAATGAGCTTGTAGTGGGGTTTTCTCTACAGATGGCTAAATTGGCATCAAATGAGGGGACGGGTCTGAAATGGTAGGACATAATGTAGGAGCTGAGAATGATAATAATGATCAAAATCCTCACCTTAGGCCATCAAACTTTTCATCTAGGATGACTAAAGTGGAGTTCCCAAAATTTAATGGTACTGATTTAAGGTCATGGGTCTATAAATGTAATCAGTTTTTTCAGTTAGATGATATTAGAGACCCTCAGAAAGTGAGACTAGCAGCTATTCATTTAGAAGGAAAGGCATTGTTGTGGCATCAAACCTACATGAAGAGATGTAATAATTTAGTACCTCCATGGGATAAATATATTGAAGCTATTACTGTGAGATTTGGGAAAACTTATGATGATCCTATGGCCGATCTAAAAGCTCTTAAACAGAATGGGTCTGAGGATTACCATGACACATTTGATGCTCTCACTAATAGACTGAATATGCCTAAGGAATATTTGTTGAGTTGTTACCTTGGGGGGGTTAGAGGATGAAATACAACTATACGTTGGGATGTTTTCTCCAACCTCCATTCAATAAGTCATGTGTCTGGCTAAATTTCAAGAATCTGCTATCAATGCAAAGAGAGCTAAGGCATCAAGTAAAGCCCCTTTACATGCTAAAAGGATGAAATTTGCCTTCAAATGCTTGTTTCCTTTACCTTTAATCATGAGTAATGCATCTAAGACTAACAAAAATAAATTGACACCACAATTCTAAACCTTTTATACATACTGTACCTTTGATCTCAGAGAACTCATAGGGCCATTTGGATAATCGGATTCCAACCCGGTTAACAGGAATGAAAATGAGATTTCCATACAAAAATGTATTAGAATCTCATTCACATTCCCGTTAACCGGGTTGGAATTCCATGATTCAAACGGCACCGTAGTCTTAAACCTCAATACTACACATCAGCTGACACTGAAATGTGGAATGCGTTTTATAGCTCACACTATGGTAAGTTACTGAAAATTAATACGTCTCATAATGTAAGCGCAGGGTGGTGTGTAAATATTTTTAATCCATATATTTCGGGCATATCTTTTCAAACTTGCGGCAATATAAATCATAGGATCGTGTTTGATTGGTTATTTTATTATTGAACTCAAATTTGAATCGAATCAAAAATCTAATTTAAATTCAGTTCTTTTTTAAAAAAAATATACACGAAAACAGTCGCTGAGTTAAAATGTACATATCTTAGATAAAGCATCATAATTTTTAAACAAAAAATATTTCAAAATTATTTAAATAAGATACTTGTGTATTTCGGTTGTCACACAAATTTACATATCTTAGATAAAGTTAATTTTTAAACAAAAAAATTTGAAAATTATTTAAATAAGATAATTGTGTATTTCAGTTGTCACACATATATGAATAATATCACTGAATTAATATATTTTCTTGACCCAGACGTAATGGAATATCTAGTTTTACCTTTTTTTGTACAAGTCTATTTTTGGCTTTGATAACTCTAAGAGCACCTCCAGTGCAGTCTCATTTGATACTGCGGTCCGCACGAAATGGAACTGGACATGTGAGAGAGTATCTTTATGCATTGCATAGAACGAAAGAAAAGTGGCCAGTCCCGGGGTAGTGGGCTCGTCCCACTTCCTCACTTTTCTTATTTAAATATTACTTTAATATACAGTAGACTTGACAGTATACTTTCCAGTTTTAACATTAAGCTGGTAAAGTTAATATAACGTATCTATTTGTAATTTAAACTTAAAAAACGGTCATATTTTTCTTCTATAAATACACAATCCTCATATCCTATTTTTTGACTTCTATAATCTTTACTTCTTCCCAAAAATTTAGATTTTCTTTTTCTTATAAAAAAATGAATCCAAATAATCATCCACCTTCAAATTCTCAAAATTCAAACCCACAATTTCCATACCAATATCCAAATTCTTATTTTTCAAACCCACAAAATTATAATATTAATTCTCAAAATCCAAATTTTCAATACCAATTTCCACATTCTCAAAATTCTCAATTTCCATTTTCATATCCTCAAAATTCTCCATACCAATTTCCATTTCCTCCATTTTCAAATCCACAATTTGAAACCCAACAAACACCACCAATAGTTAAAATTCTCCATGTTCGCAAATTCCGGTCTTTGGTAACCTAAATTTTATTGATCTAAATGATGATTGTGAGGAAATTGAAGATGTTCGGGAACTAGTCAGTGAAAATGGGTTGAAGATAAACTCTTAGTAATTGCATGGTTGAATGTGTCAATTGATCCGTTGGTCGGTACTAATAAAAAAGCTGAAGCAATTTGAGTACGAATTTATATTGTGAAAAAGATAATCATGATGTTATCAAGTGATGAGTTGTGGCTATATGAAAAAAAGGTTAAGCCGAATAAACGATGGTGCTTCGAATTTTGGAGCATGTTATGAAAAGGCAATGAAGATAGTTGGGAGCGGTTCGAACTTAGATACTATATCTGAGAAAACTCATGAACTACATTTAGCTACATACAAAAAGAAGTCTAACTTTGACAAGCACTAGATTGAGCTTCATAGACAGCCTAAATGGAGAACTCCTTCAACTTCTAAAAGTTCAAAAAGAACTAAATTAAGTTATTCTGGAAATTACTCATCGTCGGGAAATAACGATACACCAACAAATGAGAATGTTGTTGAATTTCCGATTCGTCCTCAAGGTACGAAAGCAGCTAAAAGGAAGGAAAAATGGAAAGCAAGAATGCTAGAAGCAAATGAAGAATATGAAGAATTACGAGATAATGCATGCAGAAAATTGAACCTAATGCAAGAATTAAATGAGATTCGACAAATAGAGATTAAGGCAAAGCAGACTGAGATGGATTTACAAGTCATTTTGGCTGATACCACCAAAATGACTGATGCTCAGCGAAAGGCTCACTCAAAAATTCTTGGGAAAATTTTGGCAAGGAATTAGTGTTTGTCATTATTTCATATCGCAATGTTTTAAATTTAATGTTTCTTTGTGTGATGTGTTTTACATAATATTTTTCTTTTTAATGTAATTGTCATGTTTTTTTAATAATTTGATGTATATTAATTATAGAACATGTCTTTTATTTTAAAATTATACAAATCTTAATCACTTTAATTTAATTATTACAGTTTTAACACTATTTAATTAAACAAAATTAATTATATAATATCATTTTGTTACAAGAATAATGTTAGACGTCTCGAATCTTTTCCCAAAAGATTTCCCAAATGAAGGGCTGTCAATTTGTTATTGGTCATTAACTCACAATTAATATCGATCCGCGTGCATTTATATGCGCCTCTCCAATAAAATAAAGCCATGTATAATTCGCGAACAATTTTGGGACCTCTAATAATTCGCGAACAATTTTGGGACCTCTAATATTACACTTGTTACAATTATAATATAATAATAATAAGTAATAACAGTAAATGGGTTATTGAATTTTGCAAAAAGAAAAAAATAACAGTAAATGGGTTATTGCAGAATGGCAAGTAGGGGTGAGCAACGGGTCCAACCCGACCCGAACCGAACCGGATCCGAAAGAACCGAGAATCGAAAAGTACAATTTTTCAGAACCGAACCGGACCCAAAATTGTGATGGAATCGAACCGGACCCGAACCACGAATTACGGTTCGGTTCCAACCCGAAAGAATCGAAATGTATATATAATAATATATATAATTAATTAATAATATATATTATTAATATATATTTAGTATATTATTTTAATGTATTATATAATTATATATTAATAATATATAATTATTAAATAATATAATAATATATATATTAACATATAATTAATAATATACATTATTAATATATATTTAGTATATTATTTAAAAGTATTATATAATATCGGTTCAGTTCTTTCGAGTTTTGGATGTCAACAACCGAACCGAGCCGAACCGAGAACCGAATTATTCTTAATTTCAAGAATCGAATCGAATCCAAATTATAAAAAATCTGAACTGGACCCGAAATTTCGGTTCGGTTCACGGTTCTAAGCCCAAAAATGCCTACTCCTAATGGCAGTGGGCTTTCTGCCATCGGAGGGAGTTGCCCACTTTATAAGTCCGGCCAGTTTTGTATGTGTTGGCGTGTTGTGGGGCCCGAGCACAGTAGATAGTGGGAAATAGCATGCTCTAATCCCGCTTTAGACGGTTATTTTTATTATTTTTTTCTTTGTGAAGGTATATAAAAACCCAACAAATCTATACTATTATATAAATTCCGAAACATTGAAAGTTTTGGTACTAATTTTTTGGTACCTGTTTTTTGGTACTTCGTGAATTTACTTATTTACCCTTTATTATAAAGAAAAATAAATACTCCTATGATAAATAATAACATAATATAATTAATTGTAATTAGTCGATTGCTTTTTTTGGTACATGTTTTTTGGTATTTCGTGAATTTACTTATTATAATATAATTAATGGTAATTAGTCGATTGCTTTTTTTGGTACCTGTTTTTTGGTACTTTGTGAATTTACTTATTTACCCTTCATTATAAAGAAAAATAAATACTCCTATGATAAATAATAACATAATATAATTAATGGTAATTAGTAGATTGCCTTTTTCACATTTACTTTTAGTTGAAGATATTACCTTTTATAAACACAAAATACATCAATTGTATCATAACTTCCGATCATTAATATTTTCTTTCGAATTAAAATACGTTAACCTTTCTTGACAAAAACAAAAAAAACACGTTACCTTTTTAATTAAAACAAATCTTATAATCATTAATATATACCCGAAAATATCACACCATAATTTTAAAAAAAATATAGCACTTGAAATAAATAATAACATAATATAATTAACGATAATTAGTTGATTGCCTTTTTCACACTTGAAATAAATAGTAACATAATATAATTAATGGTAATTAGTCGATTGCCTTTTTCACATTTATTTTAGTTGAAGATATTACCTTTTATTAACACCTAAAAAGATCAATCGTTTCATATCTTTCAATCATTAATATTTCCTTTCTAATTAAAACACGTTACCCTTCGAATTAAAACACATATATTTTTAATTTTAAACAAATTTTACAATCATTACTATACCAGAAAAAATCACACCATGAAAAATATAACACCTAAAATAAATAAAAACATAATATAATTAATGGTAATTAGTCGATTGCCTTTTTTACGTTTACTTTTATTTGAAGATCTTACCTTTTATAAACACCTAAGAAGATCAATCGTGTCATGTCTTCCAATCATTAATATTTCCTTTCTAATTAAAACACATTATCTTTTTTATTTAAAACTAATCTTACAATCATTAATATGGTAATTAGTCGATTGCTTTTTTTGGTACCTGTTTTTTGGTACTTTGTGAATTTACTTATTTACCCTTCATTATAAAGAAAAATAAATACTCCTATGATAAATAATAACATAATATAATTAATTGTAACGCCCCAAATCCGGGGTCAGGGATTTGGTCGTCACGCGGAAATCCTCAATGTCAAATTACCTGTTTAACAACATGAAACCATCTGTAATCATTAAAACTAAAATATAACTCTGCGACCCCAACCACCAAGCATCTTTTAGGTCATAGGGCTAGAAACAAGAACTAAAATCTTTACATCTTTATTACATCCATTCTATTACATCGCAATATGTCTTAAAAATCTTATACTACTAGTATAGCTTCGTTGGGAAGTACACCAGCATCTAGTACTACTCAGTACAAAGTAATATATATTACACATCAATTTACTTACGTATAACTTACTCCAGCTATCTATATTCTGGATCATATCATCTTCATGAGGGCGTACTGCCTGCTTCTTCTGAGCCATGCAGATAAGCCTCAATCATCTACCTTCCTCTGAAAGGTTAATATTTAAAACAAGCAAGTATGAGCGAAAGAATTGCCCAGCAAGTATTAATAGAGCACAACAATATATATCAATATACACATGGAGTTTTCAAAATATAACAATACTTAATATCAATTTCGAAATATTTACAACAATGAAACTTCAATAAAGAAAATATGGCGTTTAACGAAACATCCAATGAACAGATAAGTTATAATAATCGTAGTAATCCTCATATCTTAGCGAAATAGTGTACACTACAATATTGCTAATCTTTTAGAAGGCTTTTCAAAATACGCAGTTCAATATGCTGCTAAGACAGTTGCTTATCATCCTATACAAACCAACCATTAGAAGATTTCATTTTTAGTATTTCTCAATCTGAAAGCATATACATATAAGTATGTCATTTCCATCAAACACCTTACAGAACAATATCATGTACCGGGTATAAGTTCTTTAACCACTTGATAAGTCTAAACTCAGAAATAACTGATAGGAAGAGAGTCAAAGCTCTTGAAGCAAAACATTTGGGACTTAACATCAATAACCGATGAACCATCTTTCACCTTTTGAATAATTGCAAAAGTGCACAAGCACGTGCCATTATTGTTAGAATAATCTTGCAGTTCTAGATACTGCATGAATTCATCATCTTTCAAAATTGAAAACAACACTATCGGCTACTTGGCACTTAGGCCTAAGAAGCAGTGTTTGAGTATTTTTCCAAAGTGGAGGATGGGACTTAAAGAAAACATAAAAACCTGACAAGAATTGACGATGATCAGTCGCCACATCCAAGTCCAATAATCCGCGGGTCTTCTCTACCGGTAGAAGGATAGAAACTACATCCGTAACTATCCCTGAGTGAAAACTACATCCGTAATCACCCTCGATGAAAACTACATCCGTAATCATCCTTCGGCAACACATGGGCCGGAATAATAATTGATGGACCGCCTGGCTCACGGCCGCTTACACATCCCGGGAATCGTTCGTCAACGATTCCCACACCTGCCAGAGTCCCATTTTTCTTTTCTTGTCAAAATCATTTTGATAGAAAACTTGAGTAGTTGAAGTTCGACTTCAGTCGACCGATAATTTCTTGAAAAACGAGCAAGAGAGTGAAACCTGACCGGGGGTTTTCGAAAATGTTTTGAGTTCGAAAGAGTTCAAGTATAAATATACACTTGTACCGATATCAATCTCGACACAGGTTTTGTGATCACACATGGAAAATGGTACGCATAAAGTTTGTAACCACAACAGGGTAATTCCATATATATATATAAGTTCTTGAAAAGTAACATACTTAGATAGAATAAAAATATAGTATTTTAAAGGACTATGAAAGTCCTTAAACAACCTTTAAATAGTGTTTTATAATCTTCAAAACACTTAGAGTATTTAATAAATATTTGACTACTATGTAACAAATAATAAATATTCAATAATCCATTTTTAAAAGAATACTCAAATTAATATTCATTTATTAAGTAATATTCAAATAATATTTACTATTAATACTGGAATATTTAATAACCTCAAAACACCCAAATACAACTCTTGGAATGTTTCTAATCAAAATCAAGACACAATCTCTCCAGCAATCTCCAAACTTTAGCCACTTTATCAAATAACTACTACTGACTCTCGGTCAATAAGAAATAATTAATAAGCATGAAAATCCTTTTTCTTTTTTCTTTTTGTTTCATAATGAATATTATAATTAATATTCATCGAATAAATAAGCATTCAAATAGCATATATCGATATCAATCTAGCTGTTTTAGGCTGAAAGTAACCAATTTATAACCATTGGAATATCTTTAATCCGTATTGAAAATAAACTATCTCCGATAAATAATATACTAGATAGAATCACTCCATTAAATTGTTTTATTATTTCTCCGGGACAAAGTGATTTTAAGAAGGCGTTTTGAAAATGATATTCACCTAATTAAATAAATTTAATTAGGCGAATGAGTTTTATTTAATTAGTAAATGCTTTCAGGAGCATCTATTAATTAAATAAACACTGGTTTATTGGTGATGTTGCCTTTAGGTTAATTATTGCGAAATTCTTTTTAAAAACTTTGCCCGGGTTTTCGAAAACATACAATACAAAATAGCCCCAACACGCGGCTAAGTTCGATAACTCAATACACGCTCTACCCTCGGAGCCTTTACCACGTAGTTCCATATATACGTATATGTATCTATATATACCTCATAACATATAGTCCTCTACCACATTACAAAAGTTTATAAATATACAACATATAAATCGAGTTGTAGAACCATAAGAATGCCACCGCCCATCGACAGTATTATAAGTCATGGGTTTTGATTATTGCACGAGAATAATTTAATATCGCTAGCAAAGTCAAGAATAAAATGATTTGGAAGGAGGAGCACAAGATTAAAAACTCGCAATTAGGGATTGAAAACCTTTTTTTCGCACATTTTATATAATTCAAAATAGGTATACTCTGAACGATAGAGTATGTGTAAATAAACTTGCCTCTGGTCCTTAGCAGAAAACAGAAACCGCGAACAAATCCTTCGCACCTCGTCCAAGTAATTCCATGGACCTTACCTGACGTCTCGATCTTCCTTTTTAGTTGCACGTCGCTCCAATTTGATTTCGCCCTAATGGTACTGAAATGGTTACGAGTACGTGTCAGTCATACCACGTATATCGAGTAGACACAATTCGGGATTATCACTAAATAACATAAAGTCAAACTATAGGTGTCCTCCCTATAGTTGACTATCCTATTACCACTTAATATACATAACACCTTATAACCATTTAATAGACTTGAACCAACTTAATACATAGATAATATTCAAAACACAATCAATCCTCGATAAAGACACATAATATACAATTAATCCTCAAGACACCTCTAACCCATGAATTAGCACATAACTCCTCAAGACAACAATTAATCCTTGAAACAATTTACTTAGCACATTTTCACATAAACAATTAACCCTCAAACATGCCTTTAAATAATTAAAATCAAATAAGTTAAATAAATTAAAACGCAGGGGATTTTTAGAAAATTTCGGCATGTAGTATTCGTTTATCGGACTATGGGCTCAGCCCCTCCATGCCAATAAAACAATTTATAACCCTGCTTTTGATAAAATAAAAGCTGCCTCAACTTGCAGCAACATAAAAGTAAACATATAAGAAAAGTACCCGCCCAGACATGCGGCAACTAGCACATAATGAAAAGTACCCGCCCAGACATGCGGCAACTAGCACATAAGGAAAAGTATCCGCCCAGACATGCGGCACCTCAACATTTAAGGAAAGTAAACTAAGTTTATCCACATTTAAGCCAACACCACGTAGTTGGCACTTATGACTTCTAACAATTACTACGACCCGACTTATACCATTTAGCACATAAACATTTACCGATAAGCCAACTCTTATAACTATACCTCATATGACAATAACAATTAGCACTTAGCACTTAGCACTTAGCACTTAACAATTTAAAAATTACAATTTGGAACTAACAATTAGCAGTTAGCACTTAACAATTACTTGACAACTAACCCAAACATATTATCCGACAACTAATAGTTACTCACTAACAATTAACAATTAGCCATTTAACAATTAACAAACACTAACCCGAACCTTTAATCAGACTCATAATTAAACTCAACACTTATAATTACAAACATGCCTTCCGAATTAAATATCGGAAATTCAACCAATAATCATAATCTTACAATTTTAGTCTAATTATACCCATTACCACATTAAGCTTTCCATTTCAACTAATTAAACCACCATAATTAACCTCGCAATTTAAACTAACTAATTACCACAATAATCTCACAATTAAATCTAATTTAATTACCACAATAATCTCACAATTTAAGGTCAATTAAATTACCACAATTAGCTAATTAAAATCATAACAATTAAACTATATCAATTTTACCACTAATTAGCTCATAACAATTAACTAATTAATATACTACAATTAGCTAATTAAATACATAATTTAAAAATACGAAGAAATTATACCATTTCGATTTCGACCCACCAAAGATCGAACCAACGGATAATCTTCCCCGAAATCTCTCTCTACTTTCCTTCTTCTCAGCCACCACCGTGGCTTCACCAGACCTGCCCAGCCGCCGCCATCGCGCCTCTGCGCAGCCACCGCGCGGCCCTCCTCGCGTCACACACCAGCACATCATCATCTCCCTTCTTCTCTCATTTTCTCTCCTCTCCGAGCCTCTCTCCCCCGACTGATTCTCTTGTGCGGCTCCTGTGTGTGTCGTGTATGTATATGCTGTGTGTGTTTGTGTGTATACATGGGTGCTGTGTTGTGTTTTTAACCCTAATGGGCTTGGCCCAACACTATTCAAGAAGCAATACATTTAAACACTACACACTTTAAATAATATTTAGAGTTAAAAACTCTAATTTGTAAAAATAAAATTTCTAGCATAATTAAATACTAGAATGTTTTTAAAGACTTTTGGAGAAAGAATTAGAATTAAATCTCAATTTTCTAAATTGATACGCATTTTACAAATATTAATAATTTATAAAAACAAATCATAAAAATAATAATTGTGATTCATAATTCACAATTTACAGGGCTTTATAAAAATACTACAAACACTATTGTTTTAGTAAAATCCCAAATTCTTGATTTTATATATTAATCAAGTAATTTCTACAATTCCCCAAATAATTAAAATAATCATTTTCTAAGGATTTTAAAATCTCTAAATTATTCAGTAATTCCAAATAAAATTTTTACTAAATAATTCCACACTCCAAAATTAAATCTTTATCCAAATAATTTATTGACTCGAGATATCTACTCGGTCCATAAAATTTTAAAAAGGGTCCCGGTTCCACTTAACCGAAAATAATTAAATAAATAAATAAATAAAAAAAAAAATTCCTCCTCATTTTAGGAAAACATTATTATTATTGAAATAATAATAAATTCATTTCTTGAAAAATCCGGGTTATTACAGTCTACCCTCCTTAAAAGGATTCCGTCCACGGAATCAGCTAAGGCCACTACTGGGATTCCTTAACTCTTTTATCATCAACACTTATTCTGCAAAACAGGAGATAGTGTCTCTTCGTAAACAACTTCTCCAATATCTCAATTCAAACCTCGATTCTCTATCTGACACAATTATCGCTGGAGTCTTATAACCCACCATTATTCCTTTCACATATACGTCTTGCCCAACTTTCTATTATCATACTATCCTTGAGAGAGAGAGTTCACTGATTCTATTCACATAACACTCTTGAGAGAGAGAACGAACCAATTCTAGCTATACTTCACTGATATTCTATTCGTGTTGGAATTCGCTCCTACTCTTGGCGATTCCGTTCGAATCCAGTTTTGATCAGCAAATTTATGACTTGGCCGACCTGGTTGGCATCCCCTTCAAATTTATTAGAGATAATAAGAATGATGAAACTTTGAAAAGATAGCTGTCATATCAAGGCTATTGCCACACATTGATGATCATAAGGTTATGAGTATTAAAGTAAACCTTGTTTGAAATAAGAGAATTTACTGAGAGATCAATATGATCATAAGAACTCACGTTGCGTGTCTCAGTTAAGACATTACTAAAGGTAGTTAGCCTTCTTGTATTTCACAACTCACAAGTGACGGCGTCCCGTCAGACTTCTATCACACAGATAGATAGCCCTTGCGTCCCCTATAAGTATAGGGTTGTTCGTCTCAGTGGAAGCTGAGAAGTATGAAAGCAATTCGAAGTGAAGATAATAATTATCGTCTTTCGACAAATAATTCTCAAGTGGACACCCTGGATTAAAATTGATCAGATTCCAAGGTGCAATTTCCAAGGAAAAGGATAACCAGAAAGATACTGGTATACAACAAGCAAGTGGTGCTATAGCACCATAGGATTATCCAATATTTGAAGAAAAGTGGGAATTTAAATATCATCAATCGATAGGGCCTCATAAATCTGAAAGTAGGTATAATGACAGCTTCTAGCAAAATTGAAACCAATATGGTTTAACATGAGTGTTATAAAACAACTTCGAAGAGGGAGTATATTCTTTATCAAAATTCTCTCTTGGAGAGATGTCAAGATAGGTCATAGATTAGGGAGGTAATCAAAATAATTTATGCACGAGGATGTGTCAAATAATTCACATTGGGGAGATAATAAAAACATAAGTTGCAAATGGGGAGATATCAAATAATTCAGACTGGGGAAGTAATCAAAATGATTCATAATTGGGGAGGGTAATGCCAAGGTCTCCACGGATGCCTTTCATGTCGGCTCCTCTGACGGATAATTGTTCGATTGTAGCGCTCTTCTTTTCCACGCACACCCTAAGGTGCTCGATAACCGACGTCATCGTCGACTCGTAATAGTCGCTAGAGATTCAACCATCGGCATTTTACGATATTAAGGAGTTCTATTCGACTCGGCGCAAGCATCTCACGCAAGCGTTCTATTCTTTGAGAAGACTTCGATACCGGTGTCGCCCCTAGCAACGACGAATTCCACGTGTCGAATGGGCGATAGTCCGGAACATCGTTAGAAAATACGTACTTAAATCCAGTTACTATTATCACCGTCTTTATACCACATGTTCCTGTCCTCATGATAATTCCATGTGCTACTTAAGCTTATCCCTTATTGGCATAACAACCTTCGTACTAGTCTCTCTCAGACTTTCTCAGTCCGTCTTGATTCTTAAAACATTTCTCGTCTTTATCGACCAAGCACCACTTCACCATTTTCTCTACGTAACCATTTGAAACATTCGACGTCCGTCCACCAATCTATTTCTAATATTACCTCAAGCTCTCTTAAACTCGAGAAGATTTAAATACCCGCAACTTCGGCTAATACTCTTTCATAGGGATCTTGTTTTGCTTCCCTTTTTGGAATTTTAATAGTACGGATGCTATCTCAACTCATCATTGTCATAATACTGGATGCCAGCTTTCCATCCTTCATCATCATATTGAATTTTCCTATCATTCGGGGAATACATAGCTTCATTCATGAACCCCTAAAATCATCTTAAATTTAGGCCTCGGGCACTCTATGCCCCTGCCAACCAACACTTGTCTCTAAGAGTTCTTTAGCAGACATCCATCACCACAAGAAGTGAAGTCTGTATCCACATATTCCTCAAAATCTTAACTTAATCATTGGTACTATATCCAATAGTCCAACATGAACTCTACATGAGTTCTGACGTTCTCACATAACTATACCCACTCCTACTCACTCTCGTTTCTAGTTTACTATAACCTCAGCTCTGATACCATTTCTGTAACGCCCCAAATCCGGGGTCAGGGATTTGGTCGTCACGCGGAAATCCTCAATGTCAAATTACCTGTTTAACAACATGAAACCATCTGTAATCATTAAAACTAAAATATAACTCTGCGACCCCAACCACCAAGCATCTTTTAGGTCATAGGGCTAGAAACAAGAACTAAAATCTTTACATCTTTATTACATCCATTCTATTACATCGCAATATGTCTTAAAAATCTTATACTACTAGTATAGCTTCGTTGGGAAGTACACCAGCATCTAGTACTACTCAGTACAAAGTAATATATATTACACATCAATTTACTTACGTATAACTTACTCCAGCTATCTATATTCTGGATCATATCATCTTCATGAGGGCGTACTGCCTGCTTCTTCTGAGCCATGCAGATAAGCCTCAATCATCTACCTTCCTCTGAAAGGTTAATATTTAAAACAAGCAAGTATGAGCGAAAGAATTGCCCAGCAAGTATTAATAGAGCACAACAATATATATCAATATACACATGGAGTTTTCAAAATATAACAATACTTAATATCAATTTCGAAATATTTACAACAATGAAACTTCAATAAAGAAAATATGGCGTTTAACGAAACATCCAATGAACAGATAAGTTATAATAATCGTAGTAATCCTCATATCTTAGCGAAATAGTGTACACTACAGTATTGCTAATCTTTTAGAAGGCTTTTCAAAATACGCAGTTCAATATGCTGCTAAGACAGTTGCTTATCATCCTATACAAACCAACCATTAGAAGATTTCATTTTTAGTATTTCTCAATCTGAAAGCATATACATATAAGTATGTCATTTCCATCAAACACCTTACAGAACAATATCATGTACCGGGTATAAGTTCTTTAACCACTTGATAAGTCTAAACTCAGAAATAACTGATAGGAAGAGAGTCAAAGCTCTTGAAGCAAAACATTTGGGACTTAACATCAATAACCGATGAACCATCTTTCACCTTTTGAATAATTGCAAAAGTGCACAAGCACGTGCCATTATTGTTAGAATAATCTTGCAGTTCTAGATACTGCATGAATTCATCATCTTTCAAAATTGAAAACAACACTATCGGCTACTTGGCACTTAGGCCTAAGAAGCAGTGTTTGAGTATTTTTCCAAAGTGGAGGATGGGACTTAAAGAAAACATAAAAACCTGACAAGAATTGACGATGATCAGTCGCCACATCCAAGTCCAATAATCCGCGGGTCTTCTCTACCGGTAGAAGGATAGAAACTACATCCGTAACTATCCCTGAGTGAAAACTACATCCGTAATCACCCTCGATGAAAACTACATCCGTAATCATCCTTCGGCAACACATGGGCCGGAATAATAATTGATGGACCGCCTGGCTCACGGCCGCTTACACATCCCGGGAATCGTTCGTCAACGATTCCCACACCTGCCAGAGTCCCCTTTTTCTTTTCTTGTCAAAATCATTTTGATAGAAAACTTGAGTAGTTGAAGTTCGACTTCAGTCGACCGATAATTTCTTGAAAAACGAGCAAGAGAGTAAAACCTGACCGGGGGTTTTCGAAAATGTTTTGAGTTCAAAAGAGTTCAAGTATAAATATACACTTGTACCGATATCAATCTCGACACAGGTTTTGTGATCACACATGGAAAATGGTACGCATAAAGTTTGTAACCACAACAGGGTAATTCCATATATATATATAAGTTCTTGAAAAGTAACATACTTAGATAGAATAAAAATATAGTATTTTAAAGGACTATGAAAGTCCTTAAACAACCTTTAAATAGTGTTTTATAATCTTCAAAACACTTAGAGTATTTAATAAATATTTGACTACTATGTAACAAATAATAAATATTCAATAATCCATTTTTAAAAGAATACTCAAATTAATATTCATTTATTAAGTAATATTCAAATAATATTTACTATTAATACTGGAATATTTAATAACCTCAAAACACCCAAATACAACTCTTGGAATGTTTCTAATCAAAATCAAGACACAATCTCTCCAGCAATCTCCAAACTTTAGCCACTTTATCAAATAACTACTACTGACTCTCGGTCAATAAGAAATAATTAATAAGCATGAAAATCCTTTTTCTTTTTTCTTTTTGTTTCATAATGAATATTATAATTAATATTCATCGAATAAATAAGCATTCAAATAGCATATATCGATATCAATCTAGCTGTTTTAGGCTGAAAGTAACCAATTTATAACCATTGGAATATCTTTAATCCGTATTGAAAATAAACTATCTCCGATAAATAATATACTAGATAGAATCACTCCATTAAATTGTTTTATTATTTCTCCGGGACAAAGTGATTTTAAGAAGGCGTTTTGAAAATGATATTCACCTAATTAAATAAATTTAATTAGGCGAATGAGTTTTATTTAATTAGTAAATGCTTTCAGGAGCATCTATTAATTAAATAAACACTGGTTTATTGGTGATGTTGCCTTTAGGTTAATTATTGCGAAATTCTTTTTAAAAACTTTGCCCGGGTTTTCGAAAACATACAATACAAAATAGCCCCAACACGCGGCTAAGTTCGATAACTCAATACACGCTCTACCCTCGGAGCCTTTACCACGTAGTTCCATATATACGTATATGTATCTATATATACCTCATAACATATAGTCCTCTACCACATTACAAAAGTTTATAAATATACAACATATAAATCGAGTTGTAGAACCATAAGAATGCCACCGCCCATCGACAGTATTATAAGTCATGGGTTTTGATTATTGCACGAGAATAATTTAATATCGCTAGCAAAGTCAAGAATAAAATGATTTGGAAGGAGGAGCACAAGATTAAAAACTCGCAATTAGGGATTGAAAACCTTTTTTTCGCACATTTTATATAATTCAAAATAGGTATACTCTGAACGATAGAGTATGTGTAAATAAACTTGCCTCTGGTCCTTAGCAGAAAACAGAAACCGCGAACAAATCCTTCGCACCTCGTCCAAGTAATTCCATGGACCTTACCTGACGTCTCGATCTTCCTTTTTAGTTGCACGTCGCTCCAATTTGATTTCGCCCTAATGGTACTGAAATGGTTACGAGTACGTGTCAGTCATACCACGTATATCGAGTAGACACAATTCGGGATTATCACTAAATAACATAAAGTCAAACTATAGGTGTCCTCCCTATAGTTGACTATCCTATTACCACTTAATATACATAACACCTTATAACCATTTAATAGACTTGAACCAACTTAATACATAGATAATATTCAAAACACAATCAATCCTCGATAAAGACACATAATATACAATTAATCTTCAAGACACCTCTAACCCATGAATTAGCACATAACTCCTCAAGACAACAATTAATCCTTGAAACAATTTACTTAGCACATTTTCACATAAACAATTAACCCTCAAACATGCCTTTAAATAATTAAAATCAAATAAGTTAAATAAATTAAAACGCAGGGGATTTTTAGAAAATTTCGGCATGTAGTATTCGTTTATCGGACTATGGGCTCAGCCCCTCCATGCCAATAAAACAATTTATAACCCTGCTTTTGATAAAATAAAAGCTGCCTCAACTTGCAGCAACATAAAAGTAAACATATAAGAAAAGTACCCGCCCAGACATGCGGCAACTAGCACATAATGAAAAGTACCCGCCCAGACATGCGGCAACTAGCACATAAGGAAAAGTATCCGCCCAGACATGCGGCACCTCAACATTTAAGGAAAGTAAACTAAGTTTATCCATATTTAAGCCAACACCACGTAGTTGGCACTTATGACTTCTAACAATTACTACGACCCGACTTATACCATTTAGCACATAAACATTTACCGATAAGCCAACTCTTATAACTATACCTCATATGACAATAACAATTAGCACTTAGCACTTAGCACTTAGCACTTAACAATTTAAAAATTACAATTTGGAACTAACAATTAGCAGTTAGCACTTAACAATTACTTGACAACTAACCCAAACATATTATCCGACAACTAATAGTTACTCACTAACAATTAACAATTAGCCATTTAACAATTAACAAACACTAACCCGAACCTTTAATCAGACTCATAATTAAACTCAACACTTATAATTACAAACATGCCTTCCGAATTAAATATCGGAAATTCAACCAATAATCATAATCTTACAATTTTAGTCTAATTATACCCATTACCACATTAAGCTTTCCATTTCAACTAATTAAACCACCATAATTAACCTCGCAATTTAAACTAACTAATTACCACAATAATCTCACAATTAAATCTAATTTAATTACCACAATAATCTCACAATTTAAGGTCAATTAAATTACCACAATTAGCTAATTAAAATCATAACAATTAAACTATATCAATTTTACCACTAATTAGCTCATAACAATTAACTAATTAATATACTACAATTAGCTAATTAAATACATAATTTAAAAATACGAAGAAATTATACCATTTCGATTTCGACCCACCAAAGATCGAACCAACGGATAATCTTCCCCGAAATCTCTCTCTACTTTCCTTCTTCTCAGCCACCACCGTGGCTTCACCAGACCTGCCCAGCCGCCGCCATCGCGCCTCTGCGCAGCCACCGCCCGGCCCTCCTCGCGTCACACACCAGCACATCATCATCTCCCTTCTTCTCTCATTTTCTCTCCTCTCCGAGCCTCTCTCCCCCGACTGATTCTCTTGTGCGGCTCCTGTGTGTGTCGTGTATGTATATGCTGTGTGTGTTTGTGTGTATACATGGGTGCTGTGTTGTGTTTTTAACCCTAATGGGCTTGGCCCAACACTATTCAAGAAGCAATACATTTAAACACTACACACTTTAAATAATATTTAGAGTTAAAAACTCTAATTTGTAAAAATAAAATTTCTAGCATAATTAAATACTAGAATGTTTTTAAAGACTTTTGGAGAAAGAATTAGAATTAAATCTCAATTTTCTAAATTGATACGCATTTTAAAAATACTAGCATTTTGCCCGTACTTCGTACACGGCTTCTTATTTAATTTAAAATGATAATACCAAAAATTTAACAAATTTGATTGATTTCTTAAAACATCTTATTTAATTTAAATTGACAATACCAAAAATTTAACAAATTTGATTGATTTCTTAAAAAGATATTGTATGCAATTATATAAATAATCAATTCTTAGCAAGATATTATATACAATTATATAAGTATTTAATAAAATAATGATATGCTAAAATTTATATAAAAAAGTAGCATACAATTCTATTTTAACAATGTTGAAAATTTATTTAATCTATCAAAATCTGCAATAAAAATAATAAATATTTTTACAAATATTGTTCTCTAATTGAAAACAATAATAAATTGTCTTCATTATTCAAATGCGGAAATAATAATTCCTTCACCCCCAATGACTATAAAACATTAAATGGCTCCAAAACATTAAACCTCGTATAATATCAAGAACATGTTATATTAACTATGAGACCTCATAGTTAATATAATGTGTAAATGTTGGAGAACAATTAGATCACATTTCAAGCAATTTTTAATTTTTTTTGTTAATTTTTTTTATGAATGGATAGAGGGTAGAATTATAAGACTTTTGTGTGAAGATGCCCCTAGCGGGACCCTTTAAAATAGTTTGAAATGTAGCGAATATGTGTGTTCTCACTGTTCTCATTTTAATTTTTTTTTGTTAATTTTTTTATGAATGGATAGAGGGTAGAATTATATGATTTTTTTTTGGTGAAGATGCCCCTAGCGGGGCCCTTTAAAATAGCTTGAAATGTAGTGAATATGTGTGTTCTCACTGTTCTCATTCTCACCAGAGCGTGACCATTAAACTGCATTAGTAAATTCATGTATGAAAAAACAGTGTATATATATTATTAATATAGATTCTTTTATTAAAAATAAGTAAATTATACAATTAAATAAGCAAGCCAAAATATCAGATAAATATTCTAGTAGATTTATTGTTTATGTTCAAATTAAGGTCTTTCACCATGGGTGACTTTATTATATTAAAAATATGTTCTTATTGAAATGAATATAATAATTTGAATTTGAATATATTTTTAAACTACTTATTTTGATGGGTTGTTAATTTTTTTGTGATCAACTTAGAGGGGTAACCAAAAATAAAATTAATTGGAATACATAAACCCATTACCCACGTTATGATAAACAATACCTATAAAATGGAAGTTGCTTATGTGGTTCAGGCTTGTTAATTATTTCAATACTTCATTAGCTTGATCATCATGTGGACCATCTTTCTTTTTATCACTTATGTTGCTGCTATGTAGTCTATCTATAACTAACATCTTTCTTTTTATCACTTATGTTGTTGCTATGTAGTCTATCTGTAACTAAACATCTCTCTCTGCTTGTAATCTATATTTATAAATGCAAACTTCTTCTTGTATTGTATTTTGTTTTCAATATTTAAAATTATGTAGCTGGAGGAGAAGAGAAAGGCTGGAGGTACAATCGTAGTACTACAACATTACTGAAAATAAGTACAATATCATATTAGAATTTTTTGTTCCAATCTAAATTGGGTTGCTCCAAATGCTGTGTAATGACAAAAAGGGGCATTAAATAAATAAAGAAGATTAAAAAAATGAAGGATAATACTGTTTACCAAAAACACAGGTCTCCGCAAGAAGCTCACTTATTCACTTTTATCTTCAAATAATGTATGATTACGAATTATAACAATCACATTTTCCATTACCTATTCTCTCTCAAAAAGCCAACTAAACTGAAAAAGGGAAAAGTTAGTGCTTTTATATTTTAATATGGAGCTCAAGTGAAAGTGCTACATATGAGATCATATATGAAGTGAAATTGAACGCGAGTAAAGAAGATATTTAGAGCATAAATAAGAGCAATGTTACCTGACCCAGAGGGTGAGGCTTGTGACGTGGGTCTTAGCTTCTAAGTATGCTATTCCATATTCCCTTCGGAGACATCCGATAAAAAGTATGCTATTCCATAAGACCTTCTGGTACGTAGCATGTCAACCCCATGAACATTAAGTTGAACAAATCCATAAAGAACATAAACTTGCTTGAAAACAAAATAATGTCTATAAGTATCAAACTGAGTCCCAAGATGATTTACAAATAACATGGTCCGTACTGTGTCAATGTTATTAACTGGTAATCTTTCCAACTACCTTTGTTATTACGACATGAAAAATAAAAAATTGAAAGGCCAAGCAAATATTTTAAAGGTACCTTTCTGGTGTCCTGTATATTATTATAACATCGGGAAATTCATTAAAACTTTAATTCTTAAATTCCAAACCAAAATCAAAACCAAACAAATATTATCCTGTCTAATTTTTAATATTGTGAAATCAATAAAAACTTAACTCTTATGGCCAAACTGAAAATTGGAACCAAACATATATGACCCATACGGAGGTCTAGTACACATACCTTAACCCTACTTCAGGGGGTTGAGATGTTAATTTGCTGAAAAACCCAGCTTTCAAATCTGAAAAGTGCAAACATGCATCAAAATCCAGCAGTGTGAAGATTTGAGCGGCTTGGACTTGAAGGTGAAAAATGACAGAGATAGAATTGAGTAATGACAAAACGGAGAATCAAATAAATAAAGAAAGATAAAAAAATAAAGGATAATACTATAGTAGAGGTTTAGATTTGGGTCGATCCAATTGGGTTACTCCAAATGTTGTGTAATGACAAAAAATAGTATATGTTTAGATTTGGGTCGATCCAATCTAATTTGGGTCGCTCCAAATGCTGTGTAATGGTAAAAAGGGGCATCAAAGAAATAAAGAAGATTAAGAAAATGAAGGATAATAGTATCGTTAACAGAATTCGAACCTTGAAATTTTAGTAAATAAATTTAATCATGTAACATATTTAATCATTAGATCTAACAGTTCTAATTTTAAATAAAATTCTAACGGATATTATTCGTTGTATACGAATTTTTATTATATTTTGTTAGTGGTTAGAAGATATGATGTCATATTTTTGGGTATGCAATTAGTAAATAAATTTAATTATGTAATATATTTAATCATTGAATCTAACAGTTCTAATTTTTAACTAAAAATCTAACGGATATTATCCGTTGTATACGAATTTTTGTTATATTTTGTTAGTGGTTAGAAGATATGAAGTCATATTTTTGGGTATGTATTAATTATTGCAATATTATATTTTAAATTAAAAGCCAACGTGTTTTAATTAATAGAAAATAAATTATTGATTGGAAAATATGATATTTTAGGTATTTATAAAATGTAATATCATCAATTATAAGTAAACATCTTTTAATTGAAAAAGACAATCAGCTAATTATCATTAATTATATTATTAATAAAAAAATGAAGGATAATAGTAGAGGTTTAGATTGGGTTGATCCAATTGGATCGCTCCAAATGCTGATTAGAGAGAAAAAAATTATTGATTGGAAGATATGATATTTTAGCTATTTATAAAAGGTAATATCATATCAATTATAAGTAAACATCTTTTAATTGAAAAAGGCAATCGGCTAATTATCATTAATTATATTATTAATAAAAACATGAATGATAATAGTAGAGGTTTAGATCCCCTCGGATCTCCTTTATATATTTATATAATAGTTCTAATTTTTAACTAAAAATCTTACGGATATTATTCGTTGTATACGAATTTTTATTATATTTTGTTAGTGATATTTAATTTCCACCATTAATAAAATTTAAAATGCAATTGAGTTGTATATTTAGTTTTCTCGATTAGTAAAAATTTAAAATGCAATTTAGAGAAATTGATTATTTTAATATGTTTTACTTGAAAACAGAAATTGATTAGTTATTAGGAGAAATTTTATTTATATTTAAGTAAGGGTAATTAAGTAAAAATAATAGGTACCGACCAACCAACCAACCAATCGACCGGCGCCATATAATTGGAAAACTATAGATTTTAGCTAAAGGAAATAGAAAAGGTAACATTTTTTTTTAAAAAATTGATTATTTTAATATGTTTTACTTGAAAAAGAAAATTGATTAGTTATTGGGAAATTGTTTATTTATAATTAAGTAAGGGCGTCATTTAATTGGAAAAAAGAAATTTTAGCTAAAGAAAATAGAAAATGTAACATATTTTAGAAGGAAATTGATTATTTTAATATGTTTTACTTGAAAACATAAATCGATTAGTTATTAGGAGAAATTTTATTTATAATTAAGTAAGGGTATTAAGTAAAAACAATAGGTACCGACCGATCGACCAACCAACTAACCGACCGACCAAACTTTCAACGTTTTAAAATGCAATTTTAAAGGTAAGGATATTGAAATTGTATATTTAGTTTCCTCGATTAGTAAAAATTTAAAATGCAATTTAGATATTTACTTTACTTCATTAGTAAAGATTTTATAGGTAAAAAATAATGAAACTATATATTTAGTTTTCTCTATTAGTAAAGTTTTAAAATGGAATTGAGATTTTTTTAAATCATTTGAATTATTAATTCAAAAATTTGAGAAATTTAACAAAATAGAACTGTTAACCGAGCTATTTGACCGGCGCCACTTTACCTCCCCTCGTTTCTCCTTTTTATAAGTATATAGCAGTTCTAATTTTTAACTAAAAATCTAACGGATATTATTCGTTGTATTCGAATTTTTATTATACAAGCTTAAAACCCGTGCGATGCACGAATTTTTTTTAATATTATATGAATTTTTCATTAATTTAAGTTAATTTTTTTAAAATATAAAGTTGGGAGGCTTAAATTTTTATATGATATTTGATAATAATTATATAAATGTTATCCGTGATATTTCTAGAAAATGAGGGATTTTAGTTAGAAAATATAGAAAAAATTATAGGTTTTACTTGAAAAGGGTAATCGGCTAATTATTAGTTTTTATATAATTATTATTTTATTTCATTAAATAGAAATTGATACGTTTTAGATAAAAAAAATGCAATCGGTTAATTATGAATATTATAATATTATTAGTTTATTGTATTAAACAGAACCGCCCGTGATAAAATCAGAAAAAGATAGATTTTAGTTTTAAAAAATAGAAAGGTAACATGAAAATTAAAAAGATGACATAATTTATGTGAAAAAGGTAATTGATTATTTTATAGTAATTATAATTTAATTATGTTATTTAACTAAATAAAATTGCTCATAGTTTTTAGAAAATGAGAAATTAATGTTGCCCCTGAAATTTCTAGAAAAAAAAAGGAATTTAATTAGAAAAAATATAAAAGATGATACGTTTTAGTTGAAAAGGTAATCAGTTAATTATTAGTACTATAATTTTATTATTTTATTTTTATTAAATAGAATCGCCCGTGATATAATTGGAAAAAGAGAGATTTTGGTAAAAGAAGGAAAAAAAGGTAACGTGTTTGAAAAAGGTAATCGTCCATGATACAATTGGAAAAATAGAGATTTTAGTTAGAGAGAAGAGAAAAGGTAACGTATTTTGGCTCAAAAAGGTAATTAATTATTTAATACTAATTATAATATAATTATGTTATTTTATTATACAAAATTGATCGTAGTTTTTAAAAATAGGGAAATTTTAGTTAGATAAAATGTAAAAGATATTGTATTTTGCCTAAGAAGTAAATTATTTAGTTATTGAAAAATAGAAAAGGTAATATGTTTAACCTGAAAAAGGAAATTGATTAATAAAGGAGATTTGGGTCGATCCAATCTAAATTGGGTCGCTCCAAATATTGTGTAATGACAAAAAGAGACATCAAAGAAATAAAAAAGATTAAAAACATAAAGGATAAAAGCTGTAATTTTCCTGTGTAATGACAAAAAAGGGCATCAAATAAATAAAGAAGATTAAAAAAATGAAGGGTAAAAGCAGTAATTTTTAAAATGCAATACTAGCAGACATTAAGAATATATTGATTAATAATTTATAAAAACAAATCATAAAAATAATAATTGTGATTCATAATTCACAATTTACAGGGCTTTATAAAAATACTACAAACACTATTGTTTTAGTAAAATCCCAAATTCTTGATTTTATATATTAATCAAGTAATTTCTACAATTCCCCAAATAATTAAAATAATCATTTTCTAAGGATTTTAAAATCTCTAAATTATTCAGTAATTCCAAATAAAATTTTTACTAAATAATTCCACACTCCAAAATTAAATCTTTATCCAAATAATTTATTGACTCGAGATATCTACTCGGTCCATAAAATTTTAAAAAGGGTCCCGGTTCCACTTAACCGAAAATAATTAAATAAATAAAAAAAAAAAAAAAAAATTCCTCCTCATTTTAGGAAAACATTATTATTATTGAAATAATAATAAATTCATTTCTTGAAAAATCCGGGTTATTACATTAATGGTAATTAGTAGATTGCCTTTTTCACATTTACTTTTAGTTGAAGATATTACCTTTTATAAACACAAAATACATCAATTGTATCATAACTTCCGATCATTAATATTTCCTTTCGAATTAAAGTACGTTAACCTTTCTTGACAAAAACAAAAAAAAACACATTACCTTTTTAATTTAAAACAAATCTTACAATCATTAATATATACCCAAAAATATCACACCATAATTTTAAAAAAAATATAGCACTTGAAATAAATCTATACTATTATATAAATTCCGAAACATTGAAAGTTTTGGTACCAGTTTTTTGGTATCTGTTTTTTGGTACTTCGTGAATTTACTTATTTACCCTTCATTATAAAGAAAAATAAATACTCCTATGATAAATAATAACATAATATAATTAATGGTAATTAGTCGATTGCCTTTTTCACATTTACTTTTAGTTGAAGATATTACCTTTTATAAACTCAAAATACATCAATTGTATCATAACTTCCGATC
This sequence comes from Kitagawia praeruptora, assembly GCA_037693485.1. Classification (NCBI taxonomy): domain Eukaryota; kingdom Viridiplantae; phylum Streptophyta; class Magnoliopsida; order Apiales; family Apiaceae; genus Kitagawia; species Kitagawia praeruptora. The sequence continues at coordinate 3,915,275 of CM075347.1, forward strand.
ATTAATATTTTCTTTCGAATTAAAATACGTTAACCTTTCTTGACAAAAACAAAAAAAACACGTTACCTTTTTAATTTAAAACAAATCTTACAATCATTAATATATACCCGAAAATATCACACCATAATTTTAAAAAAATATAGCACTTGAAATAAATAATAACATAATATAATTAACGATAATTAGTTGATTGCCTTTTTCACACTTGAAATAAATAGTAACATAATATAATTAATGGTAATTAGTCGATTGCCTTTTTCACATTTATTTTAGTTGAAGATATTACCTTTTAACACCTAAAAAGATCAATCGTTTCATATCTTTCAATCATTAATATTTCCTTTCTAATTAAAACACGTTACCCTTCGAATTAAAACACATATATTTTTAATTTTAAACAAATTTTACAATCATTACTATACCAGAAAAAATCACACCATGAAAAATATAACACCTAAAATAAATAAAAACATAATATAATTAATGGTAATTAGTCGATTGCCTTTTTTACGTTTACTTTTATTTGAAGATCTTACCTTTTATAAACACCTAAGAAGATCAATCGTGTCATGTCTTCCAATCATTAATATTTCCTTTCTAATTAAAACACATTATCTTTTTTATTTAAAACTAATCTTACAATCATTAATATATACTCAAAAATATCACACCAAATTTTCCAATTATTAATATATTAAATTATATTAAATTAAAATTAGAAAAATTATTAAAAAATAATTATTATATAAAAACATAATTTTGATATTAAATATTATTTATAACATAATAAAAGAAAACCGTGCATCACACGGGTATTGAAAGTTTGTCAATTCAATTTTCAACACGGTCATCCTAATTATTAAAATAAATAATAAAATAAATTTATAACATAAAAAAAAAAACCTATATCGCACGGGCATTGAAAGTTTGTCAATTCAATTTTCAACACGGTCATCCTAATTATTAAGATAAATAATAAAATAATATAATTAATGATAATATGCCGATTGCCTTTTTAAATTAAAAAACATTGACTTTTAATTGATGATATTACCTTTTACAAACACCTAAAATATCTTATCTTTCGATCAATAATATTTTTTTCTAATAATAACATGTTAACTTTTAATTTAAAACAAAATCTTTCATTAATTAATATATATCCAAAAAATATCACAACATATCTTCTAATCACTAACAAAATATAATAAAAAATTGTATACAACAAATGATGATCATTAGATTTTTAGTAAAAAAATCGGAACAGTTAGATTTAATGATTAGATATATTATACGAATAAATTAATTTAGTAATATTCCAAGGTTCGAATTCCGTCAACCACATATTTATTTTAAAATTGTATAATATAAGTTTTAAATCATGCATATCATTAATTAAACTTATATTAAATTTTAAAATTAAAATACAATATTGAAAATAATGATAACATAAAAAAAAATTAAAATAAAATTAATTACATGTCAAAAGAAATCCGTGCATCGCACGGGTTATAAGCTAGTTTTATTAAGTTGTGAAAATAAATTAATTATAGTTAGTCATTGATGATGTGTATTAACTATTGTTCAACAACATCTTTATTAAATAATGAATAAATTATTAATCAAAAAATCATTCAAATTATTACTTCATTGTAGTTTATTATCTTTTTTTCATACACCAAAATATATTTATATTTTTGAAATATTAAACTAGATTAAAATAAAATATATTAATAATAATTTTAATTACAAATCTTTCAATTGCATTGTTACTTTATGTATTTTCATATTTTTAAAATTTATTTTTTAATTATTTGTACCCTTCCCTATTTTTATGACAAAAAAAGAGTGATCTGATTTATCATAATAAAAATATTTTCTGAATTCAATAAATTTGAAAAATAGGTATGTAATATGGACAAATGCATGCATGACTTTTGCTAAATTTGTCCGGTAATTTTTTTAAAATTAATAGTTGCTTGGAATTTCATGATTTTATTATAATATTGTTAATAACTAATATAAAATGAAATTTGTCCGGATTCATTGCGTTGATCAATTTTAGGTGGAAAAAAAAACAAGTATAATCAATTTTCGAGGAAAAAGACAAATAGAGTTTTATAATGAAATTAATTGTCTGACTATACACCAAAATGGTTTGCATGTATGTAAAAATATTAATTTTATATTAAAAAATTAAACATTAGATAATAATAATTAACCATGATTAAATTTAGGACAAATTTTGAAATTTAGCAAAGTTTGTTGGGGTTTTTCGTGAAAAAAAATAGTTGATTTATTAAATGGCAAAAAAATGTAAAGTTGGTTGGATTTTTTTGCTAATCGCTCTTTTAACTTTGATAACTCTAATCTTGAGAACGGAGTACAGGAAATTTTTTTTGAGAACTGAGAAAAGAAATAATCTACATAAAGTTTGGAAAACGGATAGGTGGAATAATTCTTTTTTCAAGAATAAAGAAGACAATATTCTTGATTCTAATATAATCGGAAACAGTCTATTTTCAATTTGATCCTAATATTATCGGAAACGGTCTATTTTTAAATTTGATAATTCTAATTATGAAAATGGAAAAGAGGATTAATCATTTTTATGTTATAAGAAAAGGATAGATGAATAATATTTAAGAATGAATAAAATTATCCAATTTAACATTTATCATTTTTAAAAGTAATATTTCGTACAATCACCCTTAAATTCTAGTGAAATAATATGAATAATAACATTTCGCAGAGAGCAATTAAAAAAATCTTGGTTTACAAAATAATTTGTTACTGTTCGGGTACCGTGGCTCTCAAGCTTGTCTCTCCTAGTCCTAGGTTGTATTTCCTACCACGGATAGGAAATCAATCAAAACAGTTCGGTCCCTGCCTCTCAAGCAAGTCACGATATATATACAAATTTTTTGTTACAAAACACGGCATTATACAAAACTCAGGTTTTTCTTCAAGAAGATGATGAATTCAATGATGAACAGAGGCGAGAACGACACGCGAAGTGAAAATCCAGGCAGTGCTTCTCTAAGGATGTTGGCAGAGTTAGCAGTGCAACTGGGGAACAACATATTTGATGAAGATAAAGTAGAAGAAATAATGAACAAGAAGAAGAGGCATAGAGAAAAACAAGACAAGAAGAAACTATTGGTGATCAAGAAACCTACAAATTTAGTACTCGTTATTTCCAAGAATAAAGGAGCGTATTTGAAATTGAAGGATCATCACCCTGCGCCTGCAATAACAACATGATGATGGTGATCATGATGTTTCGTGAAAAAATATGAGATTCTCGACGTTCACAATGAAATCGATGATGATGGTGTTCTTGAAATACGATGAAGGGTTTTGCTGTAAGAGGAACATTTTTTTTTTTGTAGTAAAGAATTGCTAGGTATTTTGCCTCCTTAGAACAGAGTAATATATTTGAGGTTAGATCATAGGATAGATTTATGCGGCAAAGTGGGGCATAATCATCATGTGTTATATTTGATGTGTTTTATTAATATGAATGGTCTTTCTTTATATTATTACATACTTCTGATCTGCGTTTAGTTGTATCTACTCTTGATCTTGATTTGATCATGGATGGAATCTAGTATAATTTTATTATTTGGCATTATCATCTTCTCCCCTTCATGAAATATAAGGGTACAGTTTGTGCGTACATCAGGACCTTTTCCAGACCCGATCTGGGAGTCATACACAGCCTTATCGACATCTTTCTTTATAAACACAAACTAGTTTCAGAGATTTGTTTTTAGGAATACATGTTAGTTTCTGCTTCAGAAAACAGCAACTTCTTTACAAATAAAATAATTTCAGACATTAGCATTAGGAACAAGATATAGCTGGTGAAATCCTCAACTTATTATCCAGGGATTCTAATAATGATCTTAGATTCGTTCTCATTTTTAAGCTACTACTGTAATTTTATGAAACCAATGAAAGTTTGGTTGTCTACTTTATGTGTTTCATATAGCAGCTACAAATCTATGCCAGTACCATCCGGATTAAAACTCTGCTGAAAGCAACACACTCAGTGTTATGCACTGGCCCAACTTATCAACCCCACTGGACTCTTAGTTTGCAAAAGGACAGGTCCAGGCCCAACTCAAGAAAAAATAGATATATAATCATGGGAAACAAATTACAGAAGGCATCGAAGAATTATCCTATTTTCATTTTACTTGTTTTACCTGGGAGAGCATGAACCTCTCGAAAGTTCCTCTATCTTTTGTGTAGTTTTTTAATTTCAGGGAGAGTAATGGCCTCTCGAAAGCCAAATGTCTGTTTGAATCCTAAATACATCTTATTATTGCAATTAATCTGTCATTCCCTGATTATTCGATTGTGTTCATTTGAATTATACAAGTCAGTTCATTACAATTGGTATCAGAACAATAGATCCGAGGGAAGCAAAGATGCGTTGGAAGTTCGACGAAGAGGAGTGGAAAGACAGGTTCAATAAGGCTTTTGATAAGGCTTTAGCAAAGTGGCGCCTCTCTATGACAGATTGTTCGATGGAGCACCAAACCACATCTGCCAAGAAAGAAGTGCACGAGGTTGATATTGTGCGTGAAAAGGGGTATGCAGCGAAGGTGCTTGATGGAAGTCTTGAGAGGAATTTGGAGGAGTATGAAATGGAGTATGCAGAGAAGGTGTTTGATGGAAGTCCTGAGACAGAGTTTATAAGTACAGGTACACACCTAGATTCTTCTGCTCTTATACACTCTCATTTTAATGATTATGCTAAATTTGAGAAGGGGACTGATGTGGGTGGTTATGAAAGGGTGGGTACTGAAAATTGGGGCTGTTATAAGGATGGTGGGTCGGGTGGAGGTCCGGGGCAAGGGCGTATCCGAACAATCGATTTACCAAGGTTTGATTGTATTGTTCGGAGGGGTGGATTATGAGAGTTGAGAAATTGTTATACGTATATAGTGTGTCCGAAAGCGGGTTATTAGAGGCAGTAGAAAGGGCTTTCATAGGGTATGTGTTACGATGGTATCAATTGGAGAATCAACGACGTCCTTTTCGTTGTTGGAGCGATTTGAAGATGGTGATACGGAGGCAGTACAGCTCATCAACGTACCAAAACTTCAATGATAGTTATGGGGGTTATGGAGGGTATGTCGGAAGAAGTGATTTGGCTAGAGTTGCTGATAGGAGATATGGGGCTAGTCAGGAAGTGCAGAGTATCCGAACACTCGCTTTACCGAGGTTTGATCTTACTGATTGGGAGGGGTGGAAGTATGACCCGAATACAGGGCAGTGGTATCAAGTTGATGGTTGGGATGCAACTACAAGTGTAGCATGGAATTTTGACACTGCGGGGTATAATGAAGCAACGGAGGTTTCTTACTGGCAACAAACTTCTCAGTCTTCTTTATGGACAGTACTGCAAAATGGTAGCATTCAGAGTGTTACTAATTGGAATCAGACTTCTCATGTAGCTGCGGAATTTAGTCATCAAAGTCAAGATTATAACTGGCCTGGGTCATATACTAATTACAGCCAGCAGGATTCAAACACGGGGCAACCTACTTCTGTAGTTTCAGGTTTTGAGGGAAATCATACATTAGATAATCAGTATGACCAAACACATTCATTAAGCAACCAGGCTAGTCAGCAAAATTCTTTTAATTACGAAGGATCAGTGCCAAGCAGTGAGAAAGCAAGTCAGAGTCTTAATGAATTTTCAACTATATCTGGGCACCAAAGCTTCGTTTATGGTGGAAACTTCACTCGACAATATTATCAGCCACAACAGTATCAGAGTAAAAATCTTTTCTCTTATGCTTCAACTGCAGGGAGATCATCAGATGGACGTCCCCTGCATGCTTTAGTTTCTTTTGGTTTCGGAGGGAAACTTATTATTATGAAAGATAGCGACAGTCCACTTGGAACTTCAACTTATGGAGGACAGGTGCCTGTAGGAGGAGGATCGATATCTGTTCTCAACTTGATGGAAGTTGTGGCTTCCAGTATTGTCAATGCACAAGCTCAAATGTTACCTAAAGAAAGTCCCACTAATCATCAGACGACATATTCTCTGCCCCCCGTTCGTGCACAGATTGAGACTAAAGAAGCTGATGTTCAAGCTAATTCTAAGCGGACCCATGCCCTGGAGAAAAAGATTGCGTTAGTTTTGGAATGGGGGAAATTGAACATTGATGTGTCAGAAAATGAAAAATACGGTGAAAGTGATCTGAAAAAGTCAGACGTACTCAAAAAGCAAGATGCTGTTGTTCTTAAACAATTAAAAGAAGCTAACGACCAGGTTTAAAACAATTAAAGCATCACTAAATTAAAGATAATTTTATGAGGTTTGCATGGATTGTAAAATCATTCAAATCTGATTTCTAGATCTCAAGATAGAAGCCAAATAGTAAATATTAAATTTTTTAATACTAATAAATAAAAAATAAAATTCAATTCTAATACAACTTTTTTTAATTATATCCTTTTAGAATATAATTTTCTTTTTAAAATTCAATTATAATACAATCTTTTTTAATTATATCCTTTTTAGATTATAATTTTCTTTTAAAATTCACTTCTAATACAAACTTTTCTAATTATATCCTTTTTAGATTATAATTTCTTTTTTATGTGATATAATCTTGATCGTCTAGTTTCAATCCAACGGATCATATAATTTTGGTAGTACAGCGACCAGACCAAAAATTTGGCTAAGATCCCTCTTATAAAGATATTTTTAAATTAAATTTAGTTCTAATGATGAAGAAAAAAAACAAATCGATGAAGAAAGGGTAATATAGTAAATTAACAAAATGAAAATTATAAATAAATATATAAGAATATAGTTTATAATCCAACGGATGACTTTTAATCCAAGGGATCATATGTGTTTTTGGTAGTACGGTCAAAATGACCGATGATCAAAAATTTGGATAAGATCTCCCCTTATGCTTATTATATATAAGGTATTAATTGTTGTATCTAACTATGATAATCTATTTGAATGGAAGATTATGATAAACTAAAAATATGAATTAACCAAATTACAAATTATACTCATTAATGAAATAATTAACAAAACATTAAATCCTAATGAAGTAAATATAATTCCATGTTTTTTTAAAATTTACTAAAATTCCAAATTATTATAGTTCCAGGAGACCTTTTTCCATCCGATTTACTACTAAAACTCCGAATTCAATTAGTAGCGTAATTGTGAAATAAACATGCATCGCCTATCTAACAAGATTCGGATTCTAACTCAAACGTTTTAGTTTACCATTTTTCAATATAAAAACGAATTTGCACTCCTCTTTTTTATCTCACAGTTAATAATTGATAGCTACACTCTCAGGGTTCTCTCTATACAATTTTTATTTTTGTTTTTGATAATCCGGTATCCGGGCTAGATTATACAATTTTTTTACTAGAAGGAAGATAGGACGTTGGAGCAAACAAGCAACAGACACGGAGTAATAAATAAGTGATGGAAAAATATGAGAACGTAGTTCTTGGTGTCGTCGGAGGCATGACGATCCTGCTTTTTATATTTTTTTGTATTCTCTCTTGTGCCAGCACGTGCAGACGTAGAAGGGCTGTTGGTGGTAATAATTCCGGTGGTACAGGTATAGATGGTAATGTGATCATGCTAGGAATTATGGTAGCTAGTAGCGGTGGTGGCCATCATGGCGGTGGGGGTGGATGCGGTGGCGGTGGAGGTTGTGGTGGAGGTGGAGGTGGTTGTGGTGGAGGCGGATTTTGATTTTTGAATAATATTTACCATACGTTTTTTATTACCTTTCTTATAATTTGGAAGTTGTTACATATATGTATCTTGAAATCTACAAGTATTTAAATTTTTGAAATTGATCGTAATGAAAAATTGTGTATGATATATGACTTTTTTTTTTCTTTCGTCAGGATTACTTGCTATGGGTAAATTCTCTTGTGTTTTAGTAAATCTGTATCATGTATTTCTTTTGTAATATAGTTCATTAATTCTTATAAGCAAGTGTATATACAGTACGTACGTACTTAGGCAAATGGCAACGTCAGGTTAATTATTACGCAAAGAAAAAGGCTAGAGGTACCAAAATTAGTTACCAAAAATTGTTACCAAATGATGTGTCTTTGTTTTAATTGGTTATAGTTATAATGGACCCGCCAGGGCCATCCAATCAAAATATTTTAAAATGCCAAGTGTTTGTTGCCATGTCATTTGGTGCTCAATTTTGGTACCCAATTTGGTACCTGTAGCACTACTCGCAAAGAAAAATGCCCAATAATTATGGCAAAGAATTTATTCAAGTGATCAACCTGTCCGCACAAATTCTATAGCTTGAAGCATAAACATCATATCATTATATTTCTTATATTAATTGTTGCAGTTGATTATCAATACATGTGCAATGATATGTATGGTTCAAATGAGTTGCATGTTGTGTGCCCTATATTACATTAAGAGTTGTAGAGCTGACTGTGGTAGATTGGTTTCTTTGGTAAAGATGGGTGATATTATTAAAATTCTTCTGTATATGTCTCATTGACTCTCTCCGTCTTTTGGTAGGGCGTTATGTTTTTTTCTGGCAGCAAAGACCGGTTACATTAAAGATCGATACAGAGGAAGATGCTGAAATTCAGAATTTTATACTCTGTGTTGAAATGCTCCTCGCAGAATACTATGGCAATTTGATGATCCTAAAAGTTGAAGAATTGTGTTGGTTCAGGGCTTTTCTTTCTGTTGGATTTCTTGTAATATTGTTCAAGTAATGCATAGTTGGTCATGGCCCGAGGGGTTTATCTGAAGTTGTTTTTTTCTTTTTTAGTGTACTTGTAATTATTGCCTAGATTATGTTGGCATAAGCAATAAACTTTTCTTTTTCTATTTCACTCTACAAATTTTAAAGGGTCAATTTGAAGCCAATAATATGGCAATTTGATGGTACGCAAGGCCATCTAGGTCTTTACTACCACTACACTTTCCTTTCTTGTGATTCTCTCGTTATCATGAATGTAAATTCTTGGATTAGTTATGTTCGTACTCCCTCCGTCCCAGCCGATTCTTTACATGGCGGCTGGGCACGGAGGTCAAGGATAGTGGGTGTAAAGTGGATGTAATATTGTTAAAATAAATGAAGTAGTGGATGTAATAGTAATTTTATTGTTAAAATAAGTGAAGTAGTGGGTAAAATAGTATAAAGTATTGATAAAATAAGTGAAGTAGTGGGTGTAATAGTGTTAAAACTTACTATTTTGGGTAATGTAAAGAAATGGTGGGACGGCCCAAAAAGGAAATTGTAAAGAAATGGATAGGACAGAGGGAGTATTTGATTTGGTTAGCGTCACCATATGATTGGTTATATTCGTAATGATAATAATACCCACTAATGAATCCACAAAATAATCCACAAATATGAGTTGTCAAGATTTAATTAGTCGATTTATATGCATACATTGGGGGTCATTATTATTATTATTAGAAATATACCCAATCATATGGTGACACATATTAATTTGAGGATTTTTTGGATAATTTTTGGGATTTCTAGTATTTTTTTTTTAGTAAAATAACATATTTTTCCATTTTACCTCTATCAAAAAGCTGAAAATTCCATCCAAGATCCGTTCACCTCTTTGAAAGGAAAAAGGCAAGTCCGACTACCAATTCGTAAAATTGAAAATTTGGCCACTTTTTTAAAAATGAGCGTAAAGTTAAACCATTTTTTTACAATTTACTCTTTTTCTATTTGAAATTAATATTAAAAAAAAGATAACACCAATCTCTATTTAAAGTAATATAATATTTTAAATATCCATTTTAAAATAATTAATCATTGAATGGATTATTTAAATTAAAAAGGACGATACCAAGCGCCTTATAATGTTTTGACTGATGCTCGCAAGGTAGGCTTGTTAACGGGTCGGATTCGGATCGAATTATCCTAAATTCATATTCGAATCCATTAAGATTTTTCGGGTTCGGATCGGATCGGATCAGGGGTCGGATATTTTTTAGTCTGATCCATACCCGATCCGTTCGGGTTTCGGATCGGAGGTCCGACCCGTTTAGTTAAAAAAAAACATGCAAAATTTTATTTTATATACGATAAATAAAAAAGAAAAAAAAAACAAATTTGACTAATACTTCGACTTGTATACAAATTTTTAGATGTTAATCGAAAACTCTATTTATCTTTTTATAAATTTTATATAATATATGATTAAAAAAATATAATATATACTAAATAATAAATATAGTCTATTATATATTATATAATATATATAATTAATAAATATAACATATATTATATATATAATACAATATAGATATGTAGATAAATTTTCTATATTATATAATATATATAATAAATATATTATATATAGAAATATATAAAAAAATTAATATATAAATATATTCGGATCGGATCGTTAACGGATCATATCATGGTAAATCCATACCCGCTCCTTATCGGATCGGATTCTTATCGGATCAGATCTTATCGGATCGGATATTTTTTTGATGGATCCATATCCACTAATTTCGGATCAGGTCGGATCAGATCGGATCGGATTCCTGATCCATTGACAGGTCTGTCCCAAGGAGGTGTGCCCAAAGACATTGAGTTGGGTAGGTAAAACGTAAACCCATGAAGGAAGGCATTTGCAAAACCATGTTTTAATGGTACGTAATAGTACCAAAGTACCAAAATACCAAATTTGGTTATCACTTAATTCTGGGTTCGATTCCTGACAAATACATAATTATACAAGATTTATTTATTTTAAATTTTTTTTAACTTCACCTCGGGTTCGATTCCTTACAACTACATAATTACAAAACTTTATTTATTTTAGTTTTTTTTACTTTATCTCGGATTCGATTCTCTATAACTACATAATTAAATAGTGTATTAATATTAATATTTTAATCTCGGTTCAATATATGCCCGTGCTTCGCACGGTCAAGTTATTATAGGGAAAGGGGATTGTAGTGTCTTGTTTTGCTTTGGGTGTTTATTTCATCTAGTTCGTAGCACTAGGCATCGTTATTAGTTGGGCTTTCTGAAGTTGTGAGTCTCAAACTATAATGTCTCCCCCATCACGCAAGGCATTGTTACCGTCTTTAATTGTATCTTCTTCTTTTGCATGCTTATGGTGATTTATATATGTCTTTTGCTATGTACTTATTTTAACATGTACTCTCTCGGTTCATTGGAATTATTATCATTTGTTTTTTGCACGGAAACCAAGATAGTGAGTATAATATTGTTAAAATAAATGAAGTAGTGAATGTAATAGTGATTTTTTTGTTAAAATAAGTGTAGTAGTGGGTGTAATAGTGTAAAATGTTGAAAAAGTGAAGTGAAGTAGTGGGTGTAATAAAGTATTTTATTGTTAAAAGTTACTATTTTTGGTAATGTAAAGAAATAGATGAGATGACCCAAAATAGAAATTGTAAAGAAATGAAAAGGACGGAGGGAGTATGTTTTTGCTATATAGTTGTTTTTAACATGTATGTTTAATGGGTTTTGCTATATAGTAACATAAAATCTACATTTGTTCATATTTAGAGGGTGTTTGGCAGCAACTCCTTTAAGGAGTTTTCGGCTTTAAGTCAAAAATGAATCGTTTGGCAACATGGGTTTTAAGCCCGCTTTAAGTTAAAAAATTGTTTTAAGTCATAAGTTTCATTTAGGTCCTTATAACTTATAACTTATGACTTATGACTTATGAAGTTTTTTTTTCCACAATTCTTGTAAAATTTAAATATTATGAATTTGAATTTTTTTTAAGTCAAATTTCATTTTAAATCAAAATTATTAAAACCCCATTTAACTTTAAGTAAAATTACCCAAACACATTCATTCAACTTAAAGTAAACAACTTTACTTTCTCCTTTAAGTTAAAAACACCTCAATTAAGTCAAAATTAACTTATTTTAAGTAATGTCAAACACCTTAATTGACTTCCGTTTCCGTTTGATTCTTAGCGAAAATTATCCAGAGCTACTGCAATTGACAAACCTAATAATGATAAAGATTTTCAGACAATAATGCGTTATCTGCCCAGTAACGACCCAGAAAATTACGTGTAATTTATTATATTAAAATATATTTTTAGTTCGTTTAATTGTGTATTAGGTTATTTTTAATGCATTTAAACGCATTATGATTTTTATTAAATAGGAAAATTATCTCATACGTGTTATGTGACTTCTGTGTAGCATAGAATATTTTATTCTATTTTTTAGTAATTTTTATATTTTTAAAATATAGTTATTTCGCATTTTAATTTCCGGACCCAGCCCCTAATACTGAATTCCAGACCATGTTTTTGATAAAAATTATTTTTATATAATAATGGGATATTTAAAAATGCATTATTTTATAATTTTTGTAATATTCATAATTTTTGGTAAATTTTGATATTTATATTATATTTGTTTAAAAATAAAATTTTACATTTTTATCCCATAAAAATTATTTTTAAGACTTATTGATTTTAATTAGGGGCTAAAAATATATTTGGGGTATTAATTTTTGAGTTATATAAATAGAAATCAGATTTTTTTTATTAAAAAAAATAATCAGAAAATCAGTTTTTATTTTATTTTATTAAAAATTCTGGAAAATTCTTTGGAGTGTTCTTGAGAATCAAACTCACATTTGAAGGTGATTCCGATGTCGGATTTTGGTGTTCTTATAGTCGAATCGAAGCTCTCAACATCCCCTTTCATAATCCTCAATCGGTTTTTGTGTTAGGTAATTTTTCGAATTGTTATGATATTGTTTTATTTTCTGCAGAAATTAGGGTTATGATCAAATTTGGGACTTTTTGATTTGTGAATTGTGCAATCCTTTTGATGGTTTGGGAAGCTTCCTATGATTGTTTGGAGTCGTATTATGTGATAAATTTCATAGTTTATATCCGAGAATGTATAAAACAAAGTTTCAAAGTTTTAACCGAAATTTTGAATCAGTTTTACATCTTATTTGTTGATTGTTTGCAAGAATGGTTACGATGGGTAGATTGTATGTTTGTTAAGCTTCGATTTGATACCCATAACAGCGAGTTTGGTTGCCGATTTTGTCAAAAACGTTTTTTGCCGGATTTTGCTCGAACCTCGCCGGATTTTGATCGGTTTTACATGTCTGACTGTTAATCAGCCGTGTTATTGATGTATTGTGCTGTCTAGTGTTGCCCATCAGCTTAGGGGAAGAAAAACGAAGTTAAATGGCCGGATTAAGGTTCGCCGGGGGTAGCAGGAGTGCCGGATTCTGGGTTTGGTGGCCGGAATCTGGTGATGCATGAATGTTCTTCATTTTCCGGCAACCTTTTTCAATTGGGATTTTGATCCTCTTTTACCAGCTGTAGTAAAACTGAAATGGTTTTAACCTTTTACCATTTATTTTTACTTTTACCAATTGTTTTACCTTAAACATTTATTTTAAAAATCTGAATTTTACTTATAAATTCAGAAAATCATTTTCTAAAATCATGTTTTAAATTTCTGAATTATTTCTGAAATGAATTATTTATTTATTCAATTTCAAAAATCATTTATTTATTTACTTTTAATTCAAAAATGATTAGGGATTAAATATTTTTAATTATGTTAATTAATTTCAAATAATTTAATAATTTGATAATTGTAATCATTTATTGAATAATTTTATTAATTAGTTATTAGTTTATTTTAATTAATTTGATTAGAGTTATTTAATTCTTAATTAATCTGTTTTGTATTTTAAATGTTTTAAAAATAGTGTTTAATTGTTTAAAAATTCCAAAAATTATTTTAAAAAATGTTTTGAGCCAAGTGCAGTGGTTGAGCCACTGGCCTCCTTTGAAGGAGGTCAGGGGTTCGACTCCTGCGTGTGTGTGAGTTTCTTAGTTTGTATTAGGTTTACTTTCTGTATTTGTATTTCTATATTTGTAATGGCCGGGGGTCCTTCGGAAACAGCCTCTCTATTGTATAGGGGCATGGTCTACGTACAACTACCCTCCTCAGACAGCACTTTGAGTGGTATTATAACTGAGTAAGTTTGGTTTGGTTTGGTTTTTTGAGCCAAGTGCTATCCTGTAGTAAGGATTAATTATTTTTTTCAAAATTATTTCCTGTGTCCGTTAAATTGTAATGTGAGTTATATGAGTCATTTAAAAGTGATTTAAATGATTACATGCTATGTGTATGACGTGCATTATCTGTTAGTGAGTCGTAAAAGTGAGTGTCTCGAGTATTAATGAATTAATTCGAGGATATTTTTTTTTTGTCTCGAGGTTTATTTATTTAATTCGAGGACTAATTATTGTCTCGAGGATTAATCGTGTCTTGAGGATTAATTGGTTATTTACATTCTCTTTCGGGGAATAAGGTATCTGTTTTGAGGATTATTTATTTAATTCGAGGATCTCTTTGTTTAATTCAAGGATTTAATCGGTGAATATTGACTTAGGAATGTCAGCGGAGTTATGTTGGTATGAGACGAAGAAGGTTGGAGATGGATGCAGAATTGTTTGTGGTGGTTGGATTTATGGTGAGATGTCTTAACATCGGGAAAACGTCTATATTCAAAGGGAACGTTTCCAATTATTTTCTTTCCGATAAAGATATTATAGACGCGCGGGCTCGATGTCGACAGATCAAACTGGTGGTCCCCGCTAGAGCGTAAACCCAAGATTGATTAAAATAGAGGATGTGATGACGTAAGATAGAAGAAGAAGGTAGACGTGTTACCTTGGTGTTACGTAATAGCTAAGGACCAGAGGCAAGTATTTTCTTGATCATCCTAAACACTTTTTATTTTCTGTTTCATTTATTCATATCATGACAAATAGTTATTGTTCAGAGCTATTTGTGAATCTTAAATATTTTTATGCAAACATCGTTACTTGATATTGGTACCCTTGATGTGGGAAATTGTGTAAGATAAACTCTTCATATCCTTATTATCGTAGTAGTAATAGGATAAGATCTGTATTTAAAACTAAGCATTTTCCTTTGAATTCGGAAATTGCTCTATTGGATTGGAAAATAGTAAAGCGTAGGCGGCCACGTTGAGTAGTTGGTCCAGCTATATTTAAGGAGGATATCGTAACCATTTCATCTTCCTATAGACTAACATTACTTGCCTATTTTGGGTGTCCCAGAAATCCTTGTTATGCCTACGGGTATAGGAATGTACCAGTAGTTATAAAGGGGTCCCATTGCCTTAGAACCTGATCAGGGGGCAATGGTGTTTTGTCTTTAATTTTATATATCCAATCCATATCGCCAGAATGGCTATTATATATTGTGAATTGGCAGATGATTCGTTTTTATGACATTCCAAATGATTTCAGTTATGGTTTGTTGGCAGATGATTCATTTTTATGACCTGTCGAATGATTTCAGTTATGATTTGAATTATATCATAGTTGTTGATTCAGTTTTCTCTACAAATTGTTTTACATTTCAATTGATTTTATGCCCCATTTATCCTGGTTTTATAATAAAATTTTTATACGCTTGCTGAGCATTTCTTTCGCTCAAACTTGCTGTTTTAAATTCTAATATTTTAGTAAAGTAGTTTGGCGAGACTTATCCGCACAGTTCGGATTGAAAAGAAGCATGATGCTATTTCGAAGATGACTTGGCTCAGGATGTCTGGATTTAGTGTAAGATTTATTGTATATAATTGAGTTCTAGTATTTATTATTATATATTAGATTAGTTGGTCTGTCTTACTCCTTGTCGGAGTTATATCAGGGATATAAAATTTGATCAAAAAGATTGTGATAAAGAAGAATTTTTATTTAACGGAGTTTGGATTCTTGTTTCTAGTCCTATAACCTAAAAGATCTTGGTAGTTGGGGTCACGGATGTTATATTTAAATTTTGGATATTTATTTATTTTGAGGATTTTCGCGTGACAACCAAATCTCCTGATCCCAGATTTGGGGTGTCACATGCCCTATGATATCTGGTTCGAAATTCTTTTGTGGTTTTCTGCAACATGCCTCTATAACATTATGTCCCTTCATGGCAAGAAAAGTTCAGTCACAGCGTTAAAGTATTAGCAAGTATACTCAATAACACTTAATAAGCCACCCATTTCAAAAGACAAAAAATGTTCAAGAAAGAATTCCACCTTACAATAATGAGCAACATAGCTCTGAAAAAAAAATCCGTAGATTAAATAACTACATTAGTTGACTTAAGGAGAGAATATCAAGAACGAATAATTTAAAAAGAGCAATGAACGCAGAAAAAAGCAACAAAGGAGAGGAAAATAAGTAAATGAAGAAGAAAGAAAATGAAGAAAGAAAAGGAGAGCAAATGCTTGGTAAGTGTTACTAAGTGTAAGTACATGTGATATCTGAAATTTCTTCTCATGACATCATGACCATGTCTCACAAACCCAGATTTGGAAAAAGAATGAAACAACCTGTAGAAATTATGAGAGTAGGTGGTGAAGAAGAAAAACAATGTAAGAGGAAAATTGCAACTCTTGTATTGCTGTGTATTCAACTTGGTTTATATTACATACTACATGAAAATATATATAGTAAAACTTAGTACTACAAACCGCGTACATGGTTGTTGCAACAACCAGCACCTAACTTGGTTGTTGTAACAACTAAGTTTGACATTTGACTTTAACACCCCCCCTCAAACTGAAGATGGTTGAAAACCAACTTGAGTTTGTAAACAGTCTATGCTACTGCTTGTGATGTATACATAATAACTAAATCTTGTGTTACTTGTATTGTAAAAACAGCGTGTGCACTTGTTGAGGCAAGGAGATGCAGCGGAAGACCGGAATGGGCAGTCGAACAAATCAGTTCTGAAAATATAAAAATCTTTAAACTTTATTGACGGCTGTGACCAGAATCAATGGAGGTGGCAGCGGAAGAACTGATGAACTAAGTTTCGTAGAGGAGACATGACCGGAGACACGATGTAGATGAATCGTGCCTTTTTGTTGGTCTTTGCACCTCCCCAAACTGATGTAATTCTGATAGCTAGAGAAGCATTGTCAGAATAATAAGCTAATCTGATGGCTGAAGAAGCACTGTCAGAACGGTAAATCAATTCTGATGGCTGAAGAAGCACTGTCAGAACGGTAAAACAATTCTGATGGCTGGAGAAGCACTGTCGTAATGAAGATCGAAAAATCAATTCTGATGGCTGAATAAGACACTGTCAGAACGAAAACAATTCTGATGGCTGGAGAAGCACTGTCGTAATGAAGATCGAAAAATCAATTCTGATGGCTGAATAAGACAATGTCAGAACGAAAACAATTCTGATGGCTGGAGAAGCACTGTCAAAATGAAGAGGATATTCTGATGGCTAGAGAAGCACTGTCAGAATGAGAAGCACTGTCACGTCTATGGCTGATTCCAAGAATCTGTCATGTTTAAAGAAAATAATTGGACCTTTTTTTTTCATCATTTCATTTCAAGTATAGGGCTGAGAATGTAAGTGTGGCCCGACTGAGAGAAACCAATGGACTTATGATGTGAATCAGGTGGGCTAGTTTTAAGACAGGCCCAATAGGAAAAAAAAAATCAGTGGCCCGTTAATAGATTGGCCCAAATAGTTTAAACTTAAAGGTTTGGCCCAAAAGAGATAATAAGGTGTTTGGTATCACGACGGCTGTAAGCTCGCTCAAATCACTAAGCCGAATCAATGGCTTTTCGACGCCCTCTGAGCATACGAGCTAAAATCTTCAATCACAACTGCTACACACCTTCATTTACATACATACATAATCACCACACCGATACCGAAGAATCCAGTAAACCCTCTACTACTCGAAAAGTTACGATTTTGGGAAGAAGAATGTGGGGAATGGAACGGGGAAGATGGATTATATGACAGATGTTGCTGGTGTTTTGAGTGATGGTAGTGTGGAAGTAGTGATATGAAGTAAACTCCGAAGGGGAAGAGTAACTCACTGCGTTGACACACAAAGTGTTTGTGAAAATGTCACAAAGAAAAGGTTGGGAAGAGATGAAGCTACCGGAGACAATGGCTGCCACCGGAATAACAGAGGTAAGTAACCTATATCTCTGATACCATGTAGAAATTATGAGAGTAGGTGGTGAAGAAGAAAAACAATGTAAGAGGAAAATTGCAACTCTTGTATTGCTGTGTATTCAACTTGGTTTATATTACATACTACATGAAAATATATATAGTAAAACTTAGTACTACAAACCGCGTACATGGTTGTTGCAACAACCAGCACCTAACTTGGTTGTTGTAACAACTAAGTTTGACATTTGACTTTAACACAACCTTTGTAAGAGCATTCATCAAACAATTACAAAGCAAGAAACATATTGATTTCCGAAAAAAAGACAACAAAAAACTTCCTACAAATTACATAGCCTGCAAAACAAAACAATTACGTAATTAACTAACGTAATAAATTTAAATGGGCACATTACAAACAAAGGACTAACAAACGCAGGAACAAAGAGAGAAAGAGAGAGGGAGAGAGAGAACAAATTTGATAAAATTTGAAATTGAAATGTAATGACAGAACTTTGACAGGGCTGGAGCACATGGGAAGCTACTATTTAATATTTTTTGGGTCCTGTTAACAACAGCCCTTAGGGCTATGTTTAAGGACTAATTTTTGCCATGTGGTGGATTTTTATTGGATGATTTATGTGAATGAATGGGGGCACATACTTTTTTGCAAGTGAGCCACAACTTTGAGCCAATTAAAAACTACAACATAACACCTTAACCATAGCCCTAAGGGCTGTGGTTAACATTTTCCATATTTTTTTACATGCAAGTGGATGCACATATCAAAGCAACAGGCATGTCTTGCAACAATTCAAATGTATTATACTGGTATAATATTTGTATTTTTGTCTATTATACGTAGATATCTTTAGTAATACGTACATTTATACCGGTAAAGGAGTAGTATAGCAAAAAGGTGAGGGATAGAAAGGTAAAATCAATCACTTTAGTCATCAGAAATTATAATTTATAATTTATATAGATATAGATGTATAAAACGGGACGGAGGAAGTACATATCACTTTTTTTTTGTGCTAATTTGTACATATCACTTCTAAATGATAATAAGAAACTAAATCTAAAAACTAAAAAAAAGAGTGAAGAAATTACAAAAATAATCGTTCTGAAAAAAGTGGCCAATTTTAACCTTTTAAATATTCCACTGCCAGTTTGGTATCCAATTTGTATAAGATACTCCATTGACAAATAAGTATCTCATATAATGGATACTCCATTAATAGTAGGGTATCTCATATCAAAGTGGATACTCCACTGATAATTGGGTATTCCATGGATTAAAATTGGCACATGCAAGATTACTTTTTTTTTTGTTTATTCGTCCAAGTCAAAATTCTTTTTCTTGAACATCAATCGAATCATCGTTTACGACCTAAAATTATATTTGATCATTAGTTTGATCCCCCTTCACATTTTTTTTTCTTATTAATAGATAGATCTCTTTACTTGTCTGATTTAGATGTCTCAAAATCTCGGAAAGAAAAAGACAACAAATATCCTCACCAATAATATTTAGTAGAAAACCTTTATTAAATACAATTTGGCTTATAAAAAATAAAAAAGAAACATCACTTGTTAGAGATAAAATTGTAACTACATAATCTCTTGTAACAAATAAGAGAGATACAATTCGGGAAAAAAAATAAGATTCATGTTCAATCAATATAAACACATTATTCTTGACAAAAAAATTTAAACACATTATTAATATTTAATTTAAATAAAAATAATTATAATTATTAAATAAATATAATAATTTAACAATGTGTAAATTTTAGTGATACAATTATAAATTTTAAATTACATTTATATATTATTTTAATTAATAAATAATGAAAATATTGGAGGCTTGTACAATGACGCCTGTCATTGAAGAATATGATATACTTGCACTGACCCAAATCCGAGTTATTTGAGCCACAACCAACAGGGACGGAACTAGGGGCTAGCCCGGGCGCTAGCCCCGGTCGAACCAAAAAAAGCAAGTAAATTTTTTTTTAGCCCGGGGTATTTCACGGATGATGGCCTAATTGTACTTTGTTCTTGACATCAAAACTATATTAGTCCCGGATGATGACCTGATTGTGCTTTGTTCTTGACATCAAAACTATAGTCCAGGTAGTAAAAATAAGTCACAAGAACAGTCTCATCCCACTCTCTGCTTTCTTTCGATTGTTTCTTAACATGAAAATTATAGTCCAAGTAGTAAAAATAAGTCATTTTTTGTCCAAATAGTAAAAGTAAGTCATTTATAGTGGTAACATTGTCGGATCCAAAAAAATTTCCGTTCAATGACAACACTGTCTTATCTAAATAACACTGTCATCCTAAATGGGAAAATATCGGTAATGTACTTGATGGAATTCAAGTCACATGGAAGATGACATCCATTAAAACCCAGAAGTTGGGTTTCTGTTATGGCAGCTTCTTCTGCGCTGAACTTAAGCGCATGTACAGTGTGATAGACTGATAGTATGTCATTCGAGCTTTGCTTTAACAGAAGAGAGAAGGAAATCATGTTCAAGTTTTGCTTGCTTATTGGAAAGGTGAAAAGTTGAAAACCACTAAAGAACGCAACGAAGTTGTAACACTTTACTCGGGCAGTTTTAGGGACACTAAAACAGAAAACCATTCTTCCACTTTTAACACTTTAGCATCGGATCCAAGACTCACGGAGAATGTGACAGATGACTTCGATAAGTTCAAGAGATGACCACCGTAGAGTTAGGAAGGCATTTAAGGGCGGTTATTTGGTTAATCAAGCAGGATTGTTGCCATACGGCTATATATCTAAACTCTAAATTTACAGAACTCACAGGTCTCGAACCAAGGTTAGGGGCCTTGCACTGTTCCAAGTGAGCTAGATTGGCAGCTTGGTAAAAGTGATAAAGTTCTAGTAATACACAAAGATAATGTTTTAACAAGTCTGAATTTTGATATTCGAAGTTTCTTTAGTATCTAAAAATAAAATCTGCCTTTGAAATGTTCAATAAGAAAGTTCAAAATGATTTTCAAAGGCTTAAAACCTGGTTGAGTCTGTAAAGTAAACTTTATTAAAAAAGGATCACCGGAGCTTGCAGAGCCGTTGTATGTCCTCTTCAGTGTATACGGGAAGGTGGAATATTCCACTGAACATGGTAATAACAAACAACAAACCGTAACCACAAGAAATTTACAAGACAGCCTGTAACAGAGATGAGAGGCAGAGGCTCAACGGTAAACCACAAAACTCTTATTCTTCCACCAAAAACTTAAGTTCTTCCCTATAGCTCTTCTTGAAAACGACTTAGATAATGGCTTTGGAGGTTCTTCAGGAGACACTGACATATCATTGTTGTTGGATTGTTCACGAGTTTGAACTTGAGCAGGTTCCTTTGGTTGCTTTTGTCGCTGCTCACGAAACAAGGTAAAGAGTTTTTGACACTTTGACTTTGCCCTCATAGTTACATTTACTGCGATTGATACCAATGAAGGTATGACACCCTCTTGAAGAACCATTTGAATGCACTTATCATTTCCATCACATAGCATCAGAAGACATGCTGCAGCTTGCTCCTGTTCAAGAGGTTCGCCAACGTCAAGTATAGATGCAAGCTCGCTGATAAAACCGGGGAAGGAAGAAGGATATGATATCATCTCTTGCTGACTTGTACAAAACCAAGTTAGCCAAGACTGCTAAAGATTTTTCTCTCCATATAGAGTCACCGGAATTCTTCATCAAAACTAGAAGACCATTGATGATACCAGCGGAGAGAAGGTGAGGAGTGTTGGAGGGCAGGCTTGAGAGATTATAAAGTGCATGGAGCGCATCAAACTTGCATTGTGAATTAGGTTCTTCTTGAAGGATTTTAATAAGAAATTTGACGGCCTGACTTGAGGCAATAATAGGCTTGGCTTCTTCGAGGCATGAAAGGTTGAGGTAAAGGGCTACTGCTGCTGCATAAGATCTGCTATTAGCAATCATCTTTCCAAGAAATGGAAGTACTCCTGCAGCTAACATCACTTCCTTGTTTCTGAAGGCAAAAGGAAGCAGACAATGCTTATTTCCAATGTTCTTTACCCACACCTTTAATTTTGTAGTACTTAAATAAATAAATATAAAACAACAATATCTATAACCCAAATGATATGGGATTTATGTCTTCCATTGGGAAGTTCAAATGACGCCAGAAAAGCATATGTATTTCCTCATTATCTGCATTTATTTTTTGGAACAAGTAGAAATTCCTTCATCGTGTAATCATAAGGCAATTAAAAGTGCTATTTAATGTAAACCAAACTACATTCTATTTGAAACATGATTTTATATGTTTCTTCTGAGAAGGTACTAGTATATCAACTCGGGGACAGATAAGTAATACTCCCTCCGTCCCACCCAAATGTTTACATTTGGGTTGGGCACGGAGACAAAGGGAAAATATAAAGAAAGAGGAGAGAAGGAGGAAAAATGAGTAAAGTGGTGGGACCCATCACTATATAATGTATAAAATGAGTTAGTGAAAGAAAGTAATGGATGTAGTTGATTTTAATATTATAAAACTTTACTATTTTGGGAAAGTTTTGAAATGTAAAGAAATGGATGTGACGGCCCAAAAAGGAAAGTGTAAAGAAATGGATGGGACAGAGGGAGTATGTAGGAATAACGTGCTCCCCTGCTGAAGTCCAAATTTAAGTCAAAATGAAATAAAGATTTGTTAATTGTCAGTTGATTCAGTTTTAGTTCTAGATTTGAGCAAGAGATGTTAAGTAGTACTCCCTCTGTCCCTTAAAACTTTTCTCACTTTCCTTATCGGGACATTCAAAAAACTCTTCCCATTTCTATTTTAGGCCATAAAATAACTATATTCAATACCCACTACTCCACCCACTACTCCTTAAAATAATATTAAGTACTCACTATTTCACCCACTAACCTTTAAAAACAATATTCAATACCCACTATTTCATCCACTACTCTTTAAAAATCCTTTTTTCTTAAAACCCGTGTTTTTCCCCAAACGAGAAGAATATTAAGGGACGGAGGGAGTAAAAAAAAGAAATTGATCTGAATGGGATGAACCATATAAAAAATGTATAAATTGTTTGAAAACGACCTGCAAGCAAGACTTGCAGAAACCACAAGTGATAAGAGAGCAGAGAGAAATTTGTCTGACTATAATGACTTCCATAAAGGGGAATGAAGCAGTTGGGGGGATGTTAGGGTGTAGGGTCTAGACTAGTTATTCTCACATTGCTCAGAATCAACTTAAATGTTTCAAACTTATTACTCCCTCCGTCCCAAAAAGATTGACACACTTTCCTTTTTGGGACGTCCCAAAATTAATGAACCTACTTTACTTACTATTTTTGAACACTACTTTTCACTATTACACCCACTACTTCTCCATTTTATACTCTTTTTTACACTATTACACCCACTACTTTCATCCACTATCTCAAATCTACAATTAAATATTAATAGGTCCCACCACTTTATCCACTTTTCAACTAACTTTACTCTTTTTCTACTACATTTTCTTAATTTTCGTGAAAGTCAAACCAGCTCAGTCTTTTTGGGACGGAGGTAGTATACAGATGTACTGGAAATCCTGAATTTCCTATGTACACAAACATTTCTATTCAAGGGATAGTTAAGAGTACTTGCCTGTTATTGTTGACTACAATAAATTACTCCCTCCGTCCCAACCAAATGTTTACATTTGGTTTGGGCACGGAGACCAAGGAAAAATATAAAGAAGGAGGAAAGGAGTAGGAAAAATGAGTAAAGTGGTGGGATCTATCACTATATAATGTATAAAATGAGTTAGTGGAAAAAATTAGTGGATGTAGTTGATTTTTATATTATAAAACTTTACTATTTTAGGAAAGTTTAGAAATGTAAAGAATTGGATGGGACATCCCAAAAAGGAAAGTGTAAACAAATGGATGGGACAGAGGGAGTAAATGTAATACCAGTAATGAAATTTGAAAGGGAACAAACTAGCAACATACTTGGGAAAAAAGATAAATGTAAAGGGTGGGGGACTCTGTAAAAATAGGTAATATTCGCTTAGATATTTGCAACAAGTTATTTTATGCTTAATGAGATTACATTACAATGAAGAACTTTCATGTGACTACTAAAGTAAAAATTACAAAGAGCTGATTGGGCTTCTGGTTTCCTTTCTCAAGATTGAACATAGCAATCTGCATCCTGATATAGGTTCCTCAATTCGGGATTCTTTGGTAGCCTGAAGCTTCTCAATCACCCCTATCAAGATAGCTAATGGCAGCCTCTTTCTCAGTATACTGCCTAGAGACTACTACCGCAAAATGGGCAAGCTTGAGAAGATTGATTTTAGTCTCGAAATCAGTGATGAAATTATGGTATAGCTGAATCAGAGCATCAGCAGCCTGAAATTCAAATAAGAACCAAGCAATAACAATGTATCAGATTTCCATGTATGTTGAAGGAACACACAAGTAGGAGCTCTCCTATTACGCATGCCAATCAAGCACAATATTCCATTTCACATCTGATGATACAATCAACAGCGAGTTGTACTCATATAAATTGTGATAAATTTCTTAACAAGAGACTCACTATATTACGAGAAGTAAATCACATATATAGCAGACACAATACTACAAAGTAGATTAAATCCCCGAGAAAAGCCTCATACTATTTACCCACCAAATCGGCAAATCAACAGAAAACATCAAACTATCCCTAAATCAATATCGATCCGCTTGTAACTTTATTAATATCGAGACTCATCCTATTACAAAACTTTAATCCCATAGATAGCCAACACAAGACTATGTCATACTCATACATAAACAATGCCTCGAAAAAACACCTGAATGCATAATCACACTACCGCATTCAAACAACCACTTATCCAACGAGAACACCAGACTACGGTCACAAACAATTTCTATCCACACATAAAGAAGCAAACATCAAATTACTTATTGTACATAACACCAGATGATATGTCACTAACAGAAGTGATTAATTCAAGAAAACAAGAAAAGTCAAGAAAACAAAATACGCTCTAGATTTCGACCTGCACAAACAAGAAACATAAGAAATAACAAAGAAGTGAATTAAACTTTCAAGAAAAGTGAACAAAACTTAGTGATTAATTCAAGAAAAGTCAAGAAAACAAAATACGCACTGCTCCGATGTAGATTTCGACCTGCACAAACAAGAAACATAAGAAATAACACAGAAGTGAATTAAACTTTCAAGAAAAGTGAACAAAACTTAGTGATTAATTCAAGAAAACAAGAAAAGTCAAGAAAACAAAATGCGCTCTGCTCCGATGTAGATTTCGACCTGCACAAACAAGAAACATAAGAAATAACAAAGAAGTGAATAAAACTTTCAAGAAAAGTGAACAAAACTCGACAAGAAAAAAATGACAGGGTATAACCAGAGGCGGATCATAGAGTAAGCGGGCCCAGCCTCCGCTGGGCGGTTTTTTTGATTCATTATAGAAAAAAATGACACTGTGTTTGTACCTGGGTGCCATATTCTATTACAGAGTTTTTGATTCATGCCTTTCTTGTTCATAATCAAACAAGAAAGGTATGAATCAAAAACTCTGTAATAGAATATGGCACCCAGGTACAAACACAAGAGATTTATGAAAGAGAGATAAAGATTTATTAGAGAGTGGGAGAGAGAGAAGGGAGAGATTTTATCGGAGAAAAAAGAGAGAGTTTGTGACTTTTGGGGGAGAGAGAGGTGAGTATATATAGGGAGGGTGAGATGTGAGAGATGGTCCAAATTAATGAGATGATGATATATCAAGACTAATGAGATGATGGGACCTTCCTCCGTTCACACTAAGTATTTAATTAAAACATTTTACATATTTACCACACTATTCTGTACAATTTTTTTGGAAGAATTTATAGGTTTCTATCAATACTCTTTTCATTTCTTTTGAATTGTTTCCTTGTTTAATCCGTAGTACAATTTTGCAATTCATTTACATTTCAATACACTACAGCTGTTCATCTGTTTCTTTGACAACTCATTCGTTTAATAGATCGATTAATCAGACGAAAGATTTAATTAATCCAATTAACTAATTTAATCAATTAATGATTAATTAATTAGTTAATTTAATCAATTTAGATTAATAAATTGATTCAAAGTTAATTAACATGATTTATTAATTAAATCAATAGCATAATTATCTATATATCTTAATTCCAAAATATGTCCATATCCCATGGATACTATCCAATGGGTTTTCTTTTGTTTTTTTCACAATACTTGACCCGGATCCATTTTTTTCTACCCAACTTTATTACCCATTTTCTCATGGATATTACCGAACTCATCTCCTATTATATTTTACACTACAAACACATATGCTGGATATTACTTGATCCGGATCCATATAATACAACCCAATCAATCAAATTCATATCTTTGATTCATTCATTTTTATATGGCAAGTTATTATACGTTTGAATTTCAAAATCAATCCCAGACCTTATCTCTGCCATTTTCACATATTGTGCCACCAAATCATTCCTTTCTTTATGGCAATTTGTTACAATGTTCAATCTTCATCCACATAAGTTATAGATTATCAGCGGCGGCTAAAACATTGATATTCATCTTTGCACATCATCTGATAATGGAAAACGGAGGTAACCCAACCAAATCATTCCTTTCTTTATGGCAATTTGTTACAATTTTCAATCTTCATTGACATAAGTTATAGATTATCAGCGGCGGCTAAAACATTGATCTTCATCTTTGCCCATCATCTGATAATGAAAAACGGAGGTAACCCAGTTATTGTTATTTGATATGCTTTGTTTATCTATAATTTTGTACTCTGAATTCAACAGGTCGAAAAAGAGCACCAACCCGGACCCAAATCAAATAATTACCCATCAATCAATACGTGATAAAAACTGTTGTAACTTCTTTTTTGGAAACCTACAATCATGCAAATTTGAAATATGAGAAATCAAGATAGTATCAATTTCAAATTCATATTTTGTGTTTATCTCTCAGGTTAGCACCGACGATTTTTTCTTCTTCTTTTGTTTCGCTTATACAGTCCATGATCTACAATTCAAACTGCATCTATCGTGGCTTTATCAATTGATACTCGATTTTATTAGTTGTATATAAAATTTGTTGTGTTGTGATTCTTGAATACTCGATTTTTTGGGGTTTATGTTTAATTCATTTGTATTGTTGATTGAAACCCATCCAAGGGGAAGGAATATATGTATTATACTTTTATATATGTATCTTCTAATGGTCCACATATCAGATGTTATTTTGTGCATTTTTATTTGTATTTCTACAGGTTTGTACCGGATGATATGGTTCACGAGAAGTTAGGTATGTTTTGTTCATACACCTTCAGTAAAAGTAACTATTGTAGTGTTTGTTAAAATGCCTAAATGAAAGTTATTCCTAATATAGATATATCTTGGTTGAGCGACAGACCTCGAGCATGGACATGCAGTTGACATGATTATGATTTTTGTACATTTTTAGGTTTATTGTGATTATGATTGTAGGCTGCCAATGTGAGCTCTCGACAATACTTTCAGTGGTTAGTTACTTGATGTTTAAATCTTTGTTATTCATGTACTGCGTAAATAATATTACTTAGTTCAGTCGTCATGTTATTTGTGATTATATCTATCATTTAATTGATATATATATATATATATATATATATATATATATATATATATATATATATATATATATATATATATTCAGGAATGATTCTTTTTTCTTCAACAACTATGGTTCAAGGACTAAGAGGGGTTTTTCTGATGCAATTCATCTTCTAGGTATTGTTGTTTGAGCTCTTTACTGGCCAATTCATCTCCCGAGTATTGTTGTTTAAGGCTTTAAGGTGACAAATGATATTGAATAAGAAAGTGTGTCTAATAAAGACGCATGCAGGTGCGTCTGTGTACATATAACTTTTACATTTGCTTACATTAATATTGTATATTTCATGCAGATTAGCAAGATAAAAGTAATTTCTGAGAGCTTAACAGCTTTAGAAGGCACTGACTTGATAATTGATGAAGCTTTTTGCCTATTTCTTCTCGGACAGGTACATTTTTGATGTTCTTTCCATTGTATGTAATATATTAATGTATGATAGATTTTGGCTTCTTATAAGCCCTATTTCGTCCTTACTATCTAGCTGTGTAATTGTCAATTGTGTTGCTCACTATATTTTTTTTGTGAAAGCTATACGATATGCATCTGCAATTCTCTCAAGGTCCTTGCGCTACTCTTTCTGTAATTCTCATTACTTCTTCCCATATGCAGTTCATGTTATTAACAAAGGAAGGTGAGCAACACAATTGACAATTACACAGCTAGATAGTAAAAATAAATTGTTAACATAATTTATATGTATAATTTTTATTTAAGATTTACTCACCATCCTTTATCATTAGCATCTTAACATAGCGGACTCTGATAAACCTCTTATCTTGGTGATAAAGAAGTCTAGGGTTCGAACCTATCTATATTGTGCATTACTAATATAATTAAATCATTTGAATGTAATGAGGTAATGCAGAACAGCATTTGCACTCTCTTCTGGTGTGAGTGTATGGAATGCAAGTAGTTTTCAAGAAATTGATAACTTTCGGATTGGTGTACACAGTGTCCGTGACTGCATTGGATCCAAGAAAAAGTAGTTTTGCTATTCATAAAAAGTGAATTTGATTGATGTACACAGTGTCGTGTCCTACATATTCTATAATTAATTTTATTATTTCGTGTACTTCACAATTTGAATACTTGATATTCTACACCATTTAACTTTCTTTTGCTATATAATATTTTTGATCAATTTTTACCGTGCATGTTATTTTGCTGCCTGTATAAAAGAGAGTTTTTACTTGCATTTCTTCCCTGGTTTTGTTCTTCTTGACCATACTGATGATTTTCATAGAGAATCAGTTTTATAAAGAAAGTAATGGAAATTTAGTGGAGAAAGATGATTCAAATGAAGATTTTATTACCGGAGGTGCACAAGTTATTCATATGATCTATCGAGTGTGATAATCTTCTACATCTTAGGCTTGCGAGGTTGATGAAATGTATGTGTAATTATGTGTTTCTACATCTTCTTGGGTCATCAAATTACCAAGCTATTACATGTTCGGTCCTGTGTTTGTAGGGTTGTCACTACTTCACACTTGGCTGATGCACCAATCAACAGCTCTCGTGAGTACTACCACTGGTGGTGTCATGCCAGGTCTTCAACATTCTCAATCATAGGACTAACATCCAAGATCGTAAGTCTATCATTCCCGATAAATTCAAACTCATTATTAATGATACTCTAGCAATTACAAACACATGTATCTTATGTTTGTAGCCTGGACTTCTTGAGTTAGAACCACTAGATATGCCATTGTTTATTCATAATCCAGGGTTATATCTAGCTACCTTGAAATTGGTGGTTGATCAGTTTTTGGATATCGATAAAGTGGTTTGGGTGTTTTGCAACACTTTTTACAAGTTGGAAGAAGAGGTATGTGGTAAAAGTAGTAATATTTTTTCAGGATTTGGATTTGCTAAAGTCTGAAGTTATTCCTGTTGATACCTGCAAAATATAAGTGTCATGCCATGATACAATTATTTGCATTACACATATTGCCACTAATATATGATCTGTTTTATATGACACATATTTATGCATGGAGGCTTGAGAAAAATGAGAACTACAATCGGAGGGAAATAATATTGCCAATAATATATGATCTGTACTCTAAAGGCTATGTTTGAAAACGAGAGGAAATATATCAAATACTCAAGTAGTGTAATATTTTGATCAATTATAAACAAAATTTTTGATCAATTTGTTAGGACATTTGCAGGCAAAGATTGGATACTACATGTCCGTGGCGAGTGACATCTCTGAAGCCCAACAATTGATCTCAGGTTAATGCTTACATTCATTAACATTAAATTAATATCGTGTTTGACTGGTTGATATTGCGATAAATTTAGCCTTCACAACCAGGCTGTGATCCAATAGTAGTGCCTTTCGTGTATAGTTCTTTCATTACACATTCCTAAATGGTTATGGTAATGCTGCTAGAAACTAAATGCTGATGATCTTCAATGTGCTGCTATAAATATATACAGCAATTCTGATAAAGCACTTTCACTCTGGAGTACAGACGTGGGTGGGTAGATGGAAGCAATAAACTTTAGTGTAGAGTATTGAATACGGTAAAAGAATACAGAGGGGGGGG
Organism: Kitagawia praeruptora; assembly: GCA_037693485.1. Taxonomy (NCBI): domain Eukaryota; kingdom Viridiplantae; phylum Streptophyta; class Magnoliopsida; order Apiales; family Apiaceae; genus Kitagawia; species Kitagawia praeruptora. The sequence goes on from CM075347.1 coordinate 3,945,579, forward strand.
GGGGTGAATGGATTCTTGAACTTTTCTTGGATTGAGTCTATGTAGCAGATAAGTGCCTGTGTGTGTAGAAATGAAGGTGCGGATAAATAAACAACACAAGACACAATATCACTTTAATCTAATGTATTATTAGATAAAGGTTGCTACAATCTGTGAATACAAATGGTAGTATTCTCAGCTTCGTTTTTCTCAGAGAGATATGGCTTACAGTGTATGAAAAACTTGACTCACAAAAGTTACTAAGTTATGAAGTGAGGCTGTGTCCTTATAGAACATGGATACAGCCTACTTACTGCAAATAAGGTAGCTAAACAAATTACTTTCTAGTCTGTCTATCCTTTTTGAGTAAGTGTCCAAACGGTTACAGATTTGACTTTGTAAAGCCTGTTTAGATCCACTTCTTTAGCTCCTTGTCTCTCCTATATCTCTCCAAGCTTCCTTATAGGCTTTCCAGAGCACGTTACAGATTGTGGTCCATAAAGTGCATTGGCTTGTTGCAGGTTTCTGACTTGTACAATTTCTTCAGTATTTTGTCTCCAAGAATGTATTCGAGAAGTGACTAAGTAAGTAATTCGAGAACTAGAATTGACTTGATCGATAACTCTGAGTTCTCGAATACTGTTATAATGACATATCGAACCACTTCTCGAATAGCTCTTTTCCATCAGGATTCCTTGAGTTGTCGAATAGAACATTTGACTTATCGAATCCTCGAGTTGTCGAATAGCTTTCTGAGTCCTTGAGATATCGAATGGAACTTTGACTTGTTGACTCTTTGAGAACTCGAATGCCATCTTGACTTGTTGACTTCTTGAGTTCTCGAATAGAGTAGTAGACATATCGAATCCCTGAGATATCGAATGAGATATCGAACAGTGTTATCAGAGATATCGAATAGTGTCTTGAGATATCGAATCTCTGACTTCTCGAATGCTGGACTTCTCGAATAGACAAATATACTTCTCGAATTGGTACTTAGGCAAATTCTTCATTTCTTCAAATCCCAACTGTGATTATTTGACAGTCTTTAACTCCTTGCTTGAGGCATGAACCTTGGAACTTCTTTCAAGCATTATTCTAGACTCTATTTGTACAGTTACACAACTAGGATTTGATGCCTATTACAAGTACAATACAAACAGAAACTCTACAACTAGAGGTTCCCTCAGCTAAGAGGTCATGTAAGTAATGCAAAGCATTACAAACAATTAGGCTTGTTATTAGATGTATACAGGCATGCCTCTGTAACTAACAATCTCCCCCAAATTGTGAGTGAGACCCTTAGTCACAATTTCATGTCTGATAACAAGCCTAACATACATTAAAGATAAAACTTTAAAAGTACAGGTATGTATTTTGATTGAACACATAAATGAAATTACAAGATAAATGCTCTTACAGTATGATGAGGTACTAGCCATTTTCTTTTGATTGCATCTCCATTGCTTTGGCTTGTAGATCATCATATGCTTTCTGTTTCCTTTCTTTCTCCTTTCTTGCAATCTCATCTACTGCTCTCATGATTTCTGTCATAGCATCCAATTCTTCAATCATAATAGAGTTTTTGAAATCTTCAAGCACTGGCTTCAGAATGTTGGCAGGATAGTGACTGAGTAGGTTCATTCTTATATTGACATTGTCTCCATTTCTTCTCCTATACTTCACCACATAGGGATCAAACTGAACTCTACACAATCCCTTTGCCCTTAGCTTTTCTGCTTCAATCTCCAGTCTATCAATTTCTTTCTCCCTTTCTAACCATTTCTCACAGCAGCCCTTTCTTATCTTTTCAGCATAATCTTTCTTCATTTTCACAAAGTCAACCAATTCCAGCTTCCATACCTTCTCCACCTTGTCTTTAGAATCCAGCAATGCAATGATTCTTTCTATCTCATACAATTTACCCCAATGTTGACAACCCCCTTGTTTGAATTTCATTTCTTTCCCATCAGTGTACTTGATTTCAAGGTGGTCATCCACAATTGCAGCATAGCATATCTTTTGAGCTCTTAGAAATTACAGTTGCTCTTCATCAAAGTCTTCATCAAGTGGCTGGAGTTTCAATCCTGGAATGATTGTTAGGGCTCTAGATTTGGATAGTTTCACTCTCCTTGCAGCATGTTTAAATTTCATCCTCTTGACATGATTGCTTGGCAGAAATCTCTGACCTTGGTTGGTAGACCATAGTAGTATTCCATTAGCAGATTGCTTTCTGAAACATACACATGGTTTCTTGACTTGAAACTTCTTCTCTTCTTGAGGTGGTAAGACAGTTGCAAAAGCCATAGATGTAGATTTTGCTAGGTCACTACTAACAGTATTCACCCTAGACTTAGAGTCTTGTATTGTGGTGAGGTTACTGCTAGCAGTGCCTAAGGCTTGCTGTCTTCCACTCTTTCTCTCATATGTTTTACCTTGGTCATCATCATCCTTTTTATCCTTGTCTCCCTTTTTCTTCTTGTCTTCATCACCCTTATCTCTCCTGTGATGTCTTCTCCTCCCATCACCTTTGTCTTCAGAATCATCATCCTTATTTCTCCTAGGTTGAGCCATCTTTGGAATTTCACCAGTTGCAATATAGGTTCTGAGGATGTGCAGTGCCTCAGTTTCTTCAGCATTTTTGGCTCCAACCTTCTTCTGTAATTGATCAATGATAGCAATGATTAGTCTGTGATTTCTAGTGGTGAGATCATGGGGAATGACCAATTGCTTGATATCTTCAATTCTGGTGCCAGACTGATAAATGATTGTCCATGGCTTCTTGATCACTTCTGGTAGCCTTGAAGGTTGGTCATTCCTCAAGTCATCAAACAGACTTTTGTTGTTCTCATTCTTCTTTTCTATTAGCTCGAGTATGGCATCTATCTCTGAGTGTTTCAGTTCTTGTAGAGTCTTGTATGTTAGATGCCATATCTTCAATTTGGATATCATCACTATCTCCTTGATCCACAGATTATTGACTTTCTTAGGAATGACAGTGATGCAATCAATCTGCTTCTTCAACTCCCTCAGATAGAACTGAGTGTCACCAACCTGTTCCCTTGTGGCTTTCAGAAACTCCAAGAAGGCTTTATCATGATAAACATTGGAGTTAGCAACTTCTTGTAGCTTGGCCTCAGTAACAACTTTAACTTCTACAGGCTTGGCACTCTCAGATATAGAGGTTGGAGGTTTGTCAGATGGCATACTCCCTGCAACCACTGTGGTAGTTATGGATTGCTTTTGTCCTCCAGGAGTAGTGATGTGCACAGTTGGTAGAGTGACAACTGGCAAGGTAGATGGAGGCTCATCCACTTTGGATTTTCCTTTGCAAGGAACATTTGGTAGAGACTTTGAAGCCCTTTGTTGACCACCCTCTCTTATTATTATGCCTTTCTCCCCCTTTGTATTTGAGTTCCTAGCCTTCTTCTCCCCCTTAGGCTTGTTGTCAGGCACTGAGGCTGTAGAAATGTCCTTTGGGATTGAAGATTCATCAGGTAGAGGGAGACCCATATGCTTCATCATTGCAGCTAACATGGATTGTTGATGCAGAAGGACATCAGCTGTGGTGGATTAGCAGTGCAACCTTTTCTGTAAGATGAGCATTAGTCTTGGTAAGAGTGGCTACCTCCTGTTCAAGAGTGTTCACCTTAGTGAATAACTCATTGGCCTTGAAACCAGATAAAGATTGATCCTGTAGCCTCTTCACTTCATATTTAGACAATTCATGCACAGGGACATCAGTCACTAGCCTATCTCCATAAAGATTCTTGAACATTATCCTCAGCATGGCATTGGCATCTGTAGTCTGGTCAGATAGATTTTGAAATTGATGCCCCAGACCTGTGACAGTATCCTTTAGCAGAGCTAGCCCATTATCCATCTGAGTGCAGGTAGAGTTGCAGTGTTTGATGTCCTTGAACACACTGTCCAGTTGAGGAAATTTAGCATCAAAGGCCCTCTTGACTTCTGCTACTGAAGTGGCTGTCTTGTCACACACCCTGTTGACTTCAGTTTTGACTCCCTTGCCAAGATAGTGTGCAGCCTTGAGGAAACCCTTGTAGGAATCATTTACAGCTTCATACACTTCACCAGGTGACAGGGATTTTGCATTGGAGCCCAGTGAAGTGATGAATTCCTCCCTGAGATACTGAAGTGCTTCATCGAGAGTAATATCATATTTTCCTTGCAACCAGGCATCTATGTTGCCATCTCTCTCAGCATCATCAATGATCTTTGACTTCTGCACCTCCACATCATCCCTATGGCATAACAGAATAGCCTCATAGTCTGGATTAGGCATGTCTGCAGTGAGAAGGTTCTGAGCAATCTTTGTGAACTCAGGAATCTGATCCACAATTAAGCTTTGAAGTGCTTCAACCGTCAATTGTTGTGGAACAGACCCTGATCCTGAAGCACTGTCATGTTGCACAGGCTTCAGCCATTTTGACATGAAGTCAGAGCTAGAGCTAGGCAAGCTAGACTCCTCAGTTACAGATGCAACTTCTATAACCGGATGGATTGACTCTACTACTGGTGTCACCACAGAAGTGGGATGAATTACACCAGCAGTTGACACAGGCACAGAGTCTCTAGTAAAAACTAGTGGAACCTCTGTGTTTGTGATGGTGTCATTAGGAGATGCCTCAGCATGCATTCCCTCACCATCTAAATGTGGGTTCTGAGTGGTGAACAAAGTGTCATGCACTAAGTCACTTGAAATTATTGGCTCATCAAGAGAAAAGAATTCTTGATGATCAATACCTTGCATCTCAGTTGCCTGATTTTGGCAACTCCCCCTGAGAGATAGAGGGAGTTTCAAATGTGATGTGCTCTCCACTCAGTGTTGTGCCAGCCTTATCACTCCCATGTGCTGACTCTATACAAGAAAGTGCATTGGGGAGAATGCTTGATTCTATAGGTGCACCCTGTTGAGAGGATACACCTAGTGAGCTGTGTGCCCCTGATTTTACAACTTCAGCCATTTGTGTGACTGAAGAGGTGGTCTTAGTTTTCTTCTTCTTTGTCCTGTGTAAGGGTAACTCAGGTTCCTCACATCCTAGACCTAATTCAACAGCTAATGCTGCTTCAGACAAGATATTCAATGGTGCAGACATTACTTCCTTTCTCTTCTTTTTACTAACATCACCCTTTTGAGAGGATGATGCAGTTGGCTCAGTATGTGGTAGAGTGTTTGGTTGAGAGGGTTGGTTAGCAGGCCCTGGGTTAGCATTTTGTTCTACTTGCTTGGGCTGTGCTAACTTAGATTTTGCATCAAATGTTGGCATGTTGTGGGGGTAAGTCCTAAACAAACTCTCCATATGAGGAGTTATGTTCAGTCTTACATCCACATCATTCCTAGTTTCCAAATTACCAAAAATGAGTTTGGTCATGGACTTAGGATAGCCTATTTTATTTTTATCAATCCCAGGCAATTCAATCAATGAAGCATTTTTATAATTAAGTACAGATTGAATAAAGCGAGGGAAGAAAATATCAGTACCTCTCTTGGTTGTGTTCTTACCAAGTCTTCCATATAATTCTTGGAGGATGATTTGGCCAACATCAATCTTCTTTCCATAGGCCAAAGCATATCCAATTTGTTGCACATGTGCACTGATTTGATCAAAGCTTGATTTCCTGGCAGTGAAGACTTGGAGAAGAGTTGCAAACACATAACTCCACTCCTTTCTCAGATTCTTTCTGTTTAGCTTTCCAAGGTTAATCCCATCTGAGTAGTTTATGAACTCAAAGAATTCCTCCAACTCTGCATTAGTGGTCATTCTGTCAAATGACTCTTGTTGTAGGCCTAGTGCTTGGTTCATGTCTGCAGTAGTGATAGTGATTTCCTTATCTTGAACCTTGCAGTAGATGACATATGAAGTAATTGCGTTTTCCAGGGCTACAACCTCCACAATAGCAGTACTCCAGAATTGTTCCAGAATATCTAGATATAGAGTTGGGTTGGCAGAGAGTGCATCCTTGATATACGACTCAGCCATCCACTTCACAAAGCACTTAAAATTGGCATTGGGTGCTTCAACATCACTAGTGAGTGCGATGAAGTTGGTGTTAAACTTTACTGTTGCCATTTGTGTAGAAGAGAGGAAAGAAATTGAAGGTTGAAGAAGAAATTTGGCTTTTCGTAGCTAGGGTTTCAGGGGTTTAGAGAATGTAGATGCTTGAGAAATCGAATGAAATGAATCGAATAGATGTGAAATTGTATAAGTATGAAGTACTTGAATTGTCGATTAGCAGAAAGTTTTGTATCGACAAGTCAGGCATTCGAGAAGTAGAAAACAACTATTCGAGAAGTCAAGAATGGCTTAATCGATAACTCAAGCAGATAGAAACTCATAGCTGGCAGTTATCTAACTTAGAAATAATTCTAAATTAAATAATATGTGTTTTTATGAGTGAATTAAACTTTTAGACAAAAGTCCAAAATCGGTTAAAATTCAGCGAGAATTCAGCCTTTTCAAATGATTCGAGAACTCAAATATAGTGTTCGAGAACTCAGTCATTCGAGAACTCAGTCACTATATTCGAGAAGTCAAGAATTCCTCTATTCGATATCTCAAAAAGACTCTATTCGAGAACTCAAGAGTACTCTAATGAGACCTATTAGAGATGTCGAATAGTGAATCATTCGAGAAGTCTGACTTATCGAACTATACCCATCACTCATAAAAATTTGATTTTCACTATCTTTTAAAAATTTACCAGACATATTCATTGAAAAATATCCTAGCAAATTAAATAGTGATTTTCTCAAAATTTCATAGAAATTTTAAGTTAATAAAAATATGATTTTCAACATATGCAACAGATTTGAAATATTTATAAATCATATTTCAGCCAACACTTACTCCAAAAATATTGAGAATTTAGATAAAGTAAGTGTTTACTGCTGCAACAATCTAGATGATGTATTCACTTAGCCAGAATCTGAAGAATTCAGCATTCCAATCTCATTTACCAACCTTGTGAAGGTGGCTTCATCTAATGGCTTAGTGAATATATCAGCTAGTTGTTTATCTGTAGAGACATAAAGCAACTCAATGGTTCCATTAGTTGCATGTTCTCTTATGAAATGATATCTGATGTCAATGTGCTTTGTTCTAGAATGATTGACAGGATTGGCAACTATAGAGATTGCACTTGTGTTGTCACACATGATTGGAATTCTTTCCAACACAAGTCCATAATCTCTAAGTTGATTTCTAATCCAAAGCACTTGAGCACAGCAACTTCCAGCAGCTATGTATTCAGCCTCAGCTGTAGAAGTTGACACAGATTGTTGCTTCTTGCTATACCAAGAAACTAACCTTTGTCCAAGAAACTGGCAGCTTCCTGAGGTGCTTTTCCTATCCACTCTGCATCCAGCATAATCAGTATCAGAATAACCAACCAGATTGAACCCTGTGTCCTTAGGATACCATAATCCCAAGTTAGAAGTGCCCTTCAGATATCTAAAGATCCTTTTTATTGCAATCAAATGTGATTCCTTTGGATTTGATTGAAACCTTGCACACAAGCATGTAGCAAACATGATGTCTGGCCTACTTGCAGTGAGGTAGAGTAGAGAACCAACCATGCCTCTGTAGACTGAGATATCTACTCTCTTGCCTTTAGCATCTTCATCCAATTTAGTGGCAGTGGCCATGGGTGTCTTGGTAGGTGAACAATCTTCCAAGTCAAACTTCTTCAATAAATCCTTGATGTACTTGGTTTGACTGATAAAGATACCATCCTTCCTCTGACTGACTTGCAACCCTAGAAAGAATGTCAACTCTCCCATCATACTCATCTCATATCTGCTCTGCATGAGTTTAGAGAATTTCTCACACAGTTTCTCATTTGTAGAACCAAAAATGATATCATCCACATAGATTTGAACTAGGATCATATCATCACCATGCTTCTTGTAAAACAGTGTCTTGTCCAATGTGCCTCGAGTGAATTGATTTTCAAGAAGGAATTGTGATAAAGTATCATACCATGCTCTTGGAGCTTGCTTAAGTCCATACAATGCTTTAAGCAATCTGTAGACAAATTCTGGGAAATGTGGATCCTCAAAGTCAGGTGGTTGTTGCACATAAACCTCTTCTTCTAACTCACCATTTAGAAATGCACTCTTGACAACCATTTGATAAACTTTAAAGTTTGAATGAGCAGCAAATGCCAAGAATATTCTAATGGCTTCCAATCTAGCAACAGGGGCAAATGTCTCATCATAATCAATGCCTTCCTGTTGAGAGTATCCTTTTGCAACCAGCCTTGCTTTGTTTCTTATTATTACACCATCTTCATCCATCTTATTCTTCAGAACCCATTTTGTTCCAACAATGGTTCTATTCTTTGGTGCAGGCACAAGTTCCCATACTTTGTTCCTTTCAAATTGATTCAGCTCCTCTTGCATGGCAATAATCCAATCTGGATCCAACAATGCATCATCAAGTTTCTTAGGCTCAACTTGTGATAGAAAACATCCATAGAGGCACTCATTTTGAGTTGCTCTCCTAGTCCTTACTCCTGCATTAGGATCTCCAATGATTTGCTCTGCAGTGTGTGATCTATCCCATTTCCTTGAGTGTTCAGCCTGATTTCTCATTCTTGATGTTGCTTCATCATCCTCATCATGGTCATCCTCATTTCCTCCCCCTGTGAAGTTGCCATTACTCACAAGTGTGTCTTGGATGCTTGTTTCTCCACTATTGATTGGCACAAATTCTTCTCTTGTATCATTATTCACTTGAGTTTGTTGAGCTTGAGTTTCAACTCCAGTTTCAGTCTCTTCATCAGAATCATCTAGATTATCAAACTTCAATGGATCTTTGTCTTCATCATTGGCTTCTTCTAGTCCAGGTAGTTTGCTGTCATCAAATGTTACATCCGTGCTTTCCATAACTTTCTTTTGACTGATGATATAAACCTTGTATGCAATTCTTTCCATAGAATAGCCAAGAAAAATTCCTTCAAATGCTTTTGCATCAAACTTTCCAACATATTCAGAATTATCCTTAAGTACAAAGCATTTGCTTCCAAAAGTATGAATATACTTTAGTGTAGGCTTCTTTCCAGTCATCAAGTTGTAAGGTGTCTTTCCAGTGTTTTTGTTGATGAGGGTCCTGTTCTGAATATAGCATGCAGTGCTCACAGCCTCAGCCCAAAAACATGTAGGCATTTTTGCATCAAGTAACATTGTTCTAGCAGCCTCAATTAGAGTTCTATTCTTTCTCTCAACAACTCCATTTTGTTGTGGAGTCCTTGGAGCTGAGAATTGCTGAGAAATGCCATTCTCTTTGCAGAATGCTTCAAGTGTGGCATTTCTGAACTCTGTTCCATTATCACTCCTCAGTGCAATCACACTTGCATCGTTTGCCTTTGCTTCCTTGTCAACTTTCTTTATATGCTCAATAATTACTTGTGGAGCCTCATCTTTTGATGCCAGAAATTCCACCCATGTATACCTTGAAAAATCATCAACCATTACCAGGGCATACTTCTTTCTTCCAAGTGACATTATGTTGACAGGCCCAAACAAATCCATATGGATAAGTTGTAGTGGCTTGGTTACAGACGTCACTGTCTTTGACTTGTGGCTTGATCTCTTCATTTTTCCTTTTTGACAAGCCTCACACACTCCTTCTTGGCAGAATTCAAGTGTGGGCATGCCTCTCACTAACTCTCTTTTGACTAGAGAATTAATGGCCTTGAAGTTCAGGTGTGATAGTTTCTTGTGCCACAGCCAACAATCTTCATTTGATGCTTTTGAGTAAAAGCAACAAATTTTGTCCTTGTTTGCAGAGTCCATATTGGCTACAAACAGGCTTCCCTTCCTTACTCCAGATAGAGCAAAATCACCAGTCTTCTTGTGGGTGATCAAACATTCATCTTTGTCAAAATTCACTTTGAATTCTCTATCAGTAAACTGACCAACACTTAACAGATTATGCTTGAGTCCCTTGACTAGTGCTACATCTTCAATGATGACATTTCCAACTTTCAGCTTGCCATATCCCAATGTGTTACCCATGCTGTCATCTCCAAAAGCAACCATTGGGCCAGCCTTTTCCTCATACTGTGATAGCAGGGCCATATCACCAGTCATATGATTTGAGCATCCACTGTCCAAAATCCACATGACCTTCTTTTCACTTTCTTTGCCCTGCAACCACAAAGGTATTACTTTTCCTTTGGTACCCAAACAAGTTTGGGTCCATGTGACTTAGAGACAGTTTTATCATAAACAACATGCTTGTCAACTTTCTTAGTGTTAGTCTTCTTGTCACTGTTGGAAGTCTTAGAACCTGAGGTTTTAGACTTAGGTGACAAAGGTACCTTCCTAGCTTTAGGAGGACTTGAAGACTTTGACCTTGTGTAGTGTGTGTGAGAATTGTGACTGATACAACCATCAATGAACTGCCTTCTTAAATTAAAACAACTAGTCATAACATTCATATTGCATGGCATACAGTCAAATTTATCACAGAAGGGTGCATCTCTATGACTTAGAGGCACAGAACAATCATAGAAAGGTTTAGACACACTACCAACAGGTTTCTTGCATGCATGAGTTAGATGATTGGTACTGAAACAGTTCTGACAAGTTTTCCTAGGGGCATTAGGCATATAAGCATAGTTGTTATCCTTGTTAATCCCTAACTTGCCATTTCTGTTCTGTTTCTTTTTAGTCACTTCCTTTTCTGATTCACTCTTCCCAGCTGAGACAAACTTAACAAACTTCTTAGGTCTTGGCCTATCAACTACTGGCTTCTTGGTCTTTGACTTGACACTCTCACCCTTAGAGGATGCTTGCTGTTCACTAGATTGTGCCTCATCCTCATCATTCAACATTTGCTTGATGAGTAAGGCATCCTCATCAATTTCAAATGTTGATTCCTTAAAAATTGGATTTTCAGTTTTTCTCAAAATGTGAGGCACTTTCTCATGAACAGCTGTGTCCTCTTCAATGACAGCATAGCCTTTCCTTTGCTTGAGAGAGTCATAGTCAAGTCCAATAGCTGCTTTGGGTTTAGCTTCAATTTTCTCACAGTAGGATTGCACTAAACCAGATGATTTCTTGAAAGTTTTAAGTTTGAATTCATTCTCAGCTAATTCGTCCCTAAGAGCCTTCTCTACTTGACTAGCACATAGAACCTTGTTCTTCAAATATTCAACTTCTTTCTTAAGGTTTTCTACTTGCATAGTAGTTAGCTCAAGTTCCTCATTCTTTTTGGTTAATATTTCATTTCTAGTAGACAGTTTAGTAATCTCCTCATTAGCAGCAGTCATACTAGTATGAATATTAAACATTTCAACAGATAATTGTTCAATCATGCATTTGTATTCAGAAACAGACATGTCTATAGTAGTGAGAGATGGTACCTGAGAATCAGATGAAGATGAGTCATCCTTGGAGTTGGCCATCAAGGCATAATTGCAGAATTCTTGTTCCTCTTCATCACTCTCAGAATCATCCCAACACTTCCCTTCAGCTATATAGGCCTTACCATGTGTCTGCTTTTTCAGAAGGGCCTCATACTTAGCTTCTAGCTCAAGATAATCTCTATCCTTCTTTTTAGGCTTCTTGCATTCACTGGCAAAATGCCCTAGGTCATTGCATCTATAACACCTTACAGATGACCTATCCACATAACCGGTTTTGAACTTATTTCTGTTTGGTTTCACAGGTGCCTTGTTCTTGTTGGGTGAATGGTTTTGAGTTTTGGGTTTGAAGGGTTGATTTCTTTTAAATCTAATGTTTGGAAATTTTCTGGCCATGAAGGCATATGAGGTATTTTCCATCCCATCAAGTTCTTCCAGAGTGTAAAACTCTTCTTCTTCCTCCTTTTCCTCAACAGGTTCACTCACCCCAGCTTCAGTTTCTTCATCATCTGCCACCTCCTCTATCCTTAGTTGGCTTGTAGATGCTTCTAGGTCCAGAATGGATTTGTTGACAATCAAGGCACATGATGTGTTTATCATCCTACCTTGGTTGGCTTGGATAGCCCTTTTCTGAAGCAACTCAAGTTCATGAGTCTTTAGGACTCCATAGAGCACATCATAGGTGACTTTGTTCAAATCTCTCTCTCTTAGAGAAATGACTCTTTGCTCCAGATGATTTGGTGAAGACAACAGAAATTTCATATTTAGCTCCTTGGTGCTGTAAACCTTTCCATTCATCTGCAACTCAGTAACTAGCTTGTGAAACCTTTCAAACATTTCAGTGATGCTTTCCTTAGGTTGTGCCATGAAAGCTTCATACTGTGTGACCAGTATCTGTTTCCTGTTTTCCTTGACCTCATCAGTCCCTTCACACAACACCTCAATGTGATCCCACATCTCTTTAGCAGACGTGCATGATGCAATGTTTGCAAACATTGACATATCCATGGAATCAATGATAAGCAACATGAGGTGGCTGTCTAGGGCAACCTTCTCCCTTTCTGACTCTGTCCACTTTGATGGATCCTTGGCCTCATAAGATCTTGGGATAGTTGTGGTTCCAACAGTCTTCTCTGGTATCTCTTGTTGTGGAACAAAAGGACCATTCTTGAGAATCTCAGGATACAAGGGATGAGAGGCTTTAATGAATAACATCATCTTTATCTTCCAGAGGTTGAAGTTGTCTTTATCAAACTTAGGGACCTTCACCGTTCCTGTAGTCTTTGGTGTATTCGAACTCATGATCGTTTCTCTGTTTTTGAATAAACAGCCCTCTCTGATACCACTTGTTGAGTATTGAATACCGTAAAAGAATACAGAGGGGGGGTGAATGGATTCTTGAACTTTTCTTGGATTGAGTCTATGTAGCAGATAAGTGCCTGTGTGTGTAGAAATGAAGGTGCGGATAAATAAACAACACAAGACACAATATCACTTTAATCTAATGTATTATTAGATAAAGGTTGCTACAATCTGTGAATACAAATGGTAGTATTCTCAGCTTCGTTTTTCTCAGAGAGATATGGCTTACAGTGTATGAAAAACTTGACTCACAAAAGTTACTAAGTTATGAAGTGAGGCTGTGTCCTTATAGAACATGGATACAGCCTACTTACTGCAAATAAGGTAGCTAAACAAATTACTTTCTAGTCTGTCTATCCTTTTTGAGTAAGTGTCCAAACGGTTACAGATTTGACTTTGTAAAGCCTGTTTAGATCCACTTCTTTAGCTCCTTGTCTCTCCTATATCTCTCCAAGCTTCCTTGTAGGCTTTCCAGAGCACGTTACAGATTGTGGTCCATAAAGTGCATTGGCTTGTTGCAGGTTTCTGACTTGTACAATTTCTTCAATATTTTGTCTCCAAGAATGTATTCGAGAAGTGACTAAGTAAGTGATTCGAGAACTAGAATTGACTTGATCGATAACTCTGAGTTCTCGAATACTGTTATAATGACATATCGAACCACTTCTCGAATAGCTCTTTTCCATCAGGATTCCTTGAGTTGTCGAATAGAACATTTGACTTATCGAATCCTCGAGTTGTCGAATAGCTTTCTGAGTCCTTGAGATATCGAATGGAACTTTGACTTGTTGACTCTTTGAGAACTCGAATACCATCTTGACTTGTTGACTTCTTGAGTTCTCGAATAGAGTAGTAGACATATCGAATCCCTGAGATATCGAATGAGATATCGAACAGTGTTATCAGAGATATCGAATAGTGTCTTGAGATATCGAATCTCTGACTTCTCGAATGCTGGACTTCTCGAATAGACAAATATACTTCTCGAATTGGTACTTAGGCAAATTCTTCATTTCTTCAAATCCCAACTGTGATTATTTGACAGTCTTTAACTCCTTGCTTGAGGCATGAACCTTGGAACTTCTTTCAAGCATTATTCTAGACTCTATTTGTACAGTTACACAACTAGGATTTGATGCCTATTACAAGTACAATACAAACAGAAACTCTACAACTAGAGGTTCCCTCAGCTAAGAGGTCATGTAAGTAATGCAAAGCATTACAAACAATTAGGCTTGTTATTAGATGTATACAGGCATGCCTCTGTAACTAACATTTAGTTTTCTAAAGAGTTTAGATGTATCAAACTTCAGTAAATTTATCTAATCCTGATAGACCGCAAGTTCTTAATGTGGATTTATCATCACACTTGCTAAAGAGTGAAGAGGTTTGTCTTTCTAATACCACTGTTTTTATGTGAATATATATTCAACATCATTATATTTTAGAAAGTAAACTTTCGGAACTCATCCATAAACAGAATAGAATAGAAAGTACCACTGTTTGTAGGCATATCATGGATATGAATTGCACAAATAGAACCAGGACAAATAGAATCATGGATATGAATTGCCATATTATGGTTTTTTCTTCTCCATCAGGTTTCTGAGCTTACCTAATTGTTGGAAAAAACTTATAGCATGTGTCTTTAACTAGAAGAAGTAATTTTTCATGTTCTAAATGTATGCAAGTTAATGGGGGAACTAAAAATGAGAAAGTGAATGGCAATTGATAGGCATGAATGCACTCTGTTCAAATCATAGCGTTATATGCAATAAAAATTTATTTGGATTACTGTATAGCCATGTTTTTGTAGCTTGGTATTTTTTTGTGTGGATTTAATGTTATATTTCAATCTAGGATGAAGCTTTGGAATCTTGGGTTTTAAGGTAAAAAAATTGTAAGTTGTTCTAATTAACGGTCAAAAAGAAGAGGACTTCTAATAATTTCCTGACAAATTTTTTTATTCCAAATCTTGGAGTGGCAAGTACTCATAATGTTATTAATATTCAAGCTTAATTCATTTGCTCAAGTACTAACCTGTCTTTTGGCTTACTAGAAAGTTGAGCGGACATAATTTTTATATGCAGTACGTTTGCCCAGACACAGTTAATATTACTTCAGTTGAAATTTCTGTGACATTATTGGTGAAATAGCAAGAGAGAGCGAGAGAGATAACCCGAAAGAGACAAGATAGATGAGAGAGATAGATACAGGGGGTTTTAAACGGGAAATACTCGACGAATGAATCAGAAGTATAATATTACTAGCAGATGCTTACTCAAGTAGATCCATGAAATAATCAGAAGCAGGAATCGGACATGATGCTATAGTATAGTAAGGACCTAAAGCCCAATACTCGAAGAAGGAAGGATACAAGTACAACTATGGTCTGTTTTATATATTTCCCAAGGTAAGCATAATATTTTTCATCGATGCTATTTCAGTCATCTATAAATAAAATTAATATGTTGTACGTTATGTGCATCATTTTGCAATGACTGAGGTGTATCTTCTAGCTAGGATTACACCTTTATAAACCATGGTTAAAGGATAACATAGCAATATTTATGATACCCTATAACTGGAATTATTTTGAGATTGTTTGAAGTTGAAACCAGTGATAACTTGACCTCTTAAAATGGGCGAGTTTGGAAAGATTCATATTCTATTTGCTATATTTTATATTTCTATATTTTCGGATGGAAATTAGTGAAACATTCCACCAAATAGGAGTCGGGAGTTGATCCTTGAACCACACTTACTCTATAATAATTTTTTTTTAACAATGTCCATCATAAAACATAATAGCCATTTAGGTTCTTTTAAGTTTGATTCTTTTGGTCTTGAAATAAAGTTGCCAAGTATATTTTCTTTGGTTTGCTTAGAGATGATATGACCAGATTTGTAGCCTTATAAATGTCAATTCTTCAAAAAGTAATAGTTGGGTATAGTACAACATATGAATACTTTACCAATGTCAAATAGTATGTATTTCAGTTTTGACCGGTCTATAATGATAGTAAAAAAATTACGATTTATGAATTTATATGCCTTCAATAATATAGATTCGTTTTTTTAAGCAATTTTTTTAATATGAAACTAAGAGTTTTTTACTATCTGTGTTTATAGGTTTGGTCAGTGCTTACCCACCAATCTCTGCTTTATTGTTGAAAGCTGCCACATTGTGAGAGATCTTTCTGCATTCTCAATCACGACCTTTCCTTCCATAACTGAAACACATGACTTGGTGGCCGGTTGGGTATCCAAGTCGGTTCTAATGAAGTCATTATCAAAGGGTGTGTGCTGGATTTTTTCAATTTTTCCAATTATAGATTGAAGAGCAAATGAAAGTTGTTGTCAAGGAAATGATTTAAGGAAGGCGGATCTTATCGTAAGCTCGGATATTTTTGGAAAAAAATCCTATTCATGAAATCTAATTATTACAAAGAGAAAAATGGGCCTGAGGTGTCCTCAGGGTCCTCTACTAAGGATATAACATATTTCTACTTATAAAGTAAGGGCCCCTGCGGGGCATTTTTGTAATTATAATTTTTTTTTCAGTCATTTACATAAATACCCTCTCATTTGTATTATACATGTTTTAACCTCAGAGTTCTCTCCTAAGGTCATCCTCGAACTTGAAACCCTTATTACAAATTTATTCTAACATATATGATGATATTAGTTTAAACACATTTATAGAACTTACTTTTAAAAATAATAATTTTAACATAAATACATGTACAGAGTCTATTTATTTAAAAAATTAATTAACAATTCTAATTTATTATACTAAATTGTTGACCAACCAAAATTTTAATATTTCGATTTGAATGATAAAAAAGTGTAATATATTTTTATTTATTTATATTGAAAGGAATGTAGCATGCTTATTTAATGAATTGGAATTTTTAATTAAAGGTAAATAAAATTCTCATGGGTGGGAATAAAATGAAAATTTAATATTTTATTTATTTAAAAAACTAATTCTTATTAGCCCATTTCAACTAAAATATATCATTTTTTCTGTTTTTTTCTACTTAAATTTCTTTTTTTTTCTAGAAATATAATGGGCTACATTAATTTCTTATTTTCTAAAAACTATGAGCAATTTTATTTAGTAAAATATCATAATTAAATTATAATTATTATATACTAATCAATTACCTTTTTCACATAAATCATATCATATTCACGTTACCTTTCTATTTTCTCTAACTAAAATCTATCTTTTTCCAATAATATCACGGGCGGTTCTATTTAATAAAATAAACTAATAACATTATAATATTATTAATTAACCGATTACTTTTTTCAGCTAAAACGTATCATCTTTTCTATATTTTCTAACTAAAATTCCACTTTTAACATAGTTTCTATATTTTCTATATTATAATATTATTTCTATATTTTCTATATTATAATATTATTTCTGAATGAATTTATAAAAATTATCTTTAGTTACTATTTATATATTTGTCCTTTTTTTAAATATAGTATATGACTCACTATGTTAACATATTTTTTCTTATTTAAGATTAAAATTTAGAAATAAATAAAAATATGGACAATAAAATTAACTACAAATTTTTAAAGTATATAATTTTATTTTTTTATCATTTTATTGAATAACTAACATAATTTTAAAACCTATAAAAAGTAAAAATAAATAACCTTTTTTATATAAATTAAATTTAAATTTAATAAATTTTAAAAATTGTAAAAATATAATATTAAGTTAATTTTTTTTTTTAATTTCCCCAATATTGTTGATTCACGAAAATACTTTCTATTTTTTGAAAATATATATAGATAGAAAATAATTTCTTATTTGATTATTCAATTACTTCATAAGAAAGAATATTGCTTTTTTAGTTCAGAAAAACATATTTGTTCATTTAATCAATAATAAATCGTACACATAATCAATATACAACAAATATACAAGGAAGCTACCAAGCAAATAAATATACAATTCAATGACATTTACAAGATTGCTGATGAGTGTTAACCTTCACGATATTTTAAATTCAAAATTTGTAATTCTCACTTTAAAATGATGTAAATTAAATAATCTTAATTAAAATGTAAATGTATGAACATATATTCATCATTTTAATTTCACTATATATTTATTAAGTGAGATACTCATGAAAATTAAATTTAAAAAAAAGTCCTAAAATTTTCAACAAATCTCATTCTTTTATTTAGATCAAGAAAATGGTAATTATAAAAAGAGTTCTAAAAGTTCGATTAACAAATATCCAAGTACATAAAATAGGCAATTTTAAGTGATAAAAATTCTTTACATGTCTTTTATTAAAATAAAATTTATTCAAAAAAATTGTTTAAAAATTCATATATCAACTATAAACACATTTTTTTTAAAAAAAAACTATGTTTCTAACATTTATTTGAACAAGTATCGATTGAAATCTTGACATATTTTTATTAAAATATTACATTCAATTTTTTTAGCATATCTTTTTTCTGTGTGTATTTAAGAAAAAAACTCGATAAAATTTGATAGCAACAAATAAAACTCAATTTTTTTGTACAAATAAAAGACTTTCGTTTTGTTCGATATTTTGATGTCATTTGTTATAGTTTCATTTAGACTCCACGAGTATTTTGAATTTATGCATTTGGTAGGATTTATGGATTTTATTGGATTAACGTAATTTTTCAACTATAAAAATATATTAGTCCCAATAACATAATTTTCCATTTTTGTTCACGAGCTTAAATGATTTTATTAAACCAAAAAAAATATCAATGTCCGAGAAACACGAACGAGATTAGGAAGGTGAACACAATTATACTACAATAACATCAAAGTCAATATTTTCATTTTAAAAAGTTTTACATTGTGAAATATTTCTCTTAGATTGAAACGGAATTTTTTGAATAATGTAACTCTAGCAAATTATGTACTTTAAAAATAATCAGCGCCCGCTCGCAGAACGCGGGCAAAGAAAATTAGTACATAATCCACCATATTCCGTATTCAACTTACTCATAAAAAGTATTTCCATAATAAGAATATATATATATATATATATATATATAATAAGATATACATTTCATTGTGATCAATTGAACTAAATTATCATACGTATTTTTAAAATTAATTTTTCAGCACATTGTTTTTCTTATAATTATTCTACTCTTTGAGTTACCTAGGAATTTTTTAACTATCATTGATTTAGAAAATATATTTATTTACACATTCTTTTATGCAATAATTTTTCTAATCTTTTATCATGGAATTTTTTTTATTTATTATTAATTGAAATTAACATTATATAATACAAACATGTTTTACCTTAATAGAATTATAATTCACATACTTGAATATATGCCAAAGACATGTAAAAGATTTTTACATTATTATGCCAAAGACATGTAAAATGCTCAAATTTATATGTACATAAGATTTATTTTACTTTTAATACTATATTAACTTAAATAACATTTTTAAAAGTTTGACAAAAATTATGATGTCGCAAGATATTTTAAAAAGTATTAAACTATGCAATTTAATAAATTACATTTATATCAATCCGAAATTGTCAGTTATAATTTGCTAAAAAATTAAATTATAAAAATATTCAAATAATTAATTTCAAGTTGAAAATAGTAATTTTTCAAATTATACATAATTAGGAGATATATTAATTACATATTATTTCTTTTTTCAGTTACAACATTAATTAAACAATACTTAATTTTGTAAAAATAATACACACAAGTAAAATCAATAGATTTGGAGGATGAAAGGACTAATCAAAAGATTTTGTAACCATCATTACCAACACTCTTTACTTGCATGAAACATTGGAATATGTAAAGTTCATTTAACACGCACACGACTTTAAACTTGGTTATACGTTGAATATATTGCTTTATTAATTCAGACAACTCCACTTATATATCTGCGTCTTTCTACATTCCATGCAAATCAAAATAGTCATTTCTCAAACTCTGTAGCAAACACTGTCTTTTCATTTCAATAAGCAAATGGCAATTATCTTGAATGTTAGATTAGAGGTCATTGCTATAATATCCTCACATTTGATTTTTGAAATGAATCGTTTCTCCTGTTTTACAAAGTTGTTGATGATTTGGGAACGAAATCAACTAAGATATTATGTGAAGTTTGTATTGGAGTCTCTGGATTGGGACAGGTTGTATCATTATCACCATCATCGGATGGAGGTTACTCGCGACCAGTTCCTGAGCTTGGTATCTTATTTTGTTAGGCACAATATAAACCAAGCAATGTTCCTGAACTCAACTCGGAATCTTCTGATGAATGTTAATGTTCAACACCATCTCAGTGTTTTATCAATGTTATCTGGTACCCTTTTTTCATCTCATTTTTCCTTCTTTTTTTTAAAGCAATTTACAAACCATCTGAGATAGATAATACTGCAAATGAAATGCTCTTTTTTATCAACAACAATCCAGTGCGTTTAAAAGTGGAAGAAATGATGAACTTGATCAGAGACATGTATGATAATCTATTTGAGATTGATCATCTATTGCCTCCATTTAAGTTTTGCTCCAAAGCTAGAAACCTTATTCCATTCAATCGATTAGATGGACCACCGCTTGAAGAGGATATGCGGAATTCTCTTTGCACTTATTCAGTTCAAGGGAACTACAGGGAGGATGATAGTTTCTGGAATCAAAGACTACACAAGCGAAACATATGGAACTCAAAATGCAAGAAGTGTGACCTACAACTCATTGATTAAAAGTTTTATCAACTAAAATGTTGTTCTTTTTGTTGTTTATACAATGATAAGTAGAAACCTGTTCTTTTGGTTATCTCACATTTGTGCCTTTATACATCATAGCATATAATGTATTTCCAGAAACTAAATTAGAATGACCAACAAATCTAACCATTATTATAGGCAATGAAAAACAGACACTGCAGAATTTTTTTTATATGCAAATCACAAAGTTAGAATAGACTAAGGTGTCTTATTGATATGTACATACCGATCACCATACTTAAATGAATACTTTCATTATATACATTGCATTTCTTAGTTTACGTCTACAAGTAATACATAATCAAGGACTACATATTACTACTGAAATCCATAATTCTTGCACGTAGTTCTGCTCTCTGTTCTCCCATTTCTTCCGCTTTTTTTTTTCAAGTCATTCATCTTTTTGTGCCATTCATCCTGAAAAGTTTGGAATGTATGTATAATTTCATCCATATTTCCACCGAGTGAAGTACATGAATTATAAAAAAATCTTCGAGGATTTTCCCGATAGGAAGCAGCAAATTCTACAGATGTTTGTGATGATTCTCCAGATGTAATATGCTAGTCTCCTTTCAAAACATCAATCAAGTCCCTGATAAAACACATTCAATAAGTTATGCAAATCATGAAAAACTTTACAATTTGAATATTTATGTAAGAAACTATACAAAGTTTAGTAAAATGTAGATTATAGGCTGCTTTACCCATACTGAACTTCAAGCCCAATGGTATGAGCAAACAATTTAGATTGTCTATCTTCCATACTTTTAAAAAACATCTGAAAACTGATATTTGCTGCATGTAGATCATCATTCAATTCTGCAAAATTTAGAGTTAACTGATTCAAGTCATTGACCAACATGTTTTTCATGTCTACGAACCTTTTCCTCTTCCTGTTTCTTGAAGTCATATTTGTGTGCGTAGAGGAAAAACTGCATTTATTTTGGACAATATATAGAATGTTTTTGACGGTTAACTTATAGTAGTTTTTGAAATAGTTTATTGTTAGAAAAATTGACTACACGTAGATACCAACTGCATGGTAGTTATTTTACTTTCTTAACGTTTACAGTTAATCATATAAGTTCCATATTAAAATTAAAGTTTTTGGAGTTAATTTTTGAAAGAGTAAATTAAATCTTTAAATAATTGTAAATTATTGTAAAAATGGTCTTAAACAAAATTACTTAGGAAATGTACGATAGAAGTGATGTGTACTACTTTACAAAATAATTCCGTTTTAAAGTAGAAACACAAACTAAATTAACTACGTCCTGGAAAACCGATGTCAAATAATAACCCAGCTTCATTTTCCATCAATGTGAATTCTAAAGCTTCGTTCATCTTCAGTTTATTCTATGTAAAGGTGTATATCTTATATTAAAGGATGTGTTTTACTATTAGGATACTAATCAATCTTAATATTAAAAAAAAACCAATAATCACAATTAATATAAAGTTAGGTACCTTTTTGTATTTTATAAATTAGTATCTTCAAAAGTCAAATTTATTTTTAAAAAATTAATTCCAAAGTGCTCACTACAATCCAAAGTACACATCATTATTTCCTTGAATTTGTCAAGTTTTAAAAAAATTCGCTCAAATTAATTTCAGCATCAGGATTCTCAACGGACCAAACACATCTATAGTGAAATACTTCTACTCCGTACGTATTATTTATTAGTATTGAATAATTAGTAATGGTTGCAATATTATTCAATAAGTTTATTTCTATCCATCAAATTTCTTTTTAAAATATGTAATTATGATAGTCGACGAGTATCGATGGTTAATTATGTAATTAATATAGTAATTAAATGAA
The DNA here is from genome assembly GCA_037693485.1 of Kitagawia praeruptora. Taxonomy (NCBI): domain Eukaryota; kingdom Viridiplantae; phylum Streptophyta; class Magnoliopsida; order Apiales; family Apiaceae; genus Kitagawia; species Kitagawia praeruptora. Next base: position 3,967,920 of record CM075347.1, read on the forward strand.
AACAAAAAAAAAGACCCGTGTGCGTAGCACGGGCATGAATACTAGTGTTTATTAACAACATATTTGTCTCCCAAGAATGTTTACAGCGTAGGTGAAGCTTGAAATTATGCATAGATTGAGAGTGGATAAAGGGAAAGAGCAGAGACTCGTTTTAATTATGAGGGCAATTGTCGAATTTCATATGAGTTTGCATCTGTGTAATTTGTAAATATTCTAAAATTTGAATTTTGATTTTGGCTTAAATACATGCATTGATGCAGATTGCATACATTTGTTTTTCTTTGATTCAAATGCTTATAAACATTTGTGTTGTAATGACCGATGCATACATTTAATTAGGCATTTAGCAAAAAACAAATACATATAATTAGGCATAGACCATTATACCCTTAGCAACTTTAACGGCGCCTGATGTAGGGATGACAATTTGTACCGACCCGATGGATACCCGATCCATTTCGACCCGAAAGGGTCCAACCGAACCCGAAATTTTCGGGTTTGAATTCGGGTTTGGGTTTGATTTTTAAACCCGAATCAATTTCGGGTCGGGTTTGGGTTTTGGCAATACCGACCCGAACCCGACCCGAAAACCCGAAACCCGTATCAAACCCGATCCGAACCCGAACCCGACCCGAAACCCGAACTAATATATATTATTATTTCTATTATTTTATACATTATATTTAATATTTAATATATATTATCTATTATTATATATATTTAATATTTAATATGTATTAAAAATTAAAATATTTTATATATTTATGTTTATATTATTTTTAATATAAAAAATATTTTTTTTTTCGGGTTTTGGTTCGGGTTTCGGGTACCCGAAACCCGTTTAGTATCCAACGGGTTCGGGTTCGGGTTTATAATTTCGGGTTTTTTCGGGTTTTTTCGGGTTCGGGTTCGGTCAAAAATTCGGGCGTTTCGACCGACCCGATTGCCATCCCTAGCCTGATGTAATTGACAGAAAGCAATCAGATGATTAAAAATATATAATTTGGCAACTTAAGTGCTGTAAATTATATACAAACCATTTTTGTGCAAAATGAATTTATTTGAGGCCACTAAAATGCAATTAAGTCATTTTAATTTATTGTATTGTAATTTTGTTGAAATAAGCTTGTGTTCATGTTATTGGTAGTGCTGAAATTACTTTACCAGCAGTAACAAATTTAAGGAGGAAGCAAGCGATAGTGGAACCGAGCAATTCAGCAATCCAGTAGAAGAGACCAGTAATGATGGTGATGTTAATTGCCTCCGACGGCTAATCCGAGGGTGACAGCTGGATTCAAATGGCCACCTGAGATGTTAGTCGTCGTGGACACTCCCACAAATAGAGCAATGCATGAGCTATAGATTTTGCTACCAAACCTACAGGGTCCAATGCTACATCAGCTGTGAGATGCACTGCAATTTCATAACCACAAAAAGTCAAAGAAGAAGAATGAATCTCTTGAATTGCTAAAACAAACAAAATTTAATCATAAAATACGATCGCATCATTTTTTGCAAAGACACAGAGCCACAGAGGAAAATGTAAGTTCTAAATCCAGGGTTTTCGCGAAAACAACTCCTGTCCCGGGGGTTATACTTTTTCGGAATTAAGGATGACAAGGCAGATGGATATTTGGTGGACAAAGTTCTTGATAAAACAGGCATGAAGGGTACAGGTAAATGGACGGTTCAGCAAGCTGCTGAGCTGTCTATTACTGCTCCAACTATTGCCTCCTCTCTGGATTCGAGATTCCTCAGTAGGTTGAAGGATGAAAGGGTTGCAGGCAGCTACACAAGTCTTCAAAGCAGGTGGAGTAGGTGACATCCTTACTGACCAAACCGTGGATAAGAAGAAGCTGATTGACGATGTCAGACAAGCACTTTATGCATCTAAAATATGTAGTTATGCTCAGGATATGAAATTGATCTGTGCCAAGAGTATTGAGATAGGATGGGGATTAACCCTCGGGGAGCTTGCCAGGATATGGAAGGGTGGTTGCATCATCCGTGCCATATTTTGGGACCGAATTAAGCAAGCTTACTGTTGGAAGCCCATCACCTGTGGGCCGAACCAAAGGCCCGATGTCACCAGTCGGGACAAACCCCAATAATGTTCATCCCATCTACTAGCAACAACATTGAAGACATGGACTCTTCCAAACGTGGGACACGTCTTCCCACTCATCCCACTCTCTGGTTGTTCGGGAACAACCAACCGAGAGATATAAGCACAACAGTCAGGTTTGAATAGACACTTAATCATTTTTTACACAAACAACATAGGTTCTCTACGTCAATTATATTCTTCCAAAAGTCGACTGACTTATTCTCACACCGGAGGTGAATCGGGGGGCCAAACCCTCGCATTCTTCTTCATTGCAGGTCCGATCGAATTGAGGCCCAGTAGAAATCCAGTCATAACATTTGGCGCCGTCTGTGGGAACGTAGAGATATACTTGTGGTTAAAAACCTACCAACAGCTATGACGAATGAAGAAAACCTAAACACTGAAAACCATACCCTCTCTCCCCCGCATGAAACGTCCACGCGTCGTCTCCCTCCTGTTACCCCAAGGCTACTGGCATTCGAAGAAGAAGGGGACATACCATCCCCCGAAGAGCAACGAGAGATGCTCTTGAAGTGGCGAGAGTAGCAGAAAGCCAAGGGAAAAAAGAAAGAAAAGGAGAAAGAAATGGGCAACAAGGACTCAGAAAGATCGGCCAAGCAAAAGGAGGCTGACCGTTTGAGGTTGCAGGCCCTAAAGCTCCAGAGGGAAGAGATTGAGTTACAGGAAAAGGCGTTGAGGGAGGCCTTGGAGGCCGAAGACTCAGAGCCTGAGAATCGAAGGGACAAGAGGACCAGAGACGATGAAGATGAGTCATGGAACTCTGAATCGTACTCTAGAAGATCTCGATCGAAGGTAGTTTACTCCTCCGATTCGGAAGATGAGGGACCTCATACGGATGACAGAATCCGAAAAATTGAAAAATTCATGTTCGGGGAGAGAAAGGTCAGCCACGAGCCCGTGGTGACTGAGGATATTGAACAATACCGCCCACCTCCGGGTAGACAGTTTCCTAAGATGCACGAGTTCAATGGGAAGGGTGACCCCGAAGACCATTGTGAGAAGTACGAATCTCTCATGATTAGTATAGGCCACGAGCCCGTGGTGACTGGTATGCTTGATTCTAACTCGCCACCCGGAGGTATCTGCCATAGACATATTCTGTGATTCTCAACTTATAGTGAAACAAGTTTTGGGGGAATTTAAAACTCTTAACGAAAGAATGGCATCATACAGAAAAATTACCTCAGAACTATTGCAAAACTTCGCAACATGGACCATCAACAACATCGACATATCTAACAATAAATGGGCAGTTGCCTTGTCAAAATTGGCCACCTCGGAAGCCTCAAGTACCTCGGAGCCTATATACTTCAGAGAGCTTCACGAGCCGTCAATAGTTCGAAAAAAGGTTCTCTGCGTGACAACTCAAGAAGATTGGCGGACTCCAATTATTAAATTTATTCAAGGAACTCATGAGGAGTTGGATAGGAAAGAAGCAAGAAAGATGGCCATAAGGGCAAAGCATTATTGCTTAATTGACAATAAACTCTTCAGAAGAGCTCTAGTCGAGCCGTTACTCAAATGTGTTGATCAAGACGAAGCAAAAATAGTCATGGTCGATGTACACTCAGGAATTTGTGGCGGGCCATTTGATCGGGAAAAACATGGCATTAAAAATCATGAGGCATGGGATCTATTGGCCCACGATGCGCCAGGACTGTGAGGAGTTCACGAGACGATGCGAACCATGTTAGAGGTACGGGTTCGTGAAACGAAGACCTTCAGTTCCTTTTAATCCAACAACGACTCCTTGTCCATTCTTCATGTGGGGCATTGATCTGGTGGGGCCGCTACCAAAAAGCTCTAAACAATGCCAGCTCATAATCGTGGCAGTCGATTACTTCACAAAATGGGTAGAGGCGAGACCTCTAGCAAGGATAAGAGAGATTGAAGCAGTTTATTTTTTTCATGGAACAAATCGTGTTTAGATTTGGAGTACCCAGAGTGGTCATTACAGATAATGGAACACAGTTCACAGGGGAAAAATGGGTCAATGTAATGACCGAGTTAGAAATTTAACATCTCAAAGCCTCGGTGGCATACCCTCAAGCAAACGGCCAAGTGGAAATCACCAATAAGGCAATCCTACAAGGTTTGAAGAAGAGACTCCTTGAGGCCAACAGAAGTTGGGTGGATGAGCTCCCGAATGTATTATGGAGTCTCCGAACTACTCCGAAAGCTTCCAAAGGTGAAACTCCGTTCAGAATGGCATATGGAACCGAAGCGGTACTACCGGTGGAGATAAGTTCTAAATCTCTAAGGATTTAGAAGTTTGACCCCAAGTCATCCGAGGAGGGCCTAAAGCTAAACATCGATCTTCTCGAAGAGCTCAAAAACTCCACGCAGGCCAACGTCTCCAAATATCAAGACAAGGTAGCAGAACTCTACAACTCGAAAGTTAAGCCAAGAAGCTTTCAGGTCAATGACCTTGTATTAAGAGAGGTAGCAGCTTCGATGCCTTCAAAACAAAGTAAACTATCCCCACCATGGGAAGGACCTTATAAGGTCACGAAGGTCATCAATTCTGGCTCCTACCAGCTCGAGCACCTCGACGGGACTCCAGTACTAAATGCCTGGAATGCCATCCACCTCAAGAAGTTCTATCCCTAATGGCTCCTGGTCGAGACCTCAGTAACTCTATATCATTTAAATTAAGGTATGAAGATCCACTTTCAAGTTTTCCTTGTAATCAAGTTGCATTCGTAATTCGTTTGACATAAAAACGAATTACGTTTTAAGTCGACATTTGCTTAAATCTATTTTTAATGAAGTCCATAACTCGGGTTAAATTCTCATATGTTATATTTGTGTGCACCATATGCCATGTCATATTTCATTTATCGAAAGTTACTACGTGTTCCTTAAATTTTCGATTTATAAAAGCATACGCGTACTCAACGCAATCTCCACAAAGAGCTCCATTTTTAATGGAAAAATGATATATAAACTACGCACTAAAGACAAATTTTACGCCAGACCACTAAAGGTAAGATTTCGCCAACAAAGAAAAAGAAAAAAGGTATATTCTATGCCAAAAATGCAAGTGAGAACGACTTTAAATAACTTCACAAAGCTCAAAAGCTTCGTCAAACACCTCCAATTGTGAAACAAAAGGAAAAGTAAAGTTCATCAAATAAAAAGCTTTTCTCCATTTATATTAAAAATCAAGGAAAGTATCTGAATATCGTAAATTCTCCAGAGTCTCCAAGTACAGAAGGAAAGATAAAATCACCAAAAATTCCCCATGTAAAACAAAAAGGTAAAGTTTGCCAAATGACAGAAATTCCTCATTCAAATAATTACTATACAACAACTTAAAAAGCATTAAAAAGCCCAAAAAATAATGCTTTATCAGCATCTCCAACTACAAGAATAAAAATTATGAGAAAAGGTAACACTTCGGTTACCACAAGTAGCTCAAGAAGCTCAAAATCTTCGGAGGCATCGCCAAGATCACCATAAACAAAAATCCTCTCACTCTGAAAACAAAAAGAGTAGAAGACAAAAAAAAGAAAAAAAAAGAGCTATCAAAGCTAATACGTATGTCAAAACTCGCCATTTATAAGGTAAGTCTACGCCAAAATCACATGGTAAATTCACCAAAATGATAAGTGTAAGAACATGTTCTTCCAAACCATATATACTGAAATTCGCCAAACAAATAAGAAAAATGGTAAGCTTATCCTTAAACATGAAAAGGAAAAACTCCAGCTACTCCGTGAAGCTCAAGAGCTCCATAAACTCCCTCAACTTCAAAATAAGATCAAAAGACGCCAAGCAATGGACACCCTACTTTTCAAAGCACAAAAAGGTAACAAGATAATCTACAGTGCAAAGGACTCCAATTCAAGATTAAACAAAAGACGATATTACCAAATATTTCAGAACAAGAAATAGAGTACCAACACGTCATAACAATCCAGCAAGGTTCATAAAAACAAATACGATAAGTTAAAATTACAAAAGCCTTTAGGGGCATACCCCAGGTTGAGATGATAAATTATCAAGCTTTGTCAACGGCCTCTAACGAGCCGGTCTTTCCAACTTCACTCTCCTTTGCCACATCAGCAAGATAACACTCGAAGGTATGACCTTTCACGTCAATCCCAAGCTGTGCAAAACGAGTAGTGCTCTCTCCGTAACCTTCTTCGAATGAGGAAAGGGCTTCACTTTGGCATTTCACCAGCTGAGTGTTTAAGCTATCCATCTTTTCAACAAGCTCAGTTTTTTCAAACATCCAGGCTTTGTGCTTCTCAGAAAAACCCTTCTCCATAGCCTCTGCAGTGTTCTTTAGGTCTTGGACCTCCGTCTGCAAATTCTTCACTTGTACACTCAAAGCATCGCACTCGGAAATCAACTCGGATTTCTCGGTCAAAGCAACGAAAAGCTTATCAACAGCAGCGTTGTTATCCTTGGTTAAATTTTTTGAAGTCTCGCTCAACTCCTTGTTAAGCTTTCTCAAACACGTCACCTCCTCACGGAGTGACTTCAATTCAGAGACATCAACCACATCGTCCAACTTTAACATCTTCTCTAACTCCGTAGACAACAAAAAGGAAGAGAAATGACAAGCAAATAAGGAGAGCAATGGGATAAATATGAATAAAGGAAAACAACAAAGATATATAGGGAAAAGGCACCTTGTCAGCAAAGCCCTTACAAACTCGAAGGCTACTTTTAGTACTCACTCCGGAAACTCCCATTATAGTTTCCAACCGAGGAGAAGACATTATACCAGCCTCAGAAAGCAAGCCTAAGCTGGTAGAGCTCGGACAACTCAAGGGCTCTTTCAACTTCTTGGAGTGGTGGCCCTTAATGGAGTGGCCTTCACAAAGTCTCTTTTTATCTCGATCTTTGATGGATACCATCTCAGAAACATCAGGGCCAATTACATCAGGAAGCGGCACAACGCTCTTCGACACTGCTTCGGGTCCGCTCTCTATCCCGACGCCATGAACAATAGTTGAAGCCCCCGCAGCCTTACTTTTAACAATGCGAGCAAAAAATTCCTCAGTTGGCATGTTTGCAAACAGCTTCACCAGCTCAAGCAGTTCAGGACCAGCCACTGCAATCAAGAAAAGAGCAGTCAGAACAGTAAAAGAAAGGCAAATGAACAGATTTAAACATACAAAATATTCTCATATCTTACAACAATGATCGACCAAAAACTTGGTATCTATAAACTCATCGGGGCGATATCTAACAACGGACCCAAGGAAATCTTGCAGCTCCACAGAGGTCCTAGAACCTAATTGGTTCACAGACTTCACGCGGCCCGGGGAGTGAACCTGCCACGGCTCAATGGCTCCCAGTCCAGGACCCTCGTACCATGCCCACATCCTATGCCACCCGGAATTAGACGTAGGGGCCTCAACTAACCTTTTGCAACCATCTTTTTTATAAAGATAAAATTAAGTCCCATTACTTTTAATACGAAAGACAGAGAAAAACAGATCAAGACTGGGAAACTAATTCAATTCATGACATCTTGCGATGATCCCGTTAATTTGAAGCACATCATTTGGTACCAACTGGCTCAAGCAACAACCAAGAGTTTGGAGAACAAAATGGAAAAAAGGGTGTAAGGGCAATCGAAGACCATACTCGAAATATACATCGGGGATGGCATGACAACCAGGATGAGGAGGTTTTCACATCCGATCGTCGACCCTAGGGGCGAAAGCATTATAACCATCAGAAAAAGATACATACTTGATTAATCTGTCAAGGTCAAGGGAGTGTGAGGCATAATAACTAGACTTATTAAAGGACTTATTAGACTCAAACAAAGCCCCGGAGCGGGGTCTAACTATATCCTCAACAGAGGGAGTTTGCGAAGCAGATCCAGCGGCTAGAACGGTCCTACTAGCAGAACCAGGAGAGAAAGACTCAGTCTTCACAGACATGGAATTTCGAAGATGGTAACGAGGTTGATTAACCTTTTCAACGGGTAAACTTTCAAGGCTATCCTTACTCTCAACACACTCTACACTTTCAGATGAGGAATAAGAAGCAATGACAGCTCTCATGATTAATAAAGAAAAGGGAAAGCAGGATAATCGAATACAGAAAAAGGAAGACTTGAGCAAGGAAAAATAGAGAAGTACCTTTCAGAGACGAAAGACCAGGGAGAGCGATGAAGTATGTAAAGAAAATTACAAAGAAATAAGTAACCATTTGAGAAAAAGGCACTCTACCTCTTCAACTGCTGGGCACAATCTCCGAGACGTGGGAAAGTGGAAAAGACAAGACGACTGGTGACAACACTAAGGCCGCGTGTCAACAAAATCTTGAAAATAAAAATTCTTTTTTCTACATCCATTTCAATATTTTAATATTTATCAATTTGGGCTTGTAAAATAACTAGTTAAAAGATCTAAATATCTTTTATTGGACTTAGGGGGGACTGAATTTTGGGCCCGAGGCCCACTTAGTCAATAGAGCCTACTAGAGGCCCAATTATAGCACTACATATATGCTTATACCCCAACATTGTAAAGGATTGGTTCATTAAATAATACTACTCTAACAACATCCTTACTGACCAAACTGTGGATAAGAAGAAGCTGATTGACGATGTCAGATAAGCACTTTATGCATCTAAAATATGTAGTTATGCTCAGGATATGAAATTGATATTTGCCAAGAGTATTGAGATAGGATGGGGATTAACCCTCGGGGAGCTTGCCAGGATATGGAAGGGTGGTTGCATCATCCGTGCCATATTTTGGGACCGAATTAAGCAAGCTTACTGTTGGAAGCCCATCACCTGTGGGCCGAACAGAAGGCCCGATGTCACCAGTCGGGACAAACCCCAATAATGTTCGTCCCATCTACTGGCAACAACATTGAAGACATGGACTCTTCCGAACGTGGGACACGTCTTCCCACTCATCCCACTCCCTGGTTGTTCGGGAACAACCAACCGAGAGATATAAGCACAACAGTCAGGTTTGAATAGACACTTAATCATTTTTTACACACACAACACAGGTTCTCTACGTCAATTATATTCTTCCAAAAGCAGACTGACTTATTCTCACACCGGAGGTGAATCGGGGGGCCAAACCCTCGCATTCTTCTTCATTGCATGTCCGATCGAATCGAGACCCAGTAGAAATCCAGTCGTTATATTTGGCACCGTCTGTGGGAACGTAGAGATATACTTGTGATTAAAAACCTACCAACAGTTATGACGAATGAAGAAAACCTAAACACTGAAAACCATACCCTCTCTCCCCCGCATGAAACGTCCACGCGTCGTCTCCCTCCTGTTACCCCAAGGCTACTAGCGTTCGAAGAAGAAGGGGACATACCATCCCCCGAAGAGCAACGAGAGATGCTCTTGAAGTGGCGAGAGCAGCAGAAGGCCAAGGGAAAAAAGAAAGAAAAGGAGAAAGAAATGGGCAACAAGGACTCAGAAAGATCGGCCAAGCAAAAGGAGGCTGACCGTTTGAGGCTGCAGGCCCTAAAGCTCCAGAGGGAAGAGATTGAGTTACAGGAAAAGGCGCTGAGGGAGGCCTTGGAGGCCGAAGACTCAGAGCCTAAGAATCGAAGGGACAAGAGGCCCAGAGACGATGAAGATGAGTCATGAAACTCTGAATCATACTCTAGAAGATCTCGATCGAAGGTAGTTTACTCCTCCGATTCGGAAGATGAGGGACCTCATACGGATGACAAAATCCAAAAAATTGAAAAATTCCTGTTCGGGGAGAGAAAGGTCAGCCACGAGCCCGTGGTGACTGAGGATATTGAACAATACCGCCCACCTCCGGGTAGATAGTTTCCTAAGATGCACGAGTTCAATGGGAAGGGTGACCCCGAAGACCATTGTGAGAAGTACGAATCTCTCATGACTGGTATGGGCCACTGTGATGTGATGCTTTGTAAGATGTTTAAGACCTAGGTCGATTGGCTCATACGAGCATATCAAAAGGAAGTTCTTGAGGCACTATTCCCATTTATGCCGAAGAGAGAAAGATACTGAAGCCCTGATCCATTGCAGACAGGGTCCAAACGAAGACTTGGGAGACTACTTGGCAAGGTTTAAAGAAGAGGCTGGGATGGTCATAAATCTGGACAAAGTGAAGGTAGCTGGCTTCCTGGCCGCTGGGCTTGACCCCATCAAAGGTAAAAAACTCTAATCCTCTCTTTACGATGTACCCCCTAAGAACTTAAATGATATATATTTGCGGGAAGAGGCTATTCGGAGGAAAAGGGAATCTATCAGGGGTTATAATGATGGTAAGAGGAATGATAGGGATGATAGAAGAAGCAACAGAAGAGACGATGGAAGGGGTCGTGGTGATGTCAAAAGCAGGTTGAATGACACCAGGCCTGATAAGGGGGCTGAACGAAGATGAGATAGAGATAGCACAGTGTTTACTCCCTTGAACACTCCTATCTCGAAGATTCTTCACGAGATAAAGGGCAAGCCTGGGTTCGTCCGGCCGCCCAGGCTAAAGACCCCTGAACACAAGAGGAACGAAAACAAGTATTGTGACTATCATCGGGATAAAGGTCATAATACTGATGAATGCTATCACTTGAAGAAGTTGATCGAAAAAATGATAAAAGATGGAGAACTAACTCAGTTTGTAGGAGATGTGAGAGACAAACTTGAGTCCAAGGAAAATAAGAGAGATGCTAGAGATACCGAAGGATCAGAAAAATACCGCGGCGAAGTCAGAACAATATCTGGAGGAACAATACTTGATCGGGACAACAAAACTGCCCGAAAAAAGTATGCCAGGCAAATCTACAGTCTTTATCAGTCAAGTGCAGCTAAGCAACCATTACCAATCTCCTTCTCTGTGGATGACTTTGAAGATATCATATGGCCGCATGAAGACCCACTTGTTATAAACCCAGTCATTGGGGAGAACAAGATTTGGAAAGTGTTGGTCGATGAAGGGAGTTCGGTCAACATACTGTATCACCGAACATACTGCAAGATGAATTTGGGAGGCGAACAACTGGAGCCATGCCATGAGGCACCGCTATATGGCTTCGGAAATCAGCCTGTACCGATAGAGGGGACAATCACACTATCAGTTATGCTGGGAAAAGCGCCGTATACGGTGGCTAAAGAAGCGAAGTTTTATGTGGTTCGGGTGGACAGCCCATACAACGGTATTTTGGGGAGACCAATCTTATCCCTTTTTCAGGCTGTGTCCTCCATCCCCCACCTAAAGCTAAAATTCCCAACTGAACATGGAGTCAGAGAGATGAGGGGCGACCAAAAGGCCGCCAGAATCATTATGATGGAAGATCTAGAGAAAGACAAAGACGTTGAGATGGCCGAAGCTGGAAAGAGAAAGAAGAACGAGAATGAGGCTGGGGGCAGCCACCAGTTACTAAACATTGAATTGAAGAAGTTTGGGGCCGACCTGTCCAGCCCGATTGCAAAAACAACCGCCGAGACCGAAGAAGTTGAGTTATTCGTTAGACAGACGGGAAAAATGATACAGATCGGTAAGAACATGGAATTTGAGCTGAAAAAGAAAGTGATCGAAGTCATTATGGAATTCCATGATGTGTTCGCTTGGGGTCCCGAAGATGTGCCAGGGTTAGACCCATCGATCGCCAAGCACTGCCTTAATGTAAAGGCCGATTGTAAGAACCCAGATTTTTGGGTAGAATTAAAACTTTTATTATGTATTGATATAAGAGTGAACAGTGGTTACAACTACAATGTAATACTGGCCTTAAGGGATGAATAAGGGAAGGATATATATTCCAAGGTTATATGGCCTGAAGGATGCTATTGGGTGATAACTTAGATTAGAATAATCTATCTCCTAGAAAGTTAAGATAAGATTCCCTAGGGAGAAATAGATACCCTCATGTCATCCAAATCAATATCTATTATAAGCCCAGCGGTTCCGTAAAAAGGTTAAGGAACACTCGAGGGTGAACCAGGTTCATTTTCCTAATTATAGGAATTAAATAAAAATAAGTGATGAATAGTGATTTTGGTGGAATTTGGAATATTATTATAATAATGTTATACCCGGTATTCGGAATGGATTTCTGAGTTCGTATTAGTGATCCAGGAGGAAAATAAGTGTATGTAAAAGCTGTCGGATTCAGAAAAAGAGCACTTTTATTTTCTCCGAGATTTCCCTGGACACTGCAAGACTTAAGGATTTATAAAAGGGAATTAAGGAATTTAAATTCAAGAAGTATTAAGAATGATGAAGAATAGTATTAGAAATATTAAGAAGGTTTTCGGTAAAACCCTAATTAGAAACAAATGAGTTATTCCCTCGAACGATCAACGAATTGAGCAATAAACGGACAAAGAAACAAGCAGGGGACCAAGACACATGCATGTTCTAGTGGATAACATCAAGTAACTAAGTAGTTACCAAGGTAACTAGCAATACTTAGACACCAACCAAGCAACTAAGCTTACAACATACACCATTCCACAAAATCACTTCCACTTGGCTAGATGATGCATGCAATGACCTATTAGCTTTAATAAAGCTACTTTATGCTAGATATTTTCTAAAGACATAACAATAATGCAAGATTGGATGAGAGTAAATCAAGCAACCAAGCAAAAATGCTCTCTCCCCCCATTTCAAGCCATTCGGCTTTTATTCTTAATTCAAGAATCGAAATCAACCTTCCCACCATTGTTTAATCACCAAACTTTTATCCTAGATCCTATATTTCATAAAAATGGTCTCCTAGAAATCCTAGCTTCAAACTCCAAGTTTTCCATTTTCAAACAAATCATCAAAGTTAAGGGTGAATAGTAACCTCAAGAACAAAACTTTTGGATCTTGATTTTGATTGATGATCCAAGCTTCATGGAGGCTATACAAGGACTATACAAGGCTTACTAAGTGCATACACACCCCAAGGAAGGTATAACACCCTTGAAACCCTAGGTCTTACTTTGAGATTATGCATGTTCTTGATGGATTTAAGCTTAGTTATGATAATTAGTGATTATAAGCATGATTATGGTTTAGTTTAAAAATAGCCTAGATGAACGGAAAGGCATTGCTTGGCCTCAGTTCATGGTTATAAATCATGTATGTGTTGTTTGGAGTAGATGTCATGATTTTTGGGAGTTTTGGAATTTGGTAAATATCCGCTTTATAGCCGTCGTAATGCCGAAATTTCGTTAACCTTAAGAACACGAGTTTGACAGTAGGTATAAGTCACTGGTTAGCTTCGAATTCTTCCATGATAAGCTAGATTATGTTATAAGCTTCGTTTTGATATAAAGATCGCATGAAATGGACTTACGGTTTAGGAGTTATGATTAAATTCGTAAAAGTGGTTCGAAATCGTAAACGAAAGTTCGTAATTGAAATTGATTCCCTTAAATGTCGTTTAATCAGTGGCGAATCTTATTAATTAAATATTAGAGGTAAAAAGGAAGGTGTGGGAGAAGACCACATGTCGAATGGATCGTTTTCCGATTTTATAAAAATGTTTGAATCGAGGTTAAACGCGAACGAAACCCTTAAAGATATGACTTTGGTTATAACTTAGAAAACGGGCGATAACACTCGAGGTATAATCTTGATTCGTAAACGACCAACCCTAGAACTTATACGACTTAAGTATATACCAAATATAATCATGATGACATGTCTTGATAACGAACGAATGTCGGATCGTATCGGTGATAAAAAGAGTTACACTAAAAGAGACGTAACGAGATAACTCGAAAACATGTTTCGATTTAAGTGGAGTTTATACTTAGCCTTTTAATAAGCGTTAAGTGGTTAATCTTAAATATTCTGATTGTTTATAGATTGTCGAGCTGACCCGGGACACATTACCCCTACCCGCACTCGATTCTCAGGCAAGTTTCCAATACTTGGAACTGTTGTTGTGATAATATATATATGATGATTGTTGTATACATATGCCATAGCATGCATGTCTACTTTCAAGTTATATTGCAATACTTGTTCCCTGAATTGATATTGGCTTATAGACTAGATACGATATATCAGTATAAGCCGGATTTTTGGTTAAGGCCCTTAGTGAAGGGCATGTGATATTCATTCTTTAAATGTAGACCGGGAGTCGGTATTTTGAGATATAGATGTAGTCTTGGAAACCCGGAGGGATTCCAACGACAGATTAGTATTCCTTTTGAGGAATGTTATTATTAAACATTAATTATATTTCCATAAAGTATTATTTACTTGGAAATCTTTCGAGAAATGTTATTTGAGTATTATCTCTGTCGAGAAATATTAAATGAATATTATTTCGAATATTCATTTAGAGTTTGATTATTTCATGAATATTATTTCAAGATTCATTTAGAATATTGTTTATTAAATGAATATTACTTTCGAATATTCATTTAAGGTTTTATCTATTCAATGAATATTACTTTAAGATATTTCTTTGAAATTCTAATTACTTAAGGAACATTATTTCAAATATTCCTTGAGAGTATTGATTACTAAATGAATATTAATTGGATATTCATTTAGAATAACATTTATTAAATGAATATTATTTGGATATTCATTTAAGGTTTTATTTACTTAATGAATATTATTTTAAAATATTCAGTTGAAGTTCTAATTACTTATGGAATATTGTTTTGAATATTTCTTTAAAGTTTTGATTACTAAATGAATATTAATTGGATATTCATTTAGAATACTATTTATTTAATGAATATTATTTTCAAATATTCATTTAAGGTTTGATTTACTTAATAATCATTATTTTAAATATTTATTTGAGTTTATCTATTTATCGAATATCATCTTGAATATTCATTGGAAGTTTTATTTATTTAATGAATATTATTTTGAATATTCATTTTAAAAAAAAAGATTTATTAATAAATAATTTTATATACTCATTTGAGGATTACTTACGAGTAATATTATGATTTAAAAATAGTCCTTAATTATTATTGATTTAATAAATATTCTTGGAATATTTATGTAAATTCTTTTATAATCTCTTTATAATGATTTATATCATACAAAGATTATCTTTTACCTTCAGATATGGTGTAAAATATTTCGGAATATCTTATGACTATTTATATCAAGGGGAGGTTCCTAAACTTTAATTTCATTTAAATCTATCTTAAAGAAGATTTAAATACTCGCTCAACTTCCAAACGTATATAAGGGGACCTCACTTGAGCGATGTTATTTATTGGACTGCCCGGTCCTATACTTGCTAAAACTATCTTGTCACTCACATCTTGATTCTTTCAAGCATCGATATGAGTCTTTTGGTTACCTCCTCAACGCTCGAGGGGTATGATTGATGTAACAAGTTTATATCCATTAACAAGCATCAGCTTGGGAAATATTGGTGAATTTTCCTTTCCAATTAGATACGACTACTTTGTGGAGTCCTATCAACAAGTGTTACACTTGGGGAAAAAGGGGAACGAACTTTACGTTTCAGAGTCATGGATGATATTCGAACTAGGAGACGCGTAAGTGGCCGAGTGGCGCCGGTCCAGAAATAGCCCCACCGTTGGCTGAGGAGTTCCAGAGGGCGGTAGATAAGTATTTCCGTCGGAGCTACCTTCTACATGTAGAGAACGACTGATGAGATGCATGACATACGACTGATCATCGTAAACGTCAGGGCATCTGGCGCGGCAATGCTCCCGTATTAGTTCATCCTCTAAAAGTGAGAAATTTCTGCAACACTGTTGGTGTTGGCAAGATGAAAAAGTGTTGAAACCGGAATTGCAATATTTTTCCTGCAAGTTCCTCTTTTATGATAATTGAGAATATCTTGCTTATTTTTTTTGCATAGCAGATATTTATTCAAAACAAATATATTTTTGAGTTACCTTGTAACTTCATCTCATACCTTATATTGGTACTACATCGTTAATGCATGGCATATGGTTTCAAAGATATTTTGAACTGTCATATATTATTGCCGTTCAATTATATTTTTGGTGGGCTATTGCTCACCCTTGCTTTATTTATTTATATCACAACAACAGCTAGATCAGATGGCCGCGCAAGGCGCACACAGCGTAAGCAGGTGTCAACCGTCAGAGGTTTACCGCTAAGGTCTTGGCTACCTTTGTTGAGGATGCAACTACTGGTAGGCTAGTTATTAGCAATTGAGCCTTAAATGTATTTATATTATAGTATCTATTAATGGATGGCAAAGAGTATGTAATTGTACAATTGTAATTCTTTGGGTTGTAAGAACTCAAACTTGTGATTAATAATATTGTTGGTTACTCTGATTTCATCTCTGGGACTATAATGGGTGTGTTTTATGTTATTGTTTTGGGTCACAAGGTGGTAAATTAAATTATGTTGGTTTTGTGGTTGGATATTGGGACCGTAACGACCAGATCCCTGACCCTGGATCTGGGGGTGTTACAGAAATGGTATCAGAGATTGCGTTATATATCCCAGAGATGATGCGACGTTAAAACAATAAATTCATTAAGATAATAAGAACTCTTGACAAGTTCATAGTCAGACTACATATTGTAGTATTGACATATAAAACCCTTATGGGAACCCTAAAGTATCATGATAGTAACTTAGCTCGTTCTTGTATCGACTAGTAAGACGACAGACCTTGGGGATTACGAGTAGTAACATAATGATGCTTGTTTTGATGTTGAAGATCGGATGGTGGAATCGATAGAGTACCCTGAGGACCCGGAAGAGGTTCCAGCAGAGAGGGAGAATCCTGTTAGAGACAGGGAAGTTTACCTTGAGGAGATGAGGGCTGCAGCCAGAGAGACTGTAAGAATCTAGATATAGTGCTCAGAGAAGTGAGCTTAAAGAATTGAGATATTATTAAGAGAATTAAAGAGGCATATTGGATTCATAGCCGGACTACCGAATGAAGTGCCAGCAGGTAAGATGGATTTGAGGAATTACTTGAGATCTTATATGGGGATAGATAAAAACCAAAATCCTTAGAGACCTTTATATTAATAAGGAAAGAGCTATAGTGGTACATGATTATCAAAGACAACAATAGAGGACAAGGAGTAGAGTCTCCAGGAGTAGTTAAGATAGAGGCAGCAAATGCCATATCATGTGATAAATGAATTAGTGTGAATGTTGTTAAGGATAATTCGCCATGAGAAGGCAGATTTCATAAGTGATAATTTGTAAAGTCAAACTTAGATTGATGAGGTGGTTGGGTTCAAGGAAATGTCCATTTTATGAATGGATCAACTTAGAAAATAAAGACATTGAAAGGTGATGGCATGATTGAATAAAGTATATAAGGAAATAGTAAGCAAGACAATGATCTCAGAACCTACAAGACTAAAAGACCAGTGAGTCTATGATAAACTAGTAATGAGGCTATCATCAAGAAACCAAGTATAAGTTCAGTTCAATTCAGTGAAATGATGAACCAGAAACATTAGTTGCATGTGATTCAGAAGAATATTAAATTCTTTCTTTTCCCTGAATGGATTATGGTAGTTACCTTAAGTTTATTCTGACACTGAATCATAAATGGATTAGGCAAGGCGAGCAGTGGTCGAGATGTAATTGAGAATGCTTCTAGGTGCAACCTGATAGAACAGGTGTAGGACATGTTCTCGAAATAAGAGTTTTGGCAAAATGAAGTCCAGCAATAGGACACATGATCAATAAGAGTAGTGTTGGTCGGCCCTACCAAGTTAAAGACAGTTTCAAATGAAGATTGGCCAACCCCACTGGCAAAGGTGTGAAATTTCATAAAATTCACAAGGTATTACCAAAGATTTGCTCAGGCTTTACAGAAAGTGTAGTCCCGTAACCCGACTTATTATAAGAATAAAAGTTTGAATGGACAAGATAAACGTGAGAAGATCTTCCTGGAGCTAAAGGTAAAGTTGGTGATGACCAGGGTTGGCGTTGCCCAATGGAAGAAGGAAACTTTGGGAGATATTATGATGCAACTCATACAGGTATAGGTCTGCGCTTATGCAGCACGGCAGCATAATTTCGAATACATTTAGACAGCGCAGTTCATCGGATTCAGATGGCCTTGGTAGTGCCAAGGTTGAGGAACGACTAACCCCGACGGTAGTGTTCCTTCTGAGACTAGTTGATTAAGAAGACTGGTATTTGGTAGTATCGACTAATAGGATGAATATGTATCGGGAAGATATGGCATGTTACTAGTGGGTGAATAGATTAACTGAAATTTTCCCAAATTCTGGAAAGGAATTGGACAAAATTTAGCAAACCTTGTCTTTCTGATTATCTGAATACATCACCGAAGAGAGTGGAAACTGAAGCAAACCCTATGAATTGGGTAAAGTAGCCGCTATACAGGTGGGTAGACATACCCCGATTATTACAGTTGAATGTAGGGATAAAATTATGAAGTTAAATGTAATTAAGAAACAAGCCAGACTGAGAAATTCTGGGATTGACTTAAATGAAAAGGTTGTTATGCCAGAAGTGTTAAGCTTTTGTGGTACGTGGAATTGATAAGAGTAACTAGAAGAATAAAAGAAAAGGAAAGGTGACTGGAGATGGCACCGAGAAGTCGATTGAGACTTATATGGAGTGAAGTTTTGAAAAGATCAAAAGGTATCAAAGTAGAAGGCACTATGCCAGCAATTGCTAGAAAAGTAATGCTATTAGCCGACCCCTAAACTCACATATTTTAGCATGGCCAGTTGGGGCCAAGTCACTAAAGATTATCAAGTGACTGAACCAGCAAGGTAAGGACAAAGCGGGATGCTTCTAACAAAGTGCCAACCGCAAGAACTTTTGATGAAGAATGAATTGAGATACATGATGATGGATTTTATAAATACCATGGATGTGTTGGGAATGAGGATGGTGACCAGTAAAGGTTATGAGGATTGTCAGAGATGGTGCAGTATGATGCATAAATGTTATCTGAAACTTGGTGTCCTCAAGAGGAGCATTAGGCATTAAGAGATTCACGTTGAACATGACCAATATCTTCCAGAACATCCTTGCTACCATTACCAAGTTCTGTAAGAAGGACAGATAGACATACGTTGTCTTTTGGGAAAGTCATATAGACTGACATTCGTTTAAAAGGAGAGGTGACATTAAGCTACCTATAGATTATCAAGATTGAAAAGAGACCTTTATTAAGGATATATGATTGAATTGTCAAGTACAGGATATAAGTATTCCTTGAAACTAGAATTGAGCGTAGAATGTCCATATATTAAGACGAACCCTGGGGGATGCACAAAGAATAGCATCACCCCTAACAATAGGCACTGTGAAATCAGACGATATAAGTTGAATCGACCAAGGTATCAATAACCTATAAGGATTTGTGGAAAGGAGTCTCGAAAAGTACATAGACAGAATCGTTATAGAATTGGTTAATGATGTTTGATATACCCTGTACCCAGAAGATATAGGATGAATGATGAGGATGACCTAAGGAACCCTATAAGGGAAGAGGTAATGTTCTGAACTTCAGAAAGGGAAGTTTGGTAAGGAATGTATGACATAGTAACAATATGGCCAGAGGAATTAGGTGTGAAACCATGAGAAAGTATGGATTGAACCAATAAGGTTGAGATTATCCTAAAAACAAGAAGGGAGTTAAGTAAGGAAATATCCTAGGTATGATTTGGAGTACCTGTAGTCAAGATCGCACTAGAAAGGTGGAAGCAATGACTTTTGGAAAAGACTGATAGATGCTTTCTCTCATTCAGCAGAATTTAAGGGAGAATGCTACCACCCTGAGTTGGAATAGATCCAGAAAACATTGATCTCAAGAAATTATTATAATCAGGAAAGGCCAACCAGGTGGCCGACACTTTAAATATAGGGGAGTAAGCATAAATGCTCAGACCAAAGAAATAGAATGATAATGTAAGGACCTTGATGGTCATAATGTGGTGGAGGAAGTTGCATTCCGTCTAATGATTTTGCCAGGATCAACTATAAGAATAGTTTAAGTAAAGATTCGATTCCTGGTGTTGCCAGTAGCACACCATCGACATTAGGAGGCTCTACGACAGACCAGACCAAATTCCCCAAGAGACTCGCCTTTTCTTTGGAAAGAGAGAGGGGAGGTTAAGTAACAATGAATGGGTAGTAAATGACCAGAAATAGAAAGGGTACAAATATTGATAAGCCAAATGGCACGATGATGAATGACAAGCAAGTTTATGTTGGTGTATTTCTGTGCAAACAAGATAGAGAATTATGAGGTTGGCAAGCGATTAGGTAAACCGCTAAGCTTTTAGTCTTCTACCGGAGATATGTGATTAATAATCTCACCAGCCTGTTCCAGCTGCGATGCTGGAAGCTTTCCTGCAATTTTATCTGCTTCATGTAATATCTACGTCAAGTTCAGGAAGCGTTTCTTATGGATAGGAAATAGTGATTATTTTGTTTTCCTAGAGGATCTTGAATTGACAATTATGATGCTTAGTTATTAAAGCACTGAGTAAACGATAAACGATGGTGATCCTTCTGAGAAATTAGGTGGTGACGACTGTGGAAATGTCAAAGTGAATCTAAGTTAGAGAAGTCATCCAGGTTTATTTCGGATGGTGTAATTTCTGGATCGACAGGATATTTGAAATGAAGAATTAGGTTATGATGGTTCATAAATGATTATAGTAGAAATAAAGACAAGAGACTGATAGAGATGGAAATAGAATTGGGAATTAATAAGAGAGTCAGATAGGCAGACTCATGAGAAGCTCCAGTAATGAAGCGGGAAGAGTATGGAATTGGCAAGGTAAGGGTATTGGCCAAAGCGGAAAGTTGGAATTAGGAGCATGAATGACATACAAATTGACTCCTTTTAAGTTTGGAAAATCCGAGGAAATATGGAATAGTTTGATTGAGTAATAAAAAGAGACTCATGAAATGAAAAAGTGAAATCTAGATGATTGAACAAAGGAAAATTTGGCCCCAAACGTGTAACACGTATTGAATAAAGGTGACGAGTGCCTCAACTCTAAGATGAAGGTGGAAATAAACAACAAAAGTAAATAAGAATTAGATAATACGAAGGATGTGATTGATAAAGAAAAGATTGGGAAATAATGATGGAAGTGAAGCAAGGAATGCTATGAATGGATTGATGAATGGGTTTTCCTAATGAGCTATCGGAATGACAACCCGATGGTGTTAGAATTATGAATATGAAATGGCCAGTGTCGTGGCGTGAAATGCCAGTAATAATAATGTCAAGCGAGAAATCCATGACTTTAACCTGAGAGGTTGAAGGATTTTCCAAAAGTAAGTAATGCTAATATCAAACAAGAGTATAGGTCCATAGAATGATGGACAGAGAATCAAGGACATGTGATATGTGAGATTACGATAAAGTAGTATTTGATACGAATACGATTACTTTCTTCCCTAATAAACCTCTATAGTTCAGAGGTAAATTCTGAGTATGATATTTTGACAATCATGAAAATCTTCTTATATAATTCTCTGAAATTCTTTCCTTTTAATATCCCTTATTTATCTTCTTCTAAATTGAGAAGAACAACCCTTTAAGGAGGGGAGGTAATGCTACGTGACTCTCTGTCTGTGTGATAGGAGTCTAAGTGGATTGCCATTAATTGTTTAATTGCTTGTCAAGTACTAAAGGCTGGCCCCCTTTTTGTACTAACTATGCAATATAACAAATGTTCATTGATCATAGTGATCTCTCAACAAATTCCTCTAATTCTATATATTGATCGAGATTGCGAAGATTAAAAGCGATCCAAAACGTAGTACGAGTAAGGTTATCTCCAAATTCGTAGCACGTTAGGGATACCGAAGTCACTGCACGTACCAATAAGGTTAATAGTATAAGAACGGACAAGAGCGTATACCGGATAATGTGTCATGCGAAAGTATCAAAGAATTGGTAGAATGGATGAAGGGTGTATTGTAACACCAGTACGATGTGCTTTAGAAAGATTGGAATGTGTAAGGATCAACCAGAGAATTGGAAAGCGAAATAACCAACAAGTACCCCTTTTGTCTTCTACTTGATTCCGGGACGGAATCCTTTTAAGGAGGGGAGACTGTAAGAACCCTGATTTTTGGGTAGAATTAAAACTTTTATTATGTATTGATATAAGAGTGAACAGTGGTTACAACTACAATGTAATACTGGCCTTAAGGGATGAATAAGGGAAGGATATATATTCCAAGGTTATATGGCCTGAAGGATGCTATTGGGTGATAACTTAGATTAGAATAATCTATCTCCTAGAAAGTTAAGATAAGATTCCCTAGGGAGAAATAGATACCCTCATGTCATCCAAATCAATATCTATTATAAGCCCAGCGGTTCCGTAAAAAGGTTAAGGAACACTCGAGGGTGAACCAGGTTCATTTTCCTAATTATAGGAATTAAATAAAAATAAGTGATGAATAGTGATTTTGGTGGAATTTGGAATATTATTATAATAATGTTATACCCGGTATTCGGAATGGATTTCTGAGTTCGTATTAGTGATCCAGGAGGAAAATAAGTGTATGTAAAAGCTGTCGGATTCAGAAAAAGAGCACTTTTATTTTCTCCGAGATTTCCCTGGACACTGCAAGACTTAAGGATTTATAAAAGGGAATTAAGGAATTTAAATTCAAGAAGTATTAAGAATGATGAAGAATAGTATTAGAAATATTAAGAAGGTTTTCGGTAAAACCCTAATTAGAAACAAATGAGTTATTCCCTCGAACGATCAACGAATTGAGCAATAAACGGACAAAGAAACAAGCAGGGGACCAAGACACATGCATGTTCTAGTGGATAACATCAAGTAACTAAGTAGTTACCAAGGTAACTAGCAATACTTAGACACCAACCAAGCAACTAAGCTTACAACATACACCATTCCACAAAATCACTTCCACTTGGCTAGATGATGCATGCAATGACCTATTAGCTTTAATAAAGCTACTTTATGCTAGATATTTTCTAAAGACATAACAATAATGCAAGATTGGATGAGAGTAAATCAAGCAACCAAGCAAAAATGCTCTCTCCCCCCATTTCAAGCCATTCGGCTTTTATTCTTAATTCAAGAATTGAAATCAACCTTCCCACCATTGTTTGATCACCAAACTTTTATCCTAGATCCTATATTTCATAAAAATGGTCTCCTAGAAATCCTAGCTTCAAACTCCAAGTTTTCCATTTTCAAACAAATCATCAAAGTTAAGGGTGAATAGTAACCTCAAGAACAAAACTTTTGGATCTTGATTTTGATTGATGATCCAAGCTTCATGGAGGCTATACAAGGACTATACAAGGCTTACTAAGTGTATACACACCCCAAGGAAGGTATAACACCCTTGAAACCCTAGGTCTTACTTTGAGATTATGCATGTTCTTGATGGATTTAAGCTTAGTTATGATAATTAGTGATTATAAGCATGATTATGGTTTAGTTTAAAAATAGCCTAGATGAACGGAAAGGCATTGCTTGGCCTCAGTTCATGGTTATAAATCATGTATGTGTTGTTTGGAGTAGATGTCATGATTTTTGGGAGTTTTGGAATTTGGTAAATATCCGCTTTATAGCCGTCGTAATGCCGAAATTTCGTTAACCTTAAGAACACGAGTTTGACAGTAGGTATAAGTCACTGGTTAGCTTCGAATTCTTCCATGATAAGCTAGATTATGTTATAAGCTTCGTTTTGATATAAAGATCGCATGAAATGGACTTACGGTTTAGGAGTTATGATTAAATTCGTAAAAGTGGTTCGAAATCGTAAACGAAAGTTCGTAATTGAAATTGATTCCCTTAAATGTCGTTTAATCAGTGGCGAATCTTATTAATTAAATATTAGAGGTAAAAAGGAAGGTGTGGGAGAAGACCACATGTCGAATGGATCGTTTTCCGATTTTATAAAAATGTTTGAATCGAGGTTAAACGCGAACGAAACCCTTAAAGATATGACTTTGGTTATAACTTAGAAAACGGGCGATAACACTCGAGGTATAATCTTGATTCGTAAACGACCAACCCTAGAACTTATACGACTTAAGTATATACCAAATATAAGCATGATGACATGTCTTGATAACGAACGAATGTCGGATCGTATCGGTGATAAAAAGAGTTACACTAAAAGAGACGTAACGAGATAACTCGAAAACATGTTTCGATTTAAGTGGAGTTTATACTTAGCCTTTTAATAAGCGTTAAGTGGTTAATCTTAAATATTCTGATTGTTTATAGATTGTCGAGCTGACCCGGGACACATTACCCCTACCCGCACTCGATTCTCAGGCAAGTTTCCAATACTTGGAACTGTTGTTGTGATAATATATATATGATGATTGTTGTATACATATGCCATAGCATGCATGTCTACTTTCAAGTTATATTGCAATACTTGTTCCCTGAATTGATATTGGCTTATAGACTAGATACGATATATCAGTATAAGCCGGATTTTTGGTTAAGGCCCTTAGTGAAGGGCATGTGATATTCATTCTTTAAATGTAGACCGGGAGTCGGTATTTTGAGATATAGATGTAGTCTTGGAAACCCGGAGGGATTCCAACGACAGATTAGTATTCCTTTTGAGGAATGTTATTATTAAACATTAATTATATTTCCATAAAGTATTATTTACTTGGAAATCTTTCGAGAAATGTTATTTGAGTATTATCTCTGTCGAGAAATATTAAATGAATATTATTTCGAATATTCATTTAGAGTTTGATTATTTCATGAATATTATTTCAAGATTCATTTAGAATATTGTTTATTAAATGAATATTACTTTCGAATATTCATTTAAGGTTTTATCTATTCAATGAATATTACTTTAAGATATTTCTTTGAAATTCTAATTACTTAAGGAACATTATTTCAAATATTCCTTGAGAGTATTGATTACTAAATGAATATTAATTGGATATTCATTTAGAATAACATTTATTAAATGAATATTATTTGGATATTCATTTAAGGTTTTATTTACTTAATGAATATTATTTTAAAATATTCAGTTGAAGTTCTAATTACTTATGGAATATTGTTTTGAATATTTCTTTAAAGTTTTGATTACTAAATGAATATTAATTGGATATTCATTTAGAATACTATTTATTTAATGAATATTATTTTCAAATATTCATTTAAGGTTTGATTTACTTAATAATCATTATTTTAAATATTTATTTGAGTTTATCTATTTATCGAATATCATCTTGAATATTCATTGGAAGTTTTATTTATTTAATGAATATTATTTTGAATATTCATTTAAAAAAAAGAGATTTATTAATAAATAATTTTATATACTCATTTGAGGATTACTTACGAGTAATATTATGATTTAAAAATAGTCCTTAATTATTATTGATTTAATAAATATTCTTGGAATATTTATGTAAATTCTTTTATAATCTCTTTATAATGATTTATATCATACAAAGATTATCTTTTACCTTCAGATATGGTGTAAAATATTTCGGAATATCTTATGACTATTTATATCAAGGGGAGGTTCCTAAACTTTAATTTCATTTAAATCTATCTTAAAGAAGATTTAAATACTCGCTCAACTTCCAAACGTATATAAGGGGACCTCACTTGAGCGATGTTATTTATTGGACTGCCCGGTCCTATACTTGCTAAAACTATCTTGTCACTCACATCTTGATTCTTTCAAGCATCGATATGAGTCTTTTGGTTACCTCCTCAACGCTCGAGGGGTATGATTGATGTAACAAGTTTATATCCATTAACAAGCATCAGCTTGGGAAATATTGGTGAATTTTCCTTTCCAATTAGATACGACTACTTTGTGGAGTCCTATTAACAAGTGTTACACTTGGGGAAAAAGGGGAACGAACTTTACGTTTCAGAGTCATGGATGATATTCGAACTAGGAGACGCGTAAGTGGCCGAGTGGCGCCGGTCCAGCAATAGCCCCACCATTGGCTGAGGAGTTCCAGAGGGCGGTAGATAAGTAATTCCGTCGGAGCTACCTTCTACATGTAGAGAACGACTGATGAGATGCATGACATACGACTGATCATCGTAAACGTCAGGGCATCTGGCGCGGCAATGCTCCCGTATTAGTTCATCCTCTAAAAGTGAGAAATTTCTGCAACACTGTTGGTGTTGGCAAGATGAAAAAGTGTTGAAACCGGAATTGCAATATTTTTCCTGCAAGTTCCTCTTTTATGATAATTGAGAATATCTTGCTTATTTTTTTTGCATAGCAGATATTTATTCAAAACAAATATATTTTTGAGTTACCTTGTAACTTCATCTCATACCTTATATTGGTACTACATCGTTAATGCATGGCATATGGTTTCAAAGATATTTTGAACTGTCATATATTATTGCCGTTCAATTATATTTTTGGTGGGCTATTGCTCACCCTTGCTTTATTTATTTATATCACAACAACAGCTAGATCAGATGGCCGCGCAAGGCGCACACAGCGTAAGCAGGTGTCAACCGTCAGAGGTTTACCGCTAAGGTCTTGGCTACCTTTGTTGAGGATGCAACTACTGGTAGGCTAGTTATTAGCAATTGAGCCTCAAATGTATTTATATTATAGTATCTATTAATGGATGGCAAAGAGTATGTAATTGTACAATTGTAATTCTTTGGGTTGTAAGAACTCAAACTTGTGATTAATAATATTGTTGGTTACTCTGATTTCATCTCTGGGACTATAATGGGTGTGTTTTATGTTATTGTTTTGGGTCACAAGGTGGTAAATTAAATTATGTTGGTTTTGTGGTTGGATATTGGGACCGTAACGACCAGATCCCTGACCCTGGATCTGGGGGTGTTACACCGATGCCCAACCTATGAAACAGAAAAAGAGAAATTTTGCCAAGGAAAGGAAAAAGGTCATTCAAGCTATAGTCGAAAAGCTAATGGAGGCAAAGTTCATCGAGGAGGTCGACTACCCCGATTGGTTGGTGAACGTGGTGGTAGTCAAAAAATCAAACGACAAGTGGAGAATGTGCGTGGATTACACCGACTTAAACAAGCACTATCCGAAGGATCACTATCCACTGCCGAACATTGATCAGCTAATAGATGCTACTTCGGGACATCAAATACTCAGCTTTCTGGATGCTTTCTCAGGCTACCATCAGATTGCCATGAATGTCGAGGACATCCCTAAGACAGCATTCATCACCCCGAATGGAACATATGCCTACATCAAGATGCCCTTCAGACTGAAGAATGCGGGGGCAATGTTTGAAAAAATGATTAATAAAGTATTCAAGGTGCAAATAGGTAGAAACATGGAGTGTTACGTCGATGATATGATCATCAAGTCCCTCTTCAGGGATCATGTAGATGATTTGAAGGAGTGTTTTGAAACACTTAGGAAAAGCAATATGAGAATCAATCCGAACAAGTGCACATTCAGAGTGAATAGTGGAAAGTTTCTGGGTTACATGGTTAGTGCCTGAGGAATCGAGGCAAACCCAGAGAAAACAAGGTTGTAATTGACATGGAAGCACCAAAAACAATCAGGGACATCCAAAAGCTGACCGGGCGATTAACAGCTCTAAGAAGGTTCATTTCCAGGTCAGCCAAAAAATCCCTACCATTCTTCGAAGTGCTCTGGGGGTCGAAGAATTTTGAGTGGGGGCCAAGTTGCCAAAAAGCTTTTGAAGAAGTTAAGGAATATCTGGTAAAAGCTCCACTCTTAATGAGACTTGATCTGAAAGAAACACTACAGCTTTGTTTAGCAGTGAGTGACCGAACACTCGGGATAGTATTGGTTAAGGAGCACGAAGGGAACCAACATCCAGTGTTCTACGTCTCTCATATACTAAAGGATGCGGAAACAAGGTACCCCAATGCAGAAAAATTCACCTATGTATTGATAATGGCATCAAGAAAGTTACATAACTACTTCCAAGGACGAACAATGCATGTGGTGACCGACCAGCCTTTAAAGAAAATCTTGCACAGACCCGAAGCCTCGGGCAGGGTAGTGGCCTGGTCGGTCGAATTGGGAGAATATGACTTGGAATTCATTCCAAGAACAGCTATTAAGGCATAAACTTTGGCCGACTTCATAGTGGAATGCTCTTTCACCGGTCCGAAGGATTTAGCCCCCGATGAACAGCTCATTGGTTCGCCCGGGAAATGGAAGCTGTTTGTAGATGGGTCAATAGCTGGATCAAAGTGTGGGGCCGATCTAATCCTAACTAGTCCCGATAGATTTGAGATATGCCAGGCCATCAGGTTCACCTTTCTCTTGACGAACAATGAGGCCGAGTACGAAGCATTGCTGGCGGGACTGGACTTGGAAAAAAATTTGGAAATTAAGCACCTGAGGGCGTTCAGTGATTCAATGTTGGTTGTGAAGCAGTTTTCAGGGGAGTATGGACAGAAAGATCCCCGAACAAAAGCCTATGCCCTCAAGGTACGTGAGCAATCTTTAATGTTCGAATCTTTTGAATTGAGTCAAGTAGCAAGAGAGAACAACAGCAGAGCGGATGCATTATCAAGGCTAGCCTCTACCGAAACTCAGAATCTCCAAGGTTCAATCTATCTGATCGAAGTTAAAGCACCTTCTATCGAAAAGAGGCCATGCATGGAAATACACCAGGGGGTCAACTGGATGACACCCATCAGAGCCTTTCTGGGAAAAGGGCACATTACCCCTGGACAAAAAGGAAGCACAAAAGGTAAGATACCGATCGGCCAATTATGCTATTATCGGCGGTCGACTATTTAGGAGATCAGCTACTCAGCCATTGCTTCGGTGCCTCGACCCCGAAGAGCAAAAACTTGTATTAGAGACGGTCCATGAAGGCATTTGCGGAGAGCACTTAGCTGGACGATCCCTTGCCTTCAAAATTCTAAGGCATGGTTTCTTTTGGTCGACCTTAAGGGAAGATGCCATTGATTATGCCAAAAAATGCAAACAGTGTCAGCTGTTCAGCACTGTACCGAAGCAACCACTCGAGGAGATGACTTCAGTGCTTAGCCCCATCCCATTCGCCATGTGGGCGGTGGACATTGTCGGCATCCTACCTACTAACACGAAGCAAGCCAAGTACTACATAGGTGCCATTGACTACATGACAAAATGGGTGGAAGCAAAGCCACTTTCTGCCATCACTGAAGAAGCTGCAAAGAAGTTTATCCTAGAGCAAGTGATCTTAAGGTTTGGGATTCCAATGATATGCGTTTCGGATAATGGGACCCAGTTCATTGGAAACAAATTCAGGAAGTTTTTAGCCAAATTTGGGATCCAACTGAAATTCAGTTCAGTCGGCCATCCCAAAGGCAACGGGGCAATCGAAGCTGCGAACAAAATCATCTTCGGAGGAATTAAAAAGCGATTAGGCAAAGCCAAAGGACGGTGGGCCGAAGAATTACCATATGTCCTTTGGGCCTACCGAACGACCCCAAGGACGTCAACTGGGGAGACACCATTCAGACTAGCCTTCGGAACCGATGCCTTGATGCCAGCCGAAGTGGGCTTAGGGTCTTACCGCAAACAAGTTTTCAATGTTGAAATGAATGAGTGGGGGCTCCGAGCGAATGTGGACTTATTGGAAGAAGATAGAGAAGCAGCAAATCAAATGAACCTAAGGTACCAGCTCTAAGCAGCACAGTACTGTGATTCAGGAGTGAAAAAATGATCCTTTCAAGTCGGGGACTTAGTACTTCGAGAATTAGCTACATCAATGCCGACTAAGCAAGGAAAACTCATGCCCAATTGGGAAGGCCCATACACGATCATTAAAGTCGTTCGTCCGGGTACCTACAAACTAGCTCATACGGACGGTAGTTCGATCAAGAACACATGGCATGCTGCTCGCCTTTTTCGTTTCTACCAGTAAGCTTACTGGTGCATTTCCTAGCTTTTTAATTCAGTATTTTCACTTTACGCAAGTTGTTTTGAATTCCCTAAGTGAGCATCAATCTGTAATTTTGAACTTTGTATGAAATTTCTGCATGATCAATGAAAAGATTGTTTGCCCCATTTCCACTTACTGTTATTAGCTAAGTACGGTAGAAAACTGAATGTTTAAGTACACATAATTAAGCTAAGCAAACCCATGTTTGGGGCCGACCGAATAAAACATACCTCTCTACTCATTTAAGTACATTGCAAAAGCTCCGGACCCATACTTGGGGTTGACCGAAAGAAGTAAGGGTGTGATAAGTGGATTTTATATCCACTTGGAATGCTTCGTATCGGCTTGAATTGATGACTTGAACTCAAGTATGTGGTGTTTTTGATGTGTTTTTAGTGAATTTGTGCAGGAATAAGAGTCAGATGTGGGATGATGTTTTCCATGCTTAAATGGTAGGTTTTGAGCTAAAAGAATAACAGTACATCAAATTGTGAGAGAGCCGGAAGAAACGGAATGAAAATCGGAGTTAAAATGAAGAAAATAGAGCAAAATCAGCCAAAATCAGCTACCGGCAGCCAAAGGAGCGCAGCCAGTGCACAAAGGAGCGCAGCCAGCGCTATGAACAGTGAAAGGAGCGCAGCCTCCACCAGCGCAGCCAGCGCGCGTAAAAATTCTGCCAGATTTCGGATTTTTGTTTTGGCCATATCTTGAGTTCTACAACTCCGTTTGAGGCCCGTAAGCAGTCCATGCGAAGATAACGAGATTTTCTATCATTCTAAAGTGGTCCAAAGGCCCAATTGCAGCTGGAACGTTCCAGAATTAATGAAGAAAAGGCAGCTACGAATTTCCCTTTAAATCAGAATCAGTTTAGAAAACGTACTTCTATTATAATTCTGATTTGGTATTTTCTTGTTGGGCAAGATGTCTAGAGCCTATATAAACACATCCAACCCTTGTAATTGAGGAGATCATTATTAGGAGTAGAACCATTACTTATCAATTACTTAGGTTTATTTGTATCTTTTCATACTTTGTTTTTATCATGGTTTCACTTGATCCCATGATGACGAGCGGTTCGATTATGAACTAATCGTTGTCATGGGATTCTAACGGATTTATTTATGGAGCTTTAGTATCTTGATGCTTTATAGATCTGTGTGTGATGTATATCTGATATCCTCGTATGGTTATGTTTAATTGATAGATGCGTCATGAACATCTAATTTGTTAATCTCTTGTGAAGTGAAAGTGGATCTTGAGATTTAGAACTTGCCATGCTAGCATAGGTTCATAATTGTTTATCAATATGATTCGTGGTGTGAGATGAAAATACTTATACTACCCTATGTGATCAATGTGGATAACTTGTTCTTCAACCGTTATGTTTTCAAATTCTATAGACATATAGGGTCTAAGCATAATTGGTGTCTATTCATCTTCTATCTCTTTTGTGGATGTATGTTTAGTTTGGTATACGTATGCTGACAGGTAGCGTGTACTTGTTTCGTGTTGTCCGATCAGATATCATAACCATTGCATAGAGTGATTAAAGGCGTCAGATCTAAGCAAAGTATTTAATGAAGTTAGGATTCCATGGTTTATCTTGCAGTAGTAATTTGATTCCAATTCTTGTTAGTTAGTTAATTCTTAGTTTGTTAATTTACTTTCTTAGTTTAATTTAGTTAATTAAAACCCAATTTGTTATTTGTCTTAGCAGTGAATTAAAACCATACATTGTTGCATAGGTACAATACTGAATTAAAAACCAGATCTCTGTGGGAACGAACTCGACTTATTCATATATTACTTGTGACCACGTACGCTTGCGTGATTTAGTGCAAACAGGGTCCATCTCATTGTTTTAGTATTTAAGTTACTTGACATAATTAAGGTCGGGGAAAACATTCTTCACCGATCGAATATGGCCTTAATCATTTACAAATCCCTTAAATACTGGGGGACAGCTAGGCTACGGCCGAAGACACACAAAATAAAAGAAAATATGCTAAGGCAAAATGAAAGCCGAAGATGCATAAAGAAAACAATATAATTATGCTGAGGTAAAATCATACCGAAGAAGCATAAAAACAAGTATTATGCTAAGGCAGATGAAATTGCACCGAAGAAGCATAAAACAAGTATTATGCTAAGGTAGATGAAATTGCGCCGAAGAAGCATAAAATAAACAAAAAAGAAATTATGCTAAGGCAAATGAAATTGCGCCAAAGAAGCATAAAATAAACAAAATTTATGCTAGGCCGAAGCCAAAAATGCAAAAATTATGCTAAGGCAAAAGAAAATAACTGAAGGAGCGTAAAAGGAAAAATCATCAATAAAAGCCCGAAGGCACATTACAGTTAAGCCCGAAGGAAAGTACAGTGCCAAAAGGTTTAAAATGCCCGAAGGCTTAAATGTTCAACAGATAAAAGTTAAGGAAATCAATCGGAAAGTTCGGACTCGGGACCCGAGCTCACTTCGAGAGGGACATTCGGCTCCTCAGGACGAGTGATAGGATCTTCAAAATCTTCTAAGATCTGCTTATAATCCCAACCAGCTACGTGGACCCTCTTCACAGCAACATCGAAACCAGCCTGAAAGCTCCGATCCTCCATCAAAGTCAAGAGCTTATCCACCTTCTTCTTCAGCCGGCGAGCTCTCTTAGCATGTTCGGCTCTCCTGTCCGACCGGAGCTGAAGTGTGTCTCGATCGGTCTTTAGAGCATTGCGCTCTAGCTCCAGCTGGTTAATACACTGGTTCAGTCCCCGGATCTCCTCTCGAAGGGCCTCAACAGACCGCAGCTCACTGTCCATATCTTTAATTTTCCCCTTTAGGGTCGCAGCCCACGGGCCAACCTGAAAGAGACAACGGGGACAAAGGTCAGACAGAACGCGTTAAAGAAAATAGAAAATACTTTGAATAACTCACCATAGGCAGATGACCCATGAGCTCCGAGCAAGCCTCCATCGCACCAACCGTCTCGAAAGCCGGGTGGTCAGCAGGAAAGACCATGGCCCCCAGGAGATCATCAACCACCTCCTTCGCCGACACTGGAACGGGGGCAGCGAAGCTATCAGTGACCAAGACCCCCCAGTCCGGTCGGTAAGTCCTGACCACATCTTCGGTGTTACGCATCTTAAGGCTGCTCTCCGGGGTCGGGCCAGACGAATTTTTGGTCGGGACAATGGTGGTGTCAATGATGTGGTGCTCAGGACTGTCGGGAACTTCCTGAGACCGACCATCTTTCTGCATCATTCGGGCCTCTTCCTCGGCCTTCTTCTTTGCAGCTTTCTCAGCCACCCTCCTAAGCATATCCGCCTTGGTAGACACTATCAGAAAAACAAAAAGCATGTTTAACATAATCAAATATAAGGAAAGCATAAAACAGAACAATTCAGGGAAAGAGTGTAGCGTTACCGGTACCCCATAAAGACTTAAGTCACTCCTTATCACGACTCATACTCAGAGGCAACCGGGCAGGAGTCATCGGTCGACTAATCAAGTCATAATCGGCCTTGTCCCGATCGGTCATCTCCGGAGCAACTATGTCAGCGGAATCTACTTCCCTCCATACTCGAAATTCATCCAGCTTAGGATCGTTGATGTAAAACCAATTGTAAGAACCCAGATTTTTGGGTAGAATTAAAACTTTTTATTATGTAATAGTATGGGAATGAATAGTGGTTATGACTGCGGGGTAACGAATGTCTATTAAATGAATGGAATGGATTTGATTCAATTATTTATATGTCATGCAGAATACTTTGGTTGACAGCATAGATAAGGATGATCTATCTCCTAAGGATATAAGTATATTACTTCAAGTAAGATTATTCTTGCGTCATCCAAATCAATATCTATTATAAGTCCAGCGGTTCCGTAAAAAGGTTAAGGAACACTCGAGGGTGAACCAGGTTCATTTTCCTAATTATAGGAATTAAATAAAAATAAGTGATGAATAGTGATTTTGGTGGAATTTGGAATATTATTATAATAATGTTATACCCGGTATTCGGAACGGATTTCTGAGTTCGTATTAGTGATCCAGGAGGAAAATAAGTGTATGTAAAAGCTGTCGGATTCAGAAAAAGAGCACTTTTATTTTCTCCGAGATTTCCCTGGACACTGCAAGACTTAAGGATTTATAAAAAGGGAATTAAGGAATTTAAATTCGAGAAGTATTAAGAAAGATGAAGAATAGTATTAGAAATATTAAGAAGGTTTTCGGTAAAACCCTAACTAGAAACGACTGAGTTATTCCCTCGAACGATCAACGAATTAAGCAATAAACGGACAAAGAAACAAGAAGAGGGAGCAAGAGTCTTGTGCAAGCCACTAGTAAATATCTAGTAACTAAACTAGAAACCAAGGGACTAGCACCTTAGAGATGAAACTAAGTGTTTAGCAAGACAACTACTTAGTTAGCCTTAAAACCACCACAAATCCAACACTTGTCTTGCCATTTCATCATGCTATACATCATCACTTTAATAAAGCAACTTTATCAAGATATTATCTTATCATCTCATCAATAATTCAAGATTGGATGAGAGAAAAAGCAAGAGAAAGCAAACAACTCTCTCCCCCCTCCATTTTTCACTACATTCGGCCACTCCTTAAATTCAAAAACCAAAACCCTACTTCCAACCATCTTTTGATCTTGTAATAATTATGGTGAGTCTTAAATTTCATATAAATGATATCCTCAAAATCCTAGCTTCAATCTCTTCTTTTTCCATTTTCAAAAAAATCATTAAAGAGGAGGATGAATAGTGTTCTTCAAGAATTAACTTTGATTTTCATGTTTCTTTGGTTGATCTTAGGTTTGTTAAAGCTAGACAAGGACCATACCAGGCTTTGTAAGGCCATATCACACTCTCAAGAAGGTATAATGATCTTGAAACCCTAGGCCTACTTTGAGTTTATGCATGTTCTTGATGGATTTAAGTGTTAGGAGCATGTTAGTGATGTTATAATCATGATTATGTGGTAGATCTAATGGAATTAAGAGATGATGATTATGTTGGTACAATATTGTGTTCTTGAGATTTTTGAGATGAGAATCATATGTATAAGTTGTATTGGTGCCCGGTGTGGCTTGGTTTTAGTGTTACGATTAGTAGAACGTTCGATTTATAGCAGTCGTAATGCCCGATTTTCGTTTAATCTTGAAATCCGAACTTGACAGTAGATAAAACTCACTGCATAGCTTCGACTTATGCCATGATTAGCTAGATCATGTTACAAGCTTCGTTTTGATATAAAGATCGCATGAAACGGACTTACGGTTTAGGAGTTATGATTAAATTCGTAAAAGTGGTTCGAAACCGAGAATGCGATTTCGTAATTGAAATTGAACCATGTAAAATATGTATTGCAGTGACGAATCTTGGTAATTAAATACTAGAGATGATAAGGAAGGTGTGAGAGAAAACCTTGCATTAAAAGAATCCTTTTACGATTTTATAAAAATGTTCGAATTAAGGTTAAACGCGAACGAACCCCTAGAAGCATGCTTGATTATGACTTTGGTTAATGACTTAGGAAA
Source organism: Kitagawia praeruptora (assembly GCA_037693485.1). Lineage (NCBI taxonomy): Eukaryota > Viridiplantae > Streptophyta > Magnoliopsida > Apiales > Apiaceae > Kitagawia > Kitagawia praeruptora. The sequence goes on from CM075347.1 coordinate 4,003,376, forward strand.
CGGGCGATAAAACTCGTAGTACAATCTTGATTCGTAAATGATCGATATTAAAAATTACGTGGCTTAACTGCGTATTAAGTGTGGGTACAATGACGGGTCATAATAGCGAACGTATGTCGAACCACATCGGTGATAAAAAGAGTTACGCAAGAGATGTATAACAAGATAATGCGAAAACGTGTTTCGACATAAGTGAAGTCTATATATCTTCTTGTAAAGTGTTAAGTGATTAATCCCGAATGCCTTGGCTCTTTATAGATCACCAGACTGACCGGGACACGCTACCACTACCCCTACCCACACTCGATTTCCAGGCAAGTTTCAAATCCTTTTTAAAAGACTGTTGTTGTGAATATATATATATATATATATATATATATATATATATATATATATATATATATATATATATATATGCTTTCTGTTATACATATGCCATAGCATGCATGCCTACTTTCAAAGTCATATTGATATACTTGTTCCCTGAATTATTGTTGGCTTATGAGCTAGATAGTTATTATATCAGTTATAAGCTGGAAATTTCTAAGACCCTTAAACGAAGGGCATCTGAACCTCATTCCTTGATTATAGACCGGGAGTCGTTATTTCTTGATATATTGACATTATTTTCAGAGGAAAATAATTAAGTAAATATTTCCCATTTATTATCTGGCGAATATTATTGAGATATTCTTTTGAGATTATTTGATAAATATTGTTCGGGTTATTCATCAGATATTTAATTATTCGATGAACATTATCTTTAATATTCATCTAAAGTCGATTTAATATTCGAATATTATTTCGAACCCTCCGTTAAGTTCTTTACTTAGAGAATATTCATTCTTATTTCTTCGATAAATATTATTTTGAATATTCATTCGAGTTTGTTTATTTAATGAATATTATATTAATATTCATTCGAGCCATATTTATTTAAATGAATATTATTTCAAATATTTATTCAGTCCCTATTTATTTTATAAATATTAGTTAAACATGGATTCGAGCTCCAGTTCATCGATAAATATTATTTTGAATATTCCCTTGAGACGATAAATATTATCTTCGACATTCATTTAAAGTCAATTCAATTATTGAACTTAATTTCGAATATTCATTCGATAATCATTTCTTCGATAAATATTATTAAGATTGAATATTCATTATTTATTTAATGAATATTGTCTCAAATATTCAGTCGACAATTATTTCATCAATAAGTATCATTCTTAAGTTGAATATTCATTATTGATTCAATGAACATTATATCAAATATCCAAGGGATGTTTATTTCACCAATAAATATTATGATTTTCAAATATCCATTTAAGATTGGATTTATTTAGTGAACATTATTTTAAACATTTATTTGAGATTATTTAATTAATGAATATTATTTTGAATATTCATATAAAAGAAGAGAGTTGTTTAGTAAATAATTCTAACTATTCATTCGAGGATTACTTACGAGTAATATTATGATTTATTCATATTCCTTAATTAATATTGAGTTAATAAATATTCTTGGAATATTTATTTAAAATCCTTTTAAGTTCTTTTATAATGATTCCTATTATTCAAGGATTATCTGTCACCTTCAGGTATGGTGTAAAACATTTTGGAGTATTTTATGACTATTGTTATCAAGGGGAGGTTCCCAAAACTTTATTTCCATTTAAATCTATCTTATAAGAAGAGTTAAATACTCGCTCAACTTCCAAAAATATATAAGGGGACCTCACTTGGAGATGTTATTTATTGGACTGCCCGGTCCTATACCTGCTAAACTATCTTGTCACTCGCATCTTGATTCTTTCAAACATCGATATGAGTCTGTTGGTTACCTCCTCAACGCTCGAGGGGTAAGATTGATGGAACAAGTTTATATCCATTAACAAGCATCAGCTTGGGAAATATTGGTGATTTTTCCTTTCCAACTAGATACGACTACTTTGTGGAGTCCTATCAACAAGTAATATACTTGGGGAAAGGGGGAGGAACTTCACGTTTCAAAGTTATGGATGTGAAATGAACTAGGAGATGCGTAAGTGACCCAGTGGCGCCGGTCCAGCAAATGGCCCAACCGTTGGCCGGGGGGTTCCAGAGGGCGGTAGACAAGTAAATCCGTCGGTGCTTCCTTCTACATGTAGTAAACAAGAGGTGGGGAGCATAACATGCGACTGATCATTGTGTAAATGCTATGTCTCCTGGCGCGTCAAACTCCAGTATTAGTTCATCTCTCAATGTTGGAAATTTCCTGCAACCTTATCATTATTGGCAGGTTTGAAAAGTGTTTGAATTGGAATTGCAATATTCGTCCTGCAAGTTCCTCTATTATGAAAAGTTGATAATATCTGGCTCATCTTTGACATAGCAGATATTTATTCAAAACAAATATATTTTGAGTTACCTTGTAACTTCATCTCATACCTTATATTGGTACTACATCGTTAATGCATGGCATATGGTTTCAAAGATATTTTGAACTGTCATATATTATTGCCGTTCAATTATATTTTTGGTGGGCTATGGCTCACCCTTGCTTTATTTATTTATATCACAACAACAGCTAGATCATATGGCCGCGCAAGGCGTACCCAACATAGGCAGGTGTCAGCCGTCAGAGGATTAACCAATGAGGTCATAGCTACCATTGCTGAGGATGCAGCTTCTGGTAGGCTAGTTGTTAGCATAAAATCCTCTAATGTATTTATTATATGGCATATATCAATGGATGGCAAAGAATATGTAATTGTACAAATGAAATTCTTTGGGTTGTAAGACTCAAACTTGTGATTAATAATATTGTTGGTTACTCTGATTTCATCTCTGGGACTATAAAGGGTGTGTTTTATGTGGTTGTTTTGGGTCACAAGGTTGTAATTTAGATCATGTTGGTTTTGTGGTTGGATATTGAGACCGTAACGACCAGATCCCTGACCCCGGATCTGGGGGTGTTACAGAAATGGTATCAGAGAGAGCGTTATAAATCCCAGAGATGACGCGACGTTAAAACAATAAATTTATTAAGATAATAAGAACTCTTGCCAAGTTCATAGTCGGACTACTTAATGTAGTATTGACATATAAAACCCTTATGGGAACTATTAAGTATCATGATAGTAACTTAGCTCGTTCTTGTACCGACTAGTAAGGCGACAGACCTTGAGGCATACGAGCAGCAGCACGATGATGCCTGATTATAGGCTGACGATCGGATGGTGGATGCGATAGAGTACCCTACTGAGGACCCGGAAGAGGTTCCAGCAGAGGAAAGGAATATTGATAAGTATAAGGAGTTTACCCTTAAGAAAATGAGGGCGACAGCCAGAGTGACTGTAAGAGTTAAGGTACAGTACCCAGAGAAGGGAGCGTAAAGAACTGAGATATTATTAAGAGAACTAAAGATGCATAATGGATTCATAGCTGGACTGCCGGATGAAGTACCAGCAATTAAGTCAAATTGGAAGGATTACTTGAGGTCTTATATGAGGATAGGTAAAGATCCTTAGAGACCTTCAGATTAAGGAGAAACGAGTTAGAGTGATACATGATTATCAAAGACAACAACAGAGGATAGGAAGCAGAGTCTCCAGGAGCAGTTAAGATAGAGGCAGCAAGTGCCATATCAGGTGATAAATGGATTAGTGTGAATATTGTTAATGATAATTCGCCAAGAGAGGGCAGATTTCATAGGTCGTAATTTATAAAGTCAAACTGAGATTGGTAAGGTGGTTTGGTGCAGGAAATGCCCATTTTATGAATAGATCAACTTAGAAAATAAAGACATTGGAAGGCGATGGTATGATTGGATAAAGTATATAAGGAAGTAGTAAGCGAGACAATGATCTCAGAACCTATAAGAGGAGAAGACCAGTGACTCTGTGATAAACTAGTAATGAGGCCATTGTCAGGAACCAAGTATAAGTTTGGTTCAATTCAGTGGAATGATGAACCAGAAACATTAGATGCATGTTATTCAAAGGAATATTAAATTCTTTCTTTTCCTTAAATGGATTAGGTAAGGCGAGCAGTGGGTGAGATGTAATTGAGAATGCTTTTAGATGAAACCTGAAGGAACAGGGTAGGCCCAGTTCTCGAAGTAAGAGTATTGGCAAAATGAAGTCCAGTTAATAGGACACATGATCAATAGGAGTAGTGTTGATCGACCCCACCAAGTTAAAGACAGTTTCAAATGGAGAAAGGCCAATCACATCGGCAAAGATGAGAAATTTCATAAGATTCACGAGGTATTACCAAAGATTTGCTCAGGACTTTACAAAGAATGCAGTCCCGCAACCCGACTTATTGGTAAGACTAAAAGTTTGAACATACAAAATATGAGAAAATCTTCCTGGAGCTAAAGATGAAATTAGTGACGACCCAGCGCTGACGTCGCCTAAATGGAAAAAGGAGAATTTTGCAATATTTTATGGTGCATCTCAAGCAGGGTAGGCACTGTGTTTATGCAGCATGGCAGTGTAACTTTGAATATATTTGGACAACACGATTCACTAGATTCGGATGGCCTTGGTAGTGCCAATTTTGTGAAATGACTAACTTCGACGGTAGTGTTCCTTCTGAAAGTAGTTGTTAGAACGACCGGTATTCGATAGTGTCAATTATTATGACGAATATGTTACGGGAAGATGTGGCATGTTTTAATTTGAAACTTTTGATTACCCTTCCAGGGGAGGTATTTATTTGGCTTCTTTCCAATAGTTAAACTCCCAACTATATGTCAATCATTTCGTTATTATAACTGTTTCTGGTTTCACCCGCTTGGGTATTCCTAGAAATACTCTTCGGGTATCGAAATGGATCTTCTTAGTATCACCAGTGGGTGGATAGATTGACTGAAATTTCCCTAATCCTGGAAAGGAATTTGACAAATTTTAGTAAACCTTGTCTTTCTGATTATCGGAATACGTCACTAAAGAGAGTGGAAACCGGAGTGAACCTTACGGATTGGGTAAAGTAGCCGCTATACAGGTGGGTAGACATACCCCGATTATTACAGTTGAATGTAGGGATAAAATTATGAAGTTGAATGTAATTAAGAAACAAGCCGGACGGAGAAATTCTGGGATTGACTTAAATGAAAAGGTTGTTATGCCAGAAGTGTTAAGCTTTTGTGGTACGTGGAATTGATAAGATTAACTGAAAGAATAAAAGTGAAGGAAAGGTGACCGGAGACGGTACCGAGAAGTCGAGTGAGACTTATATGGAGTAAAGCTTTGGAAATATCAAAATGTATCAAAGTAGAAGGCAATATACCAGCAATTGCTAGAAAAGTAATGCTATTAGCCGACCCCTAAGCTCACATATTTAGCATGGCCAGATGGGGGCCAAGTCACTAAGGATTATCAAGTGACTGAACCAGCAACGTAAGGACAAAGCGGGGTGCTTCTAATCAAGTGCCAACCGCGAGGGCTTTTGATATAAATTGAATTGAGATACAGGATGATGGATTTTATATATACCATGGACGTATTAGGATTGAGGGTAGTGACCACTGAAAAGTTACGAAGATTGCCAAAGTCAGTGCAGTTTGATGCATAAATGTTATCTGAAGCTTAGTGTCCTCAAAAAGAGCATTAGGCGCTAAGAGATTCACGTTGAACACGACCAATATCTTCCAGAACATCCTTTCTACCATTACCAAGTTCTGTATGAAAGAGTAGATAGACATATGTTGTCTTTTGGAAGGTCATGTAGACCGACATTCGTTTGAAAGAAAGGTTAACATGAGCTACCTATAGATTATTAAGATGAGAATGATTGAAAACAGACCCTTATTAAGGGTACATGATTTGATTGCCAATTTCATGGTAATGTAAGTACTCCTTGAAAATAGAATTGAGGGTAGAGCATCCATAAATTAAGACGAATCCTGGGGATGCACAAAGGATAGCATCACCCTAATAAAGACATTTTGAATTCAGACGATATAAGTTGAATCGACCAAAGTATAAAGAACCTATAAGGATTTGTGGAAAGGAATCTCAAAAAGTACATAGACAGAATTGTTATAAAATTGATTATTGATGTTCGATATACCCTGTACCCAGAAGATACAGGAGGGATGATGACGATGACATAAGAAACCCTATAAGGGAAGAGGTAATGTTCTGAACTTCATAGGGGAAGTTTGGTAAGGAATGTATGACATAGTAATAATAAGGCCAGATGAAGCATGTGTGAAACCATGAGGAAGTATGGATTGAACGAATAAGGTTGAGATTATCCTAAAACGAGAAGGGAGTTAAGTAAGGAAATATCCTAGGTATGATGGGAAGTACCTGTAGTAAAGTTCACACCAGAAAGGTGGAAGCAATGACTTTTGGAAAAGACTGCTATACGCTTTCTCCCATTCAGCAGAATTTAAGGGAGAATGCTTTCACCCTGAGTTGGAATAAATCCAGAAAACGTTGACTTCAAGAAATTATTATATTCAGGAAAGGCCAATGAGGTGGCCGACACTTTAAGTATAAGGAAGTAGGTATAAATGCTCATACCAAAGAAACAGAATGGTATTGAGAAGGACTTTGAAGGTCAGAAAGTGGTGGAGGAATTTACATTCCCTCTAATGATTGTGCAAGAATCAACCATAAGAGTAGTTTAAGTAAAGATTCGATTCCTGATATCGTCTTAAGCATATTACCTGCGTTAGGAGGTCCTATGTCAAGGTAAACCAGGACCTGGTGCAAAATTAACTAAGTAAACCGTTAGCTTCCAGTCTTCTACTAAAGAAATATGATTGATAATTCCGTTAACTTGGCATAGCTACGATGCTTGAAGTTCTTCTGCAATTTTATCTGCTTCATGTAATATCTACGTCAAGTTCAGGAAGCATTCCCTATGGTTAGGGAATAGTGATTATTTTGTTTTCCTAGAGGATCTTGAATTGACAATTATGAAACCGCATGTTTAGTGATTCAAACACGACGTAAATGATAAGCAATGATGACCCTTCTGAGAAATTAAGTGTTTACGACTGTGGAAATGTCGAATTGAATCTAAGTTAGAGAAATCATCCAGGTCAGTTTCGGGTGGTTTAATTTTGGAGACGACGGGATATTTGTAATAAATAATCCGGATATGATGGTTCATAGAATGATTATAGTAGGAATGAAGACAAGTGATTGATAGAGATGAAAATCAATAAGAGAGTCAGATAGGACTCATGAGAAGCTCCAGTAATAAAGCGAGAAAAGTATGGAATTGACAGTGCAAGGGTATTGACCAAAACAGAAAGTTGGAATTAGGAACATAAATGACATACAAATTGACTCCTTTTAAGTTTGGAAAATTCGAGGAAATACGGAAAAGATTGATTGAGTAATAAAGAAACTCATGGAATGAAAAAGTGAATTCTAGATGGTTGAACAAAGGAAAATTTGGCCCCAAACGTGTAACACGTATTGAATATATTGAATAAAGGTGACGAGTGCCTCAACCCTGAGATGACGGTGGAAAAAAACAACAAAAGTAAATAAGAATTAGATAATACAAAGGATGTGATTGATAAAGAAAATATTGGGAATTAATTATGGAATGTGAAGCAAGGAATGTTATGAATGGATTGATGAATGGGTTTTCCTAACGAGCTCTCGGAATGACAACCTGATGGTGTTAGAATTATGAATATGAAATGGCCAGTGTCATGGCGTGAAATGTCAGTAATAATAATGTCAAGCGAGAAATCTAAGATTTAACCTGAGGGGTTGAAAGATTTCTGATGATGAGTGTTGCTAAGATTGAACAAGAACATAGGTCCATAGAATGATGGGTCGAGCAGCGAGGATATGTTGACTTGTGAGATTACGATATAGTGGTATTTGATACGATTACGATTATTTTTCTTCTCTGATAAACCTCTATAGTTCAGAGGAAAATTTTAAGTATGATATTTAACGATCATGAAAAATTTCTATAATTCTCTGAAATTCTTTTCTTTTCTCCACTCCTATTTATCTTCTTCTAAACTGAGAAGAACAACCCTTTAAGGAGGGGAGGTACTACTACGTGACTCTCTGTCTGTGTGATAGAAGTCTAAGTGGAATGCCATTAATTGTTTAATTGCTTGTCAAGTACTAAAGGCTGGCCCCCTTCTATACTAGCTATGCAATGTAACAAATGTTCATTGATCACAGTGATCTCTCGATAAATTTTTCCACCTAAATATATATACGTCGAGATTGCGAAGATTAAAGCGATCAGGAATTGCAAAATTACGAGTGAGGTTATCTCCGGAATTCGTAGCGCGTTAGTGATACCGAAGTCACTGCACGTACCAATAAGGTTAATAGTATAAGACCGGACAAGAGCGTATACCAGATAATGTGTTGTGTGAAAGTACCAAAGAATTGGTAGAACGTATAAGGGGTGTATTGTAGCACCAGTACGAGGCGCTTTAGAAAGATTGGAATGTGTAAGGATTGACCAGAGAATTGGAAAGTGAAATAACCAACAAATACCCAATTGTCTTCTACCTGATTCCGGGACGGAATCCTTTTAAGGAGGGGAGACTGTAAGAACCCAGATTTTTGGGTAGAATTAAAACTTTTTATTATGTAATAGTATGGGAATGAATAGTGGTTATGACTGCGGGGTAACGAATGTCTATTAAATGAATGGAATGGATTTGATTCAATTATTTATATGTCATGCAGAATACTTTGGTTGACAGCATAGATAAGGATGATCTATCTCCTAAGGATATAAGTATATTACTTCAAGTAAGATTATTCTTGCGTCATCCAAATCAATATCTATTATAAGTCCAGCGGTTCCGTAAAAAGGTTAAGGAACACTCGAGGGTGAACCAGGTTCATTTTCCTAATTATAGGAATTAAATAAAAATAAGTGATGAATAGTGATTTTGGTGGAATTTGGAATATTATTATAATAATGTTATACCCGGTATTCGGAACGGATTTCTGAGTTCGTATTAGTGATCCAGGAGGAAAATAAGTGTATGTAAAAGCTGTCGGATTCAGAAAAAGAGCACTTTTATTTTCTCCGAGATTTCCCTAGACACTGCAAGACTTAAGGATTTATAAAAAGGGAATTAAGGAATTTAAATTCGAGAAGTATTAAGAAAGATGAAGAATAGTATTAGAAATATTAAGAAGGTTTTCGGTAAAACCCTAACTAGAAACGAATGAGTTATTCCCTCGAACGATCAACGAATTAAGCAATAAACGGACAAAGAAACAAGCAGATGGAGCAAGAGTCTTGTGCAAGCCACTATTAAATATCTAGTAACTAAACTAGAAACCAAGGGACTAGCACCTTAGAGATGAAACTAAGTGTTTAGCAAGACAACTACTTAGTTAGCCTTAAAACCACCACAAATCCAACACTTGTCTTGCCATTTCATCATGCTATACATCATCACTTTAATAAAGCAACTTTATCAAGATATTATCTTATCATCTCATCAATAATTCAAGATTGGATGAGAGAAAAAGCAAGAGAAAGCAAACAACTCTCTCCCCCCTCCATTTTTCACTACATTCGGCCACTCCTTAAATTCAAAAACCAAAACCCTACTTCCAACCATCTTTTGATCTTGTAATAATTATGGTGAGTCTTACATTTCATATAAATGATATCCTCAAAATCCTAGCTTCAATCTCTTCTTTTTCCATTTTCAAAAAAATCATTAAAGAGGAGGATGAATAGTGTTCTTCAAGAATTAACTTTGATTTTCATGTTTCTTTGGTTGATCTTAGGTTTGTTAAAGCTAGACAAGGACCATACCAAGCTTTGTAAGGCCATATCACACTCTCAAGAAGGTATAATGATCTTGAAACCCTAGGCCTACTTTGAGTTTATGCATGTTCTTGATGGATTTAAGTGTTAGGAGCATGTTAGTGATGTTATAATCATGATTATGTGGTAGATCTAATGGAATTAAGAGATGATGATTATGTTGGTACAATATTGTGTTCTTGAGATTTTTGAGATGAGAATCATATGTATAAGTTGTATTGGTGCCCGGTGTGGCTTGGTTTTAGTGTTACGATTAGTAGAACGTTCGATTTATAGCAGTCGTAATGCCCGATTTTCGTTTAATCTTGAAATCTGAACTTGACAGTAGATAAAACTCACTGCATAGCTTCGACTTATGCAATGATTAGCTAGATCATGTTACAAGCTTCGTTTTGATATAAAGATCGCATGAAACGGACTTACGGTTTAGGAGTTATGATTAAATTCGTAAAAGTGGTTCGAAACCGAGAATGCGAATTCGTAATTGAAATTGAACCGTGGAAAATATGTATCGCAGTGACGAATCTTGGTAATTAAATACTAGAGATGATAAGGAAGGTGTGAGAGAAAATCTTGCATTAAAAGGATCGTTTTACGATTTTATAAAAATGTTTGAATCAAGGTTAAACGCGAACGAACCCCTAGAAGCATGCTTGATTATGACTTTGGTTAATGACTTAGGAAACGGGCGATAAAACTCGTAGTACAATCTTGATTCGTAAATGATCGATATTAAAACTTATGTGGCTTAACTGCGTATTAAGTGTGGGTACAATGACGGGTCATAATAGCGAACGTATGTCGAACCACATCGGTGATAAAAAGAGTTACGCAAGAGATGTATAACAAGATAATGCGAAAACGTGTTTCGACTTAAGTGAAGTCTATATATCTTCTTGTAAAGTGTTAAGTGATTAATCCCGAATGCCTTGGCTCTTTATAGATCACCAGACTGACCGGGACACGCTACCACTACCCCTACCCACACTCGATTTCCAGGCAAGTTTCAAATCCTTTTTAAAAGACTGTTGTTGTGAATATATATATATATATGCTTTCTGTTATACATATGCCATAGCATGCATGCCTACTTTCAAAGTCATATTGATATACTTGTTCCCTGAATTATTGTTGGCTTATGAGCTAGATAGTTATTATATCAGTTATAAGCTGGAAATTTCTAAGACCCTTAAACGAAGGGCATCTGAACCTCATTCCTTGATTATAGACCGGGAGTCGTTATTTCTTGATATATTGACATTATTTTTAGAGGAAAATAATTAAGTAAATATTTCCCATTTATTATCTGGCGAATATTATTGAGATATTCTTTTGAGATTATTTGATAAATATTGTTCGGGTTATTCATCAGATATTTAATTATTCGATGAACATTATCTTTAATATTCATCTAAAGTCGATTTAATATTCGAATATTATTTCGAACCCTCCGTTAAGTTCTTTACTTAGAGAATATTCATTCTTATTTCTTCGATAAATATTATTTTGAATATTCATTCGAGTTTATTTATTTAATGAATATTATATTAATATTCATTCGAGCCTTATTTATTTAAATGAATATTATTTCGAATATTCACTCAGTCCCTATTTATTTTATAAATATTAGTTAAACATGGATTCGAGCTCCAGTTCATCGATAAATATTATTTTGAATATTCCCTTGAGACGATAAATATTATCTTCGACATTCATTTAAAGTCAATTCAATTATTGAACTTAATTTCGAATATTCATTCGATAATCATTTCTTCGATAAATATTATTAAGATTGAATATTCATTATTTATTTAATGAATATTGTCTCAAATATTCAGTCGACAATTATTTCATCAATAAGTATCATTCTTAAGTTGAATATTCATTATTGATTCAATGAACATTATATCAAATATCCAAGGGATGTTTATTTCACCAATAAACATTATGATTTTCAAATATCCATTTAAGATTGGATTTATTTAGTGAACATTATTTTAAACATTTATTTGAGATTATTTAATTAATGAATATTATTTTGAATATTCATATAAAAGAAGAGAGTTGTTTAGTAAATAATTCTAACTATTCATTCGAGGATTACTTACGAGTAATATTATGATTTATTCATATTCCTTAATTAATATTGAGTTAATAAATATTCTTGGAATATTTATTTAAAATCCTTTTAAGTTCTTTTATAATGATTCCTATTATTCAAGGATTATCTGTCACCTTCAGGTATGGTGTAAAACATTTTGGAGTATTTTATGACTATTTTTATCAAGGGGAGGTTCCCAAAACTTTATTTCCATTTAAATCTATCTTATAAGAAGAGTTAAATACTCGCTCAACTTCCAAAAATATATAAGGGGACCTCACTTGGAGATGTTATTTATTGGACTGCCCGGTCCTATACCTGCTAAACTATCTTGTCACTCGCATCTTGATTCTTTCAAACATCGATATGAGTCTGTTGGTTACCTCCTCAACGCTCGAGGGGTAAGATTGATGGAACAAGTTTATATCCATTAACAAGCATCAGCTTGGGAAATATTGGTGATTTTTCCTTTCCAACTAGATACGACTACTTTGTGGAGTCCTATCAACAAGTAATATACTTGGGGAAAGGGGGAGGAACTTCACGTTTCAAAGTTATGGATGTGAAATGAACTAGGAGATGCGTAAGTGACCCAGTGGCGTCGGTCCAGCAAATGGCCCAACCGTTGGCCGGGGGGTTCCAGAGGGCGGTAGACAAGTAAATCTGTCGGTGCTTCCTTCTACATGTAGTAAACAAGAGGTGGGGAGCATAACATGCGACTGATCATCGTGTAAATGCTATGTCTCCTGGCGCGTCAAACTCCAGTATTAGTTCATCTCTCAATGTTGGAAATTTCCTGCAACCTTATCATTATTGGCAGGTTTGAAAAGTGTTTGAATTGGAATTGCAATATTCTTCCTGCAAGTTCCTCTATTATGAAAAGTTGATAATATCTGGCTCATCTTTGACATAGCAGATATTTATTCAAAACAAATATATTTTGAGTTACCTTGTAACTTCATCTCATACCTTATATTGGTACTACATCGTTAATGCATGGCATATGGTTTCAAAGATATTTTGAACTGTCATATATTATTGCCGTTCAATTATATTTTTGGTGGGCTATGGCTCACCCTTGCTTTATTTATTTATATCACAACAACAGCTAGATCAGATGGCCGCGCAAGGCGTACCCAACATAGGCAGGTGTCAGCCGTCAGAGGATTAACCAATGAGGCCATAGCTACCATTGCTGAGGATGCAGCTTCTGGTAGGCTAGTTGTTAGCATTTGATCCTCTAATGTATTTATTATATGGCATATATCAATGGATGGCAAAGAATATGTAATTGTACAAATGAAATTCTTTGGGTTGTAAGACTCAAACTTGTGATTAATAATATTGTTGGTTACTCTGATTTCATCTCTGGGACTATAACGGGTGTGTTTTATGTTGTTGTTTTGGGTCACAAGGTTGTAATTTAGATTATGTTGGTTTTGTGGTTGGATATTGAGACCGTAACGACCAGATCCCTGACCCCGGATCTGGGGGTGTTACACCAATGGTCGTGGGTACCCTTGTTACTAGAGTTTGTAACGGCCCAATCGGCCCGACCAGATCTTCGTGCTATTGTATAAAAGCCAGGGGACTTGGAATTCTTCTTGAAGTCATAATGGTGAAAAAACAAAGATAACCAGGGCCTTACCTCGGCCATCAGGCAGCGGTGTTGAAAAATGTTGAAATGAATGAAGCTGTTGGGGTCGAGTTGGCCTAAAGCTATACCGGTATACCTAAAAAATTTACAAACTATGGGAATAAGGGGTAGTCTTAAGCCACAATGAAAGGCTCGTTCCGAAACACCTATCCCAAACATCCTATGTTCATTCGTCACAACCAGAGCATGATAAATGAGGTCTGCATCATCCGGGCAATAGGCTTCATATTTTTGAGGTATTTCGTATTTAACTATGGCCTCCACTACCTTTTCTTCGGTCATCACTGAGACCAAGTTGGCCAAAGCAAATCAATTGTCGTTGAAATAGGACATGGCAGAGTATTCAGGGACCACGGGAGCTACAAGAGCATTCGGTTAGTCCATATCCTGCGTTCGAAAACACAAGAGATTAGCCATGTACTCAGGAAAATATGGATAAAACTAGGACGTTTGGTCAGGTCGGGGTCGCGTACAAAGGGCTGGGATCTGTCGGGGACATCCTAGAGTGGACCTAAGATACAAAGGGAAAGGTTAGACCGCCCGAAGGATGTTCTTAATAACTAGGTCCCGAAAAGTGTTCTTGCCCGTAACTCCCCCAAGAAGTCCAAGAAAAGGCCCAAAAATGGTCAAAATTCTAAAAACTAAAACCCAAGCGTGACCACGTGGCAACCCCTGTGTGCCTATGCTCAGCCCAAAATCAGAATACCACCCGGCATCCCCGTAACAAATACAGATACCCCATATCTATACATATATACAGACATACGGATACAAACACATTCCTTATAACCCAAAACCCATTTTTTACCCGTATCGACATGCATCTACGAAAAAGCAAAGTACAAGTAACTACAAACATACTATGAAACCAACAGAGGGTGAAGGAATACTTACTATTGAAAAATGGAAACTCGAAAGGGTAAGTCTCTTGGAGATAAACTTCGAGAGGAACGGGAGGACTGGGATCTTTTTGAGAAGAAACGACGGCTCCTATTGTTGTAGACGGGGGAAAATGCTTCTATATTGATGGCCAAAATTTTGATTTGGGATGTTTTAGGCTTGAGGCGTACGCGTGATAATGGAGAAATGAAAAGGTTGCAGGGTTAAAGTAGAAAAGTGTGACGTTTGGACAAAATGTTTCGAATTCAACGGCTTAGATGGAGGCGCAAATCTCGATATTGGACAGCTAGCGTCATTTAAGAGGCGCGTCTTTCCATGAATCGTCTTGCCTTTACCTCTGTGTTCTTATCCGAAGAAAGTCGTCCGATAGACGGATTCCGAAGATGGGCTAAGGCTTTTGGTCTCCGTCCGAAGATAACCCCGAACGAAGCCCAGGGACATGTTGGAAGTGTTGGGTTTCAACCCAATGTGATTCTTTGGCTTGAGTATTGTGTGAGTGATACACTAGTGATTGATGTATTATTAATATTGTTAAGATTAATAAGGACGTGGGTTTTCCGCGTCAAATATATTTGTGTGTGTGCTTTGTTTTATTTGTTTGTTTGAATCTCGTTATTTCTGTAGCCCATAACTCAACAGGAAGCCCATCACCTGTGGGCCGAACCGAAGGCCCGATGTCACCAGTCGGGACAAAGCCCAATAATGTTTGGCCCATCTACTAGCAACAGCATTGAAGACATGGACTCTTCCGAACGTGGGGCACGTCTTCCTACTCATCCCACTCCCTGGTTGTTCGGGAACAACCAACCGAGAGATATAAGCACAACAGTCAGGTTTGAATAGACACTTAATCATTTTTTACACACACAACAAAGGTTCTCTACGTCGATAATATTCTTCCAAAAGCCGACTGACTTATTCTCACACCTGAGGTGAATCGGGGGCCAAACCCTCGTATTCTTCTTCATTGCAGGTCCGATCGAATCGAGGCCCAGCAGAAATCCAGTCGTAACACTTACGATAGAAATGCAGACCTTGCAAGCCTTCTCGTGGATCCAAAGTTTGCAAAGGAGATGATAGAGCGACAAGCAGCTTGGCAAAGAGTGGTTTGTGTTGCTATTCAACTCGATCTGGTGTTAGCACTCTTGGTATGTCTTCTAGTCTTGCTTACTTTGACACATACAGGAGGGAAAGGGTGCCTGCTAACTTGGTTCAAGCTCAAAGAGATTACTTTGGTGCTCATACCTACGAGAGAACTGATATGCTAGGGGACTTCCACACTGAATGGTTCAAGATTACCAAGCACTCCAAGATCTAATATCAAAATGCTTCCACCAGTTGTGCTCTACTTTATAATGTTTCATGGATGAATGAGACAGTTTTATTTGACCCTGTATGTATTGCTATGTGATAGTAGCTTTTTAGCATTGTTACATCTAGGCTTGTTGACATTGTCCAGACTCTGAAGTTATCTTGTTCATGTGAAGATCAGTAAGATCTGCTTTGTGTTTATTTTTCTTTTCTGCTTTTGTGTTGATCAATGGATGACCTTGTTCGCTGGCAATTATTAGTGACATGGAATTCTGTACACATTTACTTAATTTTTTATTTTCAGTACGAGCTTTGCCAGATCAAATTAAAAATTTTAAAAAAATTATAGTTGTCAAATTTTAAAAAATTATGCAAAAATGAAAAAAAAAAAAGAAATTTAAGTTGACACCGTTTATTTTCGAGGAAGAGGTACACATTTTGTAATAAAATATAAATTACAAGCACACAAAAATAATTAATTAAATAACAAGCACCCACCTTACAACATATTGAACATAAAAGCCCGAATGAGGCCAGAACTGAATAGCTTGTGGTAGCGTTTCTTGAGTGAAAAATATTGGTGTAAACCAGGGGAAGGACTGGAGGTACTAAGGAACAAGAATGCCAAATCACTATTGATGTCGGGAATTGTGAACATTGTGAAGTCAGAACAATTGATGTCGGGAATTGTGAACATTGTGAAGTCAGAGGACATGATGAACTTGTTTGGTACTAGACAATTGAGATGGCTAATAAGAGGGGGGGGGGAATAATTGTTTGTTTTGGAAGGATAGGTGGCTGCCTATAGGTATTCTAGAGGAATTATATCCAAGATTGTTCAATATTTTGTGTATGGAAGAGTGTAAGGTACGAGAGATGATTGATGTAATTAGAAGCGGTGAGAGCGCGGTAAGGAGGTTGTGGGCTAGACCTTTGAGACAAAAGGAGGAAGAGATTTGGAATCAAATTGTTGGACAAGTGAAAATGCAGCACTTACAATCAGGAGAAGATAAGATTGTATGGCTTCCTATTGGAGAAGAATATAGTGTTAAGAAAGCGTATAAATTGTTAGTAGGGAATTCCGGAAAGTCAGACAATAGATGGCGGTTTATTTGGCAGTTGAAGTTACCCCCTCGAATTGCTACTTTTATGTGGAAAGTTGTTCACAGAATGCTCCCAACAAAGGTGTTTCTAGTCCATAGAACAAACATGAATATGGATATTAATTGTTGGCAATGTCATGGGGTAGAGGAAAGTATTGAGCATGTGTTGTGGGAATGTATCTTAGCAGTGCGGGCATGGGAGTATGTATGCCATTGCCATTGGTGGGATGTTCCATGGAATAGGAACACAGTGTTTTGGACTCGGTTGTGGGGGTCTATCAGAGGTTTTAAAGGGAAGTGTATGAGGAATGTTTGGGGTCTAGTATTGACTGGTACATTGTGGTTATTTCTGTTAGAAAATGGGGTTTTTGGAGCATAATTATTTTATGTTCTTGATGTTAATTCCGGATTTTAACGATTGGAAATTGTTCCTTGATATGGGAACTTAAATTTTCATATATGGGTCTAAGTAATTTTCTTAGTGAAACCCATAGAGAAATGGAGTTGAAGTTAGTAGCTTGAATAAGCTTGAAATGAGAATGTGTATTTATCCCACATTGAAATAAATAAGGGGGGTTGTTGGCTTTATATAGAATCACACACATGGGTAGTGTACAACTACTAAGGTGTATGATGGTGCATGGTGTTACTGTGTGCTCCACGCGCGCACACACACACACGCGCGCGCCGCCGCCGCCCGCCCCGCCACGTCACGACACGCCACGCCACGTCACGACTCGACTCGGCTCGGTCGAAGGGCGATTTGGGCGAATGTCTCGGCGTCTCGCGTACGCGAGGCGACCTGGGCGAGGGATTTTATTGCATAGATTATTGATTTATTTTAATATTATAAACATGCTGTCAAGAACAAGGTTGCTGTCAAGGAAGTAAAACTTACTGTCAGGAACAAGGTTGCTGTCAAGGAAGTAAAACTTACTGTCAGGAACAAGGTTGCTGTCAAGGAAGTAAACTTACTGTCAGGAACAAGGTTGCTGTCAAGGAAGTAAACTTACTATCAGGAACAAACTGTTGACAGTTACTTTATTTAATATATAACGTAACTGTTACGATTTATTTAATATAAAATCAGCTGTTACAGCCGTTTTGATTATATTAAATCGACCGTTTCATTCTAATTAATTAGAATGGGAGTTACAATATTAATTGGGTATCAGTTACGTTTGGCCTCTCCTATAAATAGAGACCTAAGCTACTGATTGTTTTAGATACACTGAACATACTGTCCACACCATACATTCTCTGTTCTCTCTATACACTCTGTTCTCCCTTTATATTCTGTAATCCACCAGTAGGTTTTTCTGGCGAACTGAGGTGTTAGTCGAAGTTGAGTTTTTCTGGTTACTGTGACCATCTAAACTCGGAGCTGTTTTATCCTGGAAGAATATTGCCAAGTCCTGACACAGTGTAAGTGGGGGCAATTATCTCTTCAACAGCAGTCAGGTTTTCGAGCAAATCCTGACGACTCAGCTGTTCTCTTATTTGTTTGATATACTGTTATAGCTATGGCTACTGGTATGTCTTCTATACTTCCTTCGTTTTTACAGTTACTAATTTGCATGTGTTTTACCTTCGTGTTTTGTTTCGTTAATTGTTTGCTTGGCCTTGACTTGTTAAATACGATATATAACTGCCTCTATGTTGCTGTTTTAGTCAATATTTCCAACATTCTTGAAGAGATAAAACGTTATATAGTATTTAGCATAATGGTTAACGAGAGTGAGATTCCTGCTAGTGGTAGTTCGGTTGCATCTGCTGGGGTCATTGATTGGACCACAGCAGATCAAGAGAAGCCGGTTATGGATCAAGAGAAGGCTGAATCAGTTAAGAGTTATGCGAAGTGGGCTGAGAAGGATGGGGTTGCTAGGGCAGCAATTCTGGCTGCTCTAACCAACACATTGTTTGATGTGTACTCTTCTGATGCATACACCGCAAAACTCTTATGGGAGAAGCTGGACCAGACACATAATACTGACTCACAAGGTCTAGAAAAGTATTCTGTGGCTAGGTTCCTTGATTTCAAGCTGGTGGACAATAAGTCCATGACTGAGCAAGTGCATGAGTTCGAGATGATAGTGCATGCTTTGAAGGAGTCTGGAATGGACCTCCATGAAAAGTTTAAGGTGATGAGTGTGATTGAAAAGCTTTCAAAGTCTTGGGAAGAGTTCTCTCTCTCCCTGAAAAGACAGAAAGGAGAGATCACCTGGACTAACCTTATGCTGGACATCTCGGTGCAAGAACAACAAAAGTCCAAACAGGGACATGTGATGCCAACTGAGCATGGAAGTTCGAAGGTAAATGTAGCTACTGTAGGACAGAAAAGGAAGGCTATCTCTAAGAAGGGTAATAGTAATAAACCTAAGAGTGACAATGATAAGGCCAAGAAACCAAAGGCAAACAAACCATGTTGGTCTTGTGGGCAGGTTGGGCACTGGAGTAATGTAAGAACCCAGATTTTTGGGTAGAATTAAAACTTTTTATTATGTATTGATGTAAGAGTGAATAGTGGTTACAACTACAATGTAATACTGGTTTTAAGGAATGAATAATGAAAGGATATAGATTCCAAGGTTGTATGTCCTGAAGAATGCTATTGGGTGATAACTTAGATTAGAATAATCTATCTCCTAGAAAGTTAAGATAAGATTCCCTAGAGAGAAATAAATACCCTCATGTCATCCAGATCGATATCGGTTACAAGTACGGAGGTTCCATGAAAGAGTTAAGGAACGCTCGAGGAAGCACAAAGATATTTTCTAAGTACCAGGACTAAAAAGAGAATAAGTGATGAATAGTGTTTTTGATAGAAATAAGAATATTATGAGGCGACACTATATAGAAGTACCCGGAATGAATTTCTGAGTTCGTATTAGTGATCCGAGGGGAAAATAAGTGTATGTAAAGACTGTCAGGTTCTGAAAAATAGTACTTTTATTTTCTCCGAGTTTTTCCCTAGACACTGATAGATTAAGGATTTAATACTTAATATTTGAGGAATATTAATTGGAGGATATTAATGAAAGATAGAAATTATAATAGAATCATTACAGAGGTTTCCGGTAAAACCCTAACTAGGAATCCTTGAGATATTCCTACAAACGATCAATAAAGCGGAGCAATAACCGAACAAAGAAACACGCAGGGAAGCTAGATTCATGCATGTGCTACTAAGGAAAATATCTAGTAACTATCTAGTTACAAAAGTAACTAGAATCAAGTGAAGTAACCATGTACTTAAAAAGCAAACTACTTGGTTAGCCTTAGCACCACCCATTGATCAACACTTGTCTTGCAAATTGCATCATCTAGTGCATCATTCCTTTAATAATTCAACCAAGATGAGATAATATCCTAGGCTCATCTACTTTATGCATTATTCAAGAAACCAACACAAAAAAATATCAAGAACTCCACCATTATACCCATTCAACTCCTCTTGAAATTCAAGAACAAAAATCCACCTTTCAACCATTATTTGATCTTGAAACTTTTATGGTAGATCTTATATTTCAAGAAAATGATACCCTAGAAATCTTAGCCTCAAACACCACTTTTTCCATTTTCAAATAAATCCTTGAAGATGAGGGTGAATAGTGATTTCAAGAACAAATTCTTGGATCTTGATTTCTTGGATGATCTAAGCTTGGTTAAGGGTATACAAGGACTATACAAGGCTTAGCAAGCTCTTACACACATCATGGAAGGTATATATCACCAAAACCCTAGCTTGTAATTTGAGATTTATGATTGTCTTGATTGGGTTTAGATTAGTATGATATTGATGATG
This sequence comes from Kitagawia praeruptora, assembly GCA_037693485.1. NCBI lineage: Eukaryota > Viridiplantae > Streptophyta > Magnoliopsida > Apiales > Apiaceae > Kitagawia > Kitagawia praeruptora. The sequence goes on from CM075347.1 coordinate 4,024,036, forward strand.
ATTATAAGCATGATTATGTAGTTAGTTATGTGATTTAAGAAGAATGTTGATATTGGTGGTAAAATCAGTAGCTATTGGACTTATGAGATGAGTTATATGATGATAAGTTGTTTAGATGCCCGGTGTGGCTTGGTTGGATTGATTCGAGTTTTGAAATGTCCGAGTTATAGCCGTCGTAATGCCCGATTGTTTTTAACCTTAAGAAACCATGTTTTGCAGTAGCATTAACTCCATGTCTAGCATCATATCCTGCCATTTGTAGATAGGGTATGTTATAAGCTTCGTTTTGATATAAAGATCATGTGAAACGGACTTACGGTTTAGGAGTTATGGTTTAATTCGTAAAAGAGGTTTGAAACCGTAATCGAAAGTTCGTAACTGAAATTGGAATCCCTTAACATGACTAAGTCAGTGACAAATCATGGTAATTAAATATTAGAGGTCATAAGGAAGGCGTGAGAGAAAACCACAAGTAAAATGGATCATTTTCCAATTTTATAAAAATGTTCGAATCGAGGTTAAGTGCGAAGAAACCACTTTTGGGAGGTAGCACTATTCACCAAAAAGCTCCTGCCCTGTTTTAGTAAAATCTGGAAAACTTTATCTTCTGAACAAAGTCAGATTTTGAGCTAGCCACCTTATAGACATTCTCTAGAGTATGTACGCGAAAACGGTGCGTCATTTGAGTTAACGGTTACCGAGTTATGAACGTTTTAGTGAAAGAGGTGGGAATAGTGAAAATCCGTCGTTGACTGAACTTCGAAAATACATTTCACCTATCTAGACCCGTGTTTTCGAATTGGAAATTTTATGATAAATATTACAAATACCAAAGATGATTTTAAAAAATGGTTTCACAATTAAATACGTTTCCTGTGATTTATTAAAAGTGTTGAAGTGTGAGTCACGGAATAGTAATTCTTAGAAAAGTCAACTCTAGGGGTACTACTTTGGCCACCCATTTTGGATAGATTAAAAGAGGAATCTCGAGTCGACTAAAACATGAAACTTGTTAAGAATTATCAAGACAACATATTGCTGCAAAGAACGAGGCTATAAATGATTAAGTGAGATGTACGAAAGATCCGACATTAAGGATGGATTCGAGTGTTGGATTATAGCGGTATTAATAAGAGTTATGTTAGGGTTTGCCTAACGAGATAATTGGAAAATGTGTTTTAGCCTAAGTTAAATATATACTTAGCATGTCGAAGTGTTAAAGTGATTAACCTCGGATATTGTGACTATTTCTAGATCACCGGATTGAACCGAGGTACACTACACCCACAGGATTACCAGGCAAGTTTCAAATCCTTTCTAAAGGCTGTTGTTGTGATAATATATATATAATTGTTGTTATACATATGTCATAGCATGCATGCCTACTTTCAAGTTATATTGCAATACTTGTTCCCTGAATTGATATTGGTTTATAGACTAGATACGATATATCAGTATAAGCCGAATTTTTGGTTAAGACCCTTAGTGAAGGGCATGTTATATTCATTCTTTAAATGTAGACCGGGAGTCGGTATTTTGAGATATAGATGTAGTCGTGGAAACCCAGAGGGATACCAGCGACAGATTAGTATTCCTTTTGAGGAATGTTATTATTAAACATTAATTATATTTCCATAAAGTATTAATTACTTGGAAATCTTTCGAGAAATGTTATTTGAGTATTATCTCAGTCGAGAAATATTAAATGAATATTATTTCGAATATTCCTTTGGAGTTTGATTATTTCATGAATATTATTTCAAGATTCATTTAGAATATTGTTTATTAAATGAATATTACTTTCGAATATTCATTTAAGGTTTCATCTATTCAATGAATAGTACTTTAAGATATTCCTTTAAAATTCTAATTACTTAAGGAACATTATTTCAAATATTCCTTGAGAGTATTGATTACTAAATGAATATTATTTGGATATTCATTTAGAATAGTATTTATTAAATGAATATTATTCGGATATTCATTTAAGGTTTTATTTAATTAATGAATATTATTTTAAAATATTCAATTGAAGTTCTAATTACTTAAGGAATAGTATTTTGAATATTTCTTTAAAGTTTTGATTACTAAATGAATATTAATTGGATATTCATTTAGAATACTATTTATTTAATGAATATTATTTTCAAATATTCATTTAAGGTTTGATTTACTTAGTGATCATTATTTTAAATATTTATTTGAGTTTATCTATTTAACGTATATCATTTGAATATTCATTGGAAGTTTTATTTATTTAATGAATATTATTTTGAATATTCATTTAAGAAGAGATTTATTTAATAAATAATTTTATATATTCATTCGAGGATTACTTACGAGTAATATTATGATTTGAAAATAGTCCTTAATTATTATTGATTTAATAAATATTGAATATTTATGTAAATTCTTTTAAATTCTCTTTATAATGATTTATATCATACAAAGATTATCTTTTACCTTCAGATATTATGTAAAATATTTCAGAGTCTTTTTATGACTATTTTATCAAGGGGAGGTTCCTAAAACTCTATTTTTATTTAAATCTATCTTATAAGAAGATTTAAATACTCGCCCAAACTTCCAAAAACATATAAGGGGACCTCACTTGAGAGCTGTTATTGATTTGACTGCCCGGTCATATACTTGCTAAAACTATCTTGTCACTCACATCTTGATTCGTTCAAACATCGATATGAGTCTTTCGGTTACCTCCTCAACACTCGAGGGGTAAGATTGATGGAACAAGTTTATATCCATTAACAAGCATCAGCTTGGGAAATATTGGTGAATTTTCCTTTCCAATTAGATACGACTACTTTGTGGAGTCCTATCAACAAGTGTTATACTTGGGGAAAAGGGGAACGAACTTTACGTTTCAGAGTCATGGATGATATTCGAACTAGGAGACGCATAAGTGGCCGAGTGGTGCCGGTCCAGCAATAGCCCAACCGTTGGCTGAGGAGTTCCAGAGGGCAGTAGACAAGTAAATTCGTCGGAGCTACCTTCTACATGTAGAGAACGACTGATGAGATGCATGACATACGACTGATCATCGTAAACGTCAGGGCATCTGGCGCGGCAATGCTCCCGTATTAGTTCATCTTCCAAAAGTGAGAAATTCTGCAACACTATTGGTGTTGGCAAGGTGAAAAAGTGTTGAAACTGGAATTGCAATATTTTTCCTGCAAGTTCCTCTTTTATGATAATTGAGAATATCTTGCTTATCTTTCGTATAGCAGATATGTCCACAAAATATATATTTTGAGTTACCTAGTAACTTCATCTTTTAAAGTTATACTGGCATCATTGCCGTAAATGCATGGCATATGGTTTTCAAAGATATTATGAACTGTTGTATATTATCACTATTCAGTTATATTCTTATTGGTGGGCTATTGCTCACCCTTGCTTTATTATTTATGTCACAACAACAGTTAGATCAGATGGTCGCACAAGGTGCACTTGGTGCGAGCAGGTGTCAGCCGTCAGAGGATTAACCGCTGAGATCTTAGCTACATTGCTGAAGAGTAAGCTATTGGTAGGCTAGTTGTTAGCATTTGAATATCAAATGTATTTATTATATGACATATACAAATGGATGGCAAAGAGTAAGTAATGTTTATATTATAATTCTTTGGGTTGTAAGAACTCAATAGTGTGATTAATAAAATTTGGCTACTATGATTACATCTCTGGGACTATAACGGGTGTGTTCTATATTGTTGTTTGGGTCACAAGGTTGTAATTTAAATTATGTTAGTTTTGTGGATGGATGTTGAGACCGTAACGACCAGATCCCTGACCCCGGATCTGGGGGTGTTACAGAAATGGTATCAGAGAGTACGTTATAAACCCCAGAGATGCTGTGACGTTAAAATAATAAATTCATTAAGATAATAAGAACTCTTGCCAAGTTCATAGTCAGACTACTTAATGTAGTATTGACATATAAAACCCTTATGGGAACTCTTAAGTATCATGAGAGTAATTTAGTTCGTTCCCGTGTCGACTAGTAAAGCGATAGACCTTGAGGTGTACGAGCAGTAGTACGATGATGCTTTATTTTATGTTGACAATCGGGTTGTGGATTCGATAGAGTACCCTACTAAGGACCCGGAAAGGGTTCCAGCAGAGGAAGGGAATCCTGTTGAGGATGAGGAATTACCCCTGAGGAAACGAGGGCTGTAGCCCGAAAGACTGTAAGAGTTAAGATATAGTGCTCAGAGGAATGAGTGTAAAGAACTGAGATATTGTTAATGGTTAAAGAGGCATATTGGATTCATAGACGGACTACCGGATGAAGTACCAACAAGTAAGATGGATTTGAGGAATTACTCAAAATCTTATGTAAGGATAGATAAGAATCCTTGGAGACTTTCAGATTAATGAGAAAGGAGTTAGAACTATGCATGATTATCAAAGACATTGATATAGGACGGGGATCAAAGTCCCTAGGAACAGTTAAGACATAGGTGGCAAGTGCCATATCTTTGGATAAATGGATTAGTGTGAATATTGTCAATGGTAATTCACCATGAGAAGACAGATTTCATAGGTTTTAATTTATGAAACCAAATTGAGATTGTTAAGGTGATTTTATTCAGGGAAATGCCCATCTTATAAATGGATCAACTTAGAAAGTAAAGACAGTGGGAAGTGATGGCCCGATTGGATAAGGTTATACAAGAGGAAAAGACCAGTGAGTTTGTGATAAACTCGTAACAAGACTATTGTCAGAGACTAAGTATAGGGTTATTTTTAACTCAGTGGAATAATAAACCAGAAACATTAGATGCATGTGATACAGAGGAATATTGGATTCTTTCTTTTCCTTGAATGGATTATAGTAGCTACCTTAAGTTTATTCCGACACTGAATCGTAAATGGATCAGGTAAGACGATCAGTGGTTAAGATGTAATTGAGAATGTTTTTAGATGAAACCTGAAAGAACAGGTGTAGGGCAAGTTCTCGAAGTAAGAGTTTTGACAAAATGAAGTCCAATTAATAGGACATATGATCAATAGTGAGTAGTGTTGGTCGACCCCGCCAAGTTAAAGACAGTCTCAAATGGAAAAAGGCCAACCACACCGGCAAAGGTGATAAATTTCATAAGATTCACAAGGTATTACCAAAGATTTGCTCAGGACTTTACAAAGAGTGCAGTCCCGTAACCCGACTTATTTGTAAGACTAAAAGTTTGAATGGACAAGATAAATGGGGGAAAATCTCCCTGGAGCTAAAGATGAAAATTGGTGACGACCCAGCGTTGGCGTTACCTAATGGAAGAAGGAAAATTTTGGAATATATTATGTTAGATATAATTGATGTGATTTAATGTCAGTGTTTAAGTATTTCAGGTAAAGAGAGTTTAACTTGTTATTGAAAGCAGTTGTAACAGAGTTTGAGTATACGCTGATTGCTGGAAGCGCAAACGCTGACAGAGGAAAGCGTAAACACTGATAGCTGAATACATGGAAGCGCAAACGCTGTTAGCGTGGAGAGAACAGAGTTTGCTAAAGTCTGTCTACTGGGAGCGTCTACAAGTCAACAGAGTTTGAAGATTAATTTAATATTAATATAGAAGCGATATCTTTGAAGATTGGATAGCTGTCAAAGAGATCGAGTTGACTTAGAAGACGTGTAGCAATCGTAATTGATATCAATTGTATAGCTTAATTTTAGGAGAATCAATTTACGATTGTACGTAGCTGTATATCTTATAAATACAGTTAGGTTAACCCTAGAAGGGTATCGAACGTGGACGAACATCATTCTTGTAACCTAAGCAGCTCTCTGTGATACTTTACATCACCGAGAGAGGAATTATTAATTCCAAACAGTTTTAAAGAGTTAAAACGTGTGTTCTTGTTACTTATTTATACAGTTCTTGATTATTTATTGTGTAATCGACCTAACAAGTGGTATCAGAGCATAATCTGTTACTTTATTACAGTTAAAGATCCAAACACAATAGTAATCAATGGCAGAGATACCTCCACCATCTGAAAAAGCCCCTACTACTGTAAGTAGGTATGAAACAATTATGGTTCCTATCCTGAGGCCATTTGAGTATGCAATTTGGAAGGTGAAAATGACCATGTTTCTGGAGGCTACAGATCCAGAATATCTGGACAGAATTTATGAAGGTCCTCACAAACCTACAAAGTTATCTGCTGCTGCTGCTGGTGAGGAACCAAAAGTCATACCAAAAGAGAAGAAAGATCTATCTGCTGAGGATCTTTCATCTATTGCAAAGGATGCGAAGGTAAGGCATTTACTTCACAGTGCATTAGACAATGTTATGTCTAATAAAGTGATAAACTGCACAACTGCAAAGGAGATATGGGATGCACTTGAGGTTAGATGTCAAGGAACACATGCAATTAAGAAGAACAGAAGGAACATACTCACACAGGAGTATGAACATTTTGAGGCAAAATCTGATGAAACCATGACAGAAACATTTGACAGATTCTGTAAACTGCTCAATGATTTGTCATTGGTGAATAAAGAGTATGATTTGGAAGATTCAAATCTCAAATTTCTTCTCTCTCTACCTGAAAAGTGGGATGTGAAAACGACCACTATTAGAGATAATTATGAACTTGGTGAAACAGAGATTGATGAAATTTATGGTTTGCTCAAAACCCATGAATTGGAATTGGAGCAGAGAAACAAAAGATCTAGTAGAAAGTCAAAGTCTGTTGCTCTCAAGGTTGAGGAGAAATCATCAAAGAAGGAGGCATCAAGGAGAAAGGCAAAAGGGAAAGCCTTAGTCATCCATTCAGAGAATGAGTCATCAAATACTGATGTTGACTCAAACACAGATGATTCATCTGATTCTGAAGATGATGAAGAAATGATGCAAATGGCTGCATTGATGGTAAAGACCTTCAAGAAGATGGGATACAAGAACTTCAAGAAGGGAAAGAAATTCTCCAAGGACTACTCAAAGTTTGATAAGAAGAATTTCAAGAAATCTGAAGGAAAGGACTTCAAATCTGGAAAGAAAGATAAGTCTGAAATTCAATGCTACAAGTGTAAGGAGATGGGTCACTATGCTCCTGAGTGCAAAAAGGGTAAAACTGAAAAGGCACTCTACACCAAAGGCAGAGATTGGGCAGACACTTCAGATTCAGATGAGGAAGTCAACTATGCTCTCATGGCTACTACTCAGAATGAAAATGATGATCTCAAGGTACCTCCAACTACCTATGCTTATAACACTGATAATATAACTGAATTAAGAATTTATCTTAAAGCATTGCATATCAGTTATAGGGATCAGACCTTAGAAAATGAGAGGATAAAGTCTGAGTGTTCTCAACTCAAAGAAAGAAATAAATTTGTTGAGGAACAGCTAGAGAACATGAATAAAATTCAAAAAGAAAGAGATGATGCAGTGTTTATTGAACAGGAGTTGCTAGGTAAGTATAAGCAACTAGAATCAGAATTGGAGGATAGTAAACACATCATTAAAACTTGGACACACTCTGGTAAAGACACTCAAGAAGTGTTTCAGTCAGATACAGTAGGTCTAGGTTACTCTGTAGGAGATGAACTTAGGTTTGAAAATCATGTAAAAGTTAGACCATATTGTTCATCTGAGGGTAATGTCATGGGAACAGGTGGACCTAAGACTGAAGCACAGAAAAAGGCTGTTAAAGAGTCATATGCTAAAACTTTTGTTAAAGAGGCTAACATTGGCTTAATGACAGATAAACAACTCAAGCATAAGCTTAAGGAGATAAAATCTGTAAACAAACAGAGTATGCCTAAGAAAAACAGAAATGGAAAGGTAGGCATAACCTCAGGAATTAAGCCAATGCTTGCTTCATTAGCTCCCAGGAAAACATGCTTTAATTGTGGTAGCACTAGTCATCTTGCTAGTTTCTGCAGTAAGAATAAGAACATTAATACTTTGCCTTCTAAAACTGCAGTTAAGAGTGATTATGTGAGAACTAGACCACAGACTTTATGCAAACACTGTGGAAGTACTTGGCATTCTATTTACACTTGCAGAGATTATCATGCTATTTATTATAATTACTATGAACCCAAACCAAATTTGAAATGGGTTAAAGTAAACTCTGCAAATGTAAACTCTGAAAAAGTTAGCTTAAACTCTGTTAATTTGAATTCCGCTGCAAAAGCTAACAGATTTAAGAAAGCCAAAGGATCCAAGCAAGTCTGGATCCTTAAAACTAATAATCAGTGATTGTTTGTGATTGCAGGGCACCAGGGTAAGTACCTTAGTCGTGGACAGTGGATGTTCAGGACACATGACAGGAAATAAAGCCCTGCTATCAGAGTATGAGGAGAAGGCTGGCCCAGAAGTTTCCTATGGAGATGGCAACATAGGACATACACTGGGATATGGCAACATTAATCTTGGAAATGTCATCATCACAAATGTAGCTCTAGTTCCAGGACTCAAGCATGATTTGCTATCTGTGAGTCAAATCTGTGACAGAGGATATCATGTAGATTTTCAGCCTGAATATTGTCAAGTTATCAGCAAATCTACAGGGAAAGTTGCTCTAGTTGGAAACAGACACAACAACATCTATGAAATCAAATTGTCAACAAACACTGATGGCAAAGCAGTGTGTCTGTCTACAAGGATGTCCAGTGAAGAGAGTTGGAAATGGCACAAGAAACTCTCTCATTTGAATCTGAACAATATCAATGAGCTCATAAAGAATGATCTTGCAAGAGGACTACCAAAGTCATTATTGAATGTAGAAGGCCTGTGTGATTCTTGTCAAAAGGCCAAACAGAGAAAAACCTCTTTCAAGAGCAAATCTGAGTCTTCAATTGTTGATCCTTATCATCTCCTACATGTTGATCTTTTTGGACCAGTAAATGTCATGTCACTTGGAAAGAAGAAATATGCTCTAGTCATTGTTGATGAATACACCAGATATACATGGGTGTATTTTCTAGCAAAGAAAGATGAAACTGCTTTAACACTGACAGAACATATATTACAACTGGACAAAGAGTCAGAGAATCAAGTGAAGATAATCAGAAGTGACAATGGAACTGAGTTCAGGAATTCATCAATGGAAGAATTTTGCAAGAGTAAAGGGATAAAACAAGAGTTTTCTGCACCTGGTACTCCACAACAAAATGGTGTAGTGGAGAGAAAGAACAGAACCTTGATAGAAGCTGCCAGAACCATGCTAGATGAAGCAAAATTGCCAACATATTTTTGGGCAGAGGCGGTTCAAACTGCTTGTTTTACTCAAAATGCAACACTGATCAACAAGCATGGTAAAACACCATATGAAATGGTGAAGAAGAAGAAGCCAAATCTAAAATATTTTCATATTTTTGGATGCAAGTGCTTTGTGTTGAAGACTCATCCTGAACAGTTGACCAAGTTTGACCTAAAGGCAGATGAAGGAATTTTTGTTGGCTATCCACTGTCAACAAAGGCATTCAGAGTTTTTAATCTGAGAACCAGAGTGATCATGGAGTCTATTCATGTGTCATTTGATGACAAGAAAATAACTGGACTTGAAGATGTTAATGAGCATGATCAACTGCACTTTGAAAATGAAGATTTATTAAACTCGGATGATACAGATCTGACAAACACTGTTAAGGTCAATTCTGAACCTCTACTGGTAAACACTGAAGAAACTTTTCAATCAGAAACAAGGGAAGAACCAGTTGAGGGGGAGCATGAAGAATCACATCAAAGTGATAAGTCAAACACTGAAAGTGACTCAATTGATGATTCTGAATCAAACTCTGTTGATTCAAACTCTGATCATTCAAATTCTGAGCAGTCACATTCAGAGGGAGCATCTGAAAATGAAGAGAGACATCAAGAAAATCAGGAGAGCATGGATCAAGGGGGAGGATCACATGATGACAGAAGCAATCTGCCTTCTGCAAGAAAATGGACTAAGTCACATACACCTGATTTAATTATTGGTGATCCAGATGCAAGAGTAAGGACAAGAAGTGCAACAACAAATGAATGTCTGTTTCATGCATTCTTGTCACAAACTGAGCCAAAGAAAGTGGAAGAAGCTCTTAAAGATGCTGACTGGATAACAGCAATGCAAGAAGAGCTAAATGAATTTGAAAGAAATGAGGTGTGGACCCTTGTACCAAGGCCAAAGAACAGATCTATTGTTGGTACTAAATGGGTTTTCAGAAATAAAACTGACAGTGATGGTGTGATCACAAGGAACAAAGCAAGACTGGTAGCTAAAGGCTATTCACAGCAGGAAGGAATAGATTATGATGAGACTTTTGCACCAGTTGCCAGGTTGGAGGCAATAAGGATGTTTCTTGCCTATGCTTCTCACAAGAAATTCAAGGTTTTTCAAATGGATGTGAAAAGTGCTTTTCTGAATGGAAAACTTGAAGAAGAAGTTTTTGTTGAACAACCACCTGGTTTTGTAGATCCAAAATATCCAGATCATGTCTACAGGTTAGACAAGGCACTCTATGGACTTAAACAGGCACCTAGGGCATGGTATGAAACACTTGCTAAATTTCTGCTAGAAAGTGGGTTTCACAGAGGTACTATTGACAAAACTCTGTTTTACTTTCAATCTGGTAATGACCTGCTCTTAGTACAGATATATGTAGATGATATCATTTTTGGATCTACTAATGATAAACTCTGTACGAAGTTTGCCAAGCTCATGCAGTCAAGATATCAAATGAGTATGATGGGAGAGTTAAGCTACTTTCTAGGCTTACAGGTGAAGCAAACAGATGATGGAATTTTCATTAATCAAGCAAAATATACCAGAAATCTACTCAAGAAATTTGGCATGCTTGACTGTTCATCTGCAACAACTCCCATGGCAACTGCAACAAAACTGGACAAAGATACAGGTTCATCAGTGGATATGACAAGCTACAGAGGGATGATTGGTTCTCTACTTTATTTAACAGCTAGTAGACCTGATATCATGTATGCCACCTGTCTGTGTGCAAGATTTCAGGCAGATCCAAGAGAACCACATTTAACAGCTGTGAAGAGGATTTTCAAATATCTCAAGGGAACTGCAACTTTAGGACTGTGGTACCCAAGAGAATCAGATTTTAAGCTACTTGGTTACTCTGATGCAGATTTTGCTGGATGTAAGATTGACAGAAAAAGCACAAGTGGAAGTTGTCAATTTCTTGGTGACAGACTAGTGTCTTGGTACAGCAAGAAACAGAAGTCAATATCTACATCTACAGCTGAAGCAGAGTATATTGCTGCTGGTAGTTGCTGTGCACAGATTTTATGGATGAAGAATCAACTACTGGATTATGGTTTGAGGTATAGTAAAATACCTATTTTCTGTGATAATCAAAGTGCTATTGCAATGACAGGTAATCCAGTACAACACTCAATGACCAAGCACATCAGCATAAGGTATCACTTTATCAGAGAGCATGTAGAGGAAGGCAATATTGAGCTTCACTTTGTGCCTACAGATCAACAACTAGCAGATGTTTTCACAAAGCCTCTAAGTGAAGCAACATTTACAAGACTGGTCAATGAACTAGGGATGGTATCTGGTTTTGACTAAACATGTTGGTTAGACTCAAACTCTTTCAAATAAAATGTGTTGCTCATGTCTCTGTAAATTGCTATAGTGCTATGTGAACCTTATTAATTAAACTCTGTTAGCATGATTGTTGGTCATACACTGTTAATACGTTTGTTAAACTCTGTGAATTCTGAATTGATTTTTGTCTGAATGAAAATACCGATGAAGAAAAATGTATAGAGCATGATTTTCAGTGATAAATCAAGATTCTTTTTGAGTCACTGTAATCTAATCAGAAATTGCACAGTAAGTTAACACAGCATGATACTGTTTCATATTTAGAGCATCTCTTAGTTTATTTGATCCTAAACTCTGAATCTATGAATACTTCATGCATTGCCTCTCATGAATGACACTGATATTGATGAACTCTAAACTCTGATTAGTGACACTCTGTTTTCAAGTCATACTTGATTCTTGATGATTCTGTGTTTGCACTTGTGAAAATTTTAAAACTTGAGATATGTCATTGTTTATTTTGGTGAGAAACAGTTCATGTCTGAACCCTGTGAGATTTTGAGCCAAATCAGTGATTGATACATTTTATATCAATCAGAGTTTATTGTTGTGTGATATTCATCAGTAAGTATGTTGCTCTAGAACTTGCATTAAACCATTTTGGAACTACATGATATATGTGTGCATGAAAATGATAAAGGCAATTAGGATTAACCATTTTTCTTCAAACACTGTTCAAAATATCTTTGAACACTGCTCATAAACTTTGTTCATAAACATGACCCATAGTAAACCCTTTTGAGCCTAATTAACTGCTCATTTTCTTGAATACTGAAGTATTAAGAGCGGTTATCTTCTTTTGTTAATCTGATTCAAGCAGGTGAGTATCTCTCATACTATATCTTACTCAGTATATATATATATATATGTAAATTAAAAAAAAAAAAAAAAAAAAAATGTATATATACTGATCATCTTGTACAAAATGTACTAACAATTTGACTGAACATTTTGATTAAATAAATTGTTCAGTTCAAAATTCTCATTCGAAACAAATCTCTTCTCATCTGTTTGATTTCACTCAATTACAACCCTGAACAAAGTCCTTTTGATTTGTGCATATATGTAATCGAAGTGGTGTAGATTTGGTGGAAATTCAAGCTTATGGTAGTATCTGCTTTTAATGATTGAATCTGAGAGTAAACACTTCACCTAAACACTTGTGTGATGTGAGAGTTTGTGAGAAAATCCTTGACATGTAACTCACTGAATGATGCTATGATGTTTATCTCCTGATCTTTTTGTCTTTAATGACTGTGTGCTTACGTGGATAATCATGATCATAAACTGGATCAGAGATATTCAGATTTCTGTAATTAAGGAACTACAGAGTTTAGCATTCATCATATACTCTGTGTTTAATATGAGAGTTTGTGCATTCAGTGTTTATTGTTTTGATTTATGGATTCTATGAAATATTAGATGCTATAAAAAAATTGATTTGGTAAACTCTGCTACTCACACACGAAAATCACGACTGTGCGTTTTTGAAAGGGTTTTTGTGATAAAGATTGAAAATTGGACAAACACTGTTTGATTGTGCTACATACTCTAAGGTATATTTTCATTAAGATAATTTGAAAATTTTGGAGTAAATGGAGTAGTTGACAACTGTTAATTAGTGTCATTAGTGGTAACGTGTCTTGAAAAATGGAACGACAGCGGTAATAATGGCTTTTACTGCGCCTGTCTTAAGTGAACCGTTGCATGTGTGACACCTGTCCCACTCACTCATCATTATGTCTCCCTTTTACACTTTTCAAGGGAACAGTTGCGTGTTTTCAAGTAAAAACGCTTGAGTTTAGTTTTTAACTACAACTCAAATTACTTTTTGCCACAATCATTTTTATCCACACGTATTCACTTTACCAAAACAGAGAGCCTCTTTGTTTTTCACTTTGGCATTTTCACAAACACCTTTCTTGCAAAACCATTTCACAGTTGATTCTTACTTATTTCTTGATTCAATGGCAACTAAACCTTTCACTGTCTTTGGTCTACGTTTTGTGCCTAACAACTATGCAGCTTTGCTTGAGAATGACCGGGCACCAGAGCCGTTTCATCTTATGCAAAATTTTCTTCGAGATTCTGAAATTGGGCAAGCGCTGGTTGAACCGGCTACTCTATCTGCTTCCCAAGTCGTTAATTTCTGGCAAAACTCAAGATATATTGAAGGAGGAGAGAATGGAACTCCGTCTATCATCTTCTCTCATGAAGAACAAGAGTTTGTGATTACTCCACAAACTCTTCGCGATGTCATGGATTTTGACACACATACCTCATATGCTGTTGTTTCTGAGCAAAATCTGAGGGAAATGCTCACAGAGATTGGTTACATGGAATCACTTGCCAAGCTGGGCAGTGTGAGGCGGCCAAACTTGCGAAAAGAGTGGAATTTTTTCTTTGATTGCATTACAAGGACATTCCAGAAGAAGGTAACCAACTGGGATGCTATTCCAATGGACAGTCTACAAATTGGGTATTCTCTACTTTATGGTAGTAATTTTGATTTTGGTCGATATGTTTTGATGAATTTGGGTGATAAGTTGTCAGAGTCTACTACAGTTTACTTTGCTAGATTTTGTCAACTTCTGTTCAATGCATGTGTTCCTGGTTTAACTGTTGATGAAGCTGATGAGATTCAACCTTTTCGAGTCACTAAAAGAATATTTTCTGATATGTCTAACAAAGATGTTGGAAAAGACTTGCCTCCTTTAGCATTGCCGCTTGCTTTGCAAAATTTTGTTAATCAGCCACAAGACACTGATACACATCAACCACAACAACCAGACTCACAGCCTATGCCTGAACCTTTAGCCACTGATCGTACACAAAACATACCATCTCAACCTACTCAAACACCTGCACCCACACCAACCACCACTGAACAACCCATATCACCTCCAACACAAACAGAACCTCAAACACAACCTGACCAAATGAACACTGAACAAACAAACCCTGTCTCCACTACTCATCCACAACCACCACCAAAGCCAAAAAGGAAGAAACATACTGCAATCAACACTGAACGTGCTAAGGCTAAACAGTCAACTCCAAAGGCTGTTTATTCTAGAAGATTCATACAAAGGGCAAACAGACCTTCACCACCTTTGGTTGAGGAAAGTTCTAGTGAGAGTTCCAGTGAAGCTGCAGAACAGGTTGCAGTACCTCAAGCTAAGAGAAGGAAGCTTATTCTGACTGATTCTGATGATGAGCCTGTTGCAGAGGCTCAAGAGAAAATCTCATTTGATATTCCTACTGGTGAGCCAGAGGTTATCATAGAACCTGAAATCCCAGAATCAGGAGTCAAGGTTGCTGAACCAAAAGTTGATAAGGTTCAAGACAATGAAGATGCTAGAGATGTTTTATCTCCAATGGAAGAGTTTGCTGAAATTCCGATGTCTTTTAATCATGAAGCATCTACTCCACCACTCATGGAGGTTACAATGTCTATAGATACTGGTGTTGCTGATGGGCCTACTGTTGTTCTTGAAGACACTGTGGTTGCATCACACACTGAGTTGAACTCTGATGCCAATAATATTTCTGCTCATGGTGAGGAGGTTGATAAACCAGAGAAGGTTCTTTCTTCAGAGCAAACTCCAATTGATAAAGGAAAACAGGTTGCTCAAGAACCTATTGTTGCTCAAGAACAAATTGCTCAAGAACAAATTGTTGCTCCAGAACCTAGTCTTTCTGTTGCCTCTACTAGTGAATCAATGAGTGATTCTGTTGAAGCTAATAGTACAGGAGTTGACCAACCACAAAATCAGCCAGATGGTCAGAAAACAGGTGAAAAACCAGATTTTGCTGGGCCTTCTAATAATGAAATTGATGATGGTTATTTGGCCAAGCAAACTGCTGAATGGTACAAGTCAGACTGTATTTTTCCTTCTGGAAGGGCAGAAAAGTTTCTTGAAGTCAATTCTAAAAAGATTACAAATCCAGAAATTTTCACTTGTTTGCAAGGCACGGTGATACAGATCAAAACTTTGAATAATAGATTTGATGACACTCAGAAATCTATTGTTGATCTTCGCACAGAAGTTGCTACTCATGAGGAAAAAGCTCAACTAGCTAATGCTAAACTCTTTCAACAGTTTGCCAAAGCTCAATCTAATCTTAATGACAGACTGAGTACAGTTGAAAAGAATCAGACTTTACTAGCTGAGAAAGTTGATTCTATAGCAAATTTTCTTGAGTTAATCACCTCCATACTGATTCAAGACAGTGATGATGTCAAAAAGGGGGAGAGAGTTTCTAAAACCAAGTGTAAGAAAGATCAAACTTTGTCAAAGAAAGATCAAAATGATGATGAAGAAGCCAATGCTGATAAGGGCTTAAGAAATGTGAATCTTAGACAAGGACATGGGAGGTCTTCAAGGTCAAAGCCGAATTTGGTGATAGATTCAAATGCTCAGAGTACTTCAGGATCAAAGCCAAAGGATTTGTTATTCTCTGACAATCCACAAACAGATGAAGAATTGGCTGCAAAACTTTTTCGAGAAGAGAATGCTGAAGCTACACTTGAGGATATTCAAGCTGAAGAGAAGTTGTTACAGAAAGAACATCTAAAAGCTGTGAAGTCCAAGAAAGTGAAGAAAGTTGTTAAAACTTCAAAGTCTGCAAGGCCTGTGATGAAAGGAATTGTAATCAAAGAAAAACCATCTGGTATTCAAGAAGAAGAAGAAGATACTGGAAAGCTGGTTAGAAAGTCTTCTCTTGATGCTAAGTTGAAATTAAAAGAGAAAGTTGATGAAGAGAGCAAGGGCAAAATGATAGTTACAACCTCTGTTGCTACACAAGTTGTACAGACACAAAGTAAACCTTTACCTGGTTTCTCAAGGCCAAAGATTCCAGTGCAAGAACAAGCAGGAGTAACTGGTGAGTATCAACATAATAAATCTTGTTCAGGAAAGCCACCAGGGAGAAATACTTCTGGATTAGGTGCAACAAGAGATTTGAGATTTAGTAACAGTCCAAGAGATCCCTCTGCACTTGTATCTCTTGGTTCTGGTATTAATCAAGAAAATCTAGACAAGTTGGAATCAGTTCAGGTAGTTCATCAAAGGAGCTTAGATATTCACTTTCTACTATACTTTATGGCAGATGGGTCAGTGTATAGAGTAAATGAAGAAGCAATCAAGTTAAAATTATTTGAGGAACTTCAGTATGTCTTGCATATCTTCAGAGTTAGAAATCAAAGAACACAGATCATTGCTAATTCTATAAGGAAGCATATGCTGAAAGCTAAAGCTGCTACAGGAACAAAGTCTGCTGAAAAGTATGTTCCAAAATACAGAGACTGGAATGGAAATCTGATTGAAATGCAGAAGGGAACTACAAGGTTGAAGACTGATCTTGGAATTACAGTTCTGGATTTCAATATAAAGTCTGAAGAATTAAAGTACATCAGATTGGGTAATGAAATGAGGAGAAACAAGATCTATGATCTCAGGGCTGCTATTTTTCAAACGGATGAAAATGATCCAGAGTTAAGAGAGATCAAGCAAACTATGGAAATTGAACTTGAAAATGCTGAAAGGAGATTGTTGATTGATTATCTCAGAACAACTCCAGATCTTGAGGAGGTTAGGTAGACAGAATTTGTAAGTAATTCGAATTTTCTGTAAATTTTGCTAAGTCAAGTTTAAACTCTGATTATATGTTAAACACTGTGTTTTTATTTGTTAGTTTTGACATCATCAATTATTATGAACTTGTACATTTTTCTAATGAACAAGTTGGGGGAGATTGTTAGATATAATTGATGTGATTTAATGTCAGTGTTTAAGTATTTCAGGTAAAGAGAGTTTAACTTGTTATTGAAAGCAGTTGTAACAGAGTTTGAGTATACGCTGATTGCTGGAAGCGCAAACGCTGACAGAGGAAAGCGTAAACACTGATAGCTGAATACATGGAAGCGCAAACGCTGTTAGCGTGGAGAGAACAGAGTTTGCTAAAGTCTGTCTACTGGGAGCGTCTACAAGTCAACAGAGTTTGAAGATTAATTTAATATTAATATAGAAGCGATATCTTTGAAGATTGGATAGCTGTCAAAGAGATCGAGTTGACTTAGAAGACGTGTAGCAATCGTAATTGATATCAATTGTATAGCTTAATTTTAGGAGAATCAATTTACGATTGTACGTAGCTGTATATCTTATAAATACAGTTAGGTTAACCCTAGAAGGGTATCGAACGTGGACGAACATCATTCTTGTAACCTAAGCAGCTCTCTGTGATACTTTACATCACCGAGAGAGGAATTATTAATTCCAAACAGTTTTAAAGAGTTAAAACGTGTGTTCTTGTTACTTATTTATACAGTTCTTGATTATTTATTGTGTAATCGACCTAACATATTAGGATGCACCTCGTACAGGTTTAGGTGTTGTGCTTGTGCAACACGGCAGCATAATTTTCGAATACAATTGGACAACACGGTTCACCATATTTGGATGGCCTTGGTAGTGCCAATTCTAGGAAGCGACTAACCCCGATGGTAGTGTTCCTTCTGAGACTAGTTGTTAAGTAGACTGGTATTCGATAGTATCGACTATTAGGACAAACATGTATCGGGAAGGTATGGCATGTTTAGTTTGAAACTTTTAATTTCCTTTTATGGAATATATATTTGGTTTTTTCTAATGGTTAAACTCCCAACCTTATGTCAATCATTTCGCTACTATAACTGTTTATGGTTCGACCCGCTTGGATGTTCCTAGAAATACTCTTCGGGTATCGAAATGGATCTTCTTAGTATTACCAGTGGGTGGATAGATTGACTTAAATGAAAAGATTGTTATGCCAGAAGTGTTAAGCTTTTGTAGCACGTGGAATTAATAAGAATAGTTGAAAGGATAAAAGTAAAGGAAAGGTGACCGGAGACGGTACCGAGAAGTCGATTGAGACTTATATGGAGTAAAGTTTTGAAAAGATCAAAAGGTATCAAAGTAGAAGGCAGTATGCAAGTAATTGCTAGAAGAGTAATGCTATTAGCCGACCCCTAAACTCATATATTTTAGTATGGCCAGTTGAGGCCAAGTCACAAAGGATTAGCAAGTGACTAGACCAGCAACGAAAGGACAAAGCGGGGTAGCTTCTAACCAAGCGCCAACCGCGAGAACTTGATATAAAATAAATTGAGATACATGATGATGGACTTTACAAATGCCATGGGTGTATTCGGATTAAGGATAATGACCAAGGAAGGTTATGTAGATTATCAGATATAATGCAGTGTGATGCATAAATGTTATCTGAAACTTAGTGTCCTCAAGAAAAGCATTAGGCACTAAGAGATTCACGTTGAACACGACCAATATCTTCCAGAACATCCTTGCTACCATTACCAAGTTCTGTAAAAAAAAAAAAGGGGACAGATAGACATATGTTGTCTTTTAGAAGGTTATATAGACTGACATTCGTTTGAAAGAAGAGGTTAGCATTAGGCTACCTATAGATTATCAAGATGAGAATGATTGAAAAGAGACCCTTATTAAGGATATATGATTGAATTGCCAAGTACAGGATGTATGTATTCCTTGAAAAAAGAATTTAGGATAGAATGTCCAGAGATTAAGACGAACCCTGGGGGATGCACAAAGGATAGCATCACCCCTAATATAGACATTGTGAAATCAGATGATATAAGTTGAATCGACCAAGGTATCAATAATCTATAAGGATTTGTGGAAAGGAGTCTCGAAAAGTACATAGACAGAATCGTTATAGAATTGGTTAATGATGTTTGATATACCCTGTACCCAGAAGATACAGGAGGAATGATGAGGATGACCTAAGAAACCTTATAAGGGAAGAGGTAATATTCCGAACTTCAAAAAGGGAAGTTTGGTAAGGAATGTATGACATAGTAACAATAAGGCCAGATGAAGCATGTGTGAAACCATGAGAAAGTATGGATTGAACCAATAAGGTTGAGATTTTCCTGAAATAAGAAAGAACTGAGATAAGAAATATCCTAGATATGATTGGGAGTAACCGTGATAAAGTTCCCACAGAAAGGTGGAAGCAATGATTTTTGGAAAAAGACTGGAATATGTTTTCTCTCATCTAGCAGAGTTCAATGGAGGATGCTCCTACCCTGAGTTGGAATAGATCCAGAAAATATGGATTTCAAGAAAATATTAAATTTAGGAAAGGCCAATGAGGTGGCCGACACTTTAAGTATAAGGGATTAAGTATATATGCTCATACTAAAGAGATAGAATGATAGTGTAAAGGACCTTGATGGTCATAATGTGGTAGAGGAAGTTACATTCCGTCTGATGATTGTGCCAAGATCAACGATAAGAATAGTTTAAGTAAAGATTCGATTCCTGATGTTGCCGGTAGCACATTACCGACACTAGAAGGCTCTACGACAGGCCAGACCAAATTCCCCAAGAGACTCGCCTTTTCTTTGGAAAGAGAGAGGGGAGGTTAAGTAACAAGGAATTGGTAGTAGATGCCCAGAAACAGAGATGGTACAAATATTGATAAGCTAAATGGCATGATGATGAATGACAAGGAAGTTTATGTTGGCATATTTCCGCGCAAACAAGATAGAGTACAGGTAAAGATTCGTGATGCTGAAATGTATCCCTGTATTAAGGATTAACGAGATTTGGAAAGTGATTAAGTAAAACGCTGAGCTTCCAGTCTTCAACTAGAGATATACGATTAATAATCTCACCAACCTGTCATAGATGCGATGCTTGAAGCTTCTCTGCAATTTTATCTGCTTCATGTAATATCCACGTCAAGTTCAGTAAGTATTCCCTAGGGATAAGGGAATAGTGATTATTCCGTCTTCCTAGAGGATTTTGATCTGACAATTAGGAAACCTGTAGGATTAGCTGTTAAAGCCCTACGTAAAAGATAAACGATGATGATTTATCCATGGACCACATTAAGGTAGTGGTGATTTACTGCGGAATTAGATGATAACGACTGTGGAAGGGTCGGAATTGAATCTAAGTTGGAGAAATCATCCAGGTTTGTTTCGGATGGTTTAAATTTTGGAATGACATGATATTTGAAATACTGATTAGGATATGATGGTCCATAGAAAGATGGATAGAACATCGGGAATGCGTTGACACACGAGATTACGATAAAATAGTATTTATTACGATTAAGACTATTTTCTTCTTTGACAAACCTCTATAGTTCAGGGGTAAATTCTAAGTATGATATTTTGCAATCAAGAAAATTTTTCTACAAATCTTTGAAATTCTTTTCTTTTCTTCTCACTTATTCATATTCTTCTGAATTGAGGAGAACAACCCTTTAAGGAGGGGAGGTACTACTACGTGACGATCTGTCTGTGTGATAGAAGTCTAAGTGGAATGCCATTAATTGTTTAATTGCTTGTCAAGTACTAAAGGCTGGCCCCCTTCTGTACTAACTATGCAATATAACAAATGTTCATTGATCATAGTGATCTCTCAATAAATTTTTCCACTTCAATATATATAAATCCAGATTGCGAAGGTAAAAGCGATCAGGAATGTAGTACGAGTAAGGTTATCTCCGAATTCGTAGCGCGATAGTAATACCGAAGTCACTGCACGTACCAATAAGGTTAATAGTATAAGACCGGACAAGAGCGTATACCGGATAATGTGTGGTACGAAAGTATCAAAGAATTGGTAGAACGGATAAAGGGTGTATTATAACACCAGTACGATGTGCTTTAGAAAGATTGGAATGTGTAAGGATCGACCAGAGAATTGGAAAGCGAAATAACCAACAAGTACCCAATTGTCTTCTACCTGATTCCGGGACGGAATCTTTTTAAGGAGGGGAGACTGTAAGAACCCAGATTTTTGGGTAGAATTAAAACTTTTTATTATGTATTGATATAAGAGTGAATAGTGGTTACAACTACAATGTAATACTGGTTTTAAGGAATGAATAATGAAAGGATATAGATTCCAAGGTTGTATGTCCTGAAGAATGCTATTGGGTGATAACTTAGATTAGAATAATCTATCTCCTAGAAAGTTAAGATAAGATTCCCTAGAGAGAAATAAATACCCTCATGTCATCCAGATCGATATCGGTTACAAGTACGGAGGTTCCATGAAAGAGTTAAGGAACGCTCGAGGAAGCACAAAGATATTTTCTAAGTACCAGGACTAAAAAGAGAATAAGTGATGAATAGTGTTTTTTATAGAAATAAGAATATTATGAGGCGACACTATATAGAAGTACCCGGAATGAATTTCTGAGTTCGTATTAGTGATCCGAGGGGAAAATAAGTGTATGTAAAGACTGTCAGGTTCTGAAAAATAGTACTTTTATTTTCTCCGAGTTTTTCCCTAGACACTGATAGATTAAGGATTTAATAATTAATATTTGAGGAATATTAATTGGAGGATATTAATGAAAGATAGAAATTATAATAGAATCATTACAGAGGTTTCCGGTAAAACCCTAACTAGGAATTCTTGAGATATTCCTACAAACGATCAATAAAGCGGAGCAATAACCGAACAAAGAAACACGCAGGGAAGCTAGATTCATGCATGTGCTACTAAGGAAAATATCTAGTAACTATCTAGTTACAAAAGTAACTAGAATCAAGTGAAGTAACCATGTACTTAAAAAGCAAACTACTTGGTTAGCCTTAGCACCACCCATTGATCAACACTTGTCTTGCAAATTGCATCATCTAGTGCATCATTCCTTTAATAATTCAACCAAGATGAGATAACATCCTAGGCTCATCTACTTTATTCCTTATTCAAGAAACCAACACAAAAAAATATCAAGAACTCCACCATTATACCCATTCAACTCCTCTTGAAATTCAAGAACAAAAATCCACCTTTCAACCATTGTTTGATCTTGAAACTTTTATGGTAGATCTTATATTTCAAGAAAATGATACCCTAGAAATCTTAGCCTCAAACACCACTTTTTCCATTTTCAAATAAATCCTTGAAGATGAGGGTGAATAGTGATTTCAAGAACAAATTCTTGGATCTTGATTTCTTGGATGATCTAAGATTGGTTAAGGGTATACAAGGACTATACAAGGCTTATCAAGCTCTTACACACATCATGGAAGGTATATATCACCAAAACCCTAGCTTGTAATTTGAGATTTATGATTGTCTTGATTGGGTTTAGATTAGTATGATATTGATGATGATTATAAGCATGATTATGTAGTTAGTTATGTGATTTAAGAAGAATGTTGATATTGGTGGTAAAATCAGTAGCTATTGGACTTATGAGATGAGTTATATGATGATAAGTTGTTTAGATGCCCGGTGTGGCTTGGTTGGATTGATTCGAGTTTTGAAATGTCCGAGTTATAGCCGTCGTAATGCCCGATTGTTTTTAACCTTAAGAAACCATGTTTTGCAGTAGCATTAACTCCATGTCTAGCATCATATCCTGCCATTTGTAGATAGGGTATGTTATAAGCTTCGTTTTGATATAAAGATCATGTGAAACGGACTTACGGTTTAGGAGTTATGGTTTAATTCGTAAAAGAGGTTCGAAACCGTAATCGAAAGTTCGTAACTGAAATTGGAATCCCTTAACATGACTAAGTCAGTGACAAATCATGGTAATTAAATATTAGAGGTCATAAGGAAGGCGTGAGAGAAAACCACAAGTAAAATGGATCATTTTCCAATTTTATAAAAATGTTCGAATCGAGGTTAAGTGCGAAGAAACCACTTTTGGGAGGTAGCACTATTCACCAAAAAGCTCCTGCCCTGTTTTAGTAAAATCTGGAAAACTTTATCTTCTGAACAAAGTCAGATTTTGAGCTAGCCACCTTATAGACATTCTCTAGAGTATGTACGCGAAAACGGTGCGTCATTTGAGTTAACGGTTACCGAGTTATGAACGTTTTAGTGAAAGAGGTGGGAATAGTGAAAATCCGTCGTTGACTGAACTTCGAAAATACATTTCACCTATCTAGACCCGTGTTTTCGAATTGGAAATTTTATGATAAATATTACAAATACCAAAGATGATTTTAAAAAATGGT
Source organism: Kitagawia praeruptora (assembly GCA_037693485.1). Lineage (NCBI taxonomy): Eukaryota > Viridiplantae > Streptophyta > Magnoliopsida > Apiales > Apiaceae > Kitagawia > Kitagawia praeruptora. The sequence goes on from CM075347.1 coordinate 4,047,650, forward strand.
TTCACAATTAAATACGTTTCCTGTGATTTATTAAAAGTGTTGAAGTGTGAGTCACGGAATAGTAATTCTTAGAAAAGTCAACTCTAGGGGTACTACTTTGGCCACCCATTTTGGATAGATTAAAAGAGGAATCTCGAGTCGACTAAAACATGAAACTTGTTAAGAATTATCAAGACAACATATTGCTGCAAAGAACGAGGCTATAAATGATTAAGTGAGATGTACGAAAGATCCGACATTAAGGATGGATTCGAGTGTTGGATTATAGCGGTATTAATAAGAGTTATGTTAGGGTTTGCCTAACGAGATAATTGGAAAATGTGTTTTAGCCTAAGTTAAATATATACTTAGCATGTCGAAGTGTTAAAGTGATTAACCTCGGATATTGTGACTATTTCTAGATCACCGGATTGAACCGAGGTACACTACACCCACAGGATTACCAGGCAAGTTTCAAATCCTTTCTAAAGGCTGTTGTTGTGATAATATATATATAATTGTTGTTATACATATGCCATAGCATGCATGCCTACTTTCAAGTTATATTGCAATACTTGTTCCCTGAATTGATATTGGTTTATAGACTAGATACGATATATCAGTATAAGCCGAATTTTTGGTTAAGACCCTTAGTGAAGGGCATGTTATATTCATTCTTTAAATGTAGACCGGGAGTCGGTATTTTGAGATATAGATGTAGTCGTGGAAACCCAGAGGGATACCAGCGACAGATTAGTATTCCTTTTGAGGAATGTTATTATTAAACATTAATTATATTTCCATAAAGTATTAATTACTTGGAAATCTTTCGAGAAATGTTATTTGAGTATTATCTCAGTCGAGAAATATTAAATGAATATTATTTCGAATATTCCTTTGGAGTTTGATTATTTCATGAATATTATTTCAAGATTCATTTAGAATATTGTTTATTAAATGAATATTACTTTCGAATATTCATTTAAGGTTTCATCTATTCAATGAATAGTACTTTAAGATATTCCTTTAAAATTCTAATTACTTAAGGAACATTATTTCAAATATTCCTTGAGAGTATTGATTACTAAATGAATATTATTTGGATATTCATTTAGAATAGTATTTATTAAATGAATATTATTCGGATATTCATTTAAGGTTTTATTTAATTAATGAATATTATTTTAAAATATTCAATTGAAGTTCTAATTACTTAAGGAATAGTATTTTGAATATTTCTTTAAAGTTTTGATTACTAAATGAATATTAATTGGATATTCATTTAGAATACTATTTATTTAATGAATTTTATTTTCAAATATTCATTTAAATTTGATTTACTTAGTGATCATTATTTTAAATATTTATTTGAGTTTATCTATTTAACGTATATCATTTGAATATTCATTGGAAGTTTTATTTATTTAATGAATATTATTTTGAATATTCATTTAAGAAGAGATTTATTTAATAAATAATTTTATATATTCATTCGAGGATTACTTACGAGTAATATTATGATTTGAAAATAGTCCTTAATTATTATTGATTTAATAAATATTCTTGGAATATTTATGTAAATTCTTTTAAATTCTCTTTATAATGATTTATATCATACAAAGATTATCTTTTACCTTCAGATATTATGTAAAATATTTCAGAGTCTTTTTATGACTATTTTATCAAGGGGAGGTTCCTAAAACTCTATTTTTATTTAAATCTATCTTATAAGAAGATTTAAATACTCGCCCAAACTTCCAAAAACATATAAGGGGACCTCACTTGAGAGCTGTTATTGATTTGACTGCCCGGTCATATACTTGCTAAAACTATCTTGTCACTCACATCTTGATTCGTTCAAACATCGATATGAGTCTTTCGGTTACCTCCTCAACACTCGAGGGGTAAGATTGATGGAACAAGTTTATATCCATTAACAAGCATCAGCTTGGGAAATATTGGTGAATTTTCCTTTCCAATTAGATACGACTACTTTGTGGAGTCCTATCAACAAGTGTTATACTTGGGGAAAAGGGGAACGAACTTTACGTTTCAGAGTCATGGATGATATTCGAACTAGGAGACGCGTAAGTGGCCGAGTGGCGCCGGTCCAGCAATAGCCCAACCGTTGGCTGAGGAGTTCCAGAGGGCGGTAGACAAGTAAATTCGTCGGAGCTACCTTCTACATGTAGAGAACGACTGATGAGATGCATGACATACGACTGATCATCGTAAATGTCAGGGCATCTGGCGCGGCAATGCTCCCGTATTAGTTCATCTTCCAAAAGTGAGAAATTCTGCAACACTATTGGTGTTGGCAAGGTGAAAAAGTGTTGAAACTGGAATTGCAATATTTTTCCTGCAAGTTCCTCTTTTATGATAATTGAGAATATCTTGCTTATCTTTCGTATAGCAGATATGTCCACAAAATATATATTTTGAGTTACCTAGTAACTTCATCTTTTAAAGTTATACTGGCATCATTGCCGTAAATGCATGGCATATGGTTTTCAAAGATATTATGAACTGTTGTATATTATCACTATTCAGTTATATTCTTATTGGTGGGCTATTGCTCACCCTTGCTTTATTATTTATGTCACAACAACAGTTAGATCAGATGGTCGCACAAGGTGCACTTGGTGCGAGCAAGTGTCAGCCGTCAGAGGATTAACCGCTGAGATCTTAGCTACATTGCTGAAGAGTAAGCTATTGGTAGGCTAGTTGTTAGCATTTGAATATCAAATGTATTTATTATATGACATATACAAATGGATGGCAAAGAGTAAGTAATGTTTATATTATAATTCTTTGGGTTGTAAGAACTCAATAGTGTGATTAATAAAATTTGGCTACTCTGATTACATCTCTGGGACTATAACGGGTGTGTTCTATATTGTTGTTTGGGTCACAAGGTTGTAATTTAAATTATGTTGGTTTTGTGGATGGATGTTGAGACCGTAACGACCAGATCCCTGACCCCGGATCTGGGGGTGTTACAAGTAAGGACTGCCCTACAAAGAAAGCAAAGAAAGTCGAGGGGATAGCTCAAGCGAATGCTGTGCTTGGAACCTCAACTGGGCCTGTAGCGAACATGGTTGTTGGTGAAGCTTTGGCTTCTTAAACCAACGAAGACCGGTATGTTACCTACAACCCTGTACTATTTTCCACTTATCTGTCAAATGAATGGTTGATTGATACTGGAGCTAATGTGCATATTTGTGCTGACATTAGTTTATTTGTATCTTATCAACAGAGTCATAGCTTGACAGTGACGATGGGGAACGCAAGTGCTGCTCAAGTACATGGAATAGGAAACGTGGACTTGAAGTTTCCTTCGGGTCGTGTTCTATCCCTGACGAGAGTGCATCATGTTCCTGACATGCGTAGAAATATAATAAGTGGTAGCTGTTTAGTAGCTAATGGCTTTGAAGTTTCTCTCAAATGTAATAAAGTAGTTCTTATTCATACTGGTACTTTCTTTGGCAAGGGTTACTTGTCAAATGGTTTATTTGTAATAAATGCTGAGCCCGTTTTGGGTGCTTTTAATAAGATTACTCCTTCTGTTAACAATGTTGAATCTTCAGATTTATGGCATGCTAGACTTGGTCACTTAAATTTTGGTGCTCTTAAAAATATGATGAACTTAGAGTTGATTCCAAAACACACTATAGAAAAGAATTCTAAATGTCAAGTATGTGTGTCTGCTAAACAAATAAGGAAACCTTTTCATAATATTGTTAGGGATTCAGACTTGTTAGATTTAGTACACACTGATATTTGTGAATTTGGTGGTGTGTTGACTAAGGACCATTTTAGATACTTCATTACCTTTATAGATGATAGTAGTAGATACTGTTATGTTTATTTACTTAGACATAAGGATGAAGCACTTAGTAAATTCATTATATATAAAACTGAAGTAGAAAAACAAACTAGTAAGGTACTTAAACGGTTTAGATCTGATAGAGGTGGTGAGTATACGAGTAACGCTTTTAATGAATTTTGTGCAAACAATGGTATAGTTCATGAAGTTACCCCACCATACACACCTGAGTCTAATGGGGTTGCTGAGCGAAAGAACAGAACATTTAAAGATATGATTAATAGTATGCTTATTAATTATGGGTTGCCTAAATACATGTGGGGAGAAGCTCTGAATACGGCTTGCCATATTCTGAATAGAGTCCCTCTGAAACACATGGATAAGACACCCTATGAGTTATGGAAGAACAAGAAGACTAGTCTTAAGTATCTTCGTGTGTGGGGGTGCCTTGCTAAGGTACTTGTCCCTGAACATAAGAGAAAGAAACTAGGTCCGAAGACTGTTGATTGTATCTTTCTAGGCTATCTTGAGACCACTACAGCTATGAGATTTTTAGTGTTAAAATCTGACATTGATGGTATAGTGGCAAACACGATAGTTGAGTTTCGTGATGCTACATTCTTTGAGGATGTTTACCCTATGAAGACTGGTATGCCTTGTTAGGTCCAAATGTGTTGTAGAGGGGGGGTGAATACAACTTTTCGAATATGAGTAGCAATAAATACGATGCAAGAAATGAACACACAGATTCAAGGAATATATTTCTTTATATATAACTTGAAAAAGGTTGCTACAACATTCATTACAAAGTATAACAGAAGTCAAGAGAGGAGTGAATGATTCTAAGCTCTGTGTATATACTCTCTCTCTTTTTCTTGTGTTTTTCTCAATATTGCTCACTAACTAAAACATTACACAAGTGCTTCTATTTATACTACATGTAATCTATGACCTGTAGTCTTCAAAGACTAAGATGTACGTGGCCCAATGATGTCCACATAAATCTTGTCTTATCTTGAAAGCTTGGAAATCTGCCAATCAGAAGATGCCATGTGTCATGTTGAAGCTGCACTCTAAGTAGAACTTCTACTTGAGAATTTCTACTTAGCCATCTCGAAATTCTAAGTAGAACTTCTACTTGGGAATTTCGACTTAGCCATCTAGAACATTTAGTACTTAGAAAATATTCTGGTCTTCAACTTGAAACTTCAAAGCACATCTTGAGCTTGTGATATCTTCATATCTTCATTGTTCTTCTACAAGCTCTTAAACATGGATCTTTATTACTGACATAAACTTGCTATCAATGTCCTGACACTTGATGCACTGGTCTGGTTCATAAGTGACTAGTCTTGATAGTGTTTCTGCTTCTTGAATAAATTACCATATTCACTTAGTAACTTGGCTTTCCAATATTTGCTTTCCTTCTTGTTCACTTGAAATCAATTGGTCTTGTTGATACTGATAGTTATGATCTTGAATCTCGAATTCTCAAATCACTGAGGCCTGAACAACTTTGACTTGAACTTCTCTCAATGATTTCTTCTTGGCTTGATCATAGTTAACATGTTCAATTGTATCAATTACCTTGTCTTCATTTAGTGTTGATTCCTTGTGACTTCTTGTTCTTGATTGTCTTCTGGTTAAGTATCTTTTCGTTTAATTGAGTTACATTAGTTATAGTGTTACAAGTTTATACACTCTGCCTTTCAATCTCCCCCAATTTGATTGTCTAACAATGACATTCAAATTAATGAAGGATAACTCAACTAAACAATGAGACGAGAAAAGATAATTAACATTACAGTCTTGAAAAATATACAATTTACAAGTACATGAAAACAATACAAAGAACTTAAACTAGAAACAGAATTCGAACCTCGAATTAAAGATCATTTGAATGATTCCTATCACCTGGATTATTTCATATCTTTTAGTCAAACTTATATCACCTTATTGGATTCATTCTAAGATGAATTTTCCTCAAGTGAGTTAAAGCAACCGAAAGACATGAAGTTTTTCCAACTTCAAGTTCACACCACTCTGACCTTTAACCCTAATTCCGTTTCCTCTTTCTAGCTTCAGCAGCTTGGTCCTTTTCTTCTTTCTGCCTTCTGCGCTTCTCCTCCTGCTGCTTTTGTTTCTTATATACTGGATTATGAAGTTGCGTCCACCTAGTATTCAACAGTCTTACTGCTTCCATCTCTAGAGGGTTCCTGGGTTCTGGGTAAGGATGTTTAAAAAGCCTTCTGAGTTTGTCCACCTCCTGAGTAGTCCTGATCTCTGGAATTTCCTCAAATTTCTTCATTATAAGCCGAGGTTTCCTATGAGTTTTATCAGCTTTAAAATGACAATAGATCATTTTGGGATAGCCTTTGACACGGTTAGTATTGTGGACACTAGCCGCATCTTGCTCCAATCGCTTCTTTTCCACTACTACATCAGATAGGTAACTCACGAGTCTCTGCTTTTCTTTCACATACTTAACTTCCACATCTTCCCATTTGAACACATATAACACTTTCTCCAGAAATGCAGCATCTTGAGTCTGTTTCAGCCATTGTCTACTCATATGCAAGAGTGTTTGCTTCTGGTCTGCATCTATGAATACTAAGGCATCAGCTGTATTATCAGCAAAAGAATGTATCCAGTATACGCTGTCTCTTCCTGGAACACCAACTGCCTCCCTTATCTCTCCTTGTTCAAGTGCTCCAGAAGGAAGATTCAGAGCTTCATCAACGTTCTTCATTGCTTGAAGAATATTCCAATTCCTCTCTATCAGCTCTGGTTCAATCTTCACATTATCAAGAGGGTTTGGAGCAATGACATCACACTTCCACACCTCATTGCTCTTCTTTAGTATGACACTTTCAATGGTCTTCACTGATTTATCTTTAAGCTCAGACGCGAATCCCTTACTCATCATTTGTCTACAGACGGCCTTAAGAGATTCCACTGAAAGTTCCATTAAGTCCTTTTCCTCCAGGCTCACCCTCTTCATTTTACTGTCGACCACCATCCGGACAACATTTGGATATACTGAGAATTCTGGACCCTTGTCCTCTGCTAGCTGCATTAAGTAATCCCTATACAGAATGCTTAGATTCTCAGAATGAGAGTATTGAATTTTTGTTGCTAGCAAGAACAACTCTGATGCAGATCTTCTCGTCATGAATTGGTCATCCACATACATGAAAGACATTGGGACTCCTTCTGTGAAAGACAAAATAACCTGCCACTCCTTTTGCGTTGAATTGTATCCAACCCTGACTTTAGAAATTAATCTCTTTAAAGCATTTATGTAGTCAGCAGCCATTGGATTCTGCAAATTTAGGTTGTAGAACAGGTCATCTGCTTCCTTGTTATGATCTCCTTTTGTACATGGTCCCATCAATATCTTTCTTGCGTCATCCCACTTCTGCCCTATCCTTCTATTGTCCAGATCAATTTGAGGATCAGCTAGCCTTGCAAGCTCATAATCGTACTGCTTCCCTTGTAGCTCCACTTTCTTTTCCTGAAACGCAGCACGTTCTTGCATTGCTTTCATTTTAAAGAACTCAGCTTGATCTAAGGCTAACTGTTGAGCTTCAAGGGTTTCCTCATCAACAGTAATTTCTTCAGGCAATCCGAAAGACATTCCAGCACCTCCACCTTGATCCTTCAATGATCTCTTTATAGCATGTTTCAACGGTGCGTCTTCCATATCGGAATCTGAGTCAAGTACCTCCTGTACTTTTTCTTGATGACTCAGATCAACGAATGGCTCATCTTGCTCAATCGCTATTGCCTTACCCTTTTTCTTCCTCAGAGCCTCTTCTTCAACAGACGGCTCAACTTCAATTTCTTTTACAAGATCAGCATGTTCTTGAATTTCTTCGATTTGAACTCCCTGCTGTCTCGTCTCCTTTATACTCTCCCCCTTAGGTGAGTTATCCTGAACTCCACCCTGGTCTCCAGATCCACCAGCTGCATCAAAATCTTCAAACCCGGAACCATAGGCTCCTGCTCCACTAGCACCACCTGTACCAGCATCGGGGGGAGGTTGTTGCGGCGCTAAACATTCCTGGGGCACAAAACTTCTGATTGCGAACATAACTCTGCTTATCTCCACAGCCAGAGTATCCATTGTAAGCTCCATTGCTCCCATCCTGTCATTCAGGGTGTTTCCCAAGACACCAGCAGCATGGCCCATGTCATTTACCTGATTTTTCAAATCAGTAAAAGCTGAAGCTTGAAGTGCCATTCGTGCTGCGTAGTCGTCAAGTGCCCTTTGATTATCTCCAACATTCATCCCTAACTGCCCCATTGACTGCCCAAACTGCTTCATTTGATTTTCCATAGAAGACAACCGAGATTCAAGATTTTCAGCATTAAGGGACGGTGTTTGGTTTAGGTGACCTCGCTCTAATTCTAGTTCTGTTGGTATTTGGCGCTCGGTTTCGGGCCTTAAAAATGAAGGTCCCTCTCTCCCTAACCTCTCACACACACTCCCTGTCTCACGCTCGTGTATGTCTTCAATAATTGATCCAAAATATGAAGAAGTACCTGCAGAAACTTGATAAGAAATATAATTTGCAGTTATGGGATCAAATACTGTTTGTTCCTGAGTTGGAATCTCAGGCTGAGAGGCTACAAAGTGTTCTTGTTCAACATCAGAACCGATCCTCTTTGTAGCATCAGTACGTACCGGTGAAGGTACGGTTGAAGTTTTTAAAGCTTCATGTCCTCTTGAAGCAACAGTATCTTTAAGAGGTACAAAATCATCATCAAAATCAAAATCCCTATGTGCAGATTGTTCAAGGGGTGAACCACTCTCGTGAGGTGGAGTGGTTGCGTGTGACACTCTAGGGTTTGACTGAGGTTTAGAAGTAGCAGCATGAGAAATTTTGGCTTTCTTTCGAATAAGTTGCTGCTCTTCGGGTTCACTCTCCTCATCATTTCCTACATCTATATGTGCTGGCTGTTTGGATTCCGGTGACTTGGATGACAAGGAATTAGAAATATGGCTCTCACCCTGGGATAGATTCTGCGGGCTAGCAGTCTCTTGGGTCTGGGAATCAGAAACATAGGAAGAGGAATGAGTAGAATGTCGAGAGAGATTACCTGATTCATTACCTTGTTCGTCTCCGCTTTGTTCATCAGGAATCGCTTCAAATGCCTCAGCATGAGCAGACCGATTCTGAGCATGTGATGAAGCTTGCGAGAATTCCATCAAAGTGGTAACCCCCTCATCATATGTAAGCCACTTTTGTAAGGTTTCAGGAATAGACATCGGTTTTCCATGATGTTTATCCTGATTTTCAACTGTTGAAAGTGACTTAGTGCCCATCCCTAGCGGTGCAGATGATGGACCACTGGCAAAACTCCGTCTAACAGCAAGAGCATCCTTCGGTACTAAATGATTAATCAGCATCTGTAAGAACCGAGGAAACCAGCAGACAACATCTGTGGTGTTGAGGTCTCTGCTTGCAGGAGATCCCATCACAGCCACTATCTCAGAGAGAACTATTCGTCCATAATTGATATCCAGCTCTCTTGCTAGGGCAATTCCGAGGTTTTGCATGGGAATGGAAATTTGATGGTAATCGCTTTCTCGTGCCCGAAAACATCTTGTGATGGCCTCGAAAAAGTAATTCCATTCCACATGAAGAAATTGTTTTTGGATGTTTCCAGTGATCCGGCCAGTCGGAGGATAACACCCTATTTCTTCAAAGAATTTGAGGCGATCTGTAGCTGTAGGTTCTGGATCATAAGCATCTTTAACAGGGAATCCAAGAACCTTGTTGACAATTTGTTCAGTCACCACATATTCCTGACCCGCTAAGGTAAACCTGAAACCAAAGGGGGTTGATTTGCTCCCAAAAGAAACCGCACTAGTCCATAATTGCTGTAAGGCATCATGCACTAGTGTAGGTTTAGCAGAAAAAGCATCGCTAGCTTTGGAATACAAATTTAAAAATCGTATCCAAGACTTAAAGCGCGGGAGTTGATCACCAATTTCCGTAGAAATATTATAAAAATTGTTTTTGGCAAGTGAAAATTGGTGAGCCATTTTAATTAAAAGTTTTTCCTTTAGAAAAATGTGAATTTTAATTTTAATTTTCGAAAAAAAAAAACAATTAATTGAACAATTAACTGTTATAACCCTTTTAATTTATCAAGAACACAAAAGTTCCTTTTTGAAAAATCAAACTACGGGCTCCAACAAACAGTTAATGGAAGGCAAATTTCGAACCACTAATTTAAATCTGCTTTAACAGTGAAGTGTTTGTGTGAAATCGTGTATGAACAGATCTGTTAACTTTTGTGTGTATATACGTGTGTATATATATCTCAAGAAAGATGAACCAACAAACACACAAGAACAGAGATTAACAGTAACACACAAGTGATAGCAGTCAAAAAATGGGCATTAATTCGTTGTCCGTATGAGATTTGTCACAAAAATCACGAATCAATGGTTGAAAATATGAAATCGCCTGTATGTATATGTGCGGCTGTAAAACTCTATTAGGTAAAAGTGAAAGAAAAACATCGAGTTAAAGATGTATATATAGACATTAATGTGCAATGACAGAAATGCCCCTGATAAAAAGTGTGAAAAACACCAAGTACATACAGGGAACACTCAAGTCGAAATTCTATCTCGAAGTCTATCTCGAAGTCTATCTCGAACTTTCTAAGTCGAACTTCGAGATAGAGTTCGAGATAGCTGTTAACTCGAAAACCTTTACCATTTAACTTAAATACCATGTATACAGCACAAACCACAAAGGAAATCTATCTCGAAATTCTAAGTCGAATTTCGAGATAAATTTCGAGTTAGGAGTTAACTCGAAAAATCCCCTTAACTAATTGAGAATTCTCCCAAACTCTAAGTCAAACTCTAAGTCGAACTTCGAGTTGAACTTCGAGATAGAGGCTAACTCGAAATTCTTCCCAGACTTAGAATTTTCAAAACTTCACTCTGGAAGCTCAATTTGAAATTCAAGTCGAATTTCTAGATGAGTTTCGAGATAGAAACTAACTCGAAATTTTGAAGATACTTAGATTAATTTGACAATTTTTCTTTGAAAAACACAACAGTTAATTTTGTCAAATTAATATAAATATCAATTCAAGGATTTTAATATATGACATAATTAAAACATTCCTTGATAATTCTAAGGCCTCTAATTACATGAAAAACACAGGTAAATTCATCTAAAAATCATGCAAAATTTAGAATATTATGAATTTAACTCCCCCTATGTTCATGCAATCTAACAAGCATAAATTCACAGATTTGTGCTATAAAAGACACTTAAAACACACTGAATTCATGCAAAATCACACTATATGCATCCTATAATAATCATTAATTAGGCATTTTAAAGTCTAAACACATAATGATTAAATATCTTGCATATACCAACATAATCATGGATTTTACAGATAGAAGGCTTTACTAACTTGTGTTAAGCATTCCCAATTCACCAACCAACCTATTGAATGTTACTTCATCAAGAGGTTTGGTGAATATATCTGCAATTTGTTGCATTGTGGGCACAAAATGTAGCTCCACAGTCCCCTCCTCGACATGTTCTCTTATGAAGTGATACCTGATGTCGATGTGCTTGGTTCTTGAGTGATCTACAGGATTGTTGGTTATGGCAATGGCACTTGTGTTGTCACACATAATTGGAATTTTCTTGTGCTCCATGCCATAATCCTTCAATTGGTTCCTCATCCACAGTATTTGAGCTACACAGCTTCCAGCAGCAATGTACTCAGCTTCAGCAGTAGAAGTAGATACTGTATGTTGCTTTTTACTTTGCCAGGACACCAATCTTCTGCCAAGAAATTGACAAGCACCAGATGTGCTTTTCCTATCAATCCTGCAACCTGCATAATCTGAATCCGTATAGCCAATTAGATTAAAACCTGTATCTCTTGGGTACCAAATTCCTAGATTTGGTGTGCCCTTGAGATACCTAAAAATTCTTTTGACGGCTATGAGATGTGATTCTCTAGGATCCGCTTGGAACCTTGCACATAAACAAGTCGCGAACATTATATCGGGTCTACTTGCAGTTAAATAGAGAAGTGAGCCAATCATACCTCGATAGCTTGTGATGTCAACTGATTTACCTGATTTGTCTTCATCAAGCTTCGTGGCTGTTGCCATGGGAGTCTTGGCTGCTGATGCATCTTCTAGATTATACTTCTTGAGTAAATCTCTGACGTACTTGGATTGACAGATAAAGATACCATCTTTTCTCTGACTGATCTGTAATCCAAGGAAGAAGGACAGCTCTCCCATCATGCTCATCTCGTATTTGTCTTGCATTAGCTTAGCAAATTTCTCGCACAAGCGCTCATTCGATGACCCAAAGATAATATCGTCCACATATACTTGAACAAGTATTAGATCATTCTTCACATTCTTATAGAACAATGTTTTGTCAATTACTCCCCTAGTAAAACCACTTTCAATTAAGAATACAGATAGGGTTTCATACCAACATCTTGGGGATTGCCTGAGGCCATAGACAGATTTGAAGAGAAGATACACAAAATCTACAAGTTCTGGATCAATGAAGCCAGGCGGCTGTTCCAGATACACTTCTTCTTCTAACTCTCCGTTCAGGAAGGCACTTTTCACATCCATCTGGAAAACCTTGAAGTTCTTATGTGCTGCAAATGCCAAAAACATCCTGACTGCCTCAAGTCTTGCAACTGGTGCATAGGTCTCATCATAATCAATTCCTTCTCGCTGAGAATAACCTTTTGCAACCAAACGAGCCTTGTTTCGTGTTACAAGTCCGTTTTCATCCATTTTATTTCTGAATACCCACCTTGCTCCAATTACTGATTTGTTCTTTGGTCGGGGTACCAGCTTCCAAACTTTCTGCCTTTCAAACTGATTGAGTTCCTCTTGCATTGCAATCACCCAATCAGCATCACCAAGAGCTTCTTCTATTTCTTTAGGTTCAAGCTTGGATAAGAACCCAGAAAATAAGCAAATATTAGCCAGGTCAGCTCTTGTATTTCTTCTAGTAGACACACCAGCATCTGGATCACCAATAATTAATTCAAACGGATGGTCTCTATTCCATACCCGTTCTCTTGGAAATTGTCTTGATGATTCAGCATGACTTTCTGAATTGTGGTGCTGACTACTTTGATTACTTTCACTAACTCCCCCTGAGTTAGTGCCAGCTCCTACAGAACTAGAGTCAACTCGATTTGAGCCTTGAACAGTAGTCCTTGAGCTGCTATTTACTCCCCCTGAGTTGTTGCCGGTTCGTACTGAAGAAGTCTCTCCTGATCTTGTAGAATTAGCTTGTTCACTAGACTCAGGTTCTTCACGTACACTTGGAACATTTAATGGGACAACCAACTCAGGTTCATCTTCAAGATCTTCTAAGTCCAGATTCTGAAACTTTAGGGACTCAGGTTCACTAGAATCTCTTGAAATTGATGAGAGTTTGGTATCGTCGAATCTGACGTTGTAGCTTTCAGTCACTTTTCGATCATTCACTAAGAACACCCTATAAGCTGCTACCACATCTGTGGAATAACCAACAAAGATTCCTTCACGAGCTTTTGCTGCAAACTTACCTAGATTTTCATCATCTATAAGTACATAGCATTTTGCTCCAAATACATGAAAATATTTGATTGTTGGTCTTCTGCCGTTCATTAGCTCACATGGTGTCTTTTCTTTATCTTTTATAATCAAGGATCGATTTTGAGTGTAACACACGGTACTCACTGCTTCTGCCCAGAAATACAGAGGAAGTTTCGAATCACACAACAAAGTTCTTGCTGCTTCAACCAATGTTCTATTCTTCCTTTCAACCACTCCATTTTGTTGTGGAGTTCTCGGGGCTGAGTACTGACGACGTATTCCTTTAGATACACAGAAGTCATTTAGCACTGCGTTTTTGAATTCAGTGCCATTGTCTGATCTAATCGTCTTCACAGTAAGTGTTGAAACATTCTCAATTTGAGTGATGTGATCAATGATTAGGAAAGGTACTTCGTCTTTCGTCATTGCGAACAATACCCATGTATACTTAGAGAAGTCATCCACGATTACCAAAGCATATCTTTTCCTAGACAAAGATAGGACATTCACTGGACCAAACAAATCCATATGAAGAAGTTGCAGAGGCTCAGTGATACTAGAAATTTCTTTGCTTTTATGCGAGGCTCGCTTCGACTTTCCCATTTCACAGGCTTCACAGAGTCCTTTCGGAGCGAACTCCATTTGAGGTAGATCTCTCACCAATTCTCGCCTCGCGAGAGCATTCATCGTTTTGAAGTTTAAGTGAGATAACTTTTTGTGCCATAACCAGCTTTCATCATCCGAAGCTTTGCTGTAGAAACAGGTGACTTCATTCTGATTTGCTGAATCCATGTCTGCAACAAAAAGATCTGCCTTTCGAACTCCTCTCAAAGCCAGTTTGCCTTCCTTGATGTGAGTGATTGATACACCTTTCTTGTTGAAGACAATTTCGTAACCTTTGTCACAGAATTGACTGATACTCAACAAATTATGCTTTAATCCCTCAACATAGGAAATATCTTCAATGATGACATTGCCAGTTTTCAGTTTGCCATATCCCTTTGTCACACCTATGCTGTCATCTCCAAAGGTAACATAAGGGCCAGCTTTCATAACCAACTCTGTAAGCAGGGACTTGTTTCCAGTCATATGCCTCGATGCTCCACTATCTAGCACCCATATAACTTTATTTCTCTTTTGCTTAATGCCCTGCAATAACAGATTGATTAGACTTTCTTCGGAACCCAACTTTGATTGGGCCCGGCTTTTCGATAAGATTTAGAATCAACAGATTTAACAACAGGAGATGCACTTTTCTTAACATAACTAGAGCTTTCGACTTCCTCCTTTCCTTTCTCAGACATGAAATATTTATCAGTCCTAGGAGAAGGTTTGTCACTCCTAACTTTAGGAGGACTGACAGTCTTGGCTCTCCCAAACTTCTTTTTGTTGTTTGAACTAGCAGCAGTATTTGAGCATGACTGGCTAGATGCATTCATTAAATTCACAAAAGTTTGCATGACGTTAAAAGTGCATGGCATACAATTAGGTTGACCACACTGTGCATGATTCTGATGCAGATTATTCATTGTATGTGTGACAGGCATGGCATGTGTAGCAGTGCATGCATAAGAAAGATGTTCAGTAGATTTACAGTGATAACATGCTTTCTTTATTCGTTCAGCCTTAACCTCTTTTATGCCTTTCTTCCCTTGTTGTTTAACAGCCTTAGCTCCTATTCCTAGTCTAGATTCATCACTAGGGAAATTGATTTTAACTTGTTTAATAGGAGTTATAGGTTGTGCTTTCTGACGATCTTCCATCTCAATCTCATATCTAGCTATCAATTCAGTCTCTTCTTCTTCTATTCTAGGAACAAGGTGTTTGTAGATGGGTTTGACAGAAGATTTAAGAATACTAGGTGTTTCCTTTTTAAGGTCACTGGAGCTAGGATCGATATGTCTCTTGCCTTCTTTCTTAGAAAGATCAGAATAATCAAGTCCTACACCTACTCCAGTTATCTTCTTAAATACGTCATTATCTACATACACTTTACTAGCAGCTAGTTTGTAAGCTTCACATTTAGTTTCTAACTCAGCTAGTTTGTTCCTTAAACATGATTCTATTTCTGCCTTAAGGACGAGCTTGTGTTCCAAAGATTTAATAAAATCTCTTAGGGAAGTATCTACAGTGCAAGCAGCCTCTAACTCTTCCACTTTTGCCTCAACCATTCTGCTTTTGGCGACAAGTGTTTTCTGTTCCTTTTGAGAAGTGTCTAGGCTTTTGCATAACATGTAGATCTCTTCGCTAAGAGCCCCGTTCTGTTCCTTATATTCATCAATAGACATTTCTACTTTAAGGGTTAGAACTGGTACCTCTGGTTCCTCTGATGTCTCAGCCATGAGCGCAAAGTTTGCTACATGAGTAACATCTTCCTCATCTGAATCATCCCAAGCTCTTCCTTCTGTTACTACTAAAGCTCTTTTACCATGTTTTTCTTTCACCAGCGATTCATACTTGCTTTTGAGGGCTTCAAATGTCTCTTTTGGATAAGTCTGTTTAGGCTTTTTGCAGTCTGAGGCAAAATGTCCAGGTTCACCACAATTATAGCAATTGAACTTCATTTTGAAATCCAACGGAGATTTGTAGCTGGTACTCTTGCCTTTGCTTTTGTAGCCTGATGAACTACCACCACCCTTAGCAGCCCGATAATAAGATGAAGAATTTCTTTGTGGTCGGTTGCTCTTTCTGAATCTCATATTGCTGAACTTCCTTGCCATGTATGCCACGACACTATCGTCCATGTTGTCCAGCTCTTCTTGGGTGAAGTAGTCATCATCACTGTTAGATGCACACTCGTCATCATTATCAACTTGATGTGGTGCAAGTGATGATTTAGGCTTTGCTGCAACCATTGCCTTCTTAGACTCTTCCTCATCAGCAACTAATCCTGATGCAGTTTCTTTTCCCTTTGAATCATTGTCCCATGCTTGATCTTGAAGAGTTTCCAGCTCATAGGTCTTCAGAATTCCATAATATTCTTCCAGAGAAGTTGTATGCAAATCTCTGGTTTCTCTGATTGCGTAGACCCTATGTTCAATGCTCTTTGGCTGGTTCCTCAAATATCTTGTATTGGTTTCAACCATGGGGAGAGTAACACCTCTCAGATTCAAATCCAATACCAACTGACTGAATCGTAGGTAGACATCTGTTATGCTTTCTCCTTTTCGTATTCTAAAGGTGTCATACTCCATCTTGAGTATAAGTGTCTTGTTGCTTCTGACCTCTGCAGATCCTTCCATGACAACTTCTATCTTGTCCCAAATCTTCTTTGCTGTATTCAAACCCTTGACTATGTTGAACATTTCATGATCGAGAGATTCCATCAAGGTTTGTCTTACAGAAGTATCATAAGCTATTTGCTCCTTGTCAGCATCCGTAAAGTCCGCTGCCTTTTTAGGCTCAGACCGAGCAGGTATAACCTCCTCTCCTTCCGTACGCTCAGGAATAGCTTTCATTGGAACAAATTTACCCTTTTCAAGGACTTCCAGATACTCATGGTTAATTGTCTCTAAGTAGAGTCTCATTCTGAAAACCCATTCTTCATAGTGATCTCGGTTGAACATTGGGATCTTGAAAGAATTTTTAGGAGCCATTTCAAATCTTGTCACTAAAAAATTCTAAGTACCCAAGACTAGGCTATGTAGAATATCTATGTAGAACTTCTGCCAAGTCGAAATTTTTCTAAGTAGAAATTTTGCTCAAGTCGAAATTTCTCTAAGTAGAAATTGTCCAAGTCGAAATTCACCAAGTAGAAATTGTCCAAGTCGAAATTCTATGTAGAAAATCTCAAGTAGAAATTCTATGTAGAACTTTTGTCCTTGGAATAAATTTTTCTGCAGATCACTTTAATATTGAATAAACAATATCACCTTTTTGACTTTTGATTACTTTACACACCGAAAGTGACTAACCCACTTGCAAAGCACTGAGTACACTTTCTTTTGCTTTCGGCCAAGGAATAATAATCAAATCAAAAGTACAAAAACACCTTTTTGATTATCTTATTTGTTTGAAAAAGGAGATCAAAAAGTTGTTGGGTTATCTTCTTTGACAAGAACAGATGATGAACACTCAAGAACACCAAATATCAATGAACCCAGATTAATTCACAAAAATTAATTAAAATACACCCAAGCCAAATAATCACACCTGGAGTATTTAAATAATTTTTTCCGGATGAGTTTTCACTGGAAATGAATTAAAGCTCACTTTTCGAAAAAATGAAAAGTAGATCTAGAAAATGAAAACTCACGATTCTTCTACCAAACACAAGGATCTATGTTTTGTATGTTAAACATCCGCTCTGATACCAATTGTTAGGTCCAAATGTGTTGTAGAGGGGGGGTGAATACAACTTTTCGAATATGAGTAGCAATAAATACGATGCAAGAAATGAACACACAGATTCAAGGAATATATTTCTTTATATATAACTTGAAAAAGGTTGCTACAACATTCATTACAAAGTATAACAGAAGTCAAGAGAGGAGTGAATGATTCTAAGCTCTGTGTATATACTCTCTCTCTTTTTCTTGTGTTTTTCTCAATATTGCTCACTAACTAAAACATTACACAAGTGCTTCTATTTATACTACATGTAATCTATGACCTGTAGTCTTCAAAGACTAAGATGTACGTGGCCCAATGATGTCCACATAAATCTTGTCTTATCTTGAAAGCTTGGAAATCTGCCAATCAGAAGATGCCATGTGTCATGTTGAAGCTGCACTCTAAGTAGAACTTCTACTTGAGAATTTCTACTTAGCCATCTCGAAATTCTAAGTAGAACTTCTACTTGGGAATTTCGACTTAGCCATCTAGAACATTTAGTACTTAGAAAATATTCTGGTCTTCAACTTGAAACTTCAAAGCACATCTTGAGCTTGTGATATCTTCATATCTTCTTTGTTCTTCTACAAGCTCTTAAACATGGATCTTTATTACTGACATAAACTTGCTATCAATGTCCTGACACTTGATGCACTGGTCTGGTTCATAAGTGACTAGTCTTGATAGTGTTTCTGCTTCTTGAATAAATTACCATATTCACTTAGTAACTTGGCTTTCCAATATTTGCTTTCCTTCTTGTTCACTTGAAATCAATTGGTCTTGTTGATACTGATAGTTATGATCTTGAATCTCGAATTCTCAAATCACTGAGGCCTGAACAACTTTGACTTGAACTTCTCTCAATGATTTCTTCTTGGCTTGATCATAGTTAACATGTTCAATTGTATCAATTACCTTGTCTTCATTTAGTGTTGATTCCTTGTGACTTCTTGTTCTTGATTGTCTTCTGGTTAAGTATCTTTTCGTTTAATTGAGTTACATTAGTTATAGTGTTACAAGTTTATACACTCTGCCTTTCATGCCTCAAGATACTTCTAATGAAGATCCTACTCACACATCAAGTTCTATTCCTGATCATGTGGAAAAGATGACAAATGTGAGGGTGGAACCTAGTAGTAGCTCTACTCCTATGGAGGTAGAGGGACCACGAAGGAGTAAGCGTGCAAAGGTAGTCAAGGATTTTGGAAGTGATTTTATCACTTACAATGTCGAGGACGAACCTTTAACTTTCCGACAAGCTATGGATTCTTCAGAGTCTAGGCACTGGAAGGGCGCTGTAAAGAGTGAAATTGACTCTATTGTTTCTAACGGAACATGGGAGTTAGTTGATCTCCCTCCTGGGTGTTCTACTATCGGGTGTAGATGGATTTTTAAAAGGAAGTTGAACCCTGACGGATCAATAGATAAGTACAAAGCTAGACTGGTAGCTAAGGGTTTTACGCAAAAAGAGGGCATTGATTACTTTGACACATACTCTCCTGTAGCTAGGATGACAACAATCTGAATGCTTGTAGCATTGGCTTCCGTACATGGTCTTATCATCCATCAAATGGATGTAAAGACAGCTTTTCTTCATGGTGAACTTGAAGAAGAGATTTATATGGATCAGCCTGAGGGATTTGTTGCATATGGTAACGAAAGGAAAGTATGTAAGTTGATCAAATCCATCTATGGCTTGAAACAAGCTCCTAGGGACTGGCATAAAAAGTTTGATGAAACTATAGTGCCGTTCAGTTATGATATTAATGATAGTGACAAGTGTGTCTACACCAAAGTTAAAGGTAGTGAGTGTGTCATCTTTTGCCTATATGTAGATGACATATTACTGTTTGGAACCAATATTGAGATTATTAACGAGACGAAAGCTTTCTTGAAAAGGCATTTTGAAATGAAGGATATGGGTGAGGCTAGTGTGATTCTTGGTCTCAAACTGACACAGTCAGCTGAGGGAATAACTTTATCGCAGTCTCATTATATAGAGAAATCTATACTTGAGAAATATGGTTATTCACAGTGTAGAATCGCTAGTACACCCTATGATCCTAAAGTTGCCCTTGTTAAGAATGTTTCAGGAGTACCTGTGTCTCAGTTAAGGTTTTCTCAGATTATAGGGAGTTTGCAGTATCTTGCTAACTGTACTAGACCAGATATTTCATACTCTGTGTCTAAGTTGGCTAGATATACAAGCTGTCCAAACAGAACTCATTGGGATGCTCTTGATAGAGTACTTAGATATCTGAAAGGCACAATGTACCTAAGTTTACACTATAGGAGATTTCCTGGTGTACTTGAGGGGTACAGTGATGCAAGTTGGATAGCTAAGAAGTCTGGTTCCAATGGAGTGACTGGATACGTGTTCACTTTAGCAGGTGGAGCAATATCCTGGAAGTCGACCAAACAGACTATAGTAACTCGGTCTACATTTGAGGCTGAGTTGTGTGCACTTGATGCCACGGGGACGGAGGCTGAGTGGTTACATGGACTTATGTCCATGATACCTGTAGTAAGCAGACCGCTTCCTGCATTTGCTATTCATTGTGATAGTAAAACAACTATCGACAAGATTAGCAGTAAAAAGTATAATGCTAAAACAAAGAGGCACATCCAAGTTAGACTAAAGTCTATTAGGGGTTTAGTGTCTGATAGGATTATTGCTGTAGAGTTCATAGGAACTTAGAATAATATAGCTGATCCTTTAACTAAAGGACTGGAACCTGCAGTGGTCCTTAAGTCAAGGTTGGGGATGGGGCTGTCAACCCATCATAGTTCATCATCAGTGGGAACCCAATACACATGAGAGGAGATCCCTTGAAGTGTATTCAATGTGGTAATAACAAGCTGTAAGGATGAATTGGTAGTACCTTTGCTACATAGATGATACTATTGTATCTGAGTCTATCCCTTGTAAACCTAGAAGGTACTGACACTGCTAGTAAGCAAGAGTTATTATAACTCTGAATGGGGTCAAGTCATTTGACGAGATGGTTGCAGTACATCTCTGGAGATGCCCAGCTAAGCGAATGTAATTGTGTGGTCGCAATTAGAGGAAAGGGTTATTCCTTAAAGCATTCGACGAACAGGATCGAGACAAGACCATTAATGTCTCAAAGCCGTAGATTGGCACCATAGCCTTTGACTTGTCGTCGTCTATGGAACATGGTTACACCAAACGGATTAAGATTCAAGGTGAAACATTCCATCTGAATCCGGTAATCATTGAAGTAGGGGACTTAGGAGGGTTCAAACCCGGAAGGGTACCGACTCTGAAAAACAAGTCATGATGGAAAACCTTGAAGCATTTCTGTATGGATTTGTGGGGGATTGTTAGAAAATGGGGTTTTTGGAGCATAATTATTTTATGTTCTTGATGTTAATTCCGGATTTTAACGATTGGAAATTGTTCCTTGATATGGGAACTTAAATTTTCATATATGGGTCTAAGTAATTTTCTTAGTGAAACCCATAGAGAAATGGAGTTGAAGTTAGTAGCTTGAATAAGCTTGAAATGAGAATGTGTATTTATCCCACATTGAAATAAATAAGGGGGGTTGTTGGCTTTATATAGAATCACACACATGGGTAGTGTACAACTACTAAGGTGTATGATGGTGCATGGTGTTACTGTGTGCTCCACGCGCACACACACACACACGCGCGCGCCGCCGCCGCCCACCCCGCCACGTCACGACACGCCACGTCACGTCACGTCTCGACTCGACTCGGGTCGGCTCGGTCGAAGGGCGATTTGGGCGAATGTCTCGGCGTCTCGCGTACGCGGGGCGACCTGGGCGAGGGATTTTATTGCATAGATTATTGATTTATTTTAATATTATAAACATGCTGTCAAGAGTTGGACTATCCTGTAAACTCTCGAGCTGAAACTTGCTGTCAAGAAAGTAAAACTTACTGTCAGGAACAAGGTTGCTGTCAAGGAAGTAAAACTTACTGTCAGGAACAAGGTTGCTGTCAAGGAAGTAAAACTTACTGTCAGGAACAAGGTTGCTGTCAAGGAAGTAAACTTACTATCAGGAACAAGGTTGCTGTCAAGGAAGTAAACTTACTGTCAGGAACAAACTGTTGACAGTTACTTTAAAGGTACTGTCGAGACTTGTTGACAGTAACTTCTGCGTGATTTTGACAGTAGAGTCTGAGCGTTTATTCTATTAATTGGAAGTCATAATGTGGATAAATATATAACGTAACTGTTACGATTTATTTAATATACAATCAGCTGTTACAGCCGTTTTGATTATATTAAATCGACCGTTTCATTCTAATTAATTAGAATGGGAGTTACAATATTAATTGGGTGGTATCAGTTACGTTTGGCCTCTCCTATAAATAGAGACCTAAGCTACTGATTGTTTTAGATACACTGAACATACTGTCCACACCATACATTCTCTGTTCTCTCTATACACTCTGTTCTCCCTTTATATTCTGTAATCCACCAGTAGGTTTTTCTGGCGAACTGAGGTGTTAGTCGAAGTTGAGTTTTTCTGGTTATTGTGACCATCTAAACTCGGAGCTGTTTTATCCTGGAAGAATATTGCCAAGTCCTGACACAGTGTAAGTGGGGGCAATTATCTCTTCAAGAGCAGTCAGGTTTTCGAGCAAATCCTGACGAC
Source organism: Kitagawia praeruptora (assembly GCA_037693485.1). Classification (NCBI taxonomy): domain Eukaryota; kingdom Viridiplantae; phylum Streptophyta; class Magnoliopsida; order Apiales; family Apiaceae; genus Kitagawia; species Kitagawia praeruptora. The sequence goes on from CM075347.1 coordinate 4,070,049, forward strand.
TCAGCTGTTCTCTTATTTGTTTGATATACTGTTATAGCTATGGCTACTGGTATGTCTTCTATACTTCCTTCGTTTTTACAGTTACTAATTTGCATGTGTTTTACCTTCGTGTTTTGTTTCATTAATTGTTTGTTTGGCCTTGACTTGTTAAATACGATATATAACTGCCTCTATGTTGCTGTTTTAGTCAATATTTCCAACAATTTCGGAATCACAACAGTTTTAATAACCAAACTAGGAAGAGAGAGGACCTGATATTTTTTATAAAGAAAGACTGAAAAAATGGTTCACGGAGCTGGATATCATATCTACTGATCTTGTTGAATTATATATGGCAGGTAAATCTTAAGGGGGCAATTCTCATGCACAATAAAGGAAAGTTCAGAAATTTATTTCTCAGTACGCAGGAAGACTTATTAGGATGCCTTGATGGTTATCATGGTTCGTTAGTGATGAGGGTGAGGTTAAGATTTCTGGTCCAGTGGATGCACGAAATTCTTTTGAGGCAGAATTGGAAGCAGTGAAATTTATGTATCTTAAGTTTGTAAATAGTATGTATAAGAAATCTTCACTTGGATTTTCTCGGATTATCAAAAGGTGGTGAGTTTATTTTATTCTGAGAAATATGGAGTTAGGCAAAAAAGTGAGGATTGGGTGTTTAGAGACCTTGATCGTAATAATTCTATAATATGGGTGTCGTATACAAGTGGCTAAGCAAGGTGCAGAGATGAAAAATACGTTAGATACGTGGTGCTGAAATAGTAAGTAATATATAGGATGCGAAAAAGAAATTTGTGTTATTCAGATTGGGCTATTTGTGGGCTACTTAAAAAGAAATTGATGATGGGCCCAGTTCCTATACTGAAAGTTGTTTAGTAATCAAGGTCCAAGGAGGCGGATAACTCAAGTTTACGTTCTGGCGAGACTAACATAAATTGCAGCCTAGACAAAGAGAATAGAGGAGAAGAAAAACTTGGAAATGGCTAAAGCAAATGCAACCAGCAGTGGTGAAGGTTATAAATAGAAATTGACTAAGATATAAATAAAATTATCTTGTCGCACTCATATTTTTAGAATCAACAAGATCAAGATATAAATAGAAATTGACCATGATATAAATATAATTAACTTGTAGGTTCATGTTAAGATTTCACCATTGTATTTTTACAGAATATTTAAATTCAAGTATTGTATATGCTAAAAACAAAAATTACAAATTTGAATTATATTATTTCTCATTTATCTATGGCGGGAAAGAAATAAGGGAAGCGGAGTAGAATGAACCAAATCCCGATCAATAACAAAAAACAATAATAATTTGTATTACTCTCGACTCTCAAAGAATTAAATCAATTTTTTTAAAAAAATCTGTTAACAAAAAGAATCTATACTTCAAGCATTAATTTCATACTAGCTTATAGCCCGTGCGAAACACGGGTTATTTTTAAATACTTTTAAAATTATATAATTAAATAAAATAGAGAATAATTTATTAGTAATAATGGAGTAATAGTTTAATAAATGATCTGTATTGATTAGAATTAATAATATAAAATCTTAATGTAAATTTGTTGTTGATGGAATTTGAACCTTGATCTTTGGAAGATGGATTTAAATAAAGAATATTTCTTAGTATTAGATCTAACGGCTATGTGAAAAGTATTTATGTTTGATATATGGTGTTGAAAAAGAAGAGAAAAGCCGAAGAAAATTGTGTATTGAATTGATGAAGATTGCGCAGATGAGGTTTAGAAGAATAAAGTTCTGTAAGGCAACGGAGGTTTTAAGTTTAGCTGTATTAGTAATGGTGTAAATATAAAATACTACTATGTATTGGTTTAACGGAATTCATTTGATTTGTTTTATATTATAAATAATTTAAAATTAAATAATTAGAGTGAAAACCAAAACTTAGGAGAAAACCAAAACTTTCAATGTTTCGGATTTAATATAATAGTATAGATTAATATATGTTTTATGGATCACGTTCTACATTGAACCATCTAATATTAGGTAATTGGTTCGAAAAATCAAGATATAAAATCAATTGTTTCCAAAATATCGAATAAAAAATTAGCAATTTTTCAATGCAACAAAAGCTTCTGCAAATATTTGGAGACAACACCTGGTCCAATTGAGTTTAAATAGAAATTCAAGGAAAAGCAGTTGAATAAATTGATCTTTTCAGCATGAAACAAAATCGAAAGATCAGAACATATTACATGAAAAAAAAGCATGAAACAAAATCATATTACATGTTGACAAAACTTGCACAAAATGGTATAGACAAATCTAATTGTATATAGATTAGGAACAAAGTTGTCCAAAAAATAAAATATATAATTTAGACACAATTCATATTTGATTGACAATTATAATTATACACCAACATCAATCATAATTAACATCTTCCATTAATATAATTAATTTTTTTCAAAATTTCATCAATTTTTATGAGAATATTCAAATTATGTTATAAATGTAATATGAGATTAAATGTTCAATGGCAAAATATTCAAATACAAGTAAGTTCAGTTGCACAATTTTAGAATTCATGTGCTTGACTTTAAAATTCGGATGCATAACTTTTAAGTTCAGTTGTAAAATATAAAAATTATGATAAATATATAATATGAGATAATAGTGTTCATAAATAAAATGTTGTTAAAAAAGTAAGTGCAGTTTAAGAATTTTGTAAAGAAAAAAAACAAGTTCAGTTGTAAAGTAGCAAAACATTGTATATTTACGACGAAATAAAATAGGTTTTGAAATAGAGCCCTATTATTTTGATGATTATTTTTTTTGTAAAATAAGTTTATTTAAATGAATTAAATTTTTTGAAGAAAGATGATTGCAAAAATTAAAAAAATCAGTCAAAAATTTTGTGAGATAAAAAATATTAATTAAAATAAAAAAATTAATAAATGAATCATTGATTAAATTTCCTTATTTCAATTAATTGAACTAATAGTGTAATTTTATTTCCAACAATGCCTTTACAAAAATTATTTAAAAATGAATTGAATCTGTATAGTTTATTTAGAAGTAATCCAATAACTAATAGTGGTTCTTCAGTTCTGTTTTAGTATTTGCTTCTCTCTTGATCCAGACTCTATAAATATTATTAATAATTAAATTATGATCAACTCAGACATGGATTTTTTTAAAAATATTAGTATCAGAATAAGTAAATGTCATTAAATCATTTAATCGAAATAATATAATAAAAAATTTTATTTATAAAAAATTATAAAATTAAAATTAAAAATAATTGATCACGAAGCACGGGTTACAATACCAAATACAAATCGATAGTAACTAACAAATTGGAAAAGTGAACTCAACTATTCTATTTTTAGTAAGTAAAAAATTGGAAAAATAAACCAAACCAAACATACCCAGTATATCCCGCACAGAGCAGGGTCTGGGAAGGGTGAGATGTACGCAGACCATGCCCCTACTTCTTACGGTAGGGAGGCTGTTTCTGTGAAGACTCCCAGCTTAGTGCACAATAGAAAAGTAGTGTGTGATATTTACAAAGGCTTCATAAATTTAGGTGAAGATCGCAGTCATACCTGAATCCATGGCTTTGATCACATGGAACTTACCTACGATGGGGTTGTCCACTCCGATCTCGAAACAGTCTGATCCACAGATCCCTGCGCCCATGGCTTTGGACACACTAAGCTGACACCTGGACAAGCTCCCTGCAACTGCATAACCAGAAGACAAACAAGACAAAAAATAGAAAAAATAGCGAAAAGAGAACGAAAAGACGAACTTCTAAGATAAAGCTAACCGAGATAACCCAACTCTGAGGCTCTCAACAACAGAATCGCTCCCTAAAAGAGAATCCACCACTCTGATCTTGCGTCTCCAAGCACTCCTATAAGCGGTCATGGTCTCATTTAAATTTAAGGCCTTCAGATCCAACCCAAGCTGCTCTTCCCACGACCTCCTCGGTCTCCCTCTCCTCCTCACCCCTGCAACCGACAGACTCTCGACCCTCCTCGCTGGGGCTTCAGCCAGCTTCCTCCGGATGTGACCGAACCATCTCAACCTCCCTTCCCTAATTTTCGCAGAAAAAGGCGCCACCTCCAGCTCGCTCCTAAAAACTACATTCAGAATTCTGTCCAACATCGTGCGTCCACAAGACCACCTCAACATCCTCATCTCAGCTGCTTCCAACTTGCTCTCGTGGGCCTTCTTCGCCGCCCAGCACTCAGAACCATACAACATCGCAGGACGAATTGCCGCTCTATAGAATTTCCCTTCCAACTTTAAAGGTATTTTCTTGTCGCACATCACCCCTGATGCTGCCCTCCACCTTAACCACCCAGCTTTAATACGATGTGTGACATCGTCTTCAATCTCACCTTCCTTCTGGATGATCGAACGTAAATACTTGAACTTATCCGTACGAGGGACGATCTCGTCTTCAATCCTAACCTCCACCCCTTCCTCTTTGTCCTCACCACTGAAGTTACACCAGAGGTATTCGGTTTTAGACCGGCTCAAACGCAAGCCTTGTTACTCCAAAGTAGATCTCCATAACTCCAACTTCTCGTTCACCTCCCCCCTCGACTCCGCCACTAACACGATGTCATCAGCGAAGAGCATGCACCAAGGGATGCCATCCTGAATCCCTCGTGACATGACATCAATGATAATGGCGAAAAGGAGGGGACTAAGGGCCGACCCCTGGTGGAGCCCAATCTCAACAGGGAAAAAACGCGAGTCACCCACCGGGGTTCTGACGCAAGAGCTAGCTTGGGAGTACATGTCTTGAATCGCCCTAACGTACGACGGAGACACTCTCCTTTCTGCAAGGCTCTTCCAGATAGCTTCACGGGGGATGCTATCACACGCCTTCTCAAGATCAATGAACACCATATGCAAGTCTTTACGACGATCCCTGAACTTCTCCATAAGGCGTCTAATGAGATGAATTGCCTCAGTCGTCGATCTCCCAGGCATAAAACCAAATTGATTCTCTGAGATTTTGGCTTCTCTTCTAATCCGGCATTCAACTACTCTCTCCCAAAGTTTCATAGTATGACTGAGTAATTTAATACCCCGATAGTTACTGTAACTCTGGGCATCGCCTTTGTTCTTGAAAAAAGGAACCACAAAACTACGTCTCCACTCAGCTGGCATCTCAGTACCCGAAAGGAGATCATTAAACAGATCTGTAAGCCAATGAATGCCAATCTCATCAAGACAAAGCCACACCTCTATTGGGATCTGATCCGGACCAACCGCCTTCCCTCTAGCCATCTTTTGAAGGGCACCCTTGACTTCCTCCTTGCTGATGCGCTCACAAGCACCGATAGAAAGCACCGGCGAACAGGGGACCTCTTGCTCCACACCGGCACCACTCCTCCTCGCCTCATTGAAAAGATTATGAAAATATAAACTCCACCTCTCCTTAATGGCATCTTCATTCACTAGCACTAGGCCTGCCTCATCCTTAACAAACTTAACAGAACCCAGGTCGCGCCGCCCTCTCTCCCTAGCTTTAGCTAGTTTAAAGATATCGTTCGCTCCTTCCTTGGTATCTAGGCGCTGGTACAGTCCCTCATAGGCTTCATTTGCTTTCGCCACAGCCTTCTTTGCCTCTCGTTTCGCCACCCTGTACGCTTCCATCTTCTGATTCCTCTCCGCCCCTGCACCAATCGACACAAGATCTTTAAAAAGCATAAGTTTAGTCTTCACTTTCTTTTGAACCTCCTCGTTCCACCACCACGACTCCTTAAGACCACTGAACTTACCTGAGGAAACCCCCACCACCTTCTCGCCTACATTCCGGATAGCCTCCGCCATGTTGCTCCACCTAGAATTTGCATCTCCACCACGCGCAAAACAACCTTCGTTGATCAGAGACTCCATGAATTTGGCCGCCTTCTCGCCCTTCAAATCTTTCCAAAGGATTCTAGGTCTAGCCACGCTCTTTCTGCGGAAAATTAGACCCCCCATGGAAAGATCCATGGCCAATAGACGATGTTGGGACACGCATGCCTCACTCCGGAACACCTTGCAATCCACGCAGTCCCTAACATCACGCTTGCGCAAAAGAAGGTAATCGATTTGAGTGATGTGCCCCCCACTACTAAAGGTGATGAGGTGCTCAGCCCTCTTCTGAAAAACAGAATTCACAATTACCAACTCCTGAGCTGAAGCAAACTCCAACAACGCTGACCCGCCGGCATTCCTGACCCCGAAGCCGAAACCCCCATGAGCGTTGATATAGCCATATGCCCTCTCGCCAATGTGCCCATTAAAATCGCCACCCACCACTAAAATCTGGTCGTCCGGAATACTTCCCACCAACTCATCTAAACAAACCCAGAATGCCTCCTTCTCCGAGTCGCCCAAACCGACTTGAGGGGCATACGCACATACCACGTTCAACACCTTCTCCCCAACCACAACTCTGACGGACATGATCCTGTCATTACACCTCTTCACTTCCACGACGTTGTCTTTTAAATCCTTCGCCAGAAGAATACCCACTCCGTTCCTCGAGTTGGCAAAACCTGAGTACCACAATTTATAACCGTTCGCTTCTCTTGACTGAGCCCCCTTCCACCTAGTCTCTTGAATACATGCCACATCCACTCTTCGCTTCTTCAGCACATCCACTAACTCCAAAAATTTTCCCGTTAAGGTACCTACATTCAAACTGCCAATACGCAAATTACGAGACATCGATAAAACAAACGAGCGAAAACACACACAGTACCTACCTAAATGCAGGTAAAATAAAGATCCCAGTTTATACGAAAGACACGAATAATAATAAAAATAATAATAATAATAATAATAATAATAATAATAATAATAATAATTATAATAATTAATATTATAATAATAATAATAATTAGTACCGGTAAGAAATAACTAACAGAAAATAACAAAAACAGCTAAACAGAGACAAAACCAAAAGAGAGAATGGAATAAATAAAATACAAAGGAAGTAAACAATGAATAAATAATAAAAAAATCCAACCACACAACAGACACACGAGAAATAAGACGGGACGATCTGCCGGAAACGGCTAGTTTTCAGAGGGGGATGATAAAATTAAGAACGGACGAATACTAATTCCTTTTAATAGTATTCACCTAATACTATTACTATTGACAAATGATAATAAGATAATTAAGAGACAAAAGAAGGGGAGAATCGGAAGGAAATGAAACTACAGAGGGTGGAAAGAAACGGGGAGTGATATGGGTTTGGGTATTGAGTCGTGGGTAGTGGAGGTTTTTGTGAAAGAATCGGAAAAGGAAAAAGGAAGAAGGGGAGATGGAAGGTGATTGCAGTGGTGGACGGTGGGAACGAACAGGAAGGAGCGGGGATCGAAAAAAAAGGGGGGGCTGCGATGGCGAGGACGAGGGGTGGAGGAGATGGAGGAGGAACGGGGAGAGGGCGAAGCGAAGATTAAGATTGAGGCTGGTGGGGGGTAGTAGGCGCGGGGGTTGAAGGAGAGTGAGATGGGTTGAAGAGAGGAGAGGGGGTTGACGGTATAATGGTTAAGACTAAGGCTAGGAGGGAGGTTGAGCAGAGGGCTAAGCGAGGGAGGAGAGAATGATGGTGAAGGGGGAGAGACAGTCCAGAAACGAAGGACGGGAGACAGTCCGGTGAGAAGTACAACCAATGAATGACTAAAAACGATTACAAGTAGAAGAAGTGAATGAAGAATGTAGGCAGAAAAAAGAAAGAAAAATTAAGGCTAAAGTTGATAATCGTTTAATGTTCCGGTGATCCGCCGGTCAGGCGTACCAAAATGTTAGTGACAGCCGGTAACGACTAGTTACAGAGGGAGAGTTTTGAGAGCTTTTTGTTGTTTTAAAAAAAAAATGGAAAAATGAACTCAACAATTCCATTTTACATCAATCCTCCTCCTCCTTGGGCAATCGGGTTAAATGGCGTTTTGGTCACTCAGTTGACTATCAACTTTCAATTGGGTCACTCAACTGAAAAAGCTTTCAATCAGGTCATTAAACACATTAAAACTATCAATCGAATCACTAAATACATTAAAATTTTCATGGCCATTAACTAATGTTAAAAATAGACGGAAACCGTCTATTTGTGCCACCAGGTCGCCAAATCACCTGCCAGATCAGCCTCCAACTCAACCTAATTAATCCATTTTAATTTTTTCCCCACAAAATCAAAATTTTAATCTCTCCACCCTCATCTCTCTCTCATTTTCTCCATCTCTCTCTCTCCTGCCTCCCTCTCTCTCAATCTCTCCACCCTCATCTCTCTCTCTCTCTCTTTCTATCCTCGTCTCCCTCTCTCAAACCCCATCTCCGTCTCTCTCAATCTCTCCGCCCTTATTTCTCCATCCGCCCTTATCTCTTAATTTTCAAACAACCGGCTTAGAAATTCAATCACAAACAAAGATTCAACAAAACAAATTACACTAAATCTGCCATAGCTCGTAACTACGCAAGAATTATGATTTTAACCTCATAACAACCCAACTATCATCAAATGAATTCATTCGAATTAAACCGAAACTCAACCAAACAGAAAAACACTCAAAAATTCAGTTTATACTCGAGGTTGGAGTGCGGGAATGGGATGTGGTGTTGCGTTAAAGGGGTGAATTGCAGGGGATGGCGCGGTGGTGTGGCAGAAGAGGCGGGTGAGGTGGAGAAGAAGAAGGGTTGAACGGTGGGAGAGGAGAGCCGTGTGGGTTCGAGGTGGGTTAGAGACGGGTTGGTTGTAGGCTGCGTAGAAGAAGAACAGAGGAGGTGAAGAATGGTGGTGGGTGTAGTGTTGTACGGCGAGAGAGAGAAAGGGAAGACTGGAGAGAGGGAGATATGAGGGTTAGAGGAGGAGAAGTCTGGGGAGGTGGGTTGTTGGTCGGAGTAAAAATGGGGCAGGGAGGGAGGTTGTGGGGAGGCGGCGTTGGGTTGGAGAAGAAGATGAGGGAGAGAGATAGTGTAGAGAGAGAGATTGCAGAGAGATGAGGTAAAGATATTGGTATGTATTTACAGAGAGATGGTGGTTTTGAGAAAGAGATGGAGGTGGGTTGTTGGCGTGAACGGAGATTTGTGGAGGGTCAGCGGTGGAGAAGTTCGGTGGGAGGCAGCGTTGAGAGAGAGAGAGAGAGATTGCAGAGAGATGAGGGAGATTGCATAGAGAGATTGCAGAGAGAGAATGTTAAATTGAAAATTGTTTTTAATTTTAAAAATTTATTTGATTTTCTTGTTTTTAATTTGTTATGTCCAAGTGTACAGCCATGTCAGCTGCACAGTCATTTTTTCGTCCATTTCTTAACGTCCGTTAAGGCCAGTGATTCGATTGAAAGTTTTAATGTGTTTAGTGATCTGATTGAAAGCTTTTTCAGTTGAGTGACCCAATTGAAAGTTGATAGTCAGTTGAGTGACCAAAACACCATTTAACCCTTGGGCAATCAGTCTTCTCAAACACCTCCTCAGCGCCTCTCTCTCTCTCTCTCTCTCTCCCCGCCCCTGTCCCCTCTTTCTCAGTGACTTAAACTCAACGTAGCCCGCTCTGTTACTACAACTACGAGGTTGTTTTTCATGACTGCTAAATGCAGTTCAAGATTACTCAATGCAGTTCGGATATATTATGCTATTGTCCTTTTTTTCCTTTTGTGGGAATTCTAGGTGTAGACTTAGTACGTTTTATAACTTCACCTACTCATATACATTTAATTAATTTTTAATAATTTATATCCTATCTACATAATACAATGTATTTAATAATATATTTATATTTTTATTTTTTTAATACATTAATTTATATTTTCTAGATTAATTTAATTAATTATAATTAGATTTTTCATATTCAATATAATGTAATTGATAATATATTTTATATTCATATATTTTCAGTACATTAATTTATATTTTCCATATTAATCTAATTAGTAATAAAAATTTTCATATTCAATAGAATGTTATATTTATTTAAATATAATATAATATTTTATTATACATTTGATACATATTAAACATTTTTATATGACATAAATATATATTTATGGAAGCATATAAATATAAATGAATATTTTCAGTACTAATATTTAAATATTTATTATGGATATGTTAGTAAAACATTTATTATGGTTTTATATGTTTAAAGCATCATTACGCCATAGATGGCCTATAGCAACCTTTTGGCACGGGTGTTACCACTATGGGTGTTACCATAGCTATGAAAATTTTGACCTATCGCAACCTTTTGATTGTGGTGTTACCATAGGTACAAAACTATGTTACTTTAGTTATAAAAGGTGTTACATTGGCTAACACCATGAGGTATGTTACCATAGAGTATTCATTCACAAAATTTTTACTTAATTTAAAATTAATGATTTAATAATTATTTGACTTTAAAAATAATTTATTTCTAACAAAATCATTGAAAAAATCATTTTAAAACGTAATATTCCATCAAATAATTAAATCATTTATTTTTCATAAATATTAAATTTTGTTTATAAATTTCAAATAAAAAGGTTTTAAAATAAAGTGATATCCAAAAAATTCATATCAAGAAAATAATGAAAATATTAAAATTTTAACTAAATTCATTAAAAAATTAATAAAGAAAACAAGTTTTGTATAAATTGTGAATTATTACAAAATAATGAAAATAATAGATTTAACAATTATATTTTAATATCAATAAATTAAAATAAATTTATAATATTTTTTTTAAAAAAAGGAAAGTAGATTGATTAGGAGTGTTGAGCGGCAAACAAAAACAGAGAGCGGGTAAACAAAAATTTAGAATTGGAGAAAAACAAGTTAAACTTAGATTTTAAGATAAAAAATTGAGTTTTAAGATAGTATTTGAAAATATTTTTTTCAGATTGAAAATATAATATATTTTAAGTATCCAAAATGTTTTTAATTTTTTCGTAAAAATTTAACTTAAAATTGAAAAAGCAGACAAAAGCAGGCGCGAACTGAAAATTTTGGGCAGCTTAATTTTCCCCCTTTATCAAATAATTCTGCTCCAACTTCCCCCCAAACACTCATACTTTCTCACAAGAACAAACCCTCGGCTCATTTTATCTCATCCTCTCACTCTCGCTCTCAACTTGAAGAACTCTCTCTGTACTATCGTTAATCAAACATCTTTCTTCTTTTCTCTCTTTTCTGCTCTCTTTTCTTCTTTCTTATTTTCTGTTTGTATCTAATTTATTTTTTACTTTGCAGTTGATTAATTGGGGCTCCGATTATTTGGTTTGTTCTTGACTATTCTTGAGTTAATTTGTTTTTTATTTTACTCTGATTAATTGCTCTAGTACTGACTCTTCTATATTAATTGTCAATTAGGGCTTCAATTGTGGTGGTGGTTGCTGGAGTCATAGTTCGATTGGTAGTGACGGGTGAGTAAAGAATAAATCACCTCTGATTACTCTTTGTTATTAGATTTGTACTTGTCGATGCTTTCATGTTTTTGCAGAAGAGAAGAAGGATTTGTTGGATGAGAACTTCTCAGAGTTGCTTAACAGTTCAACCGATTCTCATTATCAGTAAGCCATTTTTTGCCTACAGATATACATGAGAATAATATACAGATTCAAGTGATTACTTAAACATGAGGATAAGCTACTGACTGATAATGATAACGTTTTTGTTGAGTATTGAACACGGTCAAAGAATACAGAGGGGGGGGTGAATGGATTCTTGAACTTTTCTTGGATTGAGTCTATGTAGCAGATAAGTGCCTGTGTGTGCAGAAATTAAGGTGCGGATAAATAAACAACACAAGACACAATATCACCTTAATCTAATGTATATTAGATAAAGGTTGCTACAATCTGTGAATGCAAATGGTAGTATTCTCAGCTTCGTTTTTCTCAGAGAGATATAGCTTACAGTGTATGAAAAACTTGACTCACAAAAGTTACTAAGTTATGAAGTGAGGCTGTGTCCTTATAGAACATGGATACAACCTGCTTACTACAAATAAGGTAGCTAAACAAATTACTTTCTAGTCTGTCTATCCTTTTTGAGTAAGCGTCCAAACGGTTACAGATTTGACTTTGCAAAGCCTGTTTAGATCCACTTCTTTAGCTCCTTGTCTCTTCTATATCTCTCCAAGATTCCTTGTAGGCTTTCCAGAGCACGTTACAGATTATGGTCCATAAAGTGCATTGGCTTGTTGCAGGTTTCTGACTTGTACAATTTCTTCAGTATTTTGTCTCCAAGAATGTATTCGAGAAGTGATTAAGTAAGTGATTCGAGAACTAGAATTGACTTGATCGATAACTCCGAGTTCTCGAATACTGTTATAGTGACATATCGAACCACTTCTCGAATAGCTCTTTTCCATCAGGATTCCTTGAGTTGTCGAATAGAGCATTTGACTTATCGAATCCTCGAGTTGTCGACTAGCTTTCTGAGTCTTTGAGATATCGAATGGAACTTTGACTTGTTGACTCTTTGAGAACTCGAATACCATCTTGACTTGTTGACTTCTTGAGTTCTCGAATAGAGTAGTAGACATATCGAATCCCTGAGATATCGAATGAGATATCGAACAGTGTATTCAGAGATATCGAATAGTGTCTTGAGATATCGAATCCCTGACTTCTCGAATGCTGGACTTCTCGAATAGACAAATATACTTCTCGAATTGGTACTTAGGCAAATTCTTCATTTCTTCAAATCCCAACTGTGATTATTTGATAGTCTTTAACTCCTTGCTTGAGGCATGAACCATGGAACTTCTTTCAAGCATTATTCTAGACTCTATTTGTACAGTTACACAACTAGGATTTGATGCCTATTACTAGTACAATACAAACAGAAACTCTACAACTAGAGGTTCCCTCAGTTAAGAGGTCATGTAAGTAATGCAAAGCATTACAAACAATTAGGCTTGTTATTAGATGTATACAGGCATGCCTCTGTAACTAACAATCTCCCCCAAATTGTGAGTGAGACCCTTAGTCACAATTTCATGTCTGATAACAAGCCTAACATACATTAAAGATAAAACTTTAAAAGTACACGTATGTGAATTGATTGAACACATAAATGAAATTACAAGATAAATACTCTTACAGTATGATGAGGTACTAGCCATTTTCTTTTGATTGCATCTCCATTGCTTTGGCTTGTAGATCATCATATGCTTTCTGTTTCCTTTCTTTCTCCTTTCTTGCAATCTCATCTACTGCTCTCATGATTTCTGTCATAGCATCCAATTCTTCAATCATAATAGAGTTTTTGAAATCTTCAAGCACTGGCTTCAGAATGTTGGCAGGATAGTGACTGAGTAGGTCCATTCTTATATTGACATTGTCTCCATTTCTTCTCCTATACTTCACCACATAGGGATCAAACTGAACTCTACACAATCCCTTTGCCCTTAGCTTTTCTGCTTCAATCTCCAGTCTATCAATTTCTTTCTCCCTTTCTAACCATTTCTCATAGCAGCCCTTTCTTATCTTCTCAGCATATTCTTTCTTCATTTTCACAAAGTCAATCAATTCCAGCTTCCATCCTTTCTCCACCTTGTCTTTAGAATCCAGTAATGCAATGATTCTTTCTATCTCATACAATTTACCCCAATGTTGACAACCCCCTTGTTTGAATTTCATTTCTTTCCCATCAGTGTACTTGATTACAAGGTGGTCATCCACAATTGCAGCATAGCATATCTTTTGAGCTCTTAGAAATAGCAGTTGCTCTTCATCAAAGTCTTCATCAAGTGGCTGGAGTTTCAATCCTGGAATGATTGTTAGGGCTCTAGATTTGGATAGCTTCACTCTCCTTGCAGCATGTTTAAATTTCATCCTCTTGACATGATTGCTTGGCAGAAATCTTTGACCTTGGTTGGTAGACCATAGTAGTATTCCATTAGCAGACTGATTTCTGAAACATACACATGGTTTCTTGACTTGAATCTTCTTCTCTTCTTGAGATGGTAAGACAGTTGCAGAAGCCATAGATGTAGATTTTGCTAGGTCACTACTAACAGTACTCACTCTAGACTTAGAGTCTTGTGTTGTGGTGAGGTTACTGCTAGCAGTGCCTAAGGCTTGCTGTCTTCCACTCTTTCTCACATATGTTTTACCCTGGTCATCATCATCCTTTTTATCCTTGTCCCCCTTTTTCTTCTTGTCTTCATCACCCTTATCTCTCCTGTGATGTCTTCTCCTCCCATCACCTTTGTCTTCAGAATCATCATCCTTATTTCTCCTAGGTTGAGCCATTTCTGGAATTTCACCAGTTGCAATATAGGTTCTGAGGATGTGCAGTGCCTCAGTTTCTTCAGCATTTCTGGCTCCAACCTTCTTCTGTAATTGATCAATGATAGCAATGATCAGTCTGTGATTTCTAGTGGTGAGATCATGGGGAATGACCAGTTGCTTGATATCTTCAATTCTGGTACCAGACTGATAAATGATTGTCCATGGCTTCTTGATCACTTCTGGTAGCCTTGTAGGTTGACCATTCCTCAAATCATCAAACAGACTCTTGCTGTTCTCATTCCTCTTCTCAATGAGCTCAAGTATGGCATCTATCTCTGAGTGCTTTAGGTCTTGTAGAATCTGGTATGTTAGATGCCATATCTTTAGTTTGGAAACCATCACTATCTCCTTGACCCATATATTGTTGACTTTCTTGGGGATGACAGTGATGTAGTCAATCTGCTTCTTCACCTCCCTCAGATAAAACTGAGTGTCACCAGCCTGTTCCCTTATGGCTTTCAGAAACTCCAAGAAGGCTTTATCATGATAGACTTTGGAGTTAGCAACTTCTTGTAGCTTGGCCTCAGTAACAACTTTGACTTCTACAGGCTTGGCACTCTCAGATATAGAGATTTGAGGTTTGTCAGATGGCATACTCCCTGCAACCACTGTGGTAGTTATGGATTGCTTTTGTCCTCCAGGAGTAGTGATGTGCACAGTTGGTAAAGTGACAACTGACAAGATAGATGGAGGCTCATCCACTTTGGCTTTTCCTTTGCCAGGCACATTTGCTGGAGACTTTGAAACCCTTTATTGACCACCCTCTTTGATTATTATGCCTTTCTCCCCCTTTGTATTTGAGTTCCTTGCCTTCTTCTCCCCCTTAGGCTTGTTGTCAGGCACAGAGGCTGTAGAAATGTCCTTTGGGATTGAAGATTCATCAAGTAGAGGGAGACCCATATGCTTCATCATTGCAGCTAACATGGATTGTTGATGCAGAAGAACATCAGCTATGGTGGATGCTTGAGTGTCCAACTGATCATTTAGCAATGCAACCTTTTCTGTGAGATGAGCATTGGTCTTGGTGAGAGTAGCTACCTCCTGTTCAAGAGTGTTCACCTTAGTGAATAACTCATTAGCCTTGAAACCAGATAAAGATTGATCCTGCAGCCTCTTCAATTCATATTTAGATAATTCATGCACAGGGACATCAGTCACTAGCCTATCTCCATAAAGATTCTTGAACATTATCCTCAGCATGGCATTGGCATCTATAGTCTGGTCAGATAGATTTTGAAATTGGTGCCCCAGACCTGTGACAGTATCCTTTAGCAGAGCTAGCCCATTGTCCATCTGAGTGCAGGTAGAGTTGCAGTGTTTGATGTCCTTGAACACACTGTCCAATTGAGGAAATTTAGCATCAAAGGCCCTCTTGACTTCTGCTACTGAAGTGGCTGTCTTGTCACACACCTTGTTGACTTCAGTTTTGACTCCCTTGCCAAGATAGTGTGCAGCCTTGAGGAAACCCTTGTAGGAGTCATTCACAGCTTCATACACTTCACCAGGTGACAGGGATTTTGCATTGGATCCCAGTGAAGTGATGTATTCCTCCCTGAGATACTGAAGTGCTTCATCGAGAGTAATATCATATTTTCCTTGTAACCAGGCATCTATGTTGCCATCTCTCTCAGCATCATCAATGATCTTTGACTTCTGCACCTCCACATCATTCCTATGGCATAACAGAATAGCCTCATAGTCTGGATTAGGCATGTCTGCTGTGAGAAGGTTCTGAGCAATCTTTGTGAACTCAGGAATCTGATCCATAATTAAGCTTTGAAGTGCTTCAACCGTCAATTATTGTGGAACAGACCCTGATCCTGAAGCACTGTCATGTTGCACAGGCTTCAGCCATTTTGACATGAAGTCAGAGCTAGAGCTAGGCAAGCTAGACTCCTCAGTTACAGATGCAACTTCTGTAACCGGATGGATTGACTCTACTACTGGTGTCACCACAGAAGTGGGATGAATTACACCAGTAGTTGACACAGGCACAGAGTCTCTAGTAACAACTAGTGGAACCTCTGTGTTTGTGATGGTGTCATTAGGAGATGCCTCAGCATGCATTCCCTCACCATCTAAATGGGGGTTCTGAGTGGTGAACAAAGTGTCATGCACTAAGTCACTTGAAATTATTGGCTCATCAAGAGAAAAGAATTCTTGATGATCAATACCTTGCATCTCAGTTGCCTGAGTTGCAGGTTCCAAAGAAATTTCAGAGTTAGATTCTGGAAGAGAAGTGTGTTTAAGAGTAGATTTTGGCAACTCCCCCTGAGAGATAGAGGGAGTTTCAAATGTGATGTGCTCTCCACTCAGTGTTGTGACAGCCTTATCACTCCCATGTGCTGACTCTATACAAGAAGGTGCATTGGGGAGGATGCTTGATTCTATAGGTGCACCCTGTTGAGAGGATACACCTAGTGAGCTGTTTGCCCCTGATTTTACAACTTCAGCCATTTGTGTGACTGAAGAGGTGGTCTTAGTTTTCTTCTTCTTTGTCCTGTGTAAGGGTAACTCAGGTTCCTCACTTCCTAGACCTAATTCAACAGCTAATGCTGCTTCAGACAAGATATTTAAAGGTGCAGACATTACTTCCTTTCTCTTCTTTTTACTAACATCACCCTTTTGAGAGGATGATGCAGTTGGCTCAGTATGTGGTAGAGTGTTTGGTTGAGAGGGTTGGTTAGCAGGCCCTGGGTTAGCATTTTGTTCTACTTGCTTGGGCTGTGCTAACTTAGATTTTGCATCAAATGTTGGCATGTTGTGGGGATAAGTCCTAAACAAACTCTCCATATGAAGAGTTATGTTCAGTCTTACATCCACATCATTCTTAGTTTCCAAATTACCAAAAATGAGTTTGGTCATGGACTTAGGATAGCCTATTTTATTTTTATCAATCCCAGGCAATTCAATCAATGAAGCATTTTTATAATTAAGTACAGATTGAATAAAGCGAGGGAAGAAAATATCAGTACCTCTCTTGGTTGTGTTCTTACCAAGTCTCCCATATAATTCTTGAAGTATGATTTGGCCAACATCAATCTTCTTTCCATAGGCCAAAGCATATCCAATTTGCTGCACAGGTGCACTGATTTGATCAAAGCTTGATTTCCTGGCAGTGAAGACCTGGAGAAGAGTTGCAAACACATAGCTCCACTCCTTTCTCAGATTCTTTCTGTTTAGCTTTCCAAGATTAATCCCATCTGAGTAGTTTATGAACTCAAAGAATTCCTCCAACTCTGCATTAGTGGCCATTCTGTCAAATGACTCCTGTTGTAGTCCTAGTGCTTGGTTCATGTCTGTAGTAGTGATAGTGATTTCCTTATCTTGAACCTTGCAGTAGATGACATATGAAGTGATTGCGTTTTCCAGGGCTACAACCTCCACAATAGCAGTACTCCAGAATTGTTCCAGAATATCTAGATATAGAGTTGGGTTGGCAGAGAGTGCATCCTTGATATATGACTCAGCCATCCATTTCACAAAGCACTTGAAATTTGCATTGGGTGCTTCAACATCACTAGTGAGAGCGATGAAGTTGGTGTTGAACTTTACTGTTGCCATTTGTAGAGAGAAAAGAAATTGAAGGTTGAAGAAGAAATTTGGCTTTTCGTAGCTAGGGTTTCAGGGGTTTAGAGAGTGTAGATGCTTGAGAAATCGAATGAAATGAATCGAATAGATGTGAAATTGTATAAGTATGAAGTACTTGAATTGTCGATTAGCAGAAAGTTTTGTATCGACAAGTCAGGCATTTGAGAAGTAGAAAACAACTATTCGAGAAGTCAAGAATGGCTTAATCGATAACTCAAGCAGATAGAAACTCACAGCTGGCAGTTATCTAACTTAGAAATAATTCTAAATTAAATAAAATGTGTTTTTATGAGTGAATTAAACTTTTAGACAAAAATCCAAAATCGGTTAAAATTCAGCGAGAATTCAGCCTTTTCAAATGATTCGAGAACTCAAATATAGTGTTCGAGAACTCAATCATTCGAGAACTCAGTTACTATATTCGAGAAGCCAAGAATTCCTCTATTCGATATCTCAGAAAGACTCTATTCGAGAACTCAAGAGTACTCTAATGAGACTTATTAGAGATGTCGAATAGTGAATCATTCGAGAAGTCTGACTTATCGAACTATACCCATCACTCATAAAAATTTAATTTTCACTATCTTTTAAAAATTTACCAGACATATTCATTGAAAAATATCCTAGCAAATTAAATAGTGATTTTCTCAAAATTTCATAGAAATTTTAAGTTAATAAAAATATGATTTTCAACATATGCAACGGATTTGAGATATTTATAAATCATATTTCAGCCAACACTTACTTCAAAAATATTGAGAATTTAGATAAAGTAAGTGTTTACTGCTGCAACAATCTAGATGATGTATTCACTTAGCCAGAATCTGAAGAATTCAGCATTCCAATCTCACTTACCAACCTTGTGAAGGTGGCTTCATCTAATGGCTTAGTGAATATATCAGCTAGTTGTTTATCTGTAGAGACATAATGCAACTCAATGGTTCCATTAGTTGCATGTTCTCTTATGAAATGATATCTGATGTCAATGTGCTTTGTTCTAGAATGATTGACAGGATTGGCAACTATAGAGATTGCACTTGTGTTGTCACACATGATTGGAATTCTTTCCAACACCAGTCCATAATCTCTAAGTTGATTTCTAATCCAAAGCACTTGAGCACAGCAACTTCCAGCAGCTATGTATTCAGCCTCAGCTGTAGAAGTTGACACAGATTGTTGCTTCTTGCTATACCAAGAAACTAACCTTTGTCCAAGAAACTGGCAGCTTCCTGAGGTGCTTTTCCTATCCACTCTGCATCCAGCATAATCAGCATCAGAATAACCAACCAGATTGAACCCTGTGTCCTTAGGATACCATAATCCCAAGTTAGGAGTGCCCTTCAGATATCTAAAGATCCTTTTTATTGCAATCAAATGTGATTCCTTTGGATTTGATTGAAACCTTGCACACAAGCATGTAGCAAACATGATGTCTGGCCTACTTGCAGTGAGGTAGAGTAGAGAACCAACCATGCCTCTGTAGACTGAGATATCTACTCTTTTGCCTTTAGCATCTTCATCCAATTTAGTGGCAGTGGCAATGGGTGTCTTGCCAGGTAAACAATCTTCCAAGTCAAACTTCTTCAATAAATCCTTGATGTACTTGGTTTGACTGATAAAGATACCATCCTTCCTTTGACTGACTTGCAACCCTAGAAAGAATGTCAACTCTCCCATCATACTCATCTCATATCTGCTCTGCATGAGTTTAGAGAATTTCTCACACAGTTTCTCATTTGTAGAACCAAAAATGATATCATCCACATAGATTTGAACTAGGATCATATCATCACCATGCTTCTTGTAAAATAGTGTCTTGTCCAATGTGCCTCGAGTGAATTGATTTTCAAGAAGGAATTGTGATAAGGTATCATACCATGCTCTTGGAGCTTGCTTAAGTCCATACAGTGCTTTAAGCAATCTGTAGACAAATTCTGGGAAATGTGGATCCTCAAAGCCAGGTGGTTGTTGCACATAAACCTCTTCTTCCAACTCTCCATTTAGAAATGCACTCTTGACATCCATTTGATAAACTTTAAAGTTTGAATGAGCAGCAAATGCCAAGAATATTCTAATGGCTTCCAATCTAGCAACAGGGGCAAATGTCTCATCATAATCAATGCCTTCCTATTGAGAGTATCCTTTTGCAACCAGCCTTGCTTTGTTTCTTATTATTACACCATCTTCATCCATCTTATTCTTCAGAACCCATTTCGTTCCAACAATGGTTCTATTCTTTGGTGCAGGCACAAGTTCCCATACTTTGTTCCTTTCAAATTGATTCAGCTCCTCTTGCATGGCGATAATCCAATCTGGATCCAACAATGCATCATCAAGTTTCTTAGGCTCAACTTGTGATAGAAAACATCCATAGAGGCACTCATTTTGAGTTGCTCTCCTAGTCCTTACTTCTGCATTAGGATCTCCAATGATTTGCTCTACAGTGTGTGATCTATCCCATTTCCTTGAGTGTTCAGCCTGATTTCTCATTCTTGATGTTGCTTCATCATCCTCATCATGGTCATCCTCATTTCCTCCCCCTGTGAAGTTGCCATTACTCACAGGTGTGTCTTGGATGCTTGTTTCTCCACTATTGATTGGCACAAATTCTTCTCTTGTATCATTATTCACTTGAGTTTGTTGAACTTGAGTTTCAACTCCAGTTCCAGTCTCTTCATCAGAATCATCTAGATTATCAAACTTCAATGGATCTTTGTCTTCATCATTGGCTTCTTCTAGTCCAGGTAGTTTGCTGTCATCAAATGTTACATCTGTGCTTTCCATAACTTTCTTTTGACTGATGACATAAACCTTGTATGCAATTCTTTCCATAGAATTGCCAAGAAAAATTCCTTCAAATGCTTTTGCATCAAACTTTCCAACATATTCAGAATTGTCCTTAAGTACAAAGCATTTGCTTCCAAAAGTATGAATATACTTTAGTGTAGGCTTCTTTCCAGTCATCAAGTTGTAAGGTGTCTTTCCAGTGTTTTTGTTGATGAGGGTTCTGTTCTGAATATAGCATGCAGTGCTCACAGCCTCAGCCCAAAAACATGTAGGCATTTTTGCATCAAGTAACATTGTTCTAGCAGCCTCAATTAGAGTTCTATTCTTTCTCTCAACAACTCCATTTTGTTGTGGAGTCCTTGGGGCTGAGAATTGCTGAGAAATGCCATTCTCTTTGCAGAATGCTTCAAGTGTGGCATTTCTGAACTCTGTTCCATTATCACTCCTCAGTGCAATCACACTTTCATCGTTTGCCTTTGCTTCCTTGTCAACTTTCTTTATATGCTCAATAATTACTTGTGGAGCCTCATCTTTTGATGCCAGAAATTCCACCCATGTATACCTTGAAAAATCATCAACCATTACCAGGGCATACTTCTTTCTTCCAAGTGACATTATGTTGACAGGCCCAAACAAATCCATATGGATAAGTTGTAGTGGCTTGGTTACAGATGTCACTGTCTTTGGCTTGTGGCTTGATCTCTTCATTTTTCCTTTTTGACAAGCCTCACACACTCCTTCTTGGCAGAATTCAAGTGTGGGCATGCCTCTCACTAACTCTCTTTTGACTAGAGAATTAATGGCCTTAAAGTTCAGGTGTGATAGTTTCTTATGCCACAGCCAACAATCTTCATTTGATGCTTTTGAGTAAAAGCAAAAATTTTGTCCTTGTTTGCAGAGTCCATATTGGCTACAAACAGGCTTCCCTTCCTTACTCCAGATAGAGCAAAGTCACCAGTTTTCTTGTGGGTGATCAAACATTCATCTTTGTCAAAATTCACTTTGAATCCTCTATCAGTAAACTGACCAACACTTAACAGATTATGCTTGAGCCCCTTGACTAGTGCTACATCTTCAATGATGACATTTCCAACTGTCAGCTTGCCATATCCCAATGTGTTACCCATGCTGTCATCTCCAAAAGCAACCATTGGGCCAGCCTTTTCCTCATACTGTGATAGCAGGGCCATATCACCAGTCATATGATTTGAGCATCCACTGTCCAAAATCCACATGACCTTCTTTTCACTTTCTTTGCCCTGCAAACACAAAGGTATTACTTTTCCTTTGGTACCCAAACAAGTTTGGGTCCATGTGACTTAGAGACAGTTTTATCATAAACAACATGCTTGTCAACTTTCTTAGTGTTAGTCTTCTTGTCACTGTTGGAAGTCTTAAAACCTGAGGTTTCAGACTTAGGTGACAAAGGTACCTTCCTAGCTTTAGGAGGACTTGAAGACTTTGACCCTGTGTAGTGTGTGTGAGAATTGTGACTGATACAACCATCAATGAACTGCCTTCTTAAATTAAAACAACTAGTCATAACATTCATATTGCATGGCATACAATCAAATTTATCACAGAAAGGTGCATCTCTATGACTTAGAGGCACAGAACAATCATAGAAAGGTTTAGACACACTACCAACAGGTTTCTTGCATGCATGAGTTAGATGATTGGTACTGAAACAGTTCTGACAAGTTTTCCTAGGGGCATTAGGCATATAAGCATAGTTGTTATCCTTGTTAATCCCTAACTTGCCATTTCTGTTCTGTTTCTTTTTAGTCACTTCCTTTTCTGATCCACTCTTCCCAGCTGATACAAACTAAACAAACTTCTTAGGTCTTGGCCTATCAACTACTGGCTTCTTGGTCTTTGACTTGACACTCTCACCCTTAGAGGATGCTTGCTGTTCACTAGATTGTGCCTCATCCTCATCATTCAACATTTGCTTGATGAGTAAGGCATCCTCATCAATTTCAAATGTTGATTCCTTAAAAATTGGATTTTCAGTTTTTCTCAAAATGTGAGGCACTTTCTCATGAACAGCTGTGTCCTCCTCAATGACAGCATAGCCTTTCCTTTGTTTGAGAGAGTCATAGTCAAGTCCAATAGCTGCTTTGGGTTTAGCTTCAATTTTCTCACAGTAGGATTGCACTAAACCAGATGATTTCTTGAAAGTTTTAAGTTTGAATTCATTCTCATCTAATTCATCCCTAAGAGCCTTCTCTACTTGACTAGCACATAGAACCTTGTTCTTCAAATATTCAACTTCTTTCTTAAGGTTTTCTACTTGCATAGCAGTTAGCTCAAGTTCCTCATTCTTTTTGGTTAATATTTCATTTCTAGTAGACAGTTTAGCAATCTCCTCATTAGCAGCAGTCATACTAGTATGAATATTAAACATTTCAACAGATAATTGTTCAATCATGCATTTGTATTCAGAAACAGACATGTCTATAGTAGTGAGAGATGGTACCTGAGAATCAGATGAAGATGAGTCATCCTTGGAGTTGGCCATCAAGGCATAATTGCAGAATTCTTGTTCCTCTTCATCACTCTCAGAATCATCCCAACACTTCCCTTCAGCTATGTAGGCCTTACCATGTGTCTGTTTTTTCAGAAGGGCCTCATACTTAGCTTCTAGCTCAAGATAATCTCTATCCTTATCCCTCTCAGTTGACTGAACTACACACTCTTCTCTCGCATCATCGACGATCCACCTTCTTAACACATTATCATGACCCTCTTCAAAAATCACTAACTCATCATTCAAAAGGACATACCTCAAATGCTGTGAAAGTTTTCCAGTTTTATATTCGAGAGATCTTGCATGGAAGGTTCATCAACATCAATTTCCTCGAGCCTCTTAACTGAATCAGAGTTCTCCGAAAAATTTGGAACACTAGGCAATGCATCCAATTTCAAATCACCTTTTTCTTCTTGGAGAGACAATGCAAGGGATTCTATAGAAAAACACACTTCTGGATCATCTAAAATCTTCGTAGGTGCAAACACATTAAAGGTGGCCTTATCATCTTGTACCCACATAGTTAGCTCCCCTTTCTGCACATCAATCAAAGTTCGACCGGTAGCTAGGAATGGCCTTCCCAAGATTATGGGAATCTTCTTATCCTCTTCGACGTCTAAGATAACAAAATTAGCCGGGAAGATGAACTTATCAACTTTCACCAAGACATCCTCCACTATGCCTCCAACTGTAAGGAGATGGTTGTAGGTTTAGGATCTGGTAGACCAAGTTTCATGAAAACAGACAATGTCATGAGATTAATGCTAGCTCCCAAGTCACACAAGCACTTATCGAAAGATAAGTTGCCAATAGTACACGGGATTGTAAAGCTTCCTGGATCCTTAAGCTTTGGTGGCAATTTCTGCTGCAAAATTGCACTATACTCCTCCGTCAAAGCAACGGTCTCTAATTCATTGAGCTTCAACTTCCTTGATAGAATACCCTTCATAAACTTGGCATAGCTCGGCATCTTTTCTAGAGCTTCCGCAAAAGGAATATTAATGGACAATTTCTTGAAGACGTCGAAAAATTTCTGAAATTGCTTTTCTTGACTTTTCTGCATGCATCGATGATATGAAGGAGGTAGATAGACCTGATTGTTCTTTGTAGACTGCTCCGGAGAAGCTTTTTCAACAGATTCCTTGCTCTTCTCTACTTCACCATCTAGCTGATCAGCCACAAGGTCAGATTTTTCAATTTTTGGTGTTGCAGATTTTTCAACCTACTGATTCTGAACTTCTTCATCTTCCTTAGTTTCTAATTTAGGATTGGTTGTAACTTTTCCTGATCTCAAAGTTACTACTTTCACCTGCTCATGGACTACCCTTTTGCATAGATTAGCCTCCGTATCACTAGGAAGAGTTCCTTGTGGCCTGTTAAATAAAGCACTTGCTAATTGCCCAATCTGATTCTCCACCGTCTTGAGAGCTGCCGCCTGGCTTTTAACCATCAACCTCAATTCATCCAATTCAGATTTTTCAGAAGATTGCCCAACACTTGCATAAGGCTGTTGCTGAAATCCCGGAAGTTGATATGATTGCCTTGAAGCATACTACTGCTGATAGCCTTGATTGAATGGCCTCGCTTGCTGACCCTAAAATTGTTGATAAGTCTCATGACAACGATTAGCTCATAATTGAACCATTCGTCACCATGAGATTTGATGAAAACATGATATTAAACAAAGTATGATTGAAAGTAGTAATATTAATAAAACAAAGAGTTGAGAAAACAAATCTATAATCCAAAGTATCACCTAAGAAAAGAATACTGATGTGTCAAATTATACCTAACCGCAAGCGCACGGTATCAATTGTAGTAGATACTAGCAAATACGGGTCGAATCCTCAAGGAGACAGTTTCAATTTCAATTCAATTGCTATCAATTGTTTCTAGTCACAACGATTGTTTGAGAATTGTATTAACTACTAAAACAAATTTAACAAAGGTTTAAATCAATTAATTAAGGGATCTAGGGCAATTCAGGTTCACCATGCTTACACCAAACAAATCACAAAAGTATAGCTTTTCAATGGGATTAAGTAATTAAAGCAATGGTTAATCTTTCTCAAGCATTAACCGTTAATCTTTCTCAAGCATTAACGCTCTCAGAATATCCAATGATGTTCTCACACTCACCTTCAATTCTGCTAATTGTATGTAAGCCTCTAGTAGTAAAATCTCTCGATCTATTACTCCTATTGCAATCAATTAATCCATGATATTGCGCAATTACACAAATTAAGAATTATAACATATCAATCAGAATTACTCTTTACCCATCAATCTACTAATCAAATTAAGCCCAAATCATGGTGCAAACATGGCTCCCCTTAATACCCTAGAATTAAACTACTCACTCATTCTAGGATAAAAACTAATAATAATAATAATGAAAGAAGCCATAATAAACATGTACTAATAAACAAGATGAGATAAAGAGTACCTTAAACTTTGTATAAACGAAGAACAATGAAGATCCAAATTAAACTAAGTGCTTACAAAAGAAGAGATGAAGAGAGAAAAACCAAAACCCTAGCTCCTAAGAGTAGGAGCACGTATGTCTCTCCCTATAAAATAATACCCTAGATGTGTTTATATAGGCTCTAAAAGTCTTGCCCAATAAAAGTATTTTAATACTCTAAATCAATTACAAGTAGGATTCCATAATTGAATAGGATTCCTTAATTAAAATTCGTAACTTCTTTTTCTCCTCTGTTTCCGGCCTCTTCCAGTTCGATTTTGCTTATTGGACCACCTCTGAATTAAAGAAAATTCCACAAGCTTCGCGTGGACAGCTTACGGGCCTCAAACAGACTTCTGGAACTCAAGATATGGCCAAAACAGTGTAGAACAGCCCGTGTAGCCCAATATTACGAATTTTCTCCTATTTTATCTCCAAAATAGCTCTTTTTGCTCCAAATCCTTCCAAGTTATGGATTCTTTATTTCCTACAATAAAACAATAAAATCTATTAAATAAAAATCCAAATCAATGCAAAACACAATAAATATGAGAATAAAATCATCTAAAATATATATAAAAATATACTCTATCAAACATCCCCACACTTAGCATTTGCACGTCCTCGGGCAAATAAGTGAAATAAAAACTAAGTCCTAACAAACATCACTTTCGTAGATGACACGATTGCATTGAGCATATGCAACAAGCCGTTAAACCCCTAGGCAGCCCTAGTAGGACGAGTGTTGTCTCGTGAGGGTTTATAGTGAATGTACCCACAAAATTCATCCAACCATGCAAAAGATTAATGCTAACACAACACCACACACACAAGTCCTCTCATGCCACATCAACTTAAGAATCAAAGTAAACATACGATGTCTTGGTGTCGAAAGTGCAAGTATTCACGTAGTCTACTCAACCAACATGCAGAAGGTCATAAAAATTCATGTCAAGTGTAAAAATCGTTGGTAATCATGCTAAGCCCACAAGAAACACATCTTTAAGTCTAAACCTGGGATCTCCTATGCCAAAACAAGTAATAACTCACCTTTCACTCAAAAACGAATATTCACTCAAGAACAAGGTTAAGTGTATCACTCAATTCCAACAAAATCATAAACACAACTTGACACTCGCAATCAATCTCACTCTCAACACAACATACATCACTGATGACAATCAAAAGGTCTTTATTCGGGTTGTAATGGGGCTAGGGACAAGGTATGTCAAGTAAAGCTAAAACAGGTTAATGTCAAAAGCTAGTACCCAACAATAATCATTATTCAATTCCCTTCTATTAAAACAAATACTACTTGGATTTTTCAATAACCCTTACATAATAACTTGACTAGTCGAATGAAGAAGGATCATACAAACATTAAAATGCTCTCGAATTTATTCATTTTTTTTTCTTTTTTTTCTGTTTTTTTTCTTTTTTTCTGAGAGCTAAAGAATAAACACAATGATCCATAGATATTTTTATGAATTTCGACTAGCAAGCATCAACCCAAAATCAATATTCCCCAAAAGTATGATCATCAATAACCCCCCCTTTATGAACACCTTATTACTCCCTTAAGCACGATACTAGCCTTTGACAATTTAGGTTCAAATTTAATGTAAGGCCAATAGAATAAAAAGGATAATGGCAAGTAATGTAGTGTGTCACCGAAAGAATAGGATTAGGCTCAACGGGTTAACTAATTGATCATGTTTAAAAGGTGTGGAAATATGGGAAATACGAGGTTAAACCTAAGTGCCTTTATCATCTCATCATCAAGTAATATCATGCATTTCAAGAAAGATCTCAAGTAAGTGCTAGCAATGTAAACAACATGTGGACACTCAAGCAAACGAAAAATCATGCAAAAGATATGCATATAGGCTCAAAACTCACTTGGTGTGACAAAACATAATCAATCCCAGGTAACAAGACTCTCTAACGCACCTACTTGTACTCAAAGCATGAAAACCAAGTCATCTTGCACATATTCATGTCATTCTAATCACTTACAACATCCAATTAAGTCTACCAGCTTCAACTTGCTAGTGTAAGTGTGTGCACAAGAACAAAGCACGTCACTTCTCATACAAAAGCGTCAATAAACACAAGAATTCTACGCATGCATGGGTGTATCAAGCAAAATACAACAACTAATCAAATTGCATGGCTAGAATTATTTTTGGTATTTTTAATTTTTCAATTTTTTTTGGATTTTTTTTTTTTTTTTTTACAAATAATACACTACGTTGAGAACACCTCCCCACACTTAAGCGGTTCATTGTCCCCAATGAACTAATGAGCAAGATACAGAACTACAACTAAAAACAAAACAAAAAAAAAACTACACTAAAAAGAAAAGAAAGAAAACTCCCCTGGAATCAAGGTGTCGGGTGTAAAAACCATCTCTCCTTTGCTTAGGAGCCATAATAACCAAAACTGCATTCAACAATAGCTTCACCAACAACCACCAAGAAATATCCTACCAAAAACCACCAAACAATATCACACCAAAAATACCCAATTAACAAGAATATTACAAAACCCCCAATTTACAAGAACACAAATTCGTAATTAAAAAAAATTAGAGAAGAAAAATCCCAACTACGAATCAAAGAGGTGAACTTGTACTAATTTTCCCCCAAACTTGAATTTTTTAGAGATGTAGAGGAAGAAAATAATAAATTGGGTGTGTGTGTGTATGGGTAGAAATAGATAATGGAATGATAGGATGGATATAGGGTTTAGGGATTAAAAAGAAAAATAAAATAAATAAATAGTAATAATAATAATAATAATAACAAATAATAATAGTAATAATAATAATAATAATAATAATAATAATAATAATAATAATAAATATACAAAAAAAAAAAAATAAATAAATAAATAAATAAATAAATTCCTAAATAAAATACAAAAAGAATAAAGAAAAATAATAATAATAATAATAATAATAATAATAATAATAATAATAATAATAATAATAATAATAATAATAATAAATAAGAATTAGAATAGAAATAGGTTTAGAATTTTTGGTGGAGAGATGGGAGGTTTTGGAATTGAAATAGGAAAAGAATTAGGTGTAAAGGGGGAGTATAAATAGAATGGGGGTGTACAAAGTTTTTTTTTATATATATATAAACGTACACAGCTGACTACAGAAAAAAAAAAAATAAAAAAAAAAAAAAAAAAAAAAAATTTCAGATTCTGCTCCACGCGCAGCCTGCCCGCAACTGAAGCAAATTGCTCCAAGTACAGTGGCGCAGGCGCAAGATGCGCGAAACCCCCGCAATCTGCTTCTATACCAGTAACGCAGGTGCATCCTGCGTTACACCCCCGCAAACTGCCCCAAAACGCAGGTGCAACCTGCGTTACACACCAAAAATTCGATTTTTTCATTTTTTTTTTATTTTTTTTTTTTGAAAAAACAACAATTTGTTTTTTTTGTTTTTTTGTTTTTTTTTTTTTATATAAAGAATACCTATACACTACAGTGAGAACAAATAAACAAATGACTCATTAACTAAACAAATAAGTCTACAATATATAAAACAGAAGGAAAGAAGAACTCCCCTTTGCAGAAGCATGATCTATGGGTTGCCTCCCAAGAAGCGCTTCTTTAACGTCAATAGCTTGACGTCCTCAAAAATACTCCGGTAAAGGCGTAATATCCACTTTCTCGATCATAAACTCGCCACCACAAAAAGTATCAAGAGTGTTAGTGATTGTCTTTATCCTGCAGAAAGTCTCCAAACAAGCATCAGTAAAATAAAATATGTCATTAATAAGCAATAGAGAGAGTGCTTGTGCAGTTTTGGAAAACTTTGTGATAAAACAGCGGAAAAATTCGACACCACGAAAATATTGAACTCCCTTGACATAAGGTGGAGGTTCTGGTGGTGGCTTTTCTCCACTCCTCACTTTCACTGGAGCCATTCGGACATCTTGGCTTATCACATCATTGGCTAATAAGACACTTCCATCTTCTCCCTCTCCTCGAGCTTGAAACATAGGAGCCACTTTATATGGATCCTCAACCAGAATTTGAGAAATATCTTCTTGGACAATATTTGTTATCACATCAACCTTGAAATAAGTAGTCTTGAGCAAAGAAGCCTTGTAAGTAGAGGCTAGATTGAGAGCAAATTTATCAATACATGGTAGCTGAGGCACATGTTGTGGAAGAGAAACAACAACCATCTCTGTATTGCTTTCCTTTGTCACCTCATCATCAGTCACATTGTTCTCGGTAACAGCAACATCATTGATCTCGTCATCAGTGGCATGCTCCTTCTCTTTATCAATGGCCTCATCATCAACATACATGGAGAAACTATCATATTCCTGATCGCTTGTGAGATTGATAGCAGTCAGGTCCTCTTCGGATTGGATAGATGATGATGGTAAATAGTCGAGTTGCCCTGTAGTAGAAGAGTTAGCCAACTGTGCAATTTGAGATTCAATCGCCAAACTTTGAGTTTCTAATTCTTTGATCTTCTCGGCTTGTTCTTCAGAACTCTTTAGCAGTTTATTCAAGATATCCCACATCTCATTTGTCTGATCAGCTTGCACATCTACACTGGATTGAGAAACATGTAGATCTTCTTGTAGAGGAGGATATTGATATTCTTGCTGTGGCGGCTGCTCATATGACTGATAATATTGTTGCTCAAACTGTTGCTGATTATGATATGAAAAATTTTGAGCACCATTGTCCTGGTAGTAAAAATCTGGTTGATTCACACATTCTTGATCAAAAGTGTTTGAATACTGATTGTACCCATATCCTTCTTCAAAAGAATTCATTTGTCCCAACTGAGCACTCTGAGAATTGTAGACATTGTAATAGCATTCCAAACCATAATGACCCTGGACACCACAAATTGGACAGAAGTTGTAAGTTTTAGGGGCCACTTGTGACATCTCATTAATACTCATTGGACGCATAGTGGGCTCTGTAGGGTTGAATGAGGCAATTTCTTGAGTGTGTGCCTCCAACATGGAAGAGAGTAGTGCAAAAGTATCAACTTCACCCATAGTAACCTGTAGACACTCAACAAAGCCAAGAAAACGTAGTAAAATCTGCCTCAATTGGAACAAAGGTTCCAACGAGACAATGGAAACAATCTAAACAACTAATTTAAAATCAATAGAAACTCGCTGTCTCCCCGGCAGCGGCGCCAAAAACTTGATTGTGTTAAATTATACCTAACCGCAAGCGCACGGTATCAATTGTAGTAGATACTAGCAAATACGGGTCGAATCCTCAAGGAGACAGTTTCAATTTCAATTCAATTGCTATCAATTGTTTCTAGTCACAACGATTGTTTGAGAATTGTATTAACTACTAAAACAAATTTAACAAAGGTTTAAATCAATTAATTAAGGGATCTAGGGCAATTCAGGTTCACCATGCTTACACCAAACAAATCACAAAAGTATAGCTTTTCAATGGGATTAAGTAATTAAAGCAATGGTTAATCTTTCTCAAGCATTAACCGTTAATCTTTCTCAAGCATTAACGCTCTCAGAATATCCAATGATGTTCTCACACTCACCTTCAATTCTGCTAATTGTATGTAAGCCTCTAGTAGTAAAATCTCTCGATCTATTACTCCTATTGCAATCAATTAATCCATGATATTGCGCAATTACACAAATTAAGAATTATAACATATCAATCAGAATTACTCTTTACCCATCAATCTACTAATCAAATTAAGCCCAAATCATGGTGCAAACATGGCTCCCCTTAATACCCTAGAATTAAACTACTCACTCATTCTAGGATAAAAACTAATAATAATAATAATGAAAGAAGCCATAATAAACATGTACTAATAAACAAGATGAGATAAAGAGTACCTTAAACTTTGTATAAACGAAGAACAATGAAGATCCAAATTAAACTAAGTGCTTACAAAAGAAGAGATGAAGAGAGAAAAACCAAAACCCTAGCTCCTAAGAGTAGGAGCACGTATGTCTCTCCCTATAAAATAATACCCTAGATGTGTTTATATAGGCTCTAAAAGTCTTGCCCAATAAAAGTATTTTAATACTCTAAATCAATTACAAGTAGGATTCCATAATTGAATAGGATTCCTTAATTAAAATTCGTAACTTCTTTTTCTCCTCTGTTTCCGGCCTCTTCCAGTTCGATTTTGCTTATTGGACCACCTCTGAATTAAAGAAAATTCCACAAGCTTCGCGTGGACAGCTTACGGGCCTCAAACAGACTTCTGGAACTCAAGATATGGCCAAAACAGTGTAGAACAGCCCGTGTAGCCCAATATTACGAATTTTCTCCTATTTTATCTCCAAAATAGCTCTTTTTGCTCCAAATCCTTCCAAGTTATGGATTCTTTATTTCCTACAATAAAACAATAAAATCTATTAAATAAAAATCCAAATCAATGCAAAACACAATAAATATGAGAATAAAATCATCTAAAATATATATAAAAATATACTCTATCAAATACAAAGATGAAGTTGATCTAGATCCGTTGCTTGTCACGAGCGTTGAATCCTTCTCCCCTTTTCTTCCTTGCAATTCTATGTTATGATAAGTAATAGATACCAATTACAATGGTAGGATATGTTTTTATAGGCCCTAGACATCTTACCCAACAAGAAAATATCCTATAATACAATTAGAATTCGATTTGGGTGCAAGGAACTACCAAAAATACAATTACAACTCGAATTAGGGCAAAACGGTAATTTCCAGCACTTCCTGGCGTAGTCTGCCCTGCTAGAGCGCAGTCTGCATGGCTGCAATCCGTTTCTGGCGCAGTTTGCTCTGTAGGGGCGCAGTTTGCCCTGCAGCAATCTGCCATAATGATTTTTTTTTTTGCATTATTTCTTCGTTTTAGCTCCATTTCTTCCCGTTTCTTTTCCAAATGCTTCTGCCATCACTTCTTTAGACTTGGAATCTTCATGACCACTCAAAGCGAGACTCCATTCTCCATTCCATAACACAAAACACTCCAAAATTGATGGAACATCAACCATAATAAACATTCTTGCAAATCTGCACACTTAAACAAAACACATCAAAACTACAACAAACTTGAGGCCAAGTGAATCAATTTAAGGTGAAATGGAACGCTCCAAGTGGATATAAAATCCACTTATCACTCGGTTAGTCACAGACCATTGCAACTCATCTCTCCGATACTAAACCCATGTCCATTCAATCAGTGTGGTATCGACATCGTCGGCCCATTGCCAAAAGCAAGGAATCAACTTAAATGTATTATTGTCGCTGTCGACTACGCTACAAAGTGGATAGAAGCAAAGCCCTTTGCTAGAATACGAGAGAAAGACATGATAGAATTCTTCATGGAGTCAATGTTCAACGAACTAAAGGTTAAACACCTCAAGGCGTCAATGGCTTATCCGCAAGCTAACGGACAAGTTGAAGTCTTCAATAGGACTATCTTACAAGACCTAAAAAAAAGATTGCAGGACCAACCTCGCAATTGGGTCGATGAACTCCCTAATGTTTTATGGTCTTATAGAACCACTCCTCGAACAGCTACGAAAGAAACTCCTTTTAGACTCGCTTACAGCACGGATACTATACTCCTTATCGAGATAGCCCAGGATTCCCCACGAGTCGAGGACTTTAACAACAATGCTTCCCTCGAGGGCATACGACTCAATAATGACTTACTTGAAGAGGTCAGAAATGAAGAAGTCGAGACAATCTCTCGATACCAGAGCAAGGTGGAAAATACTTCAATAAAAAGGTAAAGCCTAAGAATTTCTAGGTGAATGACTTTGTCTTACGCGAGTCGGCATCCTCTCAGCCTACGATCACAGGGAAGCTAAAGGCCTGTAATTCCCAGATTACACACTTGTATAATTGTAGAAGGGGGGGTTGAATACAATTCTTGATAGTTATAAATTTCTGATAAAAACCACAGAAATCTATAAAGAAATAATTGCTGGATAGAAATGATTCACAAACACATAAAAATCAGGTGGTTAAATGTACCACCTGAGACTTTTATTTGAAGAAAACCCTGTGATACAAATGTACACAGCTTCTGTTTTACAACTCTTTGCTTCTAAAGATATTCAAGAAACCCTAAGCAAATATGTCTGTTTTCTTACAATCTAAAGAGTTGCTACACTTGGTTATATATCCCAAGTTTACAAGTACTACAGGAATAAGATAATATTAATCTAATTCAAGTTGACTTGCTACTCCACTCCAAATCCACATGTA
Source organism: Kitagawia praeruptora (assembly GCA_037693485.1). NCBI lineage: Eukaryota > Viridiplantae > Streptophyta > Magnoliopsida > Apiales > Apiaceae > Kitagawia > Kitagawia praeruptora. The sequence continues at coordinate 4,103,927 of CM075347.1, forward strand.
GCCGAAAGGTTGTACTTGTGAACAGATATGTCCCCTGCACCTTTCTTGTATGTACTGTGTAAATGGAATGCTTCTTTCTTCTGTGTTTCCAAAGCATGGCTGCCATACTACTTTTTATACCTACTATCAACCCATGTGATCTGTCAGTCAAACCTGTCCTTATCAACTGCTAATTCCCAGCTAGCATAGGATAAAGTGACAATGATTATCCGTTGATGTTGTGCACAATTATCCGTTGATGGTAGTTTGAGCTGTATCCGTTGATCGAGTAGATTTGAGTTGTATCCGTTGATAGAGCCCTGTTCTTATCCGTTGATACACTTTCACTTAGACAGAATTACATAGCATAGCTTATTTACAATTGGCTACCCTATTCTGCCTATCCATTGATGGTCAACATGACTCTAAATAAAAACACTATCAACTGATAAATAGAGATATTGCAGTATGCTACAAAACCTCATCCGTTGATGAGCTACCTGTCAATGAATAGAGTTATAAGGTCTTATTCGTTGACAGTTACAAAACTTGACTTATACAATTTTGCTTGAATGTTAAGTTATCATTAACTACAACATATTCCTAACAATCTCCCCCAATTTATACTTGATGGCAATGAAGCATAAATTCAGAACCTTGATGATAACAAAAAATTCCTAAAGATATATACACACTACAGTATGCAAAAATTGTATTAAGCTGCAAAAATTAAAAGCAGAAAGCTTTAAGAAACTTATCAGAGATGTGCTCCTTTAGATTGAGCAGATTAATGATGTTTCCTCTCTCTGGTTGGCTGCACCCTTGACTTTCCTTCCTTGGCAGAGTTGGACTCAATTTGCACTTGAAGTTGCCTATAGAAGGTATCTTCTTCAACAACTTTTGGATTTAGCTTTAGTTGTAACCATCTTAGGTAATCAGAACTAGCCTTTGACAGTTGGTCTTCTAACCTGAAGAATCTCCTAGTGCCCTCTTCATCCCTGAACTCCAACATCCAAAAGGGTTGAATGTGGATTTTCTGTCCATTATATGGGATCTTCATTTTCTTTGGTAGACTTGAGGGTGAGTTCCATTCTCTCCTTATTTCTTCTATTCTGCTGATTATCTCCCTTCTGGCTGTCTCAGAGAACCTTGTGTGTCTCTTGAATGCTGAGAACACTTTGGTCAGTGTATGATAATTCTCTCCAAGAACCTTCTGCAATGGCCATGTCCTCTGACTTCCTCCCTTGTAGACAAACACTAATCTCTCAGGCTGATTCTTGTACTTGTCAATTCCTCTTACTTCTAACAATTCATCCAAATATAGATTCATGCCAATTTCTGCCTGATAGATAAAGTCTTCTTTGTTTTCCAAGATTGGTTGTTTGACAATGGCAAGTACCCTAGCAACTTGAACTGGTCCCTTTGAAAGTTGCTTCTTTGGAGCCATTTTCTTCTGTTTTGGATTCAGCAAGAATGAAGGAACTTCAATTGAATCAAAATTCATTGGTTCTTCTTTGGGCATTATGGGATCACCATGAAAGTTTACAGTTGGGTCGATTACTGTTGCAGATATAGGTACTGATGAGCCAATGGTTTCTTTTTCTGGAGAGGGTTCTGGAGAAAGAACCCTCTTGGTTTTAGCTTTTCTTCTTTTAGGTTTGGATTTGGGAACTTCCTCAGGTTCCTTCATTTCAACCTCTACCTCATCCATTAACTCTTGAGCCAGCCTGGCTTGCTTCTCATCTGAGTTTTTATATTGATTTTCTGTACTTGGATGGGCTTCCCTTTGGATTCTGGAGACTTCTTCTCTTTTAGATTCCACAAATCTAGGATGGCTGTTGGATATATTTAATACTTTTCCATTCCTCATGACTACAGCCATCCAATCTCTTACACTCTTATTTGTCTGTACTTTGAACTCCATGATTGTCTTTCCCATTAGCTTTTCTTCATCATCCCTGGGAAATGGGTAGTCTAACTGAAGCTTATTCTTCCCATTTTCCTTTGGAGGTGAGTAGGCTCTGGTATTGATGGTTGGTTCAAACTCTTTGACATATGATGGCTCAGCATCATAGAATGTAGGAGCCACAACCCTTGGAGTGAGCACCTTCATGATTGTGGTTGATATTGTTGGAGCAGAGGTTTGAGCATTAAGGAACAGAGATGATGCAATTGATTCATTGATCATCCTCTCTGCCTTTAGGATTCTTTCATTAGTCTCCTTGTTGATCTTTTCCAAAGCTTCTATTCTGGCTTGCCTTTCACCATCTGAGATTTCTTCTAAGCTTTGAATCTCAGGCAAAGCCACTTGTTTCTTCACAGGGGAAGCCTTTATCTCAAATTCTGTTGGATTGACCACTACAATTGGCTGTTGCTCCCCCTCAATCTGTGCTATCTCACTACTGGTAGCTTGAAATTGGCCAGTAGATGTTGCAGCCTCTTTTGAGCTTGTTCCCATTTTCTCCATTTTATCCCCCTTTTTGTTAGCATCAAGGGTTGGGGTTGAAGCTGCAAGTAGCATTTCCAGTAGTTGAGTCTGTTTTGATTGATTGGCAATGATAGTGTGCATTTGAGATTCCATACTATCCACTCTGGAGGAAAGAAGCTGAACAGACTTAGCCAGGCTATCTTCTTTGAGAAGTTTGCTAGAAAGCACCTTCTGAGTGGTAGTAGGAGCTAGTGCCTCAATCCTGGCATCTAGTGCTATCTTCATATCTCTAATTGCAGACTTGACCTCCTCCTGTTGTGTTCTTTGAATAACAGATTGCATCTTTTGTAATTTCAAGGAGGCCATAACTTGCTCAAGAACAGTCTTTCTCTGTGGGTCTGCAGTTTGGTGCTCAGCCTTAGCAGATTGATACAGCTTCATGATTTCCACAATGAGATTCCCAAGTTCAGTGGCATTGGAAAACATCCATCCTGGAGTCTCATCCTCATTGATTTCTTCACCATCTGAACTTTGACTGTCAGCATTGCCAAACTCTTCACTTCCAGCACTTGGAGATAGGGTTTGTAAAGCTTCTTTTGCTCTTTGAAGAGATTCTGAGGTGTGCACTAGGTGCATTGCCTTCTCTGCCTCCACATTGCCCTGTTGTGCCATGACTTGATAGGCAGAAACAGGATGAGTAAAGGTTTCAGGATCCAAAGAGATGGAGTCAATAATTGACTGATATTCTTGTCTAAATTCCATCTCTTTGGAAGCTTCATTAACCTCCATTAACTCACTTGCAATGGCTGAATCTTCCTGCCTTATTTCTCCTATAGTCCCTTCTCTCCTCTCATCTCTCTTTTCTTGCATCAGGGGCTCCCCCTGGCTCACACCTCTCACACCCTCACCTTCACCTACTAAGGTGGAACTCTTTAGCTCTCCTTTTGCCTGACCGGAAGAAATGGTCAGCCTCTCATTGTTTTTCTCTCCTTTTGCCTGCTCACAAGGCAGCCTCTCACTCCCTTCCCTCATTCCTAAAAGTGTTTCAACTACACAAACTCCTCCACAGTTGACATGGGAATGTCACATTTTGCATTGGTAGAGAGAGTTGTCAACGGATAAAGTGTATCCATTGATGTAGTAGCTATTGCTGTCAACGGATAATTAGTTATAGACATATCCGTTGATGGAGAAACACTTGTCAACGAATGAAGGATATCCGTTGATGAATGAAAACAAGTATCCGTTGAAGTGAAAACCAACACTGAATATGTGGTGATTGATTTTAAGGAAGAGGCCACAGATAGTGTTGTGAATTCAGGAATGGAAGATTGATGGCCCAACAAATCATCTAAAAGATGATGACCACCAATTGTTGAGTGGGGCTTCTCCAAGAATTTTAAAGATGGAGAATCAGGATTTGATGTAGATATCATATCCACATCCAGAGATGGAGTTGGTGATGGTGGATCAAAATGTGTATCGATTTGAAGGTTAAGATCAAGGGGCTGTGACTCCACATTTATTGAAGTCACATCAAACTGAGTTTGAGAAGGTACAGCTTGCTGTACAGTGTGTGCACCCTATGATTCCCCAATGGTTTTGGATTTTACTCTTCTACCATAGGTTTTTGAGTGAGAGTTATCTGTGTCTCTTCCCCATTTGTGCAGTGTTCCTGGAATGGAACTTAAATTAGTAGTCACACCCTGTTGAGAGGATGTAACTAGAATTTGGCTTGTAGGTTCATTAATAGTCTTTTGAGAGACTGAAATGTTGGTTGCACCTGCCTCACCTTCCTTATCCTTAGGGCTTCTTTGATGTTCACCCTGTCCCTCACCACTCACTACCACCTTCACACTCCCCTCAAGAGTTTTGGTAGTTTTTGCAACAGGTGCCTTTTGAGAGACACCTGAGGTTTGTCTTTTAGATTATGGTTTTGGAACTCTGGATTTGGTCACTTTGGTAGGAGCCTGTTTGGTCACAGTCACAGACTCCATTGTGACACTAGAAGGCAAAGAAATTTGGGGGTTGGAGATAGGAGTTTTAGGGTTGGAAACAGTTACCTGAACAATTGGTAGATATACCAATTGTACTTCTGCATTTAGGTTCATTCGAATCAAATCACTTAAGACTCTCTTCTCCTGAACAAAACAATTGAACTTGCTATCCGGGTTAGCAATGGATAGCTCATTCTCAGATACATGCAGTGCTAGGAGCATCAAAAATCAAGCAAAGTAAACATTCTTGCTCCTAGTTTCCTTTTTACCTAATTTAGCTGCTATCTCATACATGACTAGTGTGCCAAAATTATAGAATTTATCAGTCAAAAGCATACATAGCATAACTAGCATGGAATTGGTAACAGCATCAAAGTTACTAATCTTTCCAGAAAAAGTTGTAATGAAGGCATCACAAAGATAACTCCATTCTTTAACCATACATTTCCTAACAATTTTCCCTAAGTTCTCAGTACTAAGGGTATAATTCATGGAATTAAGCATGGTAACAATTTCAGCATTACTGGGTACATTCAGACAGTTATTCTCAGGCAATTTTAAACAAGCAGTTAACACATCAGAACTAACTACATAATTTTTACCCTTCAAAGAAAAAGTAAGTGTACCGTCTGTGCCATTGTACTCAGCAGATGCCCACACCTCTTCAATTACCTCATGGATTAGAGGAGTGGTGGCAGTCATAGCATATGACAGTTTGCATTTCTTCACGAAATTCATCATGGTGTGATATGCTTCTGGAGCATTCACTGTATCAACAAAGGCCGCGAAATTGTTCTTCTCATAGGTAAACCCGGTGGAAGACATCATCTTAACAATAGGTGCCATTGAAGTGTTTGAACTTTTGTTGCAGAGAGAGATTTAGTGAAGAAGATGCAGTTAACTAATGAGATTCTTGAAAATGAATAAAGGTGAGATGTGAGGGCACAAGACAGCTTTTATATTTTCCAAGAAAAAATGAAATAATTAAAAGTAATTACCCCATTGGACAAAAGTAACTGTCAGATAATAAATGAAAAGAAAAGAAGTACAGCCGTGAATAATTATACATGTTTACCAACGGCTGAAAAGAGAAATATGTATATCAACGGATAAAGATTGGACGGTTGAGAAAACAGTTTATCCATCGATGACGTGGACAACCTGTTATCCGTTGACATACGAAAATCTAGTAATGTGTTTATACTACCAACGGATAAAAGGATATCCGTTGATAAGCAAATTTTGCCTTAAACAAAATTTCTGCTAAGAGTTATTCTGAGAATTTTTAATTCTCAAGTAAATCAAAACACATTTCTAGCTGCAATACAGTATGATTAGATACCACTAAAAATTATGAGAAATTAAGCATACATAGTTCACCTACCAACCTTGTGAATGAAGATTTATCAAGAGGCTTGGTGAAGATATCTGCAAGCTGCATTTCACTTGGAACAAAGTGCATTTCTACTGTACCATTCATCACATGCTCTCTAATGAAGTGGTATTTGATGTCAATATGCTTGGTTCTCGAATGTTGCACTGGATTCTCTGTGATGGCAATAGCACTAGTGTTGTCACAGAAAATTAGAATCTTCTCAACTTTTAGACCATAGTCAATAAGTTGATTTTTCATCCAAAGAATCTGTGCACAACAACTTCCAGCTGCAATGTACTCAGCTTCGGCTGTAGAAGTAGAGACTGGGTTCTGTTTCTTACTGAACCATGACACAAGCCTGTTCCCTAGAAATTGACAAGAGCCTGTAGTACTTTTCCTATCAATTCTGCAACCTGCATAGTCTGCATCTGAATAACCAATTAGATCAAAGCCAGAATCTCTTGGGTACCAAATGCCAAGGTTTGGTGTTCCCTTGAGATACCTGAAAATTCTCTTAATAGCAATCAAGTGAGACTCTCTAGGGTCAACTTGAAATCTAGCACAAAGACATGTGGAAAACATTATATCAGGTCTACTAGCTGTTAGATATAGAAGTGAGCCTACCATGCCTCTATAGCTTGAGATAGGGCTGGAAAACGGATAATACGGATACGGATACAGCCATATCCGAATCCGGATCCGTTTTTTACAACCGTATCCGTATCCGTATTCGAATCCGGGAATATCCGACAAAACTTTACCCGAATCCGGCAGATATTATCCGGATTCGGATAATATCCGGATCCGAATCCGTTTTGCAAAAAAATAAATTTTTTTTTCTGAAATTTGAATTATTATAAAAAAACAGGCATTTTTTTGCAAAAACAAAAAAAACAAACATATTAAAGAGATACTCGGTTCTAATTCACAAATTACAAAAACCATATCCAAATTTGCATATGCAAATAGTATACAAAACTATATACTATATGCCATATACAAATAATTAAAGACCTTACTTGTAACACCCCCAGATCCAGGGTCAGGGATCTGGTCGTTACGGTCTCAATATCCAACCACAAAACCAACATAATTTAAATTACAACCTTGTGACCCAAAACAACAACATAAAACACACCCGTTATAGTCCCAGAGATGAAATCAGAGTAACCAACAATATTATCAATCACAAGTTTGAGTTCTTACAACCCAAAGAATTACAATTGTACAATTACATACTCTTTGCCATCCATTAATAGATACCATAATATAAATACATTTGAGACTCAATTGCTAACAACTAGCCTACCAGTAGTTGCATCCTCAACAAAGGTAGCCAAGACCTTAGCGGTAAACCTCTGACGGTTGACACCTGCTTATGCTACGTGCGCCTTGCGCGGCCATCTGATCTAGCTGTTGTTGTGATATAAATAAATAAAGCAAGGGTGAGCAATGGCCCACCAGAAATATAATTGAACAGTGATAATATATAACAGTCCAAAATATCTTTGAAACTATATGCCATGCATTAACGATGTAGTACCAATATAAGGTATGAGATGAAGTTACAAGGTAACTCAAAAATATATTTGTTTTGAATAAATATCTGCTATGCAAAAGATAAGCAAGATATTCTCAATTATCATAAAAGAGGAACTTGCAGGAAAAATATTGCAATTCCGGTTTCAACACTTTTTCACCTTGCCAACACCAACAGTGTTGCAGAAATTTCTCACTTTTAGAAGATGAACTAATACGGGAGCATTGCCGCGCCAGATGCCCTGACGTTTACGATGATCAGTCGTATGTCATGCATCTCATCAGTCGTTCTCTACATGTAGAAGGTAGCTCCTACGGAATTACTTATCTACCGCCCTCTGGAACTCCTCAGCCAACGGTTGGGCTATTGCTGGACCGGCGCCACTCGGCCACTTACGCGACTCCTAGTTCGAATATCATCCATGACTCTAAAACGTAAAGTTCGTTCCCCTTTTTCCCCAAGTGTAACACTTGTTGATAGGACTCCACAAAGTAGTCGTATCTAATTGGAAAGGAAAATTCACCAATATTTCCCAAGCTGATGCTTGTTAATGGATATAAACTTATTACATCAATCGTACCCCTCGAGCGTTGAGGAGGTAACCAAAAGACTCATATCGATGCTTGAAAGAATCAAGATGTGAGTGACAAGATAGTTTTAGCAAGTATAGGACCGGGCAGTCCAATAAATAACATCGCTCAAGTGAGGTCCCCTTATATACGTTTGGAAGTTGAGCGAGTATTTAAATCTTCTTTAAGATAGATTTAAATGAAATTAAAGTTTTGGGAACCTCCCCTTGATAAAATAGTCATAAAAGACTCCGAAATATTTTACATAATATCTGAAGGTGAAGGATAACCCTTGAATAATATAAATCATTACAAAAAGAATTCAAAAGAATTTTATTAAACATTCCAAGAATATTTATTAAGTTAATAATAATTACGGAATATTATTAAAACATAATATTGCTCGTAAGTAATCCTCGAATGAATATATAGAATTATTTATTACATAAATCTCTTCTTTAATGAACATTTAAAATAATATTCATTGAATAAATAAACTTAAATAAATATTTAAAATAATATTTACTGAATAAATCAAACCTTAAATGAATATTTGAAAATAATATTCATTTAACAATTCACATTCCAAATGAATATCCAAATAATATTCTTTAAACAAATAATATTCTAAATGAATATCCCAAAATAATATTCATTTAACAAATAATATTCTATGTGAATATCCCAAAATAATATTCATTTAACAAATAATATTCTAAATGAATATCCAAAATAATATTCATTTAACAAATAATATTCTAAATGAATATCCAAAATAATATTCATTTAACAAATAATATTCTAAATGAATATCCGAATAATATTCATTTAGTAATCGAAACTTTAAAGGAATATTCGAAGTAATATTCCTTGAGTAAATAGAACTTCCAATGAATATTTTAAAATAATATTCATTAAGTAAATCAAACCTTAAATGAATATTCGAAAGTAATATTCATTAAATAAATAAAGATCAAATGAATATTCCAAATAATAATAAGTAAGCCAAATGAATATTTGGGAATGATATTCTTCAACTAAATAACTCTAATGAATATTCAAAATAATATTCATTAACTAAATAACTCCAATGAATGATCAAAATAATCTTCATTAAATAAATGACATTCTAAATGAATATTAAAATAGTATTCATTAAATACTCCTTCACTGAGGTAATACTCAAATAACGTTCCTCGAAGGATTCGTAATCGAATAAAAATCCTTGAAGTAATAAATTTGTCGCTGGGATCACTCCGGGTTTCCACGACTATTTATATATTACAAAATATCAACTCCCGGTCTATATTTGAAGTATGAATATCATACGCCCTTTGCTAAGGGTCTTAACCAAACAATCCGGCTTATAACTGATATTTCATATATAGCCTATAAGCCGATATCAATTCGGGGAACAAGTAATTCAATATTAACTTGAAAGTAGGCAAGCATTCTATGGCATATGTATAAAACAATCATCATATATATTATCACAACAACAGTTCCAAGTATTGGAAACTTGCCTGAGAATCGAGTGCGGGTAGGGGTAATGTGTCCCGGGTCAGCTCGACAATCTATAAACAATCAGAATATTTAAGATTAATCACTTAACGCTTCTTAAAAGGCTAAGTATAAACTCCACTTAAATCGAAATGTGCTTACGAGTTATCTAGTTACATCTCTTTTAGTGTAACACTTTTTATCACCGATACGATCCGACATTCGTTCGTTATCAAGACATGTCATCATGCTTATACTTGGTATATACTTAAGTCGTACAAGTTCTAAGGTCGGTTGTTCGCACTTATTCACGCAAGAGAACGTGGTCAACAAGTAATATAGAGTAAATAGGATTCGTTCCCACAGAGACTCAATTTGTTTGTTATGTTCACTTATGCACCAGCTTATGATTTACACTCACTGCTAAGACAATCACAATATTGGGTTGATTTAACTAATGATTAATTACCAACTAAACCAATTACGAGGAAATAACTTAACTTTAACTTTATAATAAACAAACATGGGATTTCAATTTCATTTACTACTTCATCTAGAATCTTATGCCCTTTAGCCTAGCATGTGACCGAGTTGATTACTGATTAGATGCACTAAACTGATACACACCAACTTTCATTGTGCATATACCATCCTACTGATCATCCACAATTGATAGAAGTCAAGTAGTCACCAAATATGTGTAGTCCCTATATGTCTATAGCAATTGAACACATACCGGTTGAAAATCAAGCACCCATTAAACCACATAGTCGATGTAAGACGGTTAGAATTACATCACAAATTAATACATGTTTTTCACATGCAAAAACCTATGCTAGCATGAATTGTTCTAAACCCTAGATCCACTTTCGCATTCACTAGGATTAAACAAACAATTACAAGTGTTCGCGACGCACTTATAACGAGTAAGCATAAACATACTAGGCAATCAATACATTCAATCACACACCAAGGCATAATTAACACTCAATATCTAGAATCCATAGCAAAATCCATTAAAACCCCATGATAACGAATTAGCCCATAATTAACCTAATTGTCATCATGGGTTCTATGGAAAACATAATTCTAAAATAAACAAGTAAAAATAGAGAAGAAGAATAAGGTTTAGAATTAAATCCCCACAATAGAAGAATACAAAGGTTTCAAGAATAATCCTTGCTTGTCACTAGCTTGGAGGAATTCCTTCTCCTTTTCTCTCTTCCCAAGAACTAGGTTATATTACGTAACGTGTGTATATTATGATTACAAGGGTTGGATGTTGATATAGGCTTTTTCCTACTCTTGCCCAATAAGAAAAATACCTAAAATACAACTAAAAATCGATTTTTATGTCAAAAACCACTTAAAATACAATTTCAGATCGAATAAGGGCAAAACTGGAAAATCAGCACGACCCCGAGCACTTTGCTCAAGAACTGGCGCAGTTTGCCCAAGCAAAATCTGCTCCCTGGCGCAGACTGCTCAAGAACGGCGCAGTCTGCCCAGCCCTCTTCTGGAAACGTTTTTTTCTCCTTCGTTTTTTAGCTTTTTCTCCTTCGTTTTTGCTCCGTTTGCTCCCGTTCTTTTTGCGTTCTCTTCCATTTTCAATCCTCTATGCTTGGAATCCTCATGGTGAACCATAACAAGACTCCATTCTATATTATTAAGCCCGAATTCAACTCCAAAAGTGACGGAAACAACGATCTTAATCAACATTATTCCAACCCTGCACAATTAAACAAAACACATCAAAACTACCACAATCTTGAGGTCAAAACAATCAATTTAAGCCGATTTAGAATGTTCCAAGTGGATATAAAATCCACTTATCACACCCCCAAACTTAAACTGATGCTTGTCCTCAAGCATATACAATTACAACTAACTAACTAATTAGTACCACTTCCGTAGGTGATCACGGTTGCATTTGGCATATGCAACAAGCCCTTTAAACCCCTAGGCAGCCCTAGTGGACGAGTAAGGTCTCGTGAGGGCCTATAGTGAATGTACCCACAAAATCCATTTAACCTAATGCAATGCAAATGCATGAATGCAACTACTATGAAAAATGCAAGATCCCCTTCAAACTTACCAAAACCAACTAACAAGCAAATATCTCAATGAACGTAACAAATCCAAGCAGAGCTCGACTAAGTCCCCGTATACTAACAATACATGAACAGAAATGTGCGTGTGTGCAATGCTCATCAGAAATACCCCCAGAACTAGGTCAAAAATCATACATGCTTTCCGTCAAGACAATCACAGGTTTATAATCAGAATAGACTGTAGACACTCCATAACCTAGGAACACCTCCACCCTCATCCAAGGTAGACAGAAACTCATGCTTTATTACTATACTACGACACTACATATACAATACGCATGCTTATTTAACCGTGCAATGAATGAGACCCCAAAAGTCTTATACAATAATACCCATGTAGCGAGTGTTGGGTCAGTGGATCCCAGACTATAAAGCCTTAGGTCACTAGGACTAAGTCCCCTCAGACTTAATTACTCGAGTATTAAAGAGCTCACTCTGGTTAATTTTGCATTTAAATTATTTATATGACTCTTTTTTTCTTTTATTCTTTTATATTTTTTTTTTTTTTTATTTTTCCGCAATCTGGAATGAGCCTTTCTCATTTCCAACCCTAGACTACTCATATAAATATGAGCTGGCTACTAGCCATTTGACGCCTAGCCTTTATTGACAAATATTAACAACTAGCATGAAAATTCCTGGTTTCCCCCAAACTTAGACTTTAATGTTCCTACGCTATAAAGGGAATAACGAAAATTCTAAATATAAACAAGTGATTAAATCTCAAAACATCCCACAGGCATGACCCTAACCTAGCCCAACAGCACCCCAATGAGACTGTGTAATAAATTTTGTTCCCGTAACATGCAAGTCAATTTCATAGAAACTATAAATCAGCCCTCTACTCATCATCATCACACCCAAATCAACATCCACCTATCAATCAGAATCAGCTCGTCCTAAGGGATCATGAAATATGCATGCCATGAAAATGCAACTAAATGAAAACTCACATGGTATACGAAAATAAAACAAAATGTCCTATATGAAACAAACGTAGATAATACGAACATAACAATCATGCATGAACTATCACTACTATGCAACATGATATCCTATATGACCACAAAATACAACAAAACATACAACTACTATCCCCCAAATCACCCCCAAACTTAACATATTCAATGCCCTCATTGAATGGAAGTAAATACAAGGGATAGTAGAAACATACCTACTCATCCTCGCTGTCATCACCCTCCTCATCCTCATTATCCTCGTCCGAAGAATCAGTTGGAGGATACGGAATCCGGGATCCAAAAATAGGCCACTGAACCGGAGTACTCGGTGACTGAAATTTTGCCTCCAAAGCTACGCCCATGTCTTCTGAATATTGGCGACTGCTATCATGCATAACATCCAACCGCCTAGTCAATCGCCGCAAATAAGACTCAAGAGTGGACATATTCCCCGTACTCTGCTGTGAACCGGCTCTAGCAAGTCCCGATCCTTCAGCTACATGACCACCCGCACCACTAACACCACCATCGCCCTCCTTCATTCGCCCAATAGACGAATCAGCAATAGGAGCCCCAGGCTGTTGCAACGGCTCATCCCCAAACGACTGCACTTTTGCAGCATCACACAATCCCGTAATAATGGAAGCATAGGGAATACTAGCTGTCGAATTACCCTTCAAAAACCGAAGAATCGTTTGATTAATCAAGTAACCCAAATCGACATACTCACCTTTTAAAATCCCCCACAAAAGGATAGCCCTGTCAACAGTAACTTTCGTCACATGAGACGACGGAAGGATACTAGTACATATGAATAAGAACCATGCACGGGCAAACTTAGTCAATGATGCGGACGGAAAATTCCTCTTTTCGTTAGTACCCGCCTTACACCTCCATACCGCCCCTGGAACACACAACTCACCGATGACAACATCAAGATCAACATCTCCCACCGTCTTTCGTCCCCAATCCTCAACACCCCTTGATTTAGGCGGCTGATCAATCAAATTCCGAATTGCTCGAGGAGAATAATCAACCTGTTGTCCCCTAACAATCGTGGAGTTATTCTGCTCTACTGAAGCATTAGCGTAAAACTCCCTAACAACATTCAATGGCACAACATTAGCAAATTCGCAAAATACCTTCCAACCCCTCGCTTTCACCATAGCCACCATCTCCTTATTATCACGAGGCACAAACCTCCTCTCCTTTATAACTCCCTTACGAACTAATCGACCGTACTCCGACTCGGCCTCCGAATTCACAAATTTCACTACTCCTTCTTCCACAATAGCATCCTCATCCACCGATGGACGGCTACTACTACTACTACCTACCAATTTTTGTCTTTTGGGAGCCATAACAACAAGAACAACAAGCCACACCACAAAATTCGAATTTCAACAAAAACCCCCAATTCAAGAACACAACCAAACCCTAATTGGCAAGAACACAATTCGTAGCAATTACAAAGATGAGATTAGAACAATACCATACGAATTGAAGAGGTGTCCTTGCAAGAATAAGCCTCCAATAATCCGAATATATCCTCCCCTTGAGCTTGGAATTGATGTATGGGTATAGTTTGTGAATGAGAAGTGTATATATAGAAAAGTGTATGGAGGAATTTTTAATGGATGATGATGTATAAATATAGAGAGATGTATATATAAGGTGAGATGGAATTGGGTTAGGAGAAGAATTAGAAATAGAATTGGAGTAGGAGGTGTTAGGGTTTTTGATTTGTGATTTAGAAGTGTAGTAGGATATGGAATAAGAGATGAAATATGATTTGGGGGAAATTTTTTTTTTTTTTTTTTAACACAACAGATCGCTAACAGAGGGCATGGGCGCAGAGTGCGCGACTTTGGCGCAGTGTGCGCGAAAACATTCTGGAACGACAGCGCAGTTTGCGCGAGAAATGGAGCAGTTTGCGCGATGAGTTTCTGGACAGACGCGCAGGGTGCGCGATACTGGCGCTGTTTGCGCAGATGGTTCCTGCGTTACCAGGCGCAGTCTGCGCGGAATTTGGCGCAGTTTGCGCGGAACACTTCTGATCTAATTTTTTTTTTTTTTTTTTTTTTTTCAAAAACAAGAATAATCTTATATACAACAATGCTTGGGTTGCCTCCCAAGAAGTGCTTCTTTTACGTCAATAGCTTGACGTGACTTCCATGATTTATTCAATAATTGCAAGAACCGCGGTTTCAGCCCCACGATTCGATACCTCACCAAAGTACGGTTTCAATCTCTGACCATTAACTTTGAACGACTGATCAGGTGATTTCTCAAAAATCTCAACCGCTCCATGCGGAAACACGGTTTTTACAACAAAGGGCCCTGACCATCTCGATTTAAGCTTTCCTGGAAATAGACGAAGGCGAGAATTAAATAATAACACAGGTTGTCCAGGAACAAATACCTTGTTAACTAAACGCCGATCATGCCATCTCTTCACTTTTTCTTTGTAGAGTTTATTGTTCTCATAAGCTTGCAAGCGAAACTCGTCCATCTCATGGAGTTGCACCATTCTCTTCTCACCCGCGGCTGTAAGATCGAAATTTAGCTTTTTCAAAGCCCAATAAGCCTTGTGCTCCAATTCCGCCGGCAAATGACAAGCTTTCCCGAAGACAAGCTGATACGGTGACATTCCCAAAGGTGTTTTATATGCCGTTCGATAAGCCCAGGCGGCTTCATCGAGTTTCAGAGACCAATCCTTTCTTGAAGGACTCACCACCTTTTCTAGAATACGCTTGATTTCCCGATTAGACACTTCAGCTTGGCCATTGGTTTGAGGATGATATGCTGTAGCTACCCGATGATTGATATTGTACCTGGCCATAAGATTAGTGAACTTGCGATTGCAAAAATGAGTGCCTTCATCACTGATAATGACTCGAGGAGTACCAAATCTGGTAAAGATGTTCTTCTGAAGGAAATTAAGCACGACTTGGGCATCATTTGTCGGAAGTGCTTTGACCTCAACCCATTTAGAGACGTAATCAACTTCTAGCAAGATATATTGTTTGTTGCATGAAGAGATAAAGGGTCCCATGAAGTCAATTCCCCAAACATCGAAAATTTCCACTTCCAACATTACATTAAGGGGCATCTCATCCCTCCTCGATATGTTACCAACACGCTGACAACGATCACACCTTAAGACATACTGATGAGCATCCTTAAAAAGAGAAGGCCAATAGAACCCTGCTTGAAGAATACGAGTAGCAGTCTTTTCACCTCCATAGTGGCCCCCATATGTCGTGGCGTGATAATCCCTCAGAATAGCCTCTGTTTCACTATACGGCACACATCTTCTAAGAATCTGATCAGCTCCCTGTTTAAACAGATATGGTTCGTCCCAACGATACCATTTAACTTCATGCAAGAACTTCTTCCTTTGTGCATAAGAAAATTCAGATGGAATGACTTGACTAACCAGAAAGTTCACAATGTCTGCGTACCATGGCTCCTCTTCTTGCACCCTAAACAATTGCTCATCCGGGAAGAATTCATTAATGATGGTACTGTCTCGAGAAGATTTACCCAAGTCCTCCAGACGAGAAAGATGGTCAGCTACTTGATTCTCTGTCCCTTTCCTGTCCTTAATCTCCACATCAAATTCTTGTAACAGAAGTACCCAACGAATTAAACGAGGTTTGGAGTCCTTTTTAGAGAGCAGATATCTAATAGCCGCGTGATCCGTGTACACCATTACCTTTGTACCTAGCAAGTAAGAACGAAATTTTTCAAAACCATAGACTATGGCCAACAGCTCCTTTTCAGTGGTAGTGTAGTTCAACTGAGCATCATTAAGAGTCTTGCTTGCATAATAGATCACATGAAACACTTTGTCTTTCTTTTGACCGAGAACAGCCCCCACTGCATAATCGCTAGCATCACACATCATAGCGAAAGGTTCACTCCAATCGGGAGCAATGATCACTGGTGCTGAAACCAATTTCTTTTTCAGAGTCTCGAAAGCGGTCAAACATTCTTCATCAAATTTAAAAGGAACATCCTTTTCCAAGAGCTTACACAACGGTTTGGAGATTTTTGAGAAGTCTTTGATAAAACGCCTGTAGAAACCTGCATGACCAAGGAAACTACGAATCCCTCTCACTGAAATAGGTGGTGGAAGATTTTCAATTGTCTCTATTTTTGCCCTGTCCACCTCTAGACCTCTCCGTGACACCTTGTGCCCAAGAATAGTTCCCTCCTGAACCATGAAGTGGCATTTCTCCCAGTTAAGCACTAGATTAGTCTCCACACATCTTCTCAGAACCGCACCCAGATTATTCAAACATTCATCGAAAGAGAGACCGATTACAGAAAAGTCATCCATGAAAACTTCTACGGTCTTGCCAATCATGTCTGAAAAGATAGCCATCATACACCTCTGAAAAGTAGCAGGTGCACCACACAAACCAAAAGAAACTCGCCGAAAAGCAAATGTACCAAATGGACATGTGAAAGTCGTCTTCTCCTGATCTTCAGGGGCAATACAGATTTGATTATACCCAGAATATCCATCCAATAGGCAATAGTACTCCTGACCTGCAAGCCTGTCCAGCATCTGATCAATAAAGGGCAAAGGAAAATGATCCTTCCTAGTGGCCTTGTTCAATTTCCGGTAGTCCATACAGATTCTCCAACCAGTGACCGTGCGAGTAGAGATAAGTTCATTCTTCTCATTGGTGATTACCGTCATGCCACCTTTCTTCGGCACACATTGAACTGGGCTTTCCCATGAACTATCAGAAATGGGATAGATGATCCCTGCATCCAACCATTTGATGATTTCTTTCTTCACAACTTCTTTCATGATTGGATTTAGACGTCTCTGATTTTCCACTGTTGGTTTACTCCCTTCTTCTAAAGGAATTTTATGTTGACAGTAAGCTGGACTAATTCCCTTGATGTCTGCTATGGTCCATCCAATAGCTGATTTGAATTCTCTAAGAACTCTCAAGAGCTTGTCTTCCTCAGAATCTGACAAGTTAGCAGCAATAATCACAGGTAAAGTAGATGACTCACCAAGAGAAGCATACCTTAAGTGATCAGGTAGTGGTTTGAGCTCTAGAGTTGGAGCTTCTTCAATGGATGGTTTCAACCGCTGATGTGACCCCTTCAATTCAGATAGACCTAACGATTCCACTGGTCTCTCGAATTTCCTTTGCCATGGAGTAGCATCAAGAAGTAGTAGTTGCTCATCTATCTCATCTTCTTCCAATAAAGAATCACTAATCAGTGCTTTTTCCAATGTGTCATTCAAGAGCAGATGCTCAATTTTAGATTGCACTGCTGACTCCACCAAATCTATCTTCAAACATTGCTCTTCTTCAGTTGGAAACTTCATAGCCTTGAAAACATTGAAGGTGACATTTTGATCATGCACCCTCATCGTAAGTTCCCCTTTTTGCACGTCAATCAAGGTTTGCCCCGTGGCCAAGAATGGTCTCCCAAGAATGATAGGGATTTTCTTGTCTTCTTCAAAATCAAGTATGACGAAATCCGCTGGAAAGATGAGTTTGTCCACTTTTACCAGAACATCTTCTACAATTCCTCGAGGGTAAGTAACTGAGCGATCAGCTAACTGGAGTGACATGTTGGTAGGCTTAGGCTCCGGAAGACCAAGTTGCAAGAAAACCGAATAGGGCATGAGGTTGATGCTTGCCCCTAAATCACACAAACACTTGTCAAAAGACAAATTTCCAATGATGCACGGTATGGTAAAACTCCTCGGATCCTTCAGCTTAGGTGGCAACTTTTGTTGCAAGACAGCACTGCACTCCTCCGTCAAAGCGACGGTCTCTAACTCCTCGAGCTTCAATTTCCTCGAAAGTATGCCCTTCATGAACTTGGCATAACTTGGCATTTGTTCAAGTGCTTCAGCAAATGGTAGATTTATGTGCAACTTTTTGAACACTTCCAAGAACTTTGCAAATTGCTTATCAAACTTCTGCTTCTGAAGCCTTTTAGGGAATGGCGGAGGCGGATAAACTTCTTTGCTAGCTTCCGTAATTTTTGAACCTGTTTTCCCATCTGACTTCTCCTTTTCTTCCTCACCTGACGCCTTCTGAATGACCGGGAGAGCTGAATTAGAAGACCGGATAGACCCCTCAGACGCGCCCGCGTCCAAATCACTGTTCACAGCATTTTCAAGTTCTTCGTTAAACTGCTTTTTGACTCCCAGATCGTCTGTAACCTTTCCAGAACGTAACGTAACAGCATGAATCTGTTTCTTGACCTCCTTTTTACCCGGATTAGCTTCCGTGTCACTAGGTAATTGCCCTTGAGGTCTGTTCAAAAGAGCATTGGCCAGTTGGCCCATTTGATTTTCAAGAGTTTTTAGAGATGCTGCTTGACTCTTGTACATCATTCGCAATTCTTCCATTTCTGACTTCTCATTAGATTGCACATGACTTCCAGGTTGCTGTTGATGAAATCCAGGTGGATTGTATGGTGGCCTTTGGGCATAGGGTTGTTGATAACCCGAATTGTTGAACTGCCTTGCACTATACTGCTGACCCTGAGATGGTTGTTGCACAGCATTCTGATTGTTGCTCCAACTGAAGTTAGGATGATTCCTATTGTTGGGAAGATATGTATTTGGAGCAGGTTGTGACGGCCTCTGATAATTGCTGACAAACTGTGCCGACTCACTAGAAATTGCACATTGATTAGTGTCATGAGCCCCCGCACACAATTCACAGACCATGGCGACTTGTTGAACCCCCACCTTAGCCAATGAGTCCACTTTCATGGTTAGAGCCTGTAGCTGAGCTGCTATAGCTGTTGTGGCATCCATTTCAAGTACACCTGCAACCTTACCTTGTGGAATACGCTGTGTCGGATTCTGATACTCGTTTGCAGCCATCATTTCAATCAAGTCATAGGCCTCTTCATAGCTTTTGGCCCACAGAGCTCCTCCAGATGCTGCATCAAGCATTGCTCGAGAATGACTTAACCCATTGTAGAAGCTATTGATGACCATCCAATTTGGCATCCCATGATGGGGACATTTCCGGAGCATCTCCTTGTACCTTTCCCAAGCTTCACACAGTGATTCACCAGAATGCTGACTAAATTGTGTAAGAGCATTCCTCATGGCAGCAGTCTTTGCCATAGGAAAGAATTTAGTCAAGAACTTTTGTGCCAGATCTTCCCATGTAGTGATGGAACCTGCTGGAAGTGAATGCAGCCAGCTTTTTGCTTTGTCCCTCAAAGAGAAGGGAAACAACCTTAGTTTAATAGCGTCCTCAGAAACTCCGTTGGTTTTGAAGGTGTCACAGATCTCAATGAAGTCCCTGATATGCATGTTGGGATCCTCAACAGATGAACCCCCAAACTGGACTGAGTTCTGGACCATTTGAATCGTGCCCGGCTTGATCTCAAAATTATTTGCAGCAATAGCCGGCCGCACAATACTCGACTGAATATCATTAATCTTGGGCTGAGAATAATCCTTCAGCGCCTTGTTATCTGCCATTTCTCCAGTAACTTCCAACTCTTCTTTACTGTCCTCCACTAATTCCTCTTCGGGCTTCTCTTCTTCCAGGTTTTCTTTACGAGCTTGAGATCGAGTAAGCATACACGCTCAAGATAGTACCTGAGAAACCCAAAAGTAAATGAGTGAGAAAAACGTCTGAGTCAGTGAATTTAATCCAAATTGATGACAAGATCATAAACTAAACAAACAATGAACCGAGTCCCCGGCAGCGGCGCCAAAAACTTGTTCGCACTTATTCACGCAAGAGAACGTGGTCAACAAGTAATATAGAGTAAATAGGATTCGTTCCCACAGAGACTCAATTTGTTTGTTATGTTCAATTATGCACCAGCTTATGATTTACACTCACTGCTAAGACAATCACAATATTGGGTTGATTTAACTAATGATTAATTACCAACTAAACCAATTACGAGGAAATAACTTAACTTTAACTTTATAATAAACAAATATGGGATTTCAATTTCATTTACTACTTCATCTAGAATCTTATGCCCTTTAGCCTAGCATGTGACCGAGTTGATTACTGATTAGATGCACTAAACTGATACACACCAACTTTCGTTGTGCATATACCATCCTACTGATCATCCACAATTGATAGAAGTCAAGTAGTCACCAAATATGTGTAGTCCCTATATGTCTATAGCAATTGAACACATACCGGTTGAAAATCAAGCACCCATTAAACCACATAGTCGATGTAAGATGGTTAGAATTACATCACAAATTAATACATGTTTTTCACATGCAAAAACCTATGCTAGCATGAATTGTTCTAAACCCTAGATCCACTTTCGCATTCACTAGGATTAAACAAACAATTACAAGTGTTCGCGACGCACTTATAACGAGTAAGCATAAACATACTAGGCAATCAATACATTCAATCACACACCAAGGCATAATTAACACTCAATATCTAGAATCCATAGCAAAATCCATTAAAACCCCATGATAACGAATTAGCCCATAATTGACCTAATTGTCATCATGGGTTCTATGGAAAACATAATTCTAAAATAAACAAGTAAAAATAGAGAAGAAGAATAAGGTTTAGAATTAAATCCCCACAATAGAAGAATACAAAGGTTTCAAGAATAATCCTTGCTTGTCACTAGCTTGGAGGAATTCCTTCTCCTTTTCTCTCTTCCCAAGAACTAGGTTATATTACGTAACGTGTGTATATTATGATTACAAGGGTTGGATGTTGATATAGGCTTTTTCCTACTCTTGCCCAATAAGAAAAATACCTAAAATACAACTAAAAATCGATTTTTATGTCAAAAACCACTTAAAATACAATTTCAGATCGAATAAGGGCAAAACTGGAAAATCAGCACGACCCCGAGCACTTTGCTCAAGAACTGGCACAGTTTGCCCAAGCAAAATCTGCTCCCTGGCGCAGACTGCTCAAGAACGGCGCAGTCTGCCCAGCCCTCTTCTGGAAACGTTTTTTTCTCCTTCGTTTTTTAGCTTTTTCTCCTTCGTTTTTGCTCCGTTTGCTCCCGTTCTTTTTGCGTTCTCTTCCGTTTTCAATCCTCTATGCTTGGAATCCTCATGGTGAACCATAACAAGACTCCATTCTATATTATTAAGCCTGAATTCAACTCCAAAAGTGACGGAAACAACGATCTTAATCAACATTATTCCAACCCTGCACAATTAAACAAAACACATCAAAACTACCACAATCTTGAGGTCAAAACAATCAATTTAAGCCGATTTAGAATGTTCCAAGTGGATATAAAATCCACTTATCATCGGTCGTTTACGAATCAAGATTATACCTCGAGTCTTATCGCCCGTTTTCTAAGTTATAACAAAAGTCATACTTTTAAGGGGTTCGTTAGCGTTTAACCTCGTTTCGAACATTTTTATAAAATCGGAAAACGATCCAATCGACATGTGGTTTTCTCCCACACCTTCCTCTTTACCTCTAATATTTAATTAATAAGATTCGCCACTGATTAAACGACATTTAAGGGAATCAATTTCAATTACGAACTTTCGATTACGGTTCCGAACCACTTTTACGAATTTAATCATAACTCCTAAACCGTAAGTCCGTTTCATGCGATCTTTATATCAAAACGAAGCTCATAACATAATATAGCTAATCATGGCATAAGTCGAAGCTATGCAGTTAGTTTTATCTACTGTGATGCATGGTTACTTAAGGTTTAACGAAAATCGGGCATTACGACGGCTATACAACGAACGTTCCAAAAATTACTACAATCAAACCAAGCCACACCGGGCATCCATAACACTTATTCACATGGTTCTCATCTCAACAATCTCAAGAACACAATATTTTACCAACATAATCATCATCTCTTAAATCCATTAGATCTACCACATAATCATGATTATAACATCACTAACATGCTCCTAACACTTATATCTATCAAGAACATTCATAAACTCAAAGTAGGCCTAGGGTTTCAAGATCATTATACCTTCTTGAGAGTGTGGTATGGCCTTACAAAGCTTGGTATGGTCCTTGTCTAGCTTTAACAACCCTAAGATCAACCAAAGAAACATGAAAATCAAAGTTAGTTCTTGAAGAACACTATTTACCCTCCTCTTTAATGATTTTTTTGAAAATGGAAAAAGAAGAGATTGAAGCTAGGATTTTGAGGAGATCATTTTTATGAATTATAGGACTCACATAAAAAGTTTCAAGACCAAACAATGGTTGGAAGTGGGATTTGGATCTTGGAATTTCCAAAAAAAGCCGAATGGTAGCAAAGATGGGGGGGGAGAGTTTGCTTTGGTTTTCTTGATATTTTCTCTTCCAATCTCATCTCTTGTGAATTATTATGATAATATCTAATGTAAAGTAACTTTATTAAAGTTACTAGGTCATGCATGAGGTAATTTGGATGGACAAATGTCATTAGCTTGTGGTGAGATGAGAGATTAGCCTTAACCAAGTGGTTTGATCTCTAACTATGCTAGTTACATGTAACTACTTGGTTACTTGCTCTTATCTACTAGTACATGGTTGCCCCTTGGCCCTCTGCTTGTTTCTTTGTCCGTTTATTGCTTAATTCGTTGATCGTTTAAGGGAATAACTCATTCGTTTCTAACTAGGGTTTTACCGAAAACCTTCTTAATATTTCTAATACTATTCTTCATCATTCTTAATACTTCTCGAATTTAAATTCCTCAATTCCCTTTTTATAAATCCTTAAATCTTGCAGTGTCCAGGGAAATCTCGGAGAAAATAAAAGTGCTCTTTTTCTGAATCCGACAGCTTTTACATACACTTATTTTCCTCCTGGATCACTAATACGAACTCAGAAATCCGTTCCGAATACCGGGTATAACATTATTATAATAATATTCCAAAATCACTATTCATCACTTATTTTTATTTAATTCCTATAATTAGGAAAATGAACCTGGTTCACCCTCGAGTGTTCCTTAACCTTTTTACGGAACCGCTGGGCTTATAATAGATATTGATTTGGATGACATGAGGGTATCTATTTCTCTCTAGGGAATCTTATCTTAACTTTCTAGGAGATAGATTATTCTAATCTAAGTTATCACCCAATAGCATCCTTCAGGCCATATAACCTTGGAATATATATCCTTTCATTATTCATTCTTTAAAGCCAGTATTACATTGTAGTTGTAACCACTGTTTACTCTTACATCAATACATAATAAAAGTTTTAATTCTACCCAAAAATCTGGGTTCTTACAGTCTCCCCTCCTTAAAAGGATTCCGTCCCGGAATCAGGTAGAAGACAATTGGTACTTGTTGGTTATTCCGCTTTCCAATTCTCTGGTTGATCAATGAACACTTGTTATATTGCATAGCTAGTACAGAAGGGGGCCAGCCTTTAGTACTTGACAAGCAATTAAACAATTAATGGCATTCCACTTAGACTCCTATCACACAGACAGAGAGTCACGTAGTATTACCTCCCCTCCTTAAAGGGTTGTTCTTCTCAATTTAGAAGAAGATAAATAAGGGAGAAGAAAAGAACGAATTTCAAAGAATCATATAAGAAAGTTTTCATGATTGTCAAAATATCATACTTAGAATTTACCTCTGAACTATAGAGGTTTATTAGAGAAGAAAATAATCATATTCGTATCAAATTCCACTTTTTCGTATTCTCACACATCACATGTCCTTGTTACTCTGTCCATCTTTCTATGGACCTATACTCTTGTTCGATATTAGTATCAACTACTTTTTGGAAAATCCTTCAACCTCTCAGGTTAAAGTTTGGATTTCTCGCTTGACATTATTATTACTCATATTTCACGCCCCGACACTGGCTCTTTCATACTCATAATTCTAACACTATCAGGTTGTCATTCCGAGTGCTCGTTAGGAAAAAACCCATTCATCAATCCATTCAGAACATTTCTTGCTTCACATTCCATAATTATTTCCCATTCTTTTCTTTATCAATCATATCCATCTTATCATCTAGTTCTCATTCACTTCTGTTATTGTACTCCACCGTCACCTTATTAGGGGAACGCGTGTTACCTTTATTCAATATACGTGGCACGTTTGTGGTCAAACTTTCCTTTGTTCAACCATCTAGATTTCACTTTCTCATTCCATGAGTCTCTTGTCTTTATTTCTACTATAATCATTTTATGAACCATCATAACCTAATTCTTCATTTCAAATACCCGTCGATCCAGAAATTACACCATCCGAAATAAACCTGGATGATTTCTCTAACTTAGATTCACTTCGACATTTCCACAGTCGTCACCACCTAATTTCTCAGAAGGATCACCATCGCTTATCGTTTACTTAGTGCTTTAACAACTAAGCATCATAATTGTCAATTCAAGATCCTCTAGGAAAACAAAATAATCACTATTCCCCATCCATAGGGAATGCTTCCTGAACTTGACGTAGATATTACATGAAGCAGATAAAATTGCAGGAAAGCTTCCAGCATCGTAGCTGGAACAGGCTGGTGAGATTATTAATCATATATCTCCGGTAGAAGACTAAAAGCTTAGCGGTTTGCTTAATCGCTTGCCAATCTCATAATTATCTATCTTGTTTGCACAGAAATACACCAACATAAACTTGCTTGTCATTCATCATCGTGCCATTTGGCTTATCAGTATTTGTACCACCCCTGTTTCTGGTCATTTACTACCAATTCATTGTTACTTAACCTCCCCTCTCTCTTTCCAAAGAAAAGATGAGTCCCTTGGGGAATTTGGTCTGGTCTATCGTAGAGCCTCCTAATGTCGGTAATGTGCTACTGGCAACATTAGGAATCGAATCTTTACTTAAACTATTCTTATAGTTGATCCTGGCAAAATCATTAGACGGAAAGTAACTTTCTCTACCACATTATGACCATCAAGGTCCTTACATTATCATTCTATTTCTTTGGTCTGAGCATTTATACTTACTCCCCCATACTTAAAGTGTTGGCCACCTCGTTGGCCTTTCCTGATTATAATAATTTCTTGGGGTCAATGTTTTCTAGATCTATTCCAACTCAGGGTGGAAGCATTCTCCCTTAAATTCTGCTGAATGAGAGAAAGCATCTATCAGTCTTTTCCAAAAGTCATTGCTTCCACCTTTTCTAGTGTGAACTTTACTACCAGTACTCCCAATCATACCTAGGATATTTCCTTACTTAAATCCCTTCTTGTTTTAGGATAATCTCAACCTTATTGGTTCAATCCATACTTTCTCATGGTTCCACACCTAATTCCTCTGGCCGTATTGTTACTATGTCATACATTCCTTACCAAACTTCCCTTCCTGAAGTTCAGAACATTACCTCTTCCCTTATAGGGTTCCTTAGGTCATCCTCATCATTCATCCTATATCTTCTGGGTACAGGGTATATCAAACATCATTAACCGATTCTATAACGATTCTGTCTATGTACTTTTCGAGACTCCTTTCCACAATTCCTTATAGGTTATTGATACCTTGGTCGATTCAACTTATATCGTCTGATTTCACCGTGCCTATTATTAGGGGTGATGCTTATTCTTTGTGCATCCCCCAGGGTTCGTCTTAATATATGGACATTCTATGCTCAATTCTAGTTTCAAGGAATACTTATATCCTGTACTTGGCAATTCAATCATATATCCTTAATAAAGGTCTCTTTTAATCATTCTCATCTTGATAATCTATAGGTAGCTTAATGTTACCTCTTCGTTCAAACGAATGTCAGTCTATATGACTTTCCCAAAAGACAACGTATGTCTATCTGTCTTTCTTACAGAACTTGGTAATGGTAGCAAGGATGTTCTGGAAGATATTGGTCGTGTTCAACGTGAATCTCTTAATGCCTAATGCTCCTCTTGAGGACACCAAGTTTCAGATAACATTTATGCATCATACTGCACCATCTCTGACAATCCTCATAACCTTTACTGGTCACCATCCTCATTCCCAACACATCCATGGTATTTATAAAATCCATCATCCTGTATCTCAGTTCATTCTTCATCAAAAGTTCTTGCGGTTGGTACTTTGTTAGAAGCACCCCGCTTTGTCCTTACATTGCTAGATTAGTCACTTGACAATCCTTAGTGACTTGGCCCCAACTGGCCATGCTAAAATATGTGAGTTTAGGGGTCGGCTAATAGCATTACTTTTCTAGTAATTGCTGGCATATTGCCTTCTACTTTGATACCTTTTGATCTTTTCAAAACTTCACTCCACATAAGTCTCAATCGACTTCTCGGTGCCATCTCCGGTCACCTTTCCTTTTCTTTTATTCTTCTAATTACTCTTATCAATTCCACGTACCACAAAAGCTTAACACTTCTGGCATAACAACCTTTTTATTTAAGTCAATCCGAGAATTTCTTAGTCCGGCTTGTTTCTTAATTACATTCAACTTCAAAATTTTATCCCTACATTCAACTGTAATAATCGGGGTATGTCTACCCACCTGTATGGCGGCTACTTTACCCAATCCACAGGGTTCGCTCCAGTTTCCACTCTCTTCAATGACGTCTTTTGATAATCAGAAAGACAAGGTTTGCCAAAATTCTTTGAATTCCTTTCCAGAATTTGGGAAAATTTCAGTTAATCTATTCACCCACTAGTAACATGCCACATCTTCCCGATACATATTCGTCCTATTAGTCGATACTACCAAATACCAGTCTTCTTAACAACTAGTCTCAGAAGGAACACTACCGTCGGGTTAGTCGTTCCTCAACATTGGCACTACCAAGGCCATCCGAATCCGATGAACTGCGCTGTCTAAATGTATTCGAAATTACGCTGTCGTGCTGCATAAGCGCAGACCTATACCTGTATGAGTTGCATCATAATATCTCCCAAAGTTTCCTTCTTCCATTAGGCAACGCCAACCCTGGTCATCACCAACTTTACCTTTAGCTCCAGGAAGATCTTCTCACGTTTATCTTGTCCATTCAAACTTTTATTCTTATAATAAGTCGGGTTACGGGACTACACTTTCTGTAAAGTCCTGAGCAAATCTTTGGTAATACCTTGTGAATTTTATGAAATTTCTCACCTTTGCCAGTGTGGTTGGCCAATCTTCATTTGAAACTGTCTTTAACTTGGTAGGGCCGACCAACACTACTCTTATTGATCATGTGTCCTATTGCTGGACCTCATTTTGCCAAAACTCTTATTTCGAGAACATGTCCTACACCTGTTCTATCAGGTTGCACCTAGAAGCATTCTCAATTACATCTCGACCACTGCTCGCCTTGCCTAATCCATTTATGATTCAGTGTCAGAATGAACTTAAGGTAACTACCATAATCCATTCAAGGAAAAGAAAGAATTTAATATTCTTCTGAATCACATGCAACTAATGTTTCTGGTTCATCATTTCACTGAATTGAACTGAACTTAAACCTGGTTTCTTGACAATAGCCTCATTACTAGTTTATCATGGACTCACTGGTCTTTTAATCTTGTAGGTTCTGAGATCATTGTCTTGCTTACTATTTCCTTATATACTTTATTCAATCATGCCATCACCTTTCAATGTCTTTATTTTCTAAGTTGATCCATTCATAAAATGGACATTTCCTTGAACCCAACCACCTCGTCAATCTAAGTTTGACTTTACAAATTATCACTCATGAAATCTGCCTTCTCATGGCGAATTATCCTTAACCACATTCACACTAATTCATTTATCTGAAGATATGGCACTTGCCACCTATGTCTTAACTGTTCCTAGGGACTCTGCTCCCCGTCCTATATCAATGTCTTTGATAATCATGCATCATTCTAATTCCTTTCTCATTAATCTGAAAGTCTCCAAGGATTCTTATCTATCCTTACATAAGATCTTGAGTAATTCCTCAAATCCATCTTACTTGCTGGCACTTCATTCGGTAGTCCGGCTATGAATCCAATATGCCTCTTTAATTCTCTTAATAATATCTCAATTCTTTAAGCTCACTTCTCTGAGCACTATATCTAGATTCTTACAGTCTCTCTGGCTGTAGCCCTCATTCCTTAAGTGTAAACTCCTTATACTTATCACTATTCTCCTCCTCTGCTGGAACCTCTTCCGGGTCCTCAGTAGGGTACTCTATCGAATCCACCATCCGTTCTTCAGCATCAAAACAAGCATCATTGAGTTACTTCTCGTAATCCCCAAGGTCTGTCGCCTTACTAGTCGATACAGGAACGAGCTAAGTTACTATCATGATACTTTAGGGTTCCCATAAGGGTTTTATATGTCAATACTACATTATGTAGTCTGACTATGAACTTGGCAAGAGTTCTTATTATCTTAATGAATTTATTGTTTTAACGTCGCATCATCTCTGGGATACATAACGCTCTCTCTGATACCATTTCTGTAACACCCCCAGATCCAGGGTCAGGGATCTGGTCGTTACGGTCTCAATATCCAACCACAAAACCAACATAATTTAAATTACAACCTTGTGACCCAAAACAACAACATAAAACACACCCGTTATAGTCCCAGAGATGAAATCAGAGTAACCAACAATATTATTAATCACAAGTTTGAGTTCTTACAACCCAAAGAATTACAATTGTACAATTACATACTCTTTGCCATCCATTAATAGATACCATAATATAAATACATTTGAGACTCAATTGCTAACAACTAGCCTACCAGTAGTTGCATCCTCAACAAAGGTAGCCAAGACCTTAGCGGTAAACCTCTGACGGTTGACACCTGCTTATGCTACGTGCGCCTTGCGCGACCATCTGATCTAGCTGTTGTTGTGATATAAATAAATAAAGCAAGGGTGAGCAATGGCCCACCAGAAATATAATTGAACAGTGATAATATATAACAGTCCAAAATATCTTTGAAACCATATGCCATGCATTAACGATGTAGTACCAATATAAGGTATGAGATGAAGTTACAAGGTAACTCAAAAATATATTTATTTTGAATAAATATCTGCTATGCAAAAGATAAGCAAGATATTCTCAATTATCATAAAAGAGGAACTTGCAGGAAAAATATTGCAATTCCGGTTTCAACACTTTTTCACCTTGCCAACACCAACAGTGTTGCAGAAATTTCTCTCTTTTAGAAGATGAACTAATACGGGAGCATTGCCGCGCCAGATGCCCTGACGTTTACGATGATCAGTCGTATGTCATGCATCTCATCAGTCGTTCTCTACATGTAGAAGGTAGCTCCGACGGAATTACTTATCTACCGCCCTCTGGAACTCCTCAGCCAACGGTTGGGCTATTGCTGGACCGGCGCCACTCGGCCATTTACGCGACTCCTAGTTCGAATATCATCCATGACTCTGAAACGTAAAGTTCGTTCCCCTTTTTCCCCAAGTGTAACACTTGTTGATAGGACTCCACAAAGTAGTCGTATCTAATTGGAAAGGAAAATTCACCAATATTTCCCAAGCTGATGCTTGTTAATGGATATAAACTTATTACATCAATCGTACCCCTCGAGCATTGAGGAGGTAACCAAAAGACTCATATCGATGCTTGAAAGAATCAAGATGTGAGTGACAAGATAGTTTTAGCAAGTATAGGACCGGGCAGTCCAATAAATAACATCGCTCAAGTGAGGTCCCCTTATATACGTTTGGAAGTTGAGCGAGTATTTAAATCTTCTTTAAGATAGATTTAAATGAAATTAAAGTTTTGGGAACCTCCCCTTGATAAAATAGTCATAAAAGACTCCGAAATATTTTACATAATATCTGAAGGTGAAGGATAACCCTTGAATAATATAAATCATTACAAAAAGAATTCAAAAGAATTTTATTAAACATTCCAAGAATATTTATTAAGTTAATAATAATTACGGAATATTATTAAATCATAATATTGCTCGTAAGTAATCCTCGAATGAATATATAGAATTATTTATTACATAAATCTCTTCTTAAATGAACATTTAAAATAATATTCATTGAATAAATAAACTTAAATAAATATTTAAAATAATATTTACTGAATAAATCAAACCTTAAATGAATCTTTGAAAATAATATTCATTTAACAATTAACATTCCAAATGAATATCCAAATAATATTCTTTAAACAAATAATATTCTAAATGAATATCCCAAAATAATATTCATTTAACAAATAATATTCTATGTGAATATCCCAAAATAATATTCATTTAACAAATAATATTCTAAATGAATATCCAAAATAATATTCATTTAACAAATAATATTCTAAATGAATATCCAAAATAATATTCATTTAACAAATAATATTCTAAATGAATATCCGAATAATATTCATTTAGTAATCGAAACTTTAAAGGAATATTCGAAGTAATATTCCTTGAGTAAATAGAACTTCCAATGAATATTTTAAAATAATATTCATTAAGTAAATCAAACCTTAAATGAATATTCGAAAGTAATATTCATTAAATAAATAAAGATCAAATGAATATTCCAAATAATAATAAGTAAGCCAAATGAATATTTGGGAATGATATTCTTCAACTAAATAACTCTAATGAATATTCAAAATAATATTCATTAACTAAATAACTCCAATGAATGATCAAAATAATCTTCATTAAATAAATGACATTCTAAATGAATATTAAAATAGTATTCATTAAATACTCCTTCACTGAGGTAATACTCAAATAACGTTCCTCGAAGGATTCGTAATCGAATAAAAATCTTTGAAGTAATAAATTTGTCGCTGGGATCACTCCGGGTTTCCACGACTATTTATATATTACAAAATATCGACTCCCGATCTATATTTGAAGTATGAATATCATACGCCCTTTGCTAAGGGTCTTAACCAAACAATCCGGCTTATAACTGATATTTCATATATAGTCTATAAGCCGATATCAATTCGGGGAACAAGTAATTCAATATTAACTTGAAAGTAGGCAAGCATTCTATGGCATATGTATAAAACAATCATCATATATATTATCACAACAACAGTTCCAAGTATTGGAAACTTGCCTGAGAATCGAGTGCGGGTAGGGGTAATGTGTCTCGGGTCAGCTCGACAATCTATAAACAATCAGAATATTTAAGATTAATCACTTAACGCTTCTTAAAAGGCTAAGTATAAACTCCACTTAAATCGAAATGTGCTTACGAGTTATCTAGTTACATCTCTTTTAGTGTAACTCTTTTTATCACCGATACGATCCGACATTCGTTCGTTATCAAGACATGTCATCATGCTTATACTTGGTATATACTTAAGTCGTACAAGTTCTAAGGTCGGTCGTTTACGAATCAAGATTATACCTCGAGTCTTATCGCCCGTTTTCTAAGTTATAACCAAAGTCATACTTTTAAGGGGTTCGTTCGCGTTTAACCTCGTTTCGAACATTTTTATAAAATCGGAAAATGATCCAATCGACATGTGGTTTTCTCCCACACCTTCCTCTTTACCTCTAATATTTAATTAATAAGATTCGCCACTGATTAAACGACATTTAAGGGAATCAATTTCAATTACGAACTTTCGATTACGGTTCCGAACCACTTTTACGAATTTAATCATAACTCCTAAACCGTAAGTCCGTTTCATGCGATCTTTATATCAAAACGAAGCTCATAACATAATCTAGCTAATCATGGCATAAGTCGAAGCTATGCAGTTAGTTTTATCTACTGTGATGCATGGTTACTTAAGGTTTAACGAAAATCGGGCATTACGACGGCTATACAACGAACGTTCCAAAAATTACTACAATCAAACCAAGCCACACCGGGCATCCATAACACTTATTCACATGGTTCTCATCTCAACAATCTCAAGAACACAATATTTTACCAACATAATCATCATCTCTTAAATCCATTAGATCTACCACATAATCATGATTATAACATCACTAACATGCTCCTAACACTTATATCTATCAAGAACATTCATAAACTCAAAGTAGGCCTAGGGTTTCAAGATCATTATACCTTCTTGAGAGTGTGGTATGGCCTTACAAAGCTTGGTATGGTCCTTGTCTAGCTTTAACAACCCTAAGATCAACCAAAGAAACATGAAAATCAAAGTTAGTTCTTGAAGAACACTATTCACCCTCCTCTTTAATGATTTTTTTGAAAATGGAAAAAGAAGAGATTGAAGCTAGGATTTTGAGGAGATCATTTTTATGAATTATAGGACTCAAATAAAAAGTTTCAAGACCAAACAATGGTTGGAAGTGGGATTTGGATCTTGGAATTTCCAAAAAAAGCCGAATGGTAGCAAAGATGGGGGGGAGAGTTTGCTTTGGTTTTCTTGATATTTTCTCTTCCAATCTCATCTCTTGTGAATTATTATGATAATATCTAATGTAAAGTAACTTTATTAAAGTTACTAGGTCATGCATGAGGTAATTTGGATGGACAAATGTCATTAGCTTGTGGTGAGATGAGAGATTAGCCTTAACCAAGTGGTTTGATCTCTAACTATGCTAGTTACATGTAACTACTTGGTTACTTGCTCTTATCTACTAGCACATGGTTGCACCTTGGCCCTCTGCTTGTTTCTTTGTCCGTTTATTGCTTAATTCGTTGATCGTTTAAGGGAATAACTCATTCGTTTCTAACTAGGGTTTTACCGAAAACCTTCTTAATATTTCTAATACTATTCTTCATCATTCTTAATACTTCTCGAATTTAAATTCCTCAATTCCCTTTTTATAAATCCTTAAGTCTTGCAGTGTCCAGGGAAATCTCGGAGAAAATAAAAGTGCTCTTTTTCTGAATCCGACAGCTTTTACATACACTTATTTTCCTCCTGGATCACTAATACGAACTCAGAAATCCGTTCCGAATACCGGGTATAACATTATTATAATAATATTCCAAAATCACTATTCATCACTTATTTTTATTTAATTCCTATAATTAGGAAAATGAACCTGGTTCACCCTCGAGTGTTCCTTAACCTTTTTACGGAACCGCTGGGCTTATAATAGATATTGATTTGGATGACATGAGGGTATCTATTTCTCTCTAGGGAATCTTATCTTAACTTTCTAGGAGATAGATTATTCTAATCTAAGTTATCACCCAATAGCATCCTTCAGGCCATATAACCTTGGAATATATATCCTTTCATTATTCATTCTTTAAAGCCAGTATTACATTGTAGTTGTAACCACTGTTTACTCTTACATCAATACATAATAAAAGTTTTAATTCTACCCAAAAATCTGGGTTCTTACATTACTACTTTAGACTATACAAATATTGAATTAGGTAGAATTACGGTAGATAGACTATACTACTTTAGAAATTAGAATGTGTTGGACTAATTTTTATTTCATTTTATATTAAATTCATTATATTTTATTTTTAAGAGTAAATGATAAAAATTAAAAATATATTAAAAATATGTTATATATAATTACTTTCGGATACGGATATTTTCGGATACGGATGTACCCATATCCATATCCGTATCCTAAACTCTCGGATTCAGATACGGATAATATCCGGTTGACTCCGGATACGGATAATATCCGCTTTTTCCCGGATATGAATACAGATATTTCGGACGGATATCGGATTTTTTGGATTTTTTTCCAGCTCTAGCTTGAGATGTCCACAGATTTTTCCTTAGTATTCAGCTCAAGCTTAGTTGCAGTGGCCATAGGTGTTTTTGCAGAGGCACAATCCATTAAGTCAAATTTCTTTAAGAGATCATAAATATATTTTGTTTGACTTATGAAAATTCCCTCATTAACTTGCTTTACTTGTAAACCAAGAAAGTAAGTTAATTCACCCATCATGCTCATTTCATACCTACTTTGCATAAGTTTGGCAAACCTTTTGCAAAGCTTCTCATCTGTAGACCCAAAAATAATATCATCTACATAGATTTGAACAAGTATTGAAGAACCATTGACATTTCTATGAAATAAGGTTTTATCTACTGTACCTCTAGTGAAGTGATCTCCAAAAGAAATTGAGATAAAGTGTCATACCAGGCTCTTGGTGCTTGCTTCAAACCATAAAGTGCTTTCAAGAGAAGATATACATAATCTGGAAATTCTGGATCTTCAAAGCCAGGAGGTTGATGGACATATACCTCTTCTTCCAGTTCCCCATTTAGAAAGGCACTTTTAACATCCATCTGATAGACTTTGAAGTTGGCATGTGCTGCATAGGCTAGGAAAATTCTGATGGCCTCAAGTCTTGCCACTGGAGCAAAAGTTTCATCAAAATCTATTCCTTCTTCTTGAGAATAGCCCTTTGCCACTAATCTAGCTTTATTCCTCACAATTATGCCATTTTCATCAGTCTTATTCTTGAGAACCCATTTGGTACCTATGATACCTCTATCATCAGGTTTGGGCACAAGCTTCCATACTTTATTTCTCTCAAATTGGTTTAGCTCTTCTTGCATTGCTAAGACCCAATCTGGATCTAGAAGGGCATCCTCCACTTTCTTAGGTTCCTCTTGAGACAGGAAACTACTGTATAGGCATTCTTCTTGTGTGGCCTCCTAGTTTGGACTCTTGAGTTTGAGTCACCAATGATTAACTCAAAAGGATGATCTCTGGTCCATTTTCTTGAAGGTGGAAGGTTTGATCTAGATGAGGTTGCTTCATCTACGTGAGCATGATCTTGTTGATTGGATATTGAGTTTTGACTTTGAGAAACTCCCCCTGAGTTTGTTGTCCTTGAGGAGTTATGAAGTTGACTGTCAACAGATGCATCATTTTGTCTATCAACGGATGCTCCATTTTGCCTGTCGACAGATGCATCTGATGATCTAGTATGACTATCAACGGATGCTTCATTTCCAGTGTTAGCATCACTTCTAGTTGGACCAACAACTCTAGGTGAATTTCCAAGGCCATGATCTTCATTTTCCTCATCATCATCAATGTACATTCTTCCTTCTACCTCATTTTCAAATCTCAACTTTTCATGGAAGCCTTCATCATTTAGACCTAGAATCTTTTGATCATCAAACACAACATGTACAGATTCCATAACAATGTTGGTTCTTAGATTGTAGACTCTATAGGCTTTCCCTGCTGTATATCCAACAAAGATAGCTTCATCTGCCTTTGCTTCAAATTTGCCCAAGTTATCTCCATGATTTCTTAGCACAAAACACTTACATCCAAAGACATGAAGAAAAGCTAACGTTGGTTTCTTGTTGGTGAATAATTGATAAGGAGTCATTCCTCTAGCTTGATTGATCAAGGAAATATTCTGAGTGAAGCAGGCAGTGTTGACAGCTTCAGCCCAGAAATATGTTGGCAATCTTGATTCACTTAACATTGTTCTAGCTGCTTCAATGAGAGTTCTGTTTTTCCTTTCAACAACCCCATTTTGTTGAGGTGTTCTAGCAGCAGAAAACTCATGGACAATTCCATTCTCTTCACAGAAAATCTTCATTGTGGAATTTTTGAATTCAGTGCCATTGTCACTCCTGATTCTTTGTACTTTTACTTCAGAACCATTGTTTACTAGTCTGAGATGATTGATGATGATTTCACTTGCACAATCTTTGGAGTGCAGAAAGAAGGTCCATGAAAACTTAGAAAAATCATCCACAATCACCAGGCAGTATTTCTTCTTTGAAATGGACAAGACATTTACTGGACCAAATAAGTCCATATGCAGCAATTGAAGGGGCTTAACAATGGATGACTCTGTCTTGCTCTTGAAGGATGATTTCTATTGCTTCCCTAATTGGCAGGCATCACACAATCCATCTTTGATGAACTCCAATTGAGGGATTCCTCTAGCAAGATCCTTTCTTACCAAATCATTCATAACTTTAAAATTCAAATGAGACAGCTTTTTATGCCATAGCCAACTCTCATCCTTGCTTGCTTTGCTGAAGAGACAAGTAATGGATTCTGAGCATACTGAGTTGAAATCAGCTATGTAAACATTTCCTTTTCTAAAGCCTGTCAGAACCACATTGTTGTTTTCCTTGGTAGAAACAACACAGGCTTCTTTAGTGAACTTTACTTCATAGTCTTTGTCACAAATCTGACTGACACTCAGCAAATTGTGCTTCAAACCTTCAACTAAAACCACTTCTTCAATGATGACATTGTCCTTTGTAATCAAGCCATATCCCTTAGTATATCCTTTGCTGTCATCTCCAAAGGTAATTCTAGGGCCAGCTTCCTCCTTGAACTCTGTGAGCAGGGTTGAATCTCCTGTCATATGCCTAGAACATCCACTGTCTAGGTACCATAGATTCCTCTTATTTCCCTGCACACAATCCAAAATACAAATCAAGTTGATTTTGGTACCCAAGTTTCATTGGGTCCTTTCTTGTTAGCCTTTGGTTTTACACTCTTAGCAATCTTCACTTTGGGTGTAGCTGCTTGAGTGATAGGTTTTGACAGATGCTCATTTGCATAAATATTTGATGCATGCATTTGTGAAAATTTGGCCTACATATTATCCATGCTAGGAATGCTCCATGACATTTGTGGCATATTCACAGATTGAAAATTAGGATTAGCACATATGGCATGTTCACATATGGATTTGAAAAACTAGCATTCTGATACAAACCAGGCATTGCAGGCATACTTGGCATAGATTGAGGTACATGAACAGGAGTCCTTTTAACAGACTTGCAATTAGAAGATAGGTGATTGACACTATTGCAATTACCACAAGTTTTCCTAGGAGCAAACTTGTCAGGAGAATAATTGTTTTTCTTGTTAATGCCTATCTTACCATTTCTGTTCTTTTTCTTTTTACCCTCAGTCTCTACCTTTTCATTAACTGATTTACCAACAGCCTTTTTGTTAAGTAAATCACCTGCCTTAGCCTTCTCACTTGATTTGGCTTGGCTACTTTCACCAGAAACAAAGTTCTTGGCTACTGGACCATACTGATCATTCAGTTTCTTGAATTCCTTCTTACTAACAGACTTTTTGTTAGTCGACGGATACCTCTCATCCGTTGATGGTTCATCTATCAACGGATGATCACTATCCGTTGATTCACAAATAGTCTCTAGATCCTCAAGGCAAGGTTCTAGCTCCTTTTTCTTTTGAGTCCAGGTATCCCTCACAAATGATTCTATTCCCTGGACTTCTATTATGTTTTGAGAAATATTCCTACAACTTTGAAATTTAGCAATTATCCCTTGTTCTTTTTCAAGCTGGTTTCTTAAAATCAGTTCTCTTTTTAACACAGCTTCAAGTTCACTTTTAGCATCATTGCAATCAACTCTCATTTTCTCAAATTCTAGAAATTGAACTTCTAGAACTGCATTTCTATCACTTAAGAACTGATTAGTTTCTTTAATCCTATTGTTCTCTTTAGTAAGTGATTTAAGAGTAACACTCAAGTGATATAGTTCAGTAGACATTTCATCTAAAACACTATTGCATTCCTCTTTGGTGAGCTCAGAGAGATTAGTAGAAAATACCTGATTGCTAGCTGAACTTGCTTCCTACTCAGAATCAGCCATTAATGCAAGGTTGACAAACTCAGCATCATCATCAGAATGATTTTCATCAGCAGCCCAGTCATACTCTTGGGTCATGAATGCCTTTCCTTTCTGTCTGAGAAGATCAAAATATTTCTTCTTGTAGTCAACAGTTTCAGTTGACTTTCCCTTGTTCTCAGATCTGGGCTTCCTGCATTCACTTATCATGTGACCAGCAATTCAACAATTGTAGCATTTAATTTTTGATTTATCCACATAATTTCTTATAGAAAAATCCTTGTTAAATGGCTTGGCCACCCCAGAGTTTCTTCTGAATTTTAGCTTAGAGAATCTCCTAGATAGAAAGGCTAAATGCTCATCTATCTCATCCAATTCATCCTGCTGTAGGACACGCTCATTTCTTCAGACACCTTTTCCTTGCTTTTGCTTGATTCTGCTCTACCTTCACAAACCTCCCTGTTTGGTGTAGATTTAGCAGCTTCAGTCCTCTTCTCCTCCTTCTGCTCCAAGTTGGCAACAAGTGCAACTGACCCACTTTTCTTTTGGGCCTTCTCAATTTCTTCATCCTGCTCCATTTCTAGTTCATATGTCTTTAAAGTTCCATATAGCCTTTCAAGAGTAAATGACTTGTACTCTTGAGTGTTTCTTAGAGAAACAGTCATAGGCTTCCACTCTTTGGGCAGTGATCTCAAAAATTTGAGATTAGAATCTTTCATTTGGTAGATTTTTCCATACAGTTTCAAGCCATTTAGTAGCTTTTGAAATCTACTAAATGTGTCATTCAATGTCTCTCCATTCTTGAAATGGAAGTGCTCATACTGTTGGATCAGTAGCTGCATCTTGTTTTCCCTTACCTGTTATGTACCTTCACAAAGGGTTTGAACAATGTCCCATACTTCCTTGGCGGTAGTACAGTTGATAACATTGTCAACCATGTCTGTTTCTAAACCATTAAACAGAATATTCATGGTCTTTTTATCTTTGTGAACTTCTGCAACATCCTCAGTACTCCACTCAGAAACAGGTTTTGGGATGTACGTGTCTGGTGCATCTGCAGCAAGACCAACTCTTGAAGCAGCCTTCATTGGAACATGAGGACCCTTCTCAATGCAATCTACAAAGCCTACATCAATAGACATAAGATGTAGACGCATTTTTACTTTCCAGTGAAAGTAATTTTCTCTATCAAGAACCGGTATCTTCACTCCATAATCCTTCTTAGACATGGTATGCCCGGTGTGGCTTGGTTGGATTTTGGTAATTTTGGAAACGTTCGATTTATAGTCGTCGTAATGCCGAAATTTCGTTAACCTTTAAAACAGAGTATACCCAAGATAATTAGCTTCTGACCTTAATAAGAATCTGACTTTTCCTTTTAGCTCTTGATTCATAGATCGTTTTGGCAAAAGAATCGAAGCAATCTGACTTACGGTTTAGGAGATATGGTCAAAATCGTAAAAGTAGTTCGGGAACGTAAATGCGAGTTCGTAAATGCAATTGAACCCTCCTAACTTGATAATTTCAGTGGCAAATCTTGGTAATTAAATATTAGAAATCATAAGGAAGGTGTGGGAGAAAACCTCATGTCAAACGAATTGTTTTTGAATTTTATAAAAATGTTCGAATAAGGTTAAGTGCGAGGGAATTCTTAAATGAACACTTGGTTATAATTTTAGAAAAACCACTTAGAAAACGAGTAATAAATGTTGAGGTATAATCGTCTCGAGTAAGCGACAAACCCTAGGACTTATATAGTCTAAGCATCTATCAAGTATAGTATAATGACGTACCTTGATAACGATTAAGTGTCAGATCATAACGGCAATAATAAAGGCTAACTTGAAAACATATTTGAGCTAAGTAAAGTAGTTACTTGGCTTTTCAATAATGTTAAGTGATTAACCTTGAATAATTTTGGATTGTTTATAGATCGCCGAACTGATCAGAGACACGTTACCCCTACGACCCTTCCAGGCAAGAGTTCTTTTGTCTCTACTTTAATAAATTATCAAATCCTTGGAAAATGGTTTTGTTGAACAATATACATAAATATATATACATAATTTCATATTATCGTTTTGCAATGGACATTTTCCTGATTTCTGGAAATTATTTATGGATACATACAATGCAAGGTACTTTATGGATAAAAAGGGGTAATTTGGAAAATGGAATTACGAAAAGGAAATTTTCAGAATAAATGGGATAATACCTTGATAATGGGGTTTCTATCTTTGGGCTGGGATAATGCAGTCCAGCTTGCAATATTTTATTCCGGCCCATGTGTTGCCGAGGGGGGATTGTGGAGAACTTTCCTCCAGGGATGATAACTGGAGAGGATCAATCATTCTACTAGTAGTAAACAGGAACAGGTACGTATAGGGCGACTGATCATCATCCTGTCGTATCTGGCTATGGTGAAGATCCCCTAAATTCTTGAAGAAATTGCTGGAAATCTTATTGCAATAATATTTTGAAAAGAAGGAAATAGTATTGAACAATGAATGATATTAAAAGATTTGAAGAGAAACTGATATTATATTTTCCGAAAGAAAAGAAAAATAATGTTATAATGAATGACAAGCAAGTTTATGTTGGTGTATTGCTGCGCAAACAAGAAGTAAACACTTATGGAAAAATGTTTTCTTTACTATATTTTATAAATTCATCATTTAGATTTTATTGAGTAATTTCCATTAAATGCATAACAAATGTTTTCAAAGTTTTCTTTTACAAATTATTTTATCTCAATTCGGGTTTTAAAAATTTTTATCTTGCTGAGCTACCTTAGCTCACTCTTGCCTATGTTTATATCACAGCTATAGCAGATGCCGCCGATACGTCGCACCACACCCCGGAAGAGGGTAAGGGCAGGGATATATGATAGGGATCTGTCACCTATACCGGAGGTAGCTTTTATATATATATGTATATTCAGGTTTTGATTAGACGTGTGTAAGTTAATCAAGAAGGTTGTTGTATTATATTTTGATTGTTGATATACTTCCTGTAGAAGTATAATTCAGCAGCGCTACGTAAATATTCTAGGTTTGTAATATTAATTTTATTTTAACTGTTATTAGTGATGAATATTTTTCTCTGAGCATATGACTAGTGTGTGTTATTAAAGGTGTGGGGTCAACAGTGTGCGTATAAAATGTTATTAAATCATTCAAGTACCAAGAGTATAATATGTTTAAAATGGAAATTGAACCGTGATGACCTAGATCCTTGACCCCGGATCTAGGGGTGTCACAGCCATTTGTCACATCTTCAATACTTTTATTCAATTCAAGTTTTAGGTCAGCAACGACCTTCTCAAGACCCTCGTTGGAGGATGATTTTATAACCTCGCTCGCCTTCTCACTGTCTACCTTCAGAGTCTTTAACTCGGCAACATATTTTGCTTTTCGCTTTTCCGCACCGACAGTGCGCTATTCAGCTTCTAACCGTCCTTTCTTCACATCAGCAAGCTCACGAGCAGACTCATCCTTCCATCTTCTATCAACATCGGCTCGATAGTCAGTAATAATGTGCGCAAGATCAGCTAAAAACTACAATCCATGAAGTAAATATATGTAAGAATATAATAAGGGCCAGTAAGTCAGAAATTTACAAACTCAAAACAAGACTTACCCTTCCACCTCGGGCCAGACACTGATCGGCGACCTCATCCCTTGACTTATCAACATAAAGCCCCTTTATATACATAAAAACGTCTTATCATAAAAAGAAGCATAAATAAGCTTCTTATCCTTCAAACTACACATTCATATAATAATTAAAGTTACACGCCTAACACCCACTCTAGCTCGAACAATCCCAGGTTATCAACTCGTCACTTCTCATTTTCGATAATCACTCGCACAGGGTCGGGGCACACATCCATCTCACTAAGCTTAGACCTTTTTCCAGATAATAATTACCCAATGCAACGGCAGCGCCACTGGCGGATGGGCACACATAACTCATCTGCAAGCTCTCCCACTCATCGTCCATGCGCTGGTCGACAACACCCACGAGGACCCAATACTTGTAGCTTGAATCTGGATGAAGAACCTCGTGCAAGGCCGCAGCATCGTCAGTTTCTAAGATCAAATTTTTCTTGTCCTTCCTCCACGCGAACTCGAGCCCGTGGCATATAGCCTGTAGAGATGCCACAGAAGGGTCGGAGCAACCAAACATTCCCCCAAAGCCGCGGTAAAAATCACCATCATCGTTCCTCATAACACACCCAATAGCACATCCACCTTTTTCTCGATCATAAATGCCACTCACATTAATCTTGTAGAACCCAACTGCCGGCTTCTCCCACGCCATCTGTGCGCTTCATTAATCTCTCAAGATAAAATAAAAAATTACTAGAATATGAAAAATATCTTCGACAAAAGCCCACAAAGAAAAACACTTGTATTTATGGCACTTAAGCGGTCAAATATCTCCTTGATAATAAAAAATCAGCGAATCTAAAGATATCGCAAACTAGGGGGACAAATGTTGGACCATGAATTAGGCCCTAAGTATAAATAGATCTAGATTGTATAAGGTCCAAGAATGATGTAATTATGTCTAGGCCCAAAAGCCCATTTGTAACAATTCTTAGTAAACAAGAAAGGTTAGGTAGGAGTGGGACCCACAGGGGAACTACTATAAATATACATTCACCCCCACTTGTAAAGGGGTTGACAATTTTATATTTAGAGAGAAAATCTCTTTGTATAGAGAGAAAAGACTTAATGAATAAAATATCTTCTTCAATGCTCACTTATTTCTCAATTACTTCTCATTTATTACTACAATCATCCTAGAATAATCCACTCTCCATCAGTTTACTAGTAGGTAATTGAGTTGTGATATAAAATGTATTGTAAGGGTAAAAATAGAATCGAGCTTGCGTTTAGAATGTGTTGTTGTGTTGGTTTCAAACCATTGATTGCTTTAGTACTATTTATTCTGACGGGCTAGTCAACTTTACAAAGGTAATTTTATGTATTAGTCTTGATCCGTATCTAATTGATTCATTAATTAATGAAGCATTATGTGTATAATACTGCAATACTCAATATTTCATTACTATATAAAATTTCATCTTTTACACGGGTACTGCTAACTTATACGACAATGTGCCAATGGACATTACTGCAAGTCTGCAAGTATACAACAGTAAAAGTAGCTCTCTTGGTGAATTGAAATATCAATTTTTAGACTTAATCCAATGTGTCGATGATCTAGCTTGGGCATAAAACATATAACAATAATTGATGCATTCTGTTGATGCACCATAACCAACACCCAGAAACTTTTTAACTATAAAATTGTGGTACTACTGTACTAGTACAAAGTAACTGATAAAAACATCTATTTACCGAATCTGTAAGTTCTCTAACACTTAAAAAATCTCAACATTTGGCAACCACACATTTACATTTTCATTGTCAAACCATGGAACCCTACAAGGGTGTGTGCCAGATCAGTCAACCTCTCGGATCAATTAGGAAAGGAAACCTAAACACTCTGTAGGCGAACTAATGTCAAAACCAGCAACAAGGCAATTAGAAGCCAAGCAAACCTAATTCACTGGCTCTCTCATTCTCATATGTCTCAAAGTATTGATATATTATTGCAACTGCAAGCAGAATTCCAGTCCCAGAGCCAATAACTCCCATGAAGTCGGCCAACACTATTAATGCACCAATACAGATTCCTCCAAAGGCAGCTGCTGTTGGAATGTAGCGGTTGAGCTCCCTCTGTAAGTTTAAATCACGGTGTCCTCCCATCACCATTTGTTGCTCCTATACAAGTGTTAAGAAGATCAATATATTAGAGTCATGAGGATGAACTTAGAAGCCATTATTTAAAGTACTTGTAATCGACTAACAATGTCTTTTAGAACTCAGAACTGGAAAGGTAAATTTCACATGGTAATAACACTTGGCCACAATAGGATGTACACATGTGCCAGGAATACGTTGAAGGTCACTGTATATTGTTGGCAGACACGGGGCAATTTTATTTAAACTATCCATGACG
Source organism: Kitagawia praeruptora (assembly GCA_037693485.1). Classification (NCBI taxonomy): domain Eukaryota; kingdom Viridiplantae; phylum Streptophyta; class Magnoliopsida; order Apiales; family Apiaceae; genus Kitagawia; species Kitagawia praeruptora. Next base: position 4,147,803 of record CM075347.1, read on the forward strand.
ATAAAGCACAAATTAGTTGAACTCATTTTGATATTATTATATATATTACTCTATATAACAGGTGTTGTCATTATGAAACTTAACACCTACTAGCTAATTTTTATATAAACCCTCCGCTTTTTCTCTTGTTATAAACTAGTATGGCTGATACATGAAAGAGGACAAGAAGAGCATGTAAAGAAGTAAGAACCTCCTTTTCAAATGTAAGATTATAAAATAATTAATGTTTCGCATTTAGACATACCCTGAGTTGTCTAGCAACATCACTTGCAGAGGATCCAGAAACCTCAATCCACGTTTTACAGAAAAGTGCACAAGCTGACAACGTGAACACTATATAGAAAAGAGTGTGGGAAGGATTGGCTGCCATATCAGCTAAGCTGAGAGGATCACGTCAAATCAGGAATGAGTACAGATCCAAGATAAGGGATCATTAAATTGAATTTAATAGAATTGATTCTATTTACTGAAAAAATGAAATATAACAGGATCGCCTTAAATACCTTGAAGGTGCAGTCACATAGTAAGCAAGACCACCAACAGGTACAGATTGACCTGAATATTCAGATTCCTGCCACTTGCCCAACAGATTAACCAAGAAATTGCCACTGTATTTCCTGTACAGAAGCTGTTAAAAATTAAAAGGTAATTTAGTACAGTTCCAAACTTCTACTGCATTCCATATATCACTATCTTAACTGTAGGAAAAAGACTCATCACCTGAGATATGGAATAAAGGTTGGACCCAAGGGCGGACTGATGAATGATAGGCATGATAAGAGTGTAGAACAACTTGATTTGGCAGGATCCCTGCTGTCCACGAGCATGCCTTGATCTCACAGGCAAAACCACACGGAAGCCTTGGAAATATATCACAATGAGGAAGATCAAAACAGTAGCAAGGAGATTTGTCACATTCGGAAGATTCTGCCGACAAATAGCTTCTCCAAGTGCTTGAACTTTATCTGTCCTAGTTATTAGCAAGTGGAACAAGGCAATAACCGCACCCTCAAATTCAGCACCACGTCTGCTGTTGATAGTTGTAGGGCTAAATGCTTTCCAGATAATACTTTCACTGCAAGTTATGCCAAACCGAATTTCAGATGACATTCAGATGTATAGAATGAAGTGCAACGTTACCTTAGAATTAATAGCAACGACTAACCAGATATTGGTAGCTATGAACAGAGACATTCCAGATCCAAGACCATATCCCTTCTGAAGAAGCTCGTCTAAGAATATCACTATGATACCGGCAAAGCACAGCTGAACAATAATGAGGATGGCATTACCAACTCCAAGCTGACTAACACTGCCGTACATTCCTGAAAGAACATATGCAACAGCTTCTCCAACCGCAATCAAGATGCCAAGCAACTTCTGAGCTCCATTTCTAGATAAAATAGCGAGTCAAAAATAAATTAGCAAACAATTCATACAAAATGCATGTTTTAACCCATTTACAGCAGATAATGAATAAAGCAATTTAAATGGCAGTGAGACTTATAGTATAAAACAATCTTTGAAAACTTAATATTGCAATAGTTAGTAAATAACGCACAAAAGGAAATTATAGTAATCATATACATACAGGAGTGCACGATCCTCGCGAACATTGTTGTCCACTTCAATGATGTTCGACCCAGCCAACAGTTGCATCACTAATCCAGACTTCAGAATGGGCGTGATACCCAACTCCATGAGAGTCCCACGGTTGGATGCCAAAATCACACGCATCCAATAGAACGGGTCTGCTCCTGTAGTAGAATGTATGCCGTACAAAGGAAGCTGACTGCAAACCAGGAAGATGAAAAGAGAGATTACGGTGTATATCACCTTCTCTCTAAATGGAACGTTCCTGTCAGCACGCACCTCAGGCAAAAACGGAAGAAATGGCCTAACCAAATGCAGCACTCTGAAACCTCCATCCATTTTACTGTATCACGGAATCTCCCAACCTAAAAACAATACATTTTGTTATAGAAACATCAAACTAAAGAAATAACAAAACATCAAATAATCAGAAACTTGTGACAAACTTTCGAACACCTATTTACAATTCTCCCAAACTAATTACTTCGAGAAACATCAAACTAAAGAGCTTTTAATTTGCTCATTAAATAAAATTTATAAAATAAAATCATATAATTAATAAGTTGTTACAAACAGCCGACGCCTATTAAAATTATAAACAACGATATAACGACGCCTATATACAACGATTAAATAGTCCAAGATACGTCAAACTTGAAAAATTATAAACATAACATAACATAATCAGTAAGTTGTTACAAGCATCTGACGCCTATTTATAATCCTCACGACCAATATAATATCAATTATTCCGATAAACATCAAACTATACAAATTCAAAAGTCAAAAGCAAAAACATCATGAAATCTTCGAAAACTTGTTACGGACTTTCAACAACTATTTATCCAATTCTAGCCCAAAAATAAAAATATTTTATATGTTACCATTAAAACATAAATTGTTCCATCTACCAGAATGAAGTATAAGAAATATTTTAGAATCACTATCTGCTTCGAAGACAAAAAAATGGTGAGGTCTGTTAGAACACCTCAAACTACAGGTGCTATCAGCAAACCCCTATTGTCATTGTTGGCGAGATAAACAGACAAAGTGTTTAACTGGGAAGGATAGAGGCACAACATATATCCCAACATGTAATTTAGCTACCAGGTCACAAGGGTAAGTGAATGATGAGGTGCTGCAACAAATTTTAGTGGTATATCAAACAAATACAAAATAGTTTTCCTTCTTCCGAACATGTGATCGTTGTCTGCTCAAAAGAGTACAATCACAAACTTAAAGGTACCTCCCGAATCAAATAAACACGAAATAGTCTACTTGGGATTATGAAGGCACCAAAGATGTAAGATCCCAATTTTCTACAGTATATTAAATTACAAGAATCTACCTGAGATTAAATTGGGTATAATATTTGATACCCAAATGATAGATAAAATTTTTGTAGCAGGATTTTTATTAATATTAATATTATTATTATTACTATTATTATTATTATTATTATTATTGTGGGTGATTTGTGAAAATTCTACATTTGTGATAAAAGATATTAGTCGAGGCAGTAAAAAGAAGAGACATATACATTCGTACTTGCTTGTAAAATTTTAGGACCATTGCCTAATTATAAAGTGAGTAAATATTAATCAGTAAGTATAAGTAGATATTTTCTAATTATTTAGTGTGGGACTTAATTTTTGTAAATACAATTGCAATAAAATAGAAAGATGGGAGAAATTGGTTTCAAGATCAGATTAAAAAGAAGAGTCACCTGTTAAGTACACGCGTTGTCAGTGAGGAGGGTATAACATGACTCACCCTTACTATTATAATAAATTACAAATATCTATGGATTAGTGTAAGCCAGAGACAAACTATACAAGATATAGGTAATAAAACAGAGTAATATTAAGAAAGGGGTTTCAAAGAGAGGCAGAAACAGAGGTGATCAGGAAGGTGTACGAAACAAATTCTCAAGATTACTTTGCTGTGAAGGTATGCCTCAGTTATTAGATTATGTGATATACTATTCCTGTTAGTATTATGAAAAATAACAAGGTTTGATTATTGTATAGAAACCATGTGAGAAGCAAGGTTCTATGAGTACTGTTAGTTTAAAATTATGACATATAGAAAAACATAATATTACTAAACAGATGGAATTGTTAACCTTTGAGTATTAGGAGAAAACCGTATGCGTTGCAACTTGACATATCTAGGTTTAACACAGTAGGCTTATCAGGTTGAGTAAGAAATTGTAAGGTGAAGGAGTGAATTAATTAGTGTTGTTTTATGAATATAAAGATTGTTAACCAGTATTAAATATATTTATAGGCATGGATTATAGTTGATTTAACCGATCCTCTGAAGCTCTTAAGTGGCGTTAGAGTAAAATACAAAGTTTGTACAGAGAAAGTCCACTAACTAGGAATTTGTTACTTGTAATACTGAATGAATGATGAGAATATATTTTACGAAGAAAATGGGTAGAGACCATATTCCATCACCTGGTGTTTCATACTCAGGCCACACATTAAGGACCGAATCATAATTATGGTAAAGAAACGTATATCGACTATAAGACAAGCATAACTAGGGCTCATTTTATGTTACTCTTAGTATCAGGGTCGATCCAACCATAGCACTTAAATTCCTGCGAGCTATCTTTTGAAATGGTTAGTTTTATATTTAAATATTTAGAAAACTAATGCTAATAGAGCTCAACTTATATTGCTTATAAGAAGTAATGAACCACTCATCTCAGAGGCTGAGCCTATTACCTGTTCACGAACAGGTAATATACCTTTACGCAGCATATACACACAGATGTAATTGCAGATATATGAAAAGGCGAGATAAGATCGAAGACTTACAGATACAATATGCAGATCTGGAGGAGAAAATAGTACATATATGAATTAGGGGCGTAAACGAGTGAATATGTGCGGATGATCAGATTCGTCTTGTATTTATAATTATTCGTCTGAATCCAGCCTTGATTCGAATTAAAATTGAAGTATATTACTCAAATTCAACTCAAATTCGAATATGAAGGTTATCGATTGAGGTTCTACCGTTCTACTCAATTGAACCCACTGTTTTTCTATATTCAAATTCCAATCGTATATGATAATTTTGAAAAGACTAAATTGCCCTGTGGTCAAATTCCACTGTTTTTAATTTTTGACGCGAAAAAGGTGCTCCGACTGCCTTCCGTTAAATCGACATTGACGGCGTTAGTTAGGGTTCTTCATGAAATTTGGGGCATTTTGATTCATTGATTTTCCGGTTGAATTGATTGTTTTTATAACTTCATATTGATGCCAGGAGTTCAATTCCATGTTCAATTTCACCGTTCTATTGTTAGTTTTGTTAATTCGAATTCTAGGGTTCTTGAGTCAAATTAGGACTTTTTTATTATGAAATTTTCCAATTGATTTGATGATTCATATAGCTTCTAGGGGTCCTAAGGAGCATGTGTATGTGTTTAATTGCATCGTTGTTTTAGAGGATTGTGTAATTCGATCTTTGAGTTTTAACCGATCATAAAATCAATTCATTCATGAATTTTGTTGCTTGTATGTATAAACTGATTCCATGGTTGGATTGTACATGTTATCAGCTTCGTTTTGACATTAAAAACTTTGAGTTTGATTTAGAAATGATTGAAACCGTAGTTGGCCGGAATCCATGTTGAGCTCGCCGGGTTTTGCTCGGATTTGATCGTTTATGTTTGTTTTTGATTCGTTTGTTATGGTTGTAGTACTTTGTAGGATGTCCAGTGACTGTGGAACATGTTAGTGTCGATTTAGTGTGTTAAGGAAGCTCACCGGAGTTGTTATGGGTCGCCGGAAACTGCAAAATCTCGCCGGATTATTATTAACTAACGCCGTCAATGTTGATTTAACGGAATGGAGTCTGAACACCTTTTTTGCGTCAAAAAATAAAATTTAGCCATTACGTTGTCATGAATTAAAATTTAGCCATCTCCGTGCAAAATTGAAAATATTTTGACCACTACAGTGCAATTTAGTCTTTTGAAAAATTAAGAATATTTGTATATTAGTTAAGTGATGACACCAACATTTTTAATGGAGACCGGAGACCATATTTTTTTATTATAATACCTGAGTCTACCCATGTTCAGTTAACCAATCAGATGAATTATTTTAGAACCAATCAGAGCTAATTCCTAAATTTTAGACCAATCATGTTATATTAAGAGCTTTCCTTATTTACAATCTCACCCTACCTCATTAACCATGGATAGTTAACATTTCTAATTTAAATACAATAATGATTTATTAGACATATCCATAAATGCATATTTTTTAATATTTACATATCCATAAATACATATTTTTAAATAAAAATATCTAAAAATCACTATTTTAATTTGAAATCAATCACGATATACTATTATACATTTTAAATTATATTTCATAACTACTCATTCATTAATCAACCACTTTTTTAATATAAAGTCAATCACAATCATATTATCATACATTATAAATGTATTTTCATAATATATGTACAATTATAACCGATTTTAAATAATTATAATATAACTTAACTAGAAATATGAAAAACATCGGATTTGAAATCAGATTTTAAATAATTTGGATAATTTCCATACCTTCAAATACTTGATTTTTTTTAAAAGCTCAAAAATTTATTTATTCATAATTTGTTAATAAAATTAATTAATAAATACATATAAGCCAATACTACATATATTTTAATTATTTAAATTATTAAATATACGCTTGAAGAGTATTATTATGGGAATGTACCAAAAATACTAGATTTAAAGTTTATTTTTACAAAAATACTATCTTCTTCAATAAATTACATATTTACTAACATAAGTTTCTAAATTGCAAAAATACTACCCTCCTTTCACTCCCTCCATCCTTTCCCTCCATTTCCTCCCGCCAGTTTTCTCTTTTTTTTCTGTTTTTTTAAAGGTGGGTTGCTTTTGGGTTGAAGGCCCCGCAGGAGCAATATTCAACTGAATTCAACCACTTTCAACACTTTATTTTATTTTATTTTATTTTTAAAAGGTGGGTTGCTTTTGGGTTGATAGGCCCCGCCAGAGGCCATATCTTCTTATGCAACCACATGCAACTGAATGCAACTGAAAATTGAAAATTCAAATTCTAGTTTTTAAATGTCATTTTCGACCTCATTTTTGGAATCTATATATATATATATATATATATCTATATATATATATACATATATATATAAATACATATTCCAGAAATGAGGTCGAAAATGACTTTTGACAACTAGAACTTGAAATCAGAAATTCAGTTGAATTCAGTTGCATATGTGGTTCAATTCAGTTGCATATGAGGTTGAATTCAGTTGCATGTGGTTGCATTCAGTTGTTTCTATTATGATCAAATGGCCCCGCCAGGGGCACCCATACATCAGTTGCAACTTACAGTTTTCAGTTGCATTTAGTTGCATGTAAGGTTGAATTCAGTTGCATCTGGTTGAATTCAGTTGCATAATAAATTTCCATTTTTCAAATGTCATTTTCGACCTTATATATATACAGATTCCAAAAATGAGGTCGAAAATGACATTTTAAAACTAGAACTTGAAATCAGAAATTCAGTTGCATCTGGTTGAATTTAGTTGCATGTGGTTGAATTCAGTTGAATATTGCCCCTGCGGGGCCTGCAACCCAAATCCACCAAAATCAACCCACCTTAAAAAAAAAGTGTTGAATTCAGTTGAATATTGCCCCTGCGGGGCCTGCAACTCAAATCCACCAAAATCAACCCACCTTTAAAAAAAAAAAAAAGTACAACACGTTCTGGGCAGCTTGGGCAATGGGGGAGGGGTGCCCTAGTTTGTAGTATTTTTGCAATTTAAACTTAGTGTAGTAAAATTGTAAATAGTAATTCTTGACAAAAGTAAATTTGCAAAAATTTACTTTTTCCTATAGATTTATCAAAAGTGTCCTAGAAAGTTATCATAACTCAATAACATGTAAAAGTTAATCTAAACATCAAACCCACCTTTAAAATTTATCTTTAAAAGGAGTTAAATGATAGAAAGAGAAAGAGTAAATCTAAAGAAAGATGAACAATGTAATAAAAGAAGAAAAGAAACTAAGCTTGCATTAATATGAAAAGTATTTACAAGATTTGAAACTACAAAAAAACAAGAAATTAAATCTACCCTAAAATCTAAGTTGTAAAATACAAGGGGGGTGAGGGGTATTTATAGGATAAGAATTAGGGTTTAGAGGTGGGTTTGGTTAATCTTGACCCTACACCTCTAAATGTGGGGAAGAAATCATAGCCCTCTATTTCTTTTCTTCCTCCTTAAGCTTTGAAGAGATGATCTTGGCCATACACTTATGTAGTGTGTTGGGATTATCTCCACCTTCCACATGTCCTCCAAGATTCCTTTTCCACCAAACTCCTAATTCTTTTTCCTCTTTTCATTTAAGTCCTTTTTCTTCCTCTTTTTCCCTTCCTTGCACTTTATTTCTTTATTTTGCTATTTTTTTATTTATTCACGAATTTCCTGAAATGCAACAAAAAAATTTATTAAAATACGAGTTCAAGCAATAAATAAGTAATAAAAATATGCAAAAATATGCATTTATCAGTTACCTTTTAAATTTAAAACAAATCTTACAATCATTAATATATACCCGAAAATATCATATCATAATTTTCAAGAAAAATGTAACGCCTTAAATAAATAATAACATAATATAATTAATGGTAATTAGTCGATTGCCTTTTTCACATTTAGTTTTAGTTGAAGATATTACCTTTTATAAACACCTAAAAAGATCAATCGTATAATATCTTTCAATCATTAATATGTAACCGAAAATATCACACTATATTTATTAATTATTAATAAAATATATTATAAATCGTATTAAAATATAATATTAAAAAAGAGAGGGTTCTATTGAATCGAACCTCAGTTGCTGACATTCATATTCGAATTAGAAAAACATTAGGTTCAATGGGTGTTGGTCCCATCTATCACAATTTTAAGATAAATGATCCCACTCCAAAACACATTATAATATAATATTTTGTTTGTTTTTTTTTTTAAAAGGCTAATGCGTTTGGCGCTAGTTTTGCTATTTTTTTTTTTTAGGCTTGGTTGAAACGCTAGTTTATAGTTGGTTTTGGTTACAACCAACGCCACTTTATGTGGCGTTTGGTTGTTTTAATTCTAATCTTTTTTGTCTTTTTTTTTGCTTTTGTTTTTTCTTTTTCTTTTCCTAAATATATATTTGCAAAAAATATTAAAAAGCTTATTTGTAAATGGTCAATTAAAATATAAATTTATATTTTTTAAAAGTTCGTATATAATTTATTCGCCATTCTGAATATTTCTAAAATCCAAAATTGAAATGTTGAACCGCAAAAATTAATTGTTGAACCCCTAAATTTAATTACAATTGTATTTTTTAAATTTAAAAAATTGAATCCAGCAGCTTGATTTTTAAACGCTAACGCGTTTAGGGTAAACCATAAACCCTATGTTCGTCTACGATTTATTTGTCGTTCGGAATATTTTTAAAATCCAAAATAGAACCGTTGAACCCCAAATATTAACTGTTGAAACCCGAGGGAATACATAAAAAATTTAAAAATTTGAATTAAAAAATTGAATCTAACGATCTGATTTTTAAACGCTAACGTGTTTAAAAATCAGGATAAGTTAGGGTTTAGGATCTAGGGTTGTAACAACCCTAATCCTTAAGTTCGTATACGATTTGTTCATTGTTTTGAATATTTCTAAAACCCAAAATGGAAACGTTAAATCCAAAAAATTAATTATTAAATCCCTAAGATTAATTAAAATTTTATTTTTAAATTAAAAAATTTTAATTTTAATTGACCATTTATTTATAAATTTTTAATATTGTTTGTAAATATATATTTAGGAGAAAACTGAAGATAGGAAAGGGAAAAAAAAATCCGGAAAGTTGATAGTTTGCAAAACACATTCATTCATATTGGAATTGAGAAAAACAGAGGGTTCAATCGAGTCAAACCTCAATCGCTAACCTTCATATTCAAATTCCAGTTGAATTTGAGTAGGGTACTAAAATTTTAATTCGAATCAAGACTGGATTCCAACGAATAATTAACTATAAATACAAGACGAACCTGATGCTGCTGCTACGTACTATCCTCGCATATTCGCTCGTTTATGCCCATAATTCATCATCTGCATATTGTATCTGAGCCCAAAAGCCCAGTCCCAGACCGAAGGCTATAAATAATCATAGACTAATTTCAATAAATAGGTGGAAAACTAGACTTGGAAACGAAGTGTAAAAAGGGTTAAGGACTACTTTGATGTGATGGCAGCAGCTACGGCTGTAATATTGGGAGTAGGAACAATGATTAACTTGGGATTTGATATGAAATACTACATTGATGTGATGGTAGCAGCTATGGATTGAATGGCTTCATCAATTTCACGTACTGGGCGAAGATGAAGATGAAGATGTAGATGAATATGAATATGAAGATGGAGTGAAATTTTACTGTGGATGGCCGCCAGGAGAACTCGCAAAGACACGGCTTCAAAATGAATTGAAAAGGATTAGGGGGAATTTACCGATCTCTTGTACCGTAGTTCCCGTGGATGGTGACATATTTTACTGGGAAGCTACATTGATGGGGCCTGATGATAGTCCATATGAAGGAGGAGTTTTCTATCTCACCTTCCGTTTCCCTCGCCGCTACCCTTTTGAACCTCCAGAGGTTATCTTCAAGACACAGATTTTCCACCCAAATATTGACAGCAAAGGCAATATGTGTTTGTGGAAGGACTGGTTAAGTGGAACAGACGTGGCTACGATATTGGTTAACATTCATTGTCTATTGATGGAAGTAGACATCGACAATATGGTGGTGCCGGAGATTGCTGATATGTATGTGAAAGATCCGTTCCGTTACGAGATGATGGCCAGGTCCTGGACTTGTATGTATGCAAAGAGATCTCTCCTTGTTTGAGCTTACCCAAGAGACCAAGAGTATGATTGTGTCTGGGCTTCATCGAATTTGGTCATTTATATTTATATGGAAACTAGATATATGCCCGTGGTCTTGAAATTTCAGTTTATATATTTATTTGATTATGTTGAAATATTAAAAAAAACATTAAATCAGATATAGGCAATATATATCTAAATAAGAGTGAGTTAATAACATAGACCAAAAATCAGAAGAACCACTTTAAAAAGAGTTGGCACCTTGGCGGAAACGATGGTTTCATAACCTGCACTCGAATCTTTTATAGAATTCAAGGTTGTTCAAAAGTCATTTGACTGCACGCAATCTCCTTATATAATTATCCTCCTCGATAAATCTGAAAATGAGAGTTAATTTTAGTTATATAAATTCGAATTTTCCTATTTCTACCATGCTAAGGAAACTTTATATTCTATGTTTTTCATATGAATTCAAATTCTATTTTTTCAATAAATTCGATTACATTTTCTGCTATGAATAGGTTAAAGGATATTTTATTTATTATTAATATATAAAATTCTAAAATTCTAAAAAAAATTAAAAAAATAGAATGAAACAATCTTAGATTTAAATAAACGGAATGAAATATTTTGAAACATAAATTTGATTACCGAAAAAAGGATAGGAATTAGGAAGAGGCTACTCACCGATCCTTGTCGTCCACAAATGTCTTTTCTCTTTTGTCTCTAACAAATAATTTTGTCAAATAAAAAGATAAAAATTGGATTAAATTTCACAACATAACGAAATTTGAATTTAGGATCTCATCACGTAAACATAAACTATATATAACCGGTAATAATGAAAAACGCATCAGCAAAAATTAAAAAGTATAATTTGATTAGTCTAGTGTTGCATGATCGGGGTCATTTACAAAGGTTTTGTAATCTGTTTATATATGTACAATATTCCGGCAAATTCGAACTCCTATGTTTTATAAATTCGAATACTTTTTCTAGTTCAAACTCTTCTTCTTTATGAATTCTTATAAATTCGAATAACTTTTATATTCCAAACTCTTCTTTTTTATAAATTTGAATACTTTATTCATTGCAAATATGTATTCTACTTTCAATAGAACTAATAATTTTTTTTATTAATAAAGCTCCAAGAAAATTAGAAAAAATATATTGAGACGATCTTAGAGCGCCACATAAACTCCCGCTTATCCTCCTTTATATATATATACTAGTCGACTAAGCCGCGCTTCGCGGCGGCCATTTAATATTTTTTTAAAAAAAATTCAAAATACAGATTTAAGAAATAAATGGAAAAGTAAATATCCATAAATAAATTAATGAACACACTGTTTTACAAATTTTAATATATATATATATATATGTATATAACTAAATAAACTATATACTTATTTTTTATGTTGATTTTGTTTTATGTTTTCTTAGGCCGACACCCATTGTAATAAATATATAAAAGACATGTTTCTCGACGACCTTGTAATTTAATATATTTAGACAACTAAATAAACTATATACATGTTTCTTTATGTCAATTTTGTATCATGTTTTCATAAGCCAACACCCGTTGTAATAAATGCATATATGATACGTTTCTTATTCAGTTTAAAAAAGGTTTTGACTTTCTTTTCTAAAAATAGGAGCTAAAAAGGAAGTTTTGATTTTAATTATTACCTAGAAAAAAAAAAACATGATGAAAGCTTTAGCTTTGGAACCTAAAAAAAGAAAATCGAACACAATGAAAGCTGTATTCCGAAGCGTTTTATATAGCTATTAAAACATGTTCCTCAAAATTACATATTTATATTTGAATTTGGAGAAACAAAAGCAATTTATACTTTCTCTAGAGTTTCTAAAATTATGGAGTTTTAGAAAATAAAACACATCTTATTTTCTCTTTATATTATGAAACTCTTGTATTTATTTTATTCAAACATCTTTTATACGGTTTTCTCTAATGAACCGCTTTCTCGTTAAACACGGTTATTACTATTGATCCGCTCTCTCATTAAGACCAAAAACCTAACTTTTACATATATCACTTGTATGATAATATGTATTGCAACACTAATTGAAGGTATTTTTTTATATTATTATTGAGATAACCAAAATTGCATGAATAACCAAAAATAAGGGGTTAATTAAACTATAAAATATATTTATTCCTTTTAATTTGTAAAATATAGTATAGATTCTTGCAATTAGGGTCGTGCAATTAGGTTAAGAGAGCTAGAACCAGATCCTTTAATGCCCCCTATCTGCCAAGAAAACTTTTGTAAATGTGTTTTTTATGAAATTTATTCAACAAATTTTCAAAAAATCAGTGGAACAGACACATAGCTATCTACATTGAAAATTAAACAAAATAAGAGTGAATAAAAAAAACTAAAAAAATGAATGAAGACAAAAGCAAACATAAGCAAGAAAAAGTATTACAAACATGGTGATAAAATTTAATTATTATAAGTGATGATTGTAAATATATAAAAATATAAAAAAAATTATTTCGAATATGTAAATTTAATTCTTCTTCCATATAAATTCAAAAATCTTTTCTATTTCGAAGATGTTAATATTAAAAAAGGAAGTGTAAAGAACTATAAAGAAAATTACAAATTTCAAGTAGCAATTTAAATAAAAACTAGCGTAACAACCCGTGCAAGGCACGGGCCTGTATGTAGACATCAGTAGTACTTTTATAATGAAGATTACAAAAAATGGGTTAGTAACGTGCTGATTGTGAGGTCGTAAGTGATCGTAATTATTAGATTGTTAGATTAGTAGAGTCCTCGACCGTTGAGCTTAGCTGGCGAATGGGTATCTATTTTGCATTATAAATGTGGGAGCATGTAGAATTTAGAGTTGTTCATATTGAGTAGTAACGAACCTTGTAACCTACATACCATGGTTGGGTTTGAACCATGAGGGCAATATTGCCTCCACCTTACAATTTATAACAGGATTTCGAGTGTTAGTTTTGTTTGTAGGATAACAAAGGGTTTAACTTGTTAATAAACAGTGTGCATTCCAAAAGGGTTGGGATTTGTTTTTGATGAAATTGGGTATACATTTTTTGTAGCAGTGTAAATTATCACAATGAATGTATCTATACAAGTTGAAAATGTGAAATTTTAGTTAAGTAATGTATATTGAAATGGTAATCGTGTAACCTTTTTAAAAAAAAAATTAAAAGATAAAAACAATCTGTTAGTATTTTTTAGAGTTGGTTCTATATCTTGGATCATTACATTTTAGCTGTGCATTGTTATGCTAAATTTGTGTATTTTTTTTAGTTTTGCTATTACACCAATTGTAGCTCTCCATTACACTCGATCTTATGACAAGCATTTTGTCCTCTAATTGACTATACAGTTAAGGAAATAAATATCCCTCATTTGTTCAAAAAGGAAGCAGAACCAACTAACAAACTACTATCATGTATAAATTACTAAAGAAATAGAAATGTTTTATTTGTGTTTATGGTAAGTTCAAGCGAGTAACACTATACAAGTAGTCAGAACATATGTACTCTCAGAAGTAACAACTAAGGAATCTAGTTTTACAAAAGTGGAGAAGCACTACAATAGTTGGGAACTGTTCTGTTCATAATGATTAGTAATGACCTTAGTCGACTCAAACTTTATTCAAATAAATTATTTCCGGTGACTGCATATTGCTGAGCTAGTACGGCCCTGCGAAAGGCACATCAAACCGAAGTCATATTATCACCAACACATAATGTACACAACAGATATAGGCAAATATAGCCTAAAAGCTCTTGTATAATGAAGGTTTAGTTTGATATTTTAATACTCAGGATTGAGCACCTAGATTGTTACCAGTTTAATGAGGTTTAGATTAGGCAATAAAGGCTAGAAACATATAGTCCTTATGTTACGTTATTAGAACAGAATAAGTACGTCAAATAGTGGAAAGAAGCAGTTGCCATGTGAACATTTAAGTGTAAAAATTCTCGAGAATCTATGATGTTTTGACGTTATAGAGGAAAAGCACAAGTAGAATTTGCACGAATACCATGCATTAAATTTATGGGTGTTATCTTTTATTTATAAAGATCCCGCAGGAACATTAATGATTATGATGATGTGTGTTGATTTTATTGTAACTTTAGAAAATTATCATAAAGTTAACTTAGGCTTACTTCACCCTTTTATAGATAATGTTTCTAAAATTAACTTTTGGAGAATTTTCTAAAGTTAATCTTTAAACTATGTGATTTTAAATATTTGTTATTTTTTATTTATAAGGATCCCGCAGTGACATTAATCTCGAAATTTCCATTATATATATGAATATTTTCAGTGTTAAGAAATTTATTTATTTTACTCATAACTCAAATAGTTCTTTTTGTATAATTTAGAATTTTATTTTCTCTTAATCCAATAATGATACAAACAATAGAGTGTGATTAATCGATCAATTTTTTTTTGTAATTATATATTATATATTTTTATTATAATTATATTTATATTTATCTTTACTCAAGCTATAAAAAATTATATTATATTAATCAAACATATGTTATGTATATTGTTCATCTAATATATATTCATTCATTATTATTATAAATCAAATAATTATTGAGATCAAATAATTATTGAGATTATAAATTTTAGATAAAATTATAAATAGATAATAGATAAATTACCTATATATGCACTATAACGTTAATCTAATATGAAATATAATAATTATCATAAAATATTTATTTGATGAAAAGAAAGATAAGCATGCAATATGTCATGTTAAAATTATTTACGAAATTTAAAAATTTGTAGAACACGTAAATATGTAATTATATAGAAAATGATGAAAAGTCAAAATCCGAACTTATGTAATTAGTATGAATCATCATCATAATTTTTTTTATTAAAATAAAAGATAAATATATACGATAATATTAGAGTTTCTGGTTATCAATAAATTTTTTTGTAAGTAGATAAATAAATCAAGTAGCTCAATTGGTTAGAACTTTGAATTTGTATCATGAGATTAATGGTTCAATTCCAACCGATGAAATTAATTAATAAATTTTTAGCACTAATATATGATTGTTCGTATAATTACAATTTTATAACATTTAGAGATATATATGTAACTTCATCGAATTTATTGATTCAATCCCCATAAATTATTCATATTAGAATTGCTGGTTATCAATATATTTTTTGTTGGAATATAACAAAATCAAGTAGCACAAATGTTTATGGCTTTGAATTTGTATCATGAGATTATTGGTTCGATTCCAATCAATGACATTAATTAATGTATTTTTTACATTATTAAATGATTGATAGCATAACTGAATTTTTTAAATATTTAGGGGTATATTTGTAACTTCACAATGGGTTTACTGGCTCAATACTTCTAAATTATCCATATGTTGCTCAATTATATATAGAAAGAGAAGAGATGGTTAATTTATAGGGATAAAATAAAATCTTCACAGTTTATTGACACTTTTCACCTTGTGATGTCTAATGTAGAAAAATCTAAAAAAAAAAGAGTTATATAAATAATACAATTTAATATTTTT
This sequence comes from Kitagawia praeruptora, assembly GCA_037693485.1. Lineage (NCBI taxonomy): Eukaryota > Viridiplantae > Streptophyta > Magnoliopsida > Apiales > Apiaceae > Kitagawia > Kitagawia praeruptora. The sequence goes on from CM075347.1 coordinate 4,163,921, forward strand.
ATTTAACTCAAATATTAAAACAAAAAAGGAAAGTAAATAAAATAAGAGGAGAAGTCGTGGTTTATCTATTAAGACTTTTAAAGTAAACACAAGCGATTGGGTAGCACATTGGTTATGACATGAATTTCTTTAGTAAAAGGTTTGGGGTTCGATTCTTGGGTAACACAACTTTATATGTATTTTTTATAAATAATAAAAGGTGGCATTTTTGAAATTTTTTAATATAAAAGGGTAAAATTGTAACTTCACAACCATTAAAATGACAAATTTTACCCTTATGTTCTCCTTTAATATATAGTAATAGATAGATATGAAAACTTACTCGTAAGAATAACATCTTTTTTGGACAATGGAGCATTAAAATGTTTCTTCCAAATTACAATGGTTGATATCAACCCATGAACACAAGCTTATTGTCAATACAATTCTGCAAAATAAAATAACAAATTATCATAAAAAAAGAATAAAAAAAGATCAAACGTATCTAACAATTATATATTAAAAATAAACATGCAAATATATTAACAAAATTTGAAACCTAAATAATAAATAAATATTTTATTTCAAACTGCCATCGATGAAACTTATGGGGTGTAACTGTGTATTAATGACTTTAGGCATACGATGTAGTAGTTTAAAAAAAGACATACGATGTGTAGTAATACCAAACTCTGAACATAATTCGTATGATCTGCATAATGACATGAACCTGATTAGTTTTAAATATATGTAATAAAAAAATGAAAAAAGGCCCTCAATATCATAATTTGAAAGAAAATGGTCACAAATATCACAACTCAAAAATTTGACCCCAAATATCACTACAAAACAAAGTGTAATATAGCGTTTTATTTTTTTAGCATTAACGCTACATCGTGTAGCGTGTTAGTTTTTTTTTCTTTTTTTTTTCTTGAAATGCTACTTTAAGCTATGTGTTGATGATGGAAACGCTGTTTAAAGATTTGTTAACAGACCAAAACGAAAGACAAAGTAGCGTTTTGGTTTTTAAATTAAAAAAAAAAAAGCATTAGAACGCTACTTTAAGTGGTGTGTTCCCCGAACACAACTTAAAGTAGCGTTTTGTTCCCTTCTCATCCCATAAACGCTAGACGCTTTAGCGTTTTCAAAAAAAAAAAAAAATCAAAACGCTACATGCAACTGTGTTATGAAGTGATATTTGGGGCCAAGTTTTTGAGTTGTGACATTTGGGGCCATTTCCCCCCAAATTGTGATATTGGGGGCCAACACCATAAAAAAACTTGATCACAATCATGTACACACACAATTCAGTAAAACAAAAACATGAGAACAAAAGTGCAGGACAAATTTCCACAACCGATTTATAGATACACATCAATCTATCTAGAAGATGTAATGTTGTCTCAAATAATCAAAATAATGTTGAGAAAAGTGTTTTGGATTTTCTTTATTTATAGCTAATATTAGAACAATAATTGTATATATATAAGAATATAAAATTTCTTATATAATAATTAAGTAAACAGGGGTATAATAATTGTAAAATAATGTTGAGAAAAGTGTTTTTCTATTTCGAAGATGTTAATGTTAATGTTAAAAAAGGAAGTTTTGATTTCTTTCTACAAAATAGGAACTAAAGAAGGAAGTTTTGATTTTAATTATTTAAAATAGAGGAGCTCTAGAAAAATAGATAAATATGATTAAACAAAATAAGAATGAATAAAAAAAATAAAGAAAATAGACGAAGACAAAAGCCGAATCATGAAAAGGGTTACAAATATGGTGATTGTACAAATATTATACAAATTATAAAATATATAGACAGAAAATAGACTATATATATATATTTTTATGTCGATTTCGTATCACGTTTCTTAGGCCGACACCCGTTATAATAAATACATATAAGCTGCGCTTGGTAGTGGCCTTGTACTATTTTTTAAATTTTTTCAAAGTATAGACTACTTAAGAAATAAATAAAAAAGAAAATATCTATAAATAAACTATATACTTATTTGTTTACGTTGATTTGTATTATGTTTTATTAGGTCTACACCCATTGTAATAAATACATATAGACAAAAAAACAAATTTTGATGGAATTAATTAAAAGAAGACGTTGAAATGTTATGATCAAGAACAGTGAGAAGATAATAACGACAAATTAATAATTAGCAATAAATAAATAAAGAGGAAATGGTAAAAGTGCCAACCTTTTGTGTCAAATTTCTCCAATGCTTCAATAAAATATATACTTTTTTTAATGTCCATTTTCTTAAGCCATTTTGAAGTCCGCAGACCATTTTGAACGTTTTCAGAGGCCGACACCCGTTGCAATAAACATTACGGCCTTGGAATATTTTTTAAAAGTTTTCAAAATATAGACTATTTAAGAAATAATTATATATATATATATGTATATATATATATATATATATAAATTCGTGAACACAATATTATACAAATTTTATTATATATATATATATGCAAAAAATAAACTATATACCTTTATTACGTCGATTTTGTGTCAAGTTTTCTTAGGCCGACACCCGTTGTAATAACTACATATATAAAAAAAAATGCAAGTTTGATTGAATTAATTAAAAGAAGACGTTGAAATATTATGATGAAGAACAATGAGAAGATAATAACTATAAATAAACAATTAACAGTAAATAAATAAGAAAGCATGGTAAGAGTTCAAACCTTTTGTGTTAAGTTTATCAAGTGCTTCTACTTCTCAAATAAACAGAGAAAGATCTCCTAATTCGTTCACAGTGTTTCTGTACTGTGATCACTAACAAAAAAATAGAAAATTCAAAGTAAAAAACAATCAATGGTTATTAATAATCCATAATTGTAAATAAAATCATAACAAATGATAAATTTAAAAATAAAGCGAAGAAAGCAAATATGAAATCAGTAAATTCAAATCTTAAAAATCAACAAAAAAAATGCAACCTAAAAATAACTAGATAGAAGTCATGTACAGTGAGAATTAAACAAAAAAAAATGAACAAAAAAAAAATTAAAAGAAAATAGATGAAGACAATCACCGACTTAAACTTCAGCTATTTACATTATCTCTAAATGTAATTTCTTGAATTTTTCATTCGTACTAATAAAAAAGAGGTTTCGATTTTTAAAGTTTCATTTGTAGTTTTAAAAAAAGGATTCAATTTTCTTTTTAAAAAAATACAATTTTATTATATAAATAAGATTTTAAAAAGGATTCAATTTCTTTTCTAAAAAATAGGGCATAAATAAGGAAGTTTTGATTTTTATTATTTAAAATAGAGGAGCCCTAGAAAAATAGATAAATATGAATCGAGCGATTCTAGAGCTCTTGCGGGTTCTCCTTTATATATATAATAATAGATAGATAGATAGATAGATAGATAGATAGATAGATAGATAGATAGATAGATAGATAGATAGATAGATAATATATATATATATATATATATATATATATATTGATACTTGCTATATTATAAAAGATAAAACATTATAAAACAAAAAAAAATTTTTCTCAAACTATTACACACATCTCTTACCAATAATAAACTAACCAATTATCTTTTTCAGATATTAGCTTTTCTAACTAAAATTTATTCTTTTCAAAAATATATATGGTACGGTATTTATCTTATTTAATTGTTTTACTTTATTACCCATAAAAAACAAAACAATTTTTTTCTCAAAATATTACACACAACTCTTACCTTTTTCAGATATTTCCTTTTCTAATTGTATTGCTGTTGCAAAAAACAACATCAGTTTTTTTCTGAAAAGCAGTTGAAAAATTGTTTTGTAAAATTTAAAAGCTGCTTTTCTGAAAAATGCTTTTGGTCTAAAAGCTACTTTTAGAGAAAGCAGATCCCCCATGCTTTTGAAAAAAACTACTTTTCAGCTTTTGCGAGAACCAATTGCTGGTTCAACATCAAACCTCATCAAAAACGTTATTTTTATTATATTTTTACATCAAAACATGCACATATTAGAAAAATTACCAAACAGTCTTCAGCTATTTTCACTAGCACTTTTTCTAACAGCACAACAAAATTTAAGAGCAATCTCAAACAGAGCCTAAAATTTTAAGTTGTCCTTACAAATAAGCTAAGGGCAATAACCATAAAATCTAACAATTATATGTTACTCCAAAAGCGCGATATATTAAATTTGTTTGGTTAGTTGATAATTTTTTTTATAGTAAATCAATTCATTAATAAAAGAACATATAATTTGTAAAAATGATATTGAACAATCACATAGCAAATTATATTAGATGAAAGTTTCTATTGTTATAACTATGTTCGTTTCATATATCTTGCGCAGTAGATATCCTTTCTCATATCGCTGAAACACGTAACTTTTTTTGATAAACAGTCTAATGATTTATTGGAATCGTGAGAATTAAATTTCTACACATTTTTAATATGTAATCGAAAAATTAACCACGATCATACAAATATTTTAAATAAATTAATATAATAAAAATTTTAAGGATTCGATATTTAATAAATATACCGAATTTTTATGGGTGAAAATTTTGTTAACATGATACGTAAAAAAATTCTCTAACAAAGAGAGAAATAAAATAAAAGCTAAATTTTAAAAAAAAACAATAAAGAGGGATTTTGAACTTTTCAACAAGGTTTATATTTGTTTTGATGATTGATTCATAATATTAATATTAATTCAGTTGGTATGAAATCACGGATAAGTAATTTTATACTTACATTAATTAATATTCTAATAAAATTATATATTTTTCTAAATAAAAATTAAAATAATATATTTATATTATTTTATTAATACAATTTATCGGTAACACGGGTAGAATGCTAGTCAACATATCTTAATTCCTGCTAGTGAAGAATTCCAAAATTTTACCATTATACCCACCATTTTTAATGAATTCTATTACATTTAAGGTTATATTGGTAATTGACTACAATTACTTGGGTTTATGGACTATCCAACTTGACCCATTACATACAAAATCAGCTAAAATTCACTACTAATATGGGTTATCGGACTATCCAACCAAATTACGTATGACAGCTTTGTTATTTTTGAAAATCTTAGCAGCGTTAAATTTGGAACAAACCCTAAACACAGAACAGAACAGATCAGCAACGCTCAAACATCTTCCATTATGCCATAATCTTTGCTATTCAACATTTGTATTATTACGATACCTGCACCAGTTTAACCTTTATCAAATCATGATTCTCTTGGCGACAATGATATGTTAGATTTGTCTATACGTTCATACAATCAATTACAATAAGAAAGATTTTGGACATTGTCTTCTACACATCAATGGATGAATCGGCTAGCAATGATACATCGTCTGGACAACAGAAAGGTTAGTAAAGAAGGATATATACACATACTCATGTTCTTATTGTATCAAACCATTGATTAATTAATGATTTGAGAAAATTTTCATGTTATTAGGAAACAAACGTCCAATCAAGGTTCCACTACAGCTATCTCCTCCTGCTGTTAAACACGGTACTCTGAATTAAATACTAATCACTACTTCTTCATTATGGTACATTCAGACATAGGAATTTCTCTAACTCTGTTTGTTTTTTTAAACCAGTAAACAAAAGACGTATGAATCCTATTGAGAGATTTGCAACTCATAATTCAATCCGGAACATTTTTCAGAGCGAATCTATTTCATCCAAAGACACAATTAATGGTAAGTTTTGACTAATTGAAAGATATTTCCTAATGCTCTTTGTTATTTGTTAATGTATTAACATTCATGATGATATGTTCTTCCCATAGCTCCCAAATTACCAAATCATGGAGATGAAAATGCCAACACGAACATACTACACTACCAATCTTTTAAAGGTATGTTGCGAACTTTGTTAGTTTTGATTTAAGGTGATAACATAAATAATCATGAATCTAACCAACTGATGCAGGAGGAGATACTGATCAACGTACTCAAAAACTAGCCTTAAAGATGCCACCAGCTTTTGGTAAAAAAATTTGGTTGCTATCAAATAACCACACCTTGCTTATAACTTGCTTATGATTCAATTAGATTTATGTTGATGATTAATGCTTATCAAAAATTTAATTTTTAACAATTGTAGTCAATCGATCTCCGCTGTCCGTGTTGTCTCAGAACATTACAATGAAACAAGGAAGTTCAGTGAATTCAAATAATGGGCAAGCTAATTTGCTGCAAGGTACATTGTTAATTGATTATTTCTTTATGTCCTTCTCGGTTTAGGTAGTTTACATATTATATCATAATAACCAATATTCTTTATCAACAGATGCCGCAACACCTTTATCGTCCTCCATTGATAAAACTAAGTTTCAAACAACATCGCCAGTTTTACAAAATATGCATTTACGTGACTATGCGTTGCTTGCAAACAGATCACCCCATACACCCAATGTTGAAGGATTTCCTACAAATACTTCTGTCACGCCAACACCGATAAGTATGAGTTTATTTATTCTTATCAACATAGTTTCAGCAGAACGTAAATGTTTATTCCAAAACACTCCTTGGTAAAGTTATTACATGCATGTTATTTGCATATTCATCTAAAAATTCAACATATATATAGTTATCTCATTGTTTCAATTTTTTTTTCATTTACATTCTCATACACATTTCAGGTGTTGCGCAACTACATTCTTTCAATGTAGTAAATCAATCAAAACTATCGCCTCATTTTGCATCTAAGAGTCTTTCAGGTTTGTAAATTAAAGGTGTATTTTTGTCACTATAATGAATTGCCTTAAATATTTTCCATTGAAATTACACAGATCAGAAGAAAAAACTTTTGACGGATAACACATTCTCTTCACCTTCAGAACAAAGATTACTGAATGTTGACTTGGAAGGTGTAACATAACTGTTACTTTGAAGTTAAATTAATTTACAACCTTTACGATTTTCACTAATAATCATACATTTTTTATTTTATTTGTAGCTAGGAAACGGAACAACAATGGAAGAGCTATGAGGTCACAACAATCTAATAAAAGTCATCTCACCTTCCAGTTGCCTCCATCTACCATATCACCTTCAAACAAGCCAAGTAACAATTGTATATTGCTTTTTTTTATTCTGATCTTTTAGATTAATACTGATCTTAATAAATACAAAATTATGAGTAATCTTGATCAGGGAACCAGGATAACAGAAAAGATTCTGCTGCTGCAACTAAATCAACACTATTACCTAAAAGTAATCTCACTTTTCAGATGCCTGCATCAACAATATCACCTTCGAACAATCAAGGTAACAATTAAAAGCTTCTATCATCGTTTTTGTATTATGTTGATTTAGATATTTCATTTTAATTTACTATATTGTGGGCTTAATTAAAATATTTACAGGATTCAGTGGAGCTTCAACTTCAAGTTCTAAAAGACCGTTCAATTTAAAAAGTAATCAAAATCGAAATTTGCTTCAATTCTTCGACAATGTAGACGAATACGGAGAAGATGCCTCTGAGTGTATGTTCAAATATCACTGCTAAATTAAAGCAGTTATTTGTATATTTTGCAATTAACATGAAATATTTGTTGTCAACAGTAATTCCGGAAGAGTATGTCAGTGATGATAATGAAGATGAATTTCAAATGCATACCAATGGTAAATATTTAACTACAGTAAGCAAATATTCATCAATGATTTCTTTTTTTTAATCAACTTAGTTGCATTTTAAAATTTACACAATTCTCTTTTTAAGCAGACATGTGGGAAGGCTATATGGATCTAGGCAAGCCTGACAAAATTTGTCCTTACTGTAAAGCAATCATGTGGAATAATGAAAGGAACAACAAATCTATGAAGAATGCCCGTCCAACCTTCTCTATTTGTTGTCGTAATGGACAGGTCCTACTTCCTCCTGAAAAGTCACCTCCTCCTTTTCTTGCAAATCTTTTGTCAGGAGGTCAGAAATCCAAGCATTACAAAAAAAAAATAAGGATCTATAATTCTTTGTTTGCATTTACATCACTTGGTGGTAAGATCGACAATAGTATAAACAGGGGAAGAGCTCCATATACATTCAAGTTGTGTGGTCAAAATTACCATTTGATTGGGAGTATTTGTCCAACTAACGGAGAGACTCCAAAGTTCTGTCAATTGTATGTTTACGATACAGAGAATGAGATAGAAAACAGACAGAAAGCTGTTCCTGGGGGTGATTCCACTGATCCGAGCATTGTTCAAGGTTTATTGTTGATGCTTGATGAAAATAATCGATTGGTACATAGCTTTCGTATGGCAAGGGACCGTTTCAAGAATAATGAACCAGAAGAAGTAGAGTTAGAATTGGTTTCATGCAAATCAGCAAGTGGACGGCCTAATACTGTTGGCCCATCTAATGAGGTTGGTGCTTTAATTGTTGGTGACCTTGAAGATTCTTGCGGAACACGAGATATTGTAGTGCAGATGAAAAATAAAAAACTACAGAGGATTTTTGAAACGAATGCTCATTTCATGCCTTTACAATATCCTTTAATTTTTCCTCATGGTGATGAAGGATTTCACACGAAAATTCCGTTGATGGGTAAACATGGTGGTCCACCACCTAAAATAAAAGATGATGACGATGATGATGAGGAATCAAAACAAAGGTGCTATGTTTCCATGCGAGAATACTATGCTTATAAACTAATGATTAGAGCTGCAGAAGGTATTTATCTACTTTTGCTGTAAACATATCCAAAGATTTTCCTGATTTACTGTTATTAATAAATTTATATTTTTTTCTCTTTTTTTTAAGGTTTAACTCCTCATTTGAGTGGTCGTCTTTGGCAACAATTTGTTGTAGATGCATTCACTGCAGTTGAGCAGTACCGACTTGATTGGATTAAGAGGAATCAGAAAACCATTCGGTCAGATTTATACAATTCTATCCGTGATTCAATACGTAAAGGCGATACAAATCCAACATGTCAAGGGAAAAATGTTATCCTACCTGCTACATTTACAGGTTCACGTAGATATATGTCTCAGTATTTTAAGGACTCCCTTGCTATTTGTAGAAGTATTGGTCATCCATCCTTCTTCCTTACAATGACTTGCAACACCAAATGGCCTGAAATTCAGAGCATGTTGAGCCACATGCCTGGTGTCGATGTAGCTGATGCACCGGACGTTGTTGCAAGGGTTTTTAAATTGAAGCTTGATCAATTGGTTGATCTTATAAAAAATAAAAATTATTTTGGTCGATGCATCGGAGGTAAATTCCTTATTCCTTATAAAGTAATATTAAAATAGTTGATTAATTTGAAGGAATGACACTGTTTAAAAATTGTTGTATTTTAACAGTTATGTATGTCATTGAGTTTCAAAAGCGAGGACTACCTCATGCTCATATGTTGATTTGGTTGCATCCTGATGATCGTCCAAATACTATAGAAGAAATTGATCACTTGGTTTCATCGGAAATACCACACAAAGAGACTGATCCAGTTGGATATAATGCTGTTAAAAATTTCATGATCCATGGACCGTGTGGAAAGGATTTTTCATATTCTCCATGTATGTCAAATGGTAAATGTGGGCGTCATTTCCCAAAAAGGTACATAGATATAATGTTACTTATTTTTTTAAAAAAGTTAGCACTTTATTGATACATCTTTTATATTAGTTTATTCTAACACCATGTAAATGACATATAATGATTAATCAATTAACAAATGATTATGTACTATCTACAAATGCCCATAGGTACAATGGTCACACATTCTTTGATGATTGTGGTTTTCCTGTATATCGGCGAAGAAAAATGAACCGGACTGTTGAAAAGAATCATCAATTACTAGACAATCAGTTTGTTGTACCGTATAATCGAGATTTGTTGATTCGATTTCAATGTCATATGAATTTGGAAGTCTGCAATAATTCACGATCTCTGAAATATTTGTTTAAGTATTGCCTTAAGGGTCATGATACAGCTACCATGATGATACGGAGGAAAAAAGGAAGCTCTGTTAGTCCAGATAAGTCTAAACCAGTTGATGAGGTTAGACATTTTCTTGATGGTCGTTACGTATGTGCTTCTGAAGCTGCATGGCGATTATTAGGATTTGATATTCACTATCGGTATCCTTCTGTGGAGCGTTTGCCAGTTCATATTGAAGGTGGTAAAAATGTGACTTTCAATGTTAATAGTGATTTAGAAAAAGTTGCAAGTCAGGCATCAAACAGGAAAAGTAAGTTGGAAGCATGGTTTGTCGCCAACAAAACCATTCCAGCTGCTAGAGAGTACACTTACCAAGAATTTCCAAGAGGATTTACATGGCAACCTTGGTCGTGTAAGTGGAAAGAAAGGGAAAGAGGAATTGTTATTGGTAGATTGACAGAGATCCATGCATCACAGGGAGATACATTTTATTTGAGAATGCTTCTATTACGTAATAAAGGTGCAACATCATTCCATGACTTAAGAACTGTTGATCGTCGAGTTTATAGTACGTACAAAGAGGCATGTGAGGTACTTGGCCTTCTTAAAGATGACAATCAATGGCATTCTGCCCTTAGAGAAAATTCTGAATCTGCCATGCCCATCCAACTCCGTTCTATGTTTGTTCATATTATAACAAATTGTCCTGTAGCAGATCCGCAAAAATTATGGGCTCAGAATTGGAGACCTTTGTCGGAAGATATTTTGTACCTGAAAAGAAAAAATTCTGGAAACCAGGAACTCAACCTTTCTGATGTTGACATAGAAAATTATACACTTGCGGGTAATATCTATATCCACAAACTGAATATTCAAAAGCACATTAAATTTTTTTAATATTTTGTTAATATTTTTAATTCATTTTATTTTAAAATTATTTTGCAGAGGTTGAAAAGCTTTTGAATGGTGTTGGTAAATCATTGAAAGATTTTCCAAACATGCCATATCCAGAAGATTCATATCTGCATATTGCAACTAACCGTTTAATTGAAGAAGAGACTGGATATGATAGAAGCAGTATGGCTGAAGAGCATGACAAGTGCTTTTTAAAGTTGAATACTGAACAGTTGGAGGTATATAATTCAGTCTTGGAATCTGTCAATAAAGATACAGGAGGTCTTTTTTTCGTATACGGAAGTGGTGGTTGTGGTAAAACTTTTTTGTGGAAAACATTGTGTTGTCGCTTGCGCAGTGAAGGTAAAATTGTACTTCCAGTTGCATCATCTGGTATTGCTGCAACTTTAATACCAGGTGGTAGAACCGCACATTCTCGCTTTCACATACCTCTAAAATTGGACCGTTATTCAGTTGCTGGTATTAAACATGGTTCTGATATTGCTGATTTGATTAAGAATACCAGTTTGGTCATTTGGGATGAGGCTCCCATGCAGCATCGCCATGCTTTTGAAGCTGTCGATCGTTGTTTTAGAGATATAATGTCATCAGTCAATCCATCCAATAAAAATTTGCCGTTTGGTGGCATTACGATTGTTTTTGGAGGTGATTTTCGCCAAATCTTACCTGTGATTCCTAAAGCTACAAGAACTGAGGTAGTGCAGTCTTCATTAAACCAGTCACGCCTGTGGCGACATTGCAAAGTTTTTCTGCTCAAGAATAATATGCGCTTAGGCCGTGGAAAGACTGAACTTGAAAACAAGAAGATTTCTGAATTTAGTAAATGGGTGCTTGACGTGGGAGATGGAAAAATACAGAACATACATCCGCATGAGGTTTGCTCTGATCCAGAAATTATAATCCCCAGGAATTTCTTAGTTGAAAACTTCATCAACTCTGTTAAGGATATTGTTGAAGTCACTTATCCAGATTTTGTCAACAACTTTTCAAAAGGGTCATATCTGAAGGAAAGAGCAATTCTTACACCAACAAATGCATTAGTGGATGATGTCAATTCTCATGTTTTAAATCTGATTCCAGGTATTACACATACGTATCTCAGTCAAGATTCAATTGATGATTTAGGTGACGAAAATAATGATGAAATTGAATCTTCTTTTCCAATCGAATATCTCAATTCGATTAATATGCCATCCATTCCAAAGCATGACCTAAAATTGAAGGTAGGTGCTGTTGTCATGTTAATGAGGAACCTTAATCAAATAATGGGTTTGTGTAATGGTACTAGAATGGTACTAACAAGATGTCTGAAGAACAGCGTTGAGTGCGAAATTTTAACTGGATCCCATGCAGGTACAAAGCATCTTATACCGAGAATTGAAATGGAACCAACAGATACACATTTCCCATTTGTTTTCAAGAGAATACAGTTTCCACTTCAAATTTGTTTCGCAATGACTATTAACAAGAGTCAAGGCCAGTCTTTGGATACAGTTGGATTGTTTCTACCACGTCCAGCGTTCTCCCATGGGCAACTATATGTAGCTGTTTCACGAGTCACTTCTCCTGATGGATTGCACATTTTAATTGAAGGCGATAATGGGAAATCAAGTCATTTCACAGCCAATGTTGTATTTGATGAAGTATTTTATAATCTTCCTGTTCTTGACAGATGACATTTTTCCAGTATTGAGTTTCTTATTTTGAGATTAACAGTTTTAACATTATAACGTACATGACCTTTTGGTCTCTTAAATAATTAAGAGAATATATTCATGTCTCCATTTACTACTATTGTGCTTACAATTTTCTTTAGTTTGCTTAATTTTATTTTTCATTAAGTTGCATTCTACAATTTTATATGCCACAAAGAGCTTAAGCATTTGCAAAAAAAAAAGGTCTAATTTTCAAGGTTTTATTAGGGTGCAGTCTGCACACTTTAACAACTATTATTATTATAAAATTATTAAACTTTTTTTTTAAACTTTTTTTTAAAATTATTATAAAATTATTAAACTTAATCGCACCATTAATGAACAACTTTCGGTCAAGCCTTTCTTTTAACTAATATTATTATAAAATTATTATAAAAGTTTAATTTTGTGTCACTGTTCTTATTAAAAATAGGATTAACTATGTTTTAACAAAATAACTTAACTTGAAAACACATGTTTTTACCCATTTTTATATAAAATTTAGGTTAAAATTACAGTGTTGAAATTATTTTTGTAGTAAGAATGATTTAAGTATTTATTGATGTTTTTGCTTTAAAAGTATATTTTATATTAAATTGTATGAAATTAAATATTGAGGAGTCTTATAACTTTCAAGAATATAAATTTCAAAAGTAAATCAATTTGAATGACATAATTATTTAATTTTTAAATATATTTACCATATATTTGTTAAGTGTATCAATTATTATTAAGACTTTTATATATGCAATGATCATTATTTTATGATAACAATCACCGATTACATTTTTGTTAAATTTTATAACAGAATCAGATATTTATCAATTAAAAAAAAGATATTTTCCTTGATCAATGGAATTAGATAGCACGAAATAAAATTAGACGATCATTTCAAATACATTATTTGTGCATATATCTCTTCCTTGATTGATGGAATGAAACAAATCATAATATGCGTGATTGATGGAATGAAACAAATCATAATATGCCCATAAAATAGAGATTATCATTCCTAACAGTATTGTACATACGTCTATTGTAGAACTCTAAAGCACAGGTAGTTTTACAATTATCTATCGTTTTG